>OU744265.1:6252500-7502500 GCA_916610215.1 Omphaloscelis lunosa | reverse complement strand
CTGGCTAAATGTGGGTGTACTGTAGGTGCACCTCTGTCTAACCCTTCGGGGATTACTGGCGTGATGTTATGTTTATGTTACACGTAAACAGACTAGTGAATTAGATTTAGCCTGTATTGGAATATTTCAGACAACAATATTATTAACACATTTTAAACTATCAAAATTATTTTTATATCAATAACAATTTTTCATCGAAGTTGTTATTTTTTATTTATTGCTCTAATATTTTAAAATAAGTAGGTGTGAATGTTGACTCAACGTGGCTCGTAAAAATGACAGGCTTGAATTTATCAAACTATTTTGGGTTGTCAAAATAAAATCTAAGTCAATCTACCTAGCCTTTTCTCAAATATGTTGGGGTCGGCTTCCAGTCTAACCGGATGCAGCTGAATACCAGTATTTTACACGGAGCGACTGCCTATCTGACATCCACAACCCAGTAACTGGGTAATACGATACCCCTTGGTAAGACTGAGTGTCAGGCTTTCGGGCTTCTGACTACCCGTAACGACTGTCAAAGATCCACGAAGCCGGGACCAACGGCTTAACGTGCTTTCCGAGGCACGGTGTTAAGATGGTCACCCATCCACAGATCAACCTCGGCAAACGTAGCTTAACCAAATTGATCGAAACTTGCGGCTGTTATCACTTAGCCATGAGCTCCTCTAAGTAGTTATGTTTTATTTACTGCTCTTACATTTTAAATTATGTAGTTGTGAATGTTGCCGTAACGTGGCTTGTAAAAATGTCAGGCTTAAATTTATCAAACAATTTAGGGTTGTCAAAATAAAATCTAAATGTTCCTGGAAATTTTTATTATTGAAGAGCCTTTTGTGAGAAAGTACCATCATTATAATCAGCATTAAAAGGCTCTCTACGTAAGTAACGTCCTCTTCTACAAGTTGTAATTGAAATAACTGATGTCTGGTACTCATCGTTATGATATTAGAGTAGTGGTAGCCCAGTGTTAACGGCCCCGACTACGAGTTGTAGGTTGTAGGTCTAACCCAGACACGGGCTTAACTTTGTGTAAATAATTTCATCACCACTACTCTCAAAACGGTAAAGGAAAACATTGTGGGGAAACCGGCGTGTCATAGAAGCATACATTCGAAGACATGTGGAATCTACTAGCACTGAGCCCGCTGGTAGATTACAGCCCACTCCCTCTCAAAGAGCGGAGGCCTGTGGAACCAGGAGTTCGCTAGAGTTGGAACATTATAGGCTGATTATGCATCATTATGAATAACTTAATACCAGTATTTTATATGGAGCGACTGCCAATCTGAACTCCACAACCCAGTAACTGAGTAATACGATACCCCTTGGTAAGTCTGGTTGTCAGTCTTTCGGGCTTCTGAAGACCTGTAACGCCTGCGTCCCGTATTGAAATTATAACACCTTGTATAATATTTTTCGTTCTGTAGTTTCTGTCTACCTCATAGGAAGAAGGCGTGAGGTTATATATGTATGTATGTGTACACCTTGTATAACCCAATTTATTTGAAATCGGCGCTGCATGTCTTTTTTTTCCATACACCACTATCTTTCGTCATATCAATATTCATACCCTTCTAGCCATATCAACGTTCACACAATTATTATACTACACCGGTTGACGTCATCACGCCAACGCCGGCTGTCACTGAAAACCAGCGCTGGGGCTCTGTCTCTCATAGGGTCGCAGCATTATGCTGAGTGAAGACCGTTTTTGCGTGGATATGACGCATACTTCCCCCAAATTGCTATTTTCGTGTTTTGTTATTTCTTTGCGTCATGTTTACCGCAAATAAACGTATTTTCTTTCTACTTTCTTACATGGTACAGTTTAGCCAATCAATTCCTTGGGAGAATCAACACAGCAGCCTATCTATTGGAATTAATTATAGAATCTATTTAGACAGTGACTAGACGGCTACATGTACCAATTAATGCTATAATCGTATGCTGTCGATAGTCTGTGGAAATTGTAGTGTTTACTTTTGAGAATTAGGTTAATCGAATTACTTATTCTAAGTACTTACTGTATGTATGTATAAATATAGTGATAGATTGCAAGGTTTTAAGTCATGTAAGCGGAATTTCGAATTACTCTGTTGCTATTTTAAATTCCGAAGTGAGACTTTCATTTGTTTATGGAATGTTTGTTCAATGGCAGATTTTTTAATTATCTGATATTTTAAAGCCGTTTAATAACTTTTTTTTTATGGAAATACTGACAAAATTTGTTCCTCGGATAAGGATATCTGGAAAAATTAGTTCATAATATAATTGTATGAGATATCAATATAAAATACCAAGAAGTCTGCTTCATATCCTAGCGAAAATGCGGGAAAAAGATAGTGCCATTTGAAATTAAAATTAATTCATTTGATATGAAATGTTGCCTCCGCGTAATTTTCTGAAACATCGAGTTTCTTCTTGCCTGTCTTTTTTTATTTTAGGTATAATTTTCCATTTTGTATAATTCTTTTAATAAACGAAAAACATTAAGGCAGTTCACACACGGCACCGCGCACCGCCGCGGTAGGCGGTGGCGGTAAAGCGGATTTCGTAGCGGTTCCCCGCGCGGTAAGGCGGTTTACGCGCCTGTCCGCGCGGATGGATTTATCACGGCATTAACCAGTTTGATCACAGACACTGGCAGGAATGGACGCTGAAGTGGTGGCAACAATCTGGCTTTTATGGCATAGAAAGAAAAAAATAAGAAGATATTGGGTTCATCCATTTTTAAGAAGCAGAACTCTAAATGGGACATTCAACACGTCCTGCACCCATGATGATTCGCGCGGTGAGGCGGCGCCCCGTGTGTGAGGCGCCGCCTCACCGCGCGGACGGCAGCGCGGAGGGTCGGTGGCGGTGAAAGCACCGCTCGACCGCGCGGCCGGGCGGTATACGTGTGTTAGGCATCTACGGATTTAGTAGAGACCAATGCGACATGAGATCCGCTTCACCGCCTGCCGCGGCGGTGCGCGGTGCCGTGTGTGAATCGCCTAACTTAGTAATATTCCGTGTTTGAACTTTCCAACGACAGAATTTTAATTTTAATGTAGACGTATTATTTCTTAGTAAAAAGTATCGTGTCTACCCACTTTTGAACTTTTAACGTTGAAGGTATTAAAATCTAAGTTAGCGTGTTTATATAGGAGTTAGTATTCAGGTAAAAATGATTTTTGAGATATAAGTTTAATTAAATTGTAATAACTATACAGGGTGGCAGGGACATCGACGCGAAAACTGTTACCATGGATTCAGTATATGATTCTGAACCTTTGAAATTTTTCGTAGGCTATAAAAAAATATTTTGACCGCGTAGGTATTGCACTTTTCTATGAAACTGGGTGAAACGGGGTTTCAGAATCGTGTACTGAATCTATGGAAACAGTTTTCACGTCGACGCCCCTGCCACCCTGCATAGCTGGTTAACTTTGAAATACATAGCTTCGTAGAAAAATAAGGCGATGTTAGCAGTTAATTATGTATTAGGTATGTTGAAACTGTTTATACTCCCTGTCACTTGTCCTTATGGGTTCATTAGAAAACCAGCGTCAGACAGCATCTGCCTGGCATTAATGCTGAAATGAACCTTTTTGGCGCAGCCGTGAGGCACACACTTTTGTTTTAAAAACATTATTTTTTATTTTCACTTTATTATTTGTGTTTTGTGTTTCACGAAGTGTGTCCAAATAAATGTTTTTTCTTTCTTTCTTTCTTCAATTTAATTGCATAACATCACGGCTGTAATTCCCGATGGATTAGGCAGAGGTGCACCTATAGTAGGGTACATCCACATTTCGCCAGTTATTTTTAAGTCCCATGTAACAGGGGGAGCGCCTATCGTCATCAACTGGGTACAAATCCAGACTCCGGTCCGCTATGGAGAAATTGCTGATGGAAAACCCAATTTAAACTTTGCCGACCTGGGAATCGGACCTCGAACCTCATGCTCAGTAGTAGCGCTTGCGACTAATAGACCAACGAGGCAGTTCAATCATTATTACAAGCTTTTATTTAACTTGCCGTGCTAGTTAGTTAGTTATGTACTGGTCAAATCTTGCAAGCTGAATTAAAACCACTTTCTCTTATCCTACGGATTTAAAATTTTACAAGATGTTTCGGTCTTAAAGACAATGCATTTTTTTATGATGCATGATCTGATTCTACATCCAGGATTAGCTCCAGACGAAGGAACTCTACAACAGTCAACGGTACAGACATGAAATTTAATATACGCGTTTAATTATGATAGTCTATTCTAAAGTCTACCATGACCTAGCTGCTGCACCCATGATTGGTTCCAGAAGAGGGAACTTCTGAGTGGTCATTCGCTTCATTTTGCTGAATTTTATATACGCATTCAATTATGATAGCACGTTCTATAGAACCTAAACCTAATGGTCTAGGTGCTGCACATGTGGATGGCTCCAAACGTGGGAACTCCTTAGCGGTCACAAACACAGACTGTCAATTGTGTATACGCATTCATACACCATGACCTGTCTCCTGACCAGAATTGGCTCCATACGAGAGATCTCCTCAGCAGTCAACAGCACAAGCACGAAATTTTGTATACGCATTGAACGATGACAACCCGTTCTAAAGCCTAGTATGACTTGGATAGTGCAACTTAGTTGGCTTCACACAAGACTTGTGTAAATGCGTTTGGGTTCGTTGCATTTGTCTGACAAGTACCTTTCAAGTGAAGGTGATAGAACAGATATTTAAAACAATTCTAATGCTAAAAAATATTAAATAAAATTTAAGTAAAAACCTTTTTAAAAACAAGCTTTTAATTAACTAAAAAGTCCAAATAAAACTTACGTAAACATAGAACTTTAATATTTTCTTAAAAGCTTGAGGCTTATCTTAAAAGTGTTAAAAGGACGTTCACGCCTCAAGTTCTATGTTTACGTAAGTTTTATTTGGTACTTTTTAGTTAATTAAAAGCTTGTTTTTAAAAAGGTTTTTACTTAAATTTTATATTATTACGATTGGTATAAATTATGAGTAAGCAATCTAGCTAAAGTGACTCCCAAAAAAGTGTATTTTTTGTAAATCTACTGTAAAGTAGAATGTTTGCATCAAAATAAATAATAAAAAAGTGGTGGCACTCCGGGAGTGCCGACAGAAGTGAAAACTTGAAAAAATAATCGGCGCCGCGGTAATCAATGCGTTGATGTCTTTTTAATGGTCGAAAGCTGGTGTCATCATGGTGTCGCGAAATCAATGGTTTAGTCCCATCTCAAAAATGCATTTATTTTTTATCCAGCAGCTTCGCCCGCATGGATAAAAAATAAATGCGTGGAAATATCCCACCGGAACGTACTACTGGGATAAAAAGTATACTGTGTGTGTTATAGATAAAAACTAATTATGCCAAATTATAAACTATATATGTACCAAATTTCATTCAAATCCGTTCAGACGATTCTGCATGATTGAGTAACAAATATCCAAACATCTAAACATACAAACTTTCACACCCTAACTATAATAATATTATAATAAATGTGAAAGTGAGTTTGTTACGCTTTCACGCTAAAACGGCTGAACGGATTTGGATGAAATTTGGGTAGAACATGACCTGGGTTTGGACAAAGAAAAGAAAATACAGAGAATGGGTCTTTACCCATAGATTACAGAAAAACCTATAAGAAGTCTCTGGTCTTAATATAACATGGTGAATCTTTCAATACTGTGCGTACCACTTATATTTGCAGTTGGAATGTTTGGGAGAACATGTTTTTCAACTACAATGTTAACTTTGCATTTTGTAAAAAAAAAATCCAACTACGGAACCCTTCATTGTACGTGGTCCGACACGCCCTGTCACTATTTTTTACAAGTTAAAAATGAACTCAACCATCTTTCACAACATTTCTGAAAGAGGTAAGCAAATGAGTGCACTTCGTGCACTTAACGATAAATTAATACTCTTATCAATAAATGTGCTGTCAAATGTCATGCTGGTTGCTTTGATTAACCAAAGCAAAATAACCGCCACTATAAATTCTGGGTTCGATTCCCAGATCGGGAAAAATGTTGTCGGGTTTTTCCATCAGAAATTATTTAGTAGCATCTATCTGCCTAGCCTTTTCCCAACTATGTTGGGGTCGGCTTCCAGTCTAACTGGATGCAGCTAAATACCAGTATTTTACATGGAGCCACTGCCTATCTGACTTCCACAGCCCAGTAACTGGCTAATACGATACCCCTTGGAAAGACTGGTTGTCAGACTTTCAGGTGTCTGACGACCCGTAACGACTGTCAAAGATTCGTGGATCGTAGATTCGTGGTCTCGGTATGTTAAGATGGTCACCTATCCATGGTTCAATACCGGCAAGCGTAGCTTAACCTGGTGGATAGACCGGTGTGGCTGTTATTACTTAGCCACGAGCTACAAACACTTCATAAAAAAATCATAAATCCAGCACTATCCAAACATTTCATAAAATCACAAGACTAAGCAAATTGATGTAACCAAACGTTTATTTAAAACATAAACCGTACTTATTACGAAAACTCTGGCGTATTTAAGTCACGTCGGAGGTTCGAAGCGAAGGACATGCAAATAGATTACTTATCTGTTGTGGCCGCTTATGTTTACGTAAAACTGGGTTAAAAGTTATGCATATTGGATTGTTCGAAAAGTAACTGATGAAAATGTAAACAAATGCATCGGAGAACGTACATCCTTATCCTTACATATTATAAAAAAAGTCCCCCGCCGCGTCTGTCTGTCTGTCTGTCTGAACGCGATAAACTCAAAAACTACCGAACGGATTTTCAAACGGTTTTCACCAATGGACTAAGTGATTCATGCGGAAGGTTTTAGTGTACAATTCATTATGGTTTTGTGTAAATTGGCTGTTTGACGATTATTGTTGAAGTTGTCAGAACAAATCATGCCGACAGGGAACTTTATTGGCGTGCACCGCGGAAATTGTAAAAGTTGCATACAATTTATGTTCTACGCGTGTATATGTCTATCTTCTAAGGATGACCCACAATAACCATTTTTATCTTTCAGAATGTGATAAAAATTTCATTGTTATTGCCGAAGCTATTTTGACCGGTATTATATTAATCCTTATCCAATAAACTATGTTACTTAAATTGAACATTTAATTTAGATTCAAATATGCCTCGACACAATGAATGGTTTAAAAGATATCACAGATTCAAAATTACGCGTAACAAAATAATTATGGTTGACGGTAACGCGGGCGCAGCATGGTAGGAGTCAATGACCTTTTCCTCGGCTATTAAATATGTAATTCCGGTATCGGTAGTACGTTCCCGTGGGATATTTTCCGACATCCACGTGGGCAAAAGCTAGTGAAATTCTAATTTTAATCACTATAAAATTTTTCGGGAGACAAAATGCCCATATACGTTATAACAATAAAACTTCTATTGTGTCTCGTTCAGTGTCCCGGAAAGTGTCAAAGATGTTTTTCACTAAGCAATAATTAAGGTTAATTTTATAACTTCAACTGTGGTCGATGATTTTTCGATCAGAATTTAATAATTTTACTCGAACAGTTATTGTTGGAAAAACTGGTGAGATATTTACATACAGATGGAATGTGGTACTAATTCCCTTTAGTGCGTGATTGCGCAAGAATTTAATGTGAACAGAGTTTGTTTACACTCACATCACATACTTTTGGAACAGGCTATTTATTCTGAGTTGCCAACGAAAATGGAATTGAATGTAGTGGGTATTGATTCACTCAAAGTAGGTTTGGCAAGGACGATAATGGATGGATAGACATACCTAAAAGATGGTCCTTAATAAGGTAGTCCTTAGGGAAAATTTACAAATCGATTGAAAGCATACCAAGGGCACAATTAGAAGCGGATCTCTTACGTATTTCATATCAGATGTAAATAAGCCATGCTCTTTCCTTTTTTATGAGCTTATATTGTGTCCCACTTCTGGGCAAAGGTTTCCCCTTTTTCCTTCCAAATCTCTCTATTTTGTGCGATTTCAGGCCATGTTGGCCCCGCAAACATAATTAGATCGTCACACCACCTTCGCCGCCGTATTTCTCGATGGCGATGTCCTCTTTCAAGCGTCCAGTGAGTGACGATCTTTGCCTATCTCTCCGGGTACATTCGTGCGATGTGTCCGGCCCACTCCCACTTCAGCCCGGCTGTTTTTTTGTCCAACATTTGCTAGCTGGCGAGCACAGGGTGGTGTTTCTTCGGGAGTCGCAAGCCGATTTCCGGCCACCGTAGGCGCGGGCTTGCGGACTGTGAGCAATGGGTAGCTCACCGTCCGATAAGGACCAGGCCCGGGTCGACGGCGCGTTGTGTTCCACGCGCGCCTCAAAGACATGAAAAAAAAAAAAAAAGGGTGATATGTTCGATTGACACCTATTATGCTGCACTCCATTACCCGCTGGCAAATCTTGAGTTTGGACTGCTGTTGGTCAGTAAGTGACCAACTTTGAACATGTGCATCATGCCTGTCCTAACCTACCATAGGTTAGGACGGGCATGATGCACATGTCGATGAGTTTTCATTTCAATGAGATTTGTGGACCATTTTCTATTTTGCTAAGTACCTGGTTCTTGTTGATAGGCCTACACTGTCCTCCCATCATGTAATTTGAAAATATTGTAAAAGTAAATTATTTTTAAAAATCGGCAAGACATTCCATGGTTACTGTGTGGAGTGTCTTGCCGGCTCTTCTCCATAGGAAACGACCAATTGGAACCGTGCACCTAGCTTCTGACGTTTCACAAATTCCCTTGTAGGTTTATGTGAAGTAAAATATTTTGAATTTGAATGTTGTAGGGAGATTTCATGTCATAAATACAACCTAATTCAATTTAAAATTTCAATCTAACTTACCTTAGCAGATCCTTCATCTCTAAGCTCTCATAAACCGAGGATTGCACATATTCTCATCCAACTACAACGTACGAAATGTCGCAACGCTCCATACATATTTATATTTACATCGTTTGACCTGCATACGTACTACTGGGCATTGGCCTCACCTGCCTTGTAAATTTACCACTATGCGCTGTTATGTAAACTGCAATACGAATTGCGAGCACTCTTATAGAATTCTATTTAAGAAGTCTTTTGTGTTGTGTAATAAGAATAAAAGTGAAGTTGTAAGTAAGTACACCATATTATTTATTTATCTATATATATAAAATTCTCGTGTCACAATGTTAGTCGCCATACTCCTCCGAAACGGCTTGATCAATTTTACATGTGTATTCGGTAGGTCTGAGAATCGGTCGTAATCTATTTTTCATACCACTAAGTGATAAGGGCGGTCCACCCCAAACATTTATACGGCAAAACAACGTTTGCCGGGTCAGCTAGTAGGTAATATTACAAATTGATTTCGTTTGTTACGCTTTAACGCCAAAAGGGCTAAGATATTTGGATAAACTTTGACACATAGGTAGACCATGAGGTGGGTTAGGACATATAATACGTTTTATCCCGAGATTCACACGGGATTGAGAATTATGCGGGTGAAATCTCGAGGCGCAGCTAGTGCTGAATATGAATTGGCTTTGGAATTGTAGGAAGACTTTATTTAGTATGACGCTTTAAAGTTATTATTGTCAGGTTGTCACTGTCCAGGATTTTACTGACGTCATTTGTTTTTGTATTCTTTTAAACAAAAGAAAATCTCTAAGATATATTTAGACATCGGCCAATGAAAAGTAGACATTGAAATTTAGCTTCAAATTAATTTTTGGTTCATTAGTTGTTAATTTCCTGTGTAAAAAACATTACCAACAGCGCAGATAAAGAAGATATTAGTCTCTTTATTTCAAGTCACGATTTTATACATAATTTATTATCTAATAACCTAAAACCATTTCCTTAATAACTTATTCAAAGCAATTCCTTCAAAAAAAAAAAACAGCAAAATTAAAATCAAAATATTTTATTTCACATAAACCTACATAGGCACTTATGAAACGTCAGAAGCTAAGTGCACGGTTCCAATTGGTCGTTTCCTATGGAGAAGAACCGGCAAAAAAATCTACCATAATTAAAAGTTTTGTTAATATAATTAAAGTATTGTTAAAGCTAATTAAATAATTGGCTTTAACAATACTTTCAAATAAAGGCTCTTTCAAACAGGCGCGACATGCGACGCGACACAAAGACACCGCTCGTCGCGCGACGCGACGTACCTTTGTGTCGCGTCGCGTGTCGCGCCTGTTTGTAGGAGCCTTAACAGTGTTAATGGGTATAGGTGGACCGTATAGGCATAACAATAGCCAATTCAAAATATAGTGCCAAAGCCGCCAAACATCAATAAGTAAGTAACTTAGTAACAGCAAATGCGGATGTAAGTCATTACTTCGATGGAAGCCCGGAGCGGACGGAAATGAGCACGACCAGCGAAGGTAAGCGGCTTGAAGCGAATAAATTGTGGCTGATTGATAGCATTGTTAACACTTCCAAAGGTTTTTTACGTTATGATAATAATAATAACGCCCTCAGCAGCCGGTAGCTTGGACCCTGTTCTCGATACCGGTGGGCTACTATTTTTATTTGTTTTTATTACATTATTAAAAAAATATAATTTTTATGCAAATAATTAAATAAAGGAGAATATTAATAAGGAGGAAGAGCTCTGGAGCCTTGACTCAGTAGGTTGGACTCTGTTCCCGATACCAGCGGGCTATACATACTTACACCCCTTTAAAAGCAATACAAAACTATAATGTTTTAACAATAACATTTATGGTCGATAAGATAGGCACTATTATACCTAATCGTCGTCTCTACGATATTGATTATTGTCAGTTTGTTATGACACCACACCACTACCACATAATACATAGACTCACGCTTTTCCCCACGGGGAAACACACACTAATATATTGGTGCAACACAGTACGTAGGTATAAAATATATTTTTATCAATTCTATTTAGAGAATTTAATATTAAGTCCCGTGGTTGTAGTGTGGGAAAGCTGCACTGGATGCCTCTACAGGCTCAAATTATATTAGCTAGCAAAACTCCGCAAACGACGTATGGGTTACTCATTCAGCATAATTTCAGCCAAAAGATGTCCACTGCTGGATATAGGCAGCCCCCAAGCAGCGCCACTTCGACCAATTCTGTGCTTCCCGCATCCAGCGGATTCCTGCGGCCCTCCAACGCTACATCTTTCGATACGAGGTCGCCACTCCAGAACCTTTCGCTCCAACCTTACTTCGAACCTTACTTGTTGACAGGCCTACACTGTCCTCCCCTACCTATTAACACTGTTATTTGAAAACATTGTAAAAGTCATTTATTTTTAAAAGAGTAATCGTGGAGTTTCTTGCCAGCTCTTCTCCGTAGGAAACAACCAATTAGAACTGTGCACCTAGCTTCTGACGCTTCATAAGTACCCATGAAGGTTTATGAGAAATAAAATATTTTGATTTTGAATAACTGAAGCAAGATTAAATAGCAGATTTGTTGATAAAGACGATATTATCTTGAGGCTTTTTAAGCTTCATTTTGGGATAACAGCGTTGTCCAAAATGAAGCTTAAAAAGCCTCAAAATTCCACCAGAACGAGAGGCATCGTGGGTGCGTACCCACGATGCCTCTGATTCTGCGGATGTAAATAGGCGGCGATGACAACTTACCATCATGTTAGGCCGTCTGCTTATTTGCCATAGAAAATGCTTATAGAAACAATATAATAATGTTCTCACTGCTGGGACATAGGCCTCCTCTCTGTGAGAGGGACTGGGCCGATCCACCACGCAGGCCCGGTCTTCAAAGTGTTTGATTCTCGGAGATGCCGATTTCCTCACGATGTTTTCCTTTACCATTTTGAGAACAGTGGTGATGAAATTATCAACACAAAGTAAAGCACCTGTCTGGATTGAAACCCACGACCTACAACTCGTAACGGCTCCGCCGTTACCACTGATCCTTCCCCTCGACCCTTGCTCGACGATGCGCCAGCTTGCGTCAAAGCTGAGCCTGTAGCTTTAAATTCCCCTGTTAATAATAATTATCCAGATTTGATCCAGCCTGTCCCATCTTGTTGTCCCCAGCGACGCCCTAAGCCGAGGTTCGTACCCCACAGGGGATGCCCTTAGCGAGCGCTCGCCTAGTATATAAATTATTTTACACCCCTGGCTGGAGGCTTTAAATTGGCAGCCACAAGATACCCCGATTAAGTAGTCACCACTGCTCCCAAACAAACATAGCTGTAATGAAAGAAAACAATAAACAAATGACCATCCATATCAAAACATAGCCCTACCTAAAATCCACACAGTCTGCCATTACGTAGCAGTAGAACGGATGTAGACAGTATTTTATCGGAAGCGGTGAACACGGCGCGGAAATGAACGAAGCCTTAGGCAGTGTCGGAAGGCGAGCGTCTACTTTATTCTGTGCTTGATTGTCTATTGAAGGCATTTCGCAGTGCTAAAGGTTTATGACGATCGCAACTGATTGATAGTGTTTTTTTTTTGTTGGATATTGTTTTAGTTGCCAGAGGAACGGCGATTAACGAGAAGCGAGTTCGCGAGCAAGGAGCACCGAGTATAAATGCAAAAGTATATTTCAGTGTGTCTGTCTGTTATCTTTTCTTTCTTTAACGGCAGAACGGATATCGATAAAATTACGCACACACGTAGACTCTACGTTCCCGTGGAATAATTTTCAACCTCCACGCTGGCCGTGGTTGAAACCTAGTAGGTTATATTTTAATTTATGAAAGTAGAACAACAACCATTATTTAATATTGTTACCAAGAGGCAACGTCACATGGAAACTGGAAATTAAATCAGCCTTAGATGTACATTTAGCCGTTCAAATAAGATTACGTCTTGATCTAGAGTTTCTAAGGGTATTTGGTAACATGGTCTGCGTATTAGAAATTATGACGAAGTAAATGAGTTTAAGGTTGGATTATGAATATGAAGTGGGTGGTAATGATAATCGTGTAGGAAAATAAACTAATTAAATATCTAAACTTTCGAGAAAACTGTAACCAGATATACTTAAATACAATAAAGTACTAAAATTTAAATAATAAATTGAAGAAACATTGATTGGGAGTTTAAATTCGGAAGTAATTTAAAATTCATAACATTATTTCAAGGTCCACCTTGACGAAGTAACTTGTATGTTTCTTATGAAAGAGAATATTTTATTCTTTATTTTACGTAAAGATTGTTTATTTAGAAAGCGGGCAGTGTCGCAAATAGCTTGTTTTGATTAATTTGGCGATATTTCTGTATGGAAATAAGAAATATGGCTAACTAGTGAACTAAAATATTGATTATGAAATGCAATAATTAATATCGTAACACCGAATATTTAGTTTAAGATGTAAAAGTATTTAGATTTTTTCCAAATGCCGTTTTTACACCTAAAACGGTTACAACATCAATGTTATAATTGCAATTCTTTATTAATATTCTAGTTCACTAGTTAGGCATATTTCTTATTTCCATACAGTAATATTGCCAAATTAATCAAAACAGGTAAATATTTGACAGCTATTTGCGACGTTGCCAACTTTTTGAATGAACGCTCTTAAGGTGGATTCGTAAAGGTAACTCGCGAAATTCAAATTTTCTTAGATTTTTTGCAATTTGCAGTTCAATGTCAGGTTGTATCATGATCAAAATATGATTCGCGACCTGTTATTTTAATTAGAATCAATAATACATACATTACTCTAAGTTAGCATTGATCTTAAATGTCATGATTTCAAGAAAAAGTTATTCAATATACTATAATTACACCTCTGCCTAACCCTTCGAGAAATACAGGCTTGATATTATGTCATCATGTGTTTACTAAATGTTTATGAAATTACAAAAAAAATAAACCTACTTATTAAACGGAGAAGCTAGAAAAATAACCTTAGAAAATTAACCTTTGAATAGAAGATAATATACAATACGCAAACAGGACTAATCTAAGTACTATAGACGGACCGCTTAATTGAAACCGTTCCTGAGGTAGCTGCGCGGTGCGGGAGGGGGTATGGTGTCGTGACGTAAGAGCTCAGTGATTCGCCAACTTGTGACAACTGTCGACCCTCCCGCACCGCGCACGGACTCAGTTAAGCGGCCGGCCGATAGTAACAGTTACTAGGTAAGGCATTGTTTAGTCAAAATAGACTCAAATTCTATTAATTTGTCTAAAAATATATAGTATCTGATTGTAACTGTTGTAAGAATGGGCTCTCCAACCCTCATGGGTTGCGGACCTGCAGATAAGTTGAAACATTGTCATCAATGTTTCAACTTATCTGCAGGTCTACATAGCAGGCACCATGCCAAGTCCACCCTTGTAGATTCAAGTAGGCACTCTACAAGTTAACCTAAAGTAATGAGTTCAAGTAGTATGTGCAAAAAAAATTCCTTGTTTGGTACCATTTCAACAATTATTTTCTACAATGTGGTACTGATTTTGTAGATTAGTTACTTTGAAAATAAGTCAGGGTTATTATTAGCTACACCTAATGAAATTATGTTATTGGACCCACGTAACAGTTATCTTTTCTCCTAACTCCTTTTGTTATTTATGAACAATACCGATACCTAGAAATACTCTATAAATTATTTGATAGAGCCACACTATAAATTTTAAGGTCAAGACCTTTATATGTTACTCAAGGAGGGGTCTTGGTATGTAAAGATGGTCGCCCATTCATGGACCAACCGCGGCAAGCTTAGCTCAACCTGATCGATCGACCCGGGCGGCTGCTATCACTTAGCCACAAGCCCCTATAAGATGTGAAGAAAATACGTCACATTAAATTCCACACCAACAATATTTCGCTACAAACCATCTTCATTAATTATACAATTTCATAGTTGAGAACATTTACTATGCACGCGAGTTTAACCTCGGACTTGACCGGTTGGTTGAATGCCAGACCGAAGATCACATGACTCGAGTATATTTCATAATGTTTTGCAAAACTCCTGCTGTCACCAACCTTGTCATTTGAAATAACATTGTGTGTTGTAATAAACTTGTATTGGTGAAGAAGAGGTGTTTATATTATAATACGATTTTGTGGCCAGTGAACTCAAAGTGAGTTAATTGGTTGGTGGTAACATTCTATCTTTGTGATGGGTCAATTTTTTATTTTATATCAACACCGTTAGTCCCGTCCCAGCTGTCATTCGTAGAGCTTTGTCAGTCGTTACCGAGTTGGAAGCCCGAAAGTCAGGCAGCCATACAGTCTTACTAATCAGACTGCTGCCGTAGCCAATCGATCTCCTCGTGCTTATTATGGATATTCTCTTTTGACCGTTCATTGGTATGCCCCTTTCCTACATTGGATATTTGTGCAGCTAAAATAAAAGAAACATGACTTGGCGACTTAGATACCGTATCCAAAATCGCTCAACTTTCAATCTATATTTTTTTTAAAGACTTTATTCATAAAGAAAGATTTCTAAAACTCTATGCCATAATTATATATTTACTTGCTCAATTTTAAACAATATAAATTATATTTCCACATAAACGCTTGCTGTTACAAATTGTATTAAAAGCCTTGTTACGTTGCGTTGAGATTTCTCACGAGATACCGTATTAATGTCGAGGATAAGATGATATAAACACAATACATAATGGTACTTTGCATAGTAGCTTGAGCATAATAGGTATGTTATTATGTAATACACAATTGAATTAGTTTGCTTTTAGACGAGGTATGGATTGCACTTAATTTTTTTGTTATCGATGACACAGGTGAACATAGGGTTGGACACCCTCAGGCTAGTTGGAACGACGACCTTTGTAGGGTGGCTGGCTGGTAGCAATTGGATGAGAGTAGCTGAGGTCCAACTATGTATATTATATATCCAGCACTGGACTACCATAGGCTGATAAATAATGTGTCTACGGTGGATGCTGATGATAATAGAGACGACAATATTAATACAAGGACGTTTGGAGTAGAACGTGTTGGAGTTTACCGTACTCAAGTTATAAATGGATCAATTTTACTACGTATTTTTGGCGACAATACGATTAGTGAAGATTTTTTGCAAACTACTGGTCAGATCTTTGAAATGTTTTTGAAGGCATATCATGTCTGATTCTCTTTTCAAATGTTTTTACGTCTTTTGTCTCAAAAAGACTATATATTTGATTGTGTGTATATTTGGCTATTAAGAGATCACCTATTACATTTTTTTTACATATGTCTTGTATCTTCCTGGTATATTACATTCCATACCAGTTTATAGTTGTTGTTATGGAGGTACGAAAATAATTGAAACCTTGGACTTATAAAGACTGGTTTTAATTGATCGCGATCGACTTTTACGTCTTGCAGGTTTTTGTCTTATTTTTATAACTTTATTCATAAGCTTTGACATTTCCAAAAGCCTAGTAAGTAAAATTTGGTTTAATACTTATCGATAATGGATTAATAATTACAACTGCAGAGACAGCCTATTATGTTCCCACTGCTGGGATACAGTCCTCCACTCTATGAGAGAATTACAACTGACTGCCCCGTAATATTAGTCCATGGAATTTCATTGTTATCATTTTGATACTCTATCCTAGTTCACACTTGTACTAATTACATTTTTTTTTCATTTTTTACTTTTTTATTCCTATGTGTACTAAATGAAATTCTGCGTCGTTTTATCTTACCAGAGTTACGTAAAGCCTTTTCCTTCTATTAAAAAAGTGTCACAATGATATTTAAAACTATTATTCGAAACTTTTGTATTTATTTTCATTTGCTTCCATATATTTTTTTTTAACATTTATATCCTAACTGAATTGATTTCATAGTTTCGACTTGCACACTTGTATTAACTGAGGGGCCGGGCTTCTAAGACATCAATTTTCAGCATGCAGACTTTAAAATTGTCAAATAATTATTACAAATATAGTATCTCAAAAAGCTATTCTATAACATAAGTACTCAATTTTTAATGTTTTTTTAACCACTGCTATGATATTCATATGCGAACATAAGAATTGCTCTCCTGTAAAATTGGTGTCAAGGTAATTAGTACGAGTGTGAATTAGTGTATCGATTTGTTCCTTTTATCATCCTCATTATTCAGCGAAAAGACATCCATTGCTGACCACTTTCATCCCCCAAGCATTGCTAACAACAACCGGTACTGAGCTTACCACACTCCTGACTTCATACATACTTCCTTCTAAACATGACGTTCGTACTTCTTACCAAGCTTATTTATCTTTTGATGAAACACCATTTTCAACAGAGAAATAATAGCTAAATTAATAGAGTAAAGTCTAATATTAGTCTCCGCATTTGTAAACACAAGTCGACTCATGTCAGACTTTTGTAAGCCTTAATACTTTAATACATGTAACACGACCTTTCTCCAGGGCTGTTTGCGCTCAGAAAATCGTGTTCCGTTCAGAAACATTGTTTGTTTATTAAATGTTAGGATGTTTCATATTTGAAACTTTGTCTTTTAATGTGTTCAATGTTCTTTTCGACACATTATGCAGGGTGGCAAGGACGTCGACGCGAAAACTGTTACCATGGATTCAGTACATGATTCTGAAACCCGCAGCGTCGAATTTTTTTTTGTCGGTTAATAAAAAAATATCAGCTGTTTCATAGAAAGTGCAATACCTACGCAGTCAAGATGTATGGAATAGCTGATTTAAAAAAAAATTACCGACTAAAAATTTCAACGCAGGGGGGTTCAGAATCATGTACTGAATCCATGGTAACTTTTTTCGCGTCGATGTCCCTGCCACCCTGTATTATCCGCAGAAAAAGCTGTTTTATATTTACAAAAGCTTCATTATAGACCTTTTCTGTCAACTTATGAGAAACCTACTGTCTCACTGAAAGAAAAAAAAAACTGAGCAAGAACTGACTTAGAAGTGTCAAAAATATGGTCTTCCCATATTTTTGACACTTCTCGGTCAGTAGGTTCTTGCGTTACCAATCTTCAAGACAAGCTAGATCTGCTTCTACGGCAAACAGATTTTTTTAACGTCTTTTATTCTTTGTGGCAAATAAAATTACTTACATCCAGTTACTGGAACGAAAATTATCGACGTTACAAAATTAAACGCGAGTCAAGTGATCCGATTGACAGATAGGAAACTATTAACAATTTGTTAGCTAATTTTTGTGTAGATTTTCGTTCCGGAAACCGTGCGTAAATTTCAACTACTACTAGGTACCTTCTAAAACTAATTCATTGACGATTCTCGATTTGCGATTTCACGTCCACGCCTAAGAAAAATCGAACAGCTGATCAAATTGCCAGCCCTATATCACAAACAAAATCGCTTTATCCGCATCTCAACGACTTACTAATGTTACGTATACGAAATCCTTGTCAGCATCACAGTTGGACGTTCCCAACTGGCCAGCTGTCCCGGAAGCGAGTAGAAGGTTACTTGGACCGGCTATATATTGGTTGCACTGTATGCTCGCGCGCAGTACTGCCTTGCGCTTGCGTTGATTCTGTGACCGTGAAACTTATTGTAAGTGTAGTGTGTGTTCGTTTTTTGTGCTGTGTGTGTGCGTTTTGATTTGGATTTGTTTTAATTTGTTCTTATGGTTTTGGTATGTAGGGTGTTATACGTATGATAGCTTTGAAGGTGATCTAAAATGATAAGTTTCGAAAAGTGAATAAAAACACTTTTACTCTAAAAGTATACGCTTTCCCTGTGTATAAGTTCCTCACAAGTTCTGCCCTATCTTATTTTGTTGAATGAGTAGTACTTCTAAATGTTAAAAGAAAATAATCGTAATTTTTACTTGTCCCATTCTATATAAAGTTGACGTCACATTTAAAGATTTTGCAGTTCCTTTACGGTTTTCAAGCATATCAATTACTAATTCAAATGAATTTATTTATTCAGTGACTATTCATATTGCGGTCGAATATAATCGAACTTGAAACATCTTATATTAAATGTACAAACATGAATTTAAATTTAAATTATAAAATGAAAAAAAAACCGTGCCTACATAAAATAAAAATCATAGGTATGTCAATAAATTAATAACAATACAATAATAAAAAAATAAAAGTCACATGAACACGGAACACTATATAACACCTTAGACAAATTACATGTCAGTTTTCAGAGCAATAAGACCATTACAAATCATCTAATGAGTAGAGACATCTTTCCAACAGGAATGCCTTGAGCCTTGCCTTGAATGAGCCAGTGTATAGTATGCATTTTAGCTGAAGCGGTAATTTATTAGTTACCTTTTGTAAAATATGTTTGGATTATCTAAAAGATAATTATATGTTTTTCATCTTTAAAAAATATTAGTTCTTTACTGAATCATCCTGGATTATTGAGAGTACTTCAAGGGTGACTAATAGGACCCCTGTACCTTGTCAGTTCAAGTTTGTCTGAAATTCTGAATTATTAACTTGTTCAAGTTCTGGATAACCGCCCACGCGTGCTTTCTTGTTTATCTTATTAATAAAGATAGGCACCTACAATACCTATATACAAAAGTTATGTTGAATTCATTATTATCCTTAGAAATGGCATATTTTTTATGCAAAAAATATTTGACGTATTCCTGCTTGGATAGAGTGTGCCTTACTTGTTTTTTAAATTAGTCTGTGTAAGCTTAGCTTATTTCATTAAAGCGTTGTACTTTACATATTCATGATCAGTTTAAATAAGTAAAAGCTCCTAAGACAGAGAATAGGAAACAAATGATAGACTAGTTAGAAGGTCACAAGTTAGTTCGAAGAAATGTATTCAAAGAAAACATTGAAGTTTGTAGGTGATTATTTTACAAAGGTTCTATATGCACCAAATTTTTAAAATATTATTTCATTTAAAAAACATGAATAAGTTCAAGGTGATAATGTCCGGGAAATATTCTGTCAATAACAAGTCCCTGCTTCCCACGGTTTAATTGTGACATGTCATAACATCGAGATTTTGGGTACCTATCTTCAGGAGTGAAAAATGATTGGGTAAAAAACGCATAAAAATCCATGGTGTTTAGAAGATTTGAGCGGTGGTCATACAAACCGGCACGAAAACCGACTTTGCTTTATACTATTTATACCTCGGCAATTCTTTAAGGGGACGTATAAGAGGTCATTTGCAACCAAATTACCCCTGATGACCCCTATGCCAATGTCAACAATTTTCGAGTAATTTGACATTTTTTGTATGAAATAAAAATTTAAATGTAACCAATAACCCTGATATACAGGGTTAATGGTTATACGTCGGCAATGCATTAAGGGGATATAAGAGAGGTCATTTACAACCAAATGACGCCTTTTGACTCCTATGCAAATGTCAAAAAATTTCAAGTCATTTCACAATTAATATTTTTATTTCATAAGTTTTAAAATATACAATGTCAAATTACTCGAAAATGGTTGACATTGGCATAGAGGTTATCAGGGGTAATTTGGTAGCAAATGACCTCTCCTAGATCTCCTTAACGGATTGCCGACGTATAACTAATAATTCTGTATGTAGAAATAAAAGCTATTTCCAGAATTATCATCACAATTATTGGTAGCCTTTATCACTGAGAATAAAATTAGATGAAAAAAAGAACAATGGTACCTTTTATTTCTAAAAAAAAATATCTAAACAATTCAAAGGTTATTTAATCAATACCTATGCATTGGTATAATACATATGTGCCTACACGATTTTAAATCAGTTCTGACTGTCGATACGAAAGTCCAAGACATATAAATCGATTTTATTAGTTATGTATGGCTTCGAATGTCTCATCAATGTTTATTTAACTATTCATCAAAACCAACGACCAGGGAATCAAAGACAAGTTTTTAAATAGACTTAGTTAACTGATCAAAACAAATCGCACACAACACCACAGCTTTATACGTTGTGTCTGAACTAAGCCTCGTTTCTTCAACCACTGAATAATCATTCTCTTTCAGATCAAAATGCGTTTCATCATCATAACCGCCGCCATTTTGGCGCTGGCTCAGGCCAGACCTGGCCTCTTCTTCGCCCAACCCTACCAACCTCTTGGAGTGGAGTACGTATCACCAGGCCTCGCCGCCGTCCACCCTCACCCAGCAGTGGAATTGAACGCTGCCAGTGAAGCCCAACTTCCAAGAGGACTTTTGAAGTCCAGGGACTTTTATGATAACCCACATGTTGCTGCTGGTCTTGCTAAGGAGTCCTGGTTTACCAATAAAGAGATGCAGGTCGTTGAAAGGGAAGCTGAGAAGATTCCCCGTGAGAGTATATACCATATTGTGAAGAATGCCGGATTTTTGGATAGGCATTAATTTGGACAAGAATTTTTGTGTGTGAATATTGTTAGGTAGATCAAAGATGGGTTGAATGTGTGTGAAGATGATATTTTTGTAAAAATTTAGAAGGTAAAATTCATGGTACAATATAATTTTAATTAGTAGGATAATTATGTCGCCACCTTGTATATTTTAAATCGAAAGAAATGTATACTTATAGTTATAAATTAGGTTTAAAGTAAACTAAAATATTCTAAGTCATAAATTGTAGAATATTAAAATTATGTAATTTCTAACATGTTTATTTATATTCCAATTATTTATTTTAATAGTTATGATTGCATGCTAAGGTAAACCGGTTTGGCCTGACGGCTTTAATTTCAATAATAATAAGATAGTTTAAGAATGTCAATGATATCTGTGATCTCGAACAATAAGTACAAAAGTAAGTTATTGTTCAATGTTTTTTGTAAATATTAGAAATATTGTTATTATTAAAAAATATTTTTGATTATAAAATATGTGTTTTAAATGGAATTAATGTTACAATCTGCGTTGTGAAGCGGTTTCTTGAAGCTTCTTCCTCGTTTGCATGTTACCCAGCATTCGTGAGCAGGTTTCTGCATGTAGTCTGAAAAAAAAAATTGAATTTTCAACAAAAAAATATATTTTTATTTGAAATGACTGGATGAGCAAAATTGCGACATAAGAACTAAGGGGCATGTTTTTCATTTTTTTTATGCGCATACTTATTTTTTTTTTTTTACAAGATACATTTACCTCTGCCAAACTGCACAGCAGTTTGTGGGCAGACGTAGCTCTTTTTTTTGTTCATGTAAACATAGTTATTATAACACTTTTTCACCTATAGGTACGCTAAACTATTCACGCAATTCTTAAATGAAACAGAAATAAAAATTTTTTTTTTAAATATTAACTAAATTTAAGCTTTCACAAAACACATAATTAAGAGGTACTTATGTATTTTATTTTCATTTATGGGGTCCGAACTGAGCACTGATATTATTGCATTTACCTATGTCATTTTTTATCAGCACTACTCATAAAACTGTGAAGGAAAACATCGTGAGGAAGCCGCAACCCAAACTGTGCCCGTGTTGTTGGTTACGGCCCGGTCCCTCGCACAGAGGAGGAGTCATTGCCGTGTCCCAGCAATAGGACTGTTATAGGCTGATTATCTTATCATTATAAAGTCCTATTATATATAACTTAAATATAACCAGCGAAATGTGGGTGTACAACTATAGGTGCTCTTCCCAATCCTGCGGGTAAACTAGGAGTCATATTATGAAATGTGTTAGAACGGTATAATAATTAAAACACCCCAGTTATAATGTTATAAAACTTTAAATAAGTAGGTATTGCTCAATATAACATTCACAATATTATGTAGTTATTACTTATTTATTGCCAAAGTCTGATCGGATAGAGACGTAACAATAATTTTTAATTTCGTTTACGTAAGATGGCTGGATTGCATTTGCATAATTTATAATAAAACAAATTTAAATCTTGTTATAATAGTAAAAAATCCTACGTAAGCGTACACTAATGATATCAGATATTGTTCAACAGACAAGCATTAAAAATCTGAAAATACTTATTGCAAAAAGGGAAAACAAAGAAATGGTGAGGATCACTGATGATTATCATTTAAACACAATGCATGAAAAAGTCGGGCTTAATGATAACAGTCGCACGGGTCGATCGATGATACGCTTGCCAGGGTCGGT
Organism: Omphaloscelis lunosa; assembly: GCA_916610215.1. Lineage (NCBI taxonomy): Eukaryota > Metazoa > Arthropoda > Insecta > Lepidoptera > Noctuidae > Omphaloscelis > Omphaloscelis lunosa. The sequence continues at coordinate 7,479,520 of OU744265.1, read as the reverse complement.
GCTTGAGTGGGTGACCATCCATTACTTTATCGAGACCTCTCTGTGCCTCGGAAAGCACATTAAGCCGTTGGTCCCGGCTGTCATTGGTAGATCTTTGACAGTCGTTATGGGTAGTCAGAAAGCCAAAAGTCTAACAAACAGTTTTGCCAAGGGGTATCGTATTACCCAGTAACTGGGTTGTGGACGTAAGATAGGTAGTCGCTCCATGTAAAATACTGGTATGCAGCAGCATTGACATGAAAAATACGGGGATTAAATTACAGCGTATGAATAGGATATTGTTCAAACCTTTCGTTTGAACTATGTATATGCGCTAGTCATAATGAGATCAAATATTCAACTTAAACATCAATGATCAAAAATTTTTCGAATTCTCTCCAAAAGGTTAAATTCCCACATCAAACACATACAAAAATTCCGCAAATTTCTGAACGTTCAGTATAGACACCTACTTATATTCTTTTTCACTCCTCTTGCTCAAAAAGTCCGTCATTGTAGCGTACCAGAGCGGGGAAAAAATAGCATATCTTGCTCTAGGGAAAAAGTAATTTCTTTTTAAATTTTGTCTGTAACCAACGAACCTACAAAAACGAAAAAGTCTTTATTCTTATGTAAAACTAGCTTTTTCCCGCAGCTTCTCTCGCGTGGAAGTCCGAAATTATCCCATGCAAACGTACTACCGCATGACGGGATAAAAAGTTTCCTTAAAAATTCTGATTGAATTATATCATTTTTAAAATAAAATAAACTATTTAATATTATATTGGATTATTTTATATTCTCGCAATCGTAGTAAAAAGTAGAGTGTAACGCACAGCGCTAAAAACCCATTATATCTCGGTTTCTATGTACTGTAAAACTACCTCGATAGAATGGGTTATTTTAGCCCCTCTAATAACAATCTACTATTTCACTCCATCTGCTCAAAAAGTCCGTCATTGTAGCGTACCAGAGCGGGGATAAAATAGTATTTCTTGCTCTAGGGGAAAAAGTAATTTTCGTTTGTAACCAACGAGCCTACGGATACGAAAAAGTCTTTATTCTTATATAAAACTAGCTTTTTGGAACGAAGTTCTATAACGCGGCTTGTAAAATTTCAGAAATTGTCACGCTAAAAAGTGTTAATACTTGCGACTGTCTTCTTCTAATTCAAAGAGAAGGAAAGAGAAAGAACGCCGGCAGAAAAATAAAAAGAAATTAGAAAAGTGATTACAGTGTCGTGGGATAAAATTGTACACATCGGCCCGATGAGGGGCGAGAGAGAGACTGCATGCCGGAGAGAGAGAGAAAGTATGAATTTGATCAAAATGAAAATCCAAGATGACGGTTCTGAAAATTTTCATAATGGGTATCGTTTTCATGGTTTTCGGGTAACACCCTCGAAAACCATGAAACTCTTGGTGGGTTTTCGAAATATAAATCCAATGAGTGTTGTTTTCATGGTTTTCGAGTATGTTAAAGCAAAAGTGGGGTCAAAATGCAAATCTAAGATGGCGGTTGCGACAGTTGTCAAATTATTCGTCATGGGTGTCGTTTTCATGGTTTACGAGGGTGCTAAAGTCGATAGTGGGGTAAAAAATGTAAATCCAAAGTGGCGGCTGCAAAAATGTTGCTTTCGTTTTAAATCATACGTGAGGAAGAACTTCGTTCTTGACGGGGGTCCCCCGATCGCACACGTGTTTTCTACCGCATACCAGAATAAAAAGTTTCCTTAAAAATTCTGATTAAACAAATTGTATATTTTTTTAAATAAAAAAAACGATTTAATATGGTCTATTTTATTTTCTTGCAATCGTGGTGAAAAGTACAGTGTAACACACGGCGCTAAAACCGATTCTAACTCGGTTTCTATTTATTCCCTCGCTAAAGCTCAGGATTAAACTACCTCGATAGAATGGGTTATTTTAGCTCCTCATATATTATAACAATCTATTAATATATGTGAAGCGCCGGTTTTACTAAAACAATAGTATTGGGTGACTAGCTTGGGTGTCTAGTGCCACTTCAGTAGGACTCAAAAAGGCTTAGATTTGGGTGGATTTTCTTTTATTTCTTTGTTGTGCTGAGTGTTTACATATAATGGGTGGTTAAGAGGTGCTTCAATTGAAATTGATATCTTATAGGATGGTTCTAGCTAGAGTAAATCTAATGCAACCAAGAAGACAAGGAAATGTACAACAAGGAAATGCGCTGAAGCTTCAACTAAACAAACAAATCATTGTGAAACGGGAGCGTCAGTCCTGGATCAGGCGGCGTTGTGGATACCGCTGGCTGTTGTTTGATGTAGTTACATTTTGCATACCTACGCGTTGGTGACAAGGTAAGATAGTCTCAGCAGAGCGAAACGCCCACGTCTCATGTACCATTATGTAGCGTGCTCGTTGTAGCCCCGCATGGTCTGCACTATAAGTTTGACATAGTCGACGCTTCGACTCCTCGCGTCGCCGATGTTCCAGTTTACCCGAGTCTACAAAACTTCATTGACGCTGTTCGTGGTTTTATCCCTTATACAACCTTCAAAGTCGTATGTCCAAAAATCCTTTCTAAATAGGTTAACTTACGTCATAAAACGTATATAAGCCGTTTGGTCTGGGTCAACCACGTTCATAACAAGATGTAGACAATATTGTCTGTTGTAGTGCCAAAACACCACTTAATATTCCGCTTGGCACAAACGTAATGGGTGGAAGGATGACAGAAAAACAACAGTTTGTCCTATTAGTAGAAATGACCATGTTATCTAGCCAAAATTTGACATTTCCAAAAGTTTTTGTAGTCCTCTATAATATTGGTATTTGATGACTAAGCTACCTAGGAAATCTCACCGCAGGACTAAACGGGCCATTAGAAATTGGTGAAAAACTTTTCAATTAGAATCAAACTATTTTGGTAAATAATGTAATAATGTACATTTATGCAGCCAAAACAGCATAATATGCATTAGGTAATCAAGAGCTCATTTCATCTAATTCACCATCAAAATAGCTTCTATTTTCATTCAAACTTCAGCCATTTTAAAACGAAGAAGCCGTAAACAAAGTAATCGTTAGTTCTTGCGATTAGAGATCGACTTTTCTAGAAAATACTAAGATTAGGATACTAAAAGTCCACATGAATGGAGATCTTAAATAGAAGCAGTTTCGTAAGTACAGTCGATCGCACGTTTGTGGTAACACTTTGACCTTGAGCTGGCTTTCAGAGTAAGGGGTTTCAATGGAATAAGAGGCCAGATTATACTGGTTTTGTTACCACTGAAGTGCGGCCTACTGTACATTATAGAGGAGACTTGAATGTATGAAATTGTGAGTTTATTGTCCCGTCGCGTCGTCTGGACTTTGAACACGTCACCGAAGTGCTAAAAATAGCTACCCCATTACTTAGGTAGACATGTTTTTGTCCTTCTAGTTAAGATTGGGGTAGATTTTGTACAGGTATTTTGTGCTCGAAATTTTAAATCGATGTTTTTTTAGGTATGGACGTACCTGCGTAGGGAGGTAGGTATACCTATCTATTATACATTGTAACAGCAAATCAATTTTCACGCCGCCGATTTAAGACCTAGGCCAAATATTTTTTGATATTCGGTTAGCCCTTGATCTAAAGAAAAAAAAAAAAAAAATTTTTTTAGGTTGGATTGTAATGTCGTATCTATTCTCTGACCTTGATTCCACTGAGAGTACCTATACCTGGAGATTGAAGACTGAAGATTTAGTAGAACTATGTTATTGAATCTTTGAAGTGAGGTGTCGCGAATGGTTATCCTGATTACATTTCCGGCCACCGTAGGCGCGGGCTTGCGGACTGTGAGCAATGGGTAGCTCACCGTCCGATAAGGACCAGGCCCGGGTCGACGGCGCGTTGTGTTCCACGCGCGCCTCAAAGAGATGTCAGCAGAATTGACGGGGTCCGCTAGGGCGGATGCCTGCCGGGGTTGCGAAGAAAACCGAAAGGGAGATCGTGGCCCCCGGCAACAGGGCAACCGAAGGAACACGGGTGGGTTTTAGTCAGTAAGAGTCTGACACGCCCTCCCGCTCCGCCCAGAGAGGGAGAAGTTATTCGAAGATTTCCCACCCAAAAAAAAAAAACAAAGGTTATCCTGATTACATTTCTCGTGGTATTTTTGGGAGTAGGAGGAGTATGTAAGGATCGTAGCAGATGGCGTTCTGTAGTTTCTGCTTACCCCCATGGGATGAAGGCGTGTGTTTATGTATGTATGTATGTTTATAGATATATCAAAAACTGTCAAAACCAAACTATTTGTGGCTTATAATATTATCTCGATTGAAAAAAAAAAAAAACTTTTATTTTTACATTTGGTTTGTTATTCTGCATTTTTGTACAGTTTCTATCAAATATTGGCAAACAATCGTAGAAGTTCATTACATTCATATTGATCTTACCTTTCTTGCTGTCACAATTGAACTCATGCATGTCACAGGTGTCGATGAAAGTTCTCATCTCCCCGCAGGAGTCGATGCCACATATCGGTACCTGATCGTGGCGACAGATATCTGCTATCTTGCATTCCTCTGCCAACTGAAAACGATTAACACGAATTATGAGTCTACATAGAATATAGAGTTCCCTTATTAAAAAGAAAAGTTTATAAAAAAGATTCTAACAGCGCAAATGTGGTTAGTGTAAAACGATGCATAATCAGTCTATAATGCTCCTACTGCTGGGACACAGACCTCCTTTTTTCGAGAAGGAGTGGGCTGTAATCTAGTGCGGGTCGGAGATGTGACATATCTCTGAATTTTTGGTTCTAGGACATGCCGGTTTCCTCACGGTGTTTTTCTTCACCGTTTTGAGAACAGTGGTGATGAAATTATTTACACAAAGTAAAGCGAATGCCTCGGTTTGTACCTAAAACTCGTAAGTTGGGGCTGTTATCACTGGGCCATCATTGCTCTCATCTCAAAAAGGTGCACAAAGAAAGATTTTTTTTATTTTTTTTCTTCATCCTTGAGCGAATCATTGGAAAATGAAGGTTCGTATGTGTATAGATGAAGTCATGGTTACCAGCTAGTATTACTATCTACTTCTTCTTTTCATTTCGACGGTACATCTATACTGTTTGGGCCCATTAGGTGGCCACTTTTATTGTGTTGTCACAGGCGTTGTTCAGATCGTCAAGAGCAGGTGAAGGACAATTGGGACATCAGCAGATGGGACATATTCTGTTGAGGAGCAACACATCCAAGTATGGATGAATCGATTATACCCCACTTCGCCAGATTATGTTTGCAATTACTATCTACTAACAATCTTTACTAATGATCTAATTCATATCCCGTCCCCTGGTGTTTGTGGGTGTCGTAGGTACAAGGCAACCAGGGTCTTTAAGCAGATTGTTAATAACTTCCTTTATTGATCTGTCAAATCTTGTCCGTTCTACTCGTGACCATTTATTGCAAAAATTTTGTATGTAGGTTATAGAGGTGGTATGGTATGTACGTAATGTTGAGAAAAGTGTAATTATTTTTCATTTATGGTTTTGCGACATGAACAGGATTGTCATCGATGATAACAATCCAAGTTAGAGATAAAACCCCAAAATGCGCAAATACTCCTATCTAATTGGGACTTAGCCGACGTTCGCACGGACTTTCAACGCTTTGCTTAGCGCCGAGAGTTGAAAATCCAACAGTGTGTTTTTTCAACGCACTTGGACGAGAGTGCGTCCCAGCGCGTTGGATTCTCAACGCTCGGCTAAACGCCGAAAGTTGAAAATCCAGTGCGCGATAAAATCCCGCCGCAATTTTATTACGTCCGTGCGCACGTCGGCTTACAGTCAAAACCATTATAACGACTTCGCTTTTAACGACGTACCGGTTTTAGCGGCGAAATTTTGCGGTCCAAGCATTTCCGTTTACTTAACATAGTGATTGGTTATAACGAATATTGGCTATAACAAACGTAATCCCACGGACCCCCTTTTTTTTTTTTTGAGGGTGGGAAATCATCAAATAACTTCTCCCGCTCTGGGCGGAGCGGGAGGGCGTGTCAGACTCTTACTGACTAAAACCCACCCGTGTTCCTTCGGTTGCCCTGTTGCCGGGGGCCACGATCTCCCTTTCGGTTTTCTTCGCAACCCCGGCAGGCATCGGCCCTAGTGGACCCCTTCAAATCTGCTGACATCTCTTTGAGGCGCGCGTGGAACACAACGCGCCGTCGACCCGGGCCTGGTCCTTATCGGACGGTGAGCCACCCATTGCTCACCGTCCGCAAGCCCGCGCCTACGGTGGCCGGAAATCGCCTCGCGATTCCCGACGCCCTGGGCGTCTCCTCCTGCGGCGGTTAGGGGCATGAGGGCGCGAAATTTGCCTCTCCCTCACGCGTTCCGCCTCTTCCTTCGCGAGCATTATATACCGCTTCGCAGAAGGAGGTGACAGCCTCCCATTTCCTCTCGCTCCGTACCATGGCCTGAACCAGGGCCGGACGCGAGAGATCACCGCCGCCGATCGCCTCCACGAGGACACGGCGATGCTCCGCCCAAGCTGGGCAGACCTCCACCGTATGCTCCACCGTGTCCTCCGGGCGACCCACACAATGGTGACACCCGGGCGTTTCCTCCCGCCTTATCCTGTGCAGGAACCTCCCGAAACAGCCGTGTCCGGTGAGGACCTGCGTCAGGCGGAAGGCGAGGACGCCGTGGCGCCTCTCTAGCCACTCCTCAAAGAGGGGTCTTATCGCCGCAATTGTGGCGTGCCCAATCCCACGGTCCCTGCGAAGTCGTTATAAACGGTTTTGACTGTACATGATCGAGCCGTTTGGAGTTGAAACACTAGGGCCATGGTGTCCGAGCGTCCTTTTACTTTTTCGAAAAATAGCCAAGCGGAAAAAATATAGGCCAACCTATTTTTTGGCCAAAGCGGCTGCCAGCCTTTTTGGCACTTTTTCTGTTGACAGCGATGCGGAAGAATTTTTTGTTGCCCTATGATTATTGCCCCTCCTTTTTTATATTATTACACATACATATTATAATATTATTCTAAGTCTGTAAGTTTTTAAATTATGTAAATAATTATTATCTTGAAAAAACTAAATAAAAAGTACTACAAAGTGGGATCCATTTTCTTAAATGGATGTTCATTTTAACAGAAACACTGATTTGGTTACATATTTGGTTAACGTTTACCGATTTGACCTTTTCGTTGTCGTCGGCCCATAAATGATATAAATATAGTAATGGATGTTCAATGTGATATTAAAGAGATTAGTACTTTGTAAGCAATGGGTGCCTATTTTTGGAATCTTAATTCTCATATTCATTCTTTATTAAAAAAAAAAAATCTCGATGATTTTTCAAGTCTTAAAAACCATGCGCTAGAAGCAGGAGAAGCAGGGGCAGAATAACTTGTAGTAATATGATTATTCTTAAATGCTATTTATTTACAAAAGTTAGATAAGTTACTTACCTTTGCTCCATCCACATGAGCGTAAATATCATTTACGAAAGTCAGAACAATAATAATTAAGAGAACGAAAATATATTGAAACATTCTAAAACACACAGTTTCTATGAAAAACCATTTTACATTTTACTCACATAACATGAGTTTTCGGAATTCGCTTATGAGTTTGGGTTCAAAAATATGAAAACTAAATTCTATTTAATAATAAAACTCCTGAACATTTTATAGAGCTATAGAAGAGGCAATAAAATGTTCGAAAAGTTTATAGTTTATCCAATTGAAAATAGTTGTTATCAAAATAAAGATACTTCGAATTTATGTTGGTTTAAATTCATATTTTCACTTGTTTTATTTCAGTCCGGACTTCGATTATGCCTTCCCTCAATTTTGCGGTTCGGTGCGATACCTGTATGGGACAGGTAGCCGACAATTAATAAGAAGCGAGCTAGTTAGCAAATAAAAACGAGTTAGCGAGCAACGAGAAGAGAGTGCGCGACGGCGATGAACGATTACTCGCTGGTATGCGTATGTGCCTAAGTGTGAGTGGTTTACTAATGAAAAGCATAAAGTATATTGTCATAATTTACGTTGGCATAATAATAATAAAGCATAATCTTATAACCGCGTAATGATATTTACACATAATGTTCTTTGGAATAAAAATAATAAACCCTAATGTTACTCATATAAAAACAAACATGTTCGCAGCTCAGGGGTGGCCCAAGGGGGTCGACGGCGCGTTGTGTTCCACGCGCGCCTCAAAGAGATGTCAGGAGAATTGACGGGGTCCGTTAGGGCCGATGCCTGCCGGGGTTGCGAAGAAAACCGAAAGGGAGATCGTGGCCCCCGGCAACAGGGCAACCGAAGGAACACGGGTGGGTTTTAGTCAGTAAGAGTCTGACACGCCCTCCCGCTCCACCCAGAGCGGGAGAAGTTATTTGATGATATCCCACCCAAAAAAAAAAAAAAAAGGGGTGGCCCAAGGGCCACCACCGCCGCACCTTAACCTAATTCAATAGAGTAATTCCCAAATTATAATAAATAATGTTTGTATTTATGGCTCATGAATTCATGATTAATAGACGAATAAATATTATGCCTTAGAAATTTACGCAACTCCAAATTATGCCGAAACAAATTAGACCAAATGACAGTTATGCTAACCTTTGCATTATGTCACAGTATTATTATGTTGCTGATAATAGTTATGCGAAGACGTTATGCCAAACAATATTAGGTCTTAAAATTTTATGCCAAGAGGGGATTACCAGCGTGAGTCTCTCAGCGAGTGTTCTGCCCGCCAAGCGAGCGTCGCTGAGCGAGTACTCTCTTTGAAAGCTCTTTGCTGTAACAAGCGAGTACTTGATGGCAATGTGAACAGTCAGCAATCAACTATTAAAACTTGTATCTCTTTTACTTACACAGGACCTACAATTTTTATTACCTACGTTTCTTGAACGAAAAAATCTTTGATAGCGTCACTTCCTCGTCAGCGGTGGAACAGGTGCCTAAATATGAAGAAACATTTCCTACACACTTTCCTTTGTTAGGACATAAGAGGCATAATTATTGTAAAGAAGCCTTGACAATTTAATGGTCATGCAAACTGGTGCGCCTTGTCATGCGACGTGTCATAGTTGACAATGTATAGTACCTACTTATTCCATGCTGCCATGATAGTAGGTACTTACTAATTCCATGCTGCCATGTCATTATTCTAACGTCATTATTCTAATGCCATTATTCTTATGTCGTTATTCTTATATCATTATTCATTATCTTGTTCTAAAGTTTGGGCGACCGAGCTCTGCTCGGGTGAAAATACGGAGAAAACGAATTTTCCTTGATATGAGACCTAACTAGATTATTTTTCGCCCCCGTAAACCCCCATACTACAACTTTCATCGAAATCGTTAGAGCCGTTCTCGAGAACGTGGGTACAGATATATATCTATATACAAATATTGCTCGTTTAATGGTAGAGGATAGGATAAAATAGATAATTTTCAACCGACAAAACTGTTACAGCTCTATTTTACTACTCTTCTGCGTTTCTGACTTATTCCCAAGTAAATTCATTTTGGGCTGTGGCTGTGGCCTGCATACTGCAGTTATGAGGAGAATAACCCTAGAGCCTTAGTTTCACAGTAAAAGATCATAACTGTAATGTTTACTGGCATAAAAAGCTATTACTATAATTAGATTACTGTCATTATTTTAACTAAAACATACTGAAAACAGTATTTTTCAAACTCGTACAACAGCGCAGGGTATTGCATTACAGATTTGCTTCCATAGTGAAAAGTGAAGAGAATAACATGTTCTAACGGAATATAACTTTTTTTTTGTTTGGTTGGCACTTTCACATTTAGCCCAAAAATGTATGGACGGTGAATGATCTCCTTTAAAGATCGTTGTTCATACCTTTCATAGTTCTTATGATAATTCATTAAGTATTAATTTAAATTCTATCTGAACTTAAATTTCTTATTTTATACCCGCCTTTTTGTTACTACTTTATCGACGAAGTGTCCCTCCGTTGAAGATTGTGAGAAATCAAAGTTTGAAAATTATATTTTTCGAGTTTTAATTACATATAACTACACTCTAACATTAGGTTTGAGGCTAATATTACAGTCACTTCTGTATTCCGGTTTTTTGAATGAGCGTCCTCGCTTGCAAGTCACCCAGCATTCGTGGATTGGCCTCTGCTTGAAATCTGAAAAGATAATTATTCAACGAAATAAAACAATTATTGTTTGTTATTTTGGTTTTTATCAATAGACTAGCTTCTGCCCGCGACTTCTTCCGCGAGTCTATAACCTTCCTCGAGAACTGGAATATGCAATGCAAAAAGATTTTTTCAAATCCGACTGTTAGTTCCGGAGATTACCCCCTACATACAAACTTACAAACAAACAAATACCTCTTTATAATATTATAGATTGTCGACTGCTGTTAAAATAATGATTGAGAGGTCTTATCAATATTGTATCGAAAAAATAATTGGAATTTTTTTTTTGGGTTCTGTCGATCAATCATTCGGTTAGAATGTTATTCGTGCCCAATGATGCACAATTTTCCTATTTAGATAGCACCAATATATGTAATAATTTTACAAAAGTATTTCTTTGACGGACAAAAAGTTCAAGAACAAATATTTAGAATAATCAAGAAATAATTAAGTGAATGACCCCAAGGAATGAAGGAAATGACCCCAGCGTGGTTTACCAGACTCGATAAATCGAATGAAACCCAAGATTTGAAATAGCCCCTGGAGCCTCATGTTTAAATGATTCAAATAATTTATTGACATTAAAATAAGGTCTAAGACAAACTCATGACTGAAAGCAAATGACATTATCGTCAAAACCAAATTAATAAAAAAAAAAAATATTATTTATAATAATATCAATTTTATTAATTATGCGTTTGAAATCTCTAATACACAAAAGCCTTTTTTATTTCATTACAGTGATAGATACTTATATTTATTCCTGCTCTGCGTGAAAAAATTCTTTAGCCCTGCAATGGGAAAATTTATACTAGGCCTACCAATAAGAAAGTATTAAGTCCACCGTCCACTGCTACGTAGGATGTGCACGGAGAGATGCCACTTTAGCTAAACGATTAATTTGTTAGCCAGCCACGCTTTCGTGTATAGCGCGGCCGTGGGTCGCAGTGGACGATCCCGCCTACATTTTCATAATAAGCGAAGCTTCAGTCCTTCCTGTCACAGTTTACATTTTACCGTCGGCAGCAGCAACCCGACAGCAACCTCATTGTAGTGAGAATTAAGATCACTGTGATTTTGACAGACTTGTTAGTGGCAGCAACCCAAATGCAACCTTAAGACAAGTGTGATTTTGACAGTGATGCTAATCTTAATAATAACTGTGTAAGGACTATAATTACCTACACGTACGTGGCTACGCCGTGGCCGCTGTGGACTGGCGCATCTATAAGGTCCCTAATTTTTAATACGGAGGGTATCTGGTTACCTTTCTTACTGTCGCAATTAAACTCGTGCATGTCACACATGTCTATGAAGGTTCTCATCTCCCCGCAGGAGTCGATGGCACACATCGGCACCTTGTCGTGGACGCATAGGTCTGCTACTTTGCACTCTTCTTCGTTCTGTTAAGAAAAAAAAAAAAACGAAATTATGCGAGATATCGAAAATAGCGCATTGTGACGTTAAAAATAGCGCGACTGCAAATTGGAAATAGTGCCAAGGGAATTCAAATAGCATTTTGAGATATAACTGTTAACAAAAACAAAGTGCATGAATCTTCTTTAAGTAGCTTTTACGTTAGGTAACTTACAAATAGCAATCTGGAATTATAAGAATACCTAAAACGTGTAAAAGTATGTTTCTCTATCGACATCATCTCATTTTCATCAGGATATTAATTAGAAGCTAGTTTAGAACACATTATGACTGCGATAAAGATTGAAAATCCCAAGTCATGCCCAAGTTAATTACCTTTAAGATCTTGTACGTACATCATTAAAATTAGATTAGCTTGGTTTCCATGCCCTAAAACCCAATATTATCGGGCTCGTTTCAAATCGGTATTAGGCACATAGAAATGGCTCATAATACCGTAGTCTGAATCGAAAGGAAAGCTAATTTTACCGAATATTTTCATAAATATAATATGAGTTTATGTCTGAGATTACACGCGAAGTAAATGTTAAAAGATGAAGGAAATAACGGAGGAGAGGCGTATTCTAATAAATATGTAAAGAGGGAACGCGTTAGGTATTTTGCTAGATCTCTTATTACATACTTCGATAGTCGTTTGATACCGAGAAATACAAATATCGAGTATAATGTATTTACTGTGTATACATAAATAATAAAATAAATAAAAATATCAAGAAATCTTTGTACTGGAATCTGATAGAAGATGTGAAATATATTTGGTTGGAGAGATTTTGAGAGGTGAGAATAGATACAATTTGTGAATAGGAAATTGACTCAGTAGATTTAATTATTATCATAATCTCCATTAGACATCCACTGCTGGACATAGGGCCTCCTGTAAGCATCACCACAACAACTGTAGTGTATATAGTGTGTATATCATTCCACCTGATTAGGGATTGCAATCCGGAATACCGGATCTGGTAAGTCGGACCACGTGATTACGTGTTCAGTACTATTTCACTCCTCGCTCGGGTCACAAATGTGTGTCTTGTTTTGTTTCTCGCTGCATAATTATTTACTGACTACAAAGCTAGTTCTAAAAGGAACTTTTCGGCCGCAGGCTATATTTTTAGCTCTATTAGAAGTCGATTGGAAGACATATATTTTTAGCTCTATTAGAAGTCGATTTTAAAACCAAATGTTATTTTTTGATACTGTATATGTACTTAAAATAATTATTTATCGTATGTTGATTAAACCAGAGTTATATTTATAATACAAACTCATTATTGTAGTATTTGTTAGCATTCTCAAATTATTGTGATCTCTTTAAATAGTAATGATGCAAGGTTAAATTATGTTCGATTTTATAAAGCTAAGTATAATTTTAAGTTCTAACATGAAAAGTAAAAGTTAATAAAATATAAGTATTTTTTTTTAAATAAACAATATTTATTACACTTACTCGATTAACTCATTAGCAGTCTATTTTTTCGAAAATTATTCCGATTTTATCAATCAGGTCGGATCCGATGAAAATCCAGCCGGATCCGGCCGGATTGAAAATGATGCCGGATTGCAATCCCTTCACCTGATACTAGTAATTGACACTATTGACATCTCACATCAACCCCACTTCACCTAAGTTTTTACGGTAAGATATTTACGGAATGGACCGTCTGGTCCTATGCTGCCTGCATTCAGTGACTTTCGGGATAATAGATTTGACTAAGTATTATCTATACTTCTATACTTAATATACATAATAATATATAATATAAAAATAATACAGTGTACGTCTTTGTAATGTGCACATATCGAAATGAGGGAGACTCTATGCTTAATTTTATCGATGGAAATTTGAAAAAATAAAAACGTGGTATCTTTTTACGTTAATTTTTTTAAGGGACGTAATGGCGGCGTCTTATTGAGAAATGTTACGACTTTTGTAAAAATGTATGAAAAGAAAACAGATTTTCGCAAAAAAAAAAACATGTTGAGGGTAGTTTTCTTTACACAATTTTCATTTTATGAGGACGACTACTACTTCCAATCATTATGGATTTTGTTTCATCGCGATAGATCATTAACTTTAAAAGTTACACCGTTTTGTTTAAAAATTACTTAAAAAAATATTTAGATATCTTAAAATATTTTTTCAAAGTCTTTCATCTTTCAAAATTAAGCATAGATTGATCATTTAGATATGTGCACATTATGAAGACTTATACTGTATTAAAAAGAGGTAAAATTTATTTGCTTGTGTTTATGTAGGGGGTAATCTCTGGAACTACCAGTCGGATTTCTTTTTGCATTGAATAGCCCTATTCTTGTAGAAGGCTATGTAATATCACGCTACGACCCTTAAGAGCCAAGTAGAAAAAAAAGTTACAAAGAATGCTAAGCGAAAACGAAGTAATAATGCGGGCGGGCGATGCGATGCGACACGGGGGTCGGGGGCCGAAATTACACGCGGACAAAGTCGCGGGCAGTAAAATCAAACCTGAGAAAGTGAGAACTGGATAAGCGAGAAAACTCTATAAATGAGAGTAAATGCTAGTACCCTAATTGCGTAATACAACACAATCTGTTTCGATTTGAAACATATTCCTAATCCAATACTTCATAAGTTGTAAAAAAAATCTGCTCAGCAACGTAAACAACGCAATGAATGTTGTTGAACTGTCAAAATTAAACAAATTAGGCATAATTGTTTACGAAAATAAGTTACGGAATTAGGGCACAAGTTAACCATCCAATTAACCATCTAAGGCCCATTTGCGCGTTCATAGGGTATCTTAAATAACTCGGAGTTACTCTAACTTAGGGTTTGTCAAATAATTCATCTTGACCCATCTAAACTTAGAGGTAAAGCTAGAGTTAAACTTTTAAATATTAAACCCACCGATGTGGGAATGTTAAGACGCTTAACTCTGGGTTAGTGTCAGTAATGTCAAAATAAATTGACGTTATGTGGTACCGCTGATAACATATTTTGTAATTTAAATTGTTCGACGTTATAGTAAGTGGAAACTCGGTACTATATCAGCAGGCAATATATTCATGAATCCATATAAAAATAAATACAAATTTTATAAAACTTAAAACATACTTTTCCATCTGACGTTTTCGTCAATCATTAAACTAAATCTCCATGGAAACTACATAAAATGGAATATCATGTTATAAAATGCAAAGACAAGAAAATATTACGTATCGTAATGTAGTGTGAAAGAGATGGGTATACAATTTCTGTTCATTGATATTTGATCGGAATACTTATCAGGACACAGATAATGCAATTCTATTTTATGTTTTGACGATTGAACTGCAATGTTCCCAACTCAAAAAATATTCATGTCAGGTTAACTGACCCGGTGTTACTTTTTTGTGGTGCAACACGTAATAAGAGTTAAAATGTTAATTACTTTACTCCGAGTTTACAAACACTACATTTATACCTACTAAACTTGCAAGTGGGCCTTAAACCTCTGTAAGTAAGAAACAGAAATGTCTATAAGAAAATGGTGTTTTTCACTCGTGGACCTCTTTAACTGAGACTGAGGCTGTGCCTCTATAAGCGACAGTCAAACGTAATTAAACATCACTCATTCTGAAATTTCGTGGAACTAACATTGTTTTTGTTCCATTCAACCTTTCCCAATCAGCCTCAACCTCTATAAGTGAGAAAGGCTACTCCTGTAATAAAAGCTCCACATTCCTCTATAAGCTAGAAACTCCAGTTAGTGAGAAACCTTTATAAGCGAAAAAAAGATGGCGGTCCCTTAAACCCTCGCTTATCCAGGTTCAACTATATATAATTTAAGTAGAACTTAATAAACTTTTGCCAGTAACATGGAGGAAAGTACTGGTTTTATAAGAAAACTGAATTCTGGAGTCCATTTTCCCTGTTATAAAAAGCCTTTTAAAGCACTAAAGCTTTTAGTGTCTTATCCGATTTGCAAACGAATTTACGAATGTTGTCGCAAAATTGATTTCTTCACCGAGATACAATTTTGCTAGTATTTATTTTTGTACAACAACGGGTAGTTATATAAATTGTATTTCTACCTAACACCAAATAAAAAACCAAGAAATAGCGCTGCGAACAATACACTGAAGCATGCCAAAACTACACCTCCGCTCTGTGCATACACGCTCACACGCACACATTTACAATCATTTACAATCAAATTACAATCAAACTCCACCTCACTAAGTGCACACATGTTTACGAAACCGGCTTTATTTTTTCATTTATTTTTTTGGTTGAAAAATTAGGCGGAGCGAGAGTGTTCCTTCCGTTGCCTGTATGTTGCCAGGGGTCACGGTAACCCTTTCGGACAAATCCACAACTCCGGCAGACATCGGCCCTAGCGGACCCCTTCAGTTGTGTTGACATCTCTTTTAGGCGCGCGTGGAACACAACGCGCTGTCAACCCGGGCTTGGTCCTTATCGGATGGCGAGCGACCCATTGTTTACCGTCCGCAAGCCCGCGCCTACGGTAGACGGGAATCGGCCTGCGATTCCCGACGCCCAGGGCGTCTCTTGCGGCGGCTAGGAACGTTAGGGCGCGAAATTTGCCTCTCCCTCACGCGTTACGCCTCCTCTTTCGCAGAAGGAGGTGACGGTCTGCCATACACTCTCGTTACGTACCATGACCTGAACCAAGGCCGGGCACGAGAGATCACTGCCGCCGATCGCCTCCACGAAGACACGGCGGTGCCCCGCCCAAGCCGGGCACACCTCCACCGTATACTCCACCCTGTCCTCCGGGCGATCCATACAATTGTGACACCTTGGCGTTTCCTCCCACCTTACCCGGAACAGGAACCTCCCGAAACAATCGTGTCCGGTGAGGACCTGCGTCAGGCGGAAGTTGAGGACGTCGTGGCAGCTCTCTAGTCACTCCTCAAAGAGGGGATATCGCTTATCGCCACAATTGCGGCGTGCCCTGCGAAACCGGCCTCACGTCACTGTTGACAGCACTGTCTGTTTTTTAAGGTCTAAGGTCTCTACCAACAAGTAAAAAGTTTAATCCTGTGATTCACAGTTTATTTCACAAATAAAGTACAAGGTAGGTTCGTTCACTTCTTTACAAAGAAAAGTATGTATGTTACACTATTATTGTTCAGTTTAGACTACATTTTCCATTTTATTTACGTAATGGTGACGGTCGAGATGCCGCTCCTATCACCGCGCCGCGCAAGTTGATTGGTTTTTTCATTATCATAAATTTATATGATACAAAAATGAAAAAAGTAAAAAGTAGCTGCCATAAAAATTTATTATTATAGCTGTACTTACTTTCATAGATTCGCTGTGGGCGTCTATCGATGATATTAAATATATGACAATACCTGAAATAATCAGAATTGTTTCAATAATTTGTACCTTTTTTATCTTTAAGCTAACTTACTTTGTTAGTTTTGAGTGGTATGAGGAATAGGGTGTAAAGTTCACTCATCCGCTATAGAAAAGGGAGGATCCTCCGACCAGACGGGTATTGTGTCTGGCGGGCAACTGCCCGACGGTTGAAGTCGGAATCTTGTATATATGTCGATCGCGCGGTAAACTATAATTGCGCGATGCAGAATTTGTGTGACGTCATGTCTTTGATGTGTAGTTTGTATGTGGCGGTGTAACCGCTACAAGTTAATGCAATCATAAATTAAATGAAACTTACCTAAAACAGCTATCATTGTAATACGTCATATTCTTTTCTGTTGGAGGTGTACATTTCTAGGTATCCGAGTAAAATGAAGTCATAATTTTTTCTAGATTTTACAGCGTCCATAAAAAATATAACTCTTTTACAGCTACGGAAATGTTATTGAAAAACACGTGATTTTGTACTAATCAAAATATTGTTTTAGAGAAAAAGTAGGGGGTAGGTAATGGAGAGTTCTATATATTTTTTATCCTAAGTCATCGGGGGACACGCCAAGTCGAGCAAAAAACTCGAAATTTATTCAGTACCTATCTATTTGTCATCCTTATTTCTTTAATAAATAGAATGACTTGGCAATCGCAAACGGCAATAGAATCTACATTCTACATACAACATAATCTACTTAATATTAGCACTGCGCTTTATTTCATTCTTGACTATTTAAAATAGTAGATTATTCTTATGTGATTATGTTGCCGTGCGAAGGCCAAGTCATTCTATTTATTAAAGAAATAAAGATGACAAATATATTTGTACTGAATAAATTAACAGACTTGGTTTTACATTCGATCTCATATCTTTTTGCGGTAGAAGAACTGCGTTGCGAGACTTGCATTTTTGTTATATTTTTGATGGGATTTAAGGAATATCAAGAGAAGAGAAAGAGAGAAAATAAACAACTACTTTCGTCAATATTTTGTTTAGATCTATTCTCCATTTGGAATAAGATTTGAAATTGAAATAAACCTTTTTTACAGTCCGTTCAACCGATTTTTACTTCTATAGGCATAAGGATGGCATTAAAAGCAAAAAAGTGGTTACAATACCGACTATTTACTGCAGCTGCCATTTATCATGCCACCAACACAATAGAAGTCAAAATCGGTTGAACGGACTGCAAAAAAGGTTTATTTAAATATCAAATCCGTTCCAGCTGTATTAGAACCCAATGGCTTGGCACGCGATGATGGCAAGAGACCGGACACCATGTCTTTTTTCACCACGATCTCCCTTTTGGTTTTCTTCGCAACCCCGGCAGGCATCGGCCCTAGCGGACCCCGTCAATTCTGCTGACATCTCTTTGAGGCGCGCGTGGAACACAACGCGCCGTCGACCCAGGCCTGGTCCTTATCGGACGGTGAGCTACCATTTGCTCACAGTCTGCAAGCCCGCGCCTACGGTGGCCGGAAATCGGCTTGCGACTCCCGACGCCCTGGGCGTCTCCTCCTAAGGTGGGTAGGCCTTTAGTGTGGGACGCAACTTGTGTCAATACTCTAGCGCCATTCCATCTTCTTGGCTCAGCGTGCTGTGCTGGCGCTGTCGCTGCGGCTGCGGAAAACCTTAAGCGGCGAAAGTATTACCTTATTGGTCACTGTATTTTCGAGCTGTTTGGCTTGGGGTTGAAACCCTAGGCCCGTGGGGTCCCTCACGGTTTGTTCAATGAAATCGCCAAACAACTGGTTGACACTTTCCTTGACCCAAGGGCTGGCTTTTACCTTGGACAGGGCTAAACATTGCCATATAACGTGGCAATGCCGCCAGTCTCTTAGGTACATTACCAGTCCACAGCGACACGGAGGTATTTTTCAACGCCATATTTTAGTTTACTATAGCTAAATCACCGCCATAGTTTAGTTAGGTTAGGATATTATATTTTTAGTTTTGTTAAATGAAATATTAATGTCTAATCCTATTTCAAATTGAGTATAGTAACTTTGATGATGATATAAATTCCACAACATTATCATTCTCCTGCCCTTATCCCAATTTATTGTTATTATTATTATAATGCAATTATATATTTTATTATAATACAATTTTTTATATAATACAATTTTATATATTACAATTTTATATTTTATATATATAATACAATTTTTTATTATAATACAATTTATTATTATTTGTGGTCATCGCAATATGTCCCTTTCTTCCATACTTCTTTATTAGTCGTCATGTTCTTTCTAGCCATATCATCTTTCACATAGTCCATCCCTCGTTTCTTTGGTCTTCCCTTACTCTTATAGCCATCGACATTCATATTCAAAACTTTCCTGAAGACATTTTCCGCATCACATGCCCATACTATGACAACCAATTTCCGAGTCACCGGTGCCACTTTCAGACTTCCTCTTATTTCTTATTCTATCCATTCGTGTAATACCACACATTCCTTTTAGCATTCTCATCTCAGCTGCATGCAATTGCCTTTCATTCATCATTTTGTGGCCCCAAATTCTGATCGATACAAGACTTGTTTTTCCTTCATTTTAAGGGCAATGCGAGAGCCGTAGATTCCTCCCGTGACCTGCCGTTATTTTTTTGCACAACAATCAGGCAAAATTGAAATAATTAAAGATGTTACGACAAAATATTATTATTTATTTATATTTATATATACTTTATTGTACACCACAAAAATACATAACAAAAAATAAATCAAACACTACAAAATATACAATGGGGGTTTATTGCATTAATGTTTAAATATTATCGATAAATCTTATAATTCTAATGAATAATCATCCAAGCCCTGATGGAAACGCCTTTGGACACACGTCTTTCTCATCTTTCACGTGCCTGAAAACTGAAATTAAAAAATTTGGTCCTTCTGATCTTCTAGTAATTATAACAACAATTGTAGCCAATAAGCCTGATATAGTGGTGATAGATTGACGAGAGCGCCGTGCAATGATTGATATCACTGTCCCTTGTGATGAGAATCTCGTGAAAGCTGAGATAGATAAAAAAATCATGTATCTTGACTTAGCATACGAGGTTGTCGACATGTGGGACGTGGACTCTGCAATCTTCCCAGCTATGGGCCACTATAAGGGTTATTAGGTTCATAATAATAAGGACTTGATATAGGAATGCAGACCATCAAAAAATTTAAATGCGTGAACAGGAACAATATGCATTTAAGAACTGTCAAGGTATTAATAACTCTATTATGTGCCTACGTATCTTGGCAGTATTATAATTATTATCTTACCCGTATTACTTTCACAGGAATACTCGTACAAATCACACAGGTCCAGGAAACTCCTGGCTTCATTGATAGACCTGCCACAAACAATGATCATGTCGTGGAAGCAAGTGTAAGCGTGCGCGCATATCTTCTGCAGTTCTCCCTAAAATAAATAACATTGATTAAAATATAGGTACATTTAACCCAAAGGTTTTCTAAAATAAAATAGACGTTGATATATTTAGTAATCTGTTCCGCTTAACTGTTCCTAAAGAGCCATAAAAAATCTTCGTAAGAAATCGGTCTCTGCGACCAGCGCTCGGTGTGGCAACATGCCGTGTTCGGGTTCGCGACAAGTCAATCGTCATCCTGAGGATGCCTCGCTGAGAGGTGAAATACGTGTCGATTTCTTACAGAGTTTTTTATGGCTCTTTAGGAATAGTCAAGAGGAACAAGTTACTAAATATATCAACATCTATTTGATTTTATAATGGATTTTCGAAAAGTCGGCGTGACTTTCAATTTCTCTCAAATTAAAATATAACGTTGGTGTTTTAATATAAAACGACATTAATGCCCCCGCAGACAAGCGC
Source organism: Omphaloscelis lunosa (assembly GCA_916610215.1). Lineage (NCBI taxonomy): Eukaryota > Metazoa > Arthropoda > Insecta > Lepidoptera > Noctuidae > Omphaloscelis > Omphaloscelis lunosa. The sequence goes on along the minus strand of OU744265.1, from coordinate 7,458,713 downwards.
GATGCGACGCTGAGACGCGATTCTGGTAGAATAATATTCATGAAGTTTTCATAGAAATTGTTTTTTCTAAAAGAAAAAGAAATAGAATACGTTTATTTGCGGTAAACATGACGCAAAGAAAGTACACAAAACAAAAAAGAGCAAGTTGGGGGAAAATATGCGTCACATTCACACAAAATCAAAACCACTAAATCCACTAAAGTCGCGTCGCACATGTGTGCTAGAGCTTTTATGGTTTGCAAGCCGTGTGCCCGATGGGATTTGCCATCAGCAAAAATCACGAAGTTCCATACAAACTTTTATGTCCTATTTAACCACTTCAGGGGATGAATTTTCAAAAATGTATCCGAAAGGTGATTGTTTGTAATTGATGGATGCAAATTATTTCGCGATTTTAATGTTGGTCTCATAGAGAAAGTTGTTCAGTTTGATGGTCTGCTCTTCAGGCTGTGTTGTTAAGAAATCTTAAGTTCATTATTAAGTAGATTAAATGTTGAACCAAATTACAAAGCCTCTTGTGAAGAATAGACGACTCAATAGTAAAATTAAGATTAAAATTTCAGTTAAAATTTTGCTTTCAATTCCAATTAAACTTGGCTTACCAAAAGAGATCTATCCTTCGTGATATGAGAATCAACCAAAAGTATAACTTGCAAAATTAATAACAAAACACCTTTAATTATTAACATTATTGATGATATTAATAAACACTTGTCTTTGGGTACCATGCAACGTCTATCAAGACTATGGTACCAGGGACCAATAAGTTGTTGATCAAAATGGAGGACAATCACAGGATGTTTGTATATTTATGCTTAGGCTCATATTGTATCTTTGTTGGAAATTCTAAACAACTTGCGAACAATAATGGTTTACAAGGGAATAGTTCTGTTGGCTTATGATAAACTAAAATACTTAATATACAAATACTCAAAGAGATGTCAGCAGAACTGACGGGGTCCGATAGGGCTGATGCCTGCCGGGGTTGTGAAGAAGTCCGAAAGGGTTACCGTGGCACCTGGCAATATAGGCAACTGAAGGAACACGGGTGGGTTTTAGTCACTAAGAGTCTGACACAATCTCCCGCTCTGAGAAGTAATTTGATAATTTCCCACCTAAAAAAAAGGCATGCGACCTTGGCTTTGACTTTGGCTTTGGCTTTGGCTTAGGCTTTGACGTTGACTTTGACTTTGATTTTGATTCTGACTTTGACTTCGTCTTCGATTTGACCATTGTCATCGCCATCGCCACTGCCCTCGCCATCGTCATCGTCATCGCCATCGCCACTGTCATCGCCACTGATGCCATCGTCATCATCATCATCATCATCATCAAATTTGTAAAACTTTTCTCAAATAAAAACTTTTTGCGTCGGGTTGACGAAGGATTTAAAAAAAAAAATGAAAAAGTAAAAAGCACTAGTAAAAAAGTAACACTTAAAAAAAAAAGGTACAAAAATACGATAATCATGTCATAAATATTGACTGCACAGCAAATTAACCAGAGCGTACATACGTGTAACATATATCCTAATAAGCATCTCAAAACTCAAGTACTGAGTACCCGGAACCGAACTAGTTAGATTAGGTTAAATGTTTTTACTCGCAAAAAAAGGGTTAGGTTAGAACTGTGACCCCTATGCATGAGACGAGCGAGCGAAGCGAGCAGTGCTGCTGCAGCGAGTGGCAAAATCGACTAGAATATATAGAACATAATATTGTTGCATATTTATTCATATTTTGAGTTTGGTATTTTGCTGTGCAATCAGTAAGTTTGATTGGAATTCGGATTATTTTTGGATACAAAAACCTTTAAAAATAAAAGAAAATTTCATGGACCAGGCACTCGAAAGACAATTTCCACGCAAACTCCGCCCCAATGCACCCCACTACTCCACTATGTACTAAACGCTAATACATCAGTAATAAAGTTGAATATCGCGTGCGCTTTTTGGTCGTGTTCGAACACAGAACTAAATTTCTTAAGTCTCAATTCTTATTTCGTTTATAACTAAAGTAATAAACTGATCTAAAGAGAAAATATCGTATATCTGGATAATACACTATATTTCTTACTGTCAATAATTATTTTAGGCGTAAAAGCCGAGTATTCTTGTTTTTGTTCCAAATAATTAAAAAAAAAAAAATATTTCTATGATTTTCGAATAAAAAATGAATCGAGCGAAACTGTTCCAATTACGTAACTGTCTTAAAATATATGGAAATGAAAGGATCCAATAAATCATATACTAAAATTCCATTTTGATTGTATGGGTTACTTTTTCAGAATATGAATGTTAACATACAATTTAGGGCGGCTCATCTTAATACAAAATATGTATTTGTGTTTCAAGAAATATTTGAACCCACGAGACTTAATCTACATCTAAGAGATCGTGTATCAAAGCAAACAAATTGATACGATTTATACTACATAAAAGCCAATGGTATTACAAATTGGTATCTTTAAGGTACCTACTACCTACCAACGTGTCTACCGAAATAGAATTTTGGTATTTAACTACTTATTTTGTGACACGAAAGTTGTCCAATATTCTACTTTGTACTTCATCTTTTTATGAATAATATAATAAATTTTCATTTTTATATTTTTATGAATAACTTACATAACTAGAATAATGTATTTTTTTCTTTGTCTGTCTAGGTATCTACGATAAATTTTATTGATGTGATCAATTTTTTGTAACAATATTTTGGTTTAAAAGAGTGTCCGTGGAATTTCTTGCCCGTTCTTCTCCATAGGTACCTACTACGCTTTGGAATGGGCAACTAGCTTCATCTTTCTGACTGACCGACCCCTTGACAATTCAAAATACCTGTAATTGGTTTATTTGAAATAAATGCTTTGAATTTGAGTTTCAAGCATAGAGTATTTTTCAGTCAAATAAAACTCATTATTGTGATCTCAAAATAATAAATGTTTGGCTTTTATTTATTTCAGCTGAGAAAAGGTCACAGAGCAGTTTTCTAATGTTCTTTATGTAGGTGAGTTCTTTCAGTAAGTGCAAAGCTCGTTCCATCACTTAGCCCGCGGCTGCCTCAGAGTTGTTTGATATTCCGTTGTTATTTTTTAAAAGTGTATTTGTGTGCATTTATTTTGTGAGTTGTGCATTTTAAAATGTTGAAATTTTAATGTAAAAAAATGTAAGTAAAAACCTCATTTAAAATGAGTAAAAAAATGGAAATTGGAAGGATCAATAATATTTAAAAAATGCTATCACAAGAAGAAAAAAGAAATCAAAAATCTATAAACCTGATATAAAAATGAAACCAACAATACAGTTGTAATACACATTTATTTATTGAATGAATAGTCTAAATATAGAATATAATAAATTTGAATATTCAAATGGAGTAGATTTTAATTAAAATTTGAAATCAGTCATCGAAGTAACTGTTGGTTGGTCGACGAGACACGGCCAGTAGGGATCGATCCTCCGGACACGCCGTCTGCTTGTAATCTGAAATCAATTAATCTCTATCAGCAATATTTATTAATCTAAAAGGGTATTCTGTTGTGTCTAAGATAAAACTAATCCTACAAAAACGTAACCTTTGAATAAAATTATTTTCGTGGTTTGATTCTGGAAAATAGAAAACGGGAATCAGTATTTCTAAATTATTACCGAGCGATGTTCCAGCTAGAGACCTTTCTGACTTTTGGTAAAAGTCGTATTTATTCTTCAAAACATACACAAAAATGTAACTTTGAAATGTTACAAGATGTTACGGAATCTGACAGTGAGCGAAACACAGCTGCAAGGATATTTTGTAGCTCTAGGCTGCCTGTCCACTGGAGCGGAGCGAGGCAGCGGAGCGGAGAAATGTGCCAATATTAACCAATAGGAGCGGTATTAAGCTCAGAAGCTGAGTTAGTATTCTATTAGTTAATAGTGGCACATTTCTCCGCTCCACTGCCTCGCTCCGCTCCAGTGGACAGGCAGCCTCAATTCAAAATATTTTTATTTCACATAAACCTACATGGCCACTTATGAAACGTCAGAAGCTAGGTGCACGGTTCCAATTGGTTGTTTCCTATGGAGAAGAGCCGACAAGAAACTCCACGGTTACTCTTTTAAAAATAATTGGCTTTTACAATTCTTTCAAATAACACAGTTGCGCTATGATAGCCCGTGAAATTCAAAATTTCTTACGTTTTTTTTTTGCAATTTGCAGGTCAGTGTCAGAATGTATGTTGAAAAATATATTATGATTCACTACCGCAACAAATATGGCTTAACAGAATTATAATAATTAGAATCAGACATACAACTCCGTCAGAATTGGACTGAAATGTCATAATTTCATGAAATAGTCATTCAATAGGGTAATATGAAATATAAATAAATGTTTGATACGGCTGAGAATCATATTTAGAAGAACAACGCGGTCATAAGACACTACACGAAAAGCGACTTGAATTTATATTACATATATGTCATTGTAAGATGGTTATAGCCGTGATATAGTTATATCCCTAGGGATATAGCCATATACCATAATATAGTTATATGAAAGCGGTTCATAACTGTCTTATTAGGAATATAACTATGATACGAGCATGATCTTGTAATATAACTGTTAGGGCACTCCAACCAAATAGGTTAGGTTAGGTTAGAACTGTGACCAACTATGCGCGAGCCGAGTCAGCGCTACGTCGAAATTGGTTGCAGTAACAAAATTAAGGCATTCCGACAGTTCAAACTCAAACTCAACGCATTTATTTCAAATAAACCATTTACAGGCACTTTTGAATTGTCAAAGAGTCGGTCATTTAGTCAGAAAGTTGAAGCTAATTGTCAATTCCAAAACGTCGATCTCTATGGAGAAGAACGGGCAAGAAACTCCAAGGACACTCTTTTAAATATAGATATTACAAAATCCTGGGTACATCATTCTTGTTGCTTCTATATGTACAAAAAATAATCAAAAGCAATTGAAAATATAAGATTAAAAATAAGCCCTGGTAGATAAGAGATGACCAGTTTCAACTGACGGCGCCCGTTCACGAACATAACGTGTAGATCAGCACCATCCAGCGCAACCATTTTGTAGGGAACTGAATGATCCAACACACTCGCCACCATCACCGAGACATTCAAGTGAGCATAACATACTCTCAACTGCCATGCTCTTTCAAGTCGACATACATCTTAATAACTTAATAAACGGCTCCATGGTCTCACATTTCCAAAAATAAAAATGCTTCTAAATTATACAAAACTATAGTTTGCAATGTATTTAAGAAATTAATAGAATTTTACCACCAAAAAGAAAGAAAATCATTACTAGTTGGAGCATTCAACAATTTACTTGGCTATAACCATCTTACCGCGACATATGCATGAAGTTCTTCCGAAAGTGAAGCAAAAACCAGAGTGTCAGTGGGGTAGGTAATCGATTTTGATAAATCTAATTCTAAAAATAGATTCAATATTATATATTTTTTAAATTGGGATACTTGCTTTTAAAGCTTTAACGACGTCGTTAGTAAATATGCGTGGGTCGAATAAATGACGTTGGGATTTTCTAATAGAAAATTCTCAGAAGCAGCTCAAAGTCTAGATTAGTGCTCCGTTAAAAGTATTAAGCTCGCCCTCACGTGGGTGTTCAATAAGCTTGTCTCTTCAATGGGTAAAGGCGTGATGCAGATGTTGTGGGTTCATAAGTTTTTTTTTTTTTTTTTTTTATTTATCTATCCTGGTCAAAAGCGACGGATGAGGTCGAATAAGGAATTAAGTAGTGAGTGCACATCACACTTCTGAACGATTTTGAAGGATATTGGTTATCCATTGCTTTGTATGTTCGAAAAATTTGTCAGCTCAACAACGTAAATAGCGCAATGAATGTTATTGAATTTTCAAAATGAAAGCCGTTGCTACTGTATTTGTCTTACACAATCACCCCACTTTTTACAGGTAGTAAAAATCAAAAATACTGACTCCTCCTCCGAATACAGTTAAAGTCGAACATATCGCAGAGGTCCCTGAAGCCCATGATGTCTCCAGCGTGACTGAGACCGCAGATCGGGACGCGGTCGTGGTTGCACACCTTTGCCATGCTGCACCATTTTGCTCCCATCTGTGACCAAAGCAATAACCATAATTTTGTTACAATGACTAGTCTAAAATCAAAAGATTAAGGAGAGATGGAAACTTATCTAAAATACAGTACGTGAAGTAACGTATTATATTAATTTCGACCTAAGTTTTTAAATTTTATAAACCCAGCCTTGAGGGCTTTAATTCTATATGTAGGTAGCGTTTGTTTGTAAAGCCTCGGTCACACACAGCGAATACTCGCTGCAAGTCTATTCGCTACGAATAATACTCGCAGCGACAATTCGCTGCCTGCCTGTCACACACAGCGAGTTATACACGAGAATTTCGACAGTCTGTTGGTGCCCCAAATAAAAGTACATATGTCGTCTGTTCGTCGCGCACGTCTAAAACAGTGTATTCGGTTGGCATGTGCAGAATTAGCAAACCAAATGCTGATTAAACTCACAACTCACAAGAAGCGAAAATGGGTTCGTAAATGGATTGAACGCAAAGAACAGTTTGGGGCTTCTAATACCCTTTTAAAAGAATTAGCTGCAGAGGAACCAGGAGATTAGAGAAAAATTCTACGTACAACGGAAGCATGTAGTCTGGAGCGGCGTGCTGAGCGCAATAGCTACTCGCAGCAAGTACCCTGTCACACACAGCGAATTCTCACGGCATTCGCGAGTAAAATTGAACATGCTCAATCATGCCAATTCAACTAGCGGCGAATGAATCTATTCGCAGCGAATATACCTGTCACACACACCGAGTCCTCGCTGCGAATGCCTAATTGCAGCGAGTATTCGCTGTGTGTGGTTACCGAGGTTTAATACAAGATATACACGGTATATATTTTTGTTATAAGATTCATGTTTAGGAGATTTACGTATTCCGAAACAAATACACATAATAACCGTAACCATTTTTGTGGAAAATGATTATTCCATGATCAAAAAGTTTACTAATAAAAAGGATTGGAAATCACTAAACAGATTTTCTTATTTTAATTTACGCAATAAATAAAAGTGATCGCCCAGTGGTCGAAATTCAACCATAATTCATTTAATTTTTATAGGATATTTCATACTAGTTCCATGTATAGTACATACTAATTATTATTATTTTTATTGTTTTATTTATTTTGTAAACCCCCTAGTGGGATTTATAGGTCCGTAGGTATGTCCGTGGCATCACAGCGGGCCCTATCAGAATACCAGCGCTGCGGTATTTATTTATTTTTAAATATCGCAGCATCATGCTGAGATAAGAGCCTTTTGGCCTCGCACAGGTCGTATTTTTTTTGTTAGTCTAGAATGCTCCTTTTTTATTTTTGTTAATGTTTGTTCCTTATTTTATTATGTTTTGTATTTCCTGTGCGTGTCCCAAATAAAATATTTTCTTTCTTTTCTTTCTTTCTAATTCCATGCTGCCATGTCATTATTCTAAGTTCACATCTTTAACCACAAACAATTAAACAAAAGAGAATGTGTGTGTCAAACACATGGTAGTGTGTGTAATGTCATTGTCATTTTTTGTAATGTGCGTTTAGTTTGTGCAGAATAAATATGTTTTCTTTCTTTTTTTTTAAGTAATTAAATGATTTCTAATGTATAATATATAAAAATATAGGTATCTGCACTCCTTCTTCATATAAATTTTACTGTGCCAAATTTCACATTACTCCGTCCGCGTAAATTTCGTAAAAAGGGGTCCAAAGATTTTTCTTCACATATTAATTATATAGATAAAACAGAGGTAAACGCTGTTATAGGTTAATTTTATTATCCTCTAAGTCTCTCCCGGAGACTAAGTGCGAATATTGTAACACCATAGAACGATGACTAAACAATATTAGGTAACATGGTGATCACTTGATATCATGGCAGACTGCCAAGCTGTAACAATGCGTCGTGGCAGTACCCACTTGCACTAGTTTCTACAGAATAGCCGTTTACGAACATATGCTCTTGTTAGTAGGGCAGAACTTATGGCAGTTTATCATTTTCATTTAGTGACGATAGTACCTGCTCTAGTGAAAATACGGAATGCTCAATGTGTGATTTTTTTTATTGAATTTAATTTTAATTAATATAAAATAAGCACTTCGAATTTGTAAAAACTTAATTTAATAAATTATAATTGTTCTGAGTTTATTTTTAATATGATTGTACCTCCTGTTGCTATAAAATTTGTACGCTACTGGTAAAACATAGAGAGTCAACTGAATTTTTACTGAAGACCAAATAAATATTCATTCATTCATTCGCTCATTTAATAGTAAAGGATAGTACCTACTAATTCCATACTGCCATGATACTAGATACTTACTAATTCCATGCTGCCATGATCGTTATTCTAATGTCATTATTGTCATGTCATTATTCATTATCTTGTTCAAAACTTTGGGCGACCGAGCTCTGTTCGGGTGAAAATACGGAGAAAACTAGTTTTCCCAGATATGAGACCTAGCTAGATCGATTTTTAAATCTCTATATTACAACTTTCATAGAAATTGTTAGAGCCGATTTCGAGAACGTGAGTTCAGATATATATACAAATATTGCTCGTTAAATAGTATAGGATAGGATTAAACATGCAATATCCATACTTCCATATTCATATCATAACATCCGTATATTACAACATAATATAACATAACATCACGCTTGTAATCCCCGAAGGGTTAAGTAAACCTGTGGGTGTAGGTAAACCTACACCCACATTTCATCAGTGACCTTTGTTTTTATGTCCCTTTTAATATGGGTTTTTCCTCATCGTCTAAGTTACATCTTATTTTTATATGTACATTATAAGCAAATAAACGATTTTCATTCTATTCTACCTAGTTATTCCCTCAAAGTTAATTCTTAATATTATAAAATATAAATTATATTAAAAGCTAATATTTTAATATTATTAATACGAAAGTGACTCTGTCTGTCTGTTACCTGTTCACGCCTTAATGGCTGAAGGGATTTCAATGAAATTTGGTACACAGGTAGACCATGAACTGGGTTACGATATATAGAAAGAAAGAAAGAAAAAGTATTTATTGGGACTCGCACAGGACATCACAAATTAAACTAAAACACACTCATTAAAACATTACTAAAAAATAAATAAAATAAAAAAATAACAGAAAGTCCTGTACGAGGCCAAAAGGCTCCTATCTCAGCATATGCTGCGACATTTAAAAAAAATGTCACAGCGCTGGTATTCTGATAGGATATAGGATACGTAGTAGTAGGCTCGGGCGAAGCCGCGGGCAAAAGCTAGTTTACTATACATTTACAAAATTTTCGTAATACAACCAACATTTAAAAAAATACTGTTATTTAAATAACCGTCGGTTTCTGAAAACATAAGCATAATCAGCCTATAATGTTCCCACTGCTGGGACACAGGCCTCCTCTCTGTGAGAGGGAGTGGGCCGTAATCCACCACGTGGTCCCGGTGCGGGTTGGTAGATGTGGTTTCGAAAATTTGTTTCTAGGCCATGCCCGGGTGTCCTTACGATGCGCGATGTTTTCCTTCACCGTTTTGAGAGCAGTGGTGATGAAATAATTTACACAAAAAAAAAAGCAACTGAAGTGGATATATTTAGTAACCTGTTCCACTTAGCTATTTCTAAAGAGTCTTAAACAGACCCTGAAAGAAATCGACACGTGTTTCACCTCTCAACGAGACATCCTCAGGATGACGATTGACTTGTCGCGAACTCAAACACGGCGTGTTGCCACACCAAGCACCAAGCGCAGACTACGCTCTTCTTTCAGGGTTTGTTTAAGACTCTTTAGAAATAGCTAAGCGGAACAGAATAGTAAATATATCCACTTCAGTTGCATTTTATAATGGATTTCCGCATGGTCACGCCTGAATCAGTTAACTAATTTACACAAAGAAAAACGTCTGTCAGGGTTCAAACCTTCAGGTTTATGAAAGTTTATTCAAATACAGTTTTATCAGTGTAACCTGGATAAGTGGACCTAGGATTATATATATCAAACAAAGAGGCTTTTCATTTACCCAGTTTACCAAATGGTAAGGTTTAAAAGGACAGTTCTCTTATTTACAGATTCCGAGCCTTAAGATTAGTATGTACCGTTTATCTACAGAGCTGAAAATGAATATTAAAATTGCATTTAAAAAAAAAATATTTTGACTTATCTTACTTATACAGTCTATTGGACTACATAGTCCCAATTATAAAGGTAAAAATTAAAAAATCTAACAAATGCATTGTCAGTTATAAAGGTTTAATTATTCACGGTAACAGAGGTATTTCAATGCAAAAGTGTCGGGATCTCATTGTGCGTTATCAGTAGTAGATATTTCTCAGAAATCCAGGGGCCACTTAACGAGGTTACACTAATAATATTAATTATATAATTTACTGTCTCTGATAAGTTATAAAACAGGACAGCCAACCGGAATTTTACTGGTCCTAGACTTGCTCAGGTTTTTAGGATCTAGGTTGAAGTTTGTTTTATTAAAAATATTGCCTTGCAAGATTACTCTGCTCTGTTTAAATATTTAGCAGAATTTAGTTATGTTAAAATGATTAATATAGATGCTTATTTATAAAGACCAGGGTTTTATGACTGCCAGATTTAAATATAATATTATAAAGCTGTTTGTGAAAATTGAGAAAATTACATGGTTTACCTTCCGCCCCATTGCGATGTCTTCATTATCCCGCTCCTTAGGGGGTCCATGGGCCTCCGTCATTAATATGATAGAGCAAAAAAGGCAGATGACTGAAAATATAAATTGAATTATTACTTAAGTGGTAAAATAATTACGCGCGTATTTTTTTACCACATAATAATTACTACTCGCGCGAGTACGCGATCATCGCGCTCTTTTAAAATTAATAACTAGCTATTGTCTGCGACTTCTTCTGCAATCCATGCTGAAAAGTAAACGACGTCCTTCTTCATGTCATGGTCTATCCATGTTCCACATTTCATCCAAATCCGTTCAGCCGTTTTAGCGTGAAAGCGTGACAAACAAACAAACTCACTTTCGCATTTATATTATGAATTATATATACATACTATTTACAACTGGCATGCGTTGCAATGCCACTTTTTATATAGATTTTTTGGGGCCAGAAACCCTCGCAGGCGTCCTCAGAACACCCTACCAAAGTTTCATCAAAATCGGTCTAGCCCTTTCGGAGTTCTTAGAGGACAAACAAAAAAACATTGATGTAGATAGAAAATAAAATTAGGAATATGACATACTCGTGCAATCAATCAAGTCGTGTTTTGTATGTTCATATAATTCATACCAACGAACACGACGATCGCGTACTCGTACGGTGGTCGCTTCGGTTAGGACGCGGGATAAAGCATAGAAAAATTATATCAAAAATATTATTAAGGACCGAAAAGAATAGGAATCAATTTCGATCAGCTGATACTACTTCTGTCACTTCTTTTTCAGGAGCAAAAAAATAAAGAATTGCCGTTTTGAGGAGAAACTAGAGCTTAAAGTATTACACTCCTATTATTCGAGAGAAAGACCAGCTGCTACACAGCCTGCAAAGAGTTGGCAATCTGCCAATGTATGGCGAGAGATTTACCAACTTTTAACAATCTGAACGAAACGTGGTTTTAATTAGTTGCACAAAATTAATTGTAGGTAACATTTTAGTTTCAGTTTTTAAATTAACTGCAATGAAACGTAGTTTTGTCAAAGTTTTACATCTTTTACATTATATTTATCTACTCTAATATTATAAACAGAAAATATTTGTATTTTTGTATGTTTGTTTGGGAAGAATAAACTCAAAAATTACTGGACCGATTTAAAAAAATCTTTAACCTATAGAATGCTACATTATCACTGAGTAACATAAATGCTATAATTTATAAAGATATCCCGTGGGCAAAAGCTACTCATTTATACTTTAATGTAAAATACTGGTACATAAATCGGCCATAAACACCTTAAGGCCCGACATTAAAATAAAAAATCTGCAATATTTTATTAAATAATGCAACTTCATTTTTCCTGCTAAGTAAGTACGTACCCATTTAAACTTGAAGCAAACAAAGTTCAGATACGACAAGAAACTTACCAAGAACTGTTCTGGTGGCGGCCATTTTGTACGCTGTCTTCAAAACTTATTCCTTCGAAGGATGCACTATGAGTGGCACCATGAGATGTTTATCTAACCTGAGGCTAGAACATTCGCCATTGTCTTAGTGTTTAGCAAAACTTCCGCAAATTCCTTGAAAACCGATGCATTTTGTAAATATACGCCCGTGTTTGGTACTTGGCTGTTCCGATAATGTACCTCCTCGTATAATGTCAACGATGCACTTATGTAAGTAACCATTTATGTTAGTAACAAGAATACTTATATCATAACACCTTTGTAACCGCATTTAAAGCAAATAAATGAATTTGACTTTGACATTATGTACTGAGTTCGCTGTCTGAAAGGTAAAGGTAAAGTGGACCTTATTAAATACACATCATAATGGCTTGAACACTATGATTAATAATAACCCTCGTAGGGTCTTTTGCTTCTAATAGATTTATCACACCTAGTACACAAAATAAGTTTAATACACATTAATGTAGGAAACGTTAGAAATACGACTGTTTCTTTCGATAACAAGTAAATTTGTTGTATTTTTGATAGAAATAAATGTTACAAAATGTAATGTAACTTTTACATAAAGGCTGACAACGCATCTGTGAAGCTAGAAGGCACTTATTAAAAGTCAGAAGCTAGGTGCATCGTTCCAATATTGATCGTTTCCTATGAAGAAGAGCCGGCAACAAACTCCACAGTTACTCTCTTAAAAATAATTCTACTTAACAGAAAAAACTTTTTAACAAAAAAAAAAAAAAAAAAAAACAACTGACTAATAATTTCGGAAGTCAGAGGCAAAAACGAAAATTCAAAACCAAAGACACCGACTTCCGAAATTAAAGTGATTTTTCACTTGGTTGTGTTTTTTATGGAAGTCAGTTTTTTTCTTGTTAATTTTTATTTTATATTTCAATTTTTAGTTGTGGTACCTACCCCACACAAAATTGAATACCCACATCTTAAGTGGGAAAATATACGTATTATTGAAGCTAACTCAAAAACTATCCAAGCTAAGTTAAAAAAAATATATGGGATCATTTCAAACAAAAAAAAAAAAAAAACAATATCGGTCCGCAACTGACGGAGAAATTGATGGGCATACATTAAAAGAACATATAACCCTCTCCTTTTTGGAAGTCGGTTAAAAATGGAAAATGGTGTATAAATCTAGTCTAATATGTATATTTAGTATAGTATGTGTAAAGGTAACCACTTCTCACTTTACCACCTAATTACCAGTGATCGGAGTAGGTAGATTGATTTTACGTACTCGCATCATAAATTGTCATAGAAATCATAACATGGAAAAGCCTTTTTTCTAGGATTTCATTTTGGCACTTACGAGATTGATTCAAATATTGTAAAAGTAAGGATTTTTAAACTACTACATTAGACATTTATGGAATGGATAAACATTTAAAATTGTTTTTTTTTTTTAATTTGTCAAGTAATAATGTGAATCTTACTGGTGTGAGTCCATTCGAAACTTACATAATATGAGTAATTTAGTAGTTATTTCTTGTAAGTTTATTATCTGCTGCTTGTGACTGTTACTATTCTCGAATAAATAAATAAAAATATATTTTTATACTTCTTATTATTTTTTCGCATTCAATGCAATAATAGCAAAAGAGTTAAACATGTCTTATTCATATTGATTATTTTTTATTCTACATATTACAACATTTGAAATTCCTTAAAAATATATTAATAATTTCCCAATCCCGGAATCCTGGAGGCATATCCATACTAATATATACGTGCCAGCTCATTAACCCCAAATTAATCTACCTACTCCGATCACTGCTAATTACAAAATAATACTTTACTCTTATTAAAATCATTACATAGTTACATAAACCTTTTATTAATAATAATTTCTATTAATTATAATTTCACTGTCATTGCTACTATGATTACAGAAGTGTTTCGATTTACGCAATGAATAAGATGTTTTTCGCAATACATTGCTATAGCGTCTGCGAGTAGATTGGTATCTATAGATAGATATAACATGTATTTGCGAGTACAGTCCGGCCGTGAAGAGAATGCGTTTCTCAAGCCCCAATTACACTATCATATATTTATCATACAAATATGATTTCATATCTGTCAAATTCTTTGACCATAGTAAAATGATGCTGTTCTTCATTTGTACATATTACACTTATATGATCATATAAACGTCATACTTACACACATCAAAAGTGTCTAGGGATCAAGCATTTTTATGCGGATTTCTTGAGATTGAGATGTGGCTTTGTAATAAATTTATGATTATATAAATTTATATGGATCCTTTTTGGTGCATTTCATAATTTGAAACAGGAACTGTTAATCAAATTCGAGTAAAAGATGAAAATCAGCTGTCAATATTTTCCCTATAAAAACATACAACGCATTGAAGACATTATTAGTGCTACTGTTTCCCTACTACTGATTAAAACCAACGTTATTATGGAGCGGCGACGTCATTTAAGCAGGGAAGAAATGCTCAGAGCCGTGGGAATGATAGAAGCTGGTTCCCGGCAACGTACTGTGGCTTTAGCTCTGAATACAAGTCAGAGTGTTATCAGTCGACTTTGGACACGTTACCGAAGCACTGGTACCGTGGCTGAGCGCCATGGAGGACGGTATCGCTGCACCACACGGAGACAAGACCGATACATTCAAATCTTAACTCGAAGAGCTCCAACAATAACCGCCATGATGTTAGCCGTGAGGCTTCATCACTCTTCAGGGAACTTAATTAGCGACCAAACAGTCAGAAACCGCTTGCATGAAGTGAACCTTCATTCCCGAAGACCGCTACGGGTACCACCTATAGCAATGCACAATCGTAGGATTCGATATCAATGGGCTCTTGAACACAGAAATTGGGCAGAAGAACAATGGCGTTTCGTGTGCTTTTCTGATGAGTCTCGTTTTGGTATGAGACCGGATACAAGACGTATACGACACTGGAGAACCCCTGGACGCCAACAGCGATTAAAATCCTGCCAGGAAGTCCATCCTTATAGTGGTGGAACCATCATGGTATGGGCGGGTATTTGGATCGGCGGAAGAACTGAGTTGATTTGGATCAGAGGCAACCTCAACGCTCAAATTTATGCTGAGACGATTGTATCTGACGTCATCGTTCCTCTACAAGTGCAAATCGGTCCCTTATTTCAGTTAATGCATGATAATGCACGACCGCACACCGCAAGAGTTGTAAGACAGACTCTCGCCGCAGCTAACATCAATGTCCTGCTCTGGCCTGCTCAGTCGCCAGACTTGAACCCGATTGAGCATGCATGGGATATGCTACAGAGAAGAGCTCTGCCGAATATGGAGGGTATCCAGTCGCAAGAAGACCTTTTTTTGTTGTTGCAACGAACATGGGCGGCCATTCCACAGCGTGATTTGGATGAACTCTTTTTGAGTATGCCAAACCGATGTTCTTGTGTTGTTAGTGTTCGCGGTAGAAACACGGATTATTAATTGTTTAAGTTACCCAATAAATTTTTAAAGAAAACTGTTATTTCAGTCTTTTTTTCGAACTTTAATGTTAGTGGTTCAAATGTCAAAAATCCCTTTATTAGGAAAATGGCAAATTTCTTTATTAATGCAAAGGTGACTTGGTTTATCGTTACTGTGACAAAAGAAAACACTTTATTTGATGAATCCTTAAAGAAAATTTTAATTAATATCAATCAGGAGAAAAGTTATTGCAAAAATATATGTTGATCCCTAGACACTTTTGATGTGTGTATTTAAGATGGATAACGGTTTAGCCGTGATTGATTTAACATTTTTTGAGGTAGACGGATATGATCAAATGATCATATTTGTACGCTTGCTGTCAAATAGGATGCCTTAACTATGATCATAGACGATATGAATCAAATATAGTTATTATACCGACATAGGTTCTTCATATAAAAATGAATCATACATCTCTGATCATATTTCTATGATAGTCTTATATGGCTCTGACACCTGTCAGTTGGTCAATTTCTAGTACTATTATGGATCAAATTCGCAAAACACATTCGTTAGTATGGAACTGACAGGTATCAAGACCGCATTCTCTCGACGGCCGGATTGTAGATCGGTTAGTTAAAGTAAAGCTGAAAATCAACTTTTACGCTCATGTTATGATTATGATGTATAGGTGTTGATTGGATTACACTTGGTTTAATTAGTTTGATGGAGCAATCTTGGATGCAAATGCCCGTATGAGTAGTAAGCAGGCCTCTGTCTACCAGCCGATCTAATCTGTAAAAATCTGACCATGAAAACTTAGTTGAAGTGAGCTTGAAGTAAGAATTACTTATTTGTAAATCATAGGTAAAAGGTCGAGGTCTTATATAATACTTATACGTTACGTTATGTTTGGTCATTGATGACAAACAAATATTAGTGAGGATTATAGAAAATAAAGAAAAACAAAATTTATCATTGACAACAAAGAAAAAATATCAAAACAAAACATAATATATGCATGCAATACATTGGATTATTAATAGGTACAGTTACAATGTTTTATCATTTAGGTTTTCATTTAGGGCATAGTAACATTTCTCAACTAATAATTTATGAAAAAAAAGAATTTTTTTATTGGCATAATACTTTTTATTTGGCATTTTATTATTTTTGGGAGCAACACCAAAGAAACTCTTTTTCATTATGATGTATTGCATTTTGGCATGCATAAGCATTAAATAGTGTCAATCCCTAGCATCAGCCGACCTTATCTGTTAAAACCTAAGTATTCACTGTGAGATTTATAGAGATCTAGCTATTCAGGCGTGGCCTTGCGGATATCCATTATAAAATACAATAGACGTGGATATATTTAGTAACCTGTTCCGCTTTGCTATTTTTAAAGAGCCATAAAAAACTCCTAAAAGAAATCGACACGTGTTTCACCTCTCAACGAGGCATCCTCAGGATGACGATTGACTTGTAGCGAACTCAAACACGACATGTTGCCACACCGAGCGCTGAACGCAGAGTTTTCTCGCTCAGCGCATCTCTAGCCTAAACCTTTTCTAAACAATTACGAATACAATAAAAAAAATCAGCCTAGTCAGCGTAGGTTGAGCCATTCTCTAGTCAGAGAAAGTCTAGAGTCATTCGATTTTAATGAAACAAAGCCGCGCACATTAACGCGCGTAATTTGAAGCATATTATATGCGTCAAATTACGTGCGTTAATGTGCGCAAACAAACACACAGACAGACAGCCAGACATTGGGTTCTACTGTTTTATTATATCGATAGATAGCATTCAGGATTTTCACGGAAATAACACTTTCAGTATTAAGTCTAAAATAAATCCATAGGTCTATCAATAAATCATTGTACTGTAATAACACTTTACCAGTATACTTTGCAGTATTATCGTGTCATTCCATATTATTGATTGCAATCTGTTGTTATAAGATCGAATGACCTTAATGCCTACTTTAATTCCATAATGGCCTTTTACGACATGAAAGATATTTGTGTAGAAATAAAGTAGGATAAAACCTTCATTCGGTAAGTTTATATTATTATTTTCCTTTATGTATCGATGGTTATAGCTTATTTACATTTGCTGTTAAGTTGCGAGTGTAGTTAGAATATTGGTATTTTGTTCGGCAAGTAGCTTCCAAACGTCGTTCAAAGTGTCAGTTTTAGACATTGGGGGCTTTTTTATTGTGAAGTTTCACGAAAAGATGTCAAGTTTCTGTCGAAAGGACATATAGCTCTTTATGGTTATTATATACCGCCGCCATCTTCTTTTTTCACTACATTACACATAACAATGAGGGTTTTGGTGGCAGCAATGAGACGTCAGTTCCGGGCACCTGTCAAAAGTGTCAAAGCGTCTATATTTTCTTTGGTCGTGATTGAATGATGAAAGAAAGAATGAAACGAATGATAAACGTAATCATATATTTTATTTCATTGTTGAAATGGAAGACCTCTTGTCAAACTGGTGGCGTGATTTGTTTTGTTTATAGGTGTTTTGTGTAATGTTCGAGCGCCAAAATATCCTTGACGTATAACTCGTTACTTAAACCTTTAGATATTTTACTTATCGTGCCGAGTCTTGACACACTCTCGTAAGCGTTGTATTTAGAATAGTAAAAGACTCCGCACTTGCTACAGATGTGTGACGGGTCGATGATGCCCTATTTTGCCAACTTGTGCTTGCAGCGGCCTACTTGGTCTTAACTCGAATGTTACATTTATGTCTTACCGAACGATAGGTAAAGCATTAAAAGTTTGTTTTGCGATACACAATGCATATTGTTACCTACAAACGTATGCTTTTATATAAGTTATAGTTCTTCTTTTCGTGTCGATGGTAGTCCTCTTTTTTGTGTTTATATTGTTTAAGCCCAGTAGGTGGCCACGATAGCGGTCATAGTTAAGCATTAGGGATTACACCTTACAGACAATGCTCGGATACCGGTTAAATTATCAAACCGTTATTATTTATTTGACGCAAAAACCTTTGCATTCGGTTTCGCTCGCAGAAACCGTTTATTTTTAACCGGTTTTGGGGGAGTCTTTACATAAAGATTTTTTCAGATTCAACGGTTTAGAGCAATATTAACCGGTTTTTTGTTCAGTTTTTATTCAGCGCGGCATCCTCATAAGTAGTCACATGTTGTAACGCGTTTACCGACATGCCGCTCGTCAAATAAACCGGGTAATTTAAATTAAAATATAGTTCTTAAAAGGTTCAGAAAAGTACGGAGTAAAACCAAAATAAACCGTTTTCACCGGTTTTTTTTTAAACCGGTTCCGAGCGTTGCTTACAGAAGCGTCCAGCCATCAGAATGGGCATGGAATAAGTTCAGTATTTCAAAAGTGTTACTTTTGGCAAAACGGCTATTTTAAATTATAATTTATATCAAGTTTGTATTGTATTTCCTTTTATTTCAATGTCGATCTCGAGAACATATTGTGACCTAGTATTCAATTTTGAGGAACATTCAATATTCGATATCAATGTGAACGTAGGTATTATATCACAGAATGTTATTATATTGTTATAACATACCTAACTGTAATTAGTTCATTATGTAATGTTGTAATCAGAGTGGGTATGTAAGGACGGTGACAATAAGATACTTGGTATACTTTTTACCTATTGTAGTATAATCATTTTATTCTAGGTACATCGTCTTCATATACAAGGTGATTCTTTTGATATCCCATAACTCTAAGGTATTCATGAGACCATGTCGAAGAATCAACTGGCATATTATTATTTTTTATCGTAACGCTAGACTCTCTATGTTTCATTGATAAGTACGAGTAAATTATTTTCATTCAAATCAATCATTCATATTTAAAGCTAAGAAAGAAAGAAAGAAAGAAAATATTTTATTTGGGACACGCACAGGAAATACAAAACATAATAAAAAAAAGGTACAAACATGCAACGCAGAAAAAAAAAAAGAAACAGAAAAAAAACGAAAATGCAACGTTGTCATATTTTTTTAAATGAACAAAAACAATCTGAATTATGTGTTTTTTATTTTTGTATTTTACGTAAAAAATCGTACTTTATCGAAATGTTTTGAAAAAAAAAAAAAAAAAAAAATAAAGGAAGTGTTAATTCGTATTCCAGTTGATTCTTTGACATAGTTTCATTTCTTTCATTAGAGTTACGGAATATCAAAATCCTTGCATAAAATTATATTTACTGTAAACAAAAGATTGTAAGACATAACTGTGAAGTTTTTCTTGTCCATTCTTTTCTATACTCTACGGGAGGGGCGCCTAGAATCTATTCTAATTTCTTGTAAATTTTAATGTTCTAAAGTGCCTTTTCATTAAAAGGCAAAATCAAATAATTTATTTCAAGTAGGAAAGCCATTGCTTTCCTACTTGAAATAAATTATTTGATTTTGTCTTTGTAGCTTTCCTTCAAAGTTTAGTAATATTTGCTATTTCTGGCCCACTCTTTAAATAAATATTAGGTATTAAAATAAATTGAAGAACATGGTTAGTATTCAGCTGCTTCAAAACTTTCATCAGTCCTAATGGTCCCACTGCACCTGCATCTGAACTTCCGACGCGGCTGGGATTATTTGCCAATAGATTGCCATTTGCTAATAATTCAATTTGTCAGTCTTACCATGTCTACAGATTCTCTGGCCAGTTGCTAAATTCTCTTCTAGAGGAAAGCAGTCATTACAGAAAACAACAAAATTAAAAGTCATTTATTCAAATTAGGTTGAGAATCAGCAGGTTTTGAACGTCAAAATTACATACATAAGACAGTCCCCCACAATGCTCGCCGTTCACCATTTCAGTTCTTTAGCTGCCCGTAACAAGCCATGACACATCCCTTTCCATATATTTTTTTGGTTAGTAATGTATATGTAATTTTTCTAAGAAGACCATGACTTTCACTGCCCTTTCCCAAATGTCCCAGGGTTATTAAACTGGAGTTTGCAGACGACGCCAGTTTTGACGTCAGACAAACAATTCCAAGAAAAAACCTTACAAACACTATGACTCAATGAATTCACGTGATTTTATTTATGAAGACTAATATTGCGTAAAAAATTAATATTTGGTTAAATATCAAATTGTTTGCCGAATTATCAAACACACTGCAACGTTGCATTTTTACTTTCTCTGAATCAGTGTTAAAATATTCAGAAATAAATGATGATAATTTTACTCAATAAACGTATCCGAACAGTATTCTAGCATTTTGAACATAAGGTTAGGCAGAAGTACACCCATATTTCGCAAGTTATGTTTAAGTCTTAAGACGTAGATATGTGCCAGTGACCTTGAGTGGTTAGCTTGCGTGTTCTCACGCAACGCGTCGTACTTCTAGCTAGTAATATGACTCACTAAAACAAAAGGTATTTTAATAAAACACGTATATCAAAATATCAACAATTAAATTATCTTTAAAATGGTGAAGGTTACAGAAAAATACGCTTGTTTGATTTTGTGAGTTTCTTATTCGCGTTAGGCATAACTTTACAATTTAATTTCACTATGTAATGTAAACATAATCTAAAATATTCCTAACATAAACATAACATCACGCCTTGTTTCCCCGAAGGGTTGGGTCCTATATTAAGTTATTAAGAAAATTCTGTTAATTTTACATATATTTTTTCAGTTTAGCCATAATCTTCAGAATACAATCATTAAAAGTCAGTTATCGTCGCCTTAAGTAACAGGGGGCGAGCATATTGATGTCAACCGGGTACAAGTCCAGACTCCGGGCTACTGAGAAATTCCTGATAGACAATAACACTTTGATGCTCATGCGCAGAAGTAGTGCGAACTTGCGAAGAATAGACCAACGAGGCTGTCAATTTGCTTCGTTTAAAAGCAAATTATTGAATTCTCATGAATTTTTATAAAAAATGTATTTTGATTTCGGGAAACCAACCTAGTAGGTATTTTTCATCCTAGAAAATAAGTATCTACCTATAGACACAGGCATTAGAAATGGAACAGTCAATCAATCTGCCTACCCTTTTCTCAACTATATTGGGGTCGGCTTCCAGTCTAACGGGATGCAACTGAATGAAATTTGGCAAATGGACCATGACCATCCATCCCATTTAGTACATAAGATACTTTTTATCCCGATATTCCTATGAGATTGTGATTTATGCTGGTGAAACCGCGAGACCCAGCAAGTATACCAATAATTAGAACGTAGGCACAAACAACACTTTATTAGACTCCATTTTAAGTAAATCCAGACCGCATATTGTAGAATGATTTTTAAAAAAAAATCTTTCCTCTTTCGCGGGCTTGCGGACGGTGAGCAATGGGTGGCTCACCGTCCGATAAGGACCAGGCCCGCGTCGACGGCGCGTTGTGTTCCACGCGCGCCTCAAAGAGATGTCAGCAGATTTGAAGGGGTCCACTAGGGCCGATGCCTGCCGGGGTTGCGAAGAAAACCGAAAGGGAGATCGTGGCCCCCGGCAACAGGGCAACCGAAGGAACACGGGTTGGGTTTTAGTCAGTAAGAGTCTGACACGCCCTCCCGCTCCGCCCAGAGCGGGAGAAGTTATTTGATGATTTCCCACCCTCAAAAAAAAAAAAACCTTAAAGTTCCCATTTGAATGCAGCCTCCGGCCACAAAAGAAGACAGGAAACATATGTGGGTCACTTCCGAATGGACTAGATTAAATATGTATAAGTACTGAGGCTATTAAAAATGTTGCAAGTATATAATAATGTTCATGTTAGTAGTTCTGTTCAATATTACACAATAAACTGGAAAACTTCTTAATTGCTTATAAGCTCTACAAATGTTAAGTTGGTTATAAAATAGAATTATTTTACAATATAAAAATAACAGCCGCATGGGTCGATCCATCAGGTTAAACTACGCTTGCCGGGGTTGGTCCGTGGATGGGTGAACATCTTAACATACCGAGACTCCTCCGTGCCTCGGAAAGCACGTTACGCCGTTGGTCAAGGCTGTCATTCGTGGATCTTTGACATTCGTTACGGGTCGTCGGAAGCCCGAAAGTCTGACAACCAGTCTTACCAAGGGGTATTGTATTACCAGTTACTGGGTTGTGGAGGTCAGATAGGCAATCGCTCCATGTAAAATACTGGAATTCAGCTGCATCTGGCTGGACTGGAATTCGACCACAACATAGTTGGGAAAAGGTTAGGCAGATTGATTGCTTGTTGGTGCATTTCCTTTATCTACGTTCAATCGATGGGTCATCTTGTTTATATTGGTAGGTAAAGCCCTAGTGAAATTGGCAGAAATGTGGGTGTGACCATATAATATAATACATCTATGGGTGTGACTGTGTGAGTCAACAGCAAACTGATAAATGATTTTATTTCTGTAAATAGGTTTGTACAAACACTTTTACACGTCAATCATATTTTAAAAACTAGATGAGGTCGGCGTTTCCTATCTGACTACTCTGAGAAAAAAGGCCGAAACAAACTCAGAGGTCACAGTCTCTTTTAAAGTCCAGACATAATCTTGGTCAGATCATGTGAAGACCATGTAGATTGGTGTCTGAAGTGGTCTTTTGAGGAAAGCAGCACACAGGTTGAGAGGGCCTGTCCAGTCAGTGCACGCATTTGTCAGTTATCGTGCAGCTCAACTCAGAATTTAAGGAGCTCAACGATTCGACGAACAATACCAAAGAAAGGATATTTGGGTAGGTCGCATAAATTACTCAAACTGTCAGACTATAATTAGAACTAACTGAGAAAAAATTAAAAGCAAAACAAAAAGAAAAAGGAATGACCCACATAGTCTTCACATTCACAAAAATTTAAATAATATAATATAATTCTGACTGAAAAGGCTGAAAAGGCATTGGTACAAACAATGTTATTGCAAGGTTTTCAAATATTTATACAACATACAAAAACACGAGAAAATAATAACACGATATGACATGACACGACACGACACGATACGACACGACACTCACGACACGACGACAGAGGTACACAACGGTTGACGTTCGTTCATTTTCACGTCACGTTACATGTTCATTTTACTGCTCACGTTGTTTTGTTAGGGGCTTGGCAAAAACCGCGCCATTAAAGAAACGAATTGAAAATGGTAACACTCATCATACCTTCGCACTCGCTCGCTGTACTGTGCGCATGAAAGGGCATAATAATGACAACATCCTTTGTTTGACCGCCATGTTATTCGTTTTTTGGATGCGGCGAGTCACCGTAGACACAAAAATCTCGTTAGGTCGTAAAAAACTGTTCGGATTTTTTGGGGTGTTGTACCAAGATCGATGAAAGAAGTTATAAGACAAAACCTGAAAGAAGTCCGAATATTTCGAGGTTTTTCGCTGTTAGTAAATACAGGTCTTTTGAAATCGCAAACTCGGTTTTAAACTATTGGTATATCTATCTTAACAACATCCCAAAAAACCGATCAAATGCGTGTCGGACCACGCACAATGAAAGGTTCCGTAGTTGGGCTGAATTCATCTCAAAAATAAACTTAACATTGTAGTTGAAAAACATGTTCTCCCATACATCAATATCCGCCACGGTTAATTCTCCAACTGCGAATGTAAGTTTGTAATCGCAAAAAATAAATTATGTGATAAAACTACAAATAAACCAATTTCGGACTTTTTTTTACCTTGCTTTTTGCCAAATTCCATGATTCTAGGTCAACGGGAAATACCTTATTGGTTTTGATTTATTTGCGAGTATCAAAATGTTACGCATAAATGACTGCAATCTTTTATTGCGTTGACTTAGAAGCTTGATTTTTTTAGAGCTCCAAGGGTCCGCAGACCTAAGTATTCAATATAATTTTCTCGATACCTCCACGCGTTCCCGAAAAAAAGGGTCTTGACAGACTGACAGATAGTCGGACGGACAGACGGACAACGAAGTAATCCTATAAGGGTTCTGTTAATTCCTTTTGGGGTACGGAACCCTAAAAATCAGTACAGTGCAATTTTAAGCGACCTGCGATATTTCTAAATGACTGGCCTTGTAGACAGAACTGAAAATACACCTGAACTCTTGACAGCTGGAAACTTCTTGCATTACCTTTTACTAATAAGATCATGAGCAGTGGTGGTCCAGTGGTAATGGCCGCGACTAACGTGTTGTAGGTCGTAGGTTCGAACCCTGACAGGCGCTTTACTTTGTGTAAATTATTTCATCACCACTGCTCACCAAACGGTGAAGGAAAACATCGTGAGGAAACCGGCATGTTCTAGAACCAAAAATTCGAAGACATGTGACATCTACCAACCCGCACGGGCCCGCGTGGTGGATAAGGGCCCACTCCCTCTCACTAAGAGGGGAGATGTGTCCCAGCAGTGGGAACACTATAGGCTGGTTATGTATGTTGTGTAAAGATTCGCCTCCGCTTTTTGGAAAAGGTACATATATGACAGTATATGCCTAATGAGGAAAACTATTTGTTTAGATATAAATATCAATTTAAATGAGTTTCATGGGGAAAGCTGGTTAAAATGACGGGTAAAACTACTCCCTTGACGGATGCAGGTGATTGAATCTCCAGCCTGTATAATTGGGTTATTAAACAATGAATTGGCGTGAGGAAAGTGATATGTAGTCTGAGTAATGTAATCGAATGTATGAAAGGCGTAGCAACGTCCCTAATTCAATCAGAACATGCCTAATAACTATAAATCATATTGGAGAGGTGAACTGCGAGTTATAATGTTCTTGATCGTTAAAAAAGTAACAATTATTTTATTGGTAATTAGTTTTCAGTAATAAAAAAGGCAGGTTTTAATTGGGTATTTGTTTTATTAAATAAAAGTGTGACTGTGCTAAAACTACAAGTGCAATACCAAATTCAAGATGATTAATAAATTGAAAAGATGTAGGTAGTTTTATTTCAATACTTTTATTTTAATGAAATGTATCCCAAAAGCAACAGCATAGTCAGGTAGTAACTGGAAAAAAGTAGGAGTAGACCAATAACATAGCAATATTTATTAATATCACATGACAGCTCAATTTATTCTCTGGATCCAATTATTTGAAAAAACCTTTTAATCTAGTTTACAAATAGGGTAATTATTGCAAGTTGCTAGGCTATACCCACACAATTAAACTAAATTACACCTTATCGATACTAGTGACCTTTAAGTAAACAGAACCCGATTTAATTTGCGTACCTACAAGTGAATGCTACACATTTATGGAGGATGTAATCAATGTAACGAGATGACGGTAATTGCTAATAATATGCTAAACGTAAGGAATATCCTGTCTTTACCCGAAATGGACTGTTTATACGGTTCGAGCGATCAGAAGGCCAATTCTGTATTTAAGAACGTTCAAAATCTAACCGCAATTCCAAGTCAGGGACAATTAAAGTCAAAATCTAACCGCAATCCCAAGTCAGGGACAATTAAAGTCAAAAACATGACAAAAAACTGTCCAACAGTTATTAAAGGACTGCCTCTCTAAAAGACTGTTGTTATTTAGAAGATTAGGACTGACATTAGAATGCGAACATTATTGAACATACGGAAATTTTCCCTATGATATATTGCGTTTTGAATCTAACGAAATAGAGAGTGAACCGTATGATTTCTAAACAAGACATTTTACTACTTGAATTTCCTTTGAAAACCGACAAGTTTCTATTCACGCAAATACTATTTGTTTCCACAGAAGATGAACTACAATAATACTATGCAACTCGACGATACAATTTCTTATAACGTTACAAAGTATTCGCCCTTTCGACGATAACCCCGAGATAACTATGTGACTGTATAAAACACAATTATTATGCAAATATTTTTTCTTTTGTATCCAAAATAAAAAATTGCAAGTATCAAAATGACTTGCTACTGGTTGTCAATTACCAACACTATAAGTGTAGTAAGCACCACAATCGACCAACTTGTAGCGCCGCGGATCTCAAGTCCGCATCATGAGACCCTTAATTATTGGTGAGACAATTTTTGTACTGCCAATAAGTTTGGGGACCAAATTCTTTGGTAAAATCCAATGGGATGGTGCAATCGAGTTTGTAATTAGAAGGATTTGAATGAGGTTACTCTGAATGGGAGTAACCATTAAGGAAGGATAGGGGTCCTTTTTCCTGAGATTGTTTGTGTTCATTCCGTAAAATAATAATTTGAAGTTTTTGACTCTATAAAAAATTTCTTGTTTCAGTTAGAAATTACGATTTATGGGTTTAGAAAAAAAAAAACTATATTTTTCTATTTCTAGGTTTTGTAGTCCTGGCAGTGGCTGCTTATTCCAACATGGCAAACATCGATTCATTGGAAAGTAATAAGTTTGATGTTAAACCTGTTGGTAGAACCACGGTAAGTAAAACAAGTAACACAAGTAATGTAAAATTGAATTGAAAGCTAAAAATAATACATTTTAATATGATAAAATAATTATTTTGTAGGCTGCAGAAAACCGAGAAAAGGAAAACGAAGAAAATTCACTGGAAAGTTTTAACAGTTTTATTGAAGAGAAGCTGATGCATCAAAATCAAGCGCTTGAGCATTTAATAAAAGCGGTCGACACAAGTGGAGATATGATAAAGAAGCTGATTGAAAATTTGAGTAAAGGTCTAGAAAAACCGAAATTGCCTACTAAAGCGGAAGTTGAAGAGGTACCTCAAGTTAAACGTAGAAACAATAATAATAGAGATAATTCTAAAGACAATACTAAAGATAATCCTGTGTTGAGACTCGGGAAAAACATTCCTAAATATGGCAAACTTGCCAAAGACTTGGTGATGAGAGATAACAGTGATACAGATCCAACACCTCTTATTGAAGATGGTACAAATTTACCTTTGTTGCAGGCAAGTCGAAATACTAGGAATTAAAATAAAACATGATACATAAGCATCATCATTTTATTACTTCAAGAGACGACAATATACCATTTACTTATATATGTCATACAGCTCACAAATAAACATGATGTGTTCTTGAAAACTATGTGTTTTTCTAAAGTATTTTCAAAGGTTGAAACGATAGAAAATTTTGTAGTAAACTAATAATTTCTTTTTAATGATTCTATGTTAGAAATAGGCAAGTAAAGACACCGAGTTTTTTTATTTTTATCAAATGAAATTTTCTATCTTTTCAGCTTGGATCGCGAAGATCATTTGGAAATGATGCGTCGCTCAGTCCAAGTCAACAAATTGACGATAATAAAGTAAATCCTTGGTGTCCACTGGCGTTACTTTGCCAGAAACTCGAGGAACCTGTTTGTGGATTTGATGATGAGTTTGGGTATGGAAGATTTGAAAATTTCTGCCATTTGCTGCGTGTCAACTGTTATTGGAAATACAGTAAGTGTATTTAGCATTAAATTTTTATTAAATCCATCTTCAAAGTCTTTATATATTGTTTATAAAGCTTCATCTAGCACTTGAATTGAATCTTCATTGTTTCTTACTTTGTTATTTTCATGAGCATTATTATATATTTATTTTTTCTGTTCTTTCAGATTTCGCCGTGGTGTATTCATGTCGCCCAAAATTATGATACAACTGTTGAATCAAATATTTAGTTTAGTGGGATTTTGTATTTAATGTTTATTAAAATAAAAGCTAGCATTAAAAGTCATAAATTTTTTGGTAGTCTCATTCAATAACCAATGTGGTTTATCTAGAGTGGTGGTATATGTTGGCAGCGTGACTTTTTTGTCTTCACGAATTCTGAAACAGTAAAAGACAGTTCTTATATTGTTATATTTGAATCTAACTGACTGCATAAATTGTGTCTCTGGAGTTATTGCCAGTACTAAAATTGTAATATGCAAATCCTTGATATATTGGATCATTCGACTTCATTTCTTTGTGTACAACAACCATGTTGCCAAAAATCAATATATTGCTAATACCTACTTACTAGTCTTATATTCGCAGTTAAACTCTAAAATATCACATTTATCTAAAAACCATCGCACTTCTCTTGTTTTCTTGACGAGGCCGCACAGTCGTGCCTTAGTGTGCTTGCAACCCCCTGCATCTAAGCATGGTATCTGAAAAGGTAAAATTTATACTCAACCATTTATTATATTCTACAGTTCTAGCTTTTATTTGTGAATTCGCCCGCGAGAAAGTCAATAATTTTCCCATCATACCGATTTTCACATTTATATTATTAGTAGGAAAAGTATTATAATAGTTCAACAAACTGATTTTTAGGGAGTTATTTATTATCTACTTAATAAAAATCTTAAAGTCACTGGCAGACAACGCACAGCCTAAACTGCTGGGTTTAGAAGCATGAAATTTTGCGCAGGAGTTCCTTATAATATAACAAAAGTTAGCTATAAGGAAGGATTTTTGAAAATCCGTTCCCTAAAAGGGTTGATTAGAGGATAAAAAATTGTATCGAACTCGAAATTTTGCTTATGGGAATGTGACCTTTTTGCATGTTGTTTTTTTTTGTTTTCAAGTTCCTATTATAAAGTTTAAAAGATAGTGACAGAAAAATTGAAATGAAATCGTCGGTTAGGCATATGATGAGGATAGAGGAAACGCATGTGACTAAAAGAGTGATGAATAAAAATGTCGATAGATGAAGAGGGAAAGAAAGGCCAAAGAAAAGATGAGGAGGAATGAAAGAGAAGGGAGTGAATGATAGAGTGACGTTGACAAGGGAGAGTGGAAGAAAAAACGTGGTGCGCCAACCCCACGTAACATGGGACAAGGACAGGAATATGATAATGATGATAAAGTTAAAAATATATGTTGATTATATAAGTATGAATTATATATTGTATTAAAGAGGTGCATAGCAGAAACTAATTACTCATGTTATTAAAATAGTTATAGTTTCTGTCTGCTACAGAAATTTAGTTCCAACAACTCAAGATTTCCAGTAGAACTGTTTTTGACAAGCAGACACCGCTTTGAATGTTATGCAGAGAGTGTACAGTCAAGTACAAAAATACCATACGCAAAATACAAAAGCGTTTTTCTCATGAAATAACGATTGCAACTTTGAGAAAAGACCAATTTTATAATAATTTGATGTTGAGAATACTGTTTGTATTTGTATCAAATTCCTAACAGTTCTTTAGGATAACATTGCTTTCGAAAGTTGCGTAAGTCTAAGATTCTGATATTTATGCTCGTGACAGTTCCTAGACTTGTATGAAGAATTTTATTTATTTATCTATTAAAGTTTATGCTCTTATGAGGCTTGCATGATTTAAGCATTCCGTTTGAGTTTCGAGTTTGAGCATAATACATTCTCTACCAGTCAACAAAGGGTAGTGAAAAGATAACATGGCATGTGGATAAAGTTAAGAAATAGAATGGCAACATAGTTAAAAATATATCTATACTATTGATATGATAGAGAGGTAAAAATTGAAGATAGTTAATTGATTCAGGCGTGACCTTGCGGAAATTTGAAATGATGATGTGGATATATTTAGTAACCTGTTCCGCTTAGTAATCCAAAGAGTCTTAAAAAGACCCTGAAAGAAATCGACACGTGTTTCACCTCTCAACGAGGCATCCTCAGGATGACGATTGACTTGTCGCGAACTCGAACACGGCGTGTTGCCACACCAAGCACCGAGCGCACGCGAGCTGCGCTCGATATCTCGTTGAGAGGCGAAACACGTGTCGATTTCTATCAGGGTTTTTTTAAGACTCTTCAGAAATAACTAAGCGGAACAGGTTACTAAATATCATTTTTTAGGTAAAAATTGTTTTTTTGTCAGTTCATATGTAGGGGGTAATCTCCAAAATTACCAGTCGGATATGAAAAAAAAAATGCTTTGGATAACCTAATTTTTGAGAAAGGTTATAGGGTATATAACATCACGCTATGACTCTTAGGAGCTGAGCAAAAAGAAAAAAAGTCAGAAAGAACGCTAGTGTAAACGAATTAATCGCGGATGGGATGCAACGCGGGGGTCGGAGGCTGAAATTTCACGCAGATGAAGTCGCGGATAGAAGCTAGTCTTATTATAAAATAAAAGTCAAAGTGTTACTGGGTGTTTTCTTCAGGAATTTTTCAGTAGCAGCCTGGAGTCTGGATTTCTGCCGGATTGGTGGCAATAGGCTTGCCCCCAATATATGGGGCCCTTAACATAAATGGCGAAATGGGGGTGTACTATAGGAACACGAACACTTATGCCTAAACTATCGGGGAATACATGCATAGTATAATGTTATCACAATATAAACATAAAACATTAAAGTTATCAAAATTAAATCGAAAATAATTTAAAATGATGTACATACGCCATATATTTTTGTTTCTATTTGCCACGCAAATAATCCTAAAAGAGCTACAGTAAAAATCAGTCTTGTAAGCAGACGCATATGAAATGATCTTCTTTATTGGTGTATTTTATTTCAAAGCTTCAGCTGAACCGCGGTCAATCCCACATTTACATTTAGAACCCTGTAAAAGAATAAAACAGTCATGTAGTTATGTATATTTGCATAATTCGATTTTAGATAGTTGAAATTATTCGTCGGTTATTTAAAAAAAATCTGCTGTTCCATAAATTTTGATCGCGTAGGTACTACACACACACACACACACACACACACACACACACACACACACACACACACTCACACACACACACACACAACCTACACACACACACACTACACACACACACACACACACACACACACACACTACATACCCACACACTACACACACTTTTCTATGAAACAGCAGATTATTTTTTTAAATAACCGACATAAAATTTTAACGCAGGGGGTTCAGAACTATTTACTAAATCCATGGTAACCGTTTTCGCGTCGATGTCACGCTGCCACCCTGTATATAAATTATAAAAAGAAAAGATTTGTATTTTTGTTTGTAATGAATAAACTCAAAAACTACTAGACCAGTTTTAAAAATTCATTTACCAAAAGGATACTTTATCACTGAGTAACATAGGCTACAATTTATAAAGATATCAATCACGTGGGCGAAGCCGCTCGCGGAAGCTAGTAATAAAATAAAATAAAAAATATGTCTTATTTTATTAAATCGCACTAAAGGGAATGAATAACTTGTAAGTAAAAATGAGAAAATAAGAGTCAATTGTGTTTGAAAGAAGGAGATTTTTATACGAACAAAAGCGAATGAAATCACGGTCATAAAACAGGTTATACGATATTATTTTATGTTACCAAAACTACCTTCCTTTATTATAAACTTCAATTTTAAAAAGCCATACAATAAAATTATTAAAAAAATATTTGTACCTACATAATAGTATTTTCCATTGGAAGTTTTATTTGGTCGTAACACATTTGGAAATGAATTTCGTCATGTTTTCAATTGGTGAGCCTTGTCATAAGTACCTTTCATGTTATGGTTTTAAGTATAGAATTTACAAACAGAATTTCCTTATTATTACACTGGTAAAACAAAACTAATGCTGTTTTATGAAGTTTCATACCTGATTTTGTATGATTCTGCTACGCTGATTCCAAATCTTTTTTTTTATGTAGGTCATCTCGTAGTTGACCTTTGAGATCATGACTACTTAACCGGGCTTTCCTGTGGGTTCCTTAAGCTACTACACTTAAAACCTCCAGCTAGGGGTTATTCAACTATGCTAATTAAAACTAGGTAAACGCTCGCTAAGGGAACCCCCTGTGAGGTACGAACCTCGGCTTAGGGCGTCAACCGGAGGGAGGACATCAAGGATGGGACGGGCTGGATCAAAGTTTTGATCATGATTATTAGTCGGGGAATTTAAAGCTACGTGTTCAGCTGCAACAACTGCTGGCAACTCGTTATCGAGCAGGGGTCGGGGGGGAGTATCATTTACTCGGGGACGCGGTCGCGATCGCAAGGGACCTCGGCGGCGAGGTCGGAATGACGAGAGGCGTCTGTTTTTGTACACTGTGCTGGTTTCCCTACTGCTCTCTTGGAGGAGGGTAATGGGGTCGTCAGGGTGATTCCAAATCTGTTGTCAGTTTTTTTCTAGCAGCTCTAGTTTTTGAAATATTAACATATTACATTTTTAGCGGAAAATACTCGAATTATAAAATGAAAAAAATTGTTTCTCTAACCTAACATGAAAAAACTTTCTTTTATAAGATTTTGTTGCATGAATCGAAACTTCAGCCTTGTTTTGAATGCTACAGCAGTAATCAACTATCATATTTGCATTCCAATGACCCTGGTATTTCTCTTCCATCGTGCGAATGTCCTGATGAAAGCCTTTTCTTTGTTCCTCGCTTAAATCGTCTAAATTTTCTAGCAAGCGGTCTAGATGGCTGAAGAGGCAGTACATCTTGATGCTTATGTTACATCCTAGTCTTTGAATTCTTTGAAAGAGCAATATGAGCTGCTCAATGTGTGGAAAATGGTGAGTGCCACTCACCATTTTCCTAACTCTACAGCTTCACTTCTTGACTTGATTTTTGTCTCTTCTCTTGACCACGTCGCTAAGCATGGCCAATGTTCAGCCGATGCCTTTTCCTATCATGACCTGATTTTTCTGTCATACAAAATTCGCCCACCTAAGGCTAAAGCTAAGATTCTTATGCAACGCAATTTTGGTGGAATTAACGTTGACGATCTTTGCAAGGATGCCAACAATATAGATTGGTCTGCTCTGTTTGCCTCTACATCAGTCGATGAGCAAGTTAATATTTTTGCGGCTAAACTTATCGAGCTTTACGATCATCACGCACCTGTTCGAGCTGTTAAGGTTAGACATTTGCCGGCGCCGTGGCTCACAAATGAGATTAAAACGCTTATGCAGAAAAAAGTGACGGCAAAGTCTAAATTTAAGCGTAGGGCTAATGACGCTAATAGGGAAAGATACCTCTCCATACGTAATCACTGTAATAAGGTGTGTAGGAATGCTAATCGTCACCACATTCATACTTCTGTCCAAAATGGGGACACATCCAAAGTTTGGAAATTTCTTAGATCATTGGGGGTCGGTAAAACACGACAAGACACAATTCCAAAAGACATAGACATTGATGCAATGAATACTCATTTTACTGCCTCGTCCAATTATAATAGGACAATCAAATTAAATACACTGAATTATCTTACTTCACTTCCGACTCCCAGTTATTCTCCATTTGTTTTTAGTCAGTTCTCTGCATGTGATGTTAAGAAGAGCATACTATCGATTACTTCCAATGCAGTAGGAAGTGACTGTATCAGCCGTAATATGTTAGTACCTGTGCTGGATTTTATCCTTCCCGTCATTTGTCACATTCTCAATTTTTCTGCATCTAGTGGTGTCTTTCCATGCTCATGGAAAGATGCTCAAATAATTCCTTTACCTAAAAAGTCTAATCCCTCATCTTTTTCTGAATACCGTCCAATTTCTGTCCTACCATTCCTATCCAAAGTCCTTGAACGGTTAATTTCACAACCAAATTAGCACTTTCCTCTCTAAAAATAATCTCCTCAACCCCTTCCAGTCTGGCTTCCGTCCTGGTCATAGCACCACAACAGCGCTTCTGAACATTACGGATGATATAAGGTCAGCCATGGAAAACGGTAATCTAACGGTCTTAGCTTTGCTAGATTTCAGTAATGCTTTTAATACCGTTGATTTTGATGTTTTGCTTGGCATTTTATGCTCTCTTAACATATCTCCATCAGTAATTGACTGGTTTCGTACTTACCTGTTCGGCCGCCGGCAACGTATTTGCATTGGAGAGACCTTCTCTTCCTGGAGTAATACTTCTGCCGGTGTACCTCAGGGTGGTGTTCTATCTCCTTTACTTTTCGCAGTTTTTATTAACTCAATCTCCGACGAACTAATTTCTTTCTACCATCTTTATGCAGATGATTTACAAATTTACTCGCAAGCTCCTCTTGGAAATCTATCCGAGGCTATCTTAACGATTAATCGTGATCTGGCCCGTATATGCGACTGGAGTAAGAGATATGGACTTATGGTCAATCCCATAAAGACGCAGGTTGTGGTGGTAGGCAGTTCTAGGACGGTCTCAAGGATCGACTGGACGACTCTTCCCCAAGTTTCTTTTGACAATTCAGTTGTTCCCTTCAGTGAGAAAGTTAAAAACTTGGGGATCTTCATCGATAAAAACTTTTCTTGGACTACCCAGCTACAGGAAGTTAGCCGTAAACTATTTGCATCCGCTGCATCTTTGAAGAGATTACGTAATTTTCTACCGACTGCCACCAAGATTGCGCTTGCACAATCGTTACTTCTACCCATCCTTGACTATGCCGATGCCAGCTATCTTGATCTTACCCAATACCAACTCGATAAACTTGAGCGGCTTCAAAACGTTTGTATAAGGTTCATATTCGGTTTGCGCAAATATGACCATGTTTCCGAATTTCGCGTGAAGCTCAAGTGGTTACCAATTCGCCTTCGCCGGAATGTTCACATTCTTTCGCTTTTGTATAACGTGCTTTTTTCCCCTTCCACCCCTCTCTATCTCAAGAAACGTTTCCAGTTTCTTTGCGACTCCCACACGAAATTTTTAAGGTCATCAGATAACTTAAAGCTTAAAATGCCTATGCATTCCACAACTTTCCTCGACAAGTCCTTTACTGTCCAGGCCGCTCGTTTGTGGAATGCATTGCCAGTTCAAATTAAACGCGCGCAATCGTTACCTGTATTCAAGAGACTCGTGAAGGAACATTACTTGTCGTTGTGATCTTGTTCTCGTAACTGTAATTATCTTTAGTTTTCATTTATTTTTGTTGCTTATATATTTTGTAAGTATGTATGTATTTATGTATCTATTATTTAGGATATGTATATATCCGTGTATTTATTCTAGTTTAATTGTATACTTATTTGCACCGACGACAGCCCCATTTTATGTCCAGGCAAATCACTGTCCATTCCAAGGTTGCCTGGAAGAGATCGCGGAAAGCGATAAGGCCGCCCATTGTATATTTTGTAGTGTTTGATTATTTTTTTGTTATGTATTTTTGTGGTGTACAATAAAGTATATATAAATAAATAAATAAATAAATGTAATCTGGAGACTTTTTATTTCCTAAGAAATTTTGCACAATCCAAACAAATTCAATCCATGCAGATTTATCTTTATCTGTCATACAGTCAGTAAAATTTTGATCCTTAATTAGTTCCCTGATTTGAGGACCGTCAAAAATACCAGCTTTTATTTTTTCTGTGCTCAATTTCGGGAATATTTTACTGATATATTTAAAACATTCATCATCACCCATCCTTGTTGAGAGCTATTACAAATTGTTTTATCAGACCTAATTTTATATGGAGAGGGAGTAATATAATGGTCTAATAGCTGATTTTAAATTCGGGTAAGTCCATTTGGAACGATTTTTGCGGTTTATTCCGGTAATATTCACAACACAAAAATAACAGTCATCGTGATGATTAGTCAGTTCACGCCAAATCATAGGACTTTTGAACTTCAAAGTAGGTCTTTTTTTACTAACCCATAAACACAATGATGTTACGTAACTACCACATACAAAATTTGGGATTCATGGCTTACTAAACACTTTAATGGCGTCCCAAAGAAGTCCAGGTAGGCTTTTTTAAAGTCAGACGCATTTAAACGGCATTTTCAAAACATATTCACCACAAACAGCACAAAAACTATTTGGATCGTTTAAGGAAGTTCTTCTGAATGTAGAAATATCGATTTATTTATGGAATTTAATAATTTTTTGCAAAATTGTTAAATTGGCTGCCTTATGAAAGGCCTTATTTATCGTTTTAACTTAAAACTCTTTAAACGATATTTATATTCTTTAATATTGAGAGCTTCATTAGCTTTAGTAAAGAGAAAATACGAAGCTCCTGTTTTTGAAATGTCTCCTTATAGCCTTATAGTTTAAATGCTTCAATAATACGTAGAGTGCACCCAAGATAACTCTGCGCATGACTGGTGGGGCTGCGCTAACGTGCTTAATTCTATACGGTAATATTTAAAATAATAAATCTATATTAATAATAAATCGTCATATTATTAATCTTATATTAATATTAATTAATTAAATCGCGTTCCGATTTCAGCCGCGTGCAATCTTATCTTCCGAGTACTCTCCGTATTATTGAAGTATTTAAATTATAAAGCCAGACCTATAAGGCCCTAGGTACCTATTAACACTACAAGGTTATTTTGGCGCGTGGCAAAAAACGGAACTAACGCCATCTTGGTTTTTCAATACGTTTCGCAAATCAATGGGGATAAAAACTGCCACTTGCTCACTTCAGATGGCGCTGATCTCCAGCGTCTTATAATTTGACAGCTAGCCATATTTTTTTTGTAAATAAGCGACTTCTTTTACGCATAATAAATTATTGAGCTCAGTTGCGCAGCTGTTTACTGCAAAAATCTGATCAGGTTATTTTTATCGTACGCCTCCAGTCTTTAACAAAAAAACGAACTAATAGTCAACAAGCACAAAATAACCTATAAAATATAAAGCGTTACAATTTATTGACTTTTTACCAGTGGTAGACGCTTCCCCTGTCCTTAGCTCGTGTTTTAATAGTACTACACTCCAAGTCTCATACATATTTATCTAGTTTTCGAATAATTTGTGATGGACACAAAAGTAAATATAACCACAACAATGACGGTTTAAAGACGTGCAACTGTGCTGCCACCTGTTATGAGCTTTCAGTTTTTACTCTCATTGCACAAGTGTTCACCAACAGCGCCTCCTTTTTTTTGTTTGCGATAATTTTCTACGCTACGTCTAGAATCAAGTGCTGAATTCATGGTTACAGTATGCGTGTCGATGTCCCTGCCACCCTGTTTACAGGTGGTCTAAAAACACATACATAACATCACGCCTTGTTTCCCCGAAGGGTTGGGCAGAGGTGTCCCTGTAGCAGTTTCACCCACCCAGTGGTCTAAAAAGTGATGTCATAAAACAAAATTTCAATTCCTCCTACCCAGGGGTATCTGAAAATCCTGTACAGGAACCTCCCGAAACAGCCATGTCCGGTGAGGACCTGCGTCAGGCGGAAGGTGAGGATGCTGTGGCGCCTCTCTAGCCACTCCTCAAAGAGGGGTTTTATCGCCGCAATTGTGGCGTGCCCA
The DNA here is from genome assembly GCA_916610215.1 of Omphaloscelis lunosa. Taxonomy (NCBI): domain Eukaryota; kingdom Metazoa; phylum Arthropoda; class Insecta; order Lepidoptera; family Noctuidae; genus Omphaloscelis; species Omphaloscelis lunosa. The sequence continues at coordinate 7,421,037 of OU744265.1, read as the reverse complement.
GCGCTGGGTTGCGACAATCGCACTCTCCATGACGCCATGAGATCCCGCCGGAGCTCTGTCCGCTGTGCCGCGATTTCTCGCGGCAGCGAAACTAAGCCCCGGCGCCTCGCCTCCTCGCGCCACTCCCAAATGTGCGCGAGGACCTTTGCCTCCAGATCCCATGGCGGTAATCCAGCAAGGAGGCTCGCCGCCTCGCAGGAGACCGTGCGAAACGTAACGTAACGTGCGTAACGGCCTTAAAAATACGGAAATTTGCCCTCAGGAGTCATCGCCACTGGGCACGCCAAAATTGCGGCGATAAGACCCCTCTTTGAGGAGTGGCTACAGAGGCGCCACGGCGTCCTCACCTTCCGCCTGACGCAGGTCCTCACTGGACACGGCTGTTTCGGGAGGTTCCTGCACAGGATAAGGCGGGAGGAAACGCCCGGGTGTCACCATTGTGTGGATCGCCCGGAGGACACGGTGGAGCATATGGTGGAGGTCTGCCCATCTTGGGCGGAGCATCGCCGTGTCCTCGTGGAGGCGATCGGCGGCGGTGATCTCTCGCGTCCGGCCCTGGTTCAGGCCATGGTACGGAGCGAGAGGAAATGGGAGGCCGTCACCTCCTTCTGCGAAGCGGTAATGCTCGCGAAGGAGGAGGCGGAACGCGTGAGGGAGAGGCAAATTTCGCGCCCTCACGCCCCTAACCACCGCAGGAGGAGACGCCCAGGGCGTCGGGAATCGCGAGGCGATTTCCGGCCACCGTAGGCGCGGGCTTGCGGGCGGGGTGCAATGGGTGGCTCACCGTCCGATAAGGACCAGGCCCGGGTCGACGGCGCGTTTTGTTCCACGCGCGCCTCAAAGAGATTTCAGCAGAATTGAAGGGGTCCACTAGGGCCTATGCCTGCCGGGGTTGCGAAGAAAACCGAAAGGGAGATCGTGGTCCCCGGCGACAGGGCAACCGAAGGAACACGGGTGGGTTTTAGTCAGTAAGAGTCTGACACGCCCTCCCGCTCCGCCCAGAGCGGGAGAAGTTATTTGATGATTTCCCACCCACAAAAAAAAAAAAAGGGTTATCTGAAAATACTCCATGTATGTTCCGCAATTTTTGTAGTTTTTGACTTATTACATTTTTAGAGTATTCTGCCGGTGGAGCTTCAAAAATTCATATAGGTATTTTTTTGTAGTGGGTGTATATCAGATTTTATTAAATTCTTTCATATCGCGTCGCCTGCATGCATCGCACACTTTCCGCGTGAGAGTGACTCCGAAGCCAAGCACGCCAATTTCGTATCACACTTTCTATTCCAGTCCAAAGAATTTTGAAGAAAATTTATAATCCATTGTTTCATGATTTGAAAAATTCACCCGCTTAATAACGCGAATAACGCGATGAATATTGTTGAACTGTTAAAATGAATAAATAGTATTTTGATTGTGACTGTGTTTCAAAAGTTACCCCGCAGATCGATTTGGTGTTTATCTCCGAACGTTCTGTTAGACCAAGCCGCAGTATAAATAAGTTATAATAAGTTTACTTGCTCCTGGCTGGAGGCTCTAAGTGTAGCAGCTTAAGGCACCCACAGGAAAGTCCGGTTAAGCAGCCAAGACCTCAGTGGTCAAAACTGCGAGTTGCCATAGATAAAAAAAAACGCGTTTGTGCAATGCAACATCTATACCATATGTTAATGAAATAATTTGTTTTACAGTGACGGTCATATTACTTGTCTTCGTCTGGCAATCTGAGTCTTCGAAAGTAAGTTAAAGAAAGTTACAATTCATCTACCTTATTCCTATTTCAATAGTATTTAAGAGTCCATAATAGCTCAGCTCTAATTCACTCTCTATCTCGCTCGCATACTACTGCTCGAGGGCTGAGTGAGAGCGAGACTGAGCGGCAGGGAGAAAGCTCTAAGGCGCCACTTTCAATTTGACACTTCCGCCACGTTCATTGCGTTATTTCGTTGTTGAGCAAACAAGTTTTTCGAACATATGAAGCAATGGAATAGCGATATCCTTCAAAATGATTTAGATTGTGATTGATTGGATGCGGGAGATAAAAAAATTGTGACTGTGATACTGATACAAAAACTATTGTTTATTGAATATGGATAAGTACTTATATTTTTTGTACTTGTGAAATGTATTTATCTCCTCTTATGCAAGAAGAGAAGCACGAACTTTTTAATGAATTCGAAGATGAATCTTTCAAAATATGCTGCTTCTTCTTCTTTTCGTGGGGTTAGTAACTAGCCTGGTGTCAGAGTTTTAAAGCCGCTCATGGGCCTCTGACTTGGCTTCACATAACGTCAAGAAATATCTCTCAGGCATGCCGGTTTCCTCACGATGTTTTCCTTCACCGTTTTTGAAGCAAGTGATAAATATACCATACGCACATGAATTCGAAAAGTCAGAGGTGCGTGCCTTCGGCATTGGGTTCGTACTCGAGCCCTATGACTTGGCAGTCCGACGAACATACAACTAGGCTATTACTGCTTGTGCTGCAATGTGCTGCTCGAGATACTACTCTATCATAAACTATTAGATCTATGAGTTGTGAATATTGTGACAATGTAATAGATTATGAAGTATTTTAGACTTATGAGCTTCGCTATGAGCCTAAGCAGCTTGTAACAAGACCCATCACATTGCCATTATCTGCGCATTCATTACACTAAATAACATGGAGCAAAAAAAATTATTGTTGAAAAAAGAATTTTTATTTTGGTGGAAAAATCGTTGTTTACGTTAGCGCTCAATGTACAAAAAAAGAGTTACGACTGGATCTGAGTATACGCGATTCGGCGCCGAATATAAGACGCTGAATCGCATATACTCGGCTTCCCTTTCCGACCCAGATGACCCCATTACACTCCTCCAGGAGAAGAATAGGGCCACCAGTACAGTGCACAAACACAAACGCCTCCCGTCATTTCGACCTCGCCGCCGAGGTCCTTTGCGATGGCGACCGTGTCCCCGAGTAAATGATACTCCCCCGACCCTCGCTCGAAAACGAGGTGCCAGCAGTTGTTGCAGCTGAGCACGTAGCTTTAAATACCCCGCCTCCCGCCATCGACCCGGGCCTGGTCCTTATCGGACGGTGAGCTACCCATTGTTTACCGTCCGCAAGCCCGCGCCTATGGTGGCCGGAAATCGTCTCGCGATTCCCGACGCCCTGGGCGTCTCCTCCTGCGGCGGTTAGGGGCGTGAGGGCGCGAAATTTGCCTCTCCCTCACGCGTTCCGCCTCCTCCTTCGCGAGCATTATCGCTTCGCAGAAGGAGTTGACGGCCTCCAATTTCCTCTCGCTCCAAACCATGGCCTGAACCAGGGCCGGACGCGAGAGATCACCCCGCCGATCGCCTCCACGAGGACACGGTGATGCTCCGCCCAAGCTGGGCAGACCTCCACCGTATGCTCCACCGTGTCCTCCGGGCGATCCACACAATGATGACACCCGGGTGTTTCCTCCCGCCTTATCCTGTGCAGGAACCTCCCGAAACAGCCGTGTCCAGTGAGGACCTGCGTCAGGCGGAAGGTGAGGACGCCGTGGCGCCTTTCTAGCCACTCCTCAAAGAGGGGTCTTATCGCCGCAATTGTGGCGTGCCCAGCGCTGGGTTGCGACAATCGCACTCTCCATGACGCCATGAGATCCCGCCGGAGCTCTGTCCGCTGTGCCGCGATTTCTCGCGGCAGCGGAGTTAAGCCCCGGCGTTTCGACTCCTCGCACCACTCCCAAATGTGCGCGAGGACCTTTGCCTCCAGATCCCATGGCGGTAAACCGGCAAGGAGGCTCGCCGTCTCGCAGGAGACCGTGCGGTATCCTCGGGCCATCCGGATGGCCATGACCCTCTGGGACACGTTCAACCGGCGGGCTGGCCGCAGCCTTAGTGAACGCCCCAGCGACACCCTAAGCCGAGGTTCGTACCCCACACCTAGCTTCAATTTGGAATTGTTTTACTTGCTCCTGGCTGGAGGCTCTAAGTGTAGTAGCTTAAGGCACCCACAGGAAAGTCCGGTTAAGCAGCCAAGACCTCAGTGGTCAAAATTGCGAGTTGCCATATTAAGAAAAAAAAAAAATACTCGGCTCCAGTCAAAACTTTTCACTTCTATCGTGTGGTCATGCACACACCCTCTTTGTTTTGTACATTGAGCACTGTAAACGGTGCGTCATCAACCAATTCGAGCCGAATATACCCAATACTAACGAGTATACCAACAAAAATTAATTAAGTCATTGATAATTTTAGATATGCTACCAAGCGAAGACCTGCTTCCACGACACACATGAGAAGTGCGGTGTAGATAGGAAAGGCAATCTGAGGAGGTTCCTAGACTCATGTGACATTATGGAGTATAACTGTTATTATAATGCCGGTAGGTTTCCTGTTATCAACAATCTACATCAATTAGGAACCCATATAGTTTCAGAGACACTAAGTACTAAAAAGCTGAAAGGCATGATTATACATATTAATTACACCTCCAAAGTTGTGATGTATATATTTTTTTTTGTTTTTTCCCTACCCACCTATCCATGGAATTAGGACTTTTGAGTCCAATTCTAACTTATAGAGATGTATTGAGGATTTTAATGATTATAATTTTGTAAATACATACTTATGTTACGGTTGCGAAGTATATTTTGACCAACGTAACAACCTAATACTGAACCGCAAATTGCAAAAAAAAAGTAAGAATATTTGAATTTCACGACAGCTTTCGAGAATGACATTACTATATTGCCATAACTGGCACTAGGCAAGTGGTTAATCCTCTAGACCCCTTGGTCTTTTCACTACATCGTTTTTATCCAAATATTGTCTTGACATAATTTCATAATAAAAAATCTTACTTATTATATACATTTCAGAATATATCGAAACTCGGAAATCAGGCTGCTCCCATCTGCCACCGTTGGAAACAGATGAGACGACAGACATAACCACTGCGATACTTACATAAATTAATCATTATCAGAAAATCTCTTTTATTTTATCGCACTGTTTCGACCACCATTCACGTTCGGCAGCATCAGTAAAACCATTAGTAAGTCATTGTAATATAACTCTTATTTCGGTAAAGTACAGTATAAATTAGAATGATTGTTGAAAATTGCAATGAAATAAGTATAGTGCGCGCCATGAAAGAAGGGCCTTCGACGCGGCGCTAGTGTCTATGCCATTGCATCACATTACATTAAAAAAATGTAGTTCCACAATTTTCCGCGGGCCTTCTTTCGTGGTGCGCATTGTACTAATGGTTTTACGTCTGTCGTGAATGTTTTACCCAGTACTCAAGTTCACTTCTTGTTGGCCGAAGATTGATTGGTTACTTACCTAATTCTTTTTAAAAATTCCTGATAAGAAATGACCTGCATAATAATTTGTTCACTGTATATTACAAAAGGCCGCGTCCTGACTAAGTGACCGTCGCCCGAACGCGCGAATGTGGCGTTTATTTTGTTCCGGATCCCGAACATGTGGTCGCCCCGACACCACCCTGTTTTCCGAACAAGTGCGTGACGATCAAATATTCGCACGAGCGATAACTTTGGTTAGGACGCGGAGCAGGCTTACTTTTAACTTTATACGATATCAATTCAGTCATTGATGAAGACTACATACACCTTTGAAAGAACAGTTGTTGCAAATAATTGTTTCCTTTTATGTAATAGAAGAAGATAGGCATCATTCCAACACCCTTTGAGCCGGGGCATGCGAAGGTCATCAATGAGCATTGGTGCTGGCGCTCAAAATACTGCCGCAGTCTTGGAGGCGTTAAGATTTGCGCAGTTGACATAAGACGAAAACAAAGGAGGACATTCCGGAATGATTGCGCAATGTACAAAGAAAACTGTCATTTCGCGTTAGGTAAGATTAGGTGGAATAGAATAAATTTTGTGGGAAGCGAATAAGTGATAAATCAATAAAAAACGGCAAATCTCAGATTACATAGTTGGGAATGGCTAACTTATAAGCCTTATTGCCAGTTTTAATTTGACGTGAAGTGTTAAAAATAATAAAATGAATACAAATGCGAAGTCGCTAGTCAAATAGCTAGTCAGTCTATACTCCATTTATTTTAGCATTAGACAAATAACAGCCAAATAACGACAGTTATTGTGTTGTATTGTTGAAATGACTGCATTTTAGTAGTAGTAGTAAATACAATATATTTATTTGTATTTATCGTGAAATAACGGAGCTTATTATATGAAAATAACGATGGCGTTATAACGTTATATTGTTATTACGTTATTATAACATTATTGTAATGTTATAATAACATTACTAATTAATAACATTATTATTAATTATTATAACATTATTCTAATGTTATAATTAATTGAATTTAGTACAATAGGCCGCACATCAGTAATAACGCTTTAATCTTGAGTTGGCCTAGCATAGTACGCAGTTTCAACAGAATAAGAGGCCAGCTTACACTGGCTTTGTTACCATTGACGTGCAGAAACAGCATTCTTGGTATAATACTAATGATGGCTGAACAGTGGCTGCCTGTTTCTGCCACATTGGGCTAGGCTAATAGTCAACCGTTAGGCATAAGTTAGGAAGATGAATGCAAATGTGCGCACGTAATGCAACGCACAGTAGAATTGCGATGCGACGGTTCAACGCGCTTTTAAGAGTGCCGGTGTTACAGGCGGACCGCCCGGACTTTTTTGTTATATGTATCTGTCGCAGTAAGATAGTTATAGCCGTAATACATGTAGTTATATCCCTAAGGATATAGCTATATACCGTAATATAGTTATATGCAAGCGGTTCATAACTGTCGCAGTGCCCTAATTTTGTTACTGCAACCAATTTCGACGTAGTTGGTTACAGTTCTGACCTAACCTATTTGGCCCTAATAGTTATATTACTAGGTCATGCTCGTATCATAGTTATATTCCTAATAAGACAGTTATGAACCGCTTTCGTAGAACTATGTTACGGTATATAGCTATATCCCTAGGGGTATAACTATATCACGACTATAACCATCTTACTGCAAAATAAATGATTTGTTTGTTTGTTACGCTTTCACGCTAAAACGGCTGAACGAATTTGGATGAAATTTAACAGATAGGTAACCTGGGACCTGGAGAAGGACATAGGCTACTTATTATCCTAGATCGCAGACAAAGTCGCGGGCAACAGTTAGTTTTCTTATAAACCTGACAAATATTAGGGTCTCATAATTTTATTAATATTTTTCAAATTAATTTTACAGATTACACGAAGACCGTAATGTATGAATGCGCATTAAAAGAGAGTGTTTGGAAACAAATTATTGATTAAATTGACGAGTATTAATATTTTGTTGTTTTATTAATCATACCTTTTAGTTTTGTAGTTTGTGACATACCTACTTGTTGGAAATAAATTCTGTATTAATTTCAATTGTTTTTGGTCCACAATTTTATTAATTATATTTGTTTGAATTTAAGAGATTGATTGAGATTGATTGATTGAGATTGAGGGGATTGAGGGTTGTTACATAATGCATTTGAACCGACGCCTTATAGGGATGTCACATTCTCAATCTGGACTATTTTTTTTTATTGTGTTTTTTATAGAATAAAAAAATTGGAGTTGGTAAAAGTTGAAAACAATGAAAATGATTTTGAAGAAGATAAGTCGTGTAGTTTTTGAGGTATATATTTTTGATTTAAACCGCAGAAGTAACTTGGTTATTCATAGTTTTTTCGAGATATATCTAGTATGAGAAAAACTTCACAATTTTTGAGGCTAATAAAATCAATATTGTGTATGTGTAAATGTTCATTCAGACTACGGAACCTTTCATTGTGCGTGCACTTGGCCAGTTTTCTTGTCGGCCCATGGGGCTGGAATAATCAGGTTTATTGGTTACATATTATATTTTTATTCCATATTTTTTAAAATATAAAATGTCTAATTACTCGAAAATGATTACGTATAACCATTAACCCTGTATATCAGAGTTATTGGGTACAATTAATATTTTTATTTCATACATTTTAAAATATAAAATGTGAAATTACTCGAAAATGGTTGACATTGGTATAGGGGTCATTAGGGGTAATTTTGTTGCAAATGACCTATCCTTCATCCCCTTAACGGATTGCCGACGTGTATCCAATAATCCTGTATATGCATTCTATGTACTTACTTACCATTAGACAGTTCAAATTCATTTTCTTAAAAACGCGACACCTCTTCTTGGTATGTACTTACTATGAACAAGTAAATGCAGCATTCGGTTATCATTAATTAACTAATTAATTAATAATTTTCTACTAATTTTACTTTATAAAGATTGAATCTTACATTAGCGTGTAATAGTTTTTTTTTTGTTTTATCACGCTTATCTGATTATTGTTGTGTAGATAATATGAGACATAGTTGTTGAAAATGAATTCAGTACTATTCTCTATTGTTTTTGGTAAGCAAATATAAATAGAATATTTTATTTTAATAAAAATATATTATGTACTAAATGAAAAGAAAAAAAACCGGCCAAGTGCGTGTCGGAACTTTACTGCCGGACCACGCACGGAAGGATTTCCCTAGACTGGACAGCAGCAGCATTTACGCATGCACAGTATTGATTCTAAAGGCCGCAAAAATTAGTTTGTATTTCATAGTATTTCTGCGGTTTACCGATTAAACCACATATCTCCAAAACGGTTAACTTAAACAGAACAGTCACTTAAAAATATCATAATCTTTTGAATTATGGGATCCAACAATGAACACACGCGAATGAGAATTTTTTGTTATCCCTTGATTACATGTCTTGAGGAGTGCCACCCCTTTTTTTTTTAAATAACTGCAAATAACTTCTCCCGCTCTGGGCGGAGCGGGAGGGCGTGTCAGACTCTTACTGACTAAAACCCACCCGTGTTCCTTCGGTTGCCCTGTCACCGGGGGCCACGATCTCCCTTTCGGTTTTCTTCGCAACCCCGGCAGGCATCGGTCCTAGTGGACCCCTTCAATTATGCTGACATCTCTTTGAGGCGCGCGTGGAACACAACGCGCCGTCGACCCGGGCCTGGTCCTTATTGGACGGTGAGCCACCCATTGCTCACCGCCCTCAAGCCCGCGCCTACGGTGGCCGGAAATCGCCTCGCGATTCCCGACGCCCTGGGCGTCTCCTCCTGCGGCGGTTAGGGGCATGAGGGCGCGAGATTTGCCTCTCCCTCACGCGTTCCGCCTCCTCGTTCGCGAGCATTACCGCTTCGCAGAAGGAGGTGACGGCCTCCCATTTCCTCTCGCTCCGTACCATGGCCTGAACCAGGGCCGGACGCGAGAGATCACCGCTGCCGATCGCCTCCACGAGGACACGGCGATGCTCCGCCCAAGCTGGGCAGACCTCCACCGTATGCTCCACCGTGTCCTCCGGGCGATCCACACTCCTCCGGGCGATCCACACAGGAGTGCCACCCCTAATTATTTTGTTTCGTAGTTACACTACACTATTGTTCAGGAATCGGTAACTTGACACTTGATTTGCGGAAATAATTAAATCATTATCTGCCTAGCCTTTTCCCAACTATATTGGGGTCGGCTTCTAGTCTAACCGGATGCAGCTGAATACCAGTATTATACATGGACCGACTTCCGCTTGGTAAGACTGATGTTCAGATTTTCGAGCTTCTAACTACCCGTAACGGCTGAAAAAGATTTACAAATGAAAGCAGCGACCAGCGGTTTAACGTGTTTTCTTTTTGATTTAATTAAATTAATACTTTTTCAGCATTTCTTGCAACTTTATATCAAGTGAAAACAAAACCACAGTATACTGTAAGTATACTTACATTTATAATATAAAATTTTGTTCAGTAGTGTACCTGCATTGCAGTTTTCTATAACATTCCATTTCGAGTGCTCCTAATGTAGCAAACACCACGAGTGTAAGGCAACAAATAAGTTTTCAGCATAGTAAGGGTTTGATTGGTAGTTTGCAGATTTAACATTTATTTAATTATACAAACAAAAAAAAAAACATAAAATTCAATTGAAGTGGATATATTTAGTAACCTGTTCCGCTTAGTAATCCAAAGAGTCTTAAAAAGACCCTGAAAGAAATCGACACGTGTTTCACCTCTCAACGAGGCATCCTCAGGATGATGATTGACTTGTCGCGAACTCTAACACGGCGTGTTGACACACCACCATTTTATAATGGATTTCCGCAAGGTCACGCCTGAATCAATTAACTATTTAAAAAAAAACATTTCTTGAGCGTAAATTATCAGTATTCACTAAGCAACTCATTCACGACCAAATTTTAAATTACTTGCTACGATAGTTCTACCAGTCGCGTCGCGCCTTTCTACGGGACGCTTTAATCATATCTCACTATAAATTAGAATGATTGCCGTCAGTTTGATAAAACTCTCGGCAAACATTCTATTTTATACCTTACGTTACCGAGAGAAGAGTTACATTGCATTTGCTAATGGTTTTATGTCGATCGTGAATGGCCTACCTTAGGCAGATGAGGAACTCGCAGACGATCATGAGTCACAGTACTACTGTCACCTGCTCAAGAGTTGCACCCCTGGGGGACCAAAAGTGTGTGGCTTTGACGAACATAAACCCTGGCTTGTCGAGTTTGAAGATATTTGCGTCCTGTATAAAACCAACTGCGAGCATAAGGGAAGTTAGTACCTACAATTAATTTCTTTTTTAAAGCGTAGGTACACATAGTTTATTTCCATATCTTTATTTGAAGGAAACCAATGAATGATTAATTACCAATTGAAACGCAATTCGAATATTATTAGATTATGTTGCTAGTTAATTTTAGATCCGTCATAAAACTAGTAAGCAGGTTTGCATAAAGAGTACGCTTAGAAAATAACGCTTAGAATATTTTATACAGGTGATTGTTTAATGTCATCCGATTTATTCTAGGCATTAAAGACACTATTAAATAAAAGTAAAATAAAGTATTATCAATGAGTAACATGAGGCTCTAATTTCAGAGTTCCACGCGGTGGACCAAGTCGTCTGCGACACTAGAATCAAATACGACAAGGAGCATGTGAACGAAACATTCGAGGTTATTCACATTCGTTCCACGAGTGCTGAACGCCCTGTACGTAAATCCGCTGGAGCTGCTTCCCGTAACGACCGCAAGTGAAATAGGTAAAAGTGAAATAAATAAATAATCTGTTATAGCACTTGTTATATTTTTACGTATTAGAAATAGGTGAAACACGTGCCTTTATACTTTTCCAACCATGTAAAACGCAACGCTATAACAAAATTAGCTAACGACTAGTTTTCGTAAAAAAATCCCAGTTTTTACTAGTGTTCGTAAAAAAAAAACATATTTACGTCATTTCGCCAAAGATAATGTACGAATTCTAACACTAATATAAATACATTATGTACGTACAAGTATGTATATTTAAGGGGAAAAAAGGGAAGAGCTCATTGGGCATCAAAAAATTTGGCAATTTAAAAGAATATTTTTTAGGGGCTAGGCGGACACACAATAGCTTTGGCGAAATAGCGATTTAGTCGCTTTTTGTAAGCTTAATACAGTGCCTGAATTCTAAAACCTGCGCACTTTTAGAATCCGTTATTAGTGATGTAATCGAAGTTATACGGATAGTCATAACAGTCTCTAAGGCCCGATGTGTGTTATCAACGCCCGGGTACTAAATACCTACTAACGTAATTTTTTTCTTCGTTCGTTGCAACTCCGTAGGTAGGTTCTAATTATGATAATTATCTTTGAACTTAGAACAAGTCTGGTATCGGTGTGGGGTTACAACTGTATTATATAAAAACGACCTTAAAAAGGCCCTTCGGGAGTCTCGCAACAATATAATTATATCTTAATTCATTGTCTATTGTTCGATGCTTGAGTTTCTAACTAGAGTGGGCGCCATGAAAGAAGATCGGCAGAAAATTGTGAAATACAAATGCGAAGTCGCTAGTTAACAAAATAATAAAACAAGTATTCTCTATACTCAAATTATTATAGCATTAGACAAATAATGGCCAAATAACGACATTTACAGTGTTGTATGGTCAAAATGACTGCATTTTAGTGTTCAAATTTATATGTAAATGGTAAATACAGTACTTTTCTTTGTATTTATCGTGAAATAACACAGCTTATTATACGTTTATATGAAAATAACTATGGCGTTATTACGTTTTATTGTTGTGACGTTATTATTACATTATTGTAATGTTATAATGAATTGAGTTTAGTACAATAGGTCGCACGTCAGTAATAACGCTTTAATCTTGAACTGGCTTGGCGTAGTACGCAGTTTCAATAGAATAAGAGACCAGCTTACACTGGTTTTGTTACCACTAACGTGGCAGACACGGTATTCTTGGTATAATACTAATGATGGCCGAACAGTGGCTGCCCGTTTCTGCCACTTTGGGCTAGGCTAATTGTTAACCGTAAAGAATAACTTAAGAAGATGAACGGCAATGTGCGCACGTAACGCAACGCATAGCAAAATTGCGATGCGACGCCCAACGCGCTTTTATGAGTGTCGGTGTTACAGGCGGACTGCCCGGGCTTTTTATTACATCTATGTGTCGCAGTCAGATGTTTATAGCCGTGATATAGTTATATCCCTATGGATATAGCTATATACCGAAATATAGTTATATGAAAGCGGTTCATAACTGTCGGAGTGCCCTAATTTTGTTACTGCGACCAATTGCGACGGAGTTGGTCACAGTTCTGACCTAACCTAACTTATTTGGTCGGAGTGCCCTAATAGTTATATTATTAAGTCGTGTATATTAAATTATTAACCTAACTTACCTAACCTAACTTAATTGGTCGGAGTGCCCTAATAGTTATATTATTAAGTCGTGTATATTATATTATTAAGTGCTCGTATCATAGTTATATTCCTAGTAAGATAGTTATGAACCTCTTTCACCTTTATATCTTACTGCGAAATAAGTGAGATTGTTTGTTAGTTTGTTACACTTTTACGCTAAAACGGCTAAACGAATTTGGATGAAATTTGACAGATAGGTAGCCTGAGACCTGGAGAAGGGCATATGCTACTTTTCATCCTGGATCGCAGACGAGGTCGCAAGCGACAGATAGTTTTCTTATAAATCTGAGAAATGTTGATAAATGTTGTCGGTCCGTTGTTGTTGTTGTTGTTGTATTGTGTTGTTAATTTTATTCATATTTTTTCAATTTAATTTTACAGATTTCACGAAGACCGTAATGTATGAATGCGCATTAAAAGAGAGTGTTTGGAAACAGATTATTGATTAAAACCTAAATACGCGTGTATTAATATTTTGTTGTTTTATTAATCATACCTTTTAGTTTTGTAGTTTGTGACATACTTGTTGGAAATAAATTCTGTATTTCTGTCGATTAATTATATTTATTTGAATTTAAGAGAGCAAGGGCTAATTTTTCAATACTTAGATAACATTTAACTGAGGAATAAATATTGCAGTTGGATAACTTTTACGTCATTAGAGCGCCAAAAGCTACTTGTAGCTATAAAGCAGTGTCAAATAATCAGTCTATAATGTTCCTGCTGCTGGGACACAGGCCTCCTATCAGTGAGAGGGAGTGGGCCGTAATCCACCACGCGGGCGCAGTGCGTTTTTGTAGGTTGATGCCACATGTCTTCAAATGTTTGGTTCTAGTTCCAGTGGTGATGAAATAATTTACATAATTTAAAGCACCTGACTGGGTTCCAACCCACGACCTAGGTAGATGCTTTAAATTGTGTTGAAGAATGAAAAATTGGAGTTGGTAAAACTTAAAAACTATGATAATTATTTCAATGAAGATACGTCGCGTAGTTTTTTGTTCTTTCATTTTGCGTGCAGTTGGACGGTTTTTTGTGAGCCCGTGCGGCTGGAATGTAGGTATGCGGTTTGCGTACTTACCTTTAAAAAGTAAATTTTTAAACTATCTCATCTTGTTGTTTACTTACTATGAATAAGTAGATGCAGCGTTCGGTTATCATCAATTAATTAATTCATTAATTATTTTCTACTAAATTTACTTTATAATGGTTGAATCTTAAATTAGCGTGTAATAGTTTTTTTCGTTTTAATTTTATTATTATTTTTTAATTATTGTTGTGTATTATGAGACATAGTTATTGAAAATGAATTCAATACTATTCTCTATTGTTTTTGGTAAGGAAATATAAATAAAATATTTGATTTTAATACAAATATATTATGCACTTAAAATAAATTAAAAAAAACCGGCCAAGTGCGTGTCGAAACTTTACTGTCAGACCACGCACGGTAAAGCTTCTAGTCTAACCGAATGCAGCTGAATACCAGTATTTTACATGGACCGATTGCCTATCTGACATCTACAACCCAGTTACTGGGTAATACGAGGTATCGTATTACCCAGTAACTGGGTTTAGAAGCCCAAAAGTCTGACCACCAGTCTTACCAAGGTACCCCTTACCCGTAACGGCTGCCAAAGATTTAGCTTGCTTTCTTTTTTAATTAAATAAAACGAATTCTTTTCCAGTATTTCTCGCAACTTTATATCAAGTGGAAACAAAACCACAGATTAGTGTAAGTATACTTACATTTATAATATAAAAATTTGTTCAGTAGTGTACCTGCATCGCAATTTTCTATAACATTCCATTTCGAGTGCTCCTATTTTAGCAAACACCATGAGTGTAAGCCAACAAATAAGGTTCAGTTTTCAGCATAGTAAGGGTTTGATTGGTATTTGCAGATTTGACATTTATTTAACCCTAGCTCACTCAGCCTTCTTGTTCAATGCTTATTACGAGATTTCGTCGCGTGGTTTCGACTACGCTATTAAAAATGGGGGTTTTTAAGGTTTAATGGAATATTTTTTTTTAATTTTTTTTTTCTCTCTCTTTCATTTATACATAACATATGTTTAACGTTTTTATTTGCTACAATCACGTCACTTATTTCTTTCTAATAATATTTTTGAATTTTTTAAGTGCTTACATATGACAAACTAGAATTATTATTATTATTTTTTTTTTTTTTTTTTGTGTGGGAAATCATCAAATAACTTCTCCCGCTCTGGGCGGAGCGGGAGGGCGTGTCAGACTCTTACTGAGTAAAACCCACCCGTGTTCCTTCGGTTGCCCTGTTGCCGGGGGCCACGATCTTTCGGTTTTCTTCGCAACCCCGGCAGGCATCGGCCCTAGCGGACCCCGTCAATGACATACCTACGTCAAAATTGTGTTCACCACATGGACTTATTGCACTTGATGCAAACTACTTTTAGTCATCTTTCACCTTGTGGAGGGGCAAATTGCTATAGGAAGACTAATTGCAGCTTCTCTTTCTTCACTTTCAAGTATAAAACCCGAACTACTACTTCCTGGCATATTCAAAACTTGTGTAATTGAGTCGCACAGGCCAGTTTTCATTCATAAGCCGGATCAGCCTCAACGTGGTCATCTTTCTCAGTCTCATATGAATTTTTTTCGTCTATATTATCTTCCAATAATAGCTGAAGAATTATGGAAAGAATAATAGCAGAAGAATAATATCGGTATCTAAAATATAAAAATATAAACAGTAGGTACATAATTATATTGTAAAGTAAGAATAAAATATAAAATGGTGAAAGCAAAATAGTATAGAATTATACCTTTATTACCAACCTTCGTCGCCATCAGTGCGACGAGTCATGGTTGCTGGAATAGCACACACAGGCTCCCCACGCAGAAAGCACTACCGTCCGACACACGGGCAAGGGGTTGACCGAGATTAGCCGGGAGCTAGAATGCGTGCACGCACTCAAAATTTACCGCACTTTTGTCGAATTCGCGTCGTCGACTCGACGAAGATTCGTGATCTAGCTTATTAAACAAAAACAAAAAAAAAAAAAAATCTTGAGCGTAAATTGTCGGTATTCCCCAAGCAACTCATTGGAAACCAAATTTTAAATGACGTGCAACGTTAGCTCTAACAGAGTCGCGTCGCGCCTGTCTGCAGGACGCTTTACTCATATCTCAGTATAATCAGAAATCAGAAATCATTTATTTTGCAAAGACTGTGGGTACAAAATAAGGTGTTCACATTTTAACAAATAGCTCTTCCACATTCTACCTTACGGCATGCAAAGGTAGTAAGTAGGTATATAAGTTTCTAGGTCCACTCAGTTGAACAAAAAACAAAAGTACATAAACAAAGTGCAGTGGATGGATGGAACAAATATCATACATGCATGAATACAATAAATAAAACAATAATCTAATTCTAAAAATAGTAATAAACAAAAAAAAAAATTACATTTGCACCAAAATTAATAGATTACCTAATATAACATTATAAACTCTTATCAGTCAAAAAATCATGTACTGAATAATAGCATTTATTAATTAATAATGATGTTAGCCTCTTCTTAAATATACTTAATGACTGATCTTTAATAGTATGGGGAATTTTATTATATATGACGGGCCCCATTGACAAAAAACTTTTTCTCAATAATGCTGTTTTTTGCCTACCTGTGTACATTAGATTTTTATATTGTGATCTAACAGATCCTGATCGTGTTCGTATATCTTCCATTAGGGTAAATAGGTGTCTATTAGTTCTAACAAATATTGCAACTTCAAGTATATACAAAGATGGAAAGGTGAGTAATTTTAGAGACTTGAACACCGGTTCACAGCTGTCGGTATTATTAAGACCAGTCATTGATCTTATGCAACGTTTTTGAGCTTTGAATATCCTCTCCCTCTCAGTACAGTTACCCCAGAAAATAACTATAAATTAGAATGATTCCCGTGAGTTTGATTAAACTCTTGGCAACATTCTAATGTATACCTTAAGTTACCGAGATAAGGGTTACATTGCATTTACTAATGGTTTTACGTCGATCGTGAATGGCCAACCTTAGGCACATGAGGAACTCCCAAACGAGTACGAGTTACAGTTCTATTGTGATATGCTCAAGAGTTGCACCCCCGGGGGACCAAAAGTGTGTGGCTTTGACGAACGTAGACCCTGGCTTGTCGAGTTTGAAGATATTTGCATCCTATATAAAACCAACTGCGATCACATGGCAAGTTAGTACCTACAATTTATTTCTTTTTTTTAAGCGTGATTATTTCCATTTCTTTAGTTGAAGGAAACCAATGAATGATTAATTACTTATTGAAACGCAATTCGAAACCATGAATTACAATAGTGATTATGTTGTTAATTAATTTTAGACCCGTCGTAAAAGTAGTAAGCAGGTAAGCAAAAAGAATACGCTTTGAAAAGAACATGAATTTTTATACAGGTGATTTTTTTAATGTCACCCGATTTATTCTTGGTGTTAACACCAAGAATAAATCGGAGACTCCATAAAAAGTGGTGGCACTCCGGGAGTGCCGACAGAAGTGAAAACTTGAACAAGATCGCCTTGGTGGAAGAAAAATACTTGTATAGATTATTGGTCCGTAACCTAATGTAAATAAAGGGCATAATCGCGTTTACAAAAAAAAAAAACTTCCGAAACCTTTAAAGTAAAATTACTTGCATAGAACATTGATCCGTCACATAATATAAAGAGCACAATGGCTTTTACAAAAATGAGGTGTCGTCATGGTGTCGCGAAATTAATGGTTTGTTCCCATCTCAAAATTGCCCAACGCGTCTAAAGAAGATTTCACTTCAAAAAAGGAAAAGTAAAATAAAGTATTATCAATTCAGCGTGGTTACTGAGTGTAACGTTGAATACTATGCTTGTAGTTTGCCACGTATACTTTCGCTGAATGAGAATAAGGGGCAACGTGCGCGTGCGGCGGGGATGCGTATCCGCGGGTAGTATGGTATACACAAACGTAGACTTTTATTAAACAACTTTATGATGCCATCTCAATATTTTAGTAATGAGTGATACCTGCTAAAAAAAAGACACGTATTTTATTATTTTCACACTAAATATCTTATCAATTAAATTTGGATGGGGATTATAAATTCTACCTGTTTAATTATTTTTCATAAATAAGTAACATAAGGTATTAATTTCAGGATACCAACCGGTGGAACAAGACATGTGCGACAATGCAATGAATTCCGACAAGGAACATGTGAACGGAACTTTCGAGGTTATTCACATTCGTTCCACGAGTGCTGAACGCCCTGTACGTAAATCCGCTGGAGCTGCTTCACGTAACGACCGCAAGTGAAATAGATAAAAGTGAAATAAATAAATAGACTGTTATAGTAAGTACTTGTTTTATTTTTACATCTTAGAAAAAGGTGAAACGCGTGCCTTTATACTTTTACAACTATGTAAAATGAAACGCTATGGCAAAGTCAATAAACGCCTAACTTTTCGAAAAAAAAAAAAAAAGCCTGGTTTTAGCTAGTTTTCGTAAAAAAAAACCTTATTTACTTACGTCATTTTACCACAGATAATGTACAAATTCTAACACTCATCATCATCACCATCATTTCAGCCGTAAGACATCCACTGCTGGATATTAGACTCCCCCAAACACCGCCAGTTCGACCGAATCCGAATTCCAACACTAAAATAAATATGTTATGTACAGTAAGCGTTCAAAAGTGGATAGGCACGTTAAGAGTCGTTTTGCTGTGAACACGCGGTATAGTCCGTATATCTGTATGTGTAAATAACACGGCACAAACACCACAGAGAACACTGTCGTCACGTACTCGCGAAACAAAAATATATCTCCGTCGCTTTTGTTAGACACGATAACACACACGCATCATGCGCGTGACATTGGCCAGTTTATGTCATCGCTAAAATTCTAATTAATCTTATGTGTGCAGATAGCAGAAGGCTTTAAAGAGTTGGTCTGAGATTCGAGCTGGCTTAGGTTCTGATCTCGTAAAGAACAGCGCGGTTTTTTTCTTTTCGAAATTTATTATTTTTGTTTTCAAAAATAATATTTTTTTAATATTGCTGCCTTTTTTATTAATTTTGATATTGCAATAAAGGGTTTAGAATAAAAGATATGTGATAACAAAATTAAACAATATTTATTAGATATAGATCTCAAGAAACTTAGAAGCAATTTGTATTATTTTGACATATTTAAATTATGAAATGTTTTAAATTTTAAATGGATTTTTTCGCCATAAATATTAAGCTTTGATCATGGTTGAAGTAATTAAGCAATAAATAAGAATATTAGACTACTCAAAATGTAAAAAAAAACTACTTACAAAATAGGTGATTTTAAGGTTAAATATGGGCAGTTTGTTTACATTAATTATTTTACATTTTATTTGGCTTTAATAAATATTGGTTGGTATTGAGGTTATAGCTTAAGTATTCATTTTCTTTACGAAAAGAAGATTGAAACTAAACCACAGATTTTAATTCTAAAATAATAATATTACTAAAATAATCTTAAACATTTTCGGTCAATTTGCAAGAAATACGACAAACACCATATTTCAATATGGTTTTTGTCGTATTTCTTACATACTTAAAAAAATCGTTACCACAAATTCATGCAATAACGAATGTGTTGTTTATTAAGTTAGAACGGTAAATATTTTAAGGTTAAAATATAGCAGTGTCCCTCTTGAAGTCTTAATATTATCGTGCGAAACTTAAACGTTCTTGTTTATGCCTTTCTGTCAAAAATGGTTTCCTAGCTGGTCTTCAGTGATGCAAGCCTTCAGAGTGCACGGAGAACGGTTCATAATACCGTGTTTAATAATTCAGCAAAATATCTCGTTGATATGCAACCATTTATTTCATATTTATTCACCATTTGACGTCGCTGCTTCTCAATAACAAGCCTCTTCCTAATATCTCTTAACCTTCACAGTATTTCTCTAGAACAAAGAATAACATCGTATTTATTACACATACTAATTATTTATCATTCACTAATCGAATTAAACCTCATAATAAATTTAAAAACTTTAAAGGCATCTTCTGTCTCAACAATACCTCTGTTCGATCAACAATACCTTTGATTAAGATTTATGTTTAGTCAAATATGAAATATATAAATGATAACACTCACACTTAGTCTGGTTTCATACGATATTTGTGTAAATTACATTCACTTTTACGCAGCGCAATAATATTTGATCTCCGTTCAATATTTATATTTGACTGCATTTTGAAAATAATAACCACAACGCCGCTTTTACTTGTCACCAACAATAACCACGAACCAACAAAGTTCTATTAAATTAATACTCGTAACGAACGGCATCTGTCTACCCTACAGAAATCGAAATAATTTACTTAGTTTTCTGAGGTCTACCTGCTAAACTTTAATATTTATGTGAACAAGACGAATGAACCAAAAAAGAAATGATTATTGAACTAGTCTTTCTTTAAAAAATAACAAAAACTACGAATAGTAATTATTAAAAAATTACGAGCTAACCGCACGTGAGATTCGAACCCTCTCGGCTCGCCTTAATCGCATATACCAAAGTAGGTTATCCACTGCGCTAGCATGCTATATACAGTATTGCTCGAAATTATGAACTAGTATGAGTTGCAGACAAAGTAAGTATGTGTGTGTGTAACAACTTATAGAAGAAGATCGTAAGTCAAACCGCAGCGTCAGTCTATTGGTTTGTGAGTTTGCCTATGGACTTTTGGTCGATACTGTACGTACAGCTGAGCATGAGGTCCTGGGTCCGATTCCCAGGTTGGACATAGTGATATTGGATTTTCCATTAGGAATTTCTCAGTAGCAGCCCGAAGTCTGGATTTGTGCCCGGTTGATGGCAATAGGCTCGCCTCCTTTTAAATGGGACTTAAACATAACTGGCGAAATGTGGGTGTACTATAGGTACACCTCTGCCTAACCCTTCAGGGATTGTTATGTTATGTTTATTAGCTGCAAAATATCTCGGATTGCCGCAATTACTGCATACCATGGTTATATTTCCTCCATTTTGAGATATGGTATCGTTCTTTGGGGTCACTGTGCGGAAACTTATCAAGTGATCAAGCATTCGTGATGCAAAAAAAAGTGTTTAAGGGCTTATATTTGGGCTGAAACAAATAGAGTCTTGCCGTCCTTTCTTTACAAAATATAAGATACTTTACCGTGCTACTATATCTTAGAATCATGTATATTTGTTTTCAAGCATAAGATTCTTTTTCAGTAAGCGACAAGCTACTATGCCCCTCGATCTCATAATACTAATAAATTGGTTCAACTCAAGACGAATCTCACACTTACATTCAACAACAGCTATATAATGTGCATCAAATTGTATAATAAAATTCCGAATACAATAAAGACACCTCCATTTTTTTTTATTTAACCGTATTTTAAAAAAACTACTCATTGATAAATGCTTAGTTTTTGGATTATAAGTTGTGAATTTTGTAGTTTATAGTGTAATGTCATTTATGAATTAATTGTTAAGTAGGTACCAAATTTGAATGAATTTAATTAATATACTAATAGCATGCATTATTCTAGTACTTAATTAATTAATTTCTTAAAATAACATCTAAATATGTAAAATAAGCAAGCCGAAATTAAAGGCATAATAAGAGATCGATATATTATCATAAGAATCGTTTATACCTTATTTATGCAAATAAATGATTTTGAATGCTGAATTTTTAATTTTATTTAAAGGAAAAAAAAAGGGAAGAGCTCATTTGGCATCAAAAAATTAATATTTAAAAGAATATTTAAAATATTCTTTTAAATATTAATTTTTGACATTAATTTAATGGCAGGAAAATTGTTACCTTGGATTCAGTACATGATTCTGAACCCCCTTTCGGTTATTTAAAAAAAATCTGCTGTTCCATACATTTTGACCGCGTAGGTATTGCACTTTTCTATGAAACAGCAGATTTAAAAAAATAACCCACGAAAAATTTCAACGCAGGGGTTTTCAGAATCATGTACTGAATCCATAGAAACAATTTTCGCGTCGATGTCCCTGCCACCTTGTATTTTAAAAAAGGCAATTTGATGCAATGACACTAGCGCCGCGTCTCAAGGACTTCATTGGTGGCGCGGACTGTACTTTTGTGTTTCGACCGTCTTTCAACATTATGTTCTGGCAAATGGAGTTGTTGACTGTACTGTACAGCTGTAGTAATAAAATAATTTACACTAAGTAAACATTTCTTGAAAACGTACACTTTTCAATAATCTTATGCATTTTCTATACTTATTTTAAAATGTTGAAATATTTAATAAATTATCAACCAGTTTACACATACGTATTTACATGAATTTTAAAAGTAAGATTTAATAATAATAATATGTACAAGTATATAAAGGGGGGGGGGATAAATAAATAGGGCATCAAAAAATTCGTCCGTATCGCTGTCAATAGGAAAAGTGCCCAAAAGGCTGGCAGCATTGCCACGTTGTATGGCAATATAAAATATTATTTATTTTTGATTTCATAAATAACTAGCTTCTGCGCGCCACTTCGTCCGCACTTATAACCTTCCTCAAGAATGGGTCTATCCAATGCGAAAATAATTTTTCAAATTCGACTGGTAGTTCCGGAGATTAACTACATACAAACGAAAAGACAAATTTTACCTCTTTATAATATGAATTAATTAATTAATATATGTTATATAGGGTGGCAAGGTCATCGACGCAAAAACTGTTACCATGGATTTAATACATGATTCTGAACCCCTCTGCGTTGAAATTTTTCGTCGGTTATTAAAAACAGTAACAGTTTTCGCGTCGATGTCTCTGCCACCCTGTATTGTAAGCGGCATCGCCGCCATACTAAGAAGCGATCCGAGTACATCAATCGTACATATTCGGCTATCTGCACCGGGCAGCGCGCTTCGTTCGTGGAAGTTCGGTTTCGCCGCATGCTCAGTGCTCACGCGCCAGTCCATTGCAGGGGGTGCCGACTCTATAAGTCGAATCAACGACATAACTATACATACATAGGCTATTTCAAATGTGGCTAGAGTAAAAAAAAAATGGGACCTGGAATACCAGACTAAAAAAATACGTTTTAATGTCGGCTTCACACTATCCTCCAAAAGTCCAACTGTTCGTCCAACCTTCCACGTGTACAGAGATAGTTCGTACATGTTTGACGATGTTGAGCAGACTGTTTTCATCGATCGTGAGTAGGGTGGGACAGACTTGATTCATATTGGAGTGTTGGTCTGTTGGACAATAGTTTAGTGCCGGCATAACATACCACAACCACGAAGAAGAAGACTAATGACCAAGCAAGATGATCGCTCAAAAGAAGATCGCTTTTAGCGACAAGACCGCCCATTGTGTCACCCAATGTAAAATTTCTAAATTTATGTCTGTAATTTTTAAGGTGTACATAATAAAGAATATTCTTAGTAATTTTCTTAGTTGTTTGTTAAAATTTGCCGTATCGTCCTGTTGTGTTGTTAGATAAATTTAGTTTTTTTTTTGTTTGTTTCGACTCAGTGCGATCCAAATATTTTGAGATAGTGACCCTGATTGTGTGTTTCGAGAAATTGACTTAGTTTATGCGTTTTGAGATAGTGAAGGCTTATGCAGACCAATGCGATATCGCGGGCGCTACAAGGGTCGCGCTGCCTGTAGCGCCCGCGATGTCGCACCAGTTTGCACGAGCCTTGACTGTATGTGTTCTGAGATATTGAATCCTATTTCTGTATTTTGAGAAAGTGACGCTGTTTCTGAACCTATTTCGAGTGAAAAATAACTGTGATCTGTGTTACTTATAAGTGTAGACGTTCATCGGCTGAAGACTAGCGGACTACATTGGTTTGCTTTCTAAAATTGGAAAAACTAACGCATTACGGTATGTATTTATTTAATGATAATCTTTAATAATCTTTATTTATTACTGAAGTGGTTACAAATTGTGTGAAGTCCCTGACACTTGTGCTTGCTGGTTAACCTGTGTTAAAAGAGCCAGTCCATTATTTATGATTTAACTATTAATTAGTGTATGAATTGTACCAGGGCTTCGAACAAGTTATCCTACGTCTCAATGTTTGTGGTACAACAACAAAGCTACTGAACTAAAGCTATGAAGGCTTCCACATCCTGCTTATCCCGCACCCAATTTCAAATGAACTTGAAAAATATACTGCTATACGGGCATAGAAGATCCCATCTTTCCTCACAATCTACCACACATATTTGAATAGATTCGGAAGCGCTACTGCTGAGCATGAGGTCCTGGGTTCGATTCCCAGGTCGGGCAAAGTGTTATTCGGTTTTTCTATCTGAAATTTTTCAGTAGTAGCCTTTTTTTTTTTTGGGTGGGAAGTCATCAAATAACTTCTCCCGCTCTGGGCGGAGCGGGAGGGCGTGTCAGATTCTTACTGACTAAAACCCACCTGTGTTCCTTCGGTTGCCCTGTCACCGGGGGCCACGATTTCCCTTTCGGTTTTCTTCGCAACCCTGGCAGGCATCGGCCCTAGTGGACCCCTTCAATTCTGCTGACATCTCTTTGAGGCGCGCGTGGAACACAACGCGCCGTCGACCCGGGCCTGGTCCTTATCGGACGGTGAGCCACCCGTTGCTCACCGCCCGCAAGCCCGCGCCTACGATGGCCGGAAATCGCCTCGCGATTCCCGACGCCCTTGGCGTCTCCTCCTGCGGCGGTTAGGGGCGTGAGGGCGCGAAATTTGCCTCTCCCTCACGCGTTCCGCCTCCTCCTTCGCGAGCATTACAGTTTCGCAGAAGGAGGTGGCGGCCTCCCATTTCCTCTCGCTCCGTACCATGGCCTGAACCAGGGCCGGACGCGAGAGATCACCGCCGCCGATCGCCTCCACGAGGACACGGCGTTGCTCCGCTCAAGCTGGGCAGACCTCCACCGTATGCTCCACCGTGTCCTCCGGGCGATCCACACAATGGTGACACCCGGGCGTTTCCTCCCGCCTTATCCTGTGCAGGAACCTCCCGAAACAGCCGTGTCCGGTGAGGACCTGCGTCAGGCGGAAGGTGAGGACGCCGTGGCGCCTCTCTAGCCACTCCTCAAAGAGGGGTCTTATCGCCGCAATTGTGGCGTGCCCAGCGCTGGGTTGCGACAATCGCACTCTCCATGACGCCATGAGATCCCGCCGGAGCTCTGTCCGCTGTGCCGCGATTTCTCACGGCAGCGGAGTTAAGCCCCGGCGTTTCGCCTCATCGTGCCACTCCCAAATGTGCGCGAGGACCTTTGCCTCCAGATCCCATGGCGGTAATCCGGCAAGGAGGCTCGCCGCCTCGCAGGAGACCGTGCGGTATCCTCGGGCCAGCCGGATGGCCATGACCCTCTGGGACGCGTTCAACCGGCGGGCTGGCCGCAGCCTTAGTGAACGTGCCCACACCGGTGCCCCGTAAAGGGCCATGGACCGCACGACCCCCGCGTAGAGCCTCCGGCAGGAGGCGTTTGGATCCCCTAGATTGGGCAGGAGCCGCTCAGTAGTAGCCTGGAGTCTGGATTCATGTCCGGTTGATGGCAATAGGCTGGCCCCCTATTATATGGGACTTAAAAAAAAAACATGACTGGTGAAATGTGGGTGAAGCTGCTACAGGGACACCTCTGCCCAACCCTTTGGGGAAACAAGGCGTGATGTTATGTTATATTATTCGGAAACACCTATGGCAAATACATAATAGTAGATTCTAAAAACGACCCAATGACCCACTTTTTATTATTTAGGTTGATTCTGGTTCACAATCAAAAATCCTTTTTTTTTTTTGAGGGTGGGAAATCATCAAATAACTTCTCCCGCTCTGGGCGGAGCGGGAGGGCGTGTCAGACTCTTACTGACTAAAACCCACCCGTGTTCCTTCGGTTGCCCTGTTGCCGGGGGCCACGATCTCCCTTTCGGTTTTCTTCGCAACCCCGGCAGGACAATCAACCATCCTAGTGAGTTTATTTTTTATTTTTAAAGTTATAATTTTGTTTCAGCTGTGAATTAGGGCAAAGTACTGGTTTCCTAATAAAGAATATCGGTCACCAGAATTCAAGCATAAACATCATACCCAACGTAAAATGCTCTGCAATAGACATTTTCCAAGAACATCATTTAGTGATGACCCGGAAACATTAAAGAAGCTTCATAGATTTTAAATAAAGAAAATTATTATAATTCCTGAGTTTTTCTTTTAAAACTTTTAGTAAAGCAAAGTAGTAAATGAACGAAGATACAATTCCTTTCTGGTTGTGCAATAGTAATGAAAGTTATATCAAATTAGCATAATTATATAGTTCATTAATTTTTCAAAAAATGTAGGTTAGTTATGCTAATTTGAGCATTTGCATTCCTATCGCACAACTAGAAAGAATATTTCAGTTTTGATTATGCATTAATTTTCTTCCAAATATTTCAAATTTCCCGCCCTGTTTACGTCCTTCACACCGATGTTCTGGGGTCCCACTAGATGGCGTACAGCAAAAATGTCTTTTTTTTTTTTTTTTGTTCTAAGTTGCCCTTCTTCTCGTAGAGTACATAATAATATGTTCCGTGGTCCATTGTCCGCCGCTGCAAGGCACTCTCGCGCTTGCTTACCAAAATCAGCTAAACGCCGTGCGCACGTAAAATCTAACCTATCTCTTACTTTATAAATTCTATCTGCTTAGCTTTCTAATATCTTGTTAAATGTTCTTTCGTCTTCCTATCTACTGTCTATAGTATAGCGTGTTTCCTACGATTGTGTCTTGTCGTTTTAAACTTTATATTTCAAATATAACCGTTCTTTGCGAATTTTGGACTTTTATTTGGTGGACTAATACCTACATATTGGTGACTCTGACAATGCCCGACATGGAAACCCCTAAAGAAAATTATTCAACTGCGGAAACTGCGTGTAGGCGTTCATCCACCACCATTTTGGCCAGATGACCCGGAAATGTAGTTCGCAAAGATGGAGTGCCAGTTCGCGTTGGCGAACATAACAGTGGACCTAACAAAATATTACCAGGTTGTATCTGCGCTGGAGCACCGCTACACCACCGAGGTCAAAGATATAATCACCAAACCACCAAGGGTAAATAAATATGAAAAACTTAAGACGGAGCTTATCAAGCGGTTATCAGCCTCGCGGGAGCGGAACGCTAAACAATTACTGATGCATGAGGAGCTAGGTGACCGTAAGCCATCATAGTTCTTACGTCATTTGCGACATCTAGCAGGGTCGTCAGTACCGGAAGACTTTTTGAGGACATTGTGGTCGAATCAGTTACCAACAAACCTATAGACGGTTATAGCGACCCAACCTGACTTTCCGTTGGACAAATTAGCGGATTTGGTGGACACAGTTAATAAAATCGCGCCAGCGCAGCAGCGGGGCCCATGCAAGTAAAAAGCGTAGCAGATTCAGATACATCTACCCTTATGAAAGAAATGGCATGTCAAATAGCGGAATTAACTAAACAAATGAGTTCGCTGTCTACTAGAGTAGATAATCGAAGGCAGGTACGTGGTCGTTCTCATTCACGGTCTAAAAGTGATAACTGTCGAAGCAGATCCAGATCCAGGCCATGTCAGCCACCAGAAAACCACCCGCATTGTTGGTATCATTTCACATACGGCGTCCGTGCAAAGAAATACACACAGCCTTGTACATGGAGATCGGAAAACTCGAAAGGCTGCCCGAATTAGCGGCCTACGACTGCCCATTAGCATCAAGCCGTCTTTTTGTTATTGACCGTTATTCTAAAATGTTATTCCTTGTCGATACTGGCTCATATTTTTGCGTCTATCCTCGGTCAGCAATCAGGATGCCCTGCAACATAACAAAGTTTTAGTTTAACGGCAGCTAATGGAAGTATTATTAGTACCTATGATCCAGTGCAACTCAAACTAGGTCTTCGCCATATTATGTTATATTATACATATATATGTAATATAATATGATATTATAAAGAGAAAAGATTTGTTTTTTTTGTATGTTTGTTTGTAATGAATAAATTCAAAAACTACTGGACCGATTAAAAAAAAATCTTTCACCAGTAAAATGCTATATAATTACTGAGTAACATAGGCCATAATTTTTATAAAAGTAATAAGTATAGAAGTACAGAAAAGGCACGCGCAGCATGACCACCGTAAAAACGAAAGCCATCTGCTCATTGATAGCCTCCCTGTTGCAAAAGTTAGGCCATTGGCAGTAACGATTATCAGTACAGCTACACAAGAATCTTTTGACGCATGGCCAAAATCGGAACTAACCGTTTTTTTCAATACATTTCGTAAAACAATTTCAGAAATGTTTACCAACAGGGCCACCCTGTCAGCATCCACTCTAGGTCAATAATTCACGGCCCACATGTCAACAACTTCGTTTGCTAAGTCTAATTTTTTTCTTAATTTATCATGAGATTCTATTATTACAGTATTTGAAACTTTTCTCGGCATTTCATTGCTACCAAGAAAAGATTTGCAAACATGGAAGTGGCTGGATATGTGGAGTTAACTCCGACGGTGTCCACGTTAGCTTCCCCGACAAATGCCATTTCCATGGCGCTAACTGCCGGATGCAAGGACGTTAGTATTGAATTTATTCATTCAAATCAATGTTATTTTAAGTTAAAAGAAGTATACACGGTGACTTGTAATTTGATGTATTCCTTTATCAAATACAAAAATAATACTTACTTTTAAACCAAAAGTCCTGCTATATCATGTCAAAAGGAATTTTGCAAGAATAAAGCACCACATAAAGCCTAGGCGAAAATTCATGAGATACGAGAAAATACAATTTTTATATATTATTGAGCTATTTATGTGTTATTATGTAATGGTTATTTATGATACTAGTGCGGTAAGTTGTGTTACAAACGAGTAGACGAATGTAAGCCCGAGATGAAGTGAGGGCTTACCATAGTCACGAGTTTGTAAATACCAATTTCCGCACGTGTGTCACACAACGTTTTTCAACACAATTGCGAGAAAACAGTACAATAGGTAATTAAACAAACTTTTTAATTAAACTATATTTAATAAAAAAATAAGGAATTATACAGATAGGTCAGTGCTTTTTAACATTGAATATATTATCCACATTGAGGACGGTTTATACTTCACACATAATTCATTGAAATAAGCCATCAAAATAGTTTCAGAGAATGAATGAATTTCTTCGTGTCTTCCATGTTATAAAATAATTGTAAAACATTAAATAGTACTCTAGCGAATTTGGCGGCAAGAAACTATTTTCTGCAATTTCCGCCTCATTCAAGATATCAGGTGGAGCATATTCCATATTACTATCGTATTCCTCGCTTAAACTCATATTTTTCTTTTGTTTAATATCAATCTGAAAGTCGCAACAATCTTTGACGTTTCTAATATGAAAATGGCGTGAATTTGCAAATGGCGCCACGTGGCCGTGGTGAAAATAAGAACTACATCTTTCATATCATTTTCTCTTTTGTATTAAAGTGAGGCAAATGTATTGAACAAAAGCGCTTCCAAGGAGGTCCGATCATTCAGCTTATATAACCTCGTAATGTGAAACTCCTTGGTGGAATTCTTATACAAGGTGGCAGGGACATCAACGCGAAAACTGTTACCATGGATTCAGTAGGTACATGATTCTGAACCCCCCTGCGTTGAAATTTTTCATCGGTAATTATAATTTTTTATCTGCTGTTTCATAGAAAGTACAATACCTACGCAGTCAAAATGTACGGAACAGCAGATTTTTTTTTCAATAACCGACGAAACATTTCAAAGGGGGTTCAGAATCATGTACTGAATCCATGGTAACAGTTTTCGCGGCGATGTCCCTGCCACCCTGTATGTATATAGTTTAATGGAAATAAAATAAAACCGTAAAGGATACGAACGGCGGAGGAGCTATACAAAAGAGTATGCGGTAAAACAGGAACTTAGCTGAGAGTACCTATTTTGCTGCACATTCCGTTGTATAGTGCGTAAATTTTTACAGTCGAAGAATGTATACAGGCTTCGAAAATGCATTTTTGAGCAAATGTGTGGAAAAGTTATTTTCGAACCTCACTCAAGTGACGCTTAAAATGTGAAAGATAACTCTAAGAGAACAGTTAAATAAGTACCTAATTGTGGAGTAAGTTCGGGAGTTACGATCACCATAAAAATTAAAATTTTAACGTTTTTGATAATTGTAACTTGTTCTGACATTATTGTTAATAAATTATTTGTGTTTTTATTGTTATTATTTAGATTATTATTTTTGATTATAATTACCTTGTAAAACATTCAGACACAATGTAAATTGTTATTGAATAAATGAAATTAAATTAAATGAAATAAGTTCATCAGTTTGAAAAATAAGTCTACGTAGGCACATGATTATTGGAGTTAGCAAATTTTTGTTTCAAGTGAAGCAAATAAAAAAAATAATGTTAATAAAGACTTTAGTTATTTCGTAAAATAGAACTGTGTTTGTCATTAAATATGTATTATCAACGGGTGACGAGGCAGAAATGGTAATGGTGTAATTTAGTATTACAGTCTAATCACCAACTCGTCAGTAAATTCGTCAATAGGTACCAAACTTAATTTGAAAACTTTCGTTTCAGAGTTCGTGCAAATCAGTACAGAGATATGCAAACCCTTGATATATTATGGAGAGGCGCTGACAGCATACTACGGCGAATACATCAAAGAATTTTCAACGATTAAGCGACCACTGACATCACAGATGCGGCGCCAGAAACCACCCAAAACAGCAGAAGAAAATACTTCATTTTTCACTAAAATCAAAGAATGTTTAGGCATTTCTGCTAACTTTTCTATTCACTATTGAGTCTTGAACATGATTTCGTTATTTTATTTTATTACTGAACCCTAGTGAAACACATCTCATATCACACCAACCATAAACCTGTAAGATTTTACTAGATAAAGTGGTTTAATGTAGTACACACGGCTGTACATCAAGGTATACATTTCCAGTTTATGCTGATCTCGCATTGTATAGGATTTCCGTACAATGTGTGGTCAGCTTATATAAATGTATAGCTTGATGTGTAGCCATGTGTACATACTCACACACTCACACTCTACATGTACAGACAAGTAAATTCTCTGATACTGATGAGACAAGTATATCTCCTCTTCAAGAAGCTTCTGATCCTCAAAAGACAAGCACATCGCTTCTTTAGAAATCTTCTGGACAATTTGCTAAAGGATCGGATTATTTCGGTGAGAAAAGCACACCGCACCTTCAGGTAACACCCTTTTTTTGGGTGGGTAATTATCAAATAACTTCTCTCGCTCTGGGTGGAGCGGGAGGGTGTGTCAGACTCTTACTGACTAAAACCCACCCGTATTCCTTCATTTACCTATATTGCCAGGGGCCACGGTAACCCTTTCGGACAATAACCGCAACCCCGGCAGTAGCAGCAGGTAACCCCATTTTTTTTTTGGGTGGGAATGCATCGGCCCTTGCGGACCCCGCCAAGCAGGTAACCCCTAAGATGCGGTTCCAGGGTACCAAAAAAACTCAATCAAATCTAAATGATTATAACTTTTTTTAAATTAATTATAATAATTCCTTGCATTTGTAGCTGCGGTTGTATGTACGATAATGTATGTTCTATATGTACATTCAAGTATGTTCTATTAAAATATATCTATTTATCTGCTTGACATAATATTATCCTATAAGTACTATTAAATGATCAATATTTGTAAGTATATATTTGTTTGAGCTCATGTTCTCGAAATCGGCCCTAACGATTTCAATGAAAGTTGAAATATAGGTCTCATATCTCGGACAATTCGTTTTCTCCATATACACAGCCTCGGGAATGTGATACAACATTGGTATACCTGGACGATATGTTTGATTATCAATTTTCACCCGAGCAGAGCGTTCACTCACGTTAACGATCTCACAATCTGACAACTTCTAACGTAGTTTAAGGACTACATAAAGTAAGATGAATAAATTGATGAGCTGATATCGATATGTAGTGGGTATTCTGTCTGCGTACACATCATACTTAAAAAAACCACCTATCTAGAGTTGGTTCCGTCTCTAAAAGATTGAAGCATGTAAGCAAGCAGCTTGAAGTAACAAGCATGCAAAATAAATCAAGTACTTACCTATGCTAGCAAAGCATGGTTTTAGGGTATAAAAAAATACTTGGCTATCACACTAATCTATCCTAGTGGGATCTGGCTTGGAAGATTGCATCCATCCTTGGAAAAAAAATAGAAAGTAAGCAAGCATTCGGTTATTGGTTTGAGAAAAACCATTTCTTGTTTCTGTGTCACAAATAGATAATATTATGGAAAACGGGTAATTATTTTGTGACAAAAGTTG
The DNA here is from genome assembly GCA_916610215.1 of Omphaloscelis lunosa. NCBI lineage: Eukaryota > Metazoa > Arthropoda > Insecta > Lepidoptera > Noctuidae > Omphaloscelis > Omphaloscelis lunosa. Next base: position 7,388,872 of record OU744265.1, on the reverse strand, counting down.
CTTCGGTCTTTTAAAACTTAGAACAAATGGTGTTGTTGTCCAAGAAAAAAAATGGTGCGGATAATTTGAAAAAAATGATTCTTACAAATGTTATTCTGTTAAGTGAGTAACATTTGCGTGCGGTTTTTTTTTTTTCAAAACCGTCCTCTGTAACCTGAATTTTCTACTTATAATTTTATTGTTGGTTATTTGGTTTGATATAACTCATTTGTTTTCCTAACTTAGTGAATTTTAAGTGCCCCGTAACCAAAACTCTAAACTACAGTTGACAGGTGCAAATGTCAAACTAAAAATGAAAAAAAAATACAAACAACAATCACTTGAGATCATAGACATAATAATAAGTATGGACTGGAAATACCTACAAAAAAAAGGTGCATACCTACAACTCAAAATGTCTCATAAAATGGCTGCCAATGCTAGGGTTGTGTCATTCAGGGAACATAGTGTTACTATTTCGTGTATAGTATCATACATAGTGTATCGATACTAGTACGTAATAGTATTACGAATCTTACTAGATATCACGGTTGAATCATATTAAAAAAAATATTAGCTAATAGTCCGTTGTAACAGAAAAAAACGAGTATTGACAATTTATCACTTCCCAAACAATTTTCCGCATAATTATAATTTCATTTATAGAATTATTACTTAGCAAATAAAGTTTTCACAAATATTTGTAACGCAAACCTAATGTTTGGCAAGTGAACGTTTAAACAAAGCTAAATATTTAGTATCGAGTGAGCATGCAAGTCTTATGCCTGTTTTCACCTTCACTAAATGACACTTAAATGAATCCCTAATAAAAGTTCACTGTTGGATTTTCAACGGTAGACTCAGCGCTGAGAGTTGAAAATCCAACAATGCAGTTTTATTTAGGTATTCATTTAAGTGTCACTTAGCTGTCGGTGAAAACGGGCATTAGTGAATTAAATTTTTAACAATTTTATCATAAATGAACATTCGGAATAATACGCATCCTTACATATTATAAAACAAAGTCCACCACCGTCGCGTCTGTCTGTTTTTCTATCTGTCTGAACGCAAAAAACTCAAAAACTACTAAACGGATTTTCACTCAATTTTCACTAATGGACGGAGTGATTCATGCGGAAGGTTTTAGTGTATAATTCATTAAGGTTTTGTGTAAATTGGCTGAAATTTGACGATTATTGTTGAAGATGTCGGATAAAATCATGCGGACTGGGAACTTTATTAGCGTGCGCCGCGGAAACATAAAAGTTACATAAAATGTATGTTCTACAGTATTGTTCATCTTAAAAACTTCAACAAATAAATCGTATACACTACATAAAACTCTGCGGAACGGTCTCTCGGTGCTATGAACCAAAGAGTACAGTTTGCTGTAAACCACGGGCCGGACTTAGCAATATCATTTCAGCGCAGTGAAGGAACTAGTATCAGAAACTATTACGGCAACGGTACAACACTATTCCACCATGACATATCATTGTAAACAAACGAATGAAATTATGAAATAATAAAAAGGTCTGTTGGACGGAAATAAACTCATATATTAAAATTTAAGCCGTATTTAATGATCGCCTAGCAATTTTTTCATCGAAAGTTTATCACTTTATGTACTATTGCATGAAAATCGGCTACTAACCTGTGCAAAGATAATTGAGGTTGATTTTCCTTCTTTCTTGCACCACACTTCACAATAGAACACACAGGCATCTTGAATTGGTGTTTTCCAACGTATATATGTAGTTTTAAAGGAAAACTCCACGTAATTTTCTCACAAATCTCAATAAAACAAAAAGTAAACAACCACTTGACAGCAGAACTACCATGAACTTGTCGCATAATATGGCGAATATGGCACTTACCTACAACTGTTACTACGTCTCAACAAAATGTTGCCATTATCAGGAACAACTGAAATATTGTTGTCTCTTTTATCAAATACGATTACCACATTAGAAAGAGTGAAATAACACGATATTTCACATTCTAGTACGTTTTTCACCCATATTTGTATAAGCAAACTTATGTATAGAATATCGCGGCGCCTCCGTGTTTTTACTATCTCAATGCTTGAGATGCCAATTTTTTTTTGACCTTCAATTAACTTGTAGATTATTTAAAAAAATAGTTCATTCTCTCTACTTTTTACAATATACAATGTCGAATTAGTCTCGAACTTTAATTGAGTATGTAATGAACTAACAGTCTTTAACAAAACTAGTGACGCCATCTCTGAAATGTTGACTTCACTAAGTTTCAACTAAGTTAAATCCAGCTGTGCTCGTACATCGCTTCAAGTTGCATCGTACCGAATAGTGCCTGCCTAAGTTTCTGTAGGTAACCAGTTTTCATTTTAGTTGTATGCAAAACCGATAGATGTCGCTGTGTGTACTGATTTAAAACAAATCGTTGTCAATCGTTCATAGATAGTAGGTATATAGTGAATTGTTTTCGTTGTTTACTACCGAATATAGTTTTATGAGCATGCAACAAGTTTTAGTTAGGTATATTTGAATTCGGCCGGTTGATGGTTACTGAAATTCGGCAAAAGCTGCTAAATGTTGCTTTTCAAATAGGGTTTTCTTGTCAAATCAAAATACAAAGATGATATTTGTACGGGAATATTTGGAACGAATACTGTCAAAATTAACGACCGTCTCGCTCGACAGTCCAAGCTAGTATATTGTAGCTAGTACAGAACCGGCGTGGCAGCGGGGTGAATCTACAACCTAATAGATAAGGTAGCCCAAATCAAAATTTTTTTACTTTACAGAGAGTTAGATGGATGATTTTAAAGATAATAATTCTGTAAAAACTTCAAGTATTTTTTACGGTCGCTAATCATTTCTTACGTCGTTCAGCTGTTTTACATAACGCAGCTGTTTTGTAAAACAGCTAGCAGTTATGTAAAACAGCGGATTTGAGAATCCATCTGCGACAAATATACATCGGGAAATCGCTAAAAAAATCTGCTGCTCCATACAAATTGTTTTAAACAAAAACTAAGCTTGTTTAAATTTAATATCCATCCTCATCCCTGATTAACTGTTAAAGGAGACTAAATTAACATCTTAAATTAGCCGGTAAACGTGTGTACGCTATAATTGTAAATGCACATGTATTTCAAGTTCGATGTACTAACGGGATGAGGTGACGTTTTAACAGGAAAAGCGGACACGAAGAAACAAGACTAGAATAGGTAAATGAAAAAGAATAATTTACGCTTAGTTCTTACGAACTCACGTTTTAATAGGTTGTGTATCTATGCTTCTATTTTTTCCATGCTTCTATTTTATTCTATACTTCAATTAGATTTTAAAATTCTAGAATTTTGGCAATCTATGTTTTCACTGCATGCGTGCGTTCGTTGGTCTAGTGGTTGCAAGCAACTTTGTTGAGCATGACGTCGTGGAATTGATTCCCAGGTTGGGTAAAGTGTTATTGGATTTTTCATCAGGAATTTCTCAGCAGTAGCACGGAGCCTGGATTTGTGCTCGGTTGATGGCAATAGGCTCGCCCCCTATTACATGGGACTTAAAACATAAGTGGCGAAATGTGGGTGAACCTGCTACAGAGACACTTCTGCCCAACCCTTCGGGGAAACAAGGCGTGATGTTAAGTTAATTCTGGAAAACCATGTTTTCACCGCATCCGTGCGTTGGTCTAGTGGTCGCAAGCATCTTTGTTCAACATGACGTCGTGGACTCGATTCCCAGGAAGGGCAGTGTTCTTAGTTTTTTCATCAGGAATTTCAAAGCAGCAGCATGGAGCCTGGATGTGTTCCCGGTTGATGGCAATAGGCTCGCACTCTATGACATGGAACTTAAACCTGACTAAAAATGTAGGTTTACTACACCCTGCCTAACCATTCCATGATTACAGGCGTGATGCTATATGTAAGTATATCATTTTGTAGAAATAATCGATAATCGCTTTTTGATTACGCTACCAAAATACCTTGACCGTAATGATTAATTTTGAATTGTCAAAATAAAAGCCTGCAAGCATTGCAAATGTTTTACGTAATTACGCCACTGCCGCTGGTTGCTATTAGTCAGTTGAGGTGGATCTGAGCTGAAAGCTGAGCTCATTACTGGGAAAGGGGAACAACGTTTTTCCTTCATATTTTTGTTGTAGCCCCTACATTACCAACAGCAGCCCGTAAAAAAAATATAAATCATTAAAATTTAATTGAATACAAAAACCTAAAAAACTAATTCTAAATAAATCACGCATTAAACTCACATAACACAACACTCCCACTCACATGCAAAACATTAAGCACTTACCTATTTTATTTTTTTGTATTTTAATTTTTTACTATTTAAAATGTTTTTTGTCCTATTTTTTTTAACCTCTACTGTATTTTCATCTCTGGAATCTGGAACGCTGTCGTCTCCCTCTTGGAGGTGGGCTTTAATAGCTGCGAGACAGTTTTTTAACTAATGTAGCTATTTACGCAATCAATTTGTAAAATGTGTTTCTGTTCCAATAAAGATTAAAGAAGATTAAATATGTAGCAGGAAAATGAGTAAACTACTTAGTAAGAGGGGGTTCGCGAAACAAGCGTGCGTCTCATTTGGGTGTCGTTTGGTGAAACTGTCACATTATGCCGTATCAGATTAGATTACAGCCCACGAGTCCACCTGTTGTTCCCACGATCTCTACAATGAACTCACAGTTGCCCGCGGTAGTTACTGCTTGCTAAGACTTTACGATTTCATATTGAATCAATAAATTCTTTTGAAAATTATTCAGTATCTCGAGCAGCAGCTCTATATAAGGTGAACAGTTTTTTTTACTGTGAACAAAAAACCACTTTTCTTTTTGAGGAACATTTCCATTATATTTTGTTACATTTTTACAAAAACAGCCACAGGTATTGACTCAATTAAATGTAGGTTGTCCTTAAAACATTTGAAAATAAATTCCAATCTATCTTTTAAATCAATCAAGAAATAATTTCTCGTACTACTTAAGCCGGGTCTCCTGCGCGTGTTTTTCCGAAACATTACACAAAAAACCTTACACAAAAACATTTGGGGAATGTTTTCCATGCAGCTCGGAAAACAAAAACATCGTGTTTTCATACACAAATGTGTATGGCCACGCCTCTTTGTTTACATGTTTTTGTGTAATGTTCCGAAAAAACACGCGCAGTAGACCCGGCTTTACGAAAAGTCGTGTCTGACGTTACACTTTTGTGACAAACAAGCGCCACGAGGACATTGTTTCAAAATATGTAGTGAAGATTTGTTACTTTGTCCCCATTTATGAACGAAATTGCTCTCTAGTACTAACGTCATCGCGTCATAAGCTTTACTTATCTTTTAATTTAATCTATTCTTTTTGCAAAACATTCTACTAAGTTTTTAATGAAAGTTTAATGTCCCTTTGTCTCTGGTTACGTAGGTACCTATATGGATAAAATATAACAGGAAGTAGAAAACATTTTCCTTATATGTTCAAAGTTTAAGGAGTGTGTGGTGTTTTGCGAAACTTAGTTATCAATATTTCTCGCGATTATTTTTTGCATCTGCAATAATAATTAAGGTTTCATATTTTAATTTAAATAAATTTAATAAATCATTTATTTCAGGAAATTATTCCCATACTAAGCACTACAAATTATATAGAAATTATACATTAAAATATTACACATTAAAACCATTTCATTAATAAATATTAAATTGCATATTTTGGTTGACTGCAAAATATTAGCTTATTCGATTATTTGAATGTTTTTACATGCCACGACAATGCAGGCGAGATTTAATTAATAATTTTATAAATACTCAAACAAGGAACGTACCTACTAAACGAACGACCGGATATTTTCGATACAAAAGTAAACAGTTATAATGTCGGGTTATTTATTGTTACATTGATATGAAAACTCATTGTTTAACGGAGGTGAGGACCCAAGAACCCTTTGTGATCCTTATCAACAAATCAAACTCATCCTTCCTTTCCTTTCATCAGTCGAACTAGATTATCACAAAGCAAGCCGCTTCTAACATCGATTGTTTCACAGACCTATAACGGTACCAAAACATCGATATTATCGACAAACCGTTATCACAACCCTTTGTGTTTTAATCGATAACACTAAATTTAAATCGATTTAAATTCAGTTACGTTTCTTGGCACGTGTTATAAAATGCGTGCGCTTAAACAATTAGAATTGGAAAGGGTAAAAATGAATAATATTGTTTCAATCATTTCTAATTCAGGGAGTAAGCTAAAGTCGTGTATACGCTCTGAACACGTGGCAAATGACATGAAAATCGTGCGTGCGTATGAATGAATAGTGATGAGTCGCGTAGTTGGTGGCTTGTCGATAGTTGCTTGATAAAACTTATTTTCCTAAATTTAACGTAGTTTACGTTTTAGAGGTATGAGGAACAGGGTGTAAAGTTCACTCATCCTCTATAGAAAAGGGAGGATCCTCCGACCAGACGGGTGTCGTATATGGCGGCCAACTGCCCAACAATTGATCCCGGGGAAGTTATATATATATGGTGTTCGCGCGGTGAACTCTAATTGCGCGATGCAGGATTTGTATGACGTCAGGTCTTTGATGTGTAGTTCGCATGTGGCAATGTAGATGCCACCACAACGTAAACACATGTCACTTTACAAAGATAAATTTAAATCTAGATAACATAAAAACGAACGAAGCAATATGACGGATTTGCTTGTGTATTGTATCTATGTTAGTATACTTTCAGCTGCCAAAATTAATAAATACAATATTAATTTAATGCAAAAAAGATTGATATCAGTTTCTGCATGTAAAAGTAGAAAGATAAAACAACTTTATTCAATTTTAATTTCTGCACACTATGATTCCTTTTTAAATCAAGTTGGATTCACACACAGATTTCGTAACGCGCTGCATCCTTAAAAATATTCTTGTAAAAGTTTATTACAAAAAGTACCTACGTTCTTGTGAACAGGCAAAATTGACAGTAATATGTATCATGTCGATAAATTCTTTTTACTTATCGACATTTAAGCACGCAGTCACATCCCTACAATAAAGCTGTCGAGTCGTGCGCTACCCTGTCGATTGTTTTCAATATCGGCTCCATTTCGATTAACACGAATAAAGGAATCGTCTTCTTTGACGGTAATCCACTTAGTATGCATCGATAGTGTCTATGTGAGGTGAGGGGCAGCATTTTTGCGCCCTAATTATAATAATTATGAACATTTCGCTTGAGTTTTTGGTCGAATATGTGAGAAAAATTTTGACTGTAGGTAATTTTTGTGATAGCTGAGATTTTTCGATATAACAGTGCCTCAAAAATGTCGTAACAAAAAAAAAAAAAAATTGTGTCGGATCAAAAGAACCCATTCACTGTCTATTCTAATAATAATATAATTTCAATTTAACGTTTTCATTTTATTTATCAGTTTCGCAGCGTATGCGCAGCGCAAGATGCAAAAAATCAAAAATATTTATTTTTCATTGACTACCTACTTCAATGTTTGTTAGTTTAATTTATATGAAAACCACCAGAAAACATTTAAAAAATTCCCACTTTAACCACGTATAAATCTATAATTTTCTATCCTATTCTAAGTAAATCTAAATAGTTACGAAACGCACTCACTCCATCATTCATAGCCGCAGTCACACCACTTCCTATCGTATTCCACAATAAACACCGCCACACAACCCGTGCCAGTTAATCTGTAAAACGCCATTCAACGTGTCATATAACCCGTCCGCGTTGATATTTTCCTTTTTAAGCAGAATCCAGGATGTGTGGTTATATTTGCATGAATATTTATCGTACATATCGCCGGCCATGTCGTAAAGCGCATTTTAATACATTTTTATCTAACTGCCTTGTTGGTCTAGTGGCTGCAAGCGCAACTGCTGAGCATGAAGTTTTGGGTTCGATTCCCAGGTCGGGCAAAGTTGGGCACGCCACAATTCCGGCGATAAGTCCCCTTTGTGAGGAGTAGCGAGAGAGGCGCCACGGCGTCCTCACTTTCCGCCTGACGCAGGTCCTCAACGGACACGGTTGTTTCGGGAGGTTGCTATTCCGGATAAGGCGGGAGGAAACGTCCGGGTGTCACTACTGTGTGGATCTCCCGGAGGACACGGTGGAGGTCTTCCAGGCTTGGGCGGAGCATTGCCGTATCCTCATAGAGGCGATCGGCGCCGGTGACGGTCCGGCCCTGGTCCAGGCCATGGTACGGTTATAGATATGGTTGGTGTACTACTGGTACACCTCTGCCCAACTCTTCGGGGAAACAAGGCGTGATGTTGCAATATGTTATCTGACACGCTAGTGTTCTGCCGGTCTTACATTGATGTTTATGGCGTTTTTAAAGTCGCCTCGATATTATAGCTTAGATTATGGGTACGATAAGGATGAAGGTGACGTCAATGTTAGCTGATAAAGTTTAAGGCAGGTACTAATATTATGTTATGGTTAAAACAGATAGCGTAGTTAATACAATGTTTTAATATAAGTAAAAGCCTGTGCACACGATGTATTGCGGCACCGCATCGCAACGTTTTCGCCGCATTAACGGTTATACGGGCGCTGCGGTGCCGTACCGTTGTTACGTCGCAGCGGCACCGCGTTGTGCGTAGCGTAAACTGTCATCTGTCAAACATCCGTGTCTTTGACAACGCACGAACTGAGCGGTGCCACTCCAGTGTAGCAATGGGTACACCCCTCCCCGCCTCGTCTCGAGGGCTGCAAGTCCGGTGTACGTGCGGTGTGACGCTGGAATGCACCATGTCGCATACCATGAACATTTATATGTAGGACACCGCTGCACCGCCGCAGCGACACCGCTCCGGCACCGCGCCGCTGCCGCAACGCATCGTCTGTATAAGCTCTTGGGCTCTCGCTTTGAAGTGATTTGTGAGTGAGTGACAAAACATTTCTCAAATCAAAACAGAATAAGCTTAATTCCGTGTAGTTTTCATTACCATTTGAAACATATTTTCATGTACCTACTGTAAGTTTTCAGTTTTTTTGGGGAAACTAAGATCATCATTACCCTGCTGCCCTTAAGAACCCCAATTTATTAGGGTTCCCAGCAAGACTTATCCTTCCATACATGTCTATTAGCCGTCAACTGAATATTAACTACTTACCTAAGAACTCATCATCTGCCTAGCCTTTTCCCAACTATGTTGGGGTCGGCTTCCAGTCTAATCGGATGCAGCTTACTAGGTAACACGATAGCCCTTGGTGAGACTGGTTGTCAGACTTTTGGGCTTCTAACTACCCGTACCGATTGTCAAAGATCTACTCATGCCAGCCGGGACCAACGGCGTAACTTGCTTCCCGCGGTACGGAGGGGTCTTGGTATGTAAAGATGGTCACCCATCCACGAACCAACCGCGGCAAGCGTAGCTTAACCCGATCGATCGACCCGTGCGGCTGTTAATACTTAGCCACAAGCCCCTCACCTACCCTACCATTATTACCTAACGTAGATCTGGCAACGATAATTTGGTTGCTCCAAAAGTATTTGTGGCTTTTACCCCGGGTAGCTCAACGAAACCTATATAGAAGTATGAGAAACAGGGTGTAAAGTCTACTCATCCTCCATAGAAAAGGGAGGAGCCTTCGATCAGACGGATGTGCTGTCTGGTGGGCAACTTCCCGAGGATTGATGTTGGGACGTTGTACATATGCTAGTCGCGCGGTAAACTTCGCTTGTGCGATGCAGGATTTTGCGTGACGTCACTGTGATGCGTAGTTCGCATGTGGCGATGTAGATGCTGCCACGTCTAATTAAAAATAAATATAGAAAAATATAATAGAGAATTATATTGGAACCCTGTCAAAATAATATAGAATGAGAACTAGAATGTGAAGAATTTTAATTGTGTTGACATTTGTGCCAATGATGGTCAACTAAAGATAATGATGGTTTATTTTAAATGCCTTTACTGCGTGCAGCAGTTAGATTTAGTAATAGGATTCAAGGTATTCAATTCTACCAAGACTGTGCATAAAGTAACACTATCTACATTTTCTTTATGTAGGTACTAATCCATTGACTAATCCTGGAAATTCATCACAGCAGTCGCGCCTGCTAGTCACCGCCTGAGGTATGTGGGCGGTGAGACGGGAGAGGGCGCCATTGACAAAATTGGCAGACTTAGTTAGCTTGGCCTTTCTCTACCTCCCCCGTCTCACTGCTCACATATCTCAGGGCTCAAGCGGTGACTAGCAGTCGCGCGCGGACTATACTAACGACTTAAAACAATCCAATTGTGTTTTTAAAGTTTTACATTCAATCCATGCAACGAAACGGAGGGCGAACTTATGTGACCAATTTACGAAAAAAAAAAAAAATCCCAGAATTTTGAATGCAATGAGCAAATTTTCACTAAATTCTGGCAAAAGGTGGACTTATAGCTTAATAACTAACAGGCTATTTATTCTCAATTCTTTGTATTGATAGTTTTGGTACGTACGAATCATATAAAGTACTCAATGTCGCAAACGATTAGGATACAGCCAATTTCGTTTATATATTAACGTTTTTAGGTGCATACAAATTTGTTCTGACCTTCAAATAACCGCTAAATAAGTCTAACTTGTGTGCTGACACTTTGTAAGAAAAGTTGTGGACTTGGAAACTTTTCCGTGCAACTGTATTGTTATCGACTTGTAATACCCAATTTTTTTTAGGTATTTTTTTCCCGTAAAAAGTCTTAGGGATGTCAAGAGATGGGGCATATGCTTAAACCTTTCACAAGTTCTGGTACCATAACGAAATCCAAATTTTTACATATAAGACCTGCAAATTTTGGCATATTACGGGGTAAAGTTAATTTAAGCCTAATTAACACATTTATGGACGTTTTTTATTTATTTATTGATATGGCACTTCAACGACTTATTCACTAAGAAAAACACTAACAAAAATCACATACAGTTTTAGGGATTGCGAATACATGCAAGATATCGTTAGTTGAATTAAATATCAGTTATAAAATAGAGTAGAATCATAGATGAGCTATGGTCAAAAATACCATCGAAAATACAAAAATATTAAAAAAAAAAAAAGACGTTTATACGTCTCATAACTTTAAACAGCGTTTAAGAAAAACACCCCTACTAAATGTTTATGATAAACATGAAAAACTCGTAAGGCTATTACTGTTATTACATTATAGTAGGGGTTCACGCAACGAAATAACGTTACGATTTTTTTTGTGTTTCACAAACATTAACTGAGCGCCAACCTTGGCATTACTTACATAATTCATGTTACAGTTTCTCTATTTATTCCTGTAAAACTTTACGTCTATGTACATATTATAATGTTTAGAAAATATATTAGTAGGATAACATACGCGTTTTGTTTGCATTTCATGTTTCTATTTCAAAATGCAAGCAGTAACTTCAGTACTACTATTGGAACTTTGTTTCAGCGTTTAAAATAAGTACTACAGTCGAGCCGTTGAGAGAATTAGAGATGGGTTGTAATAGGTTAAACACGATATCTGTTATCACTGTTACTGTTACACAAAAATAACAGATCCAAATATCTGTTATTAAATAACAGCCTGTTATTTTTGTATGGACGATAAATACGTATTTAAATATCAATTGAATATCTTCTTTATTTCTATTTATTTAAAGTTAGTTTTACAATCGTAACTGGTCAGTAACAGGTAACACGACCTAATTTAGGAGTAACTTTTTCGTAATTGTTTGTTCTTGTACCAACTGTATTTTTAGGGATAATAAATACTAAGTGCTTCTCTTTTTAGCGTACTTTAACCGCTTTAGCAAGGGTCATTCCTTATTGAGGAAGAAAGAGAAAAGATAAAAACCTTGCAATATTCTTCGTTTGTGTGTGTATGTAAGTAACAGCCGTAGTAGCAGTCTGTGTGAGATTGTTATAATTAATTAACAGGAACAGCCGCGGTAACAGTTTTTGAGGTTCTGTTATTTTAATTAACAGATATTTATTTTGTTAGGAACAATTGTTATTTGTTATTTTTAAATATCTGTTACTTCTACCTGTTACGATAAATACGCCTCACTCCTAGGGAGAATGCGTTCCTGACACCTGTCAGTTGGACAATTTCTAGTACCTAATAATAAGGATCAAATTCGCAAAACATAATATACGTTAGTATAAAACTGACAGGTGTCAGGAACGCATTCTCTCAACGGCCGGACTGCATAAGTGATGTAACGGGATGTGACGTGAAGCTACGATTTAAATTGATTTTTGACAAGCTTTATTTCCAAGATTCAGATTATTGAAACGTAACATGAAATGTAACACACGTTGAAACGAAGCCTAATCTGAAGTGTTACATTTCATGATGTCATGTTGCATTACATTTTGGACGGCTCATTGGTGTATTATTATTGGTATCGGTGCGCGTCTCTGGTGTGCAGAGTGCGGGGCAGTGCCAACACCGTCCTGGCGATGATTGCCAACAGACTTGATTGCCCTTATATCTGGCAATGCTGCAGCAGACATATTGTTACCGTGTGAGTGTTCGTTATTGTCTGTGCTTGTTATATATGTCATATATATTTATTTATTTTTAATATGATTTGATTTATTTTGCTTTCATTTCATTAATTGATTTTAGCGAAACCAAAGAAATCAATTAATGTAAAATTGATTTCTTTTGTTTCGCTAACATAATTTATTTTCATTTTATTTTATTTTAATTGATGTTTGATCTTATTTGTTAATTTATGTTTGGCTAAGGGTGTTATTTACCAGAAATAAATGAATTTATTTATTAAAAAGGATGTCAAAAACCCAAAAAAAATAAAAAAATATTTAAATCTGAAAAGTACACCGTGCGTGCAAAATATTTTATTTGAAAAAGACACAAATTCTAATATTACAGTTTTCAGACAATTTATAACAAAATTCCGGAACACACAACTATGAAGCAACACCTTACAGAATCGTTGCCAACTGCACTCCCCCACTACTTCAGTTGTTTACGGCCCGTTTAAATAAATTAGCCAGTGCCTTCCCACGCCATGTGTGATCGGAAAACTTTACTAAGGCATAATTTATTAATTTGTTTTCCACTAACGAGTGGGCTAATGCGAACCGGTGGGCCTCTCTACCATGCTATGTTTTATGCAGTAATGAACCAATGAGCAAGCTTCATTATTAAGTAAGCAATATCTGTAAGCTTGTCTTTAGCAACTGTAACTGTAAAATTGGTATTTCAAAGACAGCTTTTCTTGGAAATCTTGGGTGAAGTGGAAATTACTTTAGTGTTATATATCTCGGGTAATTCGATCGTAATTACGCTCGAGTGGAAGAAAATGTAATTTGTTTCGTTCTTTGTACTGTTACAGTATTTTATAGAGAAAAATGCGATGACATTTAAAATCGGTAAAAAGAGAAATAGAACGAGGCCAGTTTTTTTTTTTTTCAGGACAATTTAATTAAATCGTTTGAAGGACCCTGAACGAGACATAATAGAAGTTTTATTGTTATTATGCCTATAATCATTTCGTGTCCTTCAATGTTTTAAAGTAATGATGGATGAGATAGGGTGAGCAGTGATAGCCTAATGGTGTGCCCGTCGAACTGCTAAGTCATAGGTCTCGAGTTCGAATCCAAAGCACGCACCTCTTACTTTTCGGATTCATGTGCGTATTGTGTAATTATCGCTTGCTTCAATAACGGTGAAGGAAAACATCGTGAGGAAACTGGTATGCCTGAGAGATATTTCTCGACAGCATGTGAAGCCAAGTCAGAGGCCCATGGGTGGCTTTAAAACTCAGACATCGGGTTAGTCACTAACCACACGAAAAAAAAGAAGATGAGATAGAGTTGATTTTACAGATTCAAACAGTTTATTTAATTATTTTTCTAGATTTTAATTCAATGCCAGTTTAATGTCAAAAAAATCTCCAAATGTAGTTCCAACCATTTCTTTTTGTTGGGGAAATTATCAAATAACTTCTCCCGCTCTGGGCGGAGCGAGAAGGCGTGTCAGACTCTTACTGACTTAAACCGACCCGTGTTCCTTCGGTTGCCCTGTTGCCGGGGGCCACGATCACCGTTTCGGTTTTCTTCGCACCCCCGGCAGGCATCGGCCCTAACGGACCCCATCAATTCTGCTGACATCTCTTTGAGGCGCGCGTGAAACACAACGCGCCGTCGACCCGGGCCTGGTCCTTATCGGACGGCGAGCTACCCATTGCTCACCGTCCGCAAGCCCGCGCCTACAGTGACCGGAAATCATGTAGTTCTAATCTAGGTTCGAAATATTGTCCATAAAACTTTACTTACTATTTTGCAATAACACCATTCACGACAAAGTGAAGACGCATTAAACCATTATTAATTCTATAAATGAACATATTACCCACATCTTGATATTCATGTGATCATAACATACCACAGTACACAAATGAAGCACCAACAACATAATTCCTAAAAAAAAATTCAATAAAAAATGCAAAAACGAATTGTATTCTTGTATTGTAAATAAAATGTTTCAAATATTCATTGCAAACTTTTGCTCCGTTCTTTTCTACAAAGTGCCTCCGTGTTCTGTGCCTCGTTATAGTGCAGGTAAGCCAGGGATATAGGATCAGGTATATATCCTAGGCATCAATAATTCATCTGAACGCAGCCAGACAGGCTTGAAATAACAATGGATCAAAGTTGTACTCGAGCTTTTTAGGTAAAAGGTGTAGGCGTCAAGCGATTTTGTTTTCGAATTCTTATTTCCTGAAACCTTAAAACTCTATGATTGTGCAAAAGTTGTATTGAAGAAAACGTACTTTAAGAGCGATTATTCTGAAACGCAACGTCGCAAATAGATGTCAAATATTTCGCTGTTTTGATTAATTTGGCAATATTACTGTATGGAAATAAGAAATGTGGCTAACTAGCGAACTAAAATATTAATAATGAATTGCAATTATGACACTGAATTTGATGTTGTTACCGTTTTAAGTGTAAAAAAGGCATTTGGAAAGTTTCCAAATACTTTTTTTATATCTAAAACTAAATATTCGGTATTACGATATTAATTATTGCATTTTATAATCAATATTTTAGTTTCATAGTAAGCCACATTTCTTAATTCCATACAGTGATATTGCCAAATTAATAAAAACAGGTAAATATTTGACAATTATTTACGATGTTGCCAGCTTTTAGGATAAACCATCATAACCAGAAATCTTCACTCTTTCATCACTTGTACCGCACACTATCGGACTTAGCTTTTGCCTGATTGACAGCTATAGCGCCGCCATTATAACCTGACCTTCCGCACCACCCACCTCCCAACCAATCAGCGACCCATCAGAGGAAACAGTCCCCCTTTCAAAGCTCAAAGTAAACTGGTTGTTTGCTAAGCGCATTACATCTATTAAGAACTTCAACGCTTGTATCTCTAATGTAATTCGCACGCATTAGACATTTAAATATAATTCAAGTAACTTATGCAAGTACTAAAACAGCTAATGGGTGGCATTAGGAACACTTGCACACTGTCCACATAATTTACCTTTGAGTTTAAATTTTAACCGCGTATAGCTTGTAAAACATTGTTCTTGGAAGAATGACATTCTGACATTCTGCTAGTAGCTAGTAGGAACACGTCATTGGGTACGGATTACGAATGGTAGGATGGATTACCCAGTACTCTGTGGCATCTAGTCATAGTGGCTATGTGGATATGGTAATCTGCGATGTTCGTTGCAGGATTTCTTGGGACTGAGTAGTATGGCTCGTTGTAAAAATGCAATTTGACGAAATCATGGCACCAGTCCAAATGTCAACTTTGATACGTCAATGGGCTAAGGACTCTAAAGATGATGATGAAGCTTAGTATTTACTTGAACAGGTTAGCGTATCTTCTAAGTCAGGGAAGACAAGAACATGCCTACGGCACAAAAGTACTATTAATCAACTCAGCTTATGCGGTCAATTTTTAGGTATAGGTAACCCCTTCACAAGTTCTGTTCCTAGGTTCCTACTTCTCCAATGTTCTTTTCAGACTTTCAGATAATTTAGTTTAGCATTTCTAGACGATTAAAATCATTTTTCAATCGACATATTAAAAAAAAAAACGGAGTTTTGTTGAAAAACCATATTTATGTTCAATTGAGGGTAGTTTGTTTCCCAATTATCATTTTTCACTTCCAATCATTTTGGAGTTAGTTTTATCGGGATAGATCATGTAGTTTAAAAGTTATACCATTTTGATACATTTTTCTTAAATTCTATAAAAAAAAATAGAAATTTAGATTTTTTAAAATAATTTTTCCGTTGATAAAATTAAGCATAGATTCCCTCATTTCAATATGTGTTCATTATAAAGACTCACGCTGTAGATTCTAATTCTAATAGCTAACAGGAGTTGCAGTGATTACTGGTTGAGGATAGTGTGACGTGCTTGAAACAACACGACATCTTCGAAGTTTCAGTTGGCTAACGGTTTTTAGTAAAATATTTAAAGGTTCAGGTAAGCCTTTATATAAGGAAAGGCTTACCTGAACCTTTAAATATTTTATATTAAGACAATATAAGGGATGGGAAGACGAACTGAAGCTTTCAGCGGGTCCAAATTGGAGAAGAGTTGCGAGAGATAGGACTCAGTGGAAGTTGTTAGAGGAGGCTAAAAGACATTCTGTAAACTACGGAAAATTACCACAACGCAAAGATGTTCAGAATAGAAAGGGCTTATTATTATTATACTGTAGTTGAGCGGATTTCAAATAAAATGACCGTTACGCAGGTGGAATATCTTATTTTTGTTATAAACAAATTGCGTTCAAACAATGATGATCGTGTAGTATGATAAATAAATGATCTTATTTTATATAACATAATGTACGGAAATATGAATTACATCAATAAAAAAGTATTTTTGTGTCTGTGAGCTGGAAATTTTAATCCATTTAGTAACGTTTTCGTTCTTGTTTTTTTTTAAATAAAAAACCTTTTCTTCGCATTCCTTTAATTTTTTAAATTCAAAATAGCATAAATCTTCTTTAAAATAAAACTTAACATGAAAGGTTCACAGCGGTTTGCGAGTATTTTACCAAAGGAGCTCCATTACATAACTTTTACAAACTTGTACTACCAAAAAATATGTTTTTGCGCAATATCTGATCCTTATTTAACAATATAATCTATGGAAGAAATATAGAGTTAAATATATAATATTAAGATATACAACTAAAAACGACTTAGGTTACTCTGTTTACAAGATAATCGAAAAAAAGAATCTGGCTTACCGTAAGACAGTTACGCTAATGGAACCTAACGTTACGAATAGGAACTCCTTAGGGCGCGTTTACTATAACTAAATTAAATGTCAAAATAGCTAAGATTAATACAGTCTTAATTCAGTCTATTTAGTCATCACATTATGAACTTTTAACAATAGAACCATTGATTTTAGTGACATGACTTAAAATTATAATCACTTCTTATTCTTACCATATAGAACTCTTATTAAGTATAATAAAAAATAGACAAAAAAGAGAAGCATGTTTCCGTTAAAACCTCACTTAAATAAAGTACATATCTACAATCTAACTTAGAGATAAAACATAAAATGGCTTATATCTATAGAATGTCGAGAAACTCTGCTTACCACCTTCGCCTTTGTATATTTCAAATAGGTTTTGTAAGGTGTCCACCATATACCTTATTTGCATTTTGTTTTTTCCTTTTGTCCTACACTCTCTTTTTCCTGCAGTACACCTGGTTATATCATCTCGAAGATAAAATGCTTCAATGTCTTCTCTAGCCTTGGTATTGAGTAAAAGCAGTTTGTAAGAAAATCTTATCCTACTTTTGAGTCCCAAAGTTTTTCCATCAAGTTTTTTGGCAGTTATTTTCGTAAAATTTGAAATAACTTTTTTTACTAGTCTCTTCTCTTCTAGAGTCTTACAATTATCCTTATAAGTAACTTGGAATGCCTGTTTTAACTTTTTACCTTCTTCTTCCAATTCTTTATTTTTGTTCAATTGCGATTGTAATACTAATTTAGTTCTTTGAAGTTGTTTTCTTAAGCGTCCCACTAGTAAAGTTAATCTTTCTTCATTTTTTTGAGACTTACTTAACAAATTATTTACATGTTTTAGTTTTTTATTTAAACGATCATTTACTGCTATTTTTTTTGTTTCTTTAATCAATTCAATCTTTGTATTAGTTTTGATTTATTTTTGTTTTCCTTTTGGTTTCGTTTTTGCTGTCTCCATTGTTTTCTTTTTTTTTCTTTTTCATTTTCATCAAGGTCACTAATCTTTTTCACGCATTTTTCACTCTTTCTAACTGTTGTTTTTTATAAGCTTCATATTTTTCGGGATTTTTTTTTAGGTTTTCTCTGAACCTTTTTGCCCACTCTGCTCCTGTGAGTGGCATTTTCAGCACCGTATCTGTGAAATTTCAAAAACATACACACACACGCCGTAACCAAAAACCCAGTCATTGGAAGTAAATAATCACAATACATAAAAAATAAAGATTTTTAGAGAAGTTGAAATATATCCTTGGTTCAAAGAACAAATTTCAGAATTTCAAATATAATTTTATATAATTTGTAGTACAGATAATTTCTGGTGTCATTAATAATAATAGTAATCAAGAAATTAGGAAATAAATTATAAGGATTATTTTTACTTAAAAAATACTCGAACTGTCTAAAGTTATTCTTTAGGCACCAACTATCAAATATCAATAATAATTATAACGACAAAACAACTTCTCTAAAATTCTTTCTTTGCAAATCAATGTGCATGCGACGCGCCACGCGCGAAAATTAATGCAAGCATACCCGCAGGCACCCACTAGTCAAATTCAAAGCTAGACACAGCTTTACAATTCAATTACGTAACAAAAAACGTTCCGTATATACATAACGTTACGTAATGGTCGTTACGAATTTCTGTCTTGGGCTAATCGAAAAAACATTTTTGTATGATATACATTAGATATTTATCTATATTGCACAAATAATCAATATCTGAATAATAAAGAACAATTCCAGTAACACAAAATGATAATAAAAACATTCTTACCTGAGAAAATACAGTTGCTTAAGTGGAATAATTTTTCACACACCTAACCTCCAAAACGTTTCGTAACGAACAGCGTAAAAATGTTTAATGGCGTTCTCGTTCATTCTTTGACGTTACATTAAGAATGTTGCCAGAGGTCTAAAAATATAGTGATTTGGTATGTTTTTATTTTAGAAGTAAGTGAAATCCTCGTTACTTAGCCGGAATTTCCACCACTCGTGATTTTAGAGGACAAGAGAAAATTGAGTTATTTAATATGTTTTCTGTAATTTATCGTTAAATAAAATGTTTACTTGTGCCCTCTCACATCTGTATTTTACAATAATTGGCAAATTGTACATATTAAATGTTATTCTGTGGTAGTAATCGGACTTTTTAGTTGGCAGGCTATAGGGTGGACATCTAAAATCAGGTGTTTCATCTAAGTTTAATACCATTTTATTTAAATGTTTGCTAGAATCACGAACTTTTTTATTTTTAAACATAATAATAATAAGTTTTTTAAATTAATATAATTTATACGACATCTCTAAAGTTTTTTTTTTGCTGAGTAATCAATTGTTGAAGTTAGTGGACAACATACTTTTACAACGGTCATTTTTTTTGAAAATCGCTCAGTTACTTGAAATATCAGTAAAAAAAAAAAAACAATGGCACTCCGGGAGTGCCAACAGAAGTGAAAACTTTGAAAAAAATTGGCACCGCGGTAATCAACGCGTTGATGTCTTTTACTCCACGCAGCGCGGCAATCAACGCGTTGATGTCTTATTAATGGTCAAAAGGTGGTGTGATCACGGTGGCGCGAAATTAATCGTTTAGTCCCATCTCAAAAATGCCCAACGCGCCTAAAGAAATTTTCATTTCAAACACAATTTTTTATGTAACCTTCACAGACGTGATGAGTATCAATAAATAAACACTATAAAAGACAAACAACAGATATTTTAAATTCAAACTTCGAGTAACTACACTATAACTCGATTTTTATAACTGTGCGCTTGGAGCTGTCAAAATCTTAGGTTGGTATTATTGAATTGACCCATCCGGTTACCTCCTCAGTGCCCCGACGCCTCTTAATACGGTCTACGTAACTCGTGTCGTCTCCGCAGTTCTGTATTATTATTATTATTAGTTATGTTGTTATTGTTATTATTAAACCACATACACTGTAATATTTTAACGTTGATAGGCGCACAGTTATTAAAATCGGGTTATACCAGTGGTCGTTGACCAAAAGTTTCTTATATTTTTTTTGTCTTAATAAGTTTAGATATCGAAATTCCATTACATCGGTTCAATTTTACTACCAAAATTTATTTTGACCCTGTGTAGCTGCATACCTACAGCTGACATGTGATCTTCAAACTTGCGCATTAAATTAACGACTTGATATGGCTAAGATTTTTTATTACTTTTTTTTCTTTTCCTTATTCTTCTATGAGCTACTGAAGTCTTATAAATATTCTAAAACTGTGTAACGATATGTAACCTATATTTTTTCGGGTAGGTACCTATGTAGTTAATTGATTCGGGCGTGACCTTGCGGAAATCCATTATAAAATGATGATGTGGATATATTTAGTAACCCGTTCCGCCCAGCTATCTCCAAAGAGTCCCAAAAAGACCTTGGAAGACATCGACACGTATTTCACCTATCAACGAGGCATCCTCAGGATGACCATTGACTTGTCGCGAACTCGAACACGGCGTGTTGCCACACCAAGCACCAAGCGCAGACTGAGCTTTATCGCCCGTCCAACCCACAAAGTCAATCGTCATCCTGAGGATGCCTCGTTAAGAGGTGAAACACGTGTCGATTTCTTCCAGGGTCTTTTTGGGACTCTTTGGAGATAGCTGGGCGGAACGGGTTACTAAATATATCCACATCATCATATTTTTAGGTACGTATGTTGTAAACTTAAAATGAAAGACACATGTAATTGTAACTTATCGTTTTTTTATTTAACTTTTTTCTCTTACTCTTCACTAAAGACAATTGAAATAAAATAAACTTAGTATTTACATAAATGCCACTACGTTTATAAAGAAATATTTACATCGAAATATAAACTTAACTATTCCTTTGGAATGCAAAAATATTTGGACGGAACCATATTCCAATACTTATGTTTTATACTATACATTATCTTAAGACTAATTTAAAATAAAATACTGTTACATGTTCGCCCTGTCTCCTCAAGTCCGTCGACCAACGCCAATAAAGTTACAACCTTGATTCTAGTAACTTAATGTACTTTTTCATTTATCATTACCTTCAGCGTTGGATTAAATTCACAAAATGTTGGCTGTTGGTCGCTTACTTGAGGATGAGGCGTTACATTTGAGCTAAAATATCGAAACCAAAAAATAGTATCTAATAATTTTAAATGCATCGAAATAGGAAGAAGAAATAACTACAGCTAATTTCAAATAGGACGGATTCATTTCCTTACAATCTCACTCTTAAACTTCTTTTTAAATAAATTTTCTGTTGAATGTTTTCATTCATTGAAATATTTTTCTAATTAAAATTTCATTATCATGTACTTACATATCGGTAAAAAAAAAACAAAAAATGTTTTTAATTACATTTCACATCAGTTTTAATTAAAAAACCTCTCCATTTCCTAGGTTTTTATTGTTTGATAAAGTTAAAAATTCTAACAAAACAAATACATTTTTCAATTTAATTTCCCATGTTATTAATAATAATATTAATACTGAAAATGAAAATCAACTTTTCAAGTCATGAATTTTTTTCTAAACTTAATATTTTTGTACCTATTATACTTCACATACAAAAATATTTTAATATTAAGTAACCATAGCCCTTTCAGGGGGCATTGGTACCATATGGTTGTAGGTAAACCGTTGGGTGTAGTCGGGAATTTTGAGCGTGGTATCCGACCAGGGTGGACTGGGGTTCCACCGATCCATGCCGTCAGTTTCTTCTAGGGTTAGGGGAGGTGGTGCTAACCGCATTCGCTTTGGACTGGGGTATTCCATACCTGTGATTTAAATAAAAAAGTTTTACTAAAAAGCTCTGGTGATGACTGAAATATTTTCAATGTTGTACAGTAATGCTAATCAAGTTTCATAAAAATATTATTTATCTTACAATATTATAAATCAATTGTTTTTATTTCGGAATGGTAATGGTAAATATTTATGAATGAATCTCCTTATTCGTAACAACAACAATTTCTAACATAACAAGACCTTTATTTAGGTACACAAATAAATGAGGTTAATATTTTTATAGGCAATTTCTAAACATCAAAGGTTTTTCCTATCCTTTAGAAATGAAATGAAATGAAATGAAATTTCATTTCATTTCATTTAATTTAGTTCATTAGTTCAGTAAGCACAAAAAAAAACATATCTGTATAATTTACAGTTAAATAAATCATTATTTATAACGAGGCACAGAACTCTCCAATTTAGTTACTAGCTAAAATATAAGTTTTTTTTTTTATAAAATGAAAATTACCTTCAACAACAGTACTAGAACAAGGTTCCTGCACATGATAGTTGACCCTAGGATACTGTTCATAGTACTCCCTTTTGCCGTGGTGAGGATACATGAACATGTTGCTGTTGACGATTATATCCGGCGGCGGGTCGTAGTGGTGGGGCGATCTGGAAATAAAAAGTGTGGTTAGATTTGTTACAGTCTCCTTTTTTAGTTTGTTATTCTCCTCATCGTTGGTATTGTAAAATTAGGTTGTGGTGGGGGTTTCGTACTAAATATCGTTAACTAGCTGAGCCCCTCGGTTTCACCCACATAAGTCTCGATCCCGTGAGAATATCTGGATAAAAAGTATTCCATGTGTTAATGTAGGTTATAAACTATCTGTGTGACAATTTTTATTCCAATCCGTTCAGTAGTTTTTGCGTGAAAGAGTAACAAACATCCATCCATTCTCACAAAAACTTTCACATTTATAATATTAGTAGGATTAGCTTGATTTCTGGAAGCTTGAGAAGACAGGTATAATCATCATCATTTACTTTGCAGGATTTTTTACTACTCTGTAGGCTCCTTTTATTCTCATTTTTCCCTTTAATATTCTTTAGATTGTGCAGAACTGTAGATTTTTCTTTAATTAAAAGGTCCTTACCTAATCCTGCCGTCACATCGGCCTTCCTACACTCCTTAATTATTCGTTTCTCTCCTAAAGATAGTTTTAAATTGAGAAGTTGTTTAACTGTTTTCGATTCTAATTGAAGAAACTAAATAGTTTTTGTCGTCTACTTATTATTCCCAAAACATAAAAGCATCGAAAGTAAACAAAAATATATTATTATCTATGGCCGAAACCACTCCTGCCCTAACAAGAGCACGTATCTTCTAAGCCGACCCTTTGATCCTATTGTGGTGACCCACAACATTTCGACGTGGCCTGATTTAGGCGTAGGTTCTACATTTTTGTTCACGATAGCTTTAAGCCCCGTAAACACATGAAACAATGTTGTAAAACAATCGCGCAACATTGGGAAACAAAAGAACATATCGCAACATCAACTGTTGCGTGATGTTCTTTGGTTTGTCATGAGTACGGAAAATAAGCATATGGCCAGCCACACTTCAATATTCTATGGATGCCAGTGACAAAAAATAAAACATTTCTCATACTCGGAAAGTATGTAGCATAGAGTATAGTAATAGAGTATGTAGTGTTTATTTGATCCGAGTAGCGGGTGGAAGACGCTCTGCTCCCCATCTTTTTGGCAGAAAATACTCATCGTATTGCTTCCCTCTTTAGGGTGGGAATGAAATTTAAAAATAGAATTAAATTAAGTTAGGTAGTCGGCGAACATTTTAACATAATTATGAAAATATCAATTAAAATTAAAATAAAATGCTGCGGTCTTGTGAGTGTATAAGCAGCCAGTGTGAATAAAAAAAAAGACCTACTATGCGAGACGGTCCGCGGGGGTGACGCGGTGTGTTCCATATTTAAAAATGTAAAATGACTATTGGCGGGATACTGACTCAAAATGTACCAAAATGCAAAATCTATTTAAAACTACTATTTTTTATTTTCCTTATATTCGATATGAAAAGTAGAGTGTTTAATACGAGTGAAAATCGTCAATTCCTTTCCTTATAACAATCTACTATTCTCGCAACATACAGAGTGTAAAAAGACCAATCACATAGTAGTTATCTACAAATTCTATGCATCAAACTAAGTAACATGGAGCAAAAATTATTGCTGGGAAACGACTTTTGGTGTGAAAAATCGCTGTTTACGGCAGCACGTAAAACATTGTACTTACGGGTGCATGTTGTAGTGGGGGTATAAAAAATTAATTTATAACATTTAATAATAGTTAATATGGAAAAAAAAATTGTAACCTTCAATATCTCTGTAACCAGTGAGTTCCCAGGTATGGTTCTTTTTACACGCATTTTAAACATGTTGCTGGTACAATGTTGCACAACTTTGTTTCCTGGATATACGTACGGGGCTTTACATAATGATGTGTTTTAAGTAAGAGTTTCGTTTTAAAAGTACCATGCAAATTATGTCCCTGAATTTAAACTATTAATGGTGCCGGCAGGGGTTTGCAACTAACTGGTAAATAAGCTAACGCAAAATTACATTTTATCTCTAGCATTAAACTTTGTAACGTTGAATATGATAATTCATAGAACGTAAAATATTAATGGGCTTTAAAAGTGTAGGTAAGTACTTAAATATAATTTTAATAAAATAGAAAGTAACCAATAGCCATTTAACACAGTAATATCAGAGGTTTTTATTTGCAAAAAGTGGATGCTTGTAATAATATTAAATCGTCCGCCTTAATACTTTAAGCACACAAATGTACAGACATTTGTGTGTTTAAAGGATTTTTTTTTTTTGTATTTTTATGTATTTTTACGTTGTTCAAAATAAATTTCATCAAAATTGTTTCAGTG
Source organism: Omphaloscelis lunosa (assembly GCA_916610215.1). Lineage (NCBI taxonomy): Eukaryota > Metazoa > Arthropoda > Insecta > Lepidoptera > Noctuidae > Omphaloscelis > Omphaloscelis lunosa. The sequence continues at coordinate 7,363,909 of OU744265.1, read as the reverse complement.
GTTTAGCCGTGAAAATGTATTTATTGGGTACTTGCGCAATCTGCCTTCACATTCGTACTTCAAAATATATTTGATATAAAATGTTCTAAGTTCTGACGTATAAATATCTGTAAACACACAATTACGAACTCAGTAATAATTTCTTTCATAAACATGGACACGCTGTGCGCGTCAAAACCAATACCAAACTACATCAAAATAATAAACTGTTTCTGACTTAAACCCTTTTCAAAGTAAGCCTTTCATATTTGGTTTACATTAACAACTATATCTTCAGTAGCAAAAAACATAAAATTATTTAAAAATAGACTTTATTGCAGAAATAATAAGGTGGATGTGTGAGTTGGGTAATGGTAAATCATAGTTGGTAAGTTTACAATAAATATGGTAATGAAAGGTGTCAAATTACGCAGACGGACAGACGGACGGACGGAGTGATGATTTTCTTATTTATATTCCTTGGTGTGACATGACGGGTACAAATTGTATGAACTGACCTTCGTTTGTTTGTTCTTTTTAGATTTTGTCCTACTATTTGATTTGGTTGCGTGTAAATTGTGCATTTAACAAAATAAAATATTGATATAAGTAGGTATGTAGTTTGTTATTAGTCGTCGCCAGTTATGTTTTTTTTTTACGTACTAGTTACGATTTATCTAGGTGGAAATGTATCTTTTGCAGCAAAATTAAACGACGGTAGAGAAAACCCTGTAATTTTCCGAAAGCAAATAATTTTTATTTTTTGGCGCATTTATAAAATAGCCCCAACTTCCCCAACCGAAATAACTTCTTGAAAATTCCGAAATCCCATTCCTGTTTTATTCCCGTTATTAAAAATACATGATTAATATTTTTTTTTACTTTAATTTTTTACTAATTTTAACATCCTTACCTCTCTTCACTGATCGTAGACTGAGGAGAATGCGTAGAATAATCTACTGGCCCTCTATCCGAGTACACTCGCTCACAGCCGCTATAATCTTCGACTGCCTTCGGCTGTACATACGACGACACGTGGTATCCAGCATATTCCATCTCCTGGTTTTCTACGTAAGGGTACTCCTGGTATTCCTGGTAACATTGATCGCGTCTGAAGAACTTTTGGCAGCGAGGGTCCAGCATTCCACACGGCTGGTTCTGGTAACCATAGTATTGGTAGAGCCAGGAGTTGGCTAGCATTATTGTTGCTTCTTCTTCACTGTGTGGAAAAAAAAAAGTTGTGTTTAACACACATACATAAACTCACGCTTTTTTCCCATGGTATAGTAGGCGAAACTAGAGAACGCCCCTACGATCCTTACATACTCCTTTTGCTTAAGTTGTGTTGAATTATATTAATTAAAAATTGTATATTTTTTTTTGTTATTAAGTAACGATTGAAGGTTTTTGAAAGTGTTTTAATTGAGGATCAATTAATCATGATGATGTGTTAAAATTATGTAAATAGAAAAAGCAAACGTAACTGAATGTTGCTGTCATTGCAGAGTTTATGAAATATTACAGCATTGCAGATACAACTCTAAAAGTATTTGTAATATAATTGCTGCCTTTCAAGCGAAGTTACAACATTAAGAAAAACAAAGTGATGGCACTCCGGGAGTGCCGAAAGAAGTAAAAACTTGAACAAGAGCGCCTGGGTGGAAGAACGTAACGTAATGTAAATAAAGAGCACAATCGCGTTTATAAAAATGAGGTGTCGTCATGGTGTCGCGATATCAATGGTTTAGTCCCATCTCAAAAATGTCCAACGCGCCTAAAGAAGTTTCCACTTAAAAAAAAAAAAAAAAAACATTCAATTCAATTTTACCTTAGAATTTGATTGGTTGCAACGATAAACTGTCGAGGTGTATCCGTTGCATCCTTCACTTGCAACACCATATGTACCCACAGAAACTGCCCGTTTCGTTGCTGCAACTTCACTAGCAGTATGCAACATTTGTCCTGTTCCGATTGCGTTACTGCAACAAAGTTTAACAATAAGATAACATTTAAACATCACTCCTGCATTCCCCGAAGGGCGACAGAAGTGTACCTACCACACTCGAGGTACATTCGAAATTTACAAGTTATTTAAGTTCCATGTAATAATGGTCGAGCCTATTGCCATTTACCGGGCACACACCTAGGCTCCCAGCTGTTACTGAGAAATTCTTGAAAATCCTAATAACACTATGCCAAACCTTTTTTTGTGTGAGAAATTATTAAATAACTTCTCCCGCTTTGGGCGGACCAAGAGGACGTGTCAGACTCTTACTGACTAAAACCCACCCGTGTTCCTTCAGCTGCCTGTATGTTACCAGGGGCCACGGTAACCCTTTCGGACCAACCCGCAACTCTGGCAGGCATCGGCTCTAGCGGACCCCTTCAGTTGTGCTGACATCTCTTTGAGGCGCTGGTGGAATACAACGCGCTGTCGACCCGGGCCTCGTCCTTATCGGACGGCGAGCTAGCCATTGCTCACCGTCCGCAAACCCGCACTTTGCCACACCTAGGGATCGCACCCCGTCACGCTTGAGACCACTAAACTAGTTTACCAATAATTCATTTATTAAGTGCTAAATTATTAATAGGTTTTATTATTAATAACCACTTTTGTCAATATAATGGGTGTATTGTTGTCTGAGACTAATAATTTAAAGTATGAATTATAATAAATAATTATTATTGATAGTTGATTTCCTTTGCCAATCATAGGTGTCAGTAGGTTTTATTGTCTTTTGCAGATTGATTCCGATATTGTAAACAATGATAAATAAATTATAGAAATGATGTTTTAATTTGCATTAAAATAAATAATTTTATCGTCAATTTCACTCAAGGAAGAATCTTGCATTCTCGAACACTAATTCTCCAAAGCCTTTATTAAATGTACGCAACATTTAAGGAATAATCTGAGCTATTAAGGAATAATTTTTCAATCCAGCCGTCGAGGAAATGCGTTCTTGACACGTGTCAGTCTCATAGTATCGAATGTGTTTTGCAAATTTGATCTTTATTACTACTAAAAAAATTCCAACTGACAGGTGTCAGGAACGCATTCTCTCAACAGCCGGAATGTAACAATGTCTAAAGGGTTTTAGCAAAATGACATTCTATCAGCGATTTCGATTATGGAAAAGTAAAAAATGTATTGGACTGACATAAATAAGCTACCGAAAAGCCTAATGCTTAATGTCAATCCTGTTAAAAGTCGTTGTACACACACGAAATGCTTTGAAAGCACTTGTCTAGGCTCTCAGATTTTCAGTCGAAAAAATCGAAAAGTATTTGAAGTGGAGCCATTTTTAGAACTAACACAAATTTGGTCAGTGATGAACAAAATTGATAATTTCGAATGTTAAACCTTAAACAATATTTCAAACTATTTCTGTATGTTGGACAGCAAAGTGTACAAAAAGTTAAAAGTAACGTGATTTCCTATAATTGGCCTGTCACTACTTGATGCACTCTAATCCAATAATTTTACTCCATTACTTTTTGTGCTTGACTTGGTTCATGTGAAAAGATCGTCAAGATGAAATTATGAACTTTATTTCAGGATTGAATAGATTGATTGATTTACATTACGCTATCATAACTGTCAGTTATGTACGGTATTTCTATTTTTCTTAATGTCCCTCGGGATTTCCGAATACAAACTAATGCTAATTTCCATGTCCATCAATTATTAGATTTATCGTGTATAATTATTTGAATTCAGAAATAAGTAATTTATTGTTGTTTTGTTTTGATTTCCGTGTGAACTATATAGAGCTGTAATACTATTTTCCTATCTGTCGTGCCTGCGACTTTAGCAGCTTTCCTCCCATTTTTTTAAAATATATTACATTAAGTTAAAAGAGTATTAACAACTCTATATACTTCCAAGTCAATTGAAAGCGTCCAGTCTGCATCAAGTGCAAAGGGCAACTGACAGAAATCCGACGACTGACGAAACACGAAGTTTGCCGAGGGACATTAAGAAAAAAGAAATACTGTATGTAGCATAGCATAATCATCCTTTAACCGTCAACCCGTTGGTTGTGCGGGCAATGTATGTACCCACTTAAATCAATTTTAAAATGATTATAATCTTTAGCTTCAGGTGTCTACAACGACTTTATGGATAAACTTTGCATGTTGTGGTAAAGTTAAAGAAAATACTTACCTAATCTATGTTTGCTTTGTGCTTCTCGTAAACTATCCCAGTGTATAAGTTGGTACCATGAAACATCCGCTAACTCAGATTTTTTCCATCCTAAATACCATTCACCGCTGGAACAAAAACAAAATATGTAGTTATTGCATTGAAATAAATTTAGAAAGCAAATATCAAAATGTATCATCAATTCCCAAATTGATTAATTCAATAACTTTTGTATCAGAAGATTTCTTAATTAAAAACCTAATTAAACCAGCTGAGCTAATGCACAAAAATCGATTACAGGTTATTAATTTAGCATCAAAACTATGCTTTTAAAAATATTTCGCTCAAACACTGCCGTACAAAGTATCAATTAATCTTAGTCACAAAGTAGATTAAAATATACCGTTAGTCGATAAATTGGTCTATGTACCACGTAGTCGAGGAGGAGTCTGAGATATTTTTTCTCATCTTCTCGGATAGTTTTTCTCTCAATTGTGTAGATACTTTTTGCTCATTTACTTGTTTCAGTAACATATCGGTACATCTTCAAATGGGGTTGGATGTTAGGATATCTAGTAGAGATCGTCTGGTCCCTGGGAGGTTCGTGGTGACATTCAAAATCAGTAAACCATGACAGGTTTACTGATTTTGAATGTCACCACGGCTAGCGGATTTTTGATTCAGGAATGTTTATTAGTGTTTTTTAGTCGGTAGAGTATCACAATTTCTTAACATACTTTTTTCGTAAGTTCATCCATCTTTACCTTTTGCTGTCTGTATATTATAAGTAGGTAACTTTGGCAGGTATTGCACTTACGTGTGCAAAAAAGTTTTCTTCTATCGAATTAATGGCTTGTTTAGATATGAATTCCAAAATGGTGTACCTATCAATAGTGGAAATTCTTATCGTCCTTGTTCTTTCCTTTATTTCTGATCCTACTGTATTCGATAGATATATTCTATGGTGAGAATAACTCAGGACCGAAATGTACTTACTTGGCATCAATATGCAGTATTTTCATGTCCATGGCGTGCACGGTGGTGAACACATTGGTGGCGCCGTGCACCACGCACTCGCGCGTCTCGGGCATGGCCAGCGGCGTGCACACCGCGAGGAACACTGGCTCGTTGCGGCTACACAGTGGCAGGTATGACACGTAGTGACCGCGGACGAGGACTACCTGAAAATGGGTTACTGTGAAAGATTTCTGAAGGCCAATTCCCGTATTTAAAAACGTTCAAAATCTAGTCACAATCTCACATAGAAACAATCAATGTCAAAAACCTTATAAAATTTTTGACAGTTTAGAAAGTGGACGTTCTTAAAAATACCGGAATTGTCCTTCTGAACAGTTTACAAAATCTGCAGATGCATCTGCAAAAGTAATTACAGGCCACAACTCCAATCAAATAGTTCTTAAAAAACCGGCTTCATACTCGAAATGTCATAATTTTAACACCCAATTACCAGACGGATACTTTTACAGGAGCATTAGAGCGATGACATTTGGATTTAAAAACTATTTAGTTGAGGTAACGACAAATTCTTAACTTTTTGCAAACTGACACTAACTTAACTGACGACTGAGTTAATGTGTAGTTGCAAATTGACAAAATAAATATCAAAATACAAGTTGCCACAACTCAACTTAAGGCGATAAGTATACCTATACTTAAAGCCGTGTCTAAAGAATGTTTACAAAGAGTGTCTAGACGAACATAAAACGATAGCAGGATAATAAGAAATAAAATAAAAATGTTTTCGATGGAAAGCGAACTCTAAGAACATGCTTAATAAAGTGGTTGAAAAAAATCAGCCTCTAGATCTGAGTTTTATAATAAAACTTCCGATAACTTCAAAGCGATTATATATATATACGACGATCATTAAACTTACTTTTTGGTCGCCGAACCTCATCTGTCTTCTCGCATTCCTTGACACGTTCATTCTACAAAAGAAATGCCTATTCTTTGGTACATTTTCAGTCTCTCCGTTTCCACCTCTGTTCAGTTCCATTTGAACTGTTTGGTGGTCTTGTCTATCTATAATATCGTATACACTGTCCCCATGTATTAGTAGGTCCTCCTAGAAATTAATTTCATGTTACAAATCTGTTCAAGTTCCAGATCTAATTTTGGAAAATCAAAAATTGATAAACATACCATTGAATGTCCTAAGTACTCCGCCGCATTTTCCGATATATATAATAATTTTCCATTCTGTGTCATCATCATCATAAAACCGTTCATAGCCTGAAAAAAACATTGTAACATTAGTTACTGTTTATGTCACGGCAAACAGTCGTAAAGAACTAGTAAAAATAAAAATATAAACCTTAGAAAATCCGATATTTGGTGTGGGAGTCGGTTGTTCTTGATACTGGTAGGTAAACTCGTGACTCTTGAACACTAAAATGGAAAGAAAGACGGTATTATGGGTGAAGTAATAACAACGGTAGATAAGATAGCGAACTAAATGCATTTTAAACGTCTTAATACGCCTTTTCGTGACTGAAGGTGAGCTAACAAAAAGTTTGGGAGACGATGTCCCGAGATCAAGGATAAATGAGACGTGATGAGTTTGTCCAAAGATTTGGGGCATGAGAATTCACCGGAGGAAACGTTACATGAAAATGAAGAGGAACTAGGCGCACGACTTCGGTGAGAAACAAGGGTAGTAACTGTTGAATGTGATATAAATCGTAGATTGTCTTTTTGAAAAGCTTTTGTTTATGAACTGTCTGTAACTGCGTTATAATGTGCCTAGGAGTAATTGAATATTTTGATATAAATGGTGATATTCATGTTTGAGTACATAATAAATATAATTTGAGGTACTGAAATGTTGATTTTCATATTCTGGCATATCATCAAATGACGTATCTATATTTATGTCATCACGTAGATATGCCACATATTGAACATGAAAATTATTTATAATGAGTTGAAACTTTTCAGCATTAGAATACGGTAGGAAGTCAGGCCTATCACCACACTGACTAGCTACTTTATTTTTACTACGGGATGCGCTAATCTTGTAAAGTCTAATATCCAATACTCGAGAAAAAGCTTGGTAACTGTAGTAAATACTCAAAGTATGCATTAAATACTTGTTTGTATTTATTATTCTTAATAATCTAATTTCGTATTGACATTGTGTTTTTCTGATTGTCACTAAAAATAAAAAAACATGACGTTTACTACTTTGGCTCTTATTTAACTTAATTATTCAATATACAACATTCGTTATCAGCACGAAGTAAAAAAGTAGAAAAATGTCGTGTGGACCTGCTGGTATATCGATAAAACCGTTGTGCGAAAGAGCCGGCTATGGCATCTGGAAATTCAAAATGCGTATGTATTTGATGCATGAGGATTTATGGGAAACCATAGAAGGTTACTCAGGTGAGAAGCCCTCTGATGCAAATAAAAGGGATCAGAAAGCTTTAACCAAGATTTGTTTGACAATCGACGGAGGCGCAATCGCACATGTTCGGAGCGCTGAGACTGCCAGGCAAGCATGGGATGCTCTTAAAGATGCTTTTGAAGATAAGGGAATGGGCAGAAAATTGGCCCTGGAGCGAAGGCTGTATAGATATAACTTGTCAGACTTCGATAATGATGTTGAGCGTTATATTGGCGCAATCGTAGCTACTTCGCAAGATTTAGCAGACATCGGGAAGAAGATTGATGATGAAAGTTTGGCAGCGATTATGCTCGGAGGTTTAGGACCTCGCTACGATCCCTTAGTTATGGCTCTGGAAAACTCCAACTTAAAAATCACAAGTGAATTGGTGAAAAGTAAGCTATTGAATGAGTTCTCGAAAACCGTAGACGTTCAAGCTCCGGAGAACAAACCGACGACTTCCGCTCTGAAATCTTCTCAAGGTAAAATTTCTTCCAATAATAGTAAGAAGAAAAGAATTATCAAATACTATGGATGCGGTGAACCAGGTCATAAAAGGCCCGATTGTCCTATAAGGAAGGACGAGAAGGACAAGCACGTAAAAAATGTTACTCTGAAGACAGCACTCAATGGTGTAGAAGGAAAGAGTACCACTTTTTTCATTGATACTGGAGCGACCAACCACATGTGCCATAATATTGATTACCTAGAGAACGTAAGGTTGAATAATGAAGCAGGTAGTAATGATACTGTAACGGTTGCAAATGGAGAGAAGATAAGTTGCAGAGGTATAGGTAATATTTCTTTTTCTACTAAAGATTGTGAAGGAACAATGACTGGTGTTGTTGCCGTGCCTGACCTGAATTGTAATTTACTCTCTGTTAGGAAAGCTTGTGAAAACGGTTTACATGAAGTTTTTGATAAAAATGGTTGTATTTTTTATGAAAATTTTTCTTGTACTGGAAAGGCTCTTTTACGTGGTTCCGTAAGTAGTGGGCTGTACACTTTAAATTGTACTGTAAATGTTCCTAAGAGAATTGCCTCTAATGCGCTCCTTGATACGTCAGATTGCAGACTTTGGCATAGGCGTTTAGGACACCTTTGCCGAATAGGTCTGGATAAACTTAGAAAAGGTGAGGCTATAGGTGTGTCTTATGATAAGGTGGACAATGAACCATGTATACATTGCTTGGAAGGCAAGCAGTCAAGAAAACCATTCAAAGCAATTCCATTTAAAAGAGGAACAGCTTTGTTGGAACTAATTCATGCGGACCTGTGTGGTCCGATGTCACACGATTCTTTTCAGGGAAACAAATATCTTTTGGTTTTTATTGATGATTTTTCGAGAGCGATTTTTCCTTTCTTTATCTCGTCGAAAACTCAAGTAAAAGATAAATTCTGTGAATTTCAGAATGCAGTTGAAAGGCAGAAGGAAGCAAAAATTAAAATTTTCAGAACAGATAACGGGACTGAGTTTGTGAACCAAGGTATGAGAGACTATTTGACTTCAAAAGGAATTAAGCATGAAACGACAGCTCCTTATAGCCCTCAATCTAATGGCGTAGCTGAACGTGTAAATCGCACACTGGTTGAAAAGGCGCGCTGTATGCTTACTGAAGGTAAACTTTCCAAAGTATATTGGCAAGATGCAGTTCAAACTGCTGCTTATTTGAAAAACAGGTCTCCTCATCGTGCACTCGAAAATAAAACTCCTTTTGAAATGTGGTATGGGAATAAACCAAACCTCTCACATTTAAGAGTTTTTGGCTGTCGAGCGATGGTTCATGTCCCCAATTGTCAAAGAAAGAAGCTTGATGTCAAATCTACGGAGCACATTTTTGTAGGATATGCTGATGATATCCACAGTTACTTCTTTCGTAGTTCTGAATGCCCACGTCGCTTAGTTAAAGCGAGGGACGCAGTATTTTTTGAAAATTCTTTTACAAGTTTAAAAGAAAATTCAGATTCTTCTAGAAGCCAAGAAGAAACAGTAGTTCCACTACGATGGAGCACTGATCCTTGCAATGCTGTTGAACAGATAGTTAATTTGGATGTTCCTACAGCAAGCACTTCCATGGATGTTCCGGACGTTTCCCCTGATCGTTTTCATGATGCTTCAGATGTAGAAGTAGAACAAAGCAACAGTGTTCTCGGTGAGTCAGTGGAAGAACGTCGCTATCCAATGAGAGAACGGAAGAAACCAGATTTCTTGTTATACAAGACCTGTACGGAAGAGGTAATAAATGAAGATCCATCTAGCTACTCAGAAGCCATGCACGCAGAAGATAAAGATAGTTGGATTGCTGCGATGCAAGACGAGTATGATTCCTTAATAGAAAGAAAAACTTGGATTTTAGTCAATAGACCTGAAAATAAGAAAGTTATTCCTTGTAAATGGGTCTACAAATTGAAACGAGATGCTTTAGGAAATTCTGTAAAGTATAAAGCAAGACTTGTAGCTAGAGGTTACAGTCAGGAGGCAGGAGTGGATTATTATGAAACATTCTCTCCTGTGGTGAGGAATTCATCCTTACGTATGCTGTTAGCTTTTGCCGTTGAGAACGAATATAAGCTAAAGCATTTGGACGTGGACACAGCATTTCTTAATGGCAATCTAGAGGAAGAAGTGTTCATGCTACAGCCTCCTGGATTTACACAAGAAGATGGAAAAGTTTGTCTTCTGAAGAAATCCATCTATGGGTTGAAGCAAGCTTCGCGAGCTTGGAATAAAAAGCTCGATGAAACTCTTAAAAGTTTGGGTTTCAGTAAGACCTCCTCAGAGTCATGTGTATATACGAAACTTTTTGGTTCGTCTGAACTAGTTATACTAGCTATGTCGATGACATTGTCTTGTTGCACAAAGATGACTTGACGTATGACAAAGTCAAACATGACTTGAGACAATTTTTCGGTATAAAAGATCTGGGAAATCTAAATTATTTCCTATCTCTAAATGTAAAATACGATAATGGGATAATTGAAATAAACCAAAAAACTTTTATACTCGATTTATTAAAACGTTTTAAAATGCAACAGTGTAAAACGTTTGATACACCTTTAGCGAGCAGTAAGTTGGAACCTGGAATTGGTGAGAAACCTGATTATCCTTATCAGAACTTGATTGGCTGCTTGATGTACCTCGCTGTTAATACTAGGCCAGATATAGCGTTTGCTACCAGTTATTTGAGTCAGTTTAATACGACTTATGACAAAACGCACTGGACAGCAGCGAAGCGTGTACTTCAGTATCTTAAGGGTACTATAGATTATTCCATTGTCTACAGGAAGACTGGTGAATATATCTCTGCATACGCTGATGCCGATTGGGCTAACTGCACAATTGACCGCCGTTCGTATACAGGCTATTTTGTGAAATTGGCTGGAGGACCAATTTCTTGGGAGTCAAAGAAACAGCCAACGGTTGCATTATCTTCAACCGAGGCTGAGTATATGTCACTGAGTGCCGTAACCAGAGAAGTTGTCTTTTTGCGCAGACTCTTGCAAGAAATTAGTGGCAAGGTAGGACAAGTTATTATTTATAACGACTGTCAAGGGGCGCAAAAGCTGGCGTCAAACCCTATTCACCATAATAGGACTAAGCACATAGATACAAAACATCATTATATTAGAGAGATTGTATCTAAGAATATTGTGGACTTACGGTACATTCAGACGCATGATATGAGCGCTGACATTTTGACAAAAGCCCTAGGACGTGTATCACATTTAAGATGTGTTAAGGGTATGGGATTTAGTTAATTATAGGCTTCTTTAAATCTTAATGTCTCGCTTATAGATCTTAGATTATTTCGATTAAGTGGGGGTATGTAGTAAATACTCAAAGTATGCATTAAATACTTGTTTGTATTTATTATTCTTAATAATCTAATTTCGTATTGACATTGTGTTTTTCTGATTGTCACTAAAAATAAAAAAACATGACGTTTACTACTTTGGCTCTTATTTAACTTAATTATTCAATATACAACAGTAACCGAACTTATCAAATTAGATATTATTATTATTGAATAGATTATTATTATTTTTGTGTATTAACATACCTCGGGACCCTGGGGTCCTGGACCTTTGGACGGCGTACAAGGGCCCGAAGCCAACTCGCAGAGCGGTGACAATAGATTATTATTATTATTGATATCAGAACTTATCCAAAGTCACTGAATGGAGGAATGTCGCTGTCTACCCACTAAGTAATGATAAATCATTTTATTTGAGACTCATAGAAAAAAATACAGTAAATAAAATACTAAGATCTTAAACAGATGAACATGAAAATAATATTGTTATCTATATTACGAGTAATACAATGGATAACTAAGAGAAAGCTGTTTAGTGTTTGATCACTTATCTCGAACTACTTTGTTAATTAAGATAATGGTACATAAATGGTCAGTTAATATTGTAGTGACTTGTGCCCGTAAATTGTAATCGGATCAAGATGACGTTGTTATTGAATTTGAACATAATATAATTGAAGAATCAAAGAAAGGAAATTTATTAAAGGAGTAGATATAGTATTCACCATGTCTTATTCAATGCTCTCAAAACGGTTCGTTTCTTTCCTTCAGTAATCCTATAATTAATTCATTGACATTCGCAGGTTCTTTGTGTCGTTGTCAAAAAGTTCAGTTGAACTTACATAATATTATATTATTCTGTCTCGTACCTATCAACAGAGCTGTATACGTCTTATTGGTTGATTGCACTCTCCCGAAACAGGTGAATCCACATTTTTAAATATCAGTCAAAACGGCTTACATAAGATTAGACGATTTATATAAAGTGATCGAAAACTCGACCAATTTTCAGTAGGTATATGAAGGAGAGGAATGTAACACAGACAACAAATTCTAACTGCCGGAGAAAAAAAAAAAGGTAGTCAATGGTTTGTCTGGACCAAGATAGGCGGATCCAACTCTATCAAGATATCACTTAGTCTTGATGCCTCCAATAAAAAGAAAAAACTCTAGTCACAATGCATCATGTAATGATCGCTGTTAGTCTATTATTTCTGTAGAGGCATTTGCGATTCTACTCCAATTGATTCTCAGAATCGGATGATAAGTGATTCTTATCTATATCTTGTTATATATCTTATCACACTGTGGTGTTGGATACAAGAATCTAATTAATGTAGGTATTTCTAAATGTAGAATACACTTACACGGGCTAGCAATTTTTTGTAAAAAGTTTATAGTAAATTGCCTTGCCTTTTCCCACCTATGTTGGAGTCGGCTTCCAGTTTAACCGGATGCAGCTGAATACCAGTATTTTATATGGAGCGACTACCTATTTGACCTCCACAACCCAGTTACTGGATAATACTATCATCATAATCGGCGTATAATGTTCCCACTGCTGGGATACATGCCTCCTCTCGGTGAGAGGGAGTGGGCTTCTACCACGCGGGCCCACTGCGGGTTGGTAGATGTTACATGTCTTCAAATTTTTGGTTCTAGGACATGCCGGTTTCCTCACGGTGTTTTCCTTCACCGTTTTGAAAGCAGTGGTGATGAAATTAAATACACAAAGTAGAGTGCCTGCCTTTTTTTTGGGTGGGAAATTATCAAAAAACTTCTCTCGCTCTGGACGGAGCAGGAGGGCTCTTACTGACTAAAACCCACCTGTCTTCCTTCGGTTGCCCTGTTGCCGGGGGCCACAATCTCCCTTTCGGTTTTCTTCGCACCCCCGGCAGGCCTCGGCCCTAGCGGACCCCGTCAATTCTGCTGACATCTCTTTGAGGCCGCTTTGGGTTCGAACTCACGACCTACAACTCGTAAGTCGGGGCCGTTACCACGGCCACCACTGCTCTCTAACAAGGGGTAATACTATACCCCTTAATAATATCTGACCGGTGGTCAGATTTTTGGGCTTCTGACTACCCGTAACAACTGTCAATCTATTTTATGAACTTGGTTGCCGACAGAATAGTTCATTTCTCATGTTCACTGAGCGAGTTTGCAAGGATAACGTTACACGTGTTATGTTTTTGATTTGTTATGTTGTAAATTAATTTATAAACTGTTAATTGACTACACACTACCGAATTGGGAGACTGTTATGGTAGCGTATGTATGTAATAAATAAATAAAATGATAAAAAATGGCAACAATATATTTTGGTTGTAACCCGAAAGTTAAATGAGTAATAGAAATGGACAATCAATTACTTTGCCCTACATTCTTGAACACAACCTTCTAAATAATTAATGGTTAAGCATGAGAACATCCTTTTTCGGTAAGTATAGATTAAAAACTCATGATAGTTTCTGTTAGAGTGATTCTTGGGTCTTTGGAATTAAACACTTATTTGAGATTGGCTGCGCCCCGCGGTTTCACCTGCATAAGTCTAGATCCCGTAGAAATATCAAGATAAAAGGTATCTTATATCCTTCTTCGGGTCATGGTCTACCCATGTGCCAAATTTCATCTAAATCCGTTAACCCGTTTTAGCGTGAAAACGTAACAAACAAACAAACGAATAAACAAACAAACAAACAATCTCACTTTCACATTGATAATAATAGTTTGGATATCTCGATTTTGTTTTATAATTTGAGTGAGTTATAAGAAACTGCGTTGGATTTGACAGTTTGGAATACCTTATTATTTTTAAGGAAAATAATTCTAATGTCATCCTGACCACTTTGTTTTATTAATATTAATGTAAAACCTTTGTTAATGAAATAACCTAAGTAGTCTTTCATAGGGTGTGTGTTTGTCTAAATACAGCCTAAAACAGTGACCCTGACAACAATTTAACTAGTCCTGTTGACAATAATCAACATCCTGATTATATCTAAACTAATATTCTAAAAGATTTGATTTTTCGTGTTTGTTTGTAATGAATACACTCAAAAACTACTGGACCGATTTAAAAAATCTTTCACCAATAGTATGCTCTATTATGACTGAGGCCCGGGTCGACGGCGCGTTGTATTCCACGCGCGCCTCAAAGAGATGTCAGCAGAATTGACGGGGTCCGTTAGGGCCGATGCCTGCCGGGGGTGCGAAGAAAACCGAAAGGGAGATCGTGACCCCCGGCAACAGAGCAACCGAAAGAACACGGGTGGGTTTTAGTCAGTAAGAGTCTTCACACTCCGCCCAGAGCGAGAGAAGTTATTTGTTCATTTCCCACCCAAAAAAAAGGCTATAATTTATAAACATATCACGAGGGCGAAGAATTATATATTTTATACATATATATATAAATATAAATACAAATAATAAAATAAAGAGAAAATATTTGATTTTTTGTATGTTTGTTTGTTACGCTTTCACGCTAAAATGGCTGAACGAATTTAGATGAATTTTGGCACATGGGTAGACTATGATCTGGGTTAGGACATAGGATACATTTTATTCCGATATTCTTACGGGATCGAGATATAAGCGGAGGAAACCGCGGGGCTTATCTAGTCGTTAATAAATATTAGTCACAATCCTAGCTATTATTCTCATGAGTCACAGCATCAAAATGAACGTCATCGGTCTAGTTAATCCACTGACCTACATATTGTTATATAATGCGATCACAAATGCGCGTGGGCAGTTCTGCACATTCTCTAATAGACAGTGGCTCCCAACGTTTTACCATGCGAACCCCTTTACTTGAAACTAAAATCACTAGATGAGGGAGGCGTCCCGCGTCTGTTTGGATAAAACTGAAAGGAGCCGATGATATGTGCCGAATGTGTGTAATGATATCGTCAAGAAAATTTATTAATTGGTTACGTACAGGTACCTGTTACATTTGGGTTGTTGGCATCAAGATTTTTTTGAATTTCTAAATAAAAATAATTAAAAAAATACATTACTACATTTTTATAAATATACCGCTCAGTTTTCGAGGCGTTACGACCCGTATGGGTCACTCTATAGCACCCAAGTGGGGCGCGCCCCGCTGGTTGAGAACTCATGCTCTAGTATGACTAAGCTTAAAAGCAGTTGTCTGGTTTGTAGACAACTGTCAATGAAATGCTCTTGACAGAGGCCTAGTCTTGTGGTTTTGAATTTTAACTAGCTTGATCTAGGTTGTTTCTTATCTGGTATCAAAATCTAAACTGAATAGGACTGTAACTAAATTTTAATCTAGGACCTTCGAAGCACTAGTCGATGTCGTCATGTTTTTGATCAGTTGTTTTACAGCAAGACGCGTAATGCCATCAATGCATTAGTGATACGAGCCATTTGATTACGGCCACTACACTAGAGTCCATTGCATGCAATAAAGCTGAAGAATTTTTTTTTTTTAAATCTCAATATTGCTGACTCAAGTACCTATATAGTACGCTTTGGCGTTGTAACCTACCTGATTAGCCCAGATAGTGGTTAAATGATTTGTGTTCCCTACGTACAAGACGTGAATTGAGAGTATTTTAATATTCAGTTTTATTCGGATCCACCTTGAAGATAATGCTTTCAGTTCGGTACCACTTGTCTTATTTCGTGAATGAATGAATGAAATGCATCGATCCCAGCGTGGTTTAAGCAGACTCGATGAATCGAATGATCCCCAAGATTTGCACTAGCCGCTAGAGCCACATGCTTCATGGTGCTAGATAGGCCATTGCATATCAGGGAATAGACCGGGGGGCGCGGAAATGGTAGGGAAGACGTGCCCTCAGGATGTGGAAGGATTAGTGAACCATATCGGATATGCATTCTTGAGTAGGCAATGGACTAGCGGAGAGACGGGTGATATTTATCTATGGATGGGCATGTCGGTACCACTTGTCTCATTCCAAATACAAAATGTTTTATTTTAGAAACCTATATGGGCAGTAGGGGCACTTATTAGTTGTCAGAAGAATGATATACCGTTTCCTATTTACCTTGTTGGAAGTAGTTCATTTTCCTGACGTAAACACAGACGAGGGCCATGAGTTGTAGCTGTGACAACCTCTGCCTGGTGGATGGAGGGAGCGGCAGTAAGTCCCGAAGGTTGGAGATCTCTGCGTTGATCAGATCACGACGCATCTTACTTGCGCCTTTCGTTGATTTTGTTGGCTCGAATCTGCGCAATGGAGAAGGCTGGTTAATATTTTCAGTTATTTGTACCTTAATAAGGCTCTGATACCGATAAAATTTTCAAACTGTTATTATGGCACTTAACGCAAAAACCTTTACATTCGGTTTCATTCGAATAAACCGGTAAGAGGAGTCTTTACTTAGACGTTTTTTTTTTTTGTATAAAATGGTTAAGAACAATAAAAACCGGTTTTATGTTTATTCAGTGCAGCATCCTCATAAGTACAACGCGTTTACCGATACGCCACCGGTCGAATAAACCGGTTAATTTAGGTCAAGATAAAGTTCGTATCAAAACCGAAATAAAACTATATTAGCCGGTATTTTATTAACCGGTTCCGAGCCTTTTACCTTAACACATAACATTACATTACGACTGTGTTACTCGAAAGGTTAGGGTTAAAGGTTACCTTACTTTTGTTATTATCTGTGTTCCATTTGTCTTGGTCAAGTTTTCGGAATAAGTCAAAATATTAATTAATCTCTAAAGCTTTGCGGTATGCTAGCACGATCGCATAACTTAGGAGATTTTTTTTTTTTGCAGCAATAGACTGAGTTACTGGTATTTTAGTTTAAAACTTTACCGTTTTGTAACTGTAAAACATTTTTTGGTATAATTTTCTTAAAAGGAAATCCATTGTCTTGGCTTCGATTTAGTTCATTGACGGTCATTACTCAACCTAACTGAAATCTAACAAGATCACGGCGGGATGTTTTTTGAATTTCTCAATTAAACGTATTCAGAGTGCACTGTAAGATTTAAGATCATGTTGATCATTTTAAGAAAGCTGCGTAAATACTCCAATCTTATTGGGTCTTATATGTTTGAGCCGTTTGGGGTTGAAACACTAGAGCCATAGGGTTCGATTGCATTCTTAGTTTTTCGAGACATCGCCAAGCGGTTGGTCGACTCTTCTCGTGACCAGATGGCTGGCCTATTTTTTAGCCAAAGAATTAGCATTTATTTATTTCTTTATTTAATATGTTAGCCTTCAATTGTTTACACATTTCATTTCATTTAAAAGTATACATTTATAAATGCAACAACTACTTAAAGGCTAATACCACATGAACTATATATTTGGATTTTACATTTTTATTACTGTAAAAACAAAGCATACATCTAGCAATATAACACAAAAATCAAGAATCGAATTAAATTAAATTAATTTAAAAAGAAAGGAAAAACAAAAAATATTGGCAAACAATGTGGCAATGCTGCCAGCCTTTTGTGCATGCTAGCCTTTTGTTCCTGTTAACAGCGATGCGGACGAATTTTTTGATGCCCTATGATTCTTTTCCTTCCTTTTTTAAACTTGTACATATTATTATTTTTTACGTCTTTTACATATCTCGGGACCCTTGGGTCCCGAACCTTTGGAAGGCGTACTAGGGCGGCCCCTCGCAGAGGCCACTTTGACGTTTTTAAAAATGAAATGAGGCACCATCCCCGATTATCCCTGATCGCACTATGCTAGTACACCCAAGGACAACCTCGGTTGGTGCAGGACTATTGCAGGATATGGAAACAACGATATTGGATTATGGGTTTCGGTGGTTAAGTGAACAGGTTATCTAGAACTGTGGAAAAACTATGGCCCCTGCCTGACCAATATTTTATATAAAATACACAAAAAATGGCCCCCGAAAACGGTCGCTAGCACAAAGTGTCGTAACGACAAAGTGGGCAACATGTCCTGAGGTTCTTATGAGGAGTGGAGAGGTATTTCACGGCTATCAGGACAATCCCGGAAGTACGGTCAAGATTCCTACCAGCATCTTATTGGAATACTTCCTTCCTCCGAGCACGTTTGCTCTAGAGAATCTCCACTCAAGCCAGCCAATAAAGGCAAGAATGAGGTGGGAGCTCTGTTCCTCGTCAGTGTTCACTCCAGCCGGCCAATAAAGGCAAGCCAGAGGTGAGGAACAAACTTCTCCCGGGAGATAAGGTCCGTGGGGTCGCTACTGTTCAACAGCTCGCCACATGTTGCCTGCTATTATTATTTATAAGTTTTTAAATGATGTAAATATTATCTAGAAAGCTTGAATCACACAATACGATGCTTTTGCAGCCATATTTATTAGAAATGCTAAGATGGTCTTATTCACACCTACGCAAATACAGGAAACAATAAAACGCATCACCTAGCCCAACTTTTCCTCCTATCTACTAAGAAAAAGATTCAAATAGAAAGCATTCCAAGTTCTAGGATGTGAGACAATGCGCGGATGCCCCGTTCCGGACAGGTGTCCGTACTTCTTGTCACTGGCTCATTAACATAGCGATCTTGCGGCGAGTTGTGTAATATGCACGCAGGATTCTTCGATTTATCGTTTTGACGGATTCGCTTGTTCTTTATTTTTTTGTAAACGGTTCTGTTTTTGAACGGTTTCGTTATGTTTGTCATAACTGTTGTATAGGTGCGTGCGCAGGATATTATGATTTACTAGCAGCGCCCCGCGGTTTCACTCGCATAAGTCTCGATCCCGTGGGAATATCGGGATAAAAAATGACCTACATGTTAATCTAGGTTATAAACTATCTGCGTGCCAAATTTCATGTAAATCCGTTCAGTAGGTTTTGCGTGAAAGAGTAACAAACATCCACCGATCCTCACAAACTTTCGCTTTTATAATAAACGGTTCTGTTTTTGAACGGTTTCGTTATGTTTGTCAAAACTGTTGAATAGGTGCGTGCGCAGGATATTATGATTTATTGTTTTGAGAGATAAGGTACCTTTGAAGTTTTTGTTTCTGTTTTTTTATGGTATCGATTAGCAGGTGCCGGTTTTGCTTGAAGGAATATAATCATAATATCATAATATTATAGGCTGTGGCATGCTCTATGATTTTTGACGTTATGATTTGATTATTTTATTTAAAGGTTTCAATTAGGTCGATGTTTCTGGCTTCTACAATTTCTGTTTAATAAACATAATTTTAAACGTAAGCCACAATAAAATCTACTTACCAACACAACTTGACATAATAATTTCACGGTGCATCTTGTTGTGTAATCGGCGCTCGCGCAGCATGATTTGATTTATTGCTAAAGGGTTTGTTTATTGTTGCTCTTATTTCTTTTTAGGGTTCTGTAGCCAAATGGTAAAACGTCAAAACTATTAGAACTATATCGATGACAATGGGAATGCCCGGTATACAGTTTTTCTGGGCACCGCTAAATAATGGTGTAGGGAATTTACTAAAAAATATTAGGGGTGGAACTCATACACGTAGCCGATGGATAAAAAAAAATCAAAGCACCTAAATGTTTGGGGTGGTTATTTGTTGGATCCCATAGTTAAAAAGATTATCCCATACTATTAAAAGAGCAATGTAAATATATATATATTTGTAATCACGTTCTCGAAAACGTCTCTAACGATTTCGATGAAAGTTGGGTTTACGGGGGCAAAAAATCGATCTAGCTAAAATTCGTTTTCTCTGTATTTTTACCCGAACAGAGCTCGGTCACCCAAAGTTTAGAACAAGATTAATGACATTGAATAATGACATGGCAGCAAGGAATTAGCCAGCTCGTCCCATCCTTGATGTCCTGCCTCCGGTTGACGCCCTAAGCCGAGGTTTCGTCCCCCACAGGGGGTGACCTCAGCGAGCGTTCACCTAGTTTTACTTAGCATAGTTGAATCAGGTTCTCTAATCTGGTGGTTTTAAGTGTAGTAGCTTAAGGCACCCATAGGAAAGCCCGGTTAAGTAGTCATGATCTCAGAGGTCAACTACGAGATGCCCTAACTAAAAAAAAAGAAATAAGTAAGTATCTACTATCATGGCAGCATGGAATTAATAGGTACTATTAATTATAGTACTATTATTTATTATTAGTCTTTTGCCGTCGACAAAATCAAAACTGCATGCGTAACTAATTCTAACTACGGAACCTAACCCTTCCTGTGCGCGGTCCAACATGCACTTGGCCGGTTTATTTTATTCACGTGTGCAATTTTATGTTCGTCCTCTTCAAGGGCTTAAGGGTCCACTATCGTACACACACGGTTCAAAAGACGTGTTGTGTAATCGGCGCGTGCGCGGGATTCATTGATTTATTGCTGCGACGGATATGCTGAGTAAGTTTTGAAGAAGATACCTTACCTTTTATTGCATTTAAGTATTATTTTATAAACACGAAGCGCTTGTGAAACTATTGTAATTGTCAACAATCATTTCAATCATAGTAGATTATTATTGTTTAATTTGTAAAGAGATTTTATTCTTTACTAGCTGACCCAATAGACATTGTCCTGTCCATACGAAATTCCCATTGAAAAAAGGACGTTCAGTTTTTTCCGAGCTTGAAAATTTTCCAGGACATTTATAAAAACCTTATTCGAGCTATTAGGAACAATATAATACAAAAATAGCCTAATCGGTTCAGCCTTTCTGAAGTGATGTGCTTACTAACCAACATAATTGCATTTTTACATAGATAGATATTGGGTGAGAGTATCCGAGAAATTGAGGGTCGTGTTATCCCACTACACAACATTCCGTATATTTTTTCGACGCAGGGCTTGAGAAATCATCGCTATTCTGATAAATATGCTTTTCTTCCTACCCGCAATATCCACGAATCAGAACAGTATTTAAATCAAAATGTTTCGATTTCAATTTAACTTCATTGACATAAATGCAATAACAGTCGATTGAGATACTTAAGTAGGGTGGCGGATCGTATTAAAAGCTTTACGTAATCGTCGCACGCGCAGGATGTATTGATATATTGCTTTAGAAACAGGAGCTGTGCTGTTTTATTCATATTTTTTCTTGAAACGAGAATTATTGAGAATCCAGTACGAGAAAGTTATTGCTCTACGATTTTGGGAATTTGAGATTTTCAATGAAAAGCTTTTTATGAGAAATTATTTTATTTATAATTACGAATAAGTAAAATGTATAGACAAGGAACGGAAATAATAGGCTTAAAATCACCTGCTTACTCAATGAGGAAAATTATTGAGCAAGTAAATTTTAATATAGTATGTGTAAATTAATTAATTACGCATGAGGAAGAAAATATTCCATTATGTTTGTCTATAATTGTGAAGCCACCACAGTAAATTACTTCATCAAACCCCTTAGTATACTATCCTCCATTTTTTTGTCGCTTTCCAATGAAAATCAAAATATCTGACTATCCAGCGTAAACTAAACAAATAACCTTATTACATCATAATTGAATCAAACAAAATAAATTGCCCACAAAACAAAAACAAAAAATCCTAAGGAAGTGTCTTTCCGTCCGTCCGCGGCATGTTAACATGCGTTAGAGCACCCGACGCACAGCACCGCACTGCGTATGCGCGGCCCTTTCATCTCACCTGGGAGTCCTTTTTATACCTCATTCCTTTTTCAAACCACAAAGTGATTAGACTTTTTTTTTCAATCGTTAAATATGATTGTGGGAAACGACCGGCCAGTATTATTAATTCGATTGAACTTTGTATCGATTGTTTGTTTTCGATGATCGATTGGCGTAATAGCGAATTGTTATGATTAATCGATGCGGTTGGGTTCATTTGATTGGGTGTATTTGTCATATTTTTGAGGTTGTTCGATGTGCTGGCAACTTGGCATTTAAGGTTCTGGGTAATTCAATTAGTAATGTCAATGTTGATGCTGGCATGAATTCGACCTTCTATAAAACATAGATCCGGTATTCACAGATTTATGATCCGGTATCTGCAGACATAGGTAAGTGTTGTAAAATTAGATAGATACAACTTAACACAATTAATTATTTCTGAGAGCCAATACAGACAAATTAAGAATGTTCTTAATGTCCCTCGGCAAACGTCGGGTTTCGTCAGTTGTCGGACTTCTATCAGTTGCCCTTTGCATTTGGTGTAGACCGGACGCTCTCAATCGACTTGGAAATATATAGAGTCGTTAGCTCTTTTAGCTTAATGTAATATATTTAAAAAAATGGGAGGAAAGCTGCTAAAGTCGCAGGCATGACAACTAGGAAAATAGTTTTACAGTTCTTTATATTATAGTTCACACGGAAATCAAAACAAAACAACAATAAAGTACTTTGTTCTTAATTCAAATTATTATACACAATCAATCTAATAATTGATGGACATAAAAATTAGCATTCGTTTGTATTCGGAAATCCGATGATACCCGAGGGACATAAAGAAAATAGAAATACCGCTCTGCTGTGGTGCTGTTAGTCGTAACTTACTATGAATTTAGGTTCTGCACTGCTCACTGAGGTTACTACATAAGATATATGTGCATCGAAATATTATGGTTGAGGTTAATGTTAATTTCAATGTAAATTTTTTTTGGTGTAATGTCGTTAACGGTTTGCTATTAAAAAGTTTTTGGACTTTTTATGCCCATATCGTTGCATTACACCCGACACCTGGAAGTAAAGTTGCAACACAGCTAAAGGAGAAACTAAATAAAAAACATTTTCAATGTTCTATATGGAGTTTTTCGGTTAATATTCGTTATAAATTAGGGTTTGTTGCTATTTTCATAACTTTAAGTATTGCGTAACTAACTTTATTCTGTACAAGCATATATATATAAAAGGAAGAGCTTATTGGGCATAAATAAAATCGTCCACATTGCTGTCAAAGGGAAAAGTGCCCAAAAGGGTGACAGCATTGCCACGTTAGAAGGCAGGGCTGATTCCTTATTCTTATCTCTTTAAACCAAATATTTTTCTCCAACCAAAATTAATATAATATTATTTTATTTATTAATTTAATATTATTTTATTCATTTATATTATATTATTTTATTCATTAATGTAATATTATTTTATTAATTAATATTATATTATTTTATTAAATAATATAATATTATTTATTTTATTAATGAATTAGATATAAGTTATTATTTATGTATAGTTCATTTTAATGAATTAGTAGGTATACCGAAATTCAAAGAGTACAGATAAAGTAGGTACATCTCATTTTATTTTTAATACCAAGATGACCTCATCAAAACTTCCGGAGACGAGACCCTATTTTTTAAATATATCAAATCAAGAATGTATCTGTAAAATCGTTTACACGTCTGGCCACAAAAAGCGGCATTCCTTACATACTGAGCCGTGTAACGACGTGAACGCTTCACGCTGAATTCTGTAAGTCGACCGTTTAAATTCTTCCGTAATACATTAGTGGACATCTGGTGTTGTACGACTGTGGATGCTAATGTGATGTGATAATCTTGGTCGGCAGTGTAATATTTCTCGTGCAAATATTCTCAGTACTGTGAGAAACTTTGTTCTCCGGCTTGAACTTTGTCCGTTGAGCAGTTAATTTTGTGAAGGAAAATTCCTAATAGCGTTTAGGAATGCGAATAATTCTCTCCATTGGTATTATAAAGACAATGTTTAAAGAGGATGGACAGCGACACCCTCTTATCTGCCCTAACAATAGTTATTTTGGTTATAATTTCTGTCGGGCAGACAGGTAGGATGAGTAGGTATGACCTACATAATTACTGTGTTCTGAAGATTGTTAGGATGCCAGTTTCAATCAAAGTTGTAGAAAACAATCATGCCTTCTGAAAGTTTATCGGCAATCGTCGTAAAAATGATTTGTAGAAAAAAAAAATTGCGTTAATTTTCCTAATTTAATTTTACATTATTATTATATTCGCCCATGAGGCACTTTTTTAAATGAACCACATGCAACAAAGTTATTATGCGCAAAATTCTATAATAAAAATAAATAAATATTCTATTCCTAATCAATGCATTCTCCATTTGAATGAATAAAGAAATATTAATAAGAAAACGTCGATTTACTTAACGGTCATGATTTCACGGAAATATTTCAGTGCAAAAAATTGGGTTTTATTTAGAAGTGTCGTTTCCCTCTGTTTTTTCAGCTCAAAGTCATTTATTTACGCTACACATTTGTGTCCAAAAATCGAATAATTCTGAAAACAAATAAGGAACACTTTAACTTGTTTTTTAACAGGTTTTCGTAAATTAAGTGCGTGCTTGTGTTCAATTATTTTTGTTTTCCTATTCATTTTTAACACATTGTATAGTATGCGCGTGTTCTGAGCATGAAATTAGAAGGTCGATGTGTGTGGCTCGACTTGTAACCTTATAAGGCACTAAATTGTAAGAGAGGTGGGGAAGTATTTCATTTCATTCATATTCATTCACGAGGTTATGGATTCAAATCCGGGCAAGTACTAATGGGACTTTTCCAATTCATATTTACTTTATAAGTTTATTTAAGAGGGCGCCCAATGGTCCACTAGCGCCACTCCTTTAAAAGAATATTATCTCGTGACTGAGAAGGAATTATGAATAACGGCTAGTAAGGACCCTCGGTAAGTGTGTCTAGAATTTTCTAATACCTTTTATAAAGTTTCATATTGAGACACGAAGCAACAAAATACGATCTAGAGGAATGTGGCCGCTTTTCCGTAGATCGAATTTTGCTGCTTCGCCTCCTCTCTTCGAGAGGGCATAGACTTTTATATGTAACCCTGCTCAATCCGAAAGGGTTATAAAGGTACTGCAATAAAATTACCAAAATGTAATAAAAAATCTTATTAAGGTTAAAAAAAAAAATTGCTATTTAACATTCACATTTTTAGTACCAAAATTACCCCAAAACCAGTAAAAATTTACAAGTTTTCAACAGGGGTCATAAGTTATGACCTGTAGATACCCGCTAAACGACGGCCGCCCGCGCCCCATCTTCTAACCCGGTAATATTCCTCATTGAAAAGAAAAAAAAAATGCGGCAAATTTATTTTTTTATTTTTTGCTGTAAATTACCACATAAATAGACTCTCAGTACGATACTAACAACACCCTCACGGATCGCACAGGATTTTTTCTGCTGTATAATCTACTACGGGGGCTCAATGCGGGTTGGTTTTCGAATTTTTGGTTCTAGGATATACTGGTTTCCTCACGATGTTTTCCTTGACCGTTTTGAGATCAGTGGTGATAAAATTATTTACACAAAGTCCTGCCTGCCTGGGTTCGAAACCAACAAAGGCGCCGTTACCACTGAGCCACCACTGCTCTAATACTTCGGACATCACATTTTAACCCGCTAGTGCCACAAAAGGTGAAGATTAAAGAAACTAATGTGATGACACTTATCTGTCTTTTGTGACGACTAATACATTAAGTACCTATTTCGATGACCATATTTTATTGTACCGGTTGGTGGGAACTTTGAGCCAGCACTGGACTTTAAAAACTTGTTGAAGTGGTAGACATTGAGCATCAAGCCGACGAGCAGAGAGATTTGAACAAAGAAAAACTTTCAGGCCACTCAATGGAATAGTTTTGGTTTTCAGCAAAATCCTTTACTATTAATCGAGCAATAAATATATTTGTACTCACGTTCTCGAAAACGGCTCTAACGATTTCAATTAAAGTTGCAATAAAGGGACCAAAAATCGATCTAGGTAGGTCTCATATGTCGAAAAATTCATTTTCTCTGTATATTCAACCGAGCAGAGCTCGATCGTCCAAAGTTGAGTACGAGTCAATGAATAATGACATGAGAATAATGACGTTAGCATAATGACATGGCAGCATGGAATTCGTAGGTACTACACATGGCATTAGTATGAACTATCCTATACTATTAAATGAGCATTCCATATTTTTACCAGAGCAGAGCTCGGTCGCCCAGGTACTGTTTTATTATTTGAGTAAAAGGGGGAACTTAACTGGCTAAATATGCGTGTACTACAGGTATACCTTTGCTTAACTCTTCGAGAAATACAGTCGTGATGTTATGTTATGTAAAAGAGGGAATTAAAAATAAAATCATGTTTTATTTTATTTTATTTTATTCAAAAGGAACAACAAACAGCTACAATATACAGTGTAGAAAATGAGATACACATAAAATTTAAACCTATGCACGTTTGCGGGTTATTTTACAGCATACTTTTTAGGGGTGAGGCAAGATATTACAAGTGGACTACAAGTACTTTTCTTCACTCACTAGGAAATTTGTAAAGCTTTAGTTTCTTGTTCAATGTGGTGGCAGAAATATGTAGTTTTATTTTTATACTTACTGTTCCTTTGGGTTTTTCCTAATTTGCTTTTTCCCTAATCAGTATTAAGGCGAAAAAAACAAAAAATAAAGAATTCGAATCGGTAGAGTCATTTTCGAGTTTTTGCGTGACTAATGCACGACAATTGATTTTTATATGCAATATGTAAAAAATCCTGTCCGATCCGTGAGGGTGTTGTTAGGTATCGTACTGAGAGTCTATTTATGTGGTAATTATCAGAAAAAAATAAAATACGCCGTATATTTTTTTAATGGGGAGTTTTACCGGGTTATTACATGGGACGCGGGCGGCCGTCGTTTAGCGGATGTCTACAGGTCATAACTTATGACCCCTGTTAAATATTTGCACATTTTTATAGAAATGGATTGCCCCTTTCAGATTACACAGGGTTTTTATATATACATTAAAAAAATTATAAAAAACAAACACATACATTAAAATGATTAAATTATAAATCAATCAAAATAGGAAACTGGCAACATTTTTCATGCATGATTTTCTGTATATTAAAGCACGTGCTTGACATCACAAAATCCGTCATATACTACTAAAAATATAGTCATATATCAAAAGGTAGATCACGATCTCTTACTACGTAATATTTAGACTTAAATATATTACCATACAAGGTTACAGGTCTGTCGCATTACCTAACTATAGGCCGTACAACTGGCAGCTACATTCGTACGTATATGCAAATTTATTCACGCTGTAAACACCTTTAGTGTTAAAGGTTTAATGGCGATAATAGTATGAAGGTTTTCGGAAGTTGTATGAAACAATGGTTGATGAAAAATGATTAGCACGTTTTTGTAACAGAAGAATCTTCTGTAGTTGTGTTTGCTGAAGCATTTTGCTACAGTAATTTTGCTATTTTATGCCTGAAAATGTTGTTATATTTTTTATGATGATATGTAATATTAAATATATTTTATATGTAGTATTGGATATTTTGTAAATGCTTATATTTATAAAATTTATAGGAGTTAAATTGGAATAACCATAATATGTTAATAACATGATTAAGACATGAAATGAAAAAAAAAATTAAAAATGAAAATATTCTGATATTAGTGTATAAAAAGTAGGTAACTTTAACTTTTATTAATTAATAATCCTTCAATGTTTTATAAAAACCACTATTTAGTTTTACTGATGTTTTGTACTAAATCTTGTAATCATTTATTGATACAATTAATATGAAGTAAAAAAATCCTGTAATAAAAATAAATAAAATCTTACCTTAAAAACATCTTGATTGCTTAAAAATAAAAGTCTCCAAAACAAAACTACATAAACACCTCGAAGCACAATTAATTAATCCATATTAATTATAATAAAAAAATAAAGGAAACACGACCACACAGCTCGAACGTTGAAGTCCTAATGATAACTTAATAAAAACAACCCTTCACACTTTACTTCACAAAATTAATGATAATTGTGACAATAAAAATAACGATAAACTGCACGTGTCCGGCATTATTCAACAATCGTACAATAGCACACGGATATTCATAAAGCACTAATAAAAAACTATTATAATTTAAAACTAATGTTAGCGCGTCAATTTATGCGTGAGCTTTTTATTAGAATGAGATTAAGGCTCGATGCTGAAGCTCCGATACTTCCGTGCGCCGGCGCACCGGGAGAACGACTATAAAAAGCAACTAAGCCTCTCTTTCCCGCGAGCCTTATTTTTCTTTTTTACGTTGAAAAAACATGCGCGAGCGCCTAACGAATCCCTACGCGTGGTGGGGACTGCTCCAATTTCAAATTTTCAAGACACTTTAGTCTTGTCATTTTGAAAATGTAACTGTGGTGTAATTAAGAAAAAAATATTCTTTGAAGGTATTATTTCGAGCGCGGCAAAAGGCAAGTGCGAGGGAGACAGCCGTATATTTGTGAGGCTCATTTTTCCAGCATCGTTCGTTGTTCCGCGCGAAAGAAATGGAAAGAGTCGTTCGTTACTTACATCGCTTTAGATTAATGAGTTCGAGGGAGATGTAGGTAATGGCGGGGTAATTACTGTTGTTTCGCGTAAACGAGACGAAACTATAATGATTGGACGCAATGACAGTTATTGATATTGTCGTAATAAGCGCCGATTTGTGGCTGGGAGATTTGCCGTATAGGTGGGGTGCGCTGGCGCATCTAGATCGCTAATGTTAATTACAGTTTAATGACGATGTTGGGATTCGCTTGTTTTTATGGTGGTATATGGCGTTTTAATTCGCGCGTGTGTGGGTAGTAGTTAGCAAGTGCCTGCTAAATTTAGAAACTGTGTACTTTTTACTGTATAAATTCATTAAGCGCTACTTAGATAGTCGAAGTTAATTTTATGTTAATGTTTATTAATTGGTGTCATGTTTAGTTTCAGGTTGTATTTGGTAGTGGTTTGAATTAAGTATTTAGTTTAGAGCTGTTCAGTGTTCTCAATAGCTATAAATTTATTATTATTTATTTACGTAGATACCATTACTTATAAACCAGAAGAAGAAGTGTTTTAGTTTCAAAGTTTTTCTATTTGAGAGTGTTTATTTTTACGTTTCAAGAAGAAAAAAATACCCATTAGGATCGAAACAGATTTTTAATGATCATTTTTTAAATAGAAATGACTGCCTCGTTGGTCTAGTGGTCGCAAGCGCTACCGCTGAGCATGATGTCCTCCTAGGTTCGATTCCCAGGTCGGGCAAAATTTTATTGGGTTTTTCTATCTGAAATTTCTCAGTAGCAGCCTGGAGTCTGGATTTGTGCCCGATTGATGGCAATAGGCTCGCCCCCTATTACATGGGACTTAATCATAACTGGCGAAATGTGGGTGTACTATAGGTACACCTCTTACTAACCCTTCGGGGATTACAGGCGTGATGTTTGTTATGTTATGTAGTTTGATTATAGTGTCATTGTAAATGATTGTAAATATGTGCGTGTGAGCGTGTATGCACAGAACGGAGGTGTAGTTTTGGCATGCTTCATTTTATTGTTCGCAGCGCTCTGTCTTGGTTTTTATTTGGTCTGAGCTTCAAAATAGAAAAATGGGATTGTAATGAGAATTTATTATAGAGAAAGATAGAGAACCATACAATATTTTTGATACCTCAATAACATCTACGAATAACCAAAATCATTATATTTTTGTAGTTTACCTTTGACCAACATTCCAGCTGCCTCAAAGAATTTCACAATTAAAAAAACCTCACAGCTTTTACATCAGGTGGTTACAGTAAAACAAAAGTTTGAAGAAGAGTGGTCGCCCGCGGGCGGCGGGTTACGCAGATAACCGTAATCTTAACATCGACACGTTAATTTGGGAAAGGAATGGTTAAATATAAAACATTTGGGAGTAATTAAATTGTTTACGCTGATTTGTGTGATGTTGAGTGATTTATTCTTGATTTGAAATTTAGAGGTATGAGGAACAGGGTGTAAAGTTCACTCATCCTCTAGAGAAAAGGGAGGATCCTCCAACCAGACAGGTGTATGTCTTTTTTTTTTTTTTCGTTGGGAAATTATCAAATAATTTCTCCCGCTCTGGGCGGAGCGCGTGTCAGACTCTTACTGACTAAAACCCACCCGTGTTCCTTCGGTTGCCCTGTTGCCGGGGGCCACGATCTCCCTTTCGGTTTTTTTCGCACCCCCGGCAGGCATCGGCCCTAACAGACTCCGTCAATTCTGCTTACATCTCTTTGAGGCGCGCGTGGAACACAACGCGCCATCGACCCGGGCCTGGTCCTTATCGGACGGCGAGCTAACGGGTGTTATGTCTGGCGGGAAACTGCCCAACGATTGATGTCGGAAAGTTATATATATGTTGAATGGCGCGGTAAACACTGCTTGCGCGATGTAGGATTCGTGTGATGTCAGAATTTTGTGTGACGTTAGGATTTTGTGTGACGTCAGGTCTTTGATGCGAACTACGTCGCATGTGGCGATGTAGATGGCGCCACAGAAGTTACAATGTTAATAATATTGTAAATTGGTTTTGGAGGTCGGACAGTCAGTCGTTTTATGAGGTATTTTATGGGTTGTGGAGATCGGACAGTCAGTCGTTTCATGCAAAATACTCGTATTCTGCTGCATCTGGTTAGACTGGAAGCCGACCCCAACATGGTAAGAAAAAAGCTAGGCAGATGATGATAGTTTTGATTTATTGCAAGCCGCCTGCGCTTAGAATTTTAAGTTTTTTATGTAGGTCAACTAGCCGTCTTTCGACTTGTTATAAACTGCAACATTAATCGGTTTTCCCGGTGCATTTCCAAAATATGAGATTCTACTCAAACTTCAGAACTTCTACTAGGTACTGAGCCAGTTTCAGGTATTTACTTGTGCGAAGTTTAAAAAGTAACCACTACTTTTACTTTTAGAACGCATGATTGTGACATAATGTATTATCGAAATATGAGAGATGTGACACTTATGCCGTTTCACTAACACTAGGCAACTCATAAATGTATACACGCTTAGTTTTCAACGCTCGGCTAAGTGCCGAAAGTCCAGCAGCGCGCTTTTATTAAGCAGTTATTTAGGTGTCGCCTAGTGTTCAACAAACAGGCATTAATGATTTTATTGTAATCTGTTGCTGTAGAATTATTTTTCTACTGTCTTCTCCGCTATTCTGTAATATTAGCAGTTCTGTTATTTTGCTTACATATACTTTTAATATTGTGTTAACATAGTGACTTATAATATAACATCGCCTTGGATGAGTCAGTAAAGGTGTTATCAAAAGGTGATTTAAATAAATAAATAATTATAATTTTCACTGATTTTTGACTGCTCGTTGGTCTAGTGGTAGCAAGCGCTACTGCTGAGTATGAGGTTCCGGGTTCGATTCCCGGGTCGGGCAAAGTGTTATTGGGTTTTCCATCTGGAATTTCTCAGTAACAGCCCGCAGTCTGGATTTGTGCCCGGTTGATGGCAATAGGCTCGCCCCCTATTACATGGGACTTAAACATAACTGGCGAAATGTGGGTGTACTATAGGTACACCTCTGCTAACCCTTCGGGGATTATAGGCGTGATGTTATGCTATGTAATAATTTTCATAATACTAATTTTTACTAAGTTTGATTTTCAATTTCTGGTTAAAATGGTTTCTGGTAAACATCACGATTATGATATTGTGATGAAGATATTTTGTATTTACCTACGCACTGAACTACTTCAGAAGTGTTAGATTTTCTATTTCGGTTGATATAATATACTGCGTAGAAGTTTTATTTGTTTAATAAATTTGTTTGAGTTTCAACTTCAAAGTTATTGAGTTAGGTTTAACAATAACTTTAGTGGAATCTTTTTTTAAGGGCTTTATCGCTGAGCGATAACGTCGCCCTGTAACATCAGCAAAATAACTAAACCTATAAACACTTTTTTATTGTAACACTACTGTTATTACTAACTACTTATAAAAATTAAAAAAATAAACAATTTGTACATTGTCCTGAGTTGTTCCGACAAATGAAAAGCCAGGACAGATTTACAGTCTCCAATGTCGTACTTGTTTGTTGAAGCAAGTAAATTAAATCGCAAAGCCTTATTCCGTACACACTTCATCAAAACATGTTGCACATCTTCGACTATTCCACATTCTTCACAGTTGGGTGACGTATTCTTTTTCATCAGAAAACCAAAGAGTCTATACTTGGATTTTTGTTTTCTTAATTAATGTACCTTGCACCCTTTATGTTCTTACCCTAACCATGTATTAAAGTTCTTAGACATAATAATTTTCATTGCTATATTTTCAGTGATTCCATAACGGTAAGACAGGAAACCTCATATGACAGCTGCTTTAGAATGTAGCTGTAGGCTTAGTGCACTGTAGATTTGTTGACCAATTTCTATTTTGTTGAGTACTTGTTGAAAGACCTACACTGTCCTTCCATACCTATTAATACTGTTATTTGAAAATATTGTAAAAGCCAATTATTTTTAAAAGAGTAACCGTGGAGTTTCTTTCCGGCTCTTCTCCATAGGAAGCGACTAATTGGAACCGTGCACCTAGCTTCTGGCGTTTCATAAGTGTCCATATAGGTTTATGTGAAATAAAATATTTTGAATTTGTTTTTGTTCGTTTGACGAACTTCTGTGTTTTCCTGAACCTGAAATTCAAAACTGAAAAGTTTTTAGGGTCAATGCTTCTCCAACGATATACAAACCAGTTTTATTATGGACTCGACTTTCGAAGGTGCTCATAAATCAGAAATGATAAAAACAAAACAGGTGCACTTGTAAACTTTTATTTTAAATTACAAAAGATAAATATCACTGTTTTAAAATTGGTTAAACTAACTAAAAGGTTTTGTTCAGTTACCAGTTTTGGCTCTAACTATAATGTTAACAAACCGTTTGACGTTGAGCGGCACATCAAAGGTGATAAACGTCGTGATTGGAAGACAGCCGGTGATTTATGAACAATATTCGGCTGCCACCTGTTTGAGGACTAATTTATGAATCATAACAGGTATCGGTTCAGTATATCAATTTAGGCTAGTAGATATTCATATACATGTAGGTTCCCTTTAGGGTTTCCCTTTAATTAATCTTCAAATCTCTGCAAAAATAACAAGTATTCTTAAGTCTGCAGCCTTACGCAGCACAACTGTATTTAAGCTTGAATTTTTTTTCGTAGCATTGCACCTTGTGTCGTACGGAGAAAATAAGTATATTGCTCTAACATACAACTTTTAGTTTTTTACTGATAGGAAATTAACTGTATGCAGTTAGCATACCGTTAATTTCCTATTAGTAAGTCGGTTAGGTTCCTTTTGGTTTTACTATGTTAATCAAAAGACAAACTTCTCAATTCAAAGAAGTCACCCAATTCATACGCTATAAATAATAGGGCGGCACATTAGTTAACGTCCGGCGCGTTCGGCGGCCGGCAGTCGAGTGACACTGTGTCATTAGCGCGCGACTCACGCGCAGGCTAAACTGCGCCACGTGCTGCGTCTGCGCCGACAAACGGCGTGTGCACCCTTCCTACACGTACAGGCTGTTTTGTTGAAAGTGTTTGAGGTGGCTTTTTTTCTGGGAATGTGGGAGAAGCTGGAGAATACATATTGACTTTTGGAGTAAAGCTTTGCAGCAAAATAAAAAAAAAGGAACTTGTCTAATAATAACTTTGTCTAGTAGTCTCTGATGTTTGCCTACAGTGCCTTGATACCAAGATTTCAAACAGAGTTTTCAGGAGTAGAATACGTGGGAACATGTTTGATGTTGAAAGCCTTTTCATGATACCTTTACAGAGCTTTTCACAGTATACTGGGAGCATAATTTGCAAGTCTTATCTTATTATTTATTTTCAGGCTCGTAGCCTGAAACACTACACCTAGTAGCCTCTATTTTTTTAATTTTGATACATAAAGCTAAAATTTTCTTCGGTCTTGTTAATGAGCACTTTCTGAAACACGCTGTATCCATATCAGAATGACGACGTATTTAATAATAACAGCAGGGAGGTCTGTGCAAAGGAGCCGGCATGACCACCGAAATCACGTAGCAAACCATCAGCCACCCTAATGTAAACAATAGACAAAGGACCCGACGCTGTTATTAGGATACATGATAACTATCATAGTTGGTGAGTACAGTTGGAGGATTTTCTGGGTGGAAAATTGTGACAGAAGGCTGTTCTGCATCTTTTTTTTTTTTCAATGTACTTTATTTCTAATACAATCAAGTCAATACCATTAATCTTAATTTCTTATCTATCTTATAGAATGAAGTAATATTTTGTTTCAGCACCGTTCTCACATGTATAGTTTCAATTTGAATGATGTAACAATATTTTGATTTAAAAGAGTGTCCGTGGAGTTTTTTGCCCGTTCTTCTCCAACGGTTCTAACTACGCTTTGGAATTGGCAACTTGCTTTAAAATTTGAAATTAGTACTCATTCTTATAATATTTTCCATATGTCCCATTCAGTTGAGCATCACAACATTTAAATCTTTTAACACCATCTTCAAACATTAATTTTCAATTTCGGAAATATTAAGATTATCTATCAATAATTTCCGTTCACTATTCAAAGCAACATGTTCAATTTTTGAAATATTATTCATTTTTGTGCACTATTTGAATCTCTTATTTCCTCTCTTTTGCCTTCTCCACCTGACTGTACCTGTGCGTCCGTAATACCAGGAATCCCCGGCCGTGTCGTAGGGTGGTGCTCCGATTTTGTCAGTTCTTTTTCACTAAAGAGGTCGTTAAGATGCCATCGTACTGGGAGATTAGGCTTTAAAGGAATTGTTCTTTTTCTGTGGCAATGTTATTGTAGATTCTTGTTAGATATTAATTAGGAAAATGAATTTGTGGAGACATTAGAAACTTGTTAGTTTCTTTTAGTGCTTAGGTTTAGTCATTCTAAGTTAAAAATTAATTATTGATTACTAGCTGCGCCCCGCGGTTTCACCCACATAACTCTCGATCCCGAGGGAATATCGGTATAAAAGGTATCCTATGCCTTTTCTCTAGTCATGGTCTACCCATGACTTAAATTTGATCAAAATCTGTTCAGCCGTTTTGCGTGAAAGCGTAGAAAACAAACAAATAAACCAACAAACTTACTTTTGCATTAATAATATTAAGTTAGGATATATTTGTAATATATATTATATATAGTTAGGATTAGGATATCGGCAAATAATTATAATTACAATTTTTAAATTAACTATCTGCAAAATTGATCTAGTTAATTAATCATGTTCACAAAGATTACATGGCGTCACCGTGAAAGTGATTATGAATAAAGCTTCCAAAACTGATTAACCTTCATTAAATGTGAGTTACGGTATAATTTTAATTAAATTCATATCAAGCCTAGCATTAGGAACCCAAATAAGCTTCATAGTAACCGTTAAGACAAACTATTTATAATCACCAGTTTATTAAGGTAACTTTGTTGTAAACCTATAATTTTGTTATTAAAAATTACAGACACCGATTTTTAAAGTGTTAAGTTCATTCTGAGTAAGAATGTTTATTTTTATCGTAACACGGCTTGCTTTTAACTCTTTTATGAATGACTGCGGTTTTGCCCGGAGTTTGGTTGCGTTAATTTCATAAATTATAGAACTCTTTTACTTCAAGATATATCACAGTATTTTATGTATAATGGACCGAAACTGCTGTTCCGAAGCTGAACTTTCTATACAATGTCGCCCATGGGCATGTAACCACCGGTATTTTTCTGAATATTCATGAAAAATTATCAAAAATTAACTTCAAAAGAGGGGGGTTTGACATATCTCCGATATTATTGAGTCGATTGGGATTGTATTTATTATGTTTAAAAGCGTATGAGTTATTTTATCGGATTAAGTAACATTTTTTATTAAAATTTGTCAACTAAAAAAACGGAGGTGAAGACATTTTTTTTTTCTAAAAAAACCAGTATTTATTTAAAAAAAAAAACAAGTGTTAGTCCATAAAAGCACAGGGGATTTTGAAAAATAAATATATAAGAAAAAATTTAAAAAAAAATTAAGATAGACCTCCAAAGTTATTTAAAAAAAAAATCATGAATATTCAGAAGAATACGGGTCACATGTCCATGGTCGGCATTGTGTACATTCAATTACAAGTGAACGGAAGAATTTTTCAACCGACTTACACCACTTACAATATTTAGATTTTCTAGATAATCAGTCGAATAGTTAGGTAATTCATTTTATTATTTTTAAAAGTTATTACATATATTAAAACTACTAAGAAAACACAATTCAAAAACGTAAAAGGGTTAAAAAACATAGGAATACGGTACTTTGATAATTGATTCCAGTTTTTATAGACCTTATTGATAGACACACAGACGTCCCCCTCAATCACTATGTAGGGGATAATTTTATAACCTTAAAGTCAGGCCGTTAGTTACAAGGTAAGTAAAACGGACCTCACTTAAGATGCATTTTTAACAACAGGGTTGCCCCACTTATAATTTTATTTGTTGAATCAAAATTGAAAGATTACAAAGCTCGGATTAGGATTACTGAGTTTTGATTGAGAGGAATTTTAGGGTATAGACGGTTCACGGAATATTCAAATTTTACCGTATTGATGATTCATGTTAATGCTGGCATTTAAGTTCGTTTTCGGAATGTGTATTTCCCATTTTAATTTTGTTATTAAGGCTTGCGTATTTGTATTTTTCTTTTTTCTGTTTGATGTTTTATTTTAATGGTTTGATGTTGTGTTTAAATATTTATTTTAATAACTAATACTCAGATTGCTTTGCCATTTCAACGGTCTAATTTGAAATTAGGTAACTGTCGGCTTATGAGACTCTAGTTCAAAATTAGCAACAATAACATTGCTTCAATACACAACATTAGTACCTATTTGCTATGATTTTGGGTTTTATTTCCAGCGCAATAATAGGCATTTTTTGTTAATATTTTACCATCGAAAGCCTTAGTTTGTTCGAGTAAAATAACAGAACTGATTTTTCAACACTGAATCACATGCTTGATCTATTTATGGTGATCGGAATCGAGAATTCAATACTGGTACTGCCTTTGTTCGATTGCACAATATGATAAACAACATGTAATAACACTAGTGTTACAATGTTACATTGTAATCTATGAAAATGTTCACATTCATTCAAGGCAATCAAGTGGTTTATGATTTAGAATGTTACTGATGCTAAGCTAATGCTGAAATCTTTATAAATATAATGATTCAAATAGACACATCGTCACCTTATTCTCTTTCCACTTTCTCAAATCGAGGTATCTGACAATTTAGCAATCGTCCTGTTACGTTCCTTAGTGTTGTACCAGTAAATTTGTTACCCACTGGTCAGCATGTGTCAACCCTACCAGCGGTCGCGGGGTCGCTGGGCGTGGTGGCAGATGGCGCGATTGTCGGCCGGTGCGTTCGTCCTGTTTACCTGCCCGTACTCCGCAAATAAAAGCAATAGGTGCCTTCACACCTTTCGATATAAAAGATTAATTCTAAAAAGAAAAAAAAACCTGTACAAAATAGGATCAAAATTTTTATGACCTATTTTTTTTTCAAAATCAAAAGCATTGGTACATTTTGATGTAATCAGAAATATGCTAGAAAAATCGCAAAAACAAACAGCCCAAAATGTCATCTTAACGATTTCACATGAAATCCTTATAAGTTACGATCTTTTCCAGAAAATCAGATCGGTTGGTGTAAAAAGCTTTTTCAGCAACGCAGCGATCCAGTTTATATTTAAAAGCCAACAGAATTTAAAATGCCAAGTAAAGCAACGTAAATATTGGGAAGAGAATAGATGAAGAAGTTTTTCTGCCTCGTTGCTCTAGAGCTCGCAAGCCCGAAGATTCTGGATTCGTTCCCCGAAGTCAAGCAAATTGCTACTGCAGGGTTTTTCTATCAGGAAATTCCCATTGTCTGATTTGTGGCGGGTTAGTGGTAACATGCTCGCCCTCTATGTACTGAGATGGGACTAATGTCCGTTTTCACCTTCACTAAAATACACTTAAAAGAATCCCAAAATAAAAGTGCACTGTCGGATTTTCAACGCTAGGGCCAGCGCTGAGAATTGAAAATCCAACAATGCACTTTTATGTACGGATTCTTTTAAGTGTCAGATTTGACAGTTCTATAAACCCTTTCAATACTAGCGTGTTATGTTATGTCTAAATGATGTACTTACAAGTTAATATTAAGACGAAGTATATCGTCGTCTGCACAGCTGTAGGACAGCTTTCTAAGTCAACTTTGACCGATCTCACGGGTACCATATTGTGATCATTGTGTTTATCTTATTTATTGGCATTTAGATTACTTACTTTCGTTTGCATTTTTGTCTAGAATCATAAATTTTTGATGTGTAACATTTTTCCTCTCGCTTCCTGCAATCTGTGGGAGTGATTCCTTGAAAATGTGTAACAGGAAGCCGGGGAAGCGCGCATTATTTGATTTGACCAGCGTTCGCGCGCGGTGCTATAGTTGGCCGTCAGATGGGACCAACCCATTTTCCGAGAGGTTTTGTACTGTCAGCCAAGTTGTTAGATGTTACACATCATATGCGACTAATGTAAGGCTTGCTAATATTTTTGCATCTCTCTAGGTGCCCAAGTATATACCACCATCACCATTTGTAACGTTTACTGCGAAAGTTGGGCCTCCTAAGAAATCGCTTTTAGCTAATGGTTTAGTGTGTTCGCAGTGTCTCGTTTCTTTCCGAACCCACCCAACTAGCAAAACATGTGCTTATAACTATCTACAAGACTATTTTTTAACGCTTATAAGATACTTATAGCTTGCTACAACCCTGGATTTGGGCACACTTATAGGAGCATTTTGTTTTTATAACGATCGTATAATCAACTTACAGAATGTTATTAACTCCTATGATGTACTTGTAATAGCATTAGAGAAGTATAAAGAGTCCTACAATTATAGGTAGTCCTATAATTTTCATTATAGGACTTTTTTGCTAGTCAAGTATGCCATCAATTGCCTTGACAGATACATAATTTTACTAATTTATTTTAGAACGCTCACAATAAATAAGTTCATGAAACCAAGGTATTTTTCAATTTTAAAATATAAGATTCCAAAGTTCCAATACATCTTATTGCAACTTCTGAGGGGTCGAAATAGACTGATGTTCTTACTAATTACTTAAGTGAAGCCATTAGTTTAAAAAACGTTTGAAAGCGCGTTGCAACTTCAGCAAAATGAATTCCTGGTGAACTTAGGAAGGCAACCAATGACCTAATCCAACAATAACTTATAATTGGCTTTAAAATATATTCTTAATCTCGCATACTCACCTTCATCCTCCACGACCCTTTCTTTTAATCTAGATTACGGAAACATAATTTCCGTCTGTTCAAGTGTCCTTGACCCGACAATTCCACCTGTTGAAACTTGACCTCAAATCGGTCTAATCGATGGAATCGTTGCGAACGGGCCGGCGCCCGCGCAGTCGAGGGGAAGCGGGGAGGGGGAGGGGGGCGTTCAGTGCCCGTGATTTAATACCCCAGTCGCTAATTATGGCTTGTTCAAATTGTAGCTTTCTCACGGGCAAGACGGACCGGTTACACTATAACCTTAACTTTTAAATCGAGTTACAACGTTTTTTTTTTATAATTTTCACATAAAATACGCTATTACATTTTTATTGGATTATAATTATAGAAATGATATGAAGGAAGTTATTAATATTAATTGGTTGGGATTAAGTTTTCTATGTGCAACGCGTGTTTTCCTGCGAATGATGTGAGTGTTAGAGTTATTGAGATTTGTAATGAATAAAATATTAATTAATTCTTTCTCGTCTTAATTTTTTCTTCACTTGCCCAGATTTTTTGAGACTGTCACTAAACAGTTTGGAGCCCTGTATGATCCATGTTCAGCCGAGTGATTTTAGTAATTATTAACAATAATGTGCTATCATGAACTTTATCTACGCGTATTCCCGAATATATCTACTGTTGCAAAAATGTGGTAACTTTTTAACAGGATAAGTAAATTATTGTAGTCTGTATATTTTCAAACTAGCGGTTAACCTCGCGGTTTCACCCGAATTAGTCGTAAATCCGTTCAGCCGTTTAAGCGTGAAAACGGAACAAACAAACATACAAAAAAATTAAATATTTTTATAATATTATAATTTAGATTAGATATGAGTTTAGGTAACAGGTATACTCATACGAAGTACATACCTGTTATTATTTAAATTCCACATAAAAAATCGGAATGCAATTTTTTTAACCAGCCGTTAACCCCCGATTATTTTTGTACCATCGTATCTTAGATGCGCCGATGCGCCGTACCTTACTGCATTCGCTATACTTATTCTGTCTGCTCCAACCTGTTACCCGGTCAACCTTCGAGCTATGCCCCTCTCCCTCCCACACACGTAACCTGTCATACATCCCTCCCGCTCTAACGATCTCAGGTCAGGCCGAAGCACATTACAGTAATGATACATAAACACATATTTAAGTAAAGATTCTTTTTCTGTTAAAAAGTTTTACGTCTGAGTGTGTAGTCTGGTATTTTATAATTTGTGGTATAATTCTGCATTTTATTGAGATTGCAGGGCTTTTCAGTATTGTAATAGACTTGATTCATGAGGTAGACTGATGATGATGACCTCCCTGTTAGGTCTCATTATAGTGCATGGTTGGATAGCTGTATATCCCACCCATGCGGCAATGGCAGGTTAATTCGGTGGGACATTTTACAATAAGTCACCCGAAAATAGTCTCTGGAGAGATCTAAAGAAAGGAAAAATAGTATAGACTATTTTTCCTAGATCCTCTCTAGATCCCTCCAGAGACTATTTTCGGTAAAGGTATATATATTTTATCATGCTCAAGTCATGCTCACTTAAATTTCTCGCTGATGTTGGCGAGTGTGTTGGATCATTCGGTTCCCTACAAAATGGTTGAGCTGGATTGTGCTGATCCACGCGTCATGTTTGTGAACGTCATGGCGTCGTCAGTTGAGACTGCTCATCTCTTATCTGCCAGGCCTTATTTTTAATCTAATATTTTCAATTGCTTTTGTACATTGTTCTCACATATAGAAGCAACAATAATAATGTACCCAGAATTTAATATATAATATCAAACCAAATATAATACCATCAATTTTTAAAAGAGTATCCTCGGATTTTCTTGCATATTCTTCTCCATAGAGATCTACGTTTTGGAATTTGCAACGAGCTTCAACTTTCTGACTAACTGACCGACTCTTTGACGATTCAAAAGTGCCTGTAAATGGTTTAAGTGAAATAAATGCTTTGAGTTTAGACCGTATTCTCGGCGGCAACGGGCATACTTTTATATGAAACTGTTCTCGCTCCCCGCGCCGCTGCCATCGGGATCAGTTCCATTTATTTAAATTGATAGTTGTGGGGGACCCTTTAGGCCATATTAAAGGGCCCCCGTAACTATCAATTGGAATGGTCAATTTTTACACACTGATGCGCAAATTGATCGTCTACCAAATGCAATTGAAGCGATTGATAATATTACTAACACTGCAAATGATCAATTGCAACTGATCGTTTCGGGGACACTTATCGACCTATTTACGCTAATTAACCCAATGCTTCATTTCAAATCATCAGTCCATTTTAATTAAGAAGTTTATTTTTGCTTAGACTTTATTTTAATTTGCAACTCCTTTTTTGTTGCTCTCTCGTTTCATGGTTCAGACTTCTAGTTTAGGACAGTCGGTCATGTCCTCAACGTGTATGAAAACTGAAAAATAAAATAACGTAATTATGCGTCAAAATTATCATTTCTTTAACCTATCTTCAAATTGCATTGGAATTATTGATTAATTCCATTGATGGTGTTAGTCGAAAGACTCTTAATTCAATTTTAACATTCAATTGAATTGTTATATCCGGAACTGCATTCTTCCTTCAGTATTAACCGCATTTGGTCCAACTCCTGTTAAGGTAAGTTGGGTTTAAGGCACAAGTAAAAGTCTGCTGCAAAAAGCAGCAGTGGTGGCGCAGAAGTGGCCCAGTGGTAACAGCCCCGACTTAGGAGTTGCGTCGTAGGTTCGAACCCTGACAGGTACTTTACTTTGTGTAAATTATTCGTCACCACACAACGGTGAAATAAAACATCGTGAGGAAAACGGCATGTCCTAGAACCAATGAAGACATGTGAAATCTACCAATCCGCACTGGACCGTCGTGGTGGACATTAACATTATACACTGATTATGCTGCAAAAAGACGAAGACAGTATTTTAAAAGTGGGTACCATAAATTGGGAGTCATTATAATTTAGAAGTATACATACTCTCATTAGAGTCACAGACATACTCCAGCAAGTCACAAAGGTCGAGGAAGGTTTTCGTCGCTTCCCCCATCTTGCCGCAGATCGGAATTGTATCGTGAACGCAAGTGTCTGACTGCAAACAGAATTGCTCAACTTTGTTCTGTGGAGTAGAATGAAGATGTTTATCAATTACTTACCAGCGGCTTCACCCGCGTGATATCCTTATAAATTATAACCTTTGTTACTCAGTAATAATCAGTGATCGGAGTAGACATTGATTTTACGTACACGCATCATGAATATTCATAGAAATCATACCATGGATAAGCCTTTTTTCCGGGATTTCATTTTGGTACTTACGGGATTGAATCAAATATTGTAAAAGTAAGGATTTTATAAGTCAAAGTCAAAGTCAAAGTCAAAGATTTATTTGCATACTAAGTGTACATTTTGGTGTTTTTTACAAATGCAGGTACTTACAACTTAGCGGCCTTTTCCAGGCATCGCAAACTTGAGGGCTAACTAGCAAACATTTAAACTTTACGACACAATGAAATTCATAATTATCTTCTATGATTAAGTAGGATTAAATCTAATAATTTAAGTCATAACATTTTGACGCATGCACATTCTTATAATTAATTAACTCTATTTGTGTATAATGTCTGTGAGCAAATTATAAACTACTACATTAGAAATTTATAGAATGCGATAGATAAATATTTAAAATTGTTTTTTTCTTATTTACCAAGTAATAAAGTGAATCTTACTGTTGTGCGTCGAAACCTACATAATATGAATAATTTAGTAGTTATTTCTTGTAAGTATATTATCTGCTGCTTGTAATTGTTACTATTCTTGAATAAATAAATCAAAATATCTTTTTATACTTCTTAATATTATTTCGCATTCAATGCAATAACAGCAAAAGGGTACATTTCTTATTCATATTGATGTATTCTTTGTTCTACACATTACAACATTTGAAATTCCTTAAAAAATCTTAATGATTTCAAAATCCCGGAAT
Source organism: Omphaloscelis lunosa (assembly GCA_916610215.1). NCBI lineage: Eukaryota > Metazoa > Arthropoda > Insecta > Lepidoptera > Noctuidae > Omphaloscelis > Omphaloscelis lunosa. The sequence continues at coordinate 7,320,507 of OU744265.1, read as the reverse complement.
CCCGGAGGCATATCCATAATAATATATACGTGCCAGTTCATTGACCCCAAATCAATCTACCTACTCCGATCACCGGTAATAATATAGTATTCTACTGGTGAATGAATTTTTAAAATCGGTCCAGTAGTTTTTGAGTTCATTAATTACAAACAAACATACAAATCTTTTCTTTTGAATGTACAGTTATTCTTTTATTAATTTGTTAAAACTGTGGCCGCATCTACAACTTTACATGCGAACTACGCATCAAAGACGTCACACAAATCCTGCATCGCGCAAGCAGAGTTTACAGCACAATCAGGAAATATTATAAGTTCCCGACATCAATCGTCGGGTAGTTGCCCACCGGACACGACACCCATATGGTCGGAAGACCCTCCCTTTTCTATGGAGTATGAATGAACTTTACACCCCGTTGATTCGTAAATAATACAATTTTTAAGCTGAAGCCGAATTTACTCGTCCGAATCCGGGCGAATCGACCATTTCAATAAATATTAGTTTTTCTTGAGGCGATTCGCACGAATTCAATTTATTTGTACACGAATCGACAACTCCAGCAATACGTAGTAGTTAAGTACACTGGCGCGCAGAAGTGATTAGAGTAAAATATTTTGATATCAAATGAAATACTACTTGATCAAAAATATTTTAATTTAAATATCATTTTAAGATAACACTTTGTAAATTGTGCATCTCGCTCAGAGAGTTATAGATTAGATTTTTAATACGCATAAATCAAGATAGATAATGCAGGGTGGCATAAGTCCCCTCTTTGAGGAGTGGCCAGAGAGGCGCCACGGCGTCCTCACCTTCCGCCTAACGCAGGTCCTCACCGGACACGTTTTTTTCGGGAGGTTCCTGTTCAGAATAAGGCAAGAGGAAACGCCCGGGTGTCACCATTGTCTGGATCGCCCGGAGGACACGGTAGAGTATACAGTGGAGGTCGGCCCGGCTTGAGCGGAGCATCGCCGTTTCCTCTTGAAGGCGATCAGCGGCGGCGATTTCTCGCGTCCTGTCCTGGTCCAGGCCATGGTACGGAGCGAGAGGGCATGGGAGGCCGTCACCTTCTTCTGCGAAGCAGTAATGCTAGCAAAGGAGGAGGCGGAACGCATTAGGAAGAGACAAATTTCGCGCCCTCACGGCCCTAACCGCCGCAGGAGACGCCCTGGCTGTCGGGAGTTGCATACCGATTCCTGGCCACCATAGGCGCGGGCTTGCGGACGGTGAGCAGTGGGTAGCTCGCCGTTCAATAAATGACGGCGGACCCCGTCAGTTCTGCTGGGGCCATGCCTGCCTGGGTCGTGGGAAGGTCCGAAAGGGATACCGTGGCCCCTGGCAACATGGCATCAGAAGGAACACGGGTGGGTTTTAATCAGTGAGAGTCTGACACGCCCTCCCGCTCCGCCCAGAGCGGGAGAAGTTATTAGATAATTTTCCACCCAAAAAAGGGGGTTCAGAATCATGTACTGAATCTATGGTACTTAACAGTTTTTGCGTCGATGTCCCTGCTATCCTATGTATGGTAATTATATAAAAAATAACATACAAAGTAATAACATTAGTTAGATTTTCTCCAATTATTATTGTCTCACTATTGTTTGTGTCATTAAGCATACGGCACGGTTTAAGTGATAATTATTTACATAATATACAAGATGGCGATTTAGTCACCTGCATCCGTCAAGGGTTGATAAAACTCATGATAACAAAAAGAAAAAAAATCGTATTAATTTGATTTTAATTGGATTAATTTGATTTAAATCAGTTTTTTTTATTTACTTACTTATTCCAATCTTTTTTCAATTGGAAGTCGCTTATTATTTTAAAAACAAAACATCTATTTGTTTATTTTAATTAAAAAATATAAAAAAAAAGAATCGACATTGCAGTTCTTCTAATCTTAACAATAATAGTCACATAAAATTCAAACAAAAAATCAGCAATGTAAAATTAAGAAAATCAACAACTTGAACATTGAACTTGACATTAACCGTTTGGGTATTGCTGCAGTTGCAGTCACTTAACATGTTTTGTAGTTTATATTCTTATTGGTTACCTACATAACCACAGCCATTTTTTTGTATTCACGCTATCACTAATCAATCACGAAAGACCGGGCGAAAATACATCAAGTCGCTTGTTTACATTTTGGGGAAAACCCGAACTGCGCAGATAAACATAGCATTACATGTATGTGTGGGCCGTTGTTTATGTCGGGAAAGTCCCTTGACACTTTTGGTTGATTTTGTTGCATTAAAAAAGGCACTGATTTAAATAACGATGTTATTTTAAATCACTAAATTTTAATCGCGGTTTGAATCACTGATTAAAATCAGGTGATTTAAATCATCTCAACCCTGGGTGATTCTACACGTCATACTAAACGACTTTCACTATGAAACTTATATCCGACTCGTTGAAAATAATTACAAATTCCTATACAATAGTAGACAGTATTTCGATGCATTTGTTTTTTGTTACGAATCGGTTATGAATTTCATAGTGAAAGTTGTTCAGTATGACGGGTTGAATGGCCTCCTAGACGGATGCTGGCTAAATCACCACCCTATATTATTTTCATAGTTTCAACTTTTCAAGTTAATTATGCTATCTTTAAGGCTTGTGCAAACTGGCGCGATATCGCGGGCGCTACAGGCAGCGCGACCTTTGTAGCGCCCGCGATATTGCATTGGTCTGCACAAGCCTGTAATCTAAATATTAATTTATTCATTTTTCGTTTTATTTATTTCAATATAATAAATTTTACCCTAATCACTTCTGCGCGCCAGTGTACTTTACTACTACGTATTGCTGGAGTTGTCGATTTGTTCACAAATAAATTGAATATTTATTAAAATGGTCGATTCGCCCGGATTCGGGCGAGTGACCAATAAGCCGGAAGAGTTGGTCATAGTGGTAAATAACAATTCCATAGTAATAATTATTATAAATGCCAAATAATTTCGTCTGATAACATCAACAGTTGAATAGCTTTCGATGTAATTTGGCATACATATAGATAGACCATGTCATGGGTTAGGACAGGATACTTTTAATCCCGGTACGTTCCCGTGGGACAATTTCGGACCTCCACGCGGGCGAGGCCGCGGTCAAACCAATCTGATAATAAATAAATGAAAGAAGTTGTATGTATACGAACCGATGGAGTTGACACGTACTTGGGAACATGGCAGCTGACTTGTGATATATTGTTGAGTAGGAATAATACACCTGCAATGACAGTATATAGTCTTAAAAAAACTACAAAAATACAACCGACTTCCAAACTACAAAATTAAAAACAACTTTCATTTCGGAAGTCGGTGTCTTTGGATAAGTATTTTAGTTTTTTGCCACCGACTTCCGAAATTAAAGTTGTTTTTAACTTTGTAGTTTGGAAGTCGGTTGTATTTTTTGTAAAAAAAAATCTATTTTTTTTTTACTTTTTATGGGTAGTTTTATAATTTATCTAAGTTACAATAGCCTAATGTCAACTGCCCTTTCACAAAATATTGCTTTTCCCGATGCAGGGACTTTAATTGTTGAGGAGTTCTAAAGGTACTTCACCATCAACTCTACACCATCCTGTAATTTTCTACTAACCCCACGTTCGCAAGGGGTTATTTTACACTCGACGTTTTTTTAAAGTGCACTGGATTTTCAACTCTCGGCGTTAAGCATAGCTTTCAGAATTCAATATAGTGAAACCCTAGCGCGTTAGAAACGCGCACTGTTGGATTTTCAACTCTCAGCGCTAAGCCGATTGTTGAAAATTCAGTGCACGGTAAAAACAACGTGGCAATGAAAAAGCGCCCGTACCTTCGTGGGTTAACCGGCTAAGTCGATTTGTTTTATTAAAAACACTAAACTAAATGTTATAAGAAAAATGTAATACTTTCACTTACAAAAAACAAATATATCAGATATCTTTACCCACATTCCGGTATCGCAGGAATGCTTGAATGATAAGAATCGGCGCAGTAATAGTTATGGGACCATAAACTAGTTACAGACCAATGTTTGTTGGTTTTAGAACTGCCATTGTCAGGGGTGCACAACTATTTAGAAATACCTATTATTTGTATCAGACAGGATTCTGGCTTATTTTGTGCCCGTTTGATGGTAGGGCTCGCCTATTAAATGGGACTTAAACATAACTGGCGAAATGTGGGTGTAGTATTAGGTACACCTCTGCCTAACCGTTTGGGGAATACAAATTTGATGTTATTTTGTGAAGAATAGCATATTTTTGAGGAGCTTCCCGGGAGATCTAATACAATAATAATAGGTATAATTCAATTGCTGCTAACAGACCCAAAAAGCCTTTTTATGTCACAAGCCATTGTTTCTTCCTGCTGCATCCTGTCTTTTACTAACTTTATCATTTTTTATCACTGGGTCTGAGCTATCTAACTTTCAATAAGGGAAGTTTTGTCAAACTGCTATAAAATCTGTTTTAAATTATTGAAGTGAAAACTTCTTTAGGCGCGTTGGGCATTTTTGAGATGGGATCAAACCATTGATTTCGCGACACTGTTACGACACGTCATTTGCAAACGCGATTGTGCTCTTTATTTATATTATGTTACGGATCAATGTTCTATGCAGGTATTTTTACTTTAAAGGTTTTGTGAATGCAATTGTGCTCTTTATTTATATTCATTTACGGATCAATGTTATATCCAAGTATTTTTACTTGAAAGGTTTTGGAAGTTTTTTTTTTTTTGTAACCGCGATTGTGCTCGTTATTTTGATAAAGTTACGGACCACTGTTCTATACAAGTATTTTTCTTCCACCAAGGCTAACTTGTTCAAGTTTTCACTTCTGTCGGCACTCCCGGAGTGCCACTTTAAAAAAAAAGTAAATACACACACAGCATAACTGTCCAATGTGCATATCCGTGTGTGTGTGTGAGTCCAATTATGGAATGACAAGAGCAAATGTATAATGATACACAGATCAGTTTAAGAAGAAATGAGGAGAAAAGGCTTTCAAAAAAATCCATCATTTTTTATCATAATGTTGAACAACCCTGCTAAATATTGCACGTTCCACATATGCTTCAATATTATGTGTGTGTTGTAATAATTTCCTGTTCCACAGCCATAGTTTAGCTTAACCAACGTAAACAAAAGAGGTTATTGTTCACCTAGATCATTGTTGTTCGTTCGCCGAAGTGACCGTGCACATTATGATATCTAGAAAAGTTTTTACTAGTAAGTCATTTCCTACTGTTTTTCTTTATTACCTTACCTACTTTCAAACGGCTTGGAAGCCTTCGGTTGTGAATTAATTTTTAAGGCACAATTTCCTACATCATCAATAGCTTTTTTATCTTTACGATTGTCTTGACATTTTGAATTGTAGTTTTGAAACATCTTTACTGTTTCAAATCAAGATACAATATTTAATTATTCTATGTTTTTTGTTGTTCAGTTTTTTATTTATAATTGTTTCAGCTTTAGTAATTATTGGATTAGCAGCAGAGGTGTGGTCGCACGTTGAAATAGAAGCTGAGGATTACTTCTTTCCTCTAGAACCGGTATTATTTCATCTTGCTTTTAAACGAATAAATGCTTTTAGTCCACTTATTAATTAGCAACATAATATTGTTCCTAAAACTAGAAAAATAATGTTCATAAAAGCTTTACGTACCGCATCTCTTGACACGGTCTCTAAAGGAATGGCGCTGGGTCGAGAGTCTCAAAACGCCGCAATGAGAAACAAAGAAAATTGTATTGCGCCCTGAAAAAGGTTGTTTTACTTAGTTACAGCTTCTTTTATAATAACATCTGTGATTATTTGAATTCTAATGAAAACTTCAAAAGGTTTCGTGATTTCAGTTATTGTAGGCACTTCCATTTATGGATAAAACCTCCTCTCATCTCTCTCTCCCTTTCCATCTTCAAGAACCATTAATGGAACCGTTTTTCTGTGACAGGTAATAAATTTCTGCAAGATGGCCGACGACTGTCAGCATGACTTTGTGGAGATCTGCGGACAGGACTCCTTGGGTATTTCCAAGTTTTTCGTCGACAACTGCGACCTGTTCGAATACAACTGTGATGAGAAGAAACGTAAGTAATACCAAGAATATTTCGACAAGATGGTCAGAACAATTGGTAGCGGTACTAAAACAATTTTGTGCTTAAGAACATGAGGACATATTGACTTCCCCTAGTGGCCAAATATCGTTTTTGGCAAAATATATACTCGGCCGTAATAACGTTAAATATACGAACATTTTTTAGTAAATATAATATGTAAATTTTCCCGAAAAAGCACTGAGATGTGTATGAGTTAAATAACTCAACGATCTTATACTGGAAAACGAGTGAGACACTAACAACTGCTTAAAAAAGTGCCAAAGTCCAGTCTTTCAGAGATGAGAGCGTTTCAAAGATTCAATTGACTCACGGTTATGTTTTAAGCCCAGGCCACACTGGTAACGAAGCGAAACGAAGCTAAGTTCGTTTAGCTTTCTACCGCGTCTTTTCAAACTTCGGTTCACACTGCGTACTAAGCGAAACGAAAACGAAAGTATGAAAAGACGCGAAGGCAAGCTCAACGAACTTAGATTTTAGATTCGTTTCGCTTCGTTCCCAATGTGGCCTGCGCTTTACAAGTGTCAAAACTGTTCACATATCACACACGCATTTTTATTGAAGTTTTGTAACCATGAAAACGTAAATCATACTAATTTTCATTATTTGCAGAGTACCGACATGTGAAGATGGGCGTGTGTCATTACGAGGCCTCTGCCGCTACAGAAATGCCTTAGTCATAATGTCGTTGTTATGTTTTTTTTTATTATTATTATTTACACAAATAAATAATACGTAATAGAGTTAGAAATAAGAACTGCGCATAAGTTTAGGATATAAATAAATCTTTTATACGAAATTTTGATTACAACATTATTATCAATGGTGCAAATTCTGTTTCACCGACAGATTCAACGTTTGTGTTGTCGATCGTCTGCTGTCAAAGAGTGTTCTTAGATAGCAAGCGATTATGAGATCTGTATTTTTTTTTTTAAGTAATTTATTTTTCTGTCAAAAAGGTAGGAATTTGGTACATGGTATTTGTTACAGGCAGATTCAAACCTTTGTGAGAGCTGGAGTCTATACTGGGTTCAGAACCTGTATGACAGATCTCGAGGCTCACCCATAAAATTACAACATTAATTTGCAATTACGTACAATACAACATTAAAAATTTCCAATTACTGAGAGGAAGGGAAATTAATTTACAAAACAAACGGAGATGTGCTATGAGTGTCTTCGGAGAGTGTTGTGTGTCCGTGAGTGCAATATAAGTCCTCGAACCCAGCACCCACGAAGGGCACTGGGCGCGGGCACCTACTTGCCCGAGAGTGTGTGTGTGTGTGTGTGTCTGTGTGTGGTTAACAAGAAGAAACGCAATTAAAGATTAATTTGAGTAGGTGCATATTCATATAAGTGCAAGGAAACATTTTGTTTATTCTTCAAGTAAGCTTATTGAACAAACAGCAGGTGACAGGAGCGGTGGTTTGTTGGTATAAAAACGCAAACAACGGTACAAAGGCAAACTTGACATGTGAAAATACTCGAGACACACGCCTACGTCTCTGTTACGGATAACTTCTCATATATCTGCTGGTTGTGGTTATGATGTAAAGCAATTTTACAATGAGTTAACCTTAAAATATACAAGTATTTACCCGACTGCCCCAGAAGGAGGGTAATGTTTTTCGAGAGTATGTATGTATGTAAGTCTATTTCTTTGGCACGCTCTGTAGCCTAAACGGCTTGATGGTTTTTAACTTATGAGGTGTCATTAGATTCGTCTTACCTGTGGGAGCGACCGGCTATATAATATTTATATATTGCATTTGCAAATAAATAGAAAAGGAAGGATTGGTTTAAAACAAAATACTACATGATTGGTATCAGATAGAAGGTAGTAATGGGTCAATCATATATATATATATATAAATTTTTATAAAACTAAAAAACTTGAAATAAAAGAAAATTATTTAAAAAAAAAAACCCGACTGCAAAAACACAGGACAAACAAAAATTACAACATAATTTCAGGTTATTGGTTTGTCCCCGCCTGCAATGCCAAAATTTTATAGATTATAACATAATGCTTGTTTTTGTCTTTTCCGTTGTTTTTTTTTTTTACGATTACCTAATTAAGGCTGTTTCAGTGTCAAATTATTTTAAAAGTGGAAAATTATTTATTATTTATTTCAATTTTTTTTTAGCCTTTGTCAATCCTGTTGCATTGTTACTTATCGGAGTAGGTAGATTGATTTGGGGTCAATGAACTGGCACGTATATATTAGTATGGATATGCCTCCGGGATTCCAGGATTTTGAAATTATTAAGATTTATTTAAGCAATTTCAAATGTTGTGATGTGTAGAATAAAGAATACATCAATATGAATAAGAAAGATTAAACCCTTTGGCTGTTATTGCATTGAATGCGAAAAAAATATTAAAAAGTATAAAAATATATTTTTATTTATTTATTAAAGAATAGTAACAAATACAAGCAGCAGATAATATACTTACAAGAAATAACTACTAAATTAGTCATATTATGTAAGTTTCGAACGGAGCACAACAGTAAGATTTACTTTAGATAAATAAGAAAAAAACAATTTTAAATGTTTATCCATTCTATATATATTTTTTTTTTTTATATCCTTACTTTTACAATATTTGATTCCATCCCGTAAGTACTAAAATGAAATCCCGGAAAAAAGGCTTAAGGGTCTTTCAAACAGGCGCGACACGCGACGCGACTCAAAGACACCGCTCGTCGCGCGACGAGCGGTGTCTTTGTGTCGCGTCGCGTGTCGCCCCTGTTTGAAAGAGCCTTTATCCATGTTATGATTTCTATGACTATTCATGGTGCGAGTACGTAAAATCAATCTACCTACTCCGATCACTGGTTATTACATTTTTGCATATTACCTTTGGCATAAATCCAGTGTGAACAATTGTTGGTGAACCAATTAAATTAAATAAATACGAAAAACCCTAACGGGAAGAGTTAGGGTTTTTCGTATTTATTTTTTTTAAATTAAGCTAAAACTGGTTGAAATAGGTGTGGTTAGTTCACATCAATTCTTAGATCCAAATTAAAACGAAACCTCAATTTACTTCTGTCTATAAAGGTTTAAAAAGGTAAAACGTGATCTTTCAAATAAACGTGGTAATTATTATTGCTATTTTCCAACAAAATCATCTTCAAACAGGAGCGGTGCGCGAGCGCAAACAACGGTACGAGAGCAAACTTGACATGTTTGACGTCACAGCCTACGCCTCTGTGACATATTCTAAGAATTACTTGTACAAATATCTTATGTAAGTTATTGTAAGTGGATCGACTTCAAAGTCTAACTGCCACACTCAGAGAAGTCTAATGGTTCATCCTCAGAGTCAGTTAACGGTTCATTAGCGTCCCTTAAGGAGGAACCTTCGACCATGCCCGCGAAATTCAAATTTTCTTATGTTTTTTTCATTTTGTAGGTCAGTCTCAGATCTCATGTTGATGATTGATTGATTGGCGGTCATAAAAGATGGCCTCCCTCCATTTCTTCCACATCTCACGGTTACCTAAATAACATATCAAATTATTTGCTGCTAAGAATGTCAATTTCGTGAATTTATGACATTATACACCATCACTGAGAATTGTATTTACGATTTTAATTATTAACATTCTGTAAATACATATTTATTATTTTTACGACCGCAAATCAATCAATCATTAACATGAGATCTGAGACTGACCTAAAAAATACAAAAAACGTAAGAAAATTTGAATTTCGCGGGCAGGGTCGGCGCTTTCACCTTAATGACAATTTACTTTAGTTAAGTACAGCAAAAATTTTAAGCTTTTAACGATTGATTTTGGCATTTACGTTTAGGGTTATATTTTTTATTTTTACCAGTGAATTCGCTAAGCGTTTATTAAAAAGCAATAATTTCTGGTATGGCAGACTTTATTGAGTTTTTGGACTTTCCCAGAAAATATAGATAAGTAGGACCGAGGCAGTATTTACAAGTTTATTCTGATCCCTTAACAAAATACTCAATTCAAGATGCTACGATGTTTCTTTTTAAAAAAAAATTATAAGCGCGCGCACTATTTGAAATAGCTTACACTGTTATTATTTACACTTTGTTTTGAAGAAATTACATGAAAGTTCACTTAGTTTACGTTATTATATGAGCTGTATGTTTGAAAATTTATGTTGATATCTGGATGACCGAGCTTTGCTCAGTATTTTTTTTTAACGACTATTTCTAAAAATGAAACCTAGTTAGATCGATTTATCGCCCCCTGCATACTAAATTTCATGAAAATCATTGGAGTCGTTTTCGAGATTAAGATTATATATATACATATATACAAGAATTGCTCGTTTAAAGGTATTAGATAAGTTGTAATTTGATAAATGTTTATTGAAATGTTTTTTTAACACTTCGTTTGTTTATATTCACTAAGCACTCAATTGTTTTGGTCGGAAGATACGATGGATGGTAGAAATAACCATTGACTACACCGGTACTAGGTCACTGCTTTAAGTTTGTAACATTTAGCATAACAAATTCATAAAAGTAAGCATAAAACTATTTTTAATTCTTTTTTTACACGGAGTAGAACTGTACGTAATGACAGCGCCATCTTTTACTAATTTGTACTTAATAAATACATAGATGCTGTAACCATAAGAATTTTTCCACCGATCTTGTCTAATATTTTATGACATTAAATTTTTGACAGACTTTAGCGGTAAGTCTGTTTTGCAAATAACCTACAATTTTCCAGTCAAAGCCGTAATTTATACTACTTTCACCCAGTGGCACATTAACGTAATGGATCATTAACGTTAAGGATTTCATTAATTTCATCAAAGAACCATTAAAATCGAGTGTAATGTTGCTTCATGCAACAAGTTACAACAAGTTAATGAAAGATTCACCGGTGAAGCTGACCTTGGACCATCCTGGCGAAGAGAGTTGTCATGAGAGAATTAACCAAGACAAAAGAAAATGCTTGAAATGTTAGACGGAACAACCGTTACCGGACGCGACAAGAATCACAGGATATGCTATCTGACTATCTCACACATGTTCACAGGTGCCGCAAACCACACCCGTTATAGGCAATACAAGACTAAATCTAAGAAAGCCGGCTGACCTAATTACACATGAAATGGTTTTTGGATGGACACAGTTGAAGACCAAGATAAGATTAAGAAGACCGCTACAAAGATTTACAAAAAACCTGAAACGGGTAGCAGCGAGAACCTCAGACGAAGACATTGGAAATAGCAAAGAGCAGATACACCAGTGAGGCTGGACCTAAGCCAGAACCAACCTAGCGGCGCCGCGCTGTTGTAAACAGATCCAGCCATCCATAGATAAGTATCACCTGTCTCTCCACTATTCCATTGCCTACTCAAGGATTCAAATCCGGTACGGCTCGCAAATTCTTCCTTGTCCTAAGGGCACGTCTTCCCTACCATTACTGCGCCCCCCGTTCTACTCCTTGATATGCAATGGCCTCTGTAGCCCCATAAAGTATGAGGCTCCAAGAGCTAGTGCAATCTTGGGATTCATTCGATTTATCGAGTCCTGTTAAACCACGCTGGGGTTGGTGCATTTGATTCATTCATTCAACAATAAAAGTACTCACAACTCACCTGGATGGTCATTAAACAGAAATAATATCGTTGCAAGCAAACTTGAGCCATGTGTGGTTATTAACGGCGTCAAGCTTTGCGCAAGCAAATCTTTACGTGTGTAGCTACCATAAGTCTTATTTCAGATGTCAATTTTATTTCACAGAAAGATATCTGGACTTTAGTAAAATCAAACCTAGACGAAATAAATCCCGGATTATCTGACCGAGAATTTAGAAAGCCTACTACTAACCTACTAGCGTTAAAGTTTACACGCACAACAGTTAAAGTTGCATTAGGTCCTACGCTTTCCATAATAAAACTGAAAACAAACAGGTGTCACGTCGGTCGTACAGGTCGCGAAGGTCGCAAGATATGACCAAGGTTATAGCAACCCTGAGTCGAGCTGACATACCGCATCGTAACTGCCTCAGACGATTGGTAAATTATAGATTTTAGTTGAAGACCTTACTGTGGGTTTTCGATTGAAGGTAGGAACGGTTTCAAGAAATGAGCTTTTAAAAGTAAGAACCTACATCTGATTTAAACGTAAAAAGTACTTTTAGAAATATGGCTACATAACTTTATCCTCGAAATATTTTAAAAGCTTCAACTTTGCAATAAGGCTTTTCTGAAATAACATTCATTAGATGGCAGCACTGAGACATCAGGTCCGGGCACCTGTAAAAAGTGTCGCCTATATTTCCTTTAGTCGTGACTAAATGACGAACGAATGAATGAAACAAATGATGAACATCATCATATATTTTATATTCGTTGTCGAAATGGAAGACCTCTTGTCAAAGTGGCGCCAACTGGTGGCGTAACTTTTCATGAAAACGTGTTTGTTTGTTTTCCTTTTTTCAAATGTCTCAGACAGAGCTGAAGATTATGTCCTACAGTCGGTCCATGGCTGTTCTGGCATAATACAACTACGGTTGGGGCACATAGACTTTTAGAAAAAGAGCGGCTTTGTAGAGCGGTTTTCTCTGTCATTCACACCTGTGTGATAGTCTATTTCTTAAACCTATGTACCATTTTAACGCCCGGGTGTACTAGGTAAATACAAAAGCTGCAATCATGCTGATTTTTTTTTTGTCAAACATGAAAAAGGTATACTATTATATTTATAAGTAGATATTGCTCTTAATATTTAATTCTCGTTAAGCTTGCTTATCTTCAGGGCTAGCCTAATCTATTCTCACACATTTCCCGCTTAGATCAACCACGATCATAGTAAGACCGCTTACTTCGCTCATGCGTCTTCATAAAGATAACAGCGGAGTGCTCTTGCGCACGTCCCATTACGCGTGCCCACAATGCTCAATTAATAACTCGGTAGATATCGGCTGTCTTCGGTTATGTTCGGGACGTCGAAGCCACTCATTGTACACTGCTGATAAAATTGAAGAGTTAATTGGATCTTGAAGACGAATTGTGATAGGTTTTGAGATTGGCGTAACCGTTAGGTAAAAGAAATTGGCAAAATATGCGAATTTGAAAAGATGTTACCCAGTTAGTGGGCTGTGGAGGTCAGGTAGTCTCGCCCCATGTAAAATATTCGTATTCAGCTTCATCTCGTTAGACTGGAGCCTACCCAAAAAAGTTGGGAAAAGACTAGACAGACCAGGTTTTTCAGTAGGTACCTTTCAGCAAAAAAGTAACTGATCTTAAATTAAATTAAATATAACAAGTATTTTCAATATTTAAATCTAATGAATGTTTAAAATAATAATTATAACATTAAATAAACTTGCTTATAGAGACCACCTGCAAAGCGACGCGTGCGCATCGAATAACTCATTTATAAAGCGGATGTTTTAAACTGTTCATTAAACTAGTCTTGGAATAAAGGAAGAGGATAATGAGTTCATTGAAATTATTCGGTATCTTCAAAGCAATAGTAATCGTATTTAATGTTATTATTTTCGTTTAATATAAAATTATTTGCTCAATGCTGTAAAAAAAAACACATTTTTTAAGAGTCCTATTGGAATAGAACATCGTTTTAAATAAATTTCAGCCGTACAGGAAACCAAAGAATTTCTTTTATTTTGATGTAGTGATTTTTCAACGATCACTCTTTACAAAAAAAAACCTACTTCCAAAAAAAAAAGATTTTTGAGAGACTCTTTAAAAGACTCTTTGACTCGATTGTTTCTTTTTTTTTTGGAAAAAGTTTTTATTTTTCACTATTGATAGTAGACGGTATAATTTTATCTCTCATTGAATGTCATCCCACAATTCCGTAAGGTTCTCTGATAGATTATTAGGACGTTAAAACCATAGATAGATAGGTTTTTCTATCTCCTGTATGCCAAAACTGATGATAGATAGGTTATTGGGTTCGGCCGTATGTTATCAGGAGAAAAAAGGGAAAATGTGATATTTTCGTCACTAACAAAATCGTTGAGTTAGTGTCAGAAGTTAATCCTCTTTGGCTCAGCCACTGAAGTAAGACATTTTTATAAAAGGGTCATGTAAGGGCACAGAAAAAAAAGTAAAAACATGACAAGAAATTAAATCTTAAAAATAATGTTGTGGTCAGAAGGCTTTGTCGTAATAATCTTGTACATATTTGTCGCATTAAAACTTATCACAAGCACCGAGTTCCTGTTTTAAGATAAGATTAACAAAACGTAATTTTTCCGATAGCCATTGTATTTATTGTTGTAACCTTTTTCTAAAGGTTAGCATTAAAAGATTTTGCACAAAATGCGGAGACACGGGATTTATTTTCATTTCTGAATTAATCTCAGGAGATTAGGCGGAGATATTGTTAAAAGGGTTTTGAAGTGTTGTTCTTCTGGCTTTTGGGACTTATTGATCTGTAATAAAACTTTAAAGATAGCGAGAGTATTTGGTAGGTATTATTGTAGATTCTTTCGCATACTTAACATGATCAACCTATAATGTCCCCCACTGCTGGGACACAGGCCTCTTCTCTGTGAGAGGGAGTGGGCTGTAATCCATCACGTGGGTCCAGTGCGGGTAAGCGGATGTCACATGTCTTCGAATTTGCTGGTTTCTTCGACAAATTGTGGTAAAATTGAAATGTTTTGCGCAAAAAAAAACAGCATCATTGCTTAGCAGATTCCGTAGGAGTAGCAACAGCATCCTGAAAATGATCGCCTGTAAAATAAACAGCCCTCTGATGCGGAATCTAACCTAGAGGACATTCAGTCTTTTGTAGGAAACTCCTTGGGTAGATCCGAGCATATTTTGAGCTGAAACTACAAAAAACTCACTTACGCCACTAACTTTTGATACAATTTCCAGTTCCGTGTTGTAGTGTGCGTTTGTTTGCTCAGATGTCGGCGCGCGCGCACCCGTCCCTATTACCATATATGTGATAATGTGGTTTGAGGAAAATGCCGAATTTTGACTCAAAGCCGACCACGGGTGACATTGCTCTTCATGTGTTAAATTCAGTTTGACAACACCAGCGTCTCCCTCTTTTACGCAGCGTGTGAAAGAGACAACTATAGTTAGTGTCGCTGTTGACTTAAGAGTTTGACTTGTGATCGGGTTACAGTTCTGTAATATTTAGATGTCAAACGGAAAGGTTATGTCAAAAATAAAATATCATTGTGAAAGCTTACAGCAGCATTCACAATTAAACAGGTTTAACGAAGAATTTCTCGTTCAATTTTGTAAGAGAATGTAATAAAATATAATAAAATTTAAATCAATTTTAAAGAGGATGCTAAATTAGCATATTATTATAATGGTAATTTGCAGACTAAATACACAGTACAGTACAAAGTTTTGTAATCAACGTCATCGGTTTTTCATGTGTGGTCTAAATTACAGACTGCTAAAACTACCCGTAAAAATGCGATTTGAAACATTTAAACTTATTATAAACAATTAACCTATTTTTTGTTTTTTTTTTTTTTGGTGGGAAATTAACAAATAACTTCTCCCGCTCTGGGCGGAGCGGGAGGGCGTGTCAGACTCTTACTGACTAAAATCCACCCGTGTTTAGTTGCCCCGTTGCCGGGGGTCATGATCTCCCTTTCGGTTTTCTTCGCACCCCCGGCAGACAAAGAATTAACCTACTTATAGAATCTCAATTTGATTTGTATTTTATATTTTCCATAATATTCTCAGAATACCTTGAAGTTACTCAATAGACAATAAAAAATAGATAAACTGTCACTGCCTGTTCTTGACAGAATTTCGTTGTGTTGTCCTCCTGCATTGCACACTTTTCTTGCATTGAATCTTAAAATGATGGACATTGCGTAGTAAGTTGGTGATTGGTGCGTTGTGTCACTTTGTCAGTCATTCAGTCAGACTATTTTGGGAGTCCACCAGACTATTTTGGGGCAATTATGACGTAATTGCCTCGTTGGTTCAGTGGTTGCAAGCGCTACTGCTGAGTATGAGGTCCTGGGTTCGATTCCCGGGTCGTGTAAAGTGTTATTGAGATTTTCCATCTGGAATTTCTCAGTAGCAGCCCGGAGTCTGGATTTGTATCCGGTTGATGGCAATAGGCTCGTCCCATATTACATGGGACTGAAACATAACTGGCGAAATGTGGATATACTATAGGTACACCTCTGCCTAACCCTTCGGGATTACAGGCGTGATGTTATGTTCTGTTATGTTATGACGTAATTAAATCGCTTCTGCCCACCTCCGCTACCGCTCCTTCCTCTACCCTAACCCAAACACAGCAGCAAGGCGCTACCTCCTTGTACCAACACCGGTCGGCGTAAACACCGCGGTCGTCATGTTAACCTAAAACGTTAACAAGGATCGAGCAGCACTTAGCTGTGCAGTGTTAACTCGGTGGACAAAGCACGGATTTGTTTACAGCGCCTAGTTGCAGGGTTAAGTGGCCTAATTGTAGATAGAATGTCGGGTGTACCTGCGACGACCTCGATGTTTCGACCCGAGGGCAGTTGTTGCAAATGTTAATGAGTCTTCTGGGAGTTGTAATTTGTTGAATCGTTGTTCCATCGATTATTGCTTAAAATAGGCAGCGGTCTGGTATTTTTTCAGAAATAAAAAAATATGGACAGCTTGTTTAAGAAGAGCCCAGGATTTGTTGGATCTCGTTTATTCTAAATGTTTGAACCGGTTAAGGCTTCAAAAAGGTGAAATAAAATTCTTAGTGGACAAAGCTTCCTTTAACAAAGATTGATTCTTGGCAGCTCTGGACGAAGAGAGGTGGAAAAAGAGTAGAGGGAGGTTTTTGCCCAGCAGTGGGGCAATAAGGGTTAACAAAAAAGAGTGAAGAAAGCAAAAATTGGTTTACAGCGCCTATCTGCAGGGTTAGGTGGCCTAATTGTAGACAGAATGTCAGGTATACGGGTTTCACTAAGGCGCGTTCACTAAGGCTGCGGGCAGCCCGCCGGTTGAACGCGTCCCAAAGGGTCATGGCCATCCGGCTGGCCCGAGGATACCGCACGGTCTCCTGCGAGGCGGCGAGCCTCCTTGCGGGATTATCGCCATGGGATCTGGAGGCAAAGGTCCTCGCGCACATTTGGGAGTGGCGCGAGGAGGCGAAACGCCGGGGCTTAACTCCGCTGCCGCGAGAAATCGCGGCACAGCGGACAGAGCTCCGGCGGGATCTCATGGCGTCATGGAGAGTGCGATTGTCGCAACCCAGCGCTGGGCACGCCACAATTGCGGCGATAAGACCCCTCTTTGAGGAGTGGCTAGAGAGGCGCCACGGTGTCCTCACCTTCCGCCTGACGCAGGTCCTCACCGGACACGGCTGTTTCGGGAGGTTCCTGCATAGGATAAGGCGGAAGGAAACGCCCGGGTGTCACCATTGTGTGGATTGCCCGGAGGACACGGTGGAGCATACGGTGGAGGTCTGCCCAGCTTGGGCGGAGCATCGCCGTGTCCTCGTGGAGGCGATCGGCGGCGGTGATCTCTCGCGTCCGGCCCTGGTTCAGGCCATGGTACGGAGCGAGAGAAAATGGGAGGCCGTCACCTCCTTCTGCGAAGCGGTAATGCTCGCGAAGGAGGAGGCGGAACGCGTGAGGGAGAGGCAAATTTCGCGCCCTCACGCCCCTAACCGCCGCAGGAGGAGACGCCCAGGGCGTCGGGAATCGCGGGGCGATTTCCGGCCACCGTAGGCGCGGTCTTGCGGGCGGTGTGCAATGGGTGGCTCACCGTCCGATAAGGACCAGGCCCGGGTCGACGGCGCGTTGTGTTCCACGCGCGCCTCAAAGAGATGTCAGCAGAACTGGAAGTGGTCCACTAGGGCCGATGCCTGCCGGGGTTGCGAAGAAAACTGAAACGGAGATCGTGGCCCCCGGCAACAGGGCAACCGGGTGGGTTTTAGTCAGTAAGAGTCTGACACGAAGAGCGGGAGAAGTTATTTGATAATTTCCCACCCAAAAAAAAAAAAAAAAAGATATACGGGTTTACCAGCGACGACCTCGATGTTTAGACCCGTGGCCAGTAGTTGCAAATGTTAATGAGTATTTTGGGAGTTGTTATTTGTTGAGTCGTGGTTACATCTATTGATGTTCTGAAAGCACCGTATTCTAGAGTTTTTGTGTCCAAAACAGTGTCAGTTTTTCTCAAATCGAATCTGATACTGGTCGGATCTCGTTTATTCTATATATTTGAACCAATATAGGCTTTAAATTTGTGTATTAAATCTGTTATTAAAATATAATCCTTAGTGGACAAAGCACGGGTTTGTTTACAGCGCCTAGTTGCAGGGTTAATTGGACCAATTGTAGATATGAATGTCGGGTGTACGGGTGTACCTGTAACGATCTCGATGTTTCGAGCCGAGGGCAGTTGTTGCATATTTTAATAAGTGTTTAGGGTGGTTTGCCTATTTTTGATTTGTTGAATCGTGATTGCAGCGATTAAATTTTAAAAAAAGTAGGTATTTAACTTTCTTTTTTTTAGTACCTTTACAATGTCGCATTTTTTAAATAGTGTTCCTTCAAACTGGTCGAATCTAGTTTATCCTAAATATCTGAACCAATTATAACAGTCTACAGAAAAAAGGAAACGCAAACTAGTTGAATCCGGCCAGAGGTAGGATACGAAGCTGGAAACATTATTTACATAGATCTTTATTTAGTAAAAAGGCTATGGATACCAAAGTAATATTAGTTTTAAGGATCTGAGATATGGATATTATTTATATCGTGGACTAATGGTTGAGGATTTTAATAATATATCACGTCTACGTAAATGTACCTAAACAAATACGCATAAATTATTTCAAGAGTACACACAGCTTCATTAAGTAGTTACCCCCCCAAAAGACATGTGCGTCCAAAGCCATGATGGGCCCAAGTTGGTTTTAGTATTTTGCAAAAACATTTTATTATAATAATGTATTGTTTAAGTGAATAGGGTTAAAATTTACGAAAAGTTATTCGACATCTAAGTAGACCGAAGGTTTCAAGACCGCTTGCTATGCATAAGATTGGAGTTTCAAATCCTAGGCAGGATATGAGCTTTTTGTCGTGCTTTATATATTTTTTATTATGAAGTATTTTTCTGTTGTGTTATAGTAATATTTCTTAAGAACTTAAAAATCAAGAAAAATAAAATACTTTAATAATCATTTAATAATATTTTATTATTTAACAAAACTTAGATGTTATTTTACTACAAAGTTTCATATTTCACAATTTGATTTGATAATTTAAAGTTATCATAATATACATATTTTGCCAACTGACACAAACGGGTCCCTTGACAAGTGACATACTATTAATGCAAACGATAAAATAGGAAGCGCTAGAAATAAATAAAAGTTTTAAGGGAACGTATACATCAAACGTAGTAGTTATAACTTGAGGGTATGAATTAATTTTATAAAGAAAACGTTAATGGATACCCTCAAATTATAACATCTACTGATTAGACAGAGACCTAAAGATAAAGTGACTCGGACGATAGTAGATAACAATTTCATCGCAATTTATATGGGCTCGCTGGCTAGTTCGTCAAACTGCCGGTATGAATGCGTATGACGACGTTCGGTGTTTCGAATCCAAGTCGAAACAACGAACTCTTTTTGAAATATTCTTTAGATTATTCGTAACGATTTCAATGTTGTAGCAGTGTAACATTTTAAAACTTGAGGGGTTAGAACATACTGACGCTGTGTGTAAGTAATACTTCTGCAAAGGAGTAGTATAAATATCCGTTTTAAAAATGATTTTTGTATTGGTACGTTAATACACACATATGTCTGAAATTTTCAGCACCAGTGCAAAGGTCAATTCAGATACTATGGAATTTTTATTCACGAACCTAATAAAAGTAAGTATCTACAAGTTTTTGGTTGACTTATTGAATACGCAAGAAGTAGAATGATCCTGTAGTTTTAAACCGGTTTAGTATATAGCAGTACGTGCAACATTTTTATTTTTAGAGATTTTTGAAAAAAATCTATAACAACTGTGTATATTTCTGGAGATATTTAATATGTCGGGTCCAATTTTTATCTCAATGCTTTTCAGATAACGATTTCTACCGTAAATTCGTTTTGGTGAAAAACATTCTAGAAAACATTACAGAAGAAAGTAGATTTATTAATTACTAGCATCCGGCAGCGGCTTCGCTCGCGTGATATCTTTATAAATTATGGCCTATGTTACTTAGTGATAATATAGTATTTCATTGGTAAAAGAATTTTTAAAATCGGTCCAGTAATTTTTGAATTACTGGACCGATTTTACAAATATTTAATTATTTTATTAAATATTTATTAATATTTAATAAAATTCATGGCACATCAGACCTAATCTAACATAAGATAACATAACATCACGCCTTGTTTCCCCGAAGGGTTTGGCAGAGGTGTCCCTGTAGCAGGTTCACCCACATTTCACCAGTTATGTTTTAAGTCCCATGTAATAGGGGGCGAGCCTATTGCCATCAACCGGGTACAAATCCAGACTCCGGGCTGCTACTGAGAAATTTCAGATAGAAAAACCCAATAACACTTTGCCCGACCCGGGAATCGAACCCAGGACCTCATGCTCAGCAGTAGCGCTTGCGACCACTAGACCAACGAGGCAGTCACCTAACCTAAATCCTCTACAAACTGCGAATTTCCAGTACATATCGAACCTAACCCAAATTCCTCTACAAACTGCAAGGCTGAACAACCACTAATTTATTTACTTTACCGTTAACAGGGTGAAACCTGTTGGTGAAACGATTCTGATTACTCGCAGTGCACACGTAAGCTTTTAAATAAGAGTGCAGTGTGTTCAGGTGGGGTTTTGATATCATACGGTATCGTCGTTCTAATGAATATATAATACTGCTTTTGGTCAACACATTATTCAGGAAACTTGAACTTGGTTGACTGCCTCGTTGGTCTAGTGGTGCAAGCGCTACTGCTGAGTATGAGGTCCTGGGTTCAATTCACGGGTCGTACAAAGTGTTATTGGGTATTTCCATCTGGAATTTCTCAGTAGCAGTCCGAAGCCTGGATTTGTGCCCTTTTGAAATTTAGTACAACATTTTATCACTCATTTGGATGGTATAATGGTTACTATGACACTGGCTGTTTTAATGTTGGCAATTAGCTGTTTCAGAAACTTTTATAGAGGTTTTATAGCATGGATGTAGATAAAAAAACATTATAATGTTACAAAGGATAGAATCTTCCACTCTTCTGCATAATACAATCCTACCCTAAAAAAAGAAAATATACCTAATATTTCAAAAACATTGGTCTTGCCTTCCTAATGTAACTTTAGGAAAAATCCTGAAGAATGCAAAATATAAAAACCTCATTGAACTTTCCTGAATAATAACATAACATAACATCACGCCTGTAATCACCGAAGGGTTAGGCAGAGATATACCCATAGGACACCCACATTTCACCAGTTGTTTAAGTCCCATGTAATAGGGGGCGAGCCTATTGCCATCACAAATCCAGACACCGGATTGCTACTGAGAAATTCTAGATAGAAAAACCAAATAGCACTTTGTCCGACCTGGGAATCGAACCCAGGAGCTCATGTTCAGCAGTAGCCCTTGCGACTACTAGACCAACGAGGTAGTACATGTTTACATACGTACATATTTCTCTTATGCAAATATCAATTCATTAACAATGAACGGCAATATCGCACTGTGCAGTCCCACGGATTGACGCTCGTTAATTCTTAAGTCCACGTAATTAAAGATACAGCTGAAATAAATAAACGCATTAGACGAATGACTTACGATGCCTCGCGGAGTCGGCTAATAAAATAAATGAAGAGTCGGTACTGGGGAACGGAGTATGATGATGGAGAAAGGAAAGTAGTGTAAGTCCATTTTGGTATTTTTAGACAGTGGTGGGCTAGGTCTGCTTAGCCAAAGAAGAAGATTAATTAATTGATTGTTTTTTTGTTAAAATAAATGAAGGTTCTTTTTTGGGTCGCATTTAATCACTAAGTATCTAGCTTGATTTTAGACGATGGCGTTTTAGAAAATTTATAGGATTTTACACATAACTTCTTCGGTATTTGTCGTTTACTGAGTTTTTCTTTTGCAATTTTCCTTTGACCCATCAAAAGGGCAGAGGTATTTTGATTGCAAAATAAAGAAAACAAAACATTGTGTTTTGAGATGACAGTTACAAAACCCATGTTTTATATCTGTCATCTCAACCAACAGCTATATCTCGCAGCACAAGGAAAAACAATGATTTCCGACTTACCATCATTTCAGTTCGTGTGCTGTGCGCAAGAGTTGGTCCAAAGCAATTGATTAGCCGGCGCCCTTTGTGCACCGCGCCGACGCTCACAACAATTTGCTCGCGGCCCGACCGCCCTAATTTTAATGGGCTTATAAAATTTATATTTAATGTATTTATCATGCGTTGGATTTGAATGGATGAGGTTGGTGAAGGTAAACTCTGATACTGCTGTTTATCAAATTTCATGAATGGTTTAAGAAATCCAGAACAACTAAAGAGAAGAAGTAAAAAAATATTGAAAGATTTTTGGATCGCGTTTTTCTATCCAATACAGTCGACATAAAACTAGGTTCCTTCTGACCCTGGAAAAAACCAATACACAAAAATGAAAATGTGTGAATAATAGGTACTGGTAATGTAAACAAACACCTTTCTTCAGATTTATAATTTTACAATAACAACAAATTTTGTGTGACCCATTCTGATGTGACGTCACTGCTGTCCATTCCACAAGTTTCGTTCGTGTTATTGCTAAGCATATTATTGTTTTATTGTGGGTACACACGCGGTGCGCTTAAACGCATAGTTATAACGTCCGCAGCAACTAGGTGGCATCCAATATGGAATGAACCTGGTTAGGAAACAACCTGCCCTTGTGTAGATATAGCCATTATTTTATTTGATAAACCTATAGGTGAACTGGATTTCAAACATCGGCAGATAACACTGTAATGTATACTAACATAACAAAAATAAACTTACGATTTTAGTAGAAATTACAGAATTCCACGTGTCGGTAAACGGTATCTTTAAAGGTAAGCGCATTTTATAGCCGTACCGGGCAGCAGCGTAAATCAATAAAAAAACCGGCCAAATACGAGTCGGGCTCCCCACACGTAGTGTTCCGTACCGTATTAAGATCGAGCAAAAAACACCGAAAAAAAACTTTTTTTGTAAGGGGGTATCCCCTTTAATTTTTTGCTTTATTTATGCGACAATAGAAAGTACACAATCTGTGAAAATTTCAGCTATCTTACGTTTTATGAGATACAGCCCGCTGGCAAACAGATGTACGGACAGCGGAGGTTTAGTAATAGGGTTCCGTTTGGCACCCTTCGGATATGGAACCTTAAAAAGCACTGTGTGGGCAACCTGTAGTGTCTGATGGTTCGTACAAATTGTACAAAATTGATATAAAAATGAGGATTTTTGCAATGCGGTGCACCCACCCAAATCTGCGCAAACCCTTACACTGCAATACATCATGTCTATCTAGAACAGGCGTTCCCAACCCAAAGGGGAGGGTCTGGATTTATGCTTTCGCGGTTGCACAACGACATGCTTTGCTTTGCTTTGCTTGGTAGTATAGATGCAGGCCTACCCTACCGCCTCCTTCAGAGGGGGTAGGGTTGGCGGGGTCTTGAGGGTGAGCGCTACAGTCGTGTAGATCCTCAAGACAAGTCTGGCGGATGCACCTTCCCGAGGTTGCCACCCCGTTCTTGGTCTAGTTCCATAAGAAATAGACGTAACTAAAACCACCAGGCGCCTTTGCATCCCTTCCTCAATTCCCTTAACCTCATTCTGTCCCGTCTTATGCCTTCCTGTCCCAAATCTCACAAATCCTCCCCACTCTATCCTATCCGTATCCCTACTCCTCCCTATTCCGCTTTCCAACTTCCACTCCTAACCGTGACCCCCTGTGACTGGGTGGGGGCGGGCTCGACTATCACTAAATCCAGCTGATTGTCGAGTAGGAGTAAGCAGTCACCTGCGCTAGGACCTGCGCAGTTGAGCGCCGTGAGCGGGGATGAAGGAGTCCTGGGGGGTTGAGCCGAGCGGCTCTGGCTGTAATGTGCCCGTAAGGCAACACGCCCCCTTTGGTCCGAATTTCAAGTGAAACGGTGGCCCTACCCAGTAGCCAGGGGTAGGGAAATGGTCATAGTGTCCCGTCAGAGGGCCACAGGCGAGGTGCGTGAGGTCCGCTGAGGTCGTCCTTGGACGGCCAAAGCGGTAGGTAAAGGTCATGCTGACGGTGTAAGTGAGGGTTGATCAGTTCGTTGGCCAACGCCAACCCGATCGAGCACCCGATGTCGCACTGTAAACCAGCCTCGCGCCCCTATATCTCTCTGGTAGTCCTAACGATCGAACTTTCTTTTTCTTATATAGTGAGACGTTCCCAGTTGCGGGCTCCATGGTGGGTGGGAGCCAGAGAGACGAATTTTATTAACATTTTAATATGGATTTATCAAGGCCATTTAAAAAAAACAGCACCGGAGTGGAGGCGAAAGCCGATGAGACTCCCAAGGGAGGTGCTTGCACTTCCCTTGCCCCTGGTGGCCATGCAGCTAACACTGCGGGTACCAGCGCGGGCACCGGTCCAGCTGTGGCGAGAACCACAGCCAAGACCAAAAATAAAAAGTCCCAGTATAAACAAAGGACGTCGGCGCTGATTGGGACCAGTACCGACCCTTCTGACGCACAGGCGAAGACCAAGGCGACGACTAATACCACTGCCGGTCTGACCCTCTCTACACAGGCCCCGGCGCCAGGTAACACTGGTACCGGGCTCCCAGCCAAACACCCTCCTCCTCCTGTGGCTCCTCTAGCCTCCCCTCATCAGACGGTCGTCACCGGTCAAGCGGAGACGGCTAGTTGCACTGAGGACGTGTTCTCACGCGCCTGGCATTTCGTGCAGAAACGCAAGGGCAAGGGTAAACATACTCAACAAGCCCATTGCTCTTGCAATGACCCTTCAGGTCCAATTGCTGCCCCGGAACAGGGCAGAAAGAGGGACAGATTGACGAGGAAGGAGCGCCGTCAAGCTTTAAAGAAGTCGGGCAAAGGCTCCCGCAACAAACAGGCCACTGTCGCTAGCACAGTTAAACCGACAGTTGGCCAGCTAAACTTCTCCGCCGGTAAGCGGTCACAGGCAGAGGCCGGCACAAGCCGACCAGCGCCCAGTCAACCGCCAACCAGCGCTCCGGTGAAACCCAAAGGTGACACTACACAGCGACCCTATTGGAAGGATCAGGCCGCGGCCAAGCGAGCTCTCAACGAAACCTTGACACCTCGGGGAGAGCATAAGCGGCCGCGTCTTGATCAATCCAATAGGGTCGACCAACGAAGCTACGCCCAAGCTGCCAGCGCAACCCTAGACGTCGCCATCACCTGCGACCGCACGGGGATCCTCAGCAAGGACGCGTCGGACCAGGTTCTCGCTGCTATCCAGAAGCAGATCATCCTCGAGGCCTGCTCCCCCAAACAGGACACCCCAGGGCCGACTTTCAACGCCAAGCCGCTGTTCGCCGGGGGTATCCTTAAACTGTGGTGCGGTAATGACCACACCTTAGCCTGGCTAAGGAAGACAGTCTCCGGCTTGACTCTTTCAACTAGCACCTCGTTAGTCGTTATGAGCCAGTCGGAGATCCAGAAGCGTGCACGGTGTGGCATCGTGATCCCGGACGAGCAGGGGGTCTACGGAGAGTCGACTATGATTGGTCGTACTCTCAGCTACCAAAACTCTTGGGTAGACATCAAGAGGTGGGTACTGCTGCACGCTGACAAACAAGCCGCGGCGTGGTTCGTGGTGGTCGGTGTCCCTGTGGACCAAATCCCGACTCTGATGGAGGCCGGACGCCGCCTCTCAATTGGATTAGGGGCGGTGTACGTGAAGTTCCAGGGTCGGAACGGTAGGTTCACCGACGTTCCACAGGGATGGGACCCCGCCACGGGAACCGTCTGCGAGGCGCTGGAACAGCTGTCGCAAGCAACAGCAGGGGAGTCCACTCCCCCTTCACACAACCCGGAAGCATCCGCGGCTGAGCCTGCTACTGCAGAGTCAGCCGCCCCTGCCGCCGCCACCGTGGATGTCGTTCCCTCATCGGGCGGGGAGCTGGACGACATGATCCTGTCTCCGGCTTCGGGCTCGGGGGAGGACGGTTTCGACGAGGGCGACCTGTTTGCCGGGCTTAGACTTGGGGGGGACGACGAGGGTTCGACCAGTGATGGCGTCCCTTTCGTCGGTCTGTAGAGTCCTCCAAGCAAACCTCCACCACAGTCAGACCGCGACGGCTCAGCTTCGCAAGTGGCTGGAGGTACAACACACGGCCATTGCCTTAATACAGGAGCCGTGGATTAGGGCGGGTCGCATACAAGGACTCTCCAATCTTGGCGGTAAGCTCCTAGTCACCTCAGATCATGATCATCCCAGATCGTGCATCTATGTCACAGGTAACCTTAAAACACAGCTCTTAACTGACTTCTGTTGCAGAGATATCTCTGCAGCTAGGCTGCTTATACAGCGCGACGATGCCACAGAGATGGTGATCGTTTTCGCCTCGGTCTATATGCCCGAAGCGGAGGGGCCGCCTCCTAACGGACTCGCCCGCCTCGTGAACCATTGCGAGAGCTGCGGGTTTGAGGTTGTCGTCGGGGCCGATGCCAATGCTCACCACCAACTGTGGGGTATGGACACGCAAAACGAGAGGGGTAAGGCTTTGGTTGACTACTTATTCTCGACTAACCTATCCCTACTAAACACTGGCTCCGAACCAACATTCGTAACCAGGCGAAGCCGCACAATCATAGATCTCACTCTGGCATCAGAGGGCGTGGCGGAAATCACCACTGGGTGGCAGGTCTCCAAGGAGGCCTCCTGCTCCGATCACAGGTGGATCCGCTTCGACATTCAGGTCTGTGTTCCATCGATACCACCACGGCGTTATCCGCGTAAAACGGATCGTGCCACCTACACACGCAGCCTTGATTCCAAGCTAGCGATGCTAAGCGATCCGGTGACATATGCGGACACGACACAGATTGAGGCACAAGTAAGCCATCTTACAGAATCAATCATAGACAGCTACAAAACCGCCTGCCCAGAGACCACGCCGCGCAACATACCGGGTAAACAACCCTGGTGGGGCGCTGATCTGGAGCGCAAGCGCAGCAAGGTAAGAACAGCTCTGAATAGAGCCATGAACACATGTGCGGATGAGGACTGGGATAACTACTACGCGGCCAAATCTAGCTACAAAAAATGCATCAGATTCAGGAGCACCTCGGGATGGCGCAAATTCTGTGGTAGCATTGAATCTTGTCAGCAAGCAAACAGGGTAAGGAAAGTACTGGCGCAACAGAATACACCTGGGCCCGCCACCCTCCGCAAACCTGATAACACACTCACGTCGTCGCCTGAGGAAACAAGACGCATCCTAATTGAAACTCACTTCCCTGGTTGCGTCTTCGCGCAGGTAATCGACTGGCAAGATGAAACCCAAACACCAGCTGACACTGACTGGAGTTACGCACGCAGGGTGATCACGTTGGAGAAACTCCAATGGGCCATCCGGAGCTTCCATCCTTTTAAGGCAGCTGGTCCTGATGGAGTGTTCCCCGCTTTACTACAGTGGGGGGGTGCTTCTGTCGCAATAAGACTGGTGCCTTTAATGAGGGCGTGCCTGGCCTTTAGATACGTTCCTAAAGGATGGAGGAGAGTGAAAGTAATATTCATCCCTAAGCCAGGTAAGGGCGACTACACAAACGCCAAATCCCACCGACCAATCAGCCTGACCTCCTTTCTCCTAAAAACTCTGGAAAGGCTATGTGATAGAGAGCTGAGGGATGGCGCTCTGAAAAACATACCGCTACATGGTAATCAACACGCATACAGCTCAGGTAAGTCGACCGAATCTGCTCTCCATCTAGTGGTCAGTCAGATAGAGGACGCGATTCATCAAAAAGGCACCTGCCTGGGTACTTTTATAGACATCGAAGGAGCTTTCGACAAAACCAACTTCTCCAGCATCAGAAGCGCCCTCTCCAGGCATGGAGTAGAACAGGTACTTACGGACTGGATTACAAACATGTTAAGCAAACGGGTGGTTCGCCTTGAGGGTGAGCGGCAGTTGGCCATGATAGCCAGAGGCTGCCCCCAGGGAGGGGTTCTGTCCCCCCTTCTATGGAATCTGGTAATTAATGACCTCATTACCAAACTCAATGCCAACCGCTATTACACAATAGGGTATGCAGATGACCTCGCAATCCTTGTATCGGGGAAGGTGACGGGTACGATCTGTAACCTCACTCAGCAAGCACTACGTATCGTAGAAAGTTGGTGCAGGGAATTTGAACTGTCAGTGAACCCCACTAAAACTGAACTAGTCATGTTTACCCAAAAACGAGCATTAGGTCCTTTCCGCCTACCCAAACTGTTCGATACTGAACTTCAGTTGGCCAACGAAGTCAAGTACCTCGGGGTCATTCTAGACAGTAAGTTAAACTGGAGTAGTCATGTAGACAACAAGCTAAACAGGGCCTGCATTACCTTCTGGCAGTGCAGGAGAATGATAGGTAAGAAGTGGGGCCTATCCCCCAAAATCATACTGTGGCTGTACACAGCAGTGATCCGCCCTATGATCGCGTACGGGGCCGTGGTTTGGTGGCCCCGCACTCAGCTGGTTACAGCTTGCAACAAACTACAACGCATGCAAAGACTAGCCTGCGTGGCAACCACGGGCTGCATGAGGACTACTCCGACTGCAGCAATCGAAGCCATGCTGGGACTGCCCCCACTCCACCTGTTCATACAGCAGGAAGCGACAATGGCGGCGGTGCGTCTTAATGCAATTGATCTCTGGGGTAAGAGAGTCACACAACACACCGCGCTGCTTGAGGGACTCAACAATGAGTTCCCTATTACGAAAGCGGTAAATGACCGGGTGCCCAAACAATTTATCTTCGATAAAAAATACAGAATCCAACTCCACGAGGACCGCAGATGCGAGGGTTTGCGCCCCGCAGAGCTGCGAATCTTCACCGACGGATCCAAAACAGGTAGTGGCACAGGTGCTGGAATCTTCTCGGAGGACTTCAACA
Source organism: Omphaloscelis lunosa (assembly GCA_916610215.1). NCBI lineage: Eukaryota > Metazoa > Arthropoda > Insecta > Lepidoptera > Noctuidae > Omphaloscelis > Omphaloscelis lunosa. The sequence goes on along the minus strand of OU744265.1, from coordinate 7,291,298 downwards.
TACACATAGCCACACCATTGGGTGTCCATAACACAGTGTTCCAGGCCGAATGCATGGGTATATCTCTTGCCGCTTCAGCCATCATGGCCAGGGAAGTTAAGGACCACTCGATAAGAATACTCTCAGACAGTATGGCTGTTCTGCAAGCGCTAAACAGTCACACTGTTGATTCTGGGCTGATATACGAGTGCCACCAACGCCTCAACCAGGTGGGTGACCTCAATAATATAACCATTCAATGGATCAAGGGACACAGCGGTTCGCGGGGCAATGACGCAGCCGACGAACTTGCCAGAAGGGGGTCGAGCATGGCACCAGTGGGGCCTGAACCCATCACGCCACTCCCCTTCGGGTACCTACGCTCTCTGGTAAGGAAACGAACCAGGGAACAACATCACAAAATATGGGTGGACCACGGTGAGTGCAGGCAGGCTAAGGAGGCTCTCCCTACAATCGACGGCCGCCTCACGAAACAGGTTCTCCGATTAACAAAACAGCAGCTGCGCACAGTTACAGCTGCCCTAACTGGCCATGGGTCATTTAATAAACACCTCTTTGTCATAGGAGTCACAGACAGTCCGCTGTGCAGAGCTTGCATGGAGGACGACGAGACAGCAGCCCATGTGCTGTTAAACTGCCCGGTGGTCGCCACATACAGGGCCAAGTACTTCGGTAACCCAGGTACCCTACGTGAGATTGTCAGTGACACCAAGGCGTTGCTGGCCTTCTTTGAGGAGCTGGGGTGGATCGAATAACAGATTTTCCCACCCGTACGCAAAATACGCGCTTTGACGTGGAGTTGCGGATACCAGCCCGTATTACCTATTACCTATTACCTATTAACCTGTAGTGTCTGATGGTTCGTACAAATTGTACAAAATTGATATAAAAATGAGGATTTTTGCAATGCGGTGCACCCACCCAAATCTGCGCAAACCCTTACACTGCAATACATCATGTCTATCTAGAACAGGCGTTCCCAACCTTTTAACATACCCGCCCCCTAACTTTCTTTTAGAATCACTACGCCCCTGAGTTACTTTGTTGACATAAGCAGAAAAGCATAAGAATGTAAAGCGTGCGAAAGTGAGGTTGAAACTGTCTGCACTTTGATAGGTTAGATTTTCTTTTGATCATTCAAACAAAATTGCGGACTGATATTCCCTATAAGATTATCAGCGCATCACCATCTTCCTACTCTGGGTCAGCGGAACATCTTTTTCTAGAAATTTCCTTGCATCACGTTAAAATGTTTCTTGGAGTTATGTACAGTCCTAACCTCAGTATCGATTACTTTGACTCTTTCGATTCGCTCTTAAATGATTTCTGTCCCTCTTATGATCACGTAGTCTTAATGGGCGATTTTAATACTTGTCTTCTTAAAAATGACAGTCGTACTCACAAACTTCAATCTCTCTTATCCTCTTTTAACCTTAGTATTCTACCTCTTTCGGCTACTCATCATTTCCCTAACTGTACCCCATCTCTTTTGGACCTAATGATTGTCTCTAATACTACCTAATAATGTATCAGTCCACGGACAACTCACTGCCTGTTTTTCTTACCATGATTTCATCTTTATGTCCTACAGGATTCGCCCTCCCAAGCGTAAGCCGCAATATATTTTCCTTAGGAACTACAGGGGCATTGATCTGGAGGCATTGCTACGTGATGCTGATAGTATCGACTGCACGGCCGTCTTGGAGAGCCCTTGCATCAACGATATGGTTCGCATTTTCAATAACACAATACTTAGCTTATACGATCGTCATGCCCCTGTCCGTCGAGTCAAAGTTAAATATGTTCCGGCTCCCTGGCTTACTCCTGCTATTAAGGATGCGATGGAAAGTAGGGACAGAGCCAAGAGGAGGTTAAAACGCTGTCCTTCCGAGCGCAACTTGAATGCGTTTAAGGTACTGCGTAATCGCTGCAGTCGTATGTGTAGAGATGCAAAGAGACGCTACTTCCATAATTCTCTTGACAACCGCAACTCTGCAGAAGTCTGGAAATTTCTTAAAACTGTCGGTATTGGTAAATGTCCAGTTGCTTCCAGTAATGACACTGACATGTGTGTTCTTAACAAACATTTCTCACATCCCCCAATTACGTTGGATCCGCACGTCAAATCAGCTACTTTAAATGAACTTTCACGTTTATCTGTGCCGCAGTGTCCTTCTTTCGAGCTAAGTCCCGTAAGTGAAAGTGAGGTCAAAAAATCTATTTGCGCTATCTCCTCCTCTGCAGTTGGTAATGATAATCTTTGCTTAAGAATGATTTCCCCTATCCTCCCCACAATACTTCCCATCTTGACTCACATTTTTAATTTCTCATTGTTCTCTTGTACTGTTCCTGAGGCCTGGAAACAAGCCCATATCATCCCCTTACCCAAAATTCCTAACCCGGTCTCACCGACCGATTATCGACCCATTTCTATCCTCCCATATCTCTCTTAAGTTCTTGAGCACATTGTTCATCAGCAACTTTCTGCATTTCTATCTTCTAATGACCTTATTAGTCCTTTCCAATCAGGTTTTCGACCTGGCCATAGCACAGTAACGGCTCTTTTAAAGGTTACTGATGACATCCGCTGGGCTATGGACCACAAATCTCTCACCTTACTTGTACTTCTAGACTTTAGCAGTGCCTTTAACTCTGTCGATTTCGATATCCTTTTAGGGATCCTTAAATCACCAGGCCCGGGTCGACGGTGCGTTGTGTTCCACGCGCGCCTCAAAGAGATGTCAGCAGAAATGACGGGGTCCGTTAGGGCCGATGCCTGCCGGGGGTGCGAAGAAAACCGAAAGGGAGATCGTGGCCCCCGGCAACAGGGCAACCGAAGGAACACGGGTGGGTTTTAGTCAGTAAGAGTCTGACACGCCCTCCCGCTCCGCCCAGAGCGGGAGAAGTTATTTGATGATTTCCCACGCAAAAAAAAAAAAAAAAAGGGATCCTTAAATCTTTCAATTTCTCTTTTTCTACTATTGGTTGGTTCGACTCCTATCTTAAAGGCCGGTCGCAGCGGGTTCGTCTCGAAGATTCTTCTTCTGACTGGTGCTCTCTTACCGCGGGTGTACCTCAAGGTGGCGTTCTCTCTCCTCTTCTATTATCTATTTTCATTAACTCTGTCACCAGAGTCATCTCTTCCCACTTCCATCTCTATGCCGACGATCTGCAGCTTTACAATAATTTCTTAAGGCAAGATGCGGAAGCCGCCGTGTCTGCCATGAACAGAAACCTGGGTTCTATTAGCGAGTGGTCGCGGTCTTTTGGACTGCAAATCAACCCTAAGAAATCCCAGGCCATAATTATAGGCGGCAGGTATATGCGGACTAGGCTCGATGTTGCGTCGCTGTCTCCACTCTGTCTGAATGGTGTTCAGATTGAATACGCAAATGCGGTTAAAAACCTGGGGGTGACCATGGACTCTCACTTATCGTGGACTGCCCATGTTGCTCAAGTCAGTCGCAAAGTGCACTACACGTTCCATTCGTTGAAGTGCCTCCAGAGCTTCTTGCCCTTGAAGACCAAAATCTCCCTTGCTCAAACTCTCATACAGCCCATCATAGACTACGCTGATGCCTGTTATTTGGATGCCACCGAGGAGCTTTTAAATAAACTTGAGCGTTTGCAAAATATCTGTATTCGTTTTGTTTTTAACCTTAAAAAGTATGATCACGTTTCTAATTTTCGCAAGATACTCAAGTGGCTCCCTATTCGACTTCGCAGGAACTCTCGGATATTGTGTCTGCTATTCAACATCCTTCACAACCCCGTCCTTTTCCTACGCCCGTCCTTTTGATGCACCTTGCAGGTCGCATCTTAAAAACCTCCTTAAATCCCCCCCCCACTCAACCGACTTCTATTCCTACTCCTTCACTGTGCACGCGGTTCGGTTGTGGAATTCACTTCCGCCTGACATTAGGGACTGTCGTACTGCTGAAACATTTAAACGAAGAGTGAAAGAACACTATCTTTCCACTTCGTCATAGTTGCATAGTTATCTTAAATCACATTATAATTATATATATTGTAGTGATATTTATTTTAGAAGTATGTATGTAAGTATATTCTTATACTGTAAGTAGTTTGTGTAAATAGTAAATTGTATTTTTTTTTCTTCTTTGATTTATGTTTTTGTTTTATCTTCTACGGTTACACACGTTGTCTACATCTTATTTTTTATAATTTCCTGTCACAGGTATGGTGGAAGAGATTTCTTTAGAAATAAGCATTGCCTTTGTACGTATTTTTCTGTTCCTTTCTTCTTGTCTGTTTATATGTGTGTGCATAAATGGTTAAATAAAAAATAAAAATATAGAAGTTACTTTGTCAACTTACACAGAAAAGTTGAAGAATCAAGAGAATATAGAATGGAAGAGCGAACGAAGTGACTAATGCACAAAAGCTGAATCTCATTTTAGAGCACCTAGTGAAGTACTTATTATGAAACGTTTGGGATTTGGAAACTAGTTTTAACCTTTTTTAATATCAAGAATAAATATTTTCATTGGAGCCCCCCCCCCCCCCCGCCCCCGCTCTGCTCTTTGGTCACTCTAGCACCCCACCAGTTGATGTACCCAACAGCTTAGGCTTGAACCAAGACATAAAGGCGACAATTCTGAAGTGTCTGCACCTATATTTTCATAATTGAAATAACTACAGCACTGCCTCTGCCTCGTCGGTCTAGTGGTTGAATGCGCTACTGCTGAGCATGAGGTCCTGAATTCGATTCCCAAGTCGGCCACAATGTTATTGGGTTTTTCCATCAGGAATTTTTCAGCATTAGCCCGGAGTTTGGATTCGTACCCGGTTGATGGCAATAGGCTCGCCGCCTATTACATAGGACTTGAAACATAACTGGCGAAATGTGGGTGTACTATAGGTGCACCTCTGCCTAACCCTTCGGGGATTACAAGCGTGATGTTATGAGACTTACGCATTTTTCCGGAAAAATACCTAGTTTTTACTATCCCTGGTTCTAGGAATTCATTAATTAATTTCAAAGCTACTTCAGATCTCGGTAAACTACTAAGAAAAGCCTCTCAAAGCGTCTCGCTAACCTCATAACTTCACACTGGCAGGTCAAGTCGAGTAGACTTTTCAAACCGGGTCATACCGCTAATTAATTATGTGCTATACAAACATTGCTTTATGGTCATTCACCCGTGCTGAAACAACCTGAACAATGCACGCTAGGTAGTAGTAACTATGTGAATTAAAATTAATTTGCTTGTGACTCGTCATCTGCCCAGCCTTTTATCAACTATGTTTGGGTCGCCTTCTAGTGTAACTGGATGCAGCTGAACACCAGTATCTTACATGTAGCAACTGTCTAACTAACCTCCACAACCCAGTCACTGGGTAAGAAGATACCCCTTGGTAAGACTGGTTGTCAGACTTTTTTGGCTTCTAACTGTCAAAGATGTACGAATGATAGCTGGAACCCACGTCACAACGGGCTTCTCGTGGCACGGAGGGGTCTCGATATGTAATAGATGATCACCCATCCACGGACCGACCTCGGCAAGCGTACCTTAACCTTCGATCGACCCGTGTGGCTGTTATTTTTCCACGAGCCCTTTTAACTATATGATCCTTTAAACGTAATAAAATATGAATTAGAATTAATTAGGTTGTGACTACAAACTATTTATAAGTCTATTCTACAAAGGTAGGTAAGTACTTGAAAAGTAGACATATTTATAAACAACATTAGCAGTACGTAGTTGACGCGTTTGACTTAGTTAGCAATAAAGTAAATCTTGAATAATCGAGGTTGCTGACTCCTTGGTTCAAGGATTCGTCCTTCTCATGAAAAGCTTATAAATTGCAAGCTTTCAGCGGTTACGTTTTCACCAGAGATGTGCGAGGTAGTTGAGCGGTGCGAGGATGCGTAACGAAGCTGTGAAACAATGTGAGTGTTTCCACCAGAGATGTGCTAGGCCGCTGAGCGGTGCGAGGATGCGTAGCGACGCTGTGAAACGGTGCGTAGATGAGCGCTGCGAGGATGTGTAGCGGGCTCTTTTCAGATACATTTCTCACTCGCCTCCATCCCTAACACACTTCCCTCGCATACATCCTTCGCATACATCTCTCGCATACATCCCTCGCACCTATCTCTCGCTTGTTTACTACGTACAAAAACCTCGCACCGCTAAGCCGTTTTCACCGGAGCTGCGCTGAGCGAGGCTAGGTAAATGAAGTGATTTTATTGGTTCTTAACAAATACATCCACTGCTACTGATCCTCATAAATGCTGAACATTATGCAATTTTGCTTTTCCCACACGCGTTCCGCCTCCTCCTTCGCGAGCATTACTGCTTCGCAGGAGGAGGTGACGGCCTCCCATTTCCTCTCGCTCCGTACCATGGCCCGAATCAGGGTCGGACGTGAGAGATCACCGCCGCCGATTGCCTCCACGAAGATACGGCGATGCTCCGCCCAAGCCGGGCAGACCTCCACCATATGCTCCACCGAGTCCTCCGGGCGATTCACACAATGGTACCATCTAGGCGTTTTCTCCCGCCTTATCCTGAACAGGAACCACCTGAAACAGCCTTGTCCGGTGAAGACCTGCGTCAGGTGGAAGGTGAGGACGCCGTGGCGCCTCTCTATCCACTCCTCAAAGAGGGGACTTATCGCCGTAATTGTGGCGTGCCCAATGAAAACGCAGCCTAACGGCAATATACTTGCCTAAACATTACTCGCAGAATGTGGATGTACCTATTATGTAACTGCTACGTTACTCTTTGCGGATTATAGGCGTGAATGGCGTTACGATTTTGTAAGCTTTAAATACTTATATGTCGCTCACAATCTACTTAATAGCATAATCAGCCTATTATGTTCCCACTGCTGGGACAGAGGCATCCTTTCCGTGAGAGGGAGTGGGCCGCGGGCCCAATGCTGGTTGGTAGATGTAACATGTCTTCGAATTTTTGGTTCTAGGACTTGCCGGTTTCCTCTCGATGTTTCCTTCACCGTTTTGAGAGCAGTGGTGATTAAATAATTTAGACAAAGTAAAGCGCCTGTCTGGGTTCGAACCCTCGACCTACAACTCGCAAGACCGACCGTTATCACTGGGCCATCACTGCTCTTCAATCTCTCTATCTTAATCTTCTTAATAAAAATCTTAAATTCATTAATTCGTTAACAGACAACGCAAAGCCATAATAGCTGTGTCTAGAAGTATGAAGCTTCGCACACGAGTTCCTTCCATTTCGAAAGCAAGCAATAAGGCGGGATTTTTGAAAATTCACCCCCTAAAGGGGTTAGATAGGGGATGAAAGTATGTACGGAAGTTCGATATTTTTGCCGATGGGTACTCCCATCGGGCACAAGGCTTGTAATGACATAAGTCTGTAACTGTCCCGCTGTAAAGCTACAACCTCCTCAGATTTCATTTAGAGATGGAACGAGCATTTATCACCGTGCATGAAAAATGCAAGTTGTAATTTACAGTTATTTTTGTAACTCTTTTCAACCGACTGCTAAAACACCCGATAAAACAATTTAATTCATTACTTGACTCTGATAATTTTCACTGTAATTGCATGAAAAAAATACTACTGAAAATTTACTTTTCTGAAACATACTTGCAAATTTGAGATAAATCGAAAATTCTGTACTGGTTATATACGAGTTGGCGGCCGGCAATGCAAAATAATTATCGTAATTTGTAGTAGGTAAGCTACAAATTACGATAATTATTTTATTTGACTTATTTTACATACTTCCTTGACATAATCTTTTCATTCTTTGACAGTATATACTTACCTACAATTTTCTACATTTTTTTTATCAAATTATATTTCTGACAGCTGTAGTAGAAATCATGTCATTTGGTTTAAATAGGTCCTTATTTTTATTATTTTCTTGCCGGCTCTTCTCCATAGGAAGCAACCAATTGAAACCGCGCATCTAGCTTCTTAAGTTTCATAAGTGCCCTGGTAGGTTTATGTGAAATAAAATATTTTGAATTGAATTGAATTGAATTTAAAAATTCTGTCGTCTTTAGCGGCCAAACCAAAACTCTTATCTGTCGTGTTATTTAAAAATTGAATGAACTTTTAAACTTCGACACATGACAACCAAGGAGGTAACATAAAATTTCGATTTGGCTTGCAAATAGAGCTGTCTAATGTCAAATGAACGTATTAGTACGTGAAAAATTATCGTTGTTCGTCAATGATTCTGAAATTTATAATTAATTTACTTGGTTTTAATTTCCGTGCATTATTTGAGAAAAGTACTATACTAGCCTCAACCTAACCTCGGCTCACATTTTCACGTCCATCCATCAATGCCCCTTTTGCAGGCCGCAGCAGTAATGTGCTAATTCGCACCTTTATAGAATAGTAACAGAACCAAATTAATGAACGTTAACTATAAATCTAAAGCCTTGCTTTGATCTGAAGATTAATTATATGAACTGTTATGCGGAGCCTTGCAATCAATTGGAAGTTACCAGGGCGGAAAATTAAGGCACGCTGGGTAACGACGCAGCTTTCAGCAAATTGTAGTGTTAGCACTAAATTGTTATGAAAAACCTTGACCTAGAAGTCTAGGCTGGCTTAAAATGTTAAGTAGGTATCAGCAGTTTTTAACGCAATGGACAACCTCTCTCCATATAAAAGTGTCGTAAATGTTGGGAAAGGGTTTTATGTTTAAAGGACAACATGGTCCTTTTTTTTGCATTAAAGAAATTACCATCAGTACCTAAGTATGTCTGTCCACTCTTGATAAAACCTCGTGCCGTTGAGTATAGCACCTTGTTCATCAGGGGATATGAGGTTGAGTATTTTTTACAAACTACCCTAGCTTTGTAAATTGGTCATGGCAGTACAGTAATTTTTAGTTGAAAAAACAGACACTGCTTCACTGAGTATCCTTATACTTTACTGTTCATCTTTTTTCACTTTTATAATAAGTGATATCATTCCTACCTCCAAACCTTATATAGCACCTTGTTTATCAGTAGATATGAAGGTCTGGGTTTTTTTTTAAATTACCCTTGCATGGCGGATTAGTTATGGCAGTAGTAGTTATTCTAAGTGGAAAAAACTGACACTGCTTCCCCGTCCATCGTCATCCTTTACTGTCCATCTTTTTTCACTTTTACAACTTTTAAAAGTGATATCATTCCTACCTATAAATATGGACTCCTAGAAAATACACAGCATGCATCAAAACTTCGACCTTGACTCAAAGTAATAAAGCGTTCATTAGTAAGTAAGGGGCTAATTAATAAGCATTCATAGAGTGCGCACATTCCCTTAACGATTTGCGCACACACTGAAAATCCTAGAAATAAGTTTTTAGCTCTATGTTTGATATACCATTGTTATTCATCTTATAGCTGTTGGTTCCCCAATTAATGAATAAATAAAATATAATAGTGTACGTAGATGAATGCACTTTCTTCCCCATTCATGTACCGTACTGCATCTTACCATACATTTAAATCCATAAAGGGTGTAAAATGACGCTTAACGAAGCCGTGATGCACTTGTTCTTCCCGTCATTGTGATAATTTTCTTGTACTGGACCATACCTGGGAACCTGTTTACGCAGATACTTGCTTACTTACTTGTTTTACGAAAACAAGTTTTAAATGATATGACCTAACTTACGACGATTATTACTACGATTTTTCAAACCTAAATTAAAAGTCGTTTCCCAGCAATAATTTTTGCTCAATGTTACTTAGTTTGATGAACAGATTGCGTAGATAACGGCTATCGGATGGGATTTTTTACCCCCTGTATGTGTAGTAAACTTGAACCTTTTTCATGCTCAGGAGAAGAAAACATTTTCTTCAATGATCTTCGCGTCAATGCATCCTGCAAGCTATAGGAACATAAGTATGGGGTGGTCTATTGATGGGGTGGTGAATGCGACACGTGCACCGGGCCCCGGACCTACCCCACAAGTGGGAGAAATCGATGGGGGTGCACACACGCAGTGGCTCGCGCATGCGTGGAGGAAAGCTCTGGCGAGGTACTGGTGGTGACAGAAGTTGCTTGTAGAACAAAATATTGTTTGAGATAAATAAGCTAGTTCTATTCGGTGCGTGGTATTGCATAAGCTGTATAATAATTACTCATGCTCGAGTTCACTTAAGAAGACGTCTGGTCTCCCACCATTAATAAATAATAACTATCAATTACATGTGATTGTGTTTTTTTTTAACAGGATTTATTTCGCAAAACTTTTTATTGTTTTATGCTTTAACTTTAGCTTATTTTATTATGTGGGGTAGCTGCAACTTAAAAAAAAAAAAACAAAAAAAAAAGTGTATAAAACACAATTATTTTTTAAAGCAAAATCATTCACTTTATTGAAATAATTTGTCACGTTTTTCTACTAAAAATACTCAAGAACCTTACAGAAAATCTAACAGAAACGTCGCTACCTCTACTTTTTATGACAAACACCACGTCTTTAAAATATCCAAAAAGAAAAACTTAGATGTTATGCCAAAAAGCTCGCTGAAAAGTATTTTGCTCGCGACGTTACTGCGGCCGATACCGGTCACACTTTGCGCCAACACCGCTGCTGAAAGCTCGCCTGAACGCTGAAAGCAAGCGCTGAAAGAATTCAAATAAACGCGTTATTATTTAATTAATTCACTAAATTGAAGTGAGTGTGAAGACGAAAACATGTAAGTTGAATTTTTCATTAAATTTATTAATTGAATTTTTGGAAGGTTGATTTTATGTTGTTTTTTTTTTTTTTGTACGTCTGTAGTATTGTTTGTGAAAATTGCAGTTTTGACGTCTACTCAGTCTTTATATTGAATAATTTAAAATTGTATGTAGATTACAAAATTCCGTGAATATTACAGTAGGGAAAAGCCGGTAAAAACAACAAGCACTTTTTTTTCCACATTAGCATAATATTAACAAATAAAAATTAGCGTGATTCTGTAACCGTAGTAAACGATGTACCTACATTTCGTACCTATCTTTTATACTAATCTACTAATGAAATGCTTAGCGTGTTTGTTGAAGCAACAGTTTCCAAGTTATAGCTCGATATAATAGCGAACAAACGGAGTGTCTGTACATTTCGCAAAGTATCTACAATGTCGCAGTATTTGATGTTGCCGTTTTGAAAGTAAACTTGAATTCAGTGATATTGATTTCAATGAGTTCAATGAATGAACGGATTTATATCTTAATATCCTGAAAGACTTTTCTAGAAGTAAAGTGTTTTATTTTGAATAAGAATTAGATTAAACTTATCACTGCTCATAAAAAAATCTTGTTATAAAATATTGATTTCAGAAACCTTTTTGGTTGGCCTGGAGCCAATAAAAATGAGACGATAATATTATGCCCTATCAAAAAAACCTGCTCACTTTGAAACAATGTAATATACTATATTCTTCTTCAATGTAAATTCTTCATTTTTGTGTTGTATCAAGAAACCTTATCCTCAAATTAATATTTTAAAAAATATCAATTCAGTTTGCCTCCATGCCTGAAAATGAAAGATAAGCTTCGAGTTTCCTTCGTAAACTTTTCGGTTATAAAAGTTGCTTACATTTTGATTAGCTTCTAGTAACGACCAAGTTTCTTCGAAGTATCCTTCTTAAAATTTATCATGTGGTACTTTTCACACGCATTGTACTTTTATGAACTTGGTACAGTGGGTACTTCCTTTGTGTAGGGCATGAATATTTGGTAAATCTTTTCTGAAATGGCTGTGTGGAAAAACAAAATGTTTTCCACATTCACTCGAGTGTACCTGGCTGTGAACTTGGGAAGTTTATGGAAATAAATGGGTGTCGTAAAAAGTGTATGACCGATCAAGAAAAGTGCGGTTTCAAAGATTGGTAATTTTGGATATAATTATGTCTTTCTCTCATTCTAGTGACGATTTATACCTACCTGATATAATAAGACCTTCCATCATAGATATGATAGCCCTGGTTCAGCGGTTGCCAACATTTTTCTCATGAGATGAAGTCGGGAAATATCTGGCAAAGTTAACGGTGGCTAGTGTAAACACTGTTGGCTGCTGATAAAAAGGCTCTGCAGCAAATATTATTATACTGATGCAGAGCTGTGGAGAATAGCATTTAATAAATGAAACAGCTGACTATCGTTTTTGTGAATAACGGTCACACATGAACGTTTGTCCAAAAAAAGCGTTTTTTGATACGTTAAGAGCGTTTATTCTGAAAATGGGCAACGTCGCAAATAGATGTCAAATATTTCGCTGTTTTGATTAATTTGGCAATATTACTGTATAGAAATAAGAAATGTGGCTAACTAGCGAACTAGAATAATAATAATGAATTGCAATTATAACACTGAATTTGACGCTGTAACCGTTTCAGTTGTAAAAAAGGTATTTGGAAAGTTTATAATCACTTTTTTTTACATCTTATACTAAATATTCGGTGTTACGATATTAATTATTGCATTTCATAGTCAATATTTTAGTTTCCTAATTAGCCAATTTTTTTTAATTCCATACAGTAATATTGCCAAATTAATCAAAACTGGTAAATATTTGACAGCTATTTACGACGTTGCCAACTTTTTGGATAAACCCTCTTAATGTGAAATATTGGTGAAAATGACAGATCATGACGGCCGTTATAATATGACGGAACCGCTTTCCTAAGAAAACGTAGATAATTTAAATGTACCTAAACTTAAAAATTGCTTAAAAGACCTTTTGCTACCTACAAAAAGCATTATTTCCACGGCAATTGAACTAATTGCCATGCATACAATCACGGCATTCGATAGGGCATTCCGTACCATTAGCGCCAGCCCGAATTGCCATGATGATGACGTCGATCTGGCAATTTGCCATATTTTCCTAACGATTGATCTGTCACCAAACTAGCTATTATGTTATACTAGCTGACGCCCGCGACTTTGTCTGCGTGTATCTTGTATTTCATCATTTTTATCTAGGATGAAGAGCAGCCTGGGGCCAAATGGAGAAGAACACAGGCTACCTATCTGTCTTTCATACCGAAAGGTTCAGTGGTTTCGGAGGAGCTCGTGACTAAGTAATAACAGCCGCACGGGTCGATGTATCAGGTTTAGCTACGCTTACCGGGGTTTGTTCGTGGATGGGTGACTATCTTTACATACCGAGACTCCTCCGTGCTCGGAAAGCACGTTAAGCCGTTGGTGCCGGCTGTCATTCGACCGATCTTTGACAGTCGTTACGGGTCGTCAGAAGCCCGAAAGTCTAACAACCAGTCTTACCAAAGGTTATTGTATTACCCAGTTACTAGGTTGTGGAGGTCAGATGCATCCGGTTAGACTGGAAGTCAACCCCAACATAATTGGTAAAAGGCTGGGCAGATTGATTGAGGTTCAGTGGTTTCGGCGTGAAGAGGTAACAGACAGACAGAATTACTTTAGCATTTATTACGTAAACGTAAGCAAGTATTGTGCATAATACATTATTTTAAAATCGATAAGCGCGATATAGTTTCAAGGTTGAAACGTTTGGAACCAAGTGCTAGTTACGTATTTTGTAGAAACTGATGTATAATTCAGCAAGTTTGATTGTTTTCTTTGGCTTCACTGTTTAGGGTGGCTTTGGCATTTGTCTCAAAGGCCAGTCCAAACATTGCTCAAATTTTTTGTTGCATGAAATCGCTTTTGTGGTAAAAGTCTGAACTTCTAAAGAGACATTAAACTGTAAGTATCAGCGTACCTTTCCAGAATTTCTCAAATAATTCATGAACAAAATAATAAGAGGAATGGAATTGAATTTTTTTTTTTTTTGTTTAAAAAAATGAGTTTGATGATTTTAATTAGTGTCCTCTTCATATTTTTCCACGAAAATATTAAGGAAGACATCATTATAAATGCGCAAATGAGTTTGTTTGTTTGTTTGTAACGCTTTCACGCTAAAACGACTAAACGGATTTAGATGAAATTTGGGACATGGGTAGACCATGACCCGGAGAAGACATAAACTACTTTTTATCCTGGATTGCAGACGAAGTCACGGGAAATAGTTACTACATAAATATTTTTAAAGAGGCGTTGAATGAACACTGTACTGGATAATTTACTTTTTAGGAATGTAGAGAAGGTTCATTCTAAGTTGACGTGACGACCTGACGAAAGTTTCTTCAAATACCTTCTGTTTTTGCTTGCTCAAAAAAAAAAATAACAGTGAAACTAAATAGTGATTAAACGATTAAGACACGAACTAAGTTGAAGGTATTTTCAAGTTAAACAATGTTATTAGCTTTGACTTAATTAACTTAAATTTTATCTCTGAAGAAACATTGTTGAATCACAAGGTTGAGGTTTCATAATTTTACAAATATATTTAATATGTAATTATAAACGCGAACGTTTGTGAGGATGGATGTATGTTTGTTACTCTTTCACGCAAAAACTACTAAACGGATTTGGATGAAATTTGGCACACAGATAGTTTATAATCGGGATTAACATATAAGATACGTTTTATTCAAATATTCTCACGGGATCAAGACTTATGCGGGTGAAACCGCGGGGCGCAGCTAGTCTAATCTAAATCTAAATAATATAATAAAAATGAAGAGCTGTTCGCTGGTAAGCGCATCGCTTGAGATTAGCCGGACGGGATTGGTTATTTTTTTTTTGTAAATGTTTTTAATAGTCCGAATAAGGTTCCTATGGAAAAAAAAAAAATAAAAGTTTCTCAGAAAATTTTCAAATTCGTGATAAACTGAACGTCCTTTTTTCTATGAGAATTTTGTATGAACTCATAGGAACTTGAACGGGATGACGACGCCTGTTGGATCAGCTAGTCTACCTTTTAATAATTTTCTTTATATTCAACATTGTACAACATCAGAATGAACCAAGTTACAGCCAAGTAAAACAACCAGCTTTTTATAAAAAACTTAATTAATTTTCTTTTAATTAATTCGTAGCGCGGTTGACGACAGGGTCGGAAGATAAATTACATTATATTTATAATTCTGTAGAAACAAGGTAGCTCTGACAACAAAATTTAAGATTTTAGTACCGTCACGCAGTGATTACCGTGCTTAGGGTTGCAACTTTGCCAACTTCAAACACAATATTACAAAGACAAATGGAAAATCTTTGTGTCTGACTGTACATGTTTTTGAAGTGAAAACTTCTTTAGGCGCGTTGGGCATTTTTGAGATGGGAATAAACCATAGATTTCGCGACACCATGGCGACACCTCATTTTTGTAAACGCGATTGTGCTGTTTATTTGTATTATGTTACAGATCAATGTTCTAAGCAAGTATTCTTACTTTAAAGGTTTTGTAAATGCGATTGTGCTCTTTATTTATATAAGGTTACGGATCAATGTTCTTTGAAAGTATTTTTACTTTAAAGGTTTCGGATTTTTTTTTTTCGTAAACGCGATTGTGTTCTTTATTTAGATAAGGTTACGGGCCAATGTTCTATACAAGTTTCCCAAAAATTTTCTCCTATTATTTACGGACTGTTAATGGTTAATATTAAGGCTCTTGTATCTTTATCAATAATGAAGGGAAGACCTTATAGCGTTGCGTAGTAGACTCTCCCTTAAGGAAGTAGCTATCACAGGTAAAATTAGCTTACGATCTATTTAAATGCCTTGTTTGGCAATAAAAAAGCAAAGGTTCCAAAACGATTCGTTTTGTTTTTAGGACCCGAACAATTATTACACCGATCCTAAACCGGTTAACGCAAAGGTAGAAGTATGATTGATTAAGTGACGAATAATTATCTGGGGGCACGGTAATTTCCCCGCCCAGACGAGTCAAGCGAAGCGCAAGGGAACTACTGACCTTTTCTCGAAGCGCTTCGTCGTTTTTTTGAACCCTATGAGGGTTTGGATTATACCAGATAAAATAAATTCTTGGGTTATAATTTCAATAGTAGCCTTATTAAACATATAAAGTTTCAATTGTTTAGTTCTAATACTTTAGATTTTATTGATATCTAAAAAGAACACTGATTTCGTCACTGACTCACTCACTGATGATCATCAAAATTCTTAGGGTACTTCTTGAAGTCCTAGAAAGCTGAAATTTGGTATTTAAGCAAGTATTAGTACACAAACAACAAAAAAAAAAAAAACAAATCTAAAACTTGAAACTTTTACCCCCAACTCCTTAAACTAGGGGATGGAGGTTTGTATATGCGATTTCCGCAAATTTTGATGCTAGGGGTCTGAAAATTGACATAGGGACAAACGGCCAAGCCATATATTTTGATTACGGTGTAGAGTTTGTGAAGTTAGGGCTTGTAGAATTTGGTATGTAAGCACGTATTAGTAAACAAACAAGAAAAAAAATCTTAAACATGGAACTTTTGCCTCCAACTCCTTAAACTAGGGGAAGGAAGTTTGAATATGAGCCTTCCGCAAATTTTGATGCTAGGGATCTGAAAAATGATATAGGGACAAACGGCCAAGCCGTATATTTGATTAAGGTGTAGAGTTTGTGAAGTTAGGGCTTGTAGAGTTAAGGCGTGTAGAGTGAGAAGCTTGGCTTTTCATGAGATCTCATAACTTTTTGACAGTGCCAGCAGTCTCGTCTTAGCAACATTTTACATGAAAATATTATTGGTGGGATATAATATCCATTAAAACAGCACAAGCACAAGCAGGTTTAGTTCCCTATTTACCTATTTCTAAATCAACATTTTCCGCAGTAGTTGTTTACCTTAGTTTCCCACTGCGGAGTATTTACGTAAGACGCAAACCAAAGAGCATTGAGCTCTCGGAAAAGTTAACATTTGGCAAGTTTTCAACCTTCCAAATTACTTTGAAATAATATCTGATACCTGCGTGTCTGTTACTATAAGTGGTTCCTGTAGTTAACGAAGACAAACGACCTTTTCCGAAATATTACGAAGCTTTTTTCTTAGTCATCATTTCAGCTTCTTACGTAAATTCTTATTAGATATAGAATAAGAATTATTTACTGACTTGTTTTTACCTTGCCTTGAAATCAATTGAGGGTAAATTGGATTCGGTCACAATTGGCAGGTGTCCTTATGTTTCTGCCAGAATTATTATTTGTACGGTAGGAAAAGCTCGATCCGGTAGTAAAAAATCTGCCTAGCCTTTTCTCAACTATGTTTGGAGTTGGCTTCCAGTCTAACCGGATGCAGCTAAATACTAGTATTTTACATGGAGCGACTGCCTATCTGTCCTCCACAACCCAGTTACTGGGTAAAACGATACGCCTTGGTAAGACTGGTTTTCAGACTTTCGGGCTTCTGACGACCCGTGACGACTAAGATCTAAGAATGACAGCCGGGACCAACGGCTTAACGTGCTTCCCGATGCACGGAGGGTATTTCGTAATGTTAAGATGGTCACCCATCCATAGATTGACCGCGGCAAGCGTAGCTTAACCTGATCGATCGACCCGTGCGGCTCTTATTACTTAGCCGCAAGCCCCTCAAACGTTTACCTATAGATTTTTTTATGATCAAAGCTGTCTTTATAATTGTAACTTATTTACTTAACATAACTTAATATTGTTTGAGTAAAGTTGGATTAATTGGTTTAACAGCTGTTTTTTCGACTTTGTTTGTATAAAAACTTTAATTATATTACAATGTTGGCTTCGCTTAGAAGAAGAGTTCAGAAAAAGCCTTGTTGGTGCACTTTTACATCTTTTAAGAACCTTAATATCTTCCTAATTCTTCTTGCAGATGATAACTTTACTTTGGAGAAAAATGTTATTAGATAGAAGATAGATTTCATTGTAAACTGAAAGGAAGAACATTGGAAACATACATAATTAAAGACTAACATTTTCAATTGTCATATTTTCCAGGGCTGCCGAAGCTGGTCCCGCTCAAACTGGGTTGGCCCCACCGGAGGGAGAGACAGGACCCGATGGAGAGATCATCGGAGGACCCCGCACCCCACAACAGATCGCCGCGCAGAGGCGGTTGCAGCAGACTCAGGCGCAGGTCGATGAGGTATGCTGACATGATAGTAATGCAAGGTGATGCAAAAAGATGGAAGGTAGGCATTAGGCAGTCCAAACGACTTGTAGGCATTGAAAGGATAAATTTAACAGTGGTGCTGATTCTCTTGTACACCGAACTAAACTATAACTAAAATTCCTTACTTTTGACTATAAGAATGTAAAAGTAATTCAGCAAAAAAAAAATGCTTAATATTAAAATAATTTTGACACAACAAAAGTCGAATTTGACAATCGCGATTCCACGCGGTACTGGTTTGCCCTAACCCCGTGAATTTTTTTTAAGAGCCGGAGGCGCTCAGAGGGCATCTTCGACATGTTTTATTTGGAATCTTTCACTTTTTGTATGGAAAATATGAAAAATTATTACCTAGGTACATGTTGAGTTTTAGGGGTTTATGGGTTTTATTAAGGGGGTCGAAATTTTCATTATTTTTGCGATGAACACACTATTTTCGAGATAACGACGAGCAAAAGAAAAAATATATATATACAATACTGTTTTTGCACCTGAAGTCGAGGTGTTGGTGTAAATTTTAGTTGACAACTAATTTTATTCCTCACCTTTTATAATATAATAGTCAGACTTAGTTATACAATCAAAATTTTCGGTGAAAAAACGTCAAATTGAGAATAGCAAAATTACGATTTTCACTAAATTGATAACTCAGTGTCGTCTTAGTGCTGTCAAACTAAAATATACATATAGTTAAGTTGTGTCAGTTTAGTCTATTTCAGAATGGGAAATTGTCGTTTGACAGGAATAAACTAAATTTTGTTGAGTTTTTGACTAGTTTAGAGGCATTTGTGACAAGAGAATCAGCACCATTGTCCTCCTAAGTGCTAATTATCACCACTATACTATGTTCAAACATGGCATAAGCATATAGCATAATCAGCCTATAATGTTCCCACTGCTGGGACACAGGCCTCCTCTCTTCGGGAGGGAGTGGGCTGTAATCTACCACGCGGACCCAGTGCGGGTTGGTAGATGTCACATGTCACGTGCAATCATTCAAGTAATTAGGCTACGATCTCACTACTAGAGCTAGTAAGTCATTGAGAGGAAGCCTGAACTTCACTGTTTCTAACAACATGCGCATGAGCAAGGGTGGTGAACAATGGTCGTTCCTTCTATTCTTTTCGTCTCTCCTGAGCCCCAATCAACCCACCCTATCACAGTCCACTGCTGGACATAGGCCTCTCCCAGGCCGCGCCACAACACCCTGTCCTCCGCCTTCCGCATCCAGTCTTTTCCAGCCACTTTTTAAAGGTCGTCGATCTATCTGACTGGGGGGCGTCCCACACTACGCTTGCCGATACGCGGTTTCTATTCCAGGATCCCGTCTGCTACACCGGCCATCGGTCCTTCCACAAACATTACCAGCCCACTGCCACTTCAGCTTGCTTACTGAGCAAGCTATGTCAGTAACCCAGCACTTTTCGTAAACTCCAAGATACAGACTAACTGTCTAGTTTGGGGATTACTGATAAATAATACTTTTCAACCTAGCTGTAGATGATATTTTAAGCTACTTTTGTCCTTTCAGCTTCTGTAAACCCGTGAAGCTGCTTAAGTGTATCTTACATGGGCAAAAAAATATTTTCTATTCTCTGTTTATCAAGGTGTATATTCTCTACAAAAGTACAAATACTTTGGAACTCAATGATTACTTCACTATGTATTGTTCAGGTGGTGGACATAATGAAGACGAACATGGACAAGGTGCTCGACCGAGATGTGAAGTTATCTGAACTCGACGACAGAGCAGGTAAAATAGTTCTTTCTTGTACTTTTAAGATAATTTATTATATTTATCTTAGAGGATATGAGCATGATCTATCTACGTGGATATTCATTTAAGTCTCAAGTAAAGTTCACATCTAAAACCTTTGGGGCTTAACAAAAGTGCTTTCAACTAAAAACCTTCGCACGAGACCCGTAATAGCAAAAGTGCTCCTAACATTTTACGACGACAAAACATGAGCATTGCATTTGTGAGTGAGACAAAATGTGGCATAAAATTGTGAATGACTGTTCAAATATGTGACATCGTACGAGCGATAAGATGGTATTGCTCTAGCTCCCAGTACATACAAAAATAGTTATATTTTTCTCTGATTTTTCTCACGCTCTGTTGTCTACATTTCTTTTTAATTTCTCCTTTTATTCCATTTTTGTCTGCTGGAAAAAAGTCTTCAGAAATAAACAGTAGCTTTGTAATTAAAATTATAATTATGTCGTATCTTTATGTATAAAAATAAAATAATGGTTCGAGTCCAATTTTTATATAAGACTGGCTAGGACCAGTGCTATAATGAATAATCCGCCTCGTTTGTCTGTTAATTATTGGGAAGGCTACTGAGCATGGAATCTGGGTTCGATTATTAAGTCGGGATAAGTGTTATTGGGTGTTCCATTAGTAATTTTTCCAGTTGCAGCCCGGATTCTGGTTTAGTCCTCGGTTGATGAAAATAGGCTTACCCCTATTACATGGGACATAATCATAGCTTGTGAAATGTGGGTGTTACTACATACTTCTGCAAAACCCTTCGGGGAATATAGGCGTGATGCTGTTATATATATAAAATAAATAATTTGAGGAGGTCGTGGCTAAGTACTAACAGCTGCACGAGGCAATCCATCAGGTTAAGCTACGCTTGCCGAAGTTGATCCGTAGATGCCCGTGACCATTTCTACATACCAAGACTCTTCCGTGCCTGGGAAAGCACGATAAGCCGTTGATCCCGGCTGTCATTCGTGGATCTTTGTCAGTCTTACCAAGAAGTATCGTATTTCCTAGTTATTGTGTTGTAGAGGTCAGATAGGCAGTCGCTCCATGTAAAATACTGGTATTCAACTGCATCCGGTTAGACTAGAAACCGATCCTAATATAAATAATTACAATAAATAATGACAATATCAGCCTATTTATTCTCCCACTGCAGGGCTAAGGCCTCTTCTCACACAGAGAAGGCACGAACATTGATCACCACGCTTGCTCAAGACGGGTTGGCAATTTCAGACTAATATTAACTATAAGTCCAGGTTTCCTTACGATGTTTTTCCTTCACCGATGTTTGTAATGTCCAAGATAAACACAGAAAGTACATATCAATTGAAAAATTCACATTGGTATTTCCCCGAATTTGAACCCACAACCTTGTGCATGAGAGGCGAGGCCTTAACCACTAGGCTTTCACGACATCTTTCGATCTATTCAATCGATTCTTTCATGATGCTGTGTTATGCTATAAAATTTTATATAACTGTGAACAGATGCGCTGCAGTACGGGGCGTCACAGTTCGAGCAGCAGGCCAAGAGTTTGAAGAACAAGTTCTGGTTACAAAATCTTAAGGTAATCCTATTTTTTCTTTGATAACAAAGTAATATATTCATTGTTTATGTATTCAAAGGCTAACCAATACTTTTAATAGCAGTGTCATTCTTTAGATGATTACTGTACAAGTGCATATTGCTGTATTAAGTGTGTGTTTTAAATGTCAGTTATATAATATATAAAAAAAAACCTGTCCGATCCGAAAGGGGCACATAGGTACTGCAATAAAATTACCAAAAAGTAATCAAAAATCTAATTATTATTGAAAATAAAAAGTTATTGATATTTTTTTTTGTACCAAAATAACCTCAAATTCATTAAAAAATTGCAATTTTCAACAGGGGTCATAAGTTATGACTTGTAGGCTAAAGGACGGCCGCCCGCGCCCCTTGTAATAAATAAACCGGTAAAATTCCCCATTGAAAACAAAAGGAGACGATTTCTTTTTTTTTGGATTTTCTTATTTATTACCAGATAAATAGACTCTTAGTACGATACCTAACAACATCCTCGATACGGATCAAATAGGGTTTTTTTACATTTTCTGATAGAGCAAAAGATTCTATCAAATTCTCACTATCGCTTTACGAGAGCTACGTAAATCAGTATTTTATTAACAATCTACTTTAGATACCCTGATCTAATCTTAATATATTTCCTATTACAGATGATGATAATAATGGGAGTGATCGGAATCGTTATAATAGGCCTACTATTTGGTAAGTATCAGAAAATAACTAACTCACAGTCGATGTTGTCAAGTGAAGCTTAGCTGTGTGACTTGAAATGTTATGTGTGTGATATGGGGAGGGAGGAAACTTGACTGATGTTTAGTCCCGAAGACAATATATATGTACTTCAAGTAAAAGTTGCAGGAGAGTTAAAAAATAAAGTAGATGGACGAACTGTTAAATTGGCAAAAGAAATAGTCACCATAGCTGAAGACTGTTATAAAACAACAACGACATTTTGTATAGGTACATAATAATCAGCCTATACTGTTCCCACTGCTGGGACTAAGGCCTCCTCCCCGCAAGTGGGAGTGGGCCATGTTCCACTGCGGGTTCGAAGATGTAACATGTAATGCGCCAAATTAAATTTTTGCGCGGTCTTGAATATATTCAATGAACAGATAAACTGGAAAAAGTAAACTGTTGTTAGTTTAATGTAATCTTGATAAAAATATTGTTTTTAAAGGAGAGCTAACTGGTTTATAACTTCTGATTTAGTATAAACGTCACGAAGACGTGTTTCATGAACACATGAGTCTCTGTGACGGAGTCTAAGATGTAGATAGACAACTTGTTAAAAAAAACCTTCTATTATAACCAGAGAAACAGTCAAATTTCATCTCACCCCACTAGCAACGTGCAAACACTTGTGATTGGCTACTAAACTGTTAGTTTGCATCAAACCCTTCCTTGATCGTGTGAATGTCATGAATGTGTTAGATCTTGTACCGAACTTAGCGCAATTGGCTTATTACTTTCTCTTCTAAATTCTGTGACTGTCTCCCTAGCTTCTTCGTTATCTTTTTAAATGTTGCCTGTTATAACATTGCCCACATGTGTTTTATGGACAAAAATCCGTGGAACTAAAGTCAGTAAAAAAAAAACCAAAAGAGAATCGCAAAAATCAGTATGCTGCACAGATCTTGAAAGGAGAGCTGCCGACTCAACACTTTTCTGTTGTTAAGTCTATTACTTTTATTAAGTCTAATGACTCTGATAACATTGAGTTGATAACGTGCCCTAGCATTTGACTTTATATGCCATCGGCATCGATCGAATCGTAAGTCAAAGTCAAAGTTGAGCATGTACCTTTCAGAGTAGGTAGTTAAAGTCAACCTTTCAGCCTACATTTTTATCAGGACTACAGCACTACAGCACTAACCTCAGCATTTTCAAACCGTTTCATTTGCTGTTCCATATATGCACTAAGTTTTGTTCACTGTGCAAGTAAAAGGATTTCCAGTAGATGTATTGATAGACTTGCACAAAGATAAAGTTCATTTAGTAAACTAGGAAACATAATGAAGAAAAAAAAGTGTGAAAAGATTTATGAATTGAAAAGACTTAGTTTGTTAATACTTTCTACTGCACATACCAAACAAAATGGTGTTAAAAATAGATGCACAGAAAATACTAGCGCATAGAATTTCTCACTTTACGCAAAGAAAATACAAATGGAGTATGAAAAGGGATGCACAAAAATATATGTATACTAGCTCATACAATTTTCCCTCAAAGAAGCACGAATGAACAAACCACGGGTAGTGTAGATAGAGGCTAGTCGCTTCAAGGCATATGTTTTGCTTACGGCTGTTTGCAGGTGATAACATTAAACAAATGTTTGGTTAGTTCGGTACCGAAACACGTCGCCAATCGCGGCTGCAGCGCCGGTCGCGGCCACCAATGGCACTGTGACAGCAAATACTATCCATTGTGAGTAATAACTAGATTGTTCTTCTTTTAAACTTTTCTTCTTTCTAATCTTTTGCATTTTAGAGCTTGTAATTGTAGAACTAGAGAATATATGTCGTTAATTATCAGTAAATATTATCGAATTTTGATGATGTTACAATAATGTTTGTTTCATCATGGTTACTTCAATTAAAGAAGTCAGGCGAGTTCCTCTTGTGTTTTAATATTATAAGAGGTTCCTTCGTATCTGGCGTTGATCCAGCGTTAACGTCGACGTTGTGCCAAATGCTTGGGACCGCGAAGCCTTAAAAAAAAATAATATCATTGTATGTCGTTAAAATATTGTTTGAAAATACGCAGCTTCCCATCCTAGTACATCTTGGACGCTTCTACACATTATTTTGTACCCATTGTAATAACATGGACTTACATTGCGTTTTCACCTCACTATTCTCACAATACAGTTCAAAGTTCCTCACACCTACATTGAGCGAAATTAGATTTAGATCCGCCATTTTAAATTTTTCAAACCCACTTTGACACTTGAAATGTTTCGATTTAACATCTTGATTAAGCGAAAATAGAAGTAGATCGGCCATTTTGAATTTTTCAAACTTTGACACTTGCATTGTTTCAATTTTGACACCACATATTTGAATTTTTATATCATTTTTGATGCAGCATGATACTTTGACTGATATTACTCACAGAAATACACTTCACGTCATTGCATACAATACTTCACTACACAAATTTGCGTAATTTGAAGTTTTTATTCGTGCACTTTATGACGTGCACTATCAAGTTAGTATCAAAATTAGGTGAAGAGTGTTTTGAGAGATTTTACATGAATTATGTGAAATTGCTGGGATAATTCGGTACTATAATTATGCACTTGGTGTGAGTATGGAATTTTTCTTTTTGTATAAAAGTACTCATTTAGATTTTATTTCCAGGAAAATATATGTAATTCATTCACTCGTCGCATCTGTTGGGTTCCACTTCAAATGAGAAGCTGATTTATAATATTTTATTGTTTATCTATTATAGACATATAATAAAATTGTAACAATTAGGCTCTAAACTTAAAAGGAACGAAATATTACACAAAATACTTGGCTGTTTTTTGAATAATACAATTATTCAAAAATTTTACGTAAATTAGATAATAATTATTCGGCAACAAAATAATTATTCGGTTAAAATCCAGTTATTATTCATAAAGTTGTAAAAAATTTAACTGTAAATTAATTGAATACATAATAAGTTACCATCTATCCTTATAAAAGATTTAGAGAAAAGAGTGGAATAAAAAAAAAGAACTCTTGCTTTTTCATGTTGGAAATACTTACCTATGTATGACACTAAAATTATAAAAATAACATCATGGCTGTCTAAAAATTTATTTGCGTGCCTTGTAGATATTTACTATTTAGAGTCCTGATTCTATGTATGTTATCTATTTGCTCATTTTAACCTACGTACTATACAAATATTTATAAATTGTAATTATAATTACCTCTATCGGCCAAAAGCTCATAAAGGATTTATTGGATTCTTCCAAATGTAGTGGAATCTTTCTGATATTGTAAAATAGTTCTATATCACATAATATTTATCTATATTCCTAACACTAATAATTCAATGTTTCCTCATTGTATAACACCAAATAATTATAACAGCGATGGTAGAAATACGGAATTGAATTGACACTAGTAAGAAAACTAATTATAAAATGAAATCATTTTTGCTTATTTTATAGTTTAACAGATCTTATGAATAGAATTATTGTAAATTAATTATAATTATTTTGAATGTCCAATATTATTCATAGCGTCTTAGAAGTCAATTATTTGCAATTTACACAAATTATTATATTTTAGCGGCTTAAAAGAGTCAATTATAAATAAATTGATTATTTATGAATGCTATACATTTAGAAATTAATTTCTATGACAGCGATTATATTCAAAATTATTTACAGCAACGTCAATTTTAATGTATTTTAGGCTGAAGATGTATGAAAGCTGTAAGTGCTTACAGTTTTGGCGTGCCATGTTTTAATTACGCAGTTAAGTGCTTTGTTAACGGACTAATTATTTGCATTACTAAAGTAAAGACCTATACTATAATTACTTAGAATACATGCCGTTGGTTAAGGGATACGAGGTTGTATTTTCTCTGTAGGTACAATATGAAATTGTAAGCAGTTACAAATCAAAGGTGCCACTGACAATATTAGTTCTTTTATAAAAAAACGAGTGTGATAATTAAATGAGAATTTGAATTAAATAATTATAATTATTTGACTATTCGGTGTTGTGCTAATCGCTTGTCTTTTCATCGTAGTTAATTATAGTTACTTAACTACAAGACTTAAGAGGGAAGACATGAGACAAAATTCTATTATACACACAGTAGAAAATTATATTCTATCTATTTCATAGTGTATCTCATAGGATATCTAATAGCATTCCTTATAAAGTGTATACAAATTCTTCATGATAAGATCTCAATGCCCCAATGGGTTGTGATGCTGACCTTGGTTTATGTCGTAGATTACGAGGAAAAACATTAAATGCTATGGAATCGCAGTCTACTACGTAACCTTTGAACAACACCAAATCTTGTTTGCAAATTATAATGATTAATATTCATTAACATTTAATATTTCTTGACAGTTGCAATCTGCAACTTTATTTCAAATTTTAAATATTTATTATTCGACAAGTTAAATTTTAAAACATTTAAAATATATTCATATTTCATAACACAATTATTAATTTAATAATTGAATGTTGAAGCATAAGATAGTTACCAGTAATTTTATTTTTGTTTTTAAAATTTTACGAATTCGGCGTGTTACAAAACTATTATTGAAAATCACAGATTATACCATTATAAATGTTGTAATTATTTGAATGCTCTAATGTACATGAAATTATTGATTATATAAAATGTGATGAATATATACAGTGAATCATGTGCCTACCTTTATTTGTGGTCATCCCTTAGAACTCACTAAAAACTTTTTTTTTCCGACATGCACAAAAGCATAATATTAATTCATATTTTTTCCGTTTCAATTCAGCACTGAATTTGGAAATCATATTTCTCGTCCAACTTTAAGCTATTTTGTGTAAGACGGTACCATCGAAGAAAAGCATATCTAAGCAGTTTGAAAACAAAATCCCGTGCACACGACCCTTTTTTTTCGTAGGTATAGCGGCCGAGCGCTGCAAGCAGAAATAGTCCTTACGGTGTATAGATATGCGTTTCTTCGATAGTACCTACGTCTCCCTATGCAGCAAACCCAATCCCTCTTAGTGGGTACAATATATTGATTAACATCGCCTACAAACTAAGAAGTTCGTTAAATCACGAAGCCATTACGACGGTGAACCATGTGTTATCTGCGCGAGAAACTTCAATAATTTAATATTTAGCAACGATATCGTCCCGAGACACGAACTTAACATGTTAATAGCAACGAGCAATCTTCGTAAATTGATAAATTTAGTCCTGTCACACTAGGTAAGATGTTGGGGCCAACGTTGGTGTTGATGGGTCATTGGGTAGGGCCAGACATTGGCTTCTAATTCCATATTTTGATTACTGAAATGAAAATGAAACGGACTTTTGTTATTTCTTGTATAGGCTATTTAAAAAAAAAAAAATTGGACACAGGCTGTGTCCAGGTTGTATTAACCTGGACACAGCCTGTGTCCAATTTTTTTTCCGGAAGGTAGATTAATAAAAAATATTGGACACGTATTTTTTCCTTTTTTGACGTAATCAAAAGATTACGGCGATACATTGAGTTAAAATGTGGCATGACGTCACGCCTTGCTAAATTTTATACTGAGTTGTGACGTAGCGAGCCCCCACTCCCCAACTTTAATGCGTGTTTTCTAAGTTATTTTTGATTAATATGATAACGCAAAAAATACGTAGCTAAGATTTTTTCATTATCTGAAAGACGGACTTAATAAAATGTCTTTTTTTACCTAGACAACTACCGTATTATTAAGTAAATAAATTTTAGAAGTTGTTTCGACAAAGTCTGGAACTTCAAAATGTTAGTCATCAAAATATTTAGGGGAAAGTGGAAGAAACCGAAAGATGTGTACTTAGCTTTTTATCAGCACTGTATGAGTGTTGTTTAATCGAATCAAGCTCAGTAAAGACGTGGAATAGTGATTAAAATTTATTATAGGCCGCATTATTACCCCAATATTGGTCCCAATATATGGATCCACTAAAACAATCAAAATTAAACCTCCCATCAAACTAATATCATCCCTAAATAATATACAATAAAGCTTCATTTACTACACCCTTTTTAATCTGCACTCCGTTTCGCAAGCCATAGACTAGCTAGACCATAGAGAATGATGTGAGAGCTCGCGAGCTTTCTCTTTGATAGTTGGCCGCCATTTTGAGTTACAGTAATGGTCGGTATGACGTGAGTTATGCGCTCGTGTCATTTGAACTAAACTAATGTTGGTAGTGCTAGTGCCGTTAATGCAGGTTAAATCGAAAAGTAAATAACGTAATTTATGAATCGAGAAGATAAGACTGATTGATTGTTTATCTGTGCTTATTAAAATTTAGAAAATTGGCGCGAATTTTGACAGTTGATTTAATTCTTGTCAAATCGGCATTTTTTTTAAATATCTCTCGTTATCCATTTAACGGCTGTATATTTTTTTTATCCTTTATACTAAAAAACTTAATTCTTAAAAATTGATTCAATCTATACTATATATATATAACTGTAAAGGCCTATTTCACCACCCCCGATAAGGTTCTCGTTAACTTACTTGGTAGATAATATCCTATAAATTCTGTTCCATTTTTTTATTTTATTTTTATTTATTCGGCAAGTAGTGGCTATTCGGACACCGTGAAATAGGCCTTAAGACTAATAAGCAATTTTAATGTAACATTTTTTTTAAAGTTATGATTATTTTTTTCTGTAGGGCATCTCATAGCTGACCTCTGAGGTCATGACTATTTAACCGGTCAATCCTGTGGTTGCCTTAAGCTGCTACGCTCAAAGCCTCCAGCCAGGGGCATACAAACTAAACTAAAAAGCTAGGTGAACGCTCGCTTAGGGCACCCCCCGTGGGATACGAGCCTCGGCTTAGGGCGTCACCGGAGGGAGGACAGCAAAGATGGGACGGGCTGGCTTCTTTTACATCTTGCAACAACTCACTTATAACGTGGTACTCGTCTACAGAAATCATCATAATAGATGAAGTATTGCTCACTGTACCTTATATAAAGCAAACTCACACTTATCACTTTATTATTAAAGTCTATTAGGTGTTTTGATAAATTAAGCAACATTAGCTTACGGAAATCTTGTAGCTGATAAATGGTTTGAATATGATATGAAATGGTTACAAGCTACAATAGCTTGTAACCATTTGATCGTTTTTTTTTTTTTGTTTTTTATTTTTCTTTAATTTAAATTTATATTTACTTCATTGTACACCACAAAAATACATAACAAAAAATAAATCAAACACTACAAAATATACAATGGGCGGCCTTATCGCTTTCCGCGATCTTTTCCAAGCAGTTTTTACTGTTTATTAAAGGTAAATTGTTCGCATTTTCTTTGCGATTTACTTTGTTGCACAAGTATTTGTTTCACTTTCACACTTGTTGCATAATGTAATTAAAACTATGATTGGAGAGAAAAGTTTTAGCTTTGCTGGTCTTTCTAATATAGCTTTTTATTAATTTAAACTTAAAAATATGAGCCTGATAGGTAGATAACTACTAATCTCTTATAAGCTTACTTAATTTAGCTTTTTTGAAATAACAACAGACTATAAAAACATAAAATAACATCACGCCTTGTTTCCCCGAAGGGTTGGGCAGAGGTGTCCCTGCAGCAGGTTCGCCCACATTTCGCCAGTTATGTTTTAAGGCCCATGTAATAGGGGGCAAGCCTATTGCCATCAACCGGGCACAAACCCAGACTCCAGGCTCCACTGAGAAATGTTAGATAAAAAACCCAATGACACTGGGAATCGAACCCAGGACCTCATACTCAGCAGTAGCGCTTGCGACCACTAGACCAACGAGGCAGTCTATAAAATCTTTATTAAACTATGGTTTTCCTCGTTAAAATTTATTCTGAAAAAGCTGAAGTTCATTTTTGCCCGTGCTTTCCAATCTGTTACACTTTTGGCAACTCTGCACAAATTGATTGTTCTGTATCTTTTTTGAAAGATCTTGTTGGATCTTTAGATCTCTTTTTACGTCTTTCACATTATAATTTACGCTACAATCAGATTAAATCCCTTCTAAATAATACCTCATTCCATTCATGTTAATTACCCGTAAGCAATACCAGCGAATAAAATATCCTCTTACACCATTTATAACGAGAAATAGAAACATCACTATCGATTGCTTTCTCGGATCGATTATTCCAGCAATCACGGGATATTTTCCGTTGAAATTCAAGCTGCATGTAAAGTGATGCAAAAATACAGTGCGACTACAATATTTTGTTGAACAGACAGCCTATTAGTTATCCTGTGGGAACTGTCGGAGGGAACAAACCGTGTTTTGTTACATACAACTGTTCTTAAATTGCGTTCAATAATTACGTACTATTTGTTCTCGTGTGTTTGTTTGTTTGTTCGTAATTGGAAGTAAGTATGAGTTATGGAGTTCGAGATTTATTGGCATTCTTCAGTCTAAAAATTCGGCTCTTATTAGGTATTTATCTAGGAGTCATCGAGCACCGATAAGTAGAACTTTTAGAGCTATCAATAAATGCTAATCTTCCATTAACTTGTTGCAGAAACCAAATTATACTCGATTTTAATGGTTCTTTCATGAAGTTAATAAAATTATTAGCGTTAATGATTATTTAATTAATGGGGCATTAAGGCTGACTGTCCACTGAAGCGAAACGAGGCAGCGGAGCGGAGAAATGTGCCAATATTAACCAATAGGAGCGGAGCTCTGAAGCGGAGTTGAGATTATATTGGCACATTTCTCCGCTCTGCTGCCTCGCTCCACTCTTGTCTTTATGCAACTGGGTGTATATCATGTATTCTACGTTTTTAGATGTATTCACCCGAAAAAATATAACTTTTTTTTTCTTCTTTCTGTATCCATTAAGTTTGAATTTAAACAGGTTACGATAGGTAATGGTTGGAAATCTTTTATTTAAACTTCATTACTGAGAAATTGCTCTCGAAAATGATAGGAAATAAAGCCCCAGTGAGAATTATTAGTTCAGGGTAGTGGTAACAGAATCATAATGCTCGTAGATCTAAAAGAGTTGGCTGCGAGATATTGAATTTAGTGTGAACACTTGGAGCATTATTTAATTGCGTGTCAGCGCCGCGGCGCAGGCGCTTCGCGTGGTGAGAGGTGATACACAGTGGTGCGGTTGACGTTAAGCTGGATGAAATAGAAGTTTGTTTTGTTTATTATTCTGGGCATTTAAGCTGAGAAATAAATAAAATAGTTCAAGTAAAAAAACGTATAAAACGCAATTCAGTTATCGTTGCAATTAAATAACTGAGTCACAAAATTGATATGGCACACAAGTAATTTTAAAATGTGCTTTAATAAACTTTATTTCTAACGTAATTACTGTTTCCAAAAGTTTTTTTTTTGCAATTTTTACCGCCGAATATTTTTTTAAATTTCCTTAATTTAACTTTAGGTAGGTATATCAGTAACGGTTTTATTCCCATGGGATAAGAGACGTTCCGTTCAGGGAGTTACAAAAGGGTCACAAAACTTCCATTACTTGCCACTTCAAGACGTCAAACAACAAACCATAGTCCATCCTAGTAGAATAATGTGTTAAAGGAGTAATTTTTTCTTCAATATTTGCATGCGTACAGTGTGCAGTGATAGTTCGCGGTAATGGGACTGTCAGGTGTTTGAAAAGCACATATCGCTGTTTATTTTCGCATTCCCTGAACTGTAACACTGTGTGGGTTTGTTTATTTTTGTCGTAACAAACTTGCGACCTGGCACTCTGTGCGTTCAGATGATATATTGTTATAGGCTACGAATTAAAGCCATGGATACCTACTTTTTGTTTATGCAGTATTGTAGTAGATTGTGTGTTCATTTTAAAATAGGTTTACCCGAGGGAAAATTTTTGGATCAGCGAATGAAAAAAAATTTTTTCATTGACTGATCCAAAAATCAACCAAATCAATCATTTAATGATAAACAGTTAGCAGTTCACTAGGTATGCTGAGTCGAGAGTCACTTAATTTAACTATTTATTTATTCTGGGATTCCCTTTCTGGCATAGGTATATCTCATTAAGATGCAGACAAGTTTTAGATCAGAGATCTCAATGCGTGTCGATATGTTAACGCCTCATTATCGTTGTGGCGGATGTACGGCATTTGGATTATCCCAAGTACCTAAAGAAACCGAAGATCTTAAGCAAGTTTTTCTACATTCATGGCCAAAATATACAGGTATTAGTAGTAACCTATGCCAATGAATGCAGTTTATTTATTTTTATGGCACTCCAACGACTAGATCAAAAAAATATTTACAGAGTGCAATCATAGTTAATTGATTCAGGCGTGACCTTGCGGAAATCAATTATAAAATGCAATTGAAGTGGATATATTTAGTAACTTGTTCCGCTTCGCTATTTCTAAAGAGTCTTAAAAAGACCCTGAAAGAAATCGATACGTGTTTCACCTCTCAACGAGGCATCCTCAGGATGACGATTGACTTGTCGTGAACTAGAACACGGCGTGTTGCCACACCAAGCACTGAGCGCAGACTGAGCTTTATCGCCTGTCCAATCATATCATAACTTATAAACTACAGCGAACTCGTCACTTAAAGGTGTGCACAGCACTTACATAGTTTACTTGTTTATAATTAAAGTACAAAAATAACAATAAAATTATTTATAGTACTGACTATCGTATCTTAACTTAGGTACCTACCTATATCTTTACTTGTACCTTCAACACGAAGCTACGCCACAACAGGCCCAAACCTCTTATAAAACACTATCGTTCAGCTTATTATTTTCACGGTTACTCATCTCAAGTGCCTGTCAGGACGCTCATATTACGTGTGGCCTGTAGGTAATAGCAAATTGCGATTATTATGTTACAGCCTAACGAGGTGCTTGCGACTTTCCCTATAATCGGCCAGTACACCGACTTCCCGGCCGCTTTTGTTGGTCTCACTTGATGTGGCCGCACTTAGGCGCTTGGCGAATGTATGATAATGTGTGCAGCGAGTAATCGTGGAGAGTGGTAATTTTAGAGGCTGTTTTGAAGTTAACGGGTAATGAAATTATATTGTGATCTGTGATAGAAGTTTGAGGAATCAGTTCGTTGTCCCTCTGTCATGCAGATGAAGGTGCTTCCAGCTACATTCACCCGCGTTAATTAAAACCCATTTAAATCAAATCTGCTGTCTTTTCTTAATTTTTATGCTGGTTCTGATAAACGAAAATAAGACGTGACACCAGTCCTACTACTCCGTGCATAGACTTTACATCGGCAGATACGGCACTACGGCACTAAACGAAAGAAAGAAAAAAGTATTTATTGAGACTCGCACAGGAAATCACAAATTAAACTAAAACACACTCATTAAAACATTACCAAAAAAATTTTTTTTTTTTTAAATAACAGAAAGTCCTGTACGAGGCCAAAAGGCTCCTATCTCAGCATATGCAGCGACATTTAAAAAAAAATGTCGCATCGCTGGTACTCTGATATGGCCCGCCATGATGTCCCGGATAGATAGATACAGAAATACACACTACGCACTACGGCACTACGGCAGAAATGAATATTTAATCACTGGTACACAGTGATTTTTCGCGAATATTCATTTCTGCCGTAGTGAAAACAAAGTTTTGGAACTAAATGGAAACTTTATTTTTATGCAAAATTTCTATTGTCAAGCTTTCCCCTGTATTTCTCGAATATGAAAAGTCATTGAAACATTTACAAAGAAGCCGAGTAATATATTTTATTGGTAAACGGAGTCATACTAGCGGATAGTTAACTAAATTGTTTCGTATCATAAAGTCAATTCTACGCCATTTAGGGAACCCGTCCAGTAACAAGCGAAGCTAAAGCTATTGCTTCCTTTATTTCATTTATATACCTATCATTCACATTTTAAAATATTTTTTATAAAAATATAAAAAGTATAGATTGCTTTATTATTATATTACTTATATTTACAGATTGATAAGCATTGTGGAGGTTACACGAATTAACGTAATTTGGAGTTGTGGTGAAATTTGGGTATTTAGGTAAAGCCTCATGCTAGATGTAGGAGTGAAATTTAGGTTGAAAAAGTTAAGGGCCAGTGTATTTCAAAAGACAACATATGACGTAACCCGGTGTAAGTAACATCCAACACGATGATCCTAATACAGATTCCTAAACGTAATTTTGCCAAATAAAAATCAATATTTTTCGTCGAAAACTGGAAATCGAACCAACTCGGAAATAGGTCGTAAAAACTCGCCATCTGGGGCAGTTAAGTAAAAGTGACTTGATTTGTGTAAAAGCTGCCACACACAGACGCGACGCTACGTTGGTACGCGATTCTAGAGAACTATTTCCATGAAATTTCATAGAAATTGTTCTACTACAGTTGCGTCGCACCTATTTGCGTGAGCCCTAAAGAAAGATTTAAATTCACAGTGTCCAACCAAAATGAAAACGGAAACTAAGTATAATAACAATTAAAAAGCTCCTCTTCAAATTAAAAAGCTCCTCTTCCAGTAGAATACAGGCTTACATTTACAATCACAATACAATCACGGTAAGCGTATCAGTCCCGACAAGACCAACAATTGCTTATTACTGTAATATGACGGGCTGCAGTAATGCATTTTATATTGTTTATCGTTCCGTAAGCAGGGGAAATAAAGAAATAAAAGGGCTTTCTAGAAGTATAGGAATAGTGTAGTGTTTTGTTAAGTGAATGTAGCTACAGGTGATTCATATTTTGACTAAGTTGTGTTGAGGCTAGCTTCGGGTCCGACCATATGCGACAAAGTTATCTTTAGGAGTCCCCAAAATAACAAAATGCCACTAAATTTGATTTATTTATTTATTTCAGACATAATCTAGTCCATAGTTATCACTCTTACATTTAAATTCTAAAACTCACAGATAAAAATCCAAAATACAATAAATTTTAAAATATTAATTAAATATAATTGTCAAAAAATTATAAAAATGTCAGAATGGAAAAGTAAAATAAAGTGTCAAATATAAAATTGACAAGGAGTAAAATTTTATAAGAATGTCAAAATACTTTGAAATATAAAAATGAACAAATTATAAGAAATCATATCATTT
The DNA here is from genome assembly GCA_916610215.1 of Omphaloscelis lunosa. NCBI lineage: Eukaryota > Metazoa > Arthropoda > Insecta > Lepidoptera > Noctuidae > Omphaloscelis > Omphaloscelis lunosa. The sequence goes on along the minus strand of OU744265.1, from coordinate 7,256,227 downwards.
TACATTTTTAAGAATGATTGTTAGCTTTCAGAAGTTTTTTTTTCTATCCGAAAAACTGGTTGTAAACTTAGTCACGAATATTACTTTTGTGCAAAGTTCTAGCTACTGACTATTGAGTTCTTTATTTTTTCCTTTATTTAATTTTCAATACGTTACATTTTTAAATATTTAAAAAATATATAAAATGATTTAAAAATAAAAAAATTGTGGCCCGTCGGCATCAAGAACAGGGTCTAAGCTGCCGGTGGTCAGGGCCTTAGAGAGAGGAATCTCCATATTACGTTGCGTTGTAAATTGTTCTTATAACAGCCAGCAGTTGACCAATTAATGAATTCTGGATTTAAATATTTAATAATTCAGATTGTAAGCAGGATTTTTCTGTACCAGCGATAGGTACTGGCTTTTCTTAGATCATAAAGAAAGCTGTGGGTAAACTCTTGTTTAAAAATCCAGATAGTGCTTCTCTTTCCCAGATCGGTATCACAAAGACTGAGGATGCTACTGATGCGCGCACGCACAATACGTGCCGACAACAACGAGATAGAAACATTCCAATTTGAAATTGTTGTCATTATTGTTCCCATACGATGCAATGAAGAATTCCATTTTTCAATCTATCTGGCTTTTCTGAAGTTTTTTTTTTAAATATTTTCTATAGTTAGAAATCCTTGTGTTACCTACTGTGCAGAAAAATATCCCTTATTTTGATTCAGTCGTTATTATTTTTCAGATTGAACTGAAAATGAACAGAAGAGCAAATTGCCCTGGCCCTAAAATACGAAACTTTGAACACGACATGAATAGAAAAACAAAACTTCTGAAGAAGTAGGCATTACTAACCTTATAAATAAAGCACGTACAATGATAGACTTAGCCTAGCGTGGTTGGGGTCGGCTTCCATTCTAACCAGATGCAGCTGAATACCAGTATTTTACATGAAGCAACTGCCTTTCTGACCTCCACAAACCAATTACTAGGTAATATTATGATACCCATTGGTAAAACTGGTTGTCAGACTTTTGAGCTTCTGACGACCCGTAACGACTGTCAAAGATCGCCGAATGATAACCGCAACCAACGTCTTAACGTAATTTCCAAGACACGGAGGGATCTTTGTATGTAAAGCACCCATCCATAGACCAACCGCGGTAAGCGTAGCTTAACCTGATCGATCGACCCGTGCGGCTGTTATTACTTAGCCACAAGCAAACATACAATAAGTACAAATATACGGAAACAATTCAAATTCCAACCTATTGATATTCAAATTCTGTCATTGTTAGATAAATTACATCGATCCTAATCATTTAATTGCTGACCGGCGATATCATCATCTTATTGTTTGCGTACCACAACGGGTAACTTTAAGGCCATAAATACGGCGGAAAGATAGAAAATCTGAGCCCTTAAATTACATGATAATCGAAATAGTAATAAAATGTTGCGAAATATGAGTATTGTGCATAGCAATGCACACAGGCTTTTCGGTGTATAGGTTTATAGATAGGGTAGACTAGGAATAATCATTTAAGGAAAATGTCAAATGCTAGACTGAAAAACAACCGACTTCCAAAAAAAAACACTACTAATTGAAAAATTACTTTAATTTCCGAAGTTAGTGTCTTTGGTTTTGACCTTTCGTTTTTTGCCACCGACTTCCGAAATTAAATTTATTTTTCACTTTCGAATGATTTTTTTTAAAGTCGTTGGTTTTTTTTTTTTGTAAATAGTTTTTATTTTTCATTTTAGTGGTACCTACCCCACACAAATTCGAATACCACTACCTGCTATGTAAATAAAAGGAACTTATCATATTATCCACATACTATGTGGGAAAAAATAAGTATTATTGAAGCTAACTGAAAAACTACCGAAGTAAAGTTAATAAAATTTAAATGAGGCCATCTCTGAAGCAAACCAAAACCTACCAAACAAAAACGAATAATTAAAATCAATTCATAATTGGCGGGGCAATTGCGTAGCAAAGATAAAAAAAAACATACCGTATCGTGGTATCTGGATATCCTGTCACCCAGTAACTGGATTGTGGAGGTCAGACAGGCAGTCGGCAACTGCATCCGGTTAGACTTCAAGCCGATTCCATCGAAAAAAGGGTAGGCACACAACGATGACCTCAAAAAGTCAGATAAAAAAAAAAGTTCAATAAGTTAAATGTTATTATTTAGTATTATTAGTAGTTATTAATACTGTTATTATTTATACTGTTATTATTTAGTATTAGTACATAGTTTTCCTGGCCACATTCAAAACCACAAGCACACAATTACTCTGTACACGTGGTAGGTGTGATCTTCTACCCCATTGACTTATGACCACCATTGACTACAGTTACAAAACGTTAATTAGCTGCCTTACGTAATGTCTCGTTTTATAGTAATTGCTGCTTATTATTGCTCTGTTTTCGGCATCCTCGTTAGAACTGTAATGATTAGCGGACTTATAGATAAAAAATCACTGTACTGTTTCCTTGAGTTCGGAATGGGGGTTGTTAAATTGTTGAAGATATGATTTGTGTAAATGATAGCTTGCAATTGTTTCTTAATTTCTTGGCTGTCATTTGGAAGATTATATATGTGTAGCTACTGCCATTCTCTCATAGCAGGACATTTTCGTCATAATTTTAACCTCTTTCAATATTTGATCTATTTCAAAATTGAACACTACTTCAATTTACAGTTTTGTTTGTTGGATCGTTGGCTTTATTTATAATAGTGTTTGATCTATCTTTACATACCAAGACGAGGGGTCGTGCCTCGGAAAGCACGTTAAGCCGTGGGTCTTTGCCGTCATTTGAAGATCTTTGACAGTAGTTACGGGTAGTTAGAAGCCTAAAACTCTGACAACCAGTCTTACTAAGGGGTATCGTGCTACCTACTAACTAAGTTGTGGAGTTCAGATAGGTAATCGCTCTATGTAAAATCCTGGTATTCAGCTGCATCCGGTTAGACTGGAAGCCGACCCCTAACAGAGTTGGGAAAAGGCTAGGTAGATGATGAGTGTTTGATCCAGATCTAGTAGATGACGCTTAAGAACAATAAAGGATAAAACAACTCATTTTGTTACGAAAACCTTTTAATTTAGATGTAACATACGCAAAGCGTTACTAAAAAAGTAATTTACAATCCAACACCAATTTACTTCGAACAAAAGTAAGCCACAAAAAGGCCAGTATAAAATCCATTGAGTATTTACTATAACGACGTGACTATTAGGACTAAGTGCCCCTGTTTGGTTGGGACGACACATCACAGGTTAAGTGGGTCCGTACTATAAAATTTTACTGCCCACCGGCTGTAACGATTGTTATAACTAAATTGAATGCCGCTGTACGAATGATTATGGTTTTAAATATGGCTGCTGTATTCTTGTTTTGATTACTTGGGTAATTTTCCTTTTACACGAGGCGTCTGTGGGTGTCATACCGCGCCGAGCCTACAACGTCTTGCGTATTCAATTTAATAGTGCTTTTAAGATACTTTTGGGACTGCCATGGCGTTGTAGCGCTTCGGGAATGTTCGCGGAGGCTCGTACATACTCCTGCATGGTAGTCACAACAGCATTCTAAAAATGATCGCTGTCAGACCGGACTGTCCCTTTCAGGGACACTGGGTGGGGACAGTCATAGGTCTACTTAAATAATTTTTGAAAACGAACAATACTAACCCACTTTAAGCACCGTTTTTACTAAAACCGAAATACTAATAAAAATGTGGACCTAATAGTCTGAAATAAAGTTTTATTTAATTTAAATTACGTTGAATAATATGAATGAAGTATGTTTTAGTAGGTATAAGTTATGAATTAAGTAAAGGGGTCTTCAAAGTTTAAAATCAAAACAACTTGTATAACTTTAAGAAAAGTACGTTTATTATGAGTAAATGAATTTTGGAATATCACGAAAATAACTATGAACAAAATTAATATCTTTTTCGTCATATTCTTTCTCAAAATAGCTTACAGACGTGCATGAAATTTTAATGAAGACAGTAATGAAATCTTACTTTTAATTTATATATTTTATTCTTTTATCTTACTGTTAATTTTCTTCTCGGAAACCCAGTGGGTTACCCACTTGTTATAATTAACTCATGGGAATAAAAAGCACATTTTTACATAATTAGTTATCAGTTTTATAAACAGGAGAGCAGGTCTTGCTGTAATACGACTTAAGGCTCTTACAAACAAGCGCGACATGCAACGCGACACAAAGACACCGCTCGTCGCGCGACGCGACGTACCTTTGTGTCGCGTCGCGTCTCGCGCCTGTTTGTAGGAGCCTTTAGGCGCTGGTACGTCCACGTAATGCAACCATATCTATGTATTAATTTTAAATTGACAATTGAACCTTGACAATTCAAAAGTGCCTGTAATTGGTTTATTTGAAATAAATGCTTCGAGTTTGAGTTTGAGAATTAGTGTAAATGTTTAATGATTTAAGAAGGGTTGATAAACTAGTTCCTATGTCTATGGTAATAATTAGATAAAGTTCTACAGAATTATAGCTATGAATATGATCTCATTATTTGCTGAAAATAAGAATATATAGTGTTACCATTTAAGCTCTTCGTGCATTGGAGCTTCATGTAGCGACTGCTCTAACGAAACTGCGTTTATATAATTATAAAACAAAATCCCCCGCCGCGTCTGTCTGTCTGTCTGAACGCGATAAACTCAAAAACTACTGAGCAAATTTTCAAACAGTTTTCACCAATGGACGGAGTGATTCACGCGGAAGGTTTTAGTGTATAATTCATTTTGTGTAAATTGCCTGAAATTTGACGATTATTGTTGAAGGTGTCGGAAAAAATCATGCCGACTGGGAACTTTATTGGCGTGCGCCGCGGAAATAGTAAAAGTTACAAAAAACGTATGTTCTACAGTATTATTCATCTTAAAAAGTTCAACAAAAACGTCCGCGATGGCATATGTCTATCTTCTAAGGATGACCCACGATAACCATTTTTATCTTTCAGAATTTGATAAAAATTTCATTGTTATTTTCGAAGCTATTTTGACCGGTATTATAGTAATCCTTATCCAATAAACTATGTTACTTAAATTAAACATTTAATTTTGATTCAAACATGCCTTGACATCATTTCATTTAAATTAATAGTTTAAAAGATATCAGAGATTCAAAATTACGCGTGACAAAATAATGATGGTTGACCGTAACGCGGGCTCAGCGGTAGGAGTCAATGACTTTTTCCTCGACTTTTAGGTATGTAATCCCGGTATGGGTAGTACGTTCCAACATCCACGCGGGCAAAGCTGCGGGCAAAAGTTAGTAATAACATAATAGGTACAAAAAACGTTAATTTGAGGTCACAAAGACCTACTGTCACCAAATCAACTCCTACGTCGCTTACTTAAATAGTGATGTATAAAAGTAGACCACACGCCAAGAACTTCATCCCCTCTAAAAAAATGTGCACACTTTAATCACCATCTAAAAACAAAAGAAAAACCCATAATCAACTCCCATTATCGGCATTCCCAACATGCCCCATCTTCCAATAATCACCCTTACACTCGCAGTAAAAATCCTTTACAAAAAAAAAAGAAAATCTCCGATATAAGGCAACATGACGCAAGCCTCGTTATTTTATTCAAGCCAGGAACAACTTCATCTAGCGGTGAAGTACGGTGTTAATTAAACAGACTGTTATACAGGTGTCCTTGTCTGGCATGCGGTTGAGGTATGCTCTGTTTCATTATTATAACATGGTACGCTTTGGGGTGCGGGGTTGACAACATTTTGCTTTTTTTCTGACACATTTTTCGGAAATATTTTACACAGGAATCAACATTTTAAAAACATTATCCTGCGATTTCTACTCTTGTGTGGTTCCAGACAATACAAAAAAAAATAGTAGCTCTCCGGGAGTGCCGACAGAAGTGAAAACTCGAAATACGCGTTCGTGTCTTTTACTCCACGCACCGCGGTAATCAACGCGTTGATGTCTTTGAACAGTCAAAAGCTGGTGTCGTCACAGTGTTGCGAAATCAATGGTTTAGTCCCATCTCAAAAATGCCCAACGCGCCTAAAGAAGTTTTCACATCAATAATCAGTCATTATGCCTTTTTTTTTATTGGGTAGACCAACTCAGCTGACTTGTTGCAATTTTTGGTATCTCTTGGTATTCTTTCCTCTGTATCAATGACCATTATAAATGCAACTTCTGTTATAAAAGTTATAATGTTAATTATTCACTAATAGATGCCCAAAATCAACTTATGCACTGAGTAATAAGTCATTGAACTCACTCAGACACAAAAACAATAAATTGACATAAGGAAACAGGTTTAGGCTCCATAAGTCACATTCCATCGTACTACCACGCCTGTTTACTTGACATTTGCCTTTCAATCCTCGATCTACAATGACCTACAACATAACCTACAGCTCAATAATATACTTGTGGAGTTGTTGTAATATTCAAATTGACATTACTGTGAAACAAAACATGTTGGCGACCCCTGGACTGCTAGTATGAGTAGCCGCATTTGCACATTTGATAAGATCGTCAAAGTGACATAAAATTGTGCCGGCAGCGTTCAGAATAGCTACCTCCGTGTAACATACGTATTGTATCGTCGAGTACAACAAGGACTTGGAGGAATATTTTCTATAGTAGGAATAAGAGTTGTTTTGACACTTGGCAGTATTTTGACAAAGAAACTATAGAGAAGATGGTAGTATATAGTTAACAGAAGCTTCTTTTCAAGGTGTAGATTTTAGGTTGCTAGATGCTCTCTGCGCGGCTCCAACAGTGTTCGGGTATTCGAGTAAGATATCTCGTATATTTAAAATGTAACATCTGCAAAACACAATCCATTGGTGGTGCAGGAGCTGGCATTACGATCTTCCATTGACTCGAATCAAATATAGAAATCGTTGTTATACTTGTCCCTTGAAATCCACGAGAATATAGAACTATGTAAACCTGGGCTCACATAGTTTATTTACTTAGCACATACACTGACAGCTTCAAAATTTTATGACCCACACGATAATCTATAAACTGCTTATACTAAAGACACAGTATAACGAAGAAACAGTATTATATCTCGGCAGTGACCTTGAAATAATTACCTACGGCCGCTCGGTAGATAAACTTTCCACTTCCGTGCGAAACAGCCACGCACTCGAGACTGTAGCGTACTGATATTCACTGAGATTTCGAAGCGCGTCGTTTCGGTCGTTTTCTAAGAAGACATAATATTGTTACTTATGTATACTGTGCTACACGATGGCAATAAAACCAGGAATTCAATATTAATAATATTTTCATCTTAGAATTGACTTTATGTTCGTGCTAGTACCTCCCTAGTTATGGGTTTAGTTAGATCACGTTTCAGAGACAAAGCATATAGGTTTTATGTCTTAATTTAGAGAGCCACTGACCAAGCCTCCATATTTATAAGGAATGTCTGGCATTTAGATAGACAACTCTATAACGTTGAAGTACGGTTAACTTGTGTACTGCTAACAGCTAGGAAAACTGATTGTTTGGGAACTTTGTGATTTGTTATTAACAAATAGTAATGATTTCGATCTTTTTTTTTAAGTATGTGTAGAGTCTGCCCCATCAAACTCACTTTTAGACACACTTATTTCTTTTATTATTTCCCTTGCTTGCAACACAGTTGGTAACCGACTGACTCAAGAGCTAACGCGCTACGCCAGCAACCCCCCTTTCCGCCCCAGATGATCCCATTACTCTCCTCCAGGAGAAGAATAGGGCCAACAGTACATTGCACAAACACAGAGGCCTCCCGTCATTCCGACCTTGCCGCCGAGGTCCTTTGCGATCGCGACCGTGTCCCCGAGTAAATGATAGTCCTCCCCGACCCTTGCTCGAAAACGAGGTGCCAGCAGTTGTTGCAGCTGAGCACGTAGCTTTAAATACCCCGCCTAATAATCATGATGATAACCAAATTTTGATCCAACCTGTCCCCTCTTACTGTCCTCCCCCAGCGACGCCCTAAGCCGAGGTCCCACAGGACCCACAGCCCATAGGGGGTGCCCTGAGCGAGCGTTCGCCTAGTTTTAATTTAAGATAGTTTTACTTGCTCCTGGCTGGATGTTCTAAGTGTAGTAGGTTAAGGCACCCACAGGAAAGTCCGGTTAAGCAGCCAAGACCTTAGTGGTCAAAACTGGGAGTTGCCATTAAAAAAAAAAGCCGGCAACCCCACTCTTGTTGGTTGTAGCGCGAATGTAGCGCGCCACTTCGTTTGATAAAACAGTATAATTAATTGACATCTTGAACACAAACTAAAACAATTCGAAAATTCTTTTAAATATTCGATTTAACGTAACGTCATATTTTAAAATAAAGAACTTTAATAATGCATAACTTTAAATGTAAAATCAACGTTCAACAAAATATATGGATCGTAACCATATCAAAAGTAACGCCATCTAGTGGTATAACAGTCTCATCCAACGTAAAAACGACTGTCATCATATCCACACGACACTATTTAACAGATTAATGTACTTCAAAAATCAATTATTTATCTTATTTGAACTAAATTAAGATATAAACATATGGCTAATTAATAACGGTGCAAAAGTGTCTTAATGGGAAGTTTTTATTCTCGATGTTGGTGTGGTTATTAGATAATTTGGATATAAGATATTTTCGCATACTGCAGATAGAAAAGCCTATTTATCTATGGTTTTAACGTCCCAATAATCTGTCAGAGAATAAGGACCTTACGGAATTGTGGGACGACATTGAAAGACAGATCTACATAATTATATTGTCTACCATCAGCAGCAATCTGTCTTTTACTCAAAATAGGTTATTGGGTTTGGCCGTTAATCATGTAAAACAGTAATCTCGACATATTTTAAACAGTTTATGCCGATCACAGTTCTTACTGAGAAATATTACGAATTCTCATAGCTTTTACCTACCTAGTCTAGAGCACAAATCTAATTATGGACAGAACCTAAGATAGCGTTTGCACCAGAGTCAAAACAGTTTTGTTTGCCATAGACAACAGTCCAGGCTGCCTCATTGGTGTAGTGCAAGCGCTACTGCTGAGCATGATCGAGCAAAGTGATAATGGGTTTTTCTATCCGGAATTTCTCAGTAGCGGGCCGGAGTCTATATTTGTGCCCGGATGTGGCAATAGGCTCGCCGTCTATTACAAGGAACTTAAACATAACTGGCGAAATGTGGATGTACTTTAGGATTTCTTTACGTGATGTTATATTATGATAGAACAGTCCAGTCAGTACCTTTTGTAAGAGGTAACCAGAATCGAGTATATTTTCGTGTAAATGTTGACGTTCAAATGTGCCTTTAAATGGCCTAGTTTCAAATAAATGATTTGACTTCTCACACAATTTTTTTTCGGCAGATATGTACTAATATTTCGAAAATGTGAACACTATCATTGATATTATCGACTAGTAGCGCCCCACGGTTTCACCCGCATAAGTCTCGATCCCGTGGAAATATCGGGATAAAAGTATTGTGTGTGTTAATACAAGTTATAAACTATCTGTGTGCCAAATTTCATCTAAATCCGTTCAGTAGGTTTTGCGTGAAAGAATAACAAACATCCATTCATCCTCACAAACTTTCACATTTATAATATCACTAGCTTTCCCCCGCGGCTTCGCCCGCGTGGATGTCGGAAAATATCCCATGGGAACGTACTACACTATTTGCGCTGTAGCATGGTGCGGGTGACAGTTGCCCGTATGACGTTGACATTTGTCAGTACCACGTAGGGATGTGAGGTTATGCAATTCATTTTTATCGCTAACGATACTCGCAGCGTGAATCTAGTTCTCTTTAATATTGTTATGAAAATTAGTGTATTATTCAGTTGTGCAGTGTAACTACGTGTGTGCTACGTGTATAAACTTGTCAATATAAATGTTTTATGGCTACATAATTATCTTTGTACTTATATAAAATAATCAAAATCGGGTTTATGTTTTTTTTTTCGTGACAACATTTTTGCTCTATGGTGCATCGGCGCGGCGGCCATGTTGTTTACCCGTGCGATGCTGTGAGTGCGAGTACGAGTGCAAGCGCGTTATATTGTGACTTAATGTGACACGTATTACGATTTCATTGTTTGTTTTCATTTTTGTTAAATTGTTATTTGTTATAAGTTTGTTGAGTTTGTTGTTATTACCATGCCTAAGCATACAAAAAAAACTGTTTTGGGTAGTCAGGCCAGGGAGCTTGTTGTTCGCCTCCGAGACTACTTTGAAAGAGAACAACAAAATAATGGACCGTTGTTACCATTGAATCATATTGTAGAACGAGTAGCCGAAGCTCTTGATATTGGCCGCAATACTGTTTCGCGTATAACACGTGAGAAAATTGGCCAAGATGGGATGTTTGAAAATAAATTATCGACACCCAACAAAAAGCGGACCAAGGTGAAGCCAATCACAGATTTGGATGATTTTGCTAAGGTTGCTATTAGAAATCATATTTATGATTATTATAGAAGAATGGAGCTACCCACATTGCTCAAGCTTCTAAAATCATTAAAAGAAGCTGACTTGTTCAAAGGAGGTATTACTTCGCTACGGCAAGTTATAAAAGATATTGGCTTTGTTTACAAAAAAGTTAACAAAAGAAAGATTATTATGGATAGGACTGACATTGCCCTAGCAAGATGTAGATTTTTAAGGAAGGCCAAAAACATAAGTGATTGGAGCAAAGTTGTCTTTTTGGATGAAACGTGGCTAAACGCCAACCACACAGTGGGTAAAAGTTGGACCGACGATACGGCACAATCGTGTACCAAAGTGCCGGAAGGCAAAGGCGAACGCCTTATTATTTGTCACGCAGGTACAGCAAGTGGATTCGTCCCTGATTGTTTGCTGGCTTTTAAGTCAAAAAAAACTACGGAGTATCATGAGGAGATGAATTACGAAAAATTTAAAGATTGGTTCATAGGTCTATTAAACAATTTAAAAGAGCCTATGACCATAATAATGGACAACGCACCCTACCATTCGGTGCAAGTTAATAAACCCCCAAACCAATCCAACCGCAAAAGCGAGTTGGTGAAGTGGCTGAGTGAAAACGGAGTTACAGCAGATATAAAAATGTTAAAGACGGAGCTTATTGCCTTAGTCCGACGCCATAAGCCACCAACTCCTACCTATGCTCTGGACGAGATGGCAAAAGAAAAAGGCCACCAGGTCCTTCGACTACCACCCTACCATTGCCAGTATAACGCTATTGAGCTGATTTGGGCCCAAATAAAAGGTATGCTTTTAATTTCAATTCCCATTTTGAAGCTTTATAAAAAAATCAGCTTTCCGATCGTAGCATGTACCTAGTTTAAAAACATTACCAGATACTAGATTAGGCTGATTGATGATTATTTGAATACTTTTTTTTATAAGTTCGTTTATTTTTAGGTTACGCCGCAAGAAATAATACTTCGCCGCCATTTACGGCAAATAAGATGTTGGCCCTATTACAAGAGGCCATCAACAATGTTCAACCTGAAGACTGGTCGAAGGTCGTGAATAAAACAAAAAGGGACATTATGTCTGATTGGGATCGTGACATACATATTGACAACATAATTGAGTCATCGTTAATAATATCCGTCACAGATTCAGATGATGAATTGAGTGACAATTCAGATGTTCCTGACTCTGATATGAGTTTAGACGAATAACATGTATTTTTTTTTAGCAACCTTTTAAGCAACCTTACCCTATAAATGTTCTGTTGTATAATTAGACCTTTTAAAAATAAAAATTGACCTACGCACAATATACGTTTTTTATTATAAAAAATATCGACTATCCATCGTAGCAGTACATCCCATCACTAAATACGTCTATGGCGTTACGTTATACGCATAACACTTTGCTTAATTTTTCATTCAATTTGATTTTATTTCTTGATTAGAACATTCTGGTTGGGTTTAATTTAATTTACTACAGTTATTAATTATTTAATATATTACGAATGTGGTACAACTGAAATATTAAGTCATAAATTGTAAATCGCGGCAACTTTCAAGAGTGAAACGAAATGTTACTGAAACTGTCACCCGCACCATGCTACAGCGCAAATAGTGTACCGGGATTACATACCTAATAGCTGACGAAAGGTTTTTGACTAATACCGCTGCGCCCGCGTGGCAGTCAACCAAAATTATTTTGTGACGCGTAATTTTGAATCTGTGATATCTTTTAAACAAGTCATTTAAATGAAATGATGGTAAGCATATTTTAATCTAAATTAAATGCTCAATTTAAGTAACATAGTTTATTGGATAAGGAAACCGGTCAAAATAGATTCGGAAATATCAATGAAATTTTTATCAAATTCTGAAAGGTAAAAATGGTTATAAGGGTCATACTTAGAAGATAGACATATGCCATTGCGGACTTTCTTGTTGAACTTTTTAAGATAAACAATGCTGTAGAACATAATTTTTATGTAACTTTTACGATTTCCGCAGCGCACGCCAATAAAGTTCCCAGTTGGCATTATTTTTCCCGACATCTTCAACAATAATCGTCAAATTTCAGCCAATTTACATAAAACCTTAATGAATTATACATTAAAACCTTCCGCATGAATAACTCCATCCATTGGTGAAAACCGTTTGAAAATCCGTTCGGTGGTTTTTGAGTTTATCGCGCTCAGACAGACAGACCAATAGACAGACCAATAGACGCGGCGGGGGACTTTGTTTTATAATATGTAAGGATTATGTATATTATATTATAAATATTATATTATATTATTAGCAGGATTAAAAGTCTCCCTTGGAAAATTTTGTCTCTGGTCACAGCCTAAGTTTCATTTATCGGCCACAGTTCAGCTTTAAAGGCTTATCTACCATACTATGCCTTTGCGCGGTTGCTTAATGCTCCGTTACATTTTAGGACCATATTTTAAGGTCTCTGGTGCTAAATAACAATAATTTATGTAGTCTAGATTGTTATAATTTGATCTCTGATATTATTATCTAGATGTAATAGAATGGTAAGTGTTTAATTTTGGTAAGAAACGGTCTTTAGGAGCATGCTGTTGCCTGCAATTTTGTTCAAGAAATCTTTTCTTTGTGCAGCTTGATAACTTCAAGTATCTATAAACTTTTGTAGTTCGAGCTGTTATGTTGCTTGTCCATCACGGTTAATGCTTTACTATATCGAAATCCGCTGCTGTTAAAAACGAAGTGGTTAAAAAATATCGTCATCCGTATTCTGCATACCATCTGGACTAGCCAGGTCTTCTTTCTTTATCGTGTGGTTCGTAACCTGGTGTCAACGTTTTAAAGCCGCCAATGGGCCTCTGACTTGACTTCACATGCCGTCAAGAAATATCTATCAGGCATGCCGTTTTCCTTCACTGTTTTTGAAGCAAGTGATAATTATACAATACGCACATGAATATGAAAAGTCAGAGGTGCGTGTCTTGGGTACTAAGAGATACGGAAACAATATATTTAAGATACAGAAGTATGAATACTACGTACGTAATTGAACAGAACATTGCTAATCTGCAGATGTTGCCGATAAAAGGCTGTTTATAATAAGACATTATCATACAGTGCAAATTGTGTAATAAAATCACGTCGGTGAAGTGTGATTTAAATTTAACCACTCAAATCACTCCCTTCGACAGCTGGAAACAGTACTAATATCGTCTGTCGTATATCAAATAGACATGACATAATATAGTACTGATTAATTGTCCCAGGTGTAAGACTTAATTACGAGCAGAACGGGACTGCCTCCGAAGTTTGTCATTGCAATTTGCACCGCCCCTGTCCAGATTGAACGATATATCTTGCGATATTTCTCGAGATATCTGATAGTGGTGTACAATTATCGATTAAATTGCCGCTATGGGAGTGATTATTTCTTGAGGCTTGTGTGTAGTGTTATATGAGGATATTAGTGTCGTAGTAATTTAATGTGGGAGAATAAGTATACAAAAATAAACAAAACGCTTAAGTAAACAAAAGTTTTAGGAAATTAATTTTAGTAAAGTAAAGTAAAAATGTATTTGCACAGATTGCAGGGAGCCTACCACAAGCTCATAAACAGTATTATTTTAATTTTCAGTGTGGGAAAGAGATGAAGCTCTACAGAACGTATAGCTCCATCTCTTTTTCCCACTGAAGTAGTATTAAAATAATACTGCTTTATAGGCTGGTGGTAGGCTCCCTGGTACAGTAAAAAAGATGTGACAGTCATTAGCATTCCACTTTGAAAACTTCTGCCAAAAATTACTCTACAACTTTTGAAATTATAGTCGGAAAAACCGCACAAAATACAGCGAGAAAAGAGTGAAGAAAATCTTAGGAAATCTTGGATGACATGAAGGATAAGCGAGATGTAAAAAAAAAAATAGCGAGCCTTACAGTAGTAGCATATGATGTGTAACATCTGACATGATAATAAGTTACATTATGGTAACAAGCATGTATTATGGCAATATTAAAGAGACGGGGTCTCGTTAAGTTCGTTTCTGATGGCCAACTCTAGCACCACGCGCGCTCATTGGTCAAATCAAATAGCGCGTGCTTCCCCGGTTTCCTGTTACACACTTCCGTCCCTTTTCACAAAATCGCTCCCACAGATTTATTTTTGGTATATATTATTATATTCTATACACAGATTGCAGAAAAGCGAGAGGAGAGATGTTACCACATCAAAAAGAACTATTGCATTTGATGACATCCTAGAATTTAATTTCGTCCAAGTCGCCCAGTTCATAAAAGAGAAACCAATACACCCACAAGTAACAACTTAACCAGAAAATGTCCAAGACAAACGTCCCAGCAAAAAGAAAATATCACCCTTAATCACAAAAGACATTCAGTCTTTGCATTGAACACAGAATTTTAATCGCAGAATAGAACATAAAGCTCTATGGAAACCACCAATAAATAATCACCAGCTTTGAATAGAGTTCCTTAGTTAACACTTGAAATACTCACAGCCCGGTCCATAAGACCGCGGAGTTACTTTTTCAGTTCCACACATAAATAAATGGCTAACTAAGACGTTGGGACACAATATCTTATGGTCCCGGTGTGCAGCACTTTATTGTGCTCAGATTTACTTGTAGATCTGTGTAAAGTGAAGCGTTTTCGATTTAGTGAAGAAAAAGCGAGAGGGTCATGTTTATAATGACAGCTGTTGAACGGATATATTGTGTGAAGTGTGGTTTTAATCGTGAGTTTTACGTGTCAAAGTTAAATCTTATTAAAGTTACAGACATCAATTCTTCTTCTTTTCGTGTCGATGGTACTTATTTGGTCATAGTTGTTTTTTTTTTTTTTAGTAAGTAAGTAAGTAAATCATTTATTTGCGTAAAACATGGTATACATTGATGTTAATATTATTACAGTAGCTCAACATGTTTCGCTAAGCAACATAGCATGCAAAATTTTATACTTTAACAAAACGAATCAACATCTCACATCCATAAAATCTTTTAAACTGTAAAAATTACATTCAATAAGCCACTTGTGTAATTCTATCTTAAATTTTCTCGAGTTCAATATTTTAAAGCGACTTGGTATTTTGTTATAAATACGTACGCACATTGCAAGGCAGTTTTTATTGTATTTCGCAAGTCTTGGCAAATCACTTAATACCAGTTTATGAGGATCTCGTCTGTTTCTGGGATTTACATCATTTGCTGATTTAAATAAATGTTTGTTGTTAACTACGAATATACATACCTCATATATATACAGACATGGTAGAGGTAGCAGACCAAACCTCTTGAACATTGGTCTACATGAGTCATCAGGTTTAATACCACTTATTGCTCTGATGCACTTTTTTTGTGCGATAAATGCTCTATTCATATTGGTACCATTACCCCACATTACGAGACCATACCGCAGTATCGACTCAACATAAGCGTAGTATGACATAATTGCTGTTTTTATGTTAGTTACGTTTTTAACTTGCTTCAGTGCGTATACAAATTTATTGATTCGAGTGCTTACATTATCTACATGTTCTTTCCAGTTAAAATCTTTGTCTATTATTACGCCTAAAAACCTTGTATGGGTTGCCTCTTCGATTTTATTAATATTAAGTTTTATATTGTTTTTATTATTATTTGATTGATTAAATTGAATGTAAACGGATTTATCTAAATTTATTTTTAAATTATTCATGTCAAGCCATAGCAGTAATTTGTCTATTGTATTATTTATGTCAAACTCATGGTCAGTCTTGTTTTTCTTTTTATCTGATGTCACTATGATTGATATATCGTCGGCAAATAAAATGCATTTATGTTTGGTTATTTTTATGATGTCATTAATATATAAAAGAAACAATATTGGACCAAGCACGCTTCCTTGCGGAACGCCACATTTATTTTGCTTATATTCTGACGAGTATGGTATCATATCTCTATTACTGTTAATTTTACTAATAATGACACGTTGCTGTCTATTGCCTAAATAGGATGATATCCATTCAAGTGCAGGTCCTCTAATCCCAATAGTCTCTAGTTTATCCAACAATATGCTATGCGACACAAAATCGAAGGCTTTTGATAAATCAAATTATTATTTTGAATTTGGTAAATTATTTTGTGTTGTTATCCCAGTAGGTGGCCACGTAGATTGCGACATCAATGGCATTCTTATAAGTCATCCGAGATACAGGTGATCGGGTGCTTAAGACATTTCAGCAAGTGGGGCATGGACTGATCTGTAGCACCGCACTCGTACTGGTCGTTGGATGGGTTAATAATCCCACTTCGACAAATTGTGCCTGCAGTGACCTACTTGGGTAGGCAATCCATTGAGACATAAATTAATTACATTGACTATTATAATTTCTTGATCAAAAATATAAACTGCAAATAATAAAAACAAAAAATATCAAGCAAGAACAGTCATAATCATAAGTAACATAAATTAAAAAAAAAAAAACAAACACGATATCCGATCGCCTACAGTTATTTGTGTGCACATAATATTTGTCTTCATACAAATTATGACATTGGCCGCACAAAGGGTTAAGAAATTAACCGGCCGTTTACGGTCATCCTTTTAACTCGAAAACATTAATTATAACACCTCTTTAACTTTAAATTTATTGTGTTGTTTTGTTGCTCATTACTTGGGTTTTGTTTTTTTTTTTTTATGCGAAGTCTTCGGGGTTAAATCGGTGTTTAAGTTTCTTATAATTTATGGCTTTAGGCGTATTTTATGTAGTGCCTTTAAAGGCACGTGGGTATTTATGCCGGTACGTTTCAATCTGGGAGATCTTTGCCGGTCGTTTATTTCTTTGCAAACTATTTGCTCGCATTCGCGGTTTGAATTTCCACGTTTTATTAGAGTCGATTTTGAGATTATATTTCGTAAACGTATTGTTTACAAGTGTTTTAGTTTTGTGTTCCCTGAAAACATTGGTAAATTATCAAACAGTTTTTTTTCTTTTTTAATACGTAGTGCGATTTGCACACACAGAATAAAATAAAAGTTGACAAAGTAGAAAATTATAATAGAGTTAGCTTTTGCTCGCGGCTTTGCCAGTACGAATCTTGGAAAATATCCCACGGGAACGAACGTACACGTAAAAGTACCCTATGTGTTAATTCAGGTTACAAACTCCGCAAATCCGGAACATAGTTATATCAAGACAAACGGACAAAAATTCTAAAACCTTTATTTTCGGCATCAGACTCATTCCCACTATTCCCACACCTCGTAGCAATTACTTTTTTTACAATAATATTAAATATTAACAGTTCTTCGTCCCTTTTTTATTATATATATAGATTTTTCCAACATATTCATATGAAACCGAGGGGCTTGTCTAAGTAATAACAGCCGCATGGATCGATTGATCAGGTTAAGCTACGGTTGCCGCGGTTGATCCGTGGATGGGTGACCATCTTTACATACCAAGACTCCTCCGTGCCTCGGAAAATACGTCAAGCCGTTGATGCTGACTGTCATTTGTAGATCTTTGACCGTCGTTACGGGTAGTTAGAAGCCTAAAAATCTGACAACCAGTCTTATCAAGGGTGATAACCCATCGTGTTACCTAGTAACTCGTTTGTGGAGGTCAGATAGGCAGTCGCTCCATGTAAAATACTGGTATTTAAATCCGGTTAGACAGGAAACCGACCCCAACATAGTTGAGTAAAGATTAGGCAGATGCTAATTCATAGGGAAACCAACAACTTACTGATCCAGTCTAGTAATTCTAAGATGATGGCTGAACTATTGTACCCTATGATCTATCTCACCAATTCCATGAACTTGCACCTACTTATGCAAATATATTCATAATAAAATAGCCATATTAATAGGTTTTCCCGATACTAGTGATCACATTTTCAAATTAACGTGCGATTTCATTGTGAATAATATCGTAATTAATTTTAATAGGTGTACAGATGTCGGTTTTCCATTTATTAGGAAAAAATGGGTTTCATTATTTAATTGATTCTTCAAACATTACTTACAAGATCAGTGTGAATCAAGTACCTAGGTGAGGAAATTATATGGTACTTATAATAATAGAACGCATTGTGATCTAATTACATACCTAACTAAAACTATTACTAAACTAAAATAAGTATGGCGTCGAAAAATTCTTCCGCGTCGCTGTTGATTGGTAATGTATCCAAGAGACTGGCGGCATAACCACGTTGTATGATTGCCATACAACGTGGTCAGCCTCTGGCCAAGGTAAAAACCAGCCCTTGAGTCTTGGGAAGTGTCAACCAGTCGTTTGGAGATTTCATTGAACAGACTTGAGGTTTTAATCGCCAGACAGCGACGCGAAGGAATGTTTCGACGCCATATTTTAGTTTACTAATATTTTAGTTAGGTTAGGATATTATATTTTTAGTTTTGTCATAACTTAAATAACTACTATTAGTGATTTTTTTTTAAACTTTCTATTATAATTATTATCTACGAGTGCTTTGAGTTCATTCTGCAAATTATGCAGGTATCATAATCAGCTTATAATGTTCCCACTACTAAAAGACACAGGGAAATCTGAAAAACAGTTTTGGTCAGGTATCGTGATACCCAGTAACCGGGTTGTGGTGGTCAGATAGGCAGTCGCTCCATGTAAAATACTGGTATTCAGATGCATCTGGTAAGACTGGAAGCCGACCCCAACATGGTTGGGAAAAGGCTAGGCAGATGATGATGATGACAAAGACAGAAGGCACTGAAGTAACAAGGCCTCTTTCTCCTGTATCTCCCGGTTCCTCTACCTCTTAGTTCTTCATTATAAAACTTGGAAAATCAACAAGGAAGACAATACAGACGGGGTTTCAGTACACAACATATATATTAAATAGTTGTAGGTAATAGGTAATTAGCACTTGTGGGAATATCACTGTAAAATGTTAGTTTTTAATTTAGTACGACAATTACACACGGCTACACATCAAGCTTTACATTTCCAGTTTATGCTGATCTTACATTGTGTAGGATTTCCATACAATGCGAGGTCAGCTTATACTGGAAAAATATAGCTTGATGTGTAGCCGTGTGTATAACACTAGTTTTATCTATATTTTTCTAGATTTTAATCTATGGAAGTTTGTTAACTTCCAACTCTTCCATTTTCTATCATCGTTGTAATATATGTATTTAGATTCAATCAATCTAGTTATGTTTCTATTCTATAATATTTAGAAGGAGTTTTGTTTTTTAGGTTGTCATTCGTGGACTATTGACAGTCGTTACGGGTCGTCAGAAGCCCGAAAGTCTGACAACCAATCTTACCATGGGGTATCGTATTACCCAGTTACTAGGTTGTGGAGGTCAGATAGGCAGTCGCTTCATGTATAATACTGGTATTCAGCTGCATCCGGTGAGACTGGAAGCGGACCAAAACATAGTTGGGAAAAACGCTAGACAGATTGACTTATAGCAGGAGTTTTATTCTTCGTAGTCGCAATGATTCTATTTATAACATAACACATAACATCACGCCTGTATTCCCCGAAGGGTTAGGCAGAGGTATACCTATAGTACACCCACATTTCGCCAGTTATGTTTTAGTCCCATATAATAGGGGGCGAGCCTATTGCCATCAACCGAGCACAAATCCAGACTTCGAGACTGCTACTGAGAAATTCCAGATGGAAAAACCCAATAACACCTTGCCCGACCCGGGAATCGTACCCAGGACCTCATGCTCAGTAGTAGCGCTCTGCGACCACTAGACCAACGAGGCAGTCCACTAGACCAACGAGGCAGTCTATTTATAACTTTATTTTTAAAAATAAGTTTCGACCGGAATTTGGCCACTTTGACAGCGTTAATGTCCTCGCCAAGGTTTTCCATAATGCAGGTGTTAATGCACAGAGAGAACAACAGTAGGTGAGGCATCGTCTGTGATATGTCTCCACAGTAGCACTGTGGCTCCTCATATTCAATAGACGGTTCAAATAATTAAATATTTATATTTTGTTACCAATTCCGTGTTGAAGTAACTCATTACTAGACAAGTATCTGGTCGACCGAGCTCTGTTCGGGTGAAAATAGATAAACATATCATCCAGGTATACCAAAGTTGTATCACATTCCCGAGGCTGTGAAAATAGAAGAACTAATTTTCCCAGATATGAGACCTAGTTAGATCGGCCCCGTAAACTATTGCAACTTTCATCGAAACCGTTAGAGCCGTTTTCGAGAATATGATTACAAATATAATTATATACACATATTGTTCTTTTAATAGTATAGGATAAGATCATATAATATTTTTTATTATGATGAAACAAAAACAAGGAAAAAGACGATCGTTGTAAAAGAAAAACTAAAACAAGGAAAAAATGTTTGGATTTTCAAACGCAGTCATTCATTATTCTCCGGAAATATGATCTGCGTAAATCAATTGATACAAGAAAATAAAGCACGTCACAAAGATTATGAGGTTACGAGAATATTATGGTCTTCATAGTTATTACGTCATAGTTATGTAGCAAGAATTATATATGACATCATCACATCAAAATCTTGGAAGTAACACGGGCTTATTCTTCGGGGAAGTTTATCGAAGTCATTGGTCATGATAATGCGATTTATTAATTTCATATTGATATATCCTTGTCTATACATGTTTTAAGTTGCTCCGTCGAGGAACGGCAGCAAGATATCGATGTGGGGCTATGTCGCAAACTATGCTCAGCCTCCTACCTATCCTTTGTGCAGGTGCGTAGGTTCCGCTACCGTATCACCCGTATCAGTGATACGGGGCCCCCAAGGCCCCACGTGAATAAGCAATAATTCGTAAAATATTATGCAAAACCTCAAATTCTTATTTTTAAGATGCATTTGTAATTAATGAATACCTTATGAAAATATGAAAATTTACGTAATTAGTTTATATAAAGGCTTCAAGCTACAGGCGCAGTCCTATTCTAAAACTTATCCGAGTCAGGATGCTCCAATTTCCTAGCTCACCAACATAGTTTGATCCTTTGAGCCTAGTTATACTACTGCATCAGCATCCCAAAACATTCAGACAAAGGGACCTCTGCGGTGTCACCGACGACGCTTAGAAGTGTTTAAAAGAGTAACCGTGGAGTTTCTTGCCGGCTCTTCTGCATAGGAAACGACCAATTGGAACCGTGCACCTAGCTTCTGACGTTCCCGATAAGTGCCCTTGTAGGTTTATATATGTGTTTTTGTGTGGCAAAGTTTTAGACGGTCAAGATCAAGATCTGAAATACAGGCGTGGCAGCGACACGAAGAAGAAATTGCATGTTTATCATGCATACTTTTAAGATCTATGCTTTATTTATCCACCTTTATGAGTGCAAATGCACTTGGAATTTTAACGATAGGTACCATCGCGGAAGCCTATAACTAACCACTTTGAAAACAAAATCCCGTGTACACGATGACCACATCTGTTACCGCCCCGTTCTATAGCGAACGAGTGCTGCAAGCAAGAATAGTCCTTACGGTTGTTAGGTATGGCTTTCCGGAGTGGTGCTTATGTTATAGGAATTGGCCTTGAAGAGGTAAGTTTACATATTAACAAAGACTTGACGCCGCTGAAGATGGTTATCAAACTTTATTGTCATTATGTATATACATAATGACGCCGGCGCCGGCGTCTGTAAAAGGGAGACACTAAAACCATAAAAAACCTTGAAAGGAAATTGCAAATAAATGGTCTATATCAAGAATTATATCATACAAATCGTGCATTTAATTACTAAAATTTCAATACAAAGGGTAACTAATAGGTATTTGTTGTATAAATTATACAATAAAGTTTGTTCCGTCCGCACGTCTATGATATTGGTGACAAACAAACAAACGACTATAAATTAGCAATGCTGAAGGCTTAGCTTCGGTAAATCACTGCGATACACGCATGCCCCTCAACACCGGACGTTAATGCCTTTTTGACGAAGATTATGGTAAAGATGGATGAGTAATTATTCGTTTCCGAAGTAGATGTGTACCTAGGTTATTTTTGAGTTGGAAAAAACTGGCCGGCCGGTAATATTTCAGTACAGTTTTTCAAAGTGGCCAAATTTTTTTGCTAGTCATAATCTGATAATGATTAAAATCTAAAAAAAGAAAGAAAGAAAATACATTTAAGTAGCACGAAAATACATTAAAAGGCACACAATATATCCTAAGGCTTATGTAATCTGTTATTAGTTTTTAATATTGGGTATTGTATTCGTTTTTTTTTTCTGAACTAAATAAAGTTTTTATTTACCTCATTTTAATTCAATTATAAAATAAAAAAACGATCTCTTCCTAGTTTGAAGTGTTGCAGCTGAAAACTGACCTCCCATTATTTAAATTCGCTAGTGCTGGAAAATATATAAACTGACCTCCTTATTCAAACTCTACCAAGTTTGAATAATATAATTATTAATGTCTGGAAAATTATAAAAAAAAAATCTTTTGTTTCACAATTGTTAGATTACCTATCAAATAAAGCCTTTTCCTTATCCAGTATTACTCGAATCCACTCATGAATACACAATTATAGCGAGAAAATGTTAATAGAACAACACAATAGATTTTTGCTGCCGACACCGGCCGATTGATATCATTGTGAATAATTATATTATCGATACCAGTTATAAAACTGACAGAAAACCATTATTATTTTCAAACCGCTCGATGTACCCATGTGGTAACTACGCAATAATAAGAGCAAACTTTTTCCAGCAACTGTACTCGTAGCGCAAATGTTCTTGCAAATCTGACTCCTAAAAAAATTATGCTTAGTTAGAAAAAGTAATCTAAGGGAAACCCATTCATTACTTGCTGTAATCGTGACACATTTTTCGTAAAGTTCGAATTCTTTCCAAAAGAAAATTCGCTTCCAATTATTTTTGAATATCAAGTTACATTATAACTAAAAATCAAATTACATTATAACTAATTTAAACATAACTAAACAACATAATTAAACATAACTGGCGAAATGTGGGTGTACCACCTATGGGTACACCTCTGCCCAACCTTTCTGTGGTGTTATATAACTAAAAACTACTCGTCTAGTTATTTTCAGGTTTCAAATAACTGCATGGGCAGCAAAAGACGACTGAACGGAACGAAAGTAATTGTTGAAGTAACTAGATAATTGGCTTAATGGTCGTGGGTTCAAATCCCGCATCAAACTAATATTTAGATGCCTCACACACAGTTTTCCAGAAGAATACTGCATCGGGAAAAGTTTCTAAGATTGAGCATTTAGACGTACAGAAAAGTTACAAACACACATGGCAGACATCGCATTTGTAACATCAATGAGATAGTAGGTCACCGATAATCCCCAGTAATTAAGTCAGTTAAGATAAATGCATACGTTTATTTCATTGTACTGCACATTTATAATGATGTAAAGGCTTTTGATTGCCTGATACGATGATACTCACGGCATCTCGAACAAAAACGTGTGTTAGCTTCGTGAGTTCGATGCTAGAGCCAATTATTATGATTTTTTAGGGTTCCGTACCTCAAAAGAAAAACTGAACCCTTAAAGGATCATTTCGTTGTCCGGCCGTCAGTCTGTCAAGACCCATTTTCTTAGAAACGCGTGAATGTATCAAATTGAAATTTATATCAAATACGTAGATCTGTGTTCCCTTCGACTTCTAAAAAAAACAAGCTTCTAAGTCAACGCAATAAAATATTACGGCCATTTATTTGACATATTTTGATACTCGCAAATAAATCAAAACCTACTGGGTATTTCCCGTTGACCTAGAATCATAAAATTTAACAGGAAGCAAGGTCTTACAGCACAAGTACCTAAAGGAAAAAAATCCGAAAATCGTATTTTTTTTTTACATTTGCAGTTGGAGAATTGACCGTGACGTATATCGTAAGGGAGAAAATGTTTTTCAAGTACAAAGTTAACTTTTTTTTTTTAATAAATTCGTCCCAAATACGGAACCCTTCATTGTGCGTGGTCCGACACGCACTTAGCCGGGTTTTTATCGATTTTTATCTTAAGTAGGCTGTTAATGGTATTATTTATGTGTATTATTAGATAAGCAATAACGTGTCATTTATTTGATATTAGTTTGTTGTAAACTATAATATAAATGTCATCGCGAGTGGCATCTTTGTTTGCAACAATTTATTTATGACAATTATTGCTGCCTTGCCCCTTTTATAAGATACCCAGTGTCTCAGATTTTGTCTTCAAAAGGCCTACAGTTAGATGACTGATAGTTGCCAAAGATAAAAGTTATCTTAGTCATCAATGCTAAATCACTTTAGGTACCTAAACCCTATATGATTAAGATCAATACTTTTTGCTGAGAAACAGTATACAGTATTGCTATTTTCTTAATGTCCCTCTGAAAGCTTCGTATTTCGTCAGTCGATTTCTATCAGTTTCCTTTTGCACTTGGTGCAGACCGGACGCTCTCAATCGACTTGGAAGTATATAGAGTTGTTAATACTCTTTTGACTTAATGTTTATTTTAAAAATAGTAGAAAAGTCTAAAGTTGCAGGCACGACAGATAGGAAAACTTTACAGTTCTATATAGTTCACACGAAAATCAAAACAAAACAACAATAAAGCACTTAGTTCTGAATTCAAATTATTATACATGATAAATCTAATAATTGATGGACATGGAAATTAACATTCGTTTGTATTCGGAAATGCGATGATTCCTGAGGGACATTAAGAAAATGGTAACATACAAGGAAAACCTAATGCTACTCAAGCAAGAAAAGAAACAGTATATTCTTTGTCAGGAATTTCATTGTAATACTTATTTACAAACGTCAAAACTGACCCGCGTATTTAAGTAACCAAGCCTGGTATAAAAAAATGCATTACTTCCCAATGATACACTTGCTTTAATATCTACGAGACCAATAGAGAACTGAATGAGCTGATTTTATTGTTGCCTGCGTTTTGCTCGTAAATTCTACTGAAGATTTTATTTAGGCGAGTTACTTCAGCGTTGCAGACTCAAGATCCAGAAAAAAACTTATGATTGATTACTGATTGTTTGATGATTGATTAATTGATGATTGATTGATTGATGATTGATTGGTTAGTGATTGATTGATTGTTTGATAATTGATTGATTGATGATTGATTGATTGATTGATGATTGATTTTAAACGATCATTGGTGATTGAATGATATTTTTTTGATTGATTGATGATTTTTTTGTTGTTTTGTTTTTGTTGTAAATTTCAATTGTACGAAGCAATATAGAGCCACATTTAATGGAAGACCAATCATTACCTTCCCAATGATTTTTCTCGTAACTTACTATACACTTTGTGCAGGACGCCCACTAATAGTATAGTAATATGATTATATGTAACGAAAATCGATCAAGAACAATGTTATAAACATTATTATTTAGTTATAAGAACTCTGTCATGATCGTACGCAATTCTAGGTCAAGTCGAGATGCGAGTTTGAGCCTGACCGAGCTTGTCAGAACTTGTACGAACTTGTCCGACATTGACACGCCTCTGCGTCGCTCTGATTGGTGGACCTAGGATCGCGTGAGATCGCCAATTTATTTCTAATTATTTCATTTGTTAACTTATTTTAAGTATTAATCACTACCGCCGCTACTTGCGCCTATGTAACTTATTATAAGTATAGGCGTTTGTATTAATTTTTATTCCCCCGACCTCTCACTATGTTCGGTAAGCAGATCCCTTGGGAGAAGCGAGCCAAATACCTAGGTGTTTTCCTCGACCACCATCTCACTTTCGCTGAGCACATAAAGAAGGTTCGTTCGCGAGCCGTTTTCGCTCTCGGTAGGCTCCATTCCGTCCTAAACGCACGCAGCAAGATGTCACTTAAGTGCAAATTGCGAATCTACACAGCGTGTATTCGTCCCATCATGACCTATGCGGGTGCCGTCTTTGCTCATGCAAAACCCCACCATATCCACAGGTTGCAAACGCACCAAAACTGATTCCTCCGTAGGGACACAGGCTCCCCCTGGTATGTTAGGAACGAGAGTCTCCATCTCGACCTTAGAATTCCCACGATCCACCAATTTCTAAAACGCCTTGCAAAGCGTTATTTCGATTCCGCGGTCAAACATCGCAACCCCCTGGTTGTCGAGGCCGCCAGTTATGTCCCAAGCAGAATAAGCCGTACCCGCCGACCTAGGCACATTCTCACCGACCCTGATGACCCCATAACCCTTCTTCAGAAGAGCAATAGGGCTACTAGTACTTTACACAGACACAGACGCCTCCCGTCATTCCGACCTCGCCGACGAGGTCCTTTGCGATCGCGTCCGCGCCCCCGAGTAAATGATACTCCTCCCCGACCCTTGCTCGATAACGAGGTGCCAGCAGTGGTTTCAGCTGTGCACGTAGCTTTAAATTCCCCGATTAATAATAATGATCAAAACTTTGATCCAGCCCGTCCCATCTTTGATGTCTTCCCTCCGGTGACACCCTAAGCCGAGGCTCGTACCCCACAGGGGGTGCCCTTAGCGAGCGTTCACCTAGCTTTTTAGCTTAGTTTTGTATGCCCCTGGCTGGAGGCTTTGAGTGTAGCAGCTTAAGGCAACCACAGAATTGACCGGTTAAGTAGTCATGACCTCAGAGGTCAGCTACGAGATGCCCAACAGAAAAAAAAAAAATATATTCGACAAGTAATCAAGAGTTTTTATTCAGTGAACCAAGTAATAGTGCCCTCCAATCCAGTGCATAATAGTGTGAGAACCCGAACCTAGAACAGAACGCTCACACACTTTAATGATTTTTTGTCATATCTTGAATCTATAGATAACGCCAAATGCGAATTATGCATCACACTGACGATGACATCACGCAAAAATCCTGCATCGCGCAAGTAAAGTTCGACGCGCGACTTGCCCTATATAACTTCCCGACATCTATTGTCGGTTAGTAGCTCACCAGATACAACATATGTTTGGTCGGAGGAGCCTTCCTCTATGGAGGATGAGGAACTTTACACCATGTTCCTCATTTCTGCTTAAAGGGATAAGATTCCATTGCATTCATGATTAAAGAAATGTAATAAAATTGTTGCTGGATAAAGAAATACAAATGAATATTAATATAATCAATAAATCTCAATGGATGCACATTCATGTGTACCAGACCACCAGCGCCGACACGGTAGCCCGGGGTCGCGGGTTCGTTCCCGTGCAGGACGCGCATAAATATTGTTTCGTCTACAACAATCCCGATCATTTTTGTCTTTATTTATTGAAAGCATGCATTACCATTGTCATGTCCTGGGCGAACGTGATCTCCTTACAATGTTACTTACGGAAACACAATGTTATAAACTTATTAAGTTTATGAGATTTCTGAAGATTTTTATTAGATAAGAATGATATTAGTGATTTATTGGTTTATGTCTAATACAGGAACGTTAATGTGCAAATTGATAGTAAGAAAATGCATCACCATCAGATTATTTTTATTGAAATTAAGGGTCGAGTGATTTTTTATTTTATTTTAATGACTCCTTGTCCTTCCCATTACTATTTTTGATGTGTATTTCCTCTCGCTTTTCTGCAATCAAAATCTAAATCTAAAAAATCTAAATAATCAAATATTTGTGAGTGATTTCGTAAAAAGAGACGGAAATGTGTCACAGGAAGCCGGGGCAGCGCGCGCTATTTGATTTGACCGATGAGCGCGCGCGGTGCTAGAGTCGGCCGTCAGAAACTATCTTGACGCCCCTTTAATGTTGCTTATTACCTTAATGTTACACACCATATGCGACTACTGTAAGACTCGCTCGTTTTTTTGGGTATTTATTGGAATACAAAAGAATTTTATTAACAGCTTTACTAACGCCCCCATATTTAAGATTTTGACCTAATTTATACAAATATACGAAGCTTAACATTATGATAGCGCTGACAATTTCCGCTCTTTTTTCATACATAAAGTTTCACCAAGTTTTAAATTCACAGGCGTACAATTGTTTGTGTTCAGGTAAGCGTAACTTTGTTATATCGTACCGGTATGGAGTGACGAAGTGACAGGCGCGAAGGCGGCGTCCTGTGACGAGTCCAATCAATTTGTAGCTCCGCAATACGCAATACATCGCGCCAAACTAACTGGCTCACACCGATGCAGGGCGATTCTTGGACAAAGTGAATAAATATTAAAAGTGGCTAATGATTTTTTAATGGTTCTTATTTTGTCTTTTTCTTTAAATTGAATAAATAAAATATAATCTAGGCGAATACAGTCCGGTAATTTTAATTTGGGCGAAACTTCACAGACGTTTGACTACTCAGTTATAATGTAATTTATTTTGTGATCGTATGGAATTTGATTTTGAATTTCAAGTACATATTTTATTTGAATGATCTAATCAACGAATTGTAACGTAGTTATTTTATTTTAATGATGTTATGAATTGAATGAATTGTAATGTATTTATTTTATTTTAACGATCTTATGAATTGAATTAATCGTATGTATTTGTGATTAACATATTGGAACTTGGTGTCTTAGTAAATAAAAACACTCCGGGAGTGCCGACACAAGTGGAAACGTGAAAAAAAAAATCAGCACCGCGGTAATCAACGCGTTGATGTCTTTTACTCTATGCACTGCGATAATCAACGCGTTGATATTTTTTTAATGGTAAAAAGCTTAGGTCGTCACAGCGTCGCGAAATCATTGGTTTAGTCCCATCTCAAAAATGCCCAACGCGTCTAAAGAAGTTTTCACTTAAAAATCTGATAATCCATCCGTCTAGTGACTATACGATGCCCTTTTGTTTTTAGGATACTCCGGACTTCCAAAACCCGTAACAATGTACAATTTTCAAACCAGGCGTACTGAAGTACGAAAAAGTAAAATTTTTGCAATCCGTGCAGAATACCCCACCTCACCGGGTGTCTCATACAAGATGCATAGAGGCGACGCTGCGCAAGAGTGCGCTGTGTTGTGCCGCTAATGAACGCAAGTGCACTCATTACAACTGCATAACGAGACCGCACACATTCGATGGCAGAGTCGTTCAATATTTAGATTGATGGGGTCGGTAATGCAGTGACACAACTGTTTGCGGAAATAAATTAGGCATGTGCATATTGTGCATGATTCTTTTGAGGGTACAGTTAATTTAAGGAACAGACAACAGTAATCTGACATTCAGTAGTCATTTTTGGGACCTCTATCCTCAAAAAAGTGTAGGTTTTCAGATATTTTATCATTTTAGCTTCTTCTTCTTTTCGTGTGGGTAGTGACTAACTCAGAGTTTTAAAGCCGCCCATGGGCCTCTGACTTGGCTTCACATGCCGTCGAGAAGTATTTCTCAGGCATGCCGGTTTCCTCACGATGATTTCCTTCACAGTTTTAGAAGCAAATGATAATTATACAATACGCACATGAATCCGAAAAGTCTGAGGTTCGACGAAAGAGAGAGAGAAAAGAAAGAGAAGCCTTGGGTTCGAACTCGAGACCTAAGACTTGGTAGTCCGACGGTCACACCACAAGGCTATCACTGCTATATCATCATTTCAGCTGAAAGACGTCCACTGCTAGACAAAGGCCCAAGCGTCGCCACACCGACCGATCCTATGCTTCTCACTCAACTGGATCCTTGGACCTTTAACAGGTCACATTCACGTTGTGGAGGCCCACTAGTGATGGATTAATTAGCATTCGCATACATTGTTAGCATGAGAATGCTCATTTAGCATTTACCAAATGCGAAATTCTGTGAAGTGCGAAGTGAACTTATCGCTTTGTACTTTTTTGCAAGTGTACTAGCACAAATAAAACGTTATCGGCGAGTAAACTAAACGCATGCTAGGAGACGTCCTAAGGCGAACGCCCTTTTTAATTTTCATAATAACAAAATTCACATACTTCATTATTATCAATTATCGTGATATTAGAAAATAGCATAGCAATAGCAATTAGTATGCTAAGGCTCAAGAATTTACATCCTTATGAAATTTATGCGAAATCGCATTAATTGACATTACTAAGGCCCACCAACGCTACGCCTCCCAGAACGTGGTCGTGACTTCAGCACCTTTCGGCCCCATCGGCCATCGGCAGATATGACGGTTACATTGGTTCTCTTATGGATCTCTTCATTTCTGTTTCGATCACACGAGGAAACTCATATAGAGGTATCTTCAAAGTAATTTATAGAACTAGTGTAGCTAGCCTGATGCTATGCTGTGAACTTTGCATTTTATAATATTGCAATAATCCTGTCCAGCTGTGATGCACCTGTGTCACTGATCACATTACAATCACAGTTGGATACTATAGACAAAACTGGAGACAGGAAATTGAATAGCCTGTGTGATAGGTATCAACCAGCCGGAAGGGGTTTGAGCATGTCACCAGTGGGGCCTGAACCCATCGCGCCAGTCCCCTTCGGGTACCTACGCACTCCGGTAAGGAAACGAACCAGGGACCAAAATCACAAAATGCAGTTTGACCACGGTGAGTGCTATCTGGCCAAGGAGGCCCTATAATCAATGGCCGCCTCACGAATCAGGTTTTCCGACTAACGAGACAGCAGCTGCGTATAGTTACAACAGCTGTAACCTGCCATGGGTCATTTATTAAACACTTCTATGTCATAGGAGTCACAGACAGTCCGCTGTGCAGAGCCTGCATGGAGGACGACAAGACAGCAGCTCATGTGCTATTAAACTGCCCGGTGGTCGCCACATACATGGCAAAGTACTTCGGTAACCCAGGTACCCTAAGTGTGATAGTCACCAATGCGTTGCTGGCCTTCTTTGAGGAGCCGGGGTGGATCGAATAACCGATTTTCCCACCCGTACGCAAAATACGCGCTTTGACGTGGAGTTACGGATACCAGCCCGTATTACCTAGATACCAATGGCATTCAAACCCAAAAAAAATTAACACATAGCACGCTGTTAAACTCCGTAGGTATGTGTTAATTTACCTCACAATTCAAAACAAATGACAAACATTACCTCATGCTATTTTACAATACATGAGTAACATAAATAAGACTATATCAGCAGTAAATTAAATTCCAACGAACACTATTATTATCATATCTCACGTGGCTGTTAGCAACGAGTTATGGCGTATAAATATTATAATTTGCGATACTACGTACTGGCAATAAGATTCACTTATGCGGTTACGTCTAAATTTCAATGGCTATAGCATTTTGTAGGGGGTTTTACTTTAGTGGTTGCTTAGAATAGCTGGTTAGGTTATCCTCGGCGATAATATAGTGTTCAGTAAACTGCCGAGCAATAACTGTTTTGTTTTTAGAAAGTACAACGTCCTGGTCTTCTTCTTTTCGTGTGGTTAGTGACTAACCTGGTGTCAGAGTTATAAAGCCACCCATGAACCTCTGACTTGGCTTCGCATGCCGTTGAGAAATATCTCTCAGGCATGCCGGTTTCCTTAAGATATTTTCCTGCACCGTTTTTAAAGCGAGTGATAATTATATAATACGCACATGAAATCGAAAAGTGAGTAGTGCGTGCCTTGGGTTCGAACTCGAGACCTATGACTTGGCAGTGTGACGGTCTCACCACTACGCTATCACTGCTCTCCTGGTGTTTGATATATTCCAAGATATTCCGGATCTAGATCCTTTTAATGATCTCTCTCTAAGTCTTTGTCACCCTTTAACTAACTAATAGAGAAAAGGTTACACGTTCGAAAATGTCATGGTCTTGAAATGTTAAAACAGTACATAGCGAATGCTGAATTAATTAGTCAGATAATAATTAGGCAGATTCAACTAGAAATAAAGAAAAATGCGGAGTTTACAAAGTCCAGAAGCGCAGTAGTCGACATCTCATGTGTATCAATTCTTTAAATCCATGTACAGGCTGGCGCGACGCGACTCTAACAAAACAGTTTCTAAGAAAACTTCACGGTAAAACAATTACCGGTGTCGCGTCGGCGTCGCGTCGCGCCAGTCTGTATGAGGCTTAATTTGATTCAACTACCTACATTCTAAATATAAAATTGCAGTGAATTCCAAGCAGGATTATACGAGCCCAGTAATGTGACAGCTCAGTAAGTCAGCCCAGCGCTGACTTGCAACTGGGCTCGTATCGACACTAGTTTCAACCCAGTCCAGTACTGACTTCGCGCCCTCAAGTTAGTCCAGTTGGCTAAACTACCCGTCTATTTTCAGGTCCAGTAGCTTCCCCTGCCTGACTTACTGTCGATTTCGTCTACATGAACTCAGTAACTGAGTTCTAAATTCCGTGTGAAATTTTGCGGACAAACGTCAATAAATTAGGAAGATAGACCCGTCAAAAGGCTCATTGGTCGATTCGCACGAATTTACTTGCCCACAATGGACGAATCGACACTTTTAGATAAAACAATTTTTTCTATAGGCGATTCGCACGACATTAATTTGTTTGTGGGCGAATCGATAACTCCAGAAATATGTATTAGGTAATTGGCATCGGTGTTCCAGCTTAGATAATAGTGCGTGCCACTAAAGATGAGACTTGACACACCACATGGTTAGATTTGCGCAGTAGACGATTTATAGGTGTCTTTAGTGGTATGGGGTCTTCGCCCGCCGGGGCAACATCGGGGCGGCGCGCGGAGAGAGATGGGATGCGCGGTTAAGTCTCATCTTTCGTGGCAAGTATTATATACGAAATTCAGTACTAAACGTTTGGATTTATCATTACAGCTTGAAGGCTCGTGCAGACCAGTGCGATATCGCGGGCGTTACAAGGGTCGCGCTGCCTGTAGCGCCCGCGATATCGCGCTGGACTGCACGAGCCATGACTCGGTTCAAAAGTTCGTCACACCATCCACCCGTATATTTCCTTTCACCAGGACGAGGCTCGTTGATCGTAGGTGGTTCTTACGTTGCATAATATCAGTAATTTGATCTTATCAAGTGGTCCCAGGGGAGAAAATCGGGATGTGACCCCTGTCCGCGATAGATGAAATTACTGTCCAACGCTTAAAATCATAGTTTTGTTGTGTTTATGATGTGCTTTACTGCGAACTGCGTTAGAATTTTAAATCAAATATTGTAGTAGGATTTTAAAGACAGGTTTGCATATTTTATTAGTTTATGCAGCAATAATCACTTTAAATAGTGAATATATTTTTTTGCATAATCGTCTTGCAGATATCTCTTGTATGGTTATCCGTGATAACTTATTGCCATGTTTCGTTAAAAAAAAAAAATATAGAGATTAAATATTTAATGTGAATGAAAGTGTTCTGATTTTTGACATTTGTTGGTCCTGAATAAAAATTATTTAATACTTGGCTTCACTAACCAAAAATCCTCGAATTACTTGCACACAAATAGCCTTTCGATACCAATAGGCTCAAACAATAACATGCTAGGTGCATGTTATTGTTTGAGCCTCCTTTATACTCTGTTACCCAAAACAATCCTTAAAAAAAAAACAATTAAAAACAAAAAAATCTCTTATGATAAAATTCTCGGAGAAGGCTGCATTGTTTCCAAACACGCGTCGATATAAAAACGCTATTGTAATACTGAGGAAATGGAAAGTGGGATCGTCTGCGTAACGCGAGGCTACCCCGTACGTACGCGCCGCTATGCGATTCATAGGTGCAGGGATGCACGGGAGTCGGTGTCGAATTGAAAGAATAATTGGTTGAGAAGGATAATATTATAAAAAAGAAACCCTTTGTGTTCTATACATCTGATAGAATCATCATTATCTACTCAATCGAAAGGTCTCTACGGACGTCCCTACGGACTAAATATAAATAGATAAATAGATTTTAATATGGATTTTGTGGTAAAAATGGTTCTGTATTTTTTTGTATGTTTCTACTGCGCTTTTCGAAAGTTTAGTAGGTATTATGCTGTCTTGCACTTGGGCTCTTATTCATATTAAAGCTGCATTAGGTTTCTTTCCTGTGGCATAGGAAAAATAAAATAAAAGAGAAAATTAGCAATTTTCATTGTTGCTTCAACTTATGGTATGCCACAGGCAATCAAATCGCTCCGTGTTAACTACCCTTAATACTCACGCTTTGCTCCTTTATCCATGAGTGATTTTTGTTAGAACAGATGCTTGTATAGTCAGAAGCCTTCCTCAAAACAGCACAATATAAATAACTGTCACAATTTATACCCTGCATGATACTATCCCTTATTGCCCTCAGTGTCACAATGTCGTGATAACGCAAACTACTCTTCGCGCGTTCTCTATTGTACTGCGAGACGTCGAGCGGTGTTACGAATCTTGACATTATAACAGAGAATTTACGAAAAAATGGTAATTCTCATCTATGTAGTTTTATAGATTTTCATGTAATAGAAAAGCTCACTACCTATCAATCTTATAAACAATAGGAAAATTATTAATAAACTATATTAGTCTTATATCCAATTCGGCCCAACCCTACTCCATCTCATATGTTTTATTGTACCCCTTGCAATGTGCGTCGAATACTTGCGTGCGGGATAAAACAATTCTGTGTGCGCGTGCCTTTACTGCCACCGACGCACAATACGTTTTGTGTGAGATTACCCGATTACTTTACTTGCAGATTGGATTGAAAAATAATTCTGTAAGTCTATAAGTGTAGTGGGGAAAGTAGAAATTGATGGATGTAGCAGATGTTCTTAGTAAAGGATAGACGGCTCGTTTGAAAATAAATGAGAAACTTAAGGAATAAGGTTTCGGCCACTAAGCGAGATATCAAGTTTTATTCAAAATTCAAATATATTTTTCAAAGATTTCTCTCCGAAGTACTTTCACCAAAAATTAACAGGACATCGAAAATTAATGATTTACTATACCATTCAATGTTTTTCAAGGTTAACTTGTTAATAAGAAAGATGCCTTCATGGTATTATTATCAGCCGATATGATGGTGATGATGAAGGCATCCTACTTCTTTGCAAGGTAATTTTAGGAAGCGTTTTGGAGTGAGAGACGATGGGAGTTTTAAGGATTAAGAAAAGTGTTTTGAGACAGTTTGAGCATACAGAAAGGATTGGCTCTCATTTGCAATCTTAGTCGTTATAGTATTGATATTTGGCTCTATTGACTAATGAGTTTGCCGACCCTATACTTATAGTGCTTAGAAGTATTTTGAAACCATCAAACACCTAAATCCAAACTTCGAAATTAATAAAACGGTTTTTCAAGCAATGAAAATAGTAGTGATGGGCCTACTATGGAGTTGTGCCAATCAGCTGACTAGCTAAAGTATATAAGACCCCATTAAAATAGATGGACAAAATTTAACACAGCATTCAGTACGTCTAACCAAAGATATTCAAGCAAAAAAAAAAACACTGATTAAAGTGATTTTATTTTGACCTATAATAATTAAGTAACCAACATTAATAACCAACATTTTTAGTTAGCTGATTTTTTTTTTCTTGTAAATATCTAATGCGTTTTTCTTATTTAGTTTTTTACCATTGTCCTTATTTTGGTGGTCTGAATGATTTCTAAAAGTTTGTCCATCTATTTTAATGGGACCTCATATATTTGAATGAATTTTTGTTTGTAGACTGGAAACGTCAATCGTTAGATTATCATCTGCCTGACTATTATCGTCTGCCTAGCCTTTTCCCAACTATGTTGGGGTCGGCTTCCATTGTAATCGGATGCAGCTGAATACCAGTATTTTACACGGAACGACTGCCTATCTTATCTCCACAACCCAGTTGCTGGGTAACACGATCGCCTTGATGACTGGTCGTCAGAATTTCGGAACTTCATCAGTTAGATAAACAAAGTTTAATTTACTCGTATTAATCCCCACAGCATAATTATTATATGGTGTCGCTAGAGTCATAGTTTGACAAGATTGGATTGGTAGCAACGTCCTGTCAAATTGTACCATACTGCAATGATCAATTCATTTCCAAAGCTAAAAGATTTTAAAACTTCCCATTTGACCTTTCACTGTA
The DNA here is from genome assembly GCA_916610215.1 of Omphaloscelis lunosa. Taxonomy (NCBI): domain Eukaryota; kingdom Metazoa; phylum Arthropoda; class Insecta; order Lepidoptera; family Noctuidae; genus Omphaloscelis; species Omphaloscelis lunosa. The sequence continues at coordinate 7,219,841 of OU744265.1, read as the reverse complement.
GCAATTAAAGATGTATTTATTGTATACCTGTGTACAAAATTAAGTTCTTATTTATAACGTAACATTTTTTAGGCTTGTCTACCCACATGTCGAATATGCAATAGTCTTACAAAATGATAATAATAAAATGTATATATTGTATATATAAATAATATTTAGAATAAGAATAAATTTATTTAGCAAAGTTTACATTCAAGTGGATAGAATTCCTAGACCTCACATTAGGACTCCCTGTGTTGTGAGATCCAGGCTCCTTCATTCCGTTAACAATTTTAAATTAAAAGGTGCATTTCTGAAACTTAAAATAGAATTAAAAAAGAGTGTGTGCATGGTGCTGTGATTTGTGTTAGTTTTGTTGGTGTTGTAAGAGTGTATGTATGTTATAGGTAACTATGTTAGTGAGTTGACGTGTATTTGTGAATTGTCAATGTGTATAATGTGACAATGTGTAAACTGTGACAATGTGTATACTGTGACAATGTGTATACTGTGATTTATTTGCCACGTTTAGCAGTTGATGCAAGTTTGCTATTTATTAGAATGATATGATAATGTTTAAGAAGTATTCTGCCATGCCCAAATTCTAGAGCCACTAGTTATTTTATTTTTATATTCCAGTGTTATCACTTATTTTTGAGAATGCAGGTTACCCTGTAATTTTCAACTGCAAGGGTAAATCTTACCTATTAACTTAAGATTCATTGTATATAAAAGCACTTGGTTACCTTTAATCAATAAATATAAAAATGACCTGCACCTGGATTATCAAGCAATATCTAAGGCAAAATTCTAACAGCAAAAGGCCTATAATAACACAGGTCTTTTGCAAGCCCTGTGTTACCTCAAGCCTGTGTTTTAATAACAGTTTTTTTATACAAATGCTTGTGGGGCCAGCTGCACTCTTGATCATTTCATTCCCCACATAAAGGTATTTTAAAAATCCTTCATAGAGTTTTTGTAAAGGTTTATAAAGCATTCTACTCTATCTCAATTGACCATCCTTTTTATAGTTCGAGACCACCAGTTTTGTTTGACCTCCAATAACAGTTAATTTACCCGTCTTTGGTAATATTTTCTTGCAGTGAAGAGGGGTATAGAAGGTCAGGTTAATTTGGTTGCCTCCAAACACGGATTGGACGCATCGTATCAATTTAGTTGAAAACGCATTGGTATTTTAAGAATGTCGGAAGTGAACCCTTTTACTGGAGTTTTGGATTGATGGAAGTGTTTAATAAAGTACTTATTGGTTGTAGGTATTCCAATTGTATTTTATAGAAGACGAGGAAAACTGTTCGGTGATTTTTAATCTTCTATAGTATCAAGAAGTCAAAGTACTTAATACGTGCAAAACTGCATTCTTATCGGCAACGATTTATACAGGGCGGCAGGAACATCGACGCGAAAACGATTACCATGGATCCAGTACGTGGTACTGAAACCTCAAGCGTTGAAATTTTTCGTCGATTATTAAAAAGAAAAGTGCTGTTTCATAGAAAAGTGCAATACCTACGCGGTCAAAATGTATGGAACAGCAGATTTTTTTTTAATAACCGACGAAAAAGTTAAAAAAGGGGGGTTCAATATCATGTACTGAATCCATGGTAACAGTTTTCGCGTCCATGCCACCCTGTATGTAAATAGCTGTACCCCAGTCTATTACTGTCCCACTGCAGGGCTTAGGCCTCTTCTCATACAGAGAAGGCACGAACATTGATCACTAGGCTTGCTCAAGACGAGTTGCCGATTTCAGACTTATATTAATTATTATAAGTCAAGGTTTCCTCACGATGTTTTTCCTTCACCGATATCAGTAATATCCAAGGTAAATTCAGAAAGTAGTAATATGAATTGGAAAAGTCACATTGGTACTGGTCCGGATTTGAACCCACAAACTTCGTCTATAAGAAGCGAGGCCTTAACCACTGGACCATCACTGCACCCCGCGTTTTCACCCGCATGAAGATAAATGAATGCTGAAGCGCAGGTGACGCAGCATAGCACAGTATAGATTTTGCAGGGTAGGGTAGGTGAGGCAGACATAGGCCGCAAGTGAATGCTGTAACGCAGCTGCATAGACGAGAAACAATAGATATGAGATTGTCATGTTCTGCCATTGCAACAAAATTATGAATTAGTGGTAAAAATACGTGACGACCTGCACGCGTCGCGCTGAAATCTGTGCCGGCTCTACAATGAAACGCAGAGCAGGACAGACATATGTCTGCGTAGCACGTGCCTGCGCCGCAGCGTACGCAGATGTCTGTACCTTCATGCATTACAAAATCTGCTCTGCCCTACGCTGCGTGGACCTGCGTCACCTACGTCTCAGCATACGCTTAACCTGAGTCCCGATCATGGAATATCGGAATAAAAAGTATCCTTTGTCGTAATCTAGGCCATGGTCTACCCATTTACCAAATTTCATCCAAATCTGTTCAGCCGTTTTAGCGTGAAAGCGTAACAAACAAACTAACTCATTTTCGCATTTATAATATTACTAGTGACCCGCCCTGCTTCGCAAGGTTTTTACGACTTGACAAAAGATCGAGATTTCTTAATTATGTAAATGTTTAGTACTAATGTGTTATACACATAAACCTTCCGGAATACATTATCTAAATTATGTTGAAAACCTCATCAAAATCCGTTGCGTATTTTAGAAGAATGACATCGACAAACAGACAAACGCGAAAAGCGACGCTTATAATTTGTAAGATAATTGGATAGGATAGGATTTCCGATTCGTTTTCCAAACGGAAGATACTTATTCCAAAAAACAGTTGACTTTACTTAGTTACATTTTACATGACGTCATACCCTGAAATATACCGTTACCTACTGGCTAAAAATTATATATAGCTGCACTTGTATAAGGTTGTAAGCAACGACAAGTGATTCTCAACAGTATTCAGATGTCAAAGTTTAAAAATTTACCTCGTCACTACAACATACAAAGAAAACTATATTCAACCTAGATCCATTCAAGTTGGTGAGAATTTCTACTAATACCTACTACTCTACTTGTAAGCATAGGCATAATCAGCTTATAATGTCTCAGGCCTCCTCTCTGTGAGAGGGAGTGGGCCGTAATCCACCACGCGGACTCGATGCGGGTTGATAGATGCCACATGACTTTGTATTTTTGGTTCTAGGACATGCTGGTTTCCTCACGATGTTTTCCTTCACCGTTTTGAAAACAGAGATACTTGTAAGATTAGTCCGCAATTGGAATTCAAACAATTTCCTTTTTATTTGTTTCATAACACAGTTCAGGTATCACAATAATTGTATGCGACACGTTCCATCTTCAAAACTGCAAAAGAAAACATCCAGCCTAATGAAGCAGCATTACCTGTCAATGAGAACAGTTTGAATTCAAACTTTTTTTCGTTCGTTTTTCTCTCGTGTCTAATTGGTTGGAATCCAGCTGGCATGCCAGGCGTTCGAAGCACGTAATTGTCACAGTCCGCTAGGTGGCAGCAATGTGCCGGTCACCGCAGCCATTTTAATTAATTTCATGGTAGCATAATATGGGCGGTTTTTATTATGAACATCGTTAATTTAGTTAATTTTTTAGTTGATTTGTTTGTTCTTGAAAGTGTTTTGTTTTTGATTGGTTATAAAATTGTTTTGTGATTGGATGACCATTGGATGGGCAGCTCTGCTATAAAATATGTAAACTTTTTCTCATTAATTGTTGAGAAATGAATACCAACGGTAGTGTAAATAATGTAGGTTAAGTTTTTTTATTAAATTATATTTTTATTTAATTAACAAGGCGTCGGCGTCGGGTCATCAGTGGCTAGCATAATTCATTATAATAATTACCTAGTTATATGTATCTATTAAAATGGTGTTATTTTAAAGACTACTAGGATTACATCAATCTAAATTAAGTGTTACAATTACATAGCTTTATTTCTGCGTTTTTTCTGCAAAAAAATTAACTGGGTTCTGATTGATTGGATTCTTTATCACGGAACTACGGAAGACTTGAGATTATCGTCATACAGAATCTTCCTACCGTCTGACACGTCTTTGTAGGTGGTTGATTTTAGCCGAGACCTCAATGACTAAGACATTGCTGCAAAACATGAGTTGCATGTAAACTTACAGTCACAGATGATATGCTATAGTGACGAAATGTGTCAGTATTTCCGCCGGTAAATCCTCACAGATACCCTTTGGCTTGGGAGAACTAAAACCCTACTACTATAAGTCGGGGGCCCAGGAGATACTTGTACATTCGCCGCAGCCCCTACATTCGCCGCACCCCCACCGTGACCCCGTGACCCCAATGTGACAAACTGACTTTCTACCAGCAATAACGATGATGGAAATGTCAAAATGTATTGGATTTAGAAAAGCTTATACCAATCCTGTGGAAATTACTTGTAGAAATACGAGAAATACGTGAGTGCCACTTATCTAGGCCCTCTTAAGAATTTAGGCTTTACAAAACCTTTAACTGAACTTAATAAAACCAACACGATATCTTTACAGAATTACAGTTACCACACCTAATTGTAATACCTCTTTTTTTCTATACCACCACGAACAGCTCACATAACCAAACCTTTACCATTTAGTTCCTACTCCACTTTTCTCAGTAAACGTCTAGTATCTACTCCGCAGTAAATCTCTCTGTACCACGAAGCTACAAATTACGCTCAATATCGACGGTGATATGGCTGTGGTATCGGTTGCCATGGCAACGGGCGTGAGAATCCCCCGGTCACTAGTACCCAATGACCTTTGTGGTGGTCAATTGTCTATAGGGTGTTGCTGATTCTGTAAGGAGTTTAGAGAGATCTAACAGTAAGATAAATTGTTGGGTGTTTGATGTTTAATTCATGTGCTTATTTACAATATCTTTGTTAACAATGGATTTTCTTGCTTCTTGTTGTGTAAAATGACGTTATTTTCTTTCATTCATATGTTATTCAAATTATGAGTTGTATATGTAAACTCTACGCCGATGTAGTATTTTTTTTATCGTTAGTAGTTTGTAAAAAAGTTACTACATATTATGATACTAAAATAAGAGCCACTCTTGTTTATGATTCATTTAATTTTTATATAAAGTCATTCCCTACAAATGCTATAAGTAGTTTTATGATAGAAGTTCACTTATTTAATAAAGAATATGGAATAATCTTCGGAAACTAGCTATAGGTAACTTGGAAAAGATATGCGTAATCCACATTTTTTTTCCAAGATAATATTTACATTATTTTACTCTTAAAATAATAATAATAATATAGAGAACAGTAAAGACTTGTATAATTTAATCAATGGTTTTTTTAATGCAAATTACGTGCTGTATCATGATACTTAATTTGGTTAATTATACATACATACATACATAACATCACGCCTGTATTCCCTGAAGGGTTAGGCAGAGGTGTACCTATAGTATACCCACATTTCGCCAGTTATGTTTAAGTCCCATGTAATAGGGGGCGAGCATATTGCCATCAACCGGGCACAAATCCAGACTCCGGGCTGCTACTGAGAAATTCCAGATGGAAAAACACAATAACACCTTACCCGACCCGGGAATCGAATCCAAGACCTCATACTCAGCAGTAGCGCTTTGCGACCACTAGACCAACGAGGCAGTCAATTATTAATTAATTAATTAGTCAGTGGATAATTATTTAATAACTAATGATGACAAGAAAGTATGATCTTTCCATACTCAAACTAACAATGGAAAAGGATCACGCTGTATATTTGTGCAGCACACTAAGCCAAAGGTAGGGAGCATTCCTACGAGTAAGTAAAAGATCAGTAATCTTTTACTTGTTTGAATCCAGGACTTACTAACACTCACCTTATCTTTGTTCATTTAACTTTGAATTGTTTTTTAATGCGTTGCGATGCGATTCATATCTTTTGTGATCAGTAAAAGGTAAATAAAAATATTTGACAGAAAGTTATTTACTTACCTTTAGGAAATTTGACAGTCATTTCCTAACTGTAAGTCTCTTCTTCAGTCTTCTCCTCTTCTGTCATCTATTTCAAGAGAAAAGTTGTCAATTTAGCAGTTCGTTATATTCATCGTTTACTATATGATTTTCCTGAAATGACATAACATAATATCACGTCTTGTTTTCTCAATAAATTAGGCTTTTTTTTAGGTAGGGCATCTCGTAGTTGACCTCTGAGATCATGACTACTTAACCGGGCTTTCCTGTGGGTGCCTTAAGCTACTACACTTAAAACCTGCAGCCAGAGGTTATTCAACTAGGCTAATTAAAACTATGTGAACGCTCGCTAAGGGCACCCCCTGTGGGGTACGAACCTCGGCTTAGGGCGTCAACTGGAGGGAGGACATCAAGGATGAGACGGGCTGGCATAAATTAGACAGAGTGCCTTTAGTAGGTAAACCAACATTTCGCCAGTTATGTTTAAGTCCCATATAATAAGGGGTGTAAGATTGCCAGCAACTGGGCACAAATCCAGGCTCCAGGCTGAGAAATTCCAGATGTAAAAATCCAATAATACTCTGCTCAACCTGGGAATCGAAACGCCATGCTCAGCAGTAGTGCTTGCAACCACTAGACCAACGAAGCAGTTTCCTGAAATACAGTTTTTTTTTGAGGCAATAGCAATTTAGTTCATTCACGTAGTTTAGTTAGTACTATTTTTCGATGTATTTCTAAACTGCTATACTTAATAATTAAAATACTTAAGTCTTCGTCGTTACGTACACCGTATTTATTATGTCTGTTATTTTTATGGTGTACATAAAAAATAATATTCTATCTATCGATCTATCTACACCGCGGTTTGTACATGAAATGTAAATAAATAAATACTTTCATTTGATTTTGAAACTGTATTACTTTGCCACAGAATAAATGCCTAATTTTCTTAAAGAAAGCAATTATTATGTAAGTAAAATGTTATAGAAGTGGATATATTTAGTAACAGAAGTGGATATATTATAAAATGCAATAGAAGTGGATATATTTAGTAACCTGTTCCGCTTAGCTATTTCTAAAGAGTCTTAAAAAGACCCTGAAAGAAATCGACACGTGTTTCACCTCTCAACGAGGAGTATGCGGTCAGTGCTTGGTGTGACAACATGCCGTGTTCGCGACAAGTCAATCGTCATCCTGAGGATGCCTCGTTGAGAGGTGAAACACGTGTCGATTTCTTTCAGGGTCTTTTTAAGACTCTTTAGAAATAGCTAAGCGGAACAGGTTGCTAAATATATCCACTTCTATTGCATTTTATAATGGATTTCCGCAAGGTCACGCCTGAATCAATTAACTATATTATGGAAGTATTCTATTATGAAAATTCATTCGTAATATAAATTATTTAATATAACTAGTTTGAACGAAATAAATATTGAAATCATGAACTGGTTCTTTCTGTGAACAACATTTGTATGCCCCTGAACTTGCAGTTTTTATTATACCGAAGAATAGTCTAAGAATATAAATCAAATATTCAAAATTGTGAACCCAGATATATTATTATTTAACACATTTTCTTCTAGCTTGTTACCTGATAGGTATAACTCTTTTTTTCACATTTCTACAACCACTGCCATTTTACCGGAACTCCGGGTCAATGACATATTATTTTAAAGTTGATCTATATTTCACAAAAAACTAAACAATTCGTCCAAAAAACGCACTTCATTACATCTCTTTCTATAAATAACTCCCAAGCTAATTGCGTGGGAGAGAAAGAGACGGTTATAGTTTGTCGGTGTGTCGTTACAATGGGTTGGCTTTCGCAGTGATCCGTGACGACTGTTCGCTTTGAAGCGGAGGTGACAACGCGGCGGAACAACGGGGCTAGTGTTGTCTCGCTCGCGCACTATTTTTTTCAATTGAATGTTGACAGTCATTGATGACGCAATGCTTGTAAAATTATCAAGGCTATCTATTATCAGGGTGCTAATTGACACTTGGTGTGTAGTTTTGACATCTATCAAAGGTATTGGCCACTGAAACTGTGTCTAGTGAGTTTTGGTCACGACTTTTTTCAATATTTCGTGAAATAGTGTTTTTAGATTTTTATTCAAAATTATGGCAAATGATCATTTTTTTATGAAATCGTACGCCATGTTGATTCGAAAATTGGAGAGATTTTGTATAAAACTGTTTTGGTGATTTGGATTAAGAGCGTTGATGTCTTTTCTTCTTAGAATGCTTTTAGCGGGCTTTTAGCTTCGTGGAAATAATTAACTATTTTAGTACATTCTACGTATTAAGGTTTTGGAAATAATTACGTTATAATAGCGATAAAATTAGTGTTGTTTATTTTTTCATAATAATTATGCTAATTAACACATTGGGTTTCGACCGAAAAATGAAAAATTATAAGCTTTCACCATTATGTTATAAAAAATATTCTAGTTTATAAACTTATACCTAACTATTTTAAATAGCCTAGCAAATTCAAGTAATACAACTAAAGCTATCAACTAAAGCCATTCATTGCCAGAGTAATGTAACGTTCATAAATAAATAGATGCAGAATCTTTATGTATTTTACTAAGAAAGGCCAATATTTTTTCAAAAACCAAAAAAAAAAAGATATTTAAATTATCCCATAAGTAGATTCGTTGAATGTGAACTTTACTTAGCGGACAGTAATGACAGACATGACACACTTTTCAAATTTAACGCAATAGCCCCAGAAATCAAAATTATTCAAAAACGCTCTCTTCGTTTTCTTGGGTCACCAATCTTTGAGGATTCCTTCCCACTTTTATTGAGGAAAAAAATCTAAATTTCAATGACGTTTCGTTGAAAAAGATGGACTTCAGAAAACTTAAAATCTGTGGCGGCAAAAACAAATTACTATTCTCAATGATCGCATTAGCCTACACAATGTCTGTAACATCTTTGTCGATAGCCTACACAATGTCTGCAACATCTTTGTATAAAGCTTCTTTTAGATACTATACATACAAAGTGGCTGCTAGTGAAAGTGACATCTCAATCGTAGCCTTTGTCATGGCGTGCACCTAGATCATCAACTCATTTGCCGTCAAAACAAAATTCTTAAATAACAAACTTTTCAAATTAACCCTATCATTCACATTTAAAACACACACCACTTTCTTCTCTATTACGCCTATTAATAACATAGTAACTTACAAACGTCAAATACACAATTCTAATGAATATAAATAGTGCCCCTTAAAGAAATAAATCACCAACAAATCGATCAAACGCATTTAACGGAGACACGTGGCCGAAGCATTTGAACGAGTTACACAACTAAATGCAATACATTTTCATTGACAGAAGTACTTTAACAACACAAAAAGCCTCGGCTCCGATTCACTACGGACCATAAGAGTCGCATTCATAGCACGATAGAATAATCCCACTTTAAAAATAAACCAACCACTCTAACCCGTCAAAATTAAAAACAAAACTTAAGTCGACTCATCAACATCAGTCAGTGATGATGCTCTGAACCGTTAGGCCGTCAACAGACCGATCTACATATTGAGAATCCTTTCCGTGAGAAAATCTTTTAGAATCATCGACAGTTCTAATACATCCTATACTCGCTGGAGGCTGCGAGCGAAGGTTTCATAGGTCGAAAAGCGCGCGAACGCAGTGTGGCGCCGATGCCCGTGCGCACAGCACGCTCACACGACCGCGCGTGCGCAACCACGCGACCTGTCAACCGCTGTCAGTTTCGACTTCCAACTCGGAACACGTTACTGGCAAATTGACTTTAAAAATGGAACGGATGACTCTCGACTTTTTTGCCGTTGACCTGACTTAATTTTTTCTGAAGGATTTTTCTTTGATAGAGTGTAAATAAGGGTGAAGTGACAATAAATTTTCAAAGACACTTTAAAAAGGTTTAGAAATATTTACACACAGTGTTTCTAATTAAGTGCTAAACGTTCTCTAGGTCCGCTTAGTTTTGTTCAGTGGTGCCAAGGGCGTGGATTTTGACTTATTTCAAGTGTGAACTGAGTAGGTAGTTGTGAAGTACAGTTTACAGAAAATTGTGTGTTTTCATTTTGATTTGAGATTCTGAAAGATTTTTTGCACATATTTGGAATATTCTCCTGTTGCATAAGGATTGCTCATATTGATTTGCTCGGTAAGATTTTGTTTTGATATTTTTCTTTAATTTTAAGCGATGTTTTTATAAGCGCGGAAATTAAGCATCTGAAAACTTGAACGAAAGAAACTAAGATGGCTGAACATTCCAGGAAACTTAATACTGTCATTATTTACCTTATCTTCTTGATATACCATCGAAAACAGCGTCGAAAGTTTCTTCAATAAGTTGCATCTCTCTTTCATCTATTCAGACTACACGTAAATATCATCCTACCGCTTCGTTATAATCATATTCTCTAGCTAAATATATTAAAAGAATCCAAAATGTAGTATACTATACCTACCTAACCAAGTGCCTTTAATTAGATGTCTTAGATATTCTGGCAAAACATTACTTTTTCCTGGCCAAATTCTCGCCAGCCAGTATCGTGAAAGACAATTATTCAACGAGAACTCGCAACAATGGTACTCGAGTAGGTACTTATCCATCGAGTTCTTTTAGTACAAGCAGAACTGCATCAAGCTAGCCTTTTTTACCAGATTCTAATCAACTATGCACTGTGCAAAAACTGTTCAAGTGCCTTTTTGCTATTTGTTACACTGCTGAAATAGCAGTCGAGGAACATAAATAATATTTTTTCTTTAAATCTTTACCTCTTTGTCACATATTGTTCACAATATAAAACGTGCATGTTCTATTCTGCCGCGCTAAAGAAGAATACAATAACTCTACTTGGGACGATTTTTGAGTTATTAGGAATCAGCGAATCGAGAATAAGAACTCTGTTGAAGTATTTTTTTATGAATCCTTGAGCAACTCGGTTTTTCAGTAAGCACGAATGCAGTAACTAAAACTTCATAAAAATTATGTTCAAAAATCCAAAAAAAAAAAAACGAGGGATTGTATTCTTCGTTAGTGCGGCAGTATTGACACTCTTACTTTCAATACGATCTTCTCTACTTGAAACTTTTGCAAGAAAGTCAGATATTACGAGGTTTAATGAAATTTATAGGATTTTTAAGGTCATTTTCAGATATTTCAAATTTTGCTAATTATCGTAGTTTTGTCTATGAGAAAGAGCATATTTCTTGTATGTGTCCTATTGTCCCGAAACATTTTAATAATGAAATATTTCCCAGTAATGATTCGTTAAGTTTTTTTTCCAGCTATACGTCATCTATATTTAAATAGCTACAAAGTCTAGTATAGAGGAAGACTAGGTCAAGGTTTCCACTTGTAAAAGACTTCTGTTTTCACATGCTATGTTATCCTAACTTAGACAGTCATTTTACCCATCAATATTCTCTCTCTCTCTCTACCTCTCATATTCTCCTGTCATCTAAGGTTTAAATTACCTCAGCGAAATTGGTTTTAAAATTTCAAGATTTAAAATTGTACAGCTGATCCACGAAAACATTTTCAATACCCTCTTCTAAATTATGAGTATGTACGTTGAGTTGAACATGAGCAGTTTGCTATGTCCTAATATCTCTATTAAAGTATTGGAGTACCACTTAACCTTTTCATTATAACCAGCGTGAAAGGACGTCAACGTTTGATACGCCGCCAGTGTGAATAACTTGACAGGACGCAAAAACAAATGAGTAATCCATTTGTAACTTTGAAATGCGTGATTTCACTTTTCTTTTTCTTTTTGCATAGTTTTGAAAAGTTTATCTCACTACATCCTCATGTTTCTGTTGACTTTAAATGTGACATATATTTTCCTAGATACAAATTCTGAGTTTAGCTGATAGTTCCAATCCGTACATTGCAAATCCACCGGAGAGTAAGCAAGACCCAAGAATCTTTTAATGCAACTCTTAGCATCTAAGGTGACATCTAGCTGACTGTTACTGTCAGTGTTAATTAGTCCATTTTGAACCAGTCCAAATTGTCCCACTTGAGTTTTTGTCAACTTCACAACCTTTATCCGAACTAATAACACTATAAATACGAAAGTGAGTGTGTTTGTTTGCTATACATTTACGCTAAAAGGGATTAACGGATTTGGATGAAATTCAGCACATACATATACCCTGACCTGGGTCAGGACAAGGGATACTTTTCATCCTGGATCGTAGACGATGTCGCGTTTCGAATAATACTGTATTTGTAAAATCCTATTTGAACTAAGAAAACATCAACATCTCCAGTGTGTCCAGTGTCTTGCATCTTCCACAGTAATACCTACAACGGTAGACTTTGTTTTTCCCGACTTGCCTTTTGATCGTCATTTTAGTCCACATTAAAACCATATGAAATATTTCAGTTTATAGAATGGTAACACACCAGCAATGCTCTTTATATTGCAGATGTCAATCGACGTCGGTAACTACTAAGCGTCAAGTGGCCTCCAGCTGGACTTGCCACCAAAAAATACATATTAAAAAATTGTCATAAAGAATAATAGAACCTTTTTAGAAATCCCATCAAGCAATTACGAGACACAGCAACAAAGTGTCCGAAAACAACCGCAGAACGATTTACTGAGTTATTTACAGCATTTAGAATGTTTTTACACTATTATCAAGGATAATGGGGTCCTACCTACCTAATTGACATAAAAACCAGTAGGAACTTACAACCCAAAGAGTTAAACATAGGTACGAATAATACTAGTCTATTCTATTCGTTTTTTTTTGTCTATGTTATTTAATAGGTCAAATAAATGACGCATCCAGTCGGTTTGTAGGTGATTTTTTTAGCTTGAGAAGCTTACCTAATATCCTATACTATTAAATGAGCAATATTTGTATATATAAATTTGTAATTACGTTTTGCAAAAAGGCTCTAACGATTTCGATGAAAGTTGTAGTAGTTTACGGGGGCGAAAAATCGATCTAGCTAGGTCTCATATCTGGGAAAATTCGTTTTCTCTTTATTTTCACCCGAGCAGAGCTCGGTCGCCCTAAGTTTAGAACAAGATAGCAACCTTAGAATAATGACATGACAGCATGGAATCAGTAAGTACCTACTATCATGGCAGTATGTACTATACATGGAATCCTATAATATTAAATGATCATTCTCTTTATTCACCAGAGCAGAGCTCGGTCGCCCTGGTATGTATGGTAGGTAGGTATTCGACTGTTAGATTTTGACTGGCTTTCCTTTAATTTAGTAAAAAGTAGTGCCACTTTCACGTTTAAATCTACTGGTTCTAATATTCAGTTAACTATTAGAGGAGAGCTTCGTATATCATTTCTGTAACCAAGCAGCATTACTGGCATTCGATTTTCAACTTCTTTGCCAGTAGGACATTAAGGTATTGCAATTCTGATAGGGTGATATTACATCTGGTGAACTATGTACCATGTCTGCCAATCACTCATTTGACTATATCAGTACCTGGGCGACCGAGCTCTGCTCTGGTAAAAATAAAGAATGCTCATTTAATAGTATGGAAAAATTCATACCAATACCATGAATATACATACTAATTCCATGCTGCCATGTCAGTATTCTAAAGTATCTTGGTCTAAACTTTGGGCGGCTGAACTCTGCTCGGGTGAAAATAAAGAGAAAACGAATTTTCCCAGATATGAGACCTAGCTAAATCGATTTTTCGCCCCCGTAAACCTATAGGGGTTTACGGAGGCGAAAAATCTTGCAACTTTCATTGAAATCGTTGGAGCCGTTTTCCAGAACGTGGTAACAAATGCAAATACAGTGTAATTCTTTATAATGTGCACATATCGAAATGAGGGAATCTATGCTTAATTTTATTGAGGGAATTTAAAAAAAATCTATATATATTTTTTACATGTTTTATGGAATTTTTAAACCAAAACGGTGTAATTTTTAAACTAAATGATCCAACGCGATGAAACAAAAAAAAAGTGGAATATAAACTACCCTCAATTGAAAATAAACATGTTTTTTAGCAAATATCTACTTTTTAAACTCAATTTTTACAATAAACGTAAAATTTCTCTATAAAACCATTACGTTAAAAATAAAAATAAAGTTTTTTAAATATTTTTTCTGCAGATAATTAAGCATAGATTCTCCCTCATTTTGATATGTGCACATTACAAAGACTCACACGGTATATAAACAAAATATTGCTCATATAATAGTATAGGATACAAATCATTCAGCCCTTCGCAGCCTATTTCTGAACAGTCCCAACTTCAGTCTATTTTTGAGGGGAAACTTCATAAATTCTTCTATTTTCAAGAAATTCGAGGGAGAGCTCGTGGCTAAACAATAACAGCCACACGGGTCCATCTTCAGGGTTAAGCAACGCTTGCCGAGGTCGGAACGTGGATGGGTGACCATCCATAACATATCAAGACCTCTCTGTGCCTCGGAAATCACGTTAAGCAGTTGATCCCAGCTGTCATTCGTAGATCTTTTCGTTACGGATAGTCAGAAGCCTGAAAGCCTGACCACCAGTTTTGCCAAAGGGTATCGTGTTACCCATTTTCTGGGTTGTGGAGGTCAGATAGGCAGTCGCTCCATGTAAATTGGTATCCAGCTGCATCCGGTTAGACTGGAAGCCGACCCCAACACAGTTGGGAAAAAGTTACGCTGATATATATTACATTTTACGAAATAATTCAAATAATTTAATTTTTTCAAAACCTCGAAACCATTCTTATATTTCTATCAAAAACCATAATCACTAAATGAAATAAACTATGTTTGATATACAGCCTTTAACGATTACAACTTATTTATTTGATTACTTACTCATTAACTTGTTCAGTTAACTATGTTCATCATTAGTATCAGATAAAGTTATAAAATATATTGGGACTACTATTTAAACTTAAAACAAATATCGTTTTCAAAACCGGTTTCAAATGACTAAGACTTAGTCGCAAGCGCAGCAGGCGTTCTGGGTTTAATCCCCATACCAGGCAATGTGTTTGGTTCTTCCTATTAGTAACTTAGTAACAGCCTTGCCCACAGCAACAGCATACACACAGCACAGCAGCTGGCCGCAGCTTACCGCTTGCTTCGCATCTATGCCAACCTTATCTCTTAATCAATTTTTCTTTATTTTCTTTCTTTCCTTGGGTAAGGATTTGCTGCCCCGTTAGTGGCCTCTACTCACCCATTATAACGTAACCTGTCGAAATATAAGTGCACCCATATTTCGACAGGTTACGTAATATTATGTACATCTCTATCCTACCCCTTTCAGGGCTTCAAACGTGATCATTTTAAAAACCGGTTTTAAAACGGACATGAATCCAATGTATCTTATCTTTGTTTAAAAAAGTTAAGTGTGCGAAAGATTTGTGGCAAATTAAGTCATTGAAAGCAAATAATATTTAGAGAACATTAGTGCCTGATTGATTTAAATGTTTATGTCTGTTACTGCTTATATGAAATCAATTTGTGTTTATTGAATGGCTAGACGATTAAAAAAGAAATATTAGTCTGATTTGCAACGTTCAACTTTTTAGAACTTGTTTGCTTGATACACATCTTAATAATTAGAAATGCTTCATTAAGTAGGCATAGCACGACATGCTCATATTCTATTTAATTTGCAGTTAAATAAATTCGACTTTTGAAATTCTTGCAGCACAAGAGTATTAGCATAAGCCAAACTATTTTTTGTGTCAATTTAAATTTTTAATTCAAGCTCTTTACAGATATTTAGATTTCTTTGACCCTAAATTTGATGGCAAATATTTTATCAAAATTAAAACTAATACCTACCTATACTGTAGTCCACTCCAGTGTGGCCATAGTTGTCGGGAATAATGCGACGAGCTTGCCTCAAAAATTACATTTGAATACAAGCCTATTAACGTCAAAAAAACACCCAATAAAAGACGGTCCAAGATATTTGAAGATAAATTAAAACGAACATTATTAAATATATTTGGCGAATTCAGTTTGCTGCATGCTATATGCCGGAAAATTTGAATATCTTTTGTTAAGAACAGTTCAAATTAAAGTTCACCGAAAGTAAGTTATATCACCAAAAACCGTTTCGCTTCTTTGCCAAAGAAATCAATTTGAACGGTCAAATATCATCCAGTCTAGACTTTATTCGTTAAATTCTAGTAAATTCCTACGTTCATCTTTACCACTCAGTGTTTACTTAGGCTTTCGACTTTGACATTTTTGACTGGCAAACTTTAGGTATTTTGACTACTCTCAGGGACTACAAATGTTTCCCATACCTTATAATGAAATTTTCATGTTTTTGTAAACAGCCATAAATGCTCCCGAAGCACAAAGCAGCGCGACACGACTCTAGTAGAACAATTTCTATGAAGTTTGCTACTAGAGTCGCGTCGCGCATGTCTGCGGTCGCCTTTAAACCTAAGATTGCAGTTTTTGCAACTTTTTCTAGATCATTAAATATTACATATTTAATTATATTATATTATATATTAACTTGAAGATCGATGGTAAGTATATCGATCCCTATACAAAAACAAAATAATTTAAATAAAAACGAAAATATGGAGACCAAAGAAATGTAATTATGTTTCACGGAACGCAGGTCAGAGGGCGCTGTCGGTTATTTGTGGCGTTCCGAAGACTGACCATGGCTTTTTTAATTGAACTAAAACGTATCACCGAAAATGCGGAGATAATTGCGTAGAGACACTAGATGTGGCTAGTTTATGTTGACTTTAAAAGGGCTTTCTTTTGTTGAACGTGGCAATTTATTTTATAAAGTATGACAATTGGTGATACTTTATTCACATTACAATTTAACTTATTAGCTAGTAAGCAATTTAAATATAACTTATACTGCTAAGTAGCTAATATTAAATTGTCCAATAACGTCTTTCTTTTCCACTATAATTTAAGGGAACGCGCCAATTGAGTTTATTTTTACTCTTCACATACCTACCTAAGCTATTTAAAAGTTTGGAGGCGGTAAGTACCATCTAAGAAACGCATATCTGTAGACTATAAGGACTATTCTTGCTTGCAGCGCTCGGCCGCAATAGTATCGCTTACCTACGAAAAAAAAGGGTCGTCTGCACGGGATTTTGTTTTCAAAGTGGTTTGATATGCGTTACCGCGATGGTAACTACAGTAAAATCCGATTATCATGTTTTAAAATTATGACTTCGGTATGCGTAAAGAAAATTTAAAACTTTTTGTACCGCACATCGGGTCTTAATGTCATACAAGGTGAAGGTGGTGGATACACAAGTTGCGAATTTGAATGTGCTGATAACTAATAAGAATAGAAATAAAATTCCGAGTGCATTAACCTGCAATAAACTACCAAATATTGTGTCCCCTTGGTATAGCGGACAAGGTTTTTATAACACGTCTAACACTTCCAGCTCCAAACATCAATGGCCAATTCGGTCCAAATCAACCAACGCGGATCGCCATTTTTTCTTCCACTACGTCACACCGCATTTCTATACCTGACATTAAGAATCGATTGTTAACCTTGTAACTGCAATAGTGCTCCCATTCCTAAACGTCACATTTCTAATATGACATATCGCTCGACATTATGAACTTTTTAAGACAAATGTGACTCATTAACTGTCAAAAAAGCGGCCAAGTGTGAGTCGGACACGAAGCGTTCCGTACCACCGTACAATATTTAACACTACATATTTCTTTAACGTGTTCTTGTATGGGTACTCCCTTTAATTTTTAACTTTATTATTTGTGATTATAGCGGCCATAGTAGCATGAAAATTTCAAGTGTCTTCCTATTACGGTTCAAAAGATATAGCCCTGTCAAAAAGGAAAGGATGGACGGACAGCGGAACCTTAGTAATACGGTCCCGTTGGCACACTTTGGGTTCGGAACCCCAAAAAATATTTCGAGTGATTTGGAGAATGTGTGTAGTGTTGTAAAATGAACTATGTTTTACGAAGGCGCGGTTAAAACAAGTGAAGGCTTAATGTAATAGTCTTGTCATTTAGGCTAAGTTTATATGACAAGAGATTGACGTATGTTTTGTTAATACGCGTTTTAGCTACGTTTGATCGCTTGCGAAAGAATTTAGCTTCGTAATTTGAAATCGTTGCGAATTTCAATTGCATATTCTGATGTTATTCAGATATTTTTCAAGTACTTTTCTTAGTAAATTAACTAAACTTCCATAAATTTCAAGGCTCGGAACTTTTATTTATTTATTTATTTATTTATTAACCTTAACCTTAACCTACCTTATTAATATTAAACTTAACCTACCTTGGTACTTTTAAAAGTTACCATTTGATCGAAGTACTGAAACTGCGGCAACAATGGATATAAAAGCCAAAACAAATCTAAAGAATATAGAAAAATTCAGTATTTGCCATCAATTTATTGAGGCGACGATCAGTAAACAAAAATATTTAAACAAAAAAATGTATAAATGCGTACTCGTGGTATTCTTGAATAACATAATAAAATATTAAGATGGCAACACAAAGATCTTTTTAAAAACAAAATACCCAAGATGAAGCCCGTCGCGGATGCGAGCAAATATTTAAATTTCAATTCGAACGTCGCATATCAATGGAGAGCCATAAGCCACCGGATTTTTACTTTTTTTTTAGTCAGCCTGCACTGAGACAATAAAGAAAAAGCCATAGGGGGAAAAAGAAAAAACAATTCGAAAACAGCATCTAGATTCGAGACACTGGCTGATTCGAGGTTGGAAACAAAAGAACTCGGCTCCTGCCTGACCGAGATCTTGGCGTACGCGGGCGCATCTCGCTTACTTTTTTTATTTTACTTTTTTTTGTTACGTTGCATCCATGTGATTTCTTTTCCCTGATGCATCACAATGAGACGGCCTATCGAACGTCAGTAGCTATTTTTGTAATAATTACATACGAGTTGCAATGATAAATATGTGTTCGTTCAATGAAATATGGAGATAACGACCATTCATTTTGTGTAATAAAAAACCATATTGCACGATAATAACTAGCTAGAACAAAGTTAAGTGTTCTTAATAATAAAGAAAAAGCAAAATACGTTTCAAAAACACGCAAAAACAAAAAGAACTCAACTCTACAGAAAAACGAACACAACGATTTGTTAGTAGTAAAATAGTGATTTCGAACTTGTTACTGAGAAAAAGCTACTGCACTTTAATGACCATATAAAATAGCTTAATTCACTCCACATTTTCTCAGATCAATTAAAAACCGGGCACTACTGAGAATTATTTTATTTTACTATTTGAAAAAAAAAAGTTGTAGCTACTTGTTTATTAGTAATTATGAGCAATCGCTATAATTAACTGTATTTAATACCAATGAGGTTGTAATCTTGATCAAAGTTAGATCATCGCCGCATATATTATTTATCTGTGCATGGGAAATAATGTGAAGGAACAGGATTCGAAATTCGAATAGGATGTAGGCTTACTCATCTTTGTCTTCGTCAGTAAGAACGTTCTTTGAAACTTTAAAAATAAAAACTTTAATAGATTGTTGTTTTAAAGACATGTTTTTTCCTTGTGCTGTTTTTCTTTTATTATTCCAACGCTTCGTCGTTTCTCAGTACACACGGCTACACATCAAGCTGTACATTTCCAGTTTATGCTGATCCCGGATTGTATAGGTTTTCCGTACAATGCGAGGTCAGCTTATACTGGAAATGTATAGCTTGATATGTAGCCGTGTGTACCATCATTACCTAATCCGATATTTTCTTATACGAAAATGTATTGTTTTTCCTTATTTTATTTGACTACCTATTCTAGTACTTACTAGTTGCGTACGAATGATGATTCAATTCTACTTACTTTTCTTATTTTTTCTTTCACAGCGTTTTTAACGTTTTAATCAAATTAACAATTCCAAATTTTTCCTTGTATCACACATTAAAAGAAAAAAACAGTGGCACTCCGGGAGTGCCGACAGAAGTGAAAACTTGAAAAAAAATCGGCACCGCAGTAATCAACGCGTTGATGTCTTTTTAACCGTCTTACGAATTTTCGATCAGGTCACGTGTCCTGACGCGAGTTTAACATTTATTACCCATTACAAAAAAAGTGCACAACGCCGCTAAAGAAGTTTTCACTTCAAAAGTTTTCACTTCAAAAACCTTTTAAAATTTTCTTTCAACAAAATGATTCCTTAAAATTTAGCATCGCTAGTTTGTGGTTCTAATTTTTATTTCACTAATTTTTTTCTCGCTTATTTCTTTTCATTTGTTTTAATTTCACGAAGTGAAATGATTATTTGCTTTTATCATATAGGTAAGTACCCAACACACCTGCATTACCCTTCTCTTTCCCCCATCACCAAAAACCATACGTTTCACAAATATTTGGACCCAAATTCTTAACACTTGCATTAGCAAGTAGGACTGTTTACAGGAGGGTGCCGTGTGGTAAGTAGCGGCCGAATTAACACCACCACTTAGCAGTTACTTACTTACGGGGTTGGATGCAGGTGGTCTTTGTTTAAATGCTTTTTTTTTTTTTTGTTGTGACCGAGGCAATGTTTTGTGGTGGTTACAGAGCAATGTTATTGGTGGTCTTATTAAAAGTAGGTTAGTTTCAATGAGGTTGGTTCACTGTTCAGATTTACTGACCTATGAAGGCACATGCTTTAATATGTAAACTATTGACTTCTTATTGTGCATTTGCACTGGCGAAACATTCACTACAAAACATGTTGAAATCTCTAGTTCCTGCCAAATATTGTATGGAACATTGACAGAAAGTAAAGATATCAATGTTTTTTGTGAATGTTTCGCCAGTGTTAAAGCACAGTTATGTACACTGTCTAAACTGACTTAGTGATATTTGGTCCTTAGTATAAGGTATCTATTAATCAAGGTGGTTGAAGTTCTTAAAGATTCTTTAAAAAAAAAAAAACAAAATTCAAAACTCATTTATTCAAACTAGGCTGAGAATCAAATCAGAACTTAAGAAGCTCAACTCGACGAACAATAACAAAGAAAGGACATTTGGGTAGGCCGCATAAACTACTCAAACTGCTAGACCATCATTAAAACTAGCTGAATTCAAATTCAAAAGTAATTTATTCAAACTAGGCGGAGAATCAGCACTTTTCGAACGTCAAAATTACATAAGGCAGTCCCCCAAAAACGCCCACCCTTCACCACTTCCTAGTGCCTTTAGCTGGGAAGAAGAAGTTGCGCAACAAACTTCCAAGCAGCACAGCTGTCTGTTCAAGTTATAAAAAATTGATTCTTGCAAGTATTACCTACATAATTCTAACAAGAGACCTTGATAAATCTACTTTTTCTTGATAATCTACTATGTCCTTTAACAGATACATCTCTTAGATAAAATTTTTCCTTTACTTTTAACTACCTCATTATCACTCCCATACTGAATCTCGATACCATAGTCAAGCAAAACATATCTTTATGAAAACCTTCTTTTTGTCACATTACCTTGAAAATAATGTACAATAAATCACTCAACGTTAACAGCGTACATTATTATTAGTCCAAAGCTCCGACTTTGGAACTCGGAACAAAATAGTTCGTCAGGCTTATCAAAGCCGTGTTTTGTGGGCCATTCGAGATACGTCGCATCATTCACTGCGCTTCTATGAACGTTACCATGAAGCTATGAAATCGAATGTTTTTAATGGATATGTTCAGTCTATTGAAATTTTTTGTTGTTTTAAACTTTCATGTTATGGAAGACTTAAACTGTCTAATAACCGATTGAATACCTTATACAGAACTACTTCATTTTATATTTCCATTAAAAACACCTGTACTTTGCATTTCCAATATACCAGCCTTACTTCTGACTCTCACATTCTAACTATAAGGTTGTTTATCAAATTAATACGAAACCTACATCATTATCATCTTCTTCCTTTATTTATTTGCAGTCAGCCCACGTTTTTAACTTCCAAACATCTACATTAGCTGTCATCTCGGAGTCTATTCCTTTTCTAACCATGTACTCTTCATAAGCATACACACACAATCCTTTCATCTTTTTTTATGGCTTATTGGTGATTCGCCCGAATCGGGTACATCAACAGTTTTAATTTTTTATTGTTCATGCGATTCGCACGAAGTTAATTTATTTGGAGGGGAATTGATTTCTGGAGTTGTCGATACGCCTACAAATAAATGCGAATCGCCTAAAGATTTTTTATTATTATTTAAAAATGTCGATTTGCCCGTGTCGGGTGAGTAAAGTCGGGCGAATCACCAATAAGTCTTTTTTACTCTCTACCTCTTTCTCCATCCATATTCATGCTTAGGGAAGCCAACCCCAACAAAGTTGGGAAAAGGCAAGGCGGATTAATTGACTTAGGTAAGATACCACATGAACAGTTAGGTTATCACTTCGTATCATTAGCATAAAACCAATTGCCATTTTTTTCCCACTGCTGGGACACTGGCCTCCTCTCTGTGGTAGGCAGTGGGCCATAATCCACCACGCGGGCCCAATGCGGGTTGGTAGATGCCACATGTCTTCGAATTTTTGGTTCTAGGACATGCTGATTTCCTCAAGATTTTTTCCTTCACCATTTTGAGAGCAGTAGTGATGAAATAATTTACACAAAGTAAAGCGCCTGTTACGGTTCGAACCTACGATATACAACTCGTAAGTCGCGGCCATTACCACTGCCCGGGCCACTACTGCTTTTAATGGTGTGCTTTATGAGCCTTAAAAATTGCGTAAACTTTTGTCAGATACCATATCCAAAAACATTCAAGCATCAAAGCTCAATGTCCTCAACATAACCTAATCGCTAGCCATTACGTTCTACCAGAACTAATTCACTCCGCCTTATCATAATTTGAATCGACATTCTGGATGACTTTTGTATGACAAACCTCTGTTTTCTTATACGGTTATTAATTTTTGTAACGTGGGTAGCTGTACTATGAATTTTGGTGTGCTCATTATACGGTCAGGTTGGGGACAGTTCAGTCAACTTGGGTTTGGGTCAAACTTTATTTGCATTGCATCGCTAATCATTTATTTATTTATTTAACTGTTTATGCACAGACAAGAAGAAAGGAACAGAAAAATACGTACAAAGGTGATGCTTATTTCTAAAGAAATCTCTTCCACCATACCTGCGATAGGAAAGTAAATAAAGAGATGTAGACAACGTAAGAGGATAAGATAAAAGAAAATACGGAAAACTAAAAAAAAAATAGGTACATAATACACAACATAATATACACATACACAATAATATATCCATATCATTCATTAGGTCGAATGTTCTTTGCCTTGTCAACAAAAAAACTTGCTAACCAAAGGCTCTTTGTCGATTATCACCATCAACGGAAACAGTAACAAACAGTCGTGAAACAGTATCTTGAAGGTTTTTGCAAAGCTGGTAAATTCAACTAACGCACTGTCTTATAGAGAAATAATATCAACTATTATAGAACTAATCTGAGAGATAGACTATGACATGCATTTATCAAATCAAATCTTTTATTGTGGGCATAGGTTATACAGACAGATGTTAGGTAAATTACAGTGCCATTATGTCCTGCCTATTAGGCAAACAATAATTATGTCAACATGCAGTATAAAAATTTTCTTAGGCATCACTTATAAAGCAAATCTTACAAATAACAATTAGGTGTATGCTGACAAATTTTAGTAGGTACTAATTATTTTGAAAACCTTGTATCGTGTAGTAAGCTTTGTCAATTAAAAATTACGTAATTTATATTTGAATAGTGGGAGTTCCTTGGTGCTTAAAATGTCCATAGGTATCTTATTGTAAATTTTAGATGCCATTCCAAAAAAACTTTAGCCCAGAAGAGCAGTTCTATGTGTTATAATAGATATTTTCAGTATATTTGGCTGTTACTAGCTGCGCCCCGCGGTTTCACCCGCATAAGTCTCGACCCCGTGGGAATATCGGGATAAAAGGTGTCTTTCTCCAGGTCATGGTTTATCCATGTGCAAAATTTCGTACAAATCCGTTCAGCCGTTTTAGCATAAAAGCGTAATATACAAACAATAGTTAGGATACGTGTAGCTTTTATATTTTTACCGTTTTGCAGTTCAAATCTAAAGTATATCCCGTTCCAAATCTGAATTAATTACGGAAACTTTGTCTTTATTATTCTAAACGTCAAAATTTTGACATCTACAATAATAGTTAATTGATTCAGGCGTGACCTTGCGGAAATCCATTATAAAATGCAATCGCTGCGCTCAATGCTTGGTGTGGCAACACGCTGTGTTCGAGTTCGCGACAAGTCAATCGTCATCCTGAGGATGCCTCGTTGAGAGGTGAAACACGTGTCGATTTTGTTTTCTTTCAGGGTCTTTTTGAGACTCTTTAGAAATAGCTAAGCGGAACATTTTATCTTCAATAATAATTAATTGCAACAATAAAGAATCTGTTTATCAATCTAACAGTAACTAGACTAAGAAGTAGATATGGCTAAATTCGACAATAGCGTAAATAACCAAAAGGAGCTTGGCCAATATTCACACCTCAAATATGTACATACTGAAGGAGGTGAACCTACAACAAGAACATAAAATAAAATTAGTAAGACTACATTTAAAACTACAATAGCAAACAAAGGCTTGGAGACAATAGCGGGGGTCAGACTGAGACATTCCGGTTGAAAGTTTGTGGACCTGAAATATACAATATACAATGTTGAAATACCCTAAAAAGAGAATAGAAAGTATTTCAAAGTACTTTCCTGTTTCTTAGTTTAAGTTTTATTAAGTAAATTACTTTTAGCACACAGATATCAGAGGCAAAGCAATAATATACACCTCGAAATCTACAGAAAACGATGAGTGAAAGAACACTATCTTTTCACTTCGTCATAGTTGCATAGTTATTTTAAATCACATTATAATTATATATATTGTAGTGATATTTTTTTAGAAGTATGTATATTCTTATATTGTATGTTTATATTTAAATAGTAATTTTTTTCTTCTCTGATTTATGTTTTTGTTTTATCTTCTACGGTTACACACGTTGTCTACATCTCATTTTATATACCTTCCTATCGCAGGTATGCTGGAAGAGATTTCTTTAGAAATAATCATCACCTTTGTACGTATTTTTCTGTTCCTTTCTTCTTGTCAAATAAACATTTCAATGTTGAAATCAAATTCGATTCATTTCTGCCCCTATATTTGTTTGTTTAAAAATACCAGCCAAGTGCGTGGTCCGTGAAGGGTGCCTAGGGTAGTTGAGATGAATTTATCTCAAGAACAAACTTAACATGGTAGTTGAAAAACATGTTCCCCCATACATTTCAACTGCAAATTTAAGTTTGTACGCACAATATTAAGTGATTGACCATGTTATTTTAAGACCATAAACTTCTTATAGGTTTTCCTGTAATCTATAAGTATAGAACTATTCTCTGTATTTTTTTTTTGTCAAAATTTAAGGCCACGTAGTTTCGGAGATAAGGGGGGATGGTCAATTTTCATCTATTTTCTAAAATATCTTTAAGATAATTTATTTTAAAATTACAAAAAAAAAAATGTATTTGAGATCCTCGCAATATGTCTTTTCATTTGATATTTTACACGGTACAGTTCGCAAACAAAAGAAAATAAAACTTTTTTTTTTCTTTGCCCCCCAAAAGTGACCCCCATATATAAAATTAATTAATTTACTTTACACGTCCGTGTTTGGGTCACAAAAATACAGATGTGTACCAAATTTCAACTTAATCTATCCATTAGATTCGGAGCAAATTGGCTGTGACTGACGGACAGACACAGATAGATCGAGTGATCCTATAAGGGTTCCGTTTTTTCTTTTTGAGGTACAGAACCCTAAAAACTGGTATAATGAAACACACAAGATACAATAACGTCATATTCATTTACCTAGTGTATAGTCTAAACAGTCTCACAACAATCCCATTTCAACAAACAAGGAGCCTAATAACTTTCTCCCAAACAATTAATTCCCAACGATGTCTGCCGTTATCAAAGTCATCTGGAGCCGGTCAGGTCATCTACGCATTTAGTTTAAATCTTATGCCCAATAACCTATTGTTAGGCCCAATATAACCACATATAAAAGTCACGGCTGGCTTCCATATTGGCATATTGCAAGCCTTACATGGTAAGGACCTAATGACCTACGACATTTCAACCAGTAACTCCGTCCCTCTTCGTCTTTGCGAGAGCGAAAAGGATAGATGATCACCATAATAGAATATCAGTGTTTGTTTTATTCGATTTGTAAGTGGCTAGGATACAGAATCTGCAGTTTCTCATATTGTTTTTTTAGTGGTGTGTGTGGGGTTTTTTTCTTGTTTTTCGGTGAATGATAAACTTTCCCATGGGTTTGAAATAGGTATGGGATGTATTAATGTATTTCTTGAAGCTGCGTTTTTTTTTGACTGCGGGATTAAGTTGTACTTCAATTGAAGCGTTTGATGGAGAGTAAAAACAATGATTGGCGCATTTGGTACTTTTAGTGCAGGTTACGTCAGGGTAGCACGCGAAATTCAAACTTTCTTACGTTTTTTGCAACTTGCAGGTCTATATGTATGAATATGATTTGCGGCCGTAGTATATATTTATAGAATTATAATCATAAAAACCATCAATCCAATTATCTAAGTTCACATATTACCCTATTGAATGACTATTTCATGAATTCGTGAGATTTGAAGCTAATTGTAACTTAAGGTGGCACTAGTTGATATTTTTTCCATACAAATTTCAGGGGGGTTTTACTCCACTGTTTGACATGGTACATCCAAAGTTAAACATGATATCGTTTTGTTTCATTATTAATTTTGTCTGTGCGGAAACAGAATAGTAAAATAATGAGCCATTAAAAAGTTAGGAGCCCACAAAGATTCCTTTTTCTTGCTAATTTTAACGCAACTTTGGGGGTAAATAAGCAATAAAAGAAGTATAAAATCTCCAAAACAAAGTCGGCACCGACAAAGCTCAATTGTCGAAGAGTTCAATAAACTTTATTTGTAATTGATTTATGCAGTGGTTTTTTCATAAAACCCTATTTTCAAAAGGACTTTTCGTAATTTTTTACGCATTCGTTTTACTAAAATAGTTCGGAACGGTGTTTGTGTGCGTGCAAACTAGACGTTGTGCACGTAGACCAGTGTCTAACTGCTCATCACTGACACTATCTCTGTCGGACACGATGCCAGGTGAGACAGCGTGCTTTTCGGCCATGCCCACTAGTGAGTTCGAGCCCGCGACTAGTGTCACCTTAAGGAGTTGTATTGCTGATTCTAATGAATATAATTCTATAAAGCCATACTTTTACGGTCGCGAAATCATATACCTGTTCTTACGTTTTTTGCAATTTGCACTGACCTGCAAATTGCAAAAAACGTAAGAACATTTTAATTTCGCGGGCTTCCCCCTTAACGTTTTATTTTTTATGTTCATTTGCCGTTAGTGTGTCCGGCTAGTGAATTTTCATATTAGCAGATAATTTTTACTTAATCTACATAAATGTAATTTATAAAACGAGAACGTTTTCCCACTTCATTTTAATTTTTTAAATTTCTTTAAACACGCCTAATTACATTACACAACACAAATTAACAGTTACAAAATATGTACATAAGAAGGGCCATTTATCAAAATCTACATAACGAGGCATTTAACCCATCCGAATTACATTGCTTTTACCAATAATAACACGAAAAATTACACACTAAAATATGTCCAATCACTCGACCGAAAGTGGACGTAATCATTTTAATGTACGTCCTTAGTTCACATCGGGCCAAAATTATTGGTGCTTTGAAAACTATAATTTGTTTACGTTGAAAAATGTGCGTAAAAGGTATGCATTATAAAGATAACGTTAATATAATTGCAGATCATGACAAGTACGGTATTTTGTGGCCAATATCGGTATGATCTTATTTTTTGGTCGAATTGAGTTGCGTCACTAATGAGCTATGGAATGCCAAGAGCGAATCGAATACGTACCTATTGTTACAATTATGTATGCTGTTATTAGTCGAAAAGGGTCAAGAATTGCTTCCTGATATAACTAGTACGATTTATGTTTTTTTTCGTTCGGAATTATAAAGATATTACGTAGCTCAATGTAATCCATATTGGGGTGACACTTTGTAAAAATTTGTAAGAAATTTAACCCAGTTTCGAGTCACTAATAACCGAGAATACCTGTTTCAAAATTACGCTAAATATCAGTTTCAAAAAGCCATACCTTAGCAAAATTAATAAATCAATCATGCATCGACACAAGCCAATGTGGGTTTAACCTCTGCTCTTTTAGCATTGTAACCCTCAATGCACAACTACAAATCCACATTACGCAAACGATATGATATTTAAAACATAATAATCAATCATTCACAGATAATACAGAAAAAAATTGAAAAAAATATGTAAAGTGACACAGTGACCAATGCCCACTTCACACCGATTCGTCGACGCGAATAAGGTAATAAGTTCTTAGTGTTTTATGATCGGTTTGGCATGCCATATAAGTCTGGCTTTGTCAATAATTAGCGCTCCTCCCATGCCCATTCTTGCCAGTTTTCCGGCGCCTGCCAATGATTGGCGTAAGTCAGCGTTGGAACGCTAATGAAGAATGTTTAGAGCACCTTTTTTGTTTTATTATGCTCCATGTGCGCTTCCTTATTAGGAGTCGTCAACTGTTTGTTGGTTATCTTTCTTAAGGCAGCTAGTTTTTTGTGAGCAGGTGTGTTTGTGATGTAGTTTGTACATATTTAGAGGCAGACAGCCTTATAGTTTGTTTCGGTAGATACTTTAATCTCTTAGCCAGTACCTTCTTTGATATAAGAAGTATCTAATGAAGCACTTTTCTTTAGAAATAAAGCTTCAATACCTATCTTAATATTCTAACTTATTAATTTAATATTATAAATGCGAAAGTGAGTTTGTTTATTTGTTACGCAAAAACGGCTGAACGGATTTGGATGAAATTTTGCAAAAGGGTAGATCATGACCTGCGTTAGGACATAGGATACTTTTTATCACGGTAGTAAATTTTCTCTAGATAATTACTGACCTCCACGCGGGCAAAACCTAGGTAATAACATTTTGTACACATAAAACGTGCTAATAAAAAAAAATTGGCAGTCATGGGGACTGCCGAAAGAAGTGAAAAATTAAAACTGGTATTAGCGCCACCTATATTCTAAAGTAGAGCACTACGGCTCGATCATGTCGGTGGTGAGTATCCGCGAATCCATAAGTTTACCCCCTACCAAAAATCGCTCAAAGCGCCTAAAGAAGTTTTCACTTCAAAAACGATAAAGCCCATAGCAATACCATATTTTACACATGTCATTTATACGTAATGCCTACGTCATAGACAGCCATTGAAAGTACCGTTTCAGTTTTAATACTAATTTCCCGATCCCGACTACTTGCGTCGTCTTTACATTAGTTACACATACGCTTACAATAGTAATCTTGTGTAATACTTACTTTTCTAATAGATACAATGTTTCCCTTACCAGGTGGCAAAAGTTAAAAATCTTTATACTTAAATATGATTTATGTGTCCTATCTGACGCAGTGCGCACTCAGTCATCTGAAAAGAGGATCATGTTTTCGGACCAACCGTGTATTTTTCAGAAGTTAGAGATTTGGACATTAACTACCTCACTTCACGAATCGTTGTAGGTACTAGTAACAAATCCTGATATAGATGACACATCAAGTTGAATCTTGAGGATTATTTACTCTATATATATTTTAACCATTTCATTTATATATTCCCCATGGACATCTCGTACCTACTCATCGTAGATCTCCTAATACACCACAGTAGCGGCGCTGCTTATGAAGGAAGTTTTCAAATCCAATAATCTTTACCAATTTTATAGATATGGTAGTAACTCTGTCTGTCTCCCTATTTATTACCTTTACGCCAGCTGATCGGATTTCGATGAAATTTGAACAAAGATAGACCTTGACCTGGATTAGGACAGAGGATCCCAGCGTTAGTTTCCTGTTTTGGTCCGATCATTTAGGAAATTCCGTAGTATATATAATATATATATTTTTTCATTAATTTTAATGACTATTTTTGATTCCCAGGTGTGAGCAGTGGCGAGGTCGTCGTGTCGCCAATGATGACAACGGTGACGGCGCGCGGGGACGCCGACCAGAGCGTGCCTACATATCTGCCGCACTCAACAAGCCAACATGTTCACGAGGTAAGATTTCAATAAATTTATTGACACGTAGAAGATGTTTAGGAATGATCTAAGCTGCATCTATTCCGAAGTCTGTAGCTTGTTGCCAAACGTCCACTTTGGAGTTAACAAAAGTTCCCCACCTCATGAAAGCGATTTCGTGACGCCAGAACTGTCCGTTCATGTGACGTCATGTATACCTATACTTTTCGTTTATTTCTGTTATATATTATCTTATGGGTCGAAGTCATCATTATGGTCTAAAACCAATCACATAAAATCAAAAGACGTAATATGTCTTGGCACTTGAAATATCAATGCTAATTAGTTCCTTCTTTGAATGAGAATATATATTATATTCATTCCGTACATGTAGAAAGTACATCAAATACCGTTTGAAGAAAACGATGAAATCTGACCAAGTAAATTTCCGTATCGACTTGTCACCCAAAAACATTATCCTGAGGACCGATTAGTGTACACGTCACGTGTACTACGCACTCAAAGAACTTGTAAGAAAGTGGTAAAAAAATCGTGATATCATGATTGGTTCATGTACATCACGCATGTTTGACCTAATTCGTGATCATCACGCAGGACAATGGCTAAAGACAGTTAGGAGAGAATAATTTAATTTGAATTCATTAGTGTAATGAAATCATTTGGAATTTTTTTGGTAATTTTTTCACGTAGAATCACAAGGGCAAGTCCCTTAAAGTATCAAAATGACGCGTATTCAAATTCTTTCTTTCTTTATGTTCTGCCCTCGTCCGATGTATAGTATTTTTCCCCATAATTATGTCTCTCGATCGACCCGTATCACCGTGCTACCTTCACCCATGCCACCTTTAAATAATGTAACTTTTCCTTTGACTCTTGTTTTCTTCCTCATTTTAAAATCGATACATAATAAGTTGTCATACATGTGAGATCAAGGTGTTCAGTGAAAAGATTTGTCGTGTTTGAAATCTTCTGTTATTAATTTCGTCTTACGTCTTAATTTACATACTTTTTCCACCTGCTGTCATTCATCGTGTGTCACTTCTACTTCCACTCAGTGTTCTCAAGCCGATTGTCTATCATTCCCCATTCTAACAATAATACCAGTCGTTAAACCTCACATACAATTCCAAGTATTCCAATTCTATTACAAGGTAACAGAATTGCCACCTCAACACCTAAAATTGTGTCAATTAGTGTCCACGTCATTCCTTCTTTACTCTATTGGTTCATAAAACTCCTTGCTACCATTATCACTATGGCATCTGTAACCCTGAAAATATTTCTTAACACATTGAAGTATACTACGTAAATATTGCATATTATAAATAGGTATTTTATATAATAGGTCGGAAGCGACCCAACGAATAATGGTTGGTGCGATCGTTAGTAGTGTTCGCTCCGTATACGTCGTTGATGTTGCGTGCCACTTCTGCCGCTTTGCTGCCACGACGGTACTCATACTCCATAATCAGTCGAATTTTTAACGTATCCATGATGACAAAAAACATACAAATGCGATGAAAACAGAACGCTAACCATTAAACTAATGAATAATTTTCAAAAAAGTATTCCATATTTTAAAAATAAAAATAATTTGAACTTAGAATTCTTAGCGAAAATCTCGGATTTGAAATAGCCAGTACGACAGAACGGCAATTTCATAGGTAAAGACCTAATATTCCTTACTATATTAATGACCATAGTTACGTGTTCTTTCATAATGTGTTAAAATGACGTTTCCTTAGTTTACACTTCAGTTTTTAGCTTGTGCCGTAGCGTGTTCTAGTCAACTACTTAATATACCTATTTTCATTTTCTCTTGCTTTCTGTTTTAATACTAATTTGTAGCATGTAACCATCCATCTTAATATTTGGCTCTTTTCTTACTGCCATCCACGTTCATAATCAATTGTTAGGTATCTCTTAGATAATATAGTTCTACTACAATTTTATTCCAAGTATTCCAATACTATTACTAGGTAACAAAAACTCCTCGTCATCGTCCAAAATTGTGTCAATTAGTATCCACGTCATTCCTTTTTTACTCTACTAGTTCATAAAACTCGCTTCTTATATGATTATCACCATGTCGTCTGAAACCCTGAAAATATTTCGTAACACTTTGACGTAAACTACGTAAACATTGCGTGTAATATTCCATACTACATCAATATCTAAAGTTACGTTTTCTTTCATAATGTGTTAAAATGACGTTTCTTTAGTTTACACTTCAGCTTTTAGCTTATGACGTAGTGTGTTAAGTGATTCGATATCACTATGTACCAAGCTGGTTACTTAAGAATTTATTGCAATTTCATTTAGAGTTGTTATTGAGTGAATTTTGACACAGTCTCGTACGTAAACTTTGTTTTTCTGGAATATTTACGCTTCAGTGGCTTTAATTGAATAGTTACTTGTTCTTAGATTTTTACGTAGTGCTTTCTTATCTACGTAATGGAAATTATTTAGCTCATTGTTTATTTCGTAATATTTTAGCCCATTCATATTCAGGTTTAAATACTACTACAGTCAACAGTTTCACTGAAAAATGTCATGTTCCCTGATCTCCTTAGTAAGCAAAACGATTTATGGTTTTCAGTTCATACTTACCGTGCCTAGTTCAATGCCTACGTGTTCTTAAACCAATGTATATCAGTCTACATTAAAGCTCCCACAGACAGGCCCAACGTGACAGCGCGACGCGTCTCTAGTAGAACAATTTCTATGACAATTCAGGGTAATTATTCTATTAGAATCGCGTCACCCCGTCGCGTCGCGCCTGTCTGCGGGAGCTTCATCTCCTGTGTAGTCTTTTTGCATATTTCAAAACTAAATAAAACGTTTCCACTATCAGCCATCTAAGTAACTGTTTAGCCAGATTAATGACATGATAACAGACTCCCAAAACATTTAGCATTCACACGACGTCATTGGGTGGTTTCACAATATTTTAACATTAGTGTATTTTTTGATACATTAGTGTATTTTATTTAGATTATTGGCGCCACTAGTTCTGACGTATGTGATAATTATGTTCCTACTGTTAATTTCTAAGCTATTATAAGTTACCTTTATAAAAAAAATACATTCTAGGAATGGAAAATATCATTACTCGTTTTCTTTTTCGGGATTAGGACAGACTTAATCAACATTTTCCTGATCTGCATAATTGTTCCTGATACCATAATTATTGGTTACCAATTATTCTTCCTTGCCAGTGGCCTGGTTAAACTTCTCAAAGACTGACCAGCCCACAATGCTTTAATTTCTTAGCAATATTTTCTCCAAAATTGGCAACGCATCGTTATTCTTTTTGGAGTGTTTTACGATTGTAATTTTTTATGTGTAACATCTTTCCTCTTGCTTTCCTGCAATCTGTGGGAGTGATTCCGTGAAAAGCGACGGAAGTGTGTAACAGGAAGCCGGGCAAGCGCGCGCTATTTGATTTGACCAATGAGCGCTCGCGGTGCTAGAGTTCGCCGTCAGAAACGACCTTGAAGAGCCCCCGCCCCTTTATTGTTGCTTATTACCAAGGTGAGATGTCAGATATTACACATCATATGCGACTTTTGTAAGGCTCGCTCATTTTTTTAACTGCCTCACAACCACAACTGGCCACAACCAACCTCATTGACTGGATAGCTTGTCTCAGCCAGCATTTCTCATACTTGTAACTCTTGCAAAGACAATAAGTAGAACTATCATTTTCAAAACATATCGACGTAAGGACATTGCATTAATATAATAATCTCGCTCAAGTTACAAGAGTCAACTAAGACCAATGGGTTACAGCGTGCGTGGGCGCAAGCTGTCACTATCCCCCCAGCTTACCATTAGCAAATGCAATGGAATAATAATTTCAATCCGATATTTGTCCTATACTTAATTACTTCAATATATTTGTTTGATTTGTATTTATTAATCAGCATTTCATAAAGAAACAGGCTATTTATAATGATACTAGGTGCATCCCGCGGTTTCACCCACATAAGTCTTGATCCCGTCAGAATATCGGAATAAAAAATACCCTATGTCCTAACCCAGGTCATAATCTATCCATGTGCCAAATTTCATCCAGATCCGTTCAGCCGTTCTAGCGTGAAAGCGTAACAAACAAATAAACAAACTCACTTTCGTATTTATAATATTAATTAGGATTATAACAATTTACCAATGACACAATGATAATAATGATGATAATATTTATAAAGATTTTTTTGTTTATAACACTCATTCGTTAATGAAACAATGAAATTCAGACAACAATTTGTAAGTTCTCAGGTGATTGAGAGTCCAAACTGGCAATTTATATAGACTCTGATGACATTTGGCTCGGCCTAACCCACTAGGTTCCATGAATCTGGGGCAACAAAATACAAAACAATAATCAACAGTAAAGGAATAAATTAAATCTAGGTTAGCACTGGTTTTCAACTGTTCAGTTCTTACCAAAACTTTTTACAAAAAAAAAACACTACAAAGTGCAAAATTACTTTAATTTCGGAAGTCGGTATTGAATTTTCATTTTTTGCCGACTTCCGAAATTAAAGTTATTTTTCACTTATTTTTCACTGAATATTTTTTGGAAGTCGTATTTTTTTTTCCTTTTTAGTTGTGGTTCTTGCCCCACACAAATTTGAATACCACTGCTTGCTATGTAAATAACAGTGACTGGAACTTATTCTATCATCATTACATCGTCCATATAGACTAAGTGGGAAAAATACGAATAACATTATTGAAGCTAATTCAAAAAGTACCCAAACAAAGTTAATAAAATTTATATAGAACTAACTACCTCTGCAGTAAGACCTACCAACCAAAATCAAAATCAATTCATAATTAGCGGAGTAATCGCGTAACAAACATCCAAAAAAATAAAAACATACAGTCGAATTGAGAACTTCCTTCTTTTTGAAATTGGTAAAAAATATCGATACCCTAGTTCACACTCGTACTATTCTTTTTTTTTTTTTTTTTTTTCATTTTTTACTTTTTTATTCCTAAATTAAATTCTGCGTCGTTTTATCTTACCAGAGTTACGTAAACGCCTTCTCTTTTCATTAAAAAAAAAGTGTCACAATGATATATTTAAAACTATAATGACAAATTTTTGTATTTATTTTCGTTGGCTTCCATATACTTTTTTAACATTTATGTCCTAACTGCATTGATTTCATAGTTTCGACGTGCACGCTTGTATTAAAAGAGGGAGCGAGCTTCTAAGGCATCAATTTTCAACATGCAGACTTTAAAATTGTCAAATAATTATCACAAATATATCAAAAAGCTATTAATTAATTAATTCAATTCATTTATTTCAGGTCCTAGACCCATATCAAATACAAAAACAATACACAAATTTGACAATTTTATTAGTGTCACTATTTGAGTCACAGATAAATGTCAAATCAAATCAATTAATGTCAAAAAAAGCACGCAGCAAAATAAAAATTCTATTCTATGATATAAGTACTAAAAATTCTATTATATGGTATAAGTACTCAATTTGTAATGTTTTTTTAACCACTGCTACAATATTCATATGCGAACATAAGAATTCCTCTCCTGTAAAATTGGTGTAAATGTAATTAGTACGACTGTGAACTAGAGTATCGATATACCTACAGTGATTCAAATTATGTTCAAAACTAAACATATCCAGTAGCTATCAATAGAAATAGCTTTCTCTTAAAATTCGTAACAGTGTATGAATTATTATACTTCAACTCTAATATGCCATGAAACGTAAAGTGGGTCTAATCTTTTTTTTCGTGTGGTTAGTGACTAACCTGGTATCAGAGCTTTCATGCCGCCCATGGGCTTCTAACTTGGCTTCAAATGCCGTCGAGAAATATCTCCAGCATGCCGGTTTCCTTCACCGATTTTGACTCAAGTGATAATTATACAATACGCACATGAATCCGAAAAGTCAGAGGTGCGTGCTTTGGGTTCGAACTCGAGACCTATGTCTCAGCAGTTCGACGGTCACACCACTAGGCTATCGCTGCTATGGTGGGTAACTAATGAAAAATAGTCAACCTTCAAATAATTGACAAAAGCAGTCCCTTGGTGCACGTTCCGCACATAACTCGAATTCTCTTGCTTCGTTTTTGTTCAGTACTTGTACTTCAAAATAACATAAAGCGCGTAAGGTCATTACGAAATCACGGGCAGAGTACACTGCGGACCATTGAATATTAGTCATTTTATTACCACATTTTTTATATATTCTTGGACAAAACTTAGTGCCATAGAATTTTGATTAGTACTTTATTTTACCGTGTTGTTATTAATGCGGAAGAAAAGTAAACTAGTTGATAATCGCTCTATTATGGGCATATTGAAAAAAATTTGCTACTAATGTAGCAATTTTTTTTTTTAAAATATATATTTTTAATATAAATTTAATTTAATACATTTAATTTTTTTTTTTTTTTTTAATATATATATATATTTTTTTAGCAAAAATTTTTTTTTTTTGGTTTCAATCCTCGAGATCATTCCTAAACACTAAGCTTCAATGCACCGCATTCAACATAATCAAGAACAAAACGCGTCTAAGACTATTTAACGTTACAACAAGAGGTCACAGAAAAAGTTGGCTAGTTTTATAGTGCGTTGTGACGTAGCGAGCTCGCACTCCCCAACTTTAATGCGTGTTTTCAAAGTTATTTTTGATTAATATGATAAAGCAAAAAATACGTGTCTAATATTTTTTTATTATCTGAAAGACGGACTAAATAGAATTTTTTTTTTAGTTAGGAAAATTTTAGGACCGCCAGTGTTTGTTTAATTTATGTTGTTCTTATAAGTACCTGCACGACACTCAGTATCAATTGAATGACATTATACCTGGAGGAACTTGGCACCTAAAAAACAGGCTTCTGGCCTAGTTTAGGAGGCAGCAGTTCGCCCTTTAATGTGACTCTATTGTACAATATTTCTATAATCTTTGTGTACTTTGCGTGTTATTCTAACCATACAAATATTTTTATTTTATTATTATTACTCTAACCGGACTCGTTCATTTAATGTATAAACTATAATGTATAACTATCTATATTAGGCCGAAAGATGACTTGCTTATTGCCCTGCGTCAAGGCAACCAGGTTTTTTCACTAAGCATTCGAAAATTATATTGGACGACAACCATTATAGAAAGTTGGGTAAAAAGTTGATGGCAGCAGACCATTTATGTAATTTATTTTATGATGTTTCCTTTTATATTTTTTTTTGAAGTTCACATTCTGTTTGGAGTTATTTGCTTTTCCGATCTGATTTTTTCTAGTTTTAGTAGTACCTAAGTTCCCTTATTAGCGGTTTATATCTTACATTGAGGACTTACTAGAAGCTTTATGCAGTTAAAAATTAAACAGGTACGGCACAACACCGGTAGGACAATTCCCGTGTAGTTTTCATAGAAATTGTCCCACCAATGTCACGTCGTGCCTGCCTGCGGGAGCTTTAAGAACTGAGTAGGTAAAGTTTAATTAATAAAATCTGACAATCTATTCACCATTTAACTCAATTGAATTTTTTTTTTTAAGTACGTCATGCTCTCGGACCTAACTTTAATTAAAGTTTTTTTTTTGTGCTATGATATGCACCAAAGAAAAAACTTATAACTTCGTATTACTAATGTATCGTCCCATCATTATTCCCCAATCCCGTTACGCGTATCACTGGACCATTAATCATACACTTCGTGTACAAATAAGTGTACAATCACATGTCACACGGTCCATTTAATCCGGGCACGTGGACAGACGTCGATGTACCAGTTGATAGCCGACGTAAGCCGATCAACGCGTGCAGGTTTGTTTGGCCGCAAGTGTACACGCGGGGAAAATAGTTTTGTAATAATATATTTATTTGTAAGTTTATTTTTTGGTTGTTTATAAAAAAATTATGACCAATTTTTTTTTTTTTTTTTATTGAGTTATATTTATGTAAAATGTTTTAGTTAATCTATGAATGTATCCGATTAAGTTTTTGATGAAAAACTGTAAAAATAAATAAAAGTTTACTGAAAAATAAGCACGGACTTTTATAAAAATGCTTTGACTTCGTCTCCATAGTTATTTTGAAATAATTAAAACGCTATTTTTTTTAATGTTTCTGAATCAAATCTCTCTTAATTCACGTGAAATCTAACTTCCACAACGCAGAATTACAAGTTAATAATTTTATTTTAAATTTATGACAGGCAACGTAACACCAAAATACAAGCTTCTTAAAACCAACGACAAAACTGAGCACTCGTCTGTACATTACACAACAGCCCACGTCACTAACCCACCGACACATCTTTGACATTTAGTTGACAGTCCGATACGGCAGAACTGAGTGTTTTGACACAATCGTATGTTAATGAACAGCTCCGATCTAATTAAACCATTGTGTTAGAACTAAACTCATTACGGCGTATAATGAAACGGTACATCAGTTTTAATTAAAGGTATAGAGATTTAGAGATGAATCCATTAATTTGGCCGCATGTGTATCTGGGTTTGTAATTGCAAACAGAATTTTACTTAATTAATGATTGATTCAAGGTTGAAATTAAGTATTTCAATGGTTTGTGAAGAATCGATAGTTGCAGTAAAACTGTGTATCGTTTTGTTTTTCCATGTTGCTATTAGCAAATATGATATCATGATGGAGAGATTATTGGCCCCTAAATTGGTATACCTACATAATGTACCATCGGGGTAACGCATATCTAAGCAATTTGAAAACAAAATCCTGTGCACACAATCTATTTTTAGGGTTCCGTATAGGATCACTTATAGGATCACTCGTCTGTCTGTCTGTCCGTCTGTCACAGCCAATTTGCTCCGAATCTAATGGACCAACTAAGTTGAAATTTGGTACACATATGAATTTCTGTGACCCAAACACAAACGTGTAACGTAAATAAATGAATTTTGAATATAGGGGTCACTTTTGGGGGCAAACAAGAAAATTAAAAAATGTTTTGCTAACAGAACCGTTTGACATATTAAATGACAGTACTTGTTACGAGGATCTTAAAAATATTTTATATAATTTTAAAATAAACAATTTTAAAGATATTTAAGAAATTCGATGAAAATTGACAATTATCTCCGAAAGGCATGGCAAAAAAAAATTGAAAAAAAAATGGCTCTTTACTCATAGATTACAGGAAAACTATGAAAAGTCTATGGTCTTTAAATAACATGGCAAATCTCTCAATATTGTGCGTACAAACTTACATTTGCAGTAGGAATGTATGGGAGAACGTGTATTTTAACTACAATGTTAAGTTTTTATTTGGGGTAAATTCATCCCGACTACGGAACTTTTCATTGTGCGTACTCCGATACGCACGTGGCTAGTTTTTTTCTTAAGTAAGCGATACTATAGCGAGCGCTGCAAGCGAGAATAGTCCTTACAGTGTACAGATATGCGTTTCTTCGATAGTACCTCATCATTCTGTTGCCCATATCAATTATTATTTGGGATTTGTCTCTATCATATCTTTTTCTTGCATACTTTTCTCTTAGTCGTCATTTATGTACCCCTTACCTTTAGTATAGATACCTATGTAATATGTACCTAAAATCATTAATTGAAACTCATTTATTTTCTAATGAATTTACCTACATAGATAAACTACAATGAAATATAACGAATATATGTTTCCAATAATAATACACTTTAGAGAAAATTAAATGACCCACGCCAAACTTATATTCCACTAGCTTTTGCCAGCGGCTTCGCCCACGTGTATGTCGATAAAAAGTAGCTTATGTCCTTCCCCAGGATTCAAAGTATTCGCTGCAGGAAACGCCCTGGGCGTTGGGAGTCGCAGGCCGATTCCCAGCCACCGTAGGCGCGGGCTTGCGAATGGTGAGCAATGGGTAGCTCGCCGTCCGATAAGGACCAGGCCCGGGTCGACGGCGCGTTGTGTTACACGCGCGTCTCAAAGAGATATCAGCAGAACTGACGGGGTCCGATAGGGCCAATGCCTGCAGGGGCTGCAGTTATTGTCCGAAACAGTTACCGTGGCCCCTGGCAATATAGGCAAATAAAGGAACACGGGTGGGTTTTAGTCAGTAAGAGTCTGATACGCCCTACCGCTCCACCCAGAGCGAGAGAAGTTATTTGATAATTTTCCACCGAAAAAAAGATTTCAAAGTATCTCCATACCTCATCAAAATCGGTTCAGCTGTTGAGGCGTGAAAGCATGACAAACAAACTCACATTCGCATTAATAATATTAGCGGCTTTTCCCACGTGTTATGTTGATAAAAAGTAGCTTACGTCCTACATCAGAGTTCAAAGTATCTCCATACCAAATTTCATCAAAATCGGTTCAGCCGTTTTAGCGTGAAAGCGTAACAAACAAACTCACATTTGCATTTATAATATTAGTCAGGTTATCTCGTTAAACCGAAGAAATAAATAGATTGTATCAAATGAATTTATAAATAAACATGTTTCTACCAAGTTTATGGTGGCCTAGTCGAAACCTTGGCTTAGAATACTGCAGTTCAATTCATGTAATTTTGACTAAACAAATGCATGCAATGTTTTCATTATAAAGCTATAATGTCGTGGTTGAATGTATTATGCAATTTATTTGAAATATTTATTCTGTAATTATTTATAAACTAAGTAGGTAGGAAGGTACATTAATAATAAAATAGTGCATGTAAAACATGTTTATATTATTTATCGTTTTTTTTTTATTTTCAAGAAGCTCTATTATCATTTTTCTCATGTAATTCGTTATTGTTATTAAATCTATTCTATTTTTAAGTACGTATCTATTTTTTTAAGTAACTCTTCAAGCTTTAATAAATGGCTTGGCATTACTATCTAATAAAAAAGCCAAACGTATTTCTGCAGCAACACCTGAATAAAATTAAATAATAGGATACAAGCGTTAATAAATCTTAATAAAAACAAATATATTTCAAACATCACTTACAAGGCAGTGTTGTAGTCATGTCAGTATTATAATTAGCATATTCATGTTTTAAATGATGAATTAATTCATTTAATACCTACAATACCTATTAATTGCGCAGAACATCAGTGCGTAACCACAATACCACAACATGAAACTTATTTTTCACGATTTAAATAGCATCTAAGCTTTTAAACTAATATCAAATCATATATATATGTGTTGGAGAAATCAGGTTGCATAAAAGCCAATTAATTTCCAATTTACTAAAAAAAAACAGCAAACTGTTAACCAAAATATAGTGTGGTTTGAGTTAACCTAGAAAACCAGCAAAAAACAGAGTACAAATCAAATCTACAGATAGCTTAATCGGAGTTAAAGTTCAGTTTGCTTAATCAATACGCAATTTTTCAAGCAATTAAGACTAACTGCAAAAATTGCTTAAAAAAATTGGCCCACCCTGAACTGTAAAACATGCGTAAAAATATTATTGCGCCACCCACCTGTAACTGGCCACTTTCCATTAATCCACCATCGTCCAAACTTTCACGATTTTTTTAAAATACCCAATCACAGGGCACTATTTGAAACAGTTTCGAACGTTCGAATCACTCCGAACTTCGATGTATCTCGACTGACAGCCGTAGAAAATAGACAATTAACAGGCCATGCGTATTACCTTAATGGATTTATGTACTTATTGATGGATCAATCAAAAGTCCACTCACGCGTTCTCTGGGCTTTAATTGATAGATACGGTTAGCTAAGAGGCTCTGCTTGCGGATTGAGAGGATACTGCTTTGTTTTGTCGACCGTTTTTGTTTTGTGTGGGGAGTTAGTGGCTTTTAGATTAGATGGATTTTTGTTTAGAGTAATGTGAACTAATTAATTAAATTAATATATTATGTTAAAAAAAAACCTGTCCGATCCGAAAGGGGTACATAGGTACTGCAATAACATTAGCAAAATGTATTTTTTTTATTTTTGAAAATAAAAAAGTTATTGCTATTTAAAACTTTTTCACATTTTTAATACCAAAATGACCCTAAAACCATTAAAAATTAGCAATTTTCAAGAGGGATCATAATTTGTGACTTAGACATCCGCTAAATGACGGCCGACCGCACCCAATGTTCTATAACATGTTGTTGTCATTACGTTGATGTTTTCAGAGAACGGGAGAGTTCTAGAAAACATTTTTCGGAAAGCAATTGGCAACAATAATATGAGAAAATTTTACAACTGACACTTTGCAAAGTTCTAGCCGTGCAAAAATCAACATAATTATTAAACATCATATTAGTTCGAGTCTCTACAGACCATACATTATTTGTAGCCATAATATGCATCCCCATTAAAGTGTTTATTTGCATGAATGTGGCACCTAATTACCTGATGTCAATAATGATGCCAATAATTAAATACTAAGCGGCATTCCTACACACCGTCGTCATATGAAATGAAATTGCGTAGATCTAATTTGTTATTAATAGGCAACTGTTACAAACCAAACTGTTAAAAAATGCCGTTTTAATCCCCAGATACTACGAAAGTCTCTTACTTCTTGACCATATTTTTCTCACATTTTCTTAGTCGTCTTCCAATGGTTAGCAACCTCAAAAAAAAAAAAACCAAAATCAAAATTGAACCAATTGATTGCCTACTAATATATCAGTCGTGCCAAGAAACCAATGGCAACTCTTTTAAGTTTATTAGAACACAAATAAATACCAATTTAATTGCAAAATCAAATCCCAGAAACAATGAAATAATAATTCCAAAATCTACAACTCATATTCGCACCAAAGGCGAAGTAGATAAGCGAGCAATTTAAAAGCCAAGTCGAGATAACATTACAGTACGGTGTGATAGCAGTCTAAGTACCCAGTCGTTCCCACGAAGGCAAATGGCCATAAATTATAAGGATCCAATAACAGTGACTATTAAATCAGATTCCGTATGCGGAACTGATTCATATTTTAATAATATCTGCACTTTGCACTCGGAGGCTGTGGAGAGATTAAATCAGAGCATTTAAATATGGACAGATAATTTAAATGGTATTTTAATTAATTGTTCTCTATCAAATACAGGCCCAATTTTCAGCGCCTAATGTCAAAACACCACTTCTAAATTCGAACGGTTGACAGTCACCATTAAAGCCGCGGAGTCACACGTCAACACGTGTGATTCCTCGACTTTTAAAATAAGTGAGCTAACTGAGCATCAAATATTACTTGACAGAATAGTAGGTTGTGGTGTTTGTTATTTTAATATCA
Organism: Omphaloscelis lunosa; assembly: GCA_916610215.1. NCBI lineage: Eukaryota > Metazoa > Arthropoda > Insecta > Lepidoptera > Noctuidae > Omphaloscelis > Omphaloscelis lunosa. Next base: position 7,176,508 of record OU744265.1, on the reverse strand, counting down.
CAAACGGAATATTGATAAGAAGAAAATAATTAAAGTAAACGGGTTATGGAGGTCAGATAGGCAGTCGCTCCATGTAAATACTGGTATTCAGCTGCATCCGCTTAGACTAGAAGCTGTCTCTAACATTGTTGGGAAAAGGCTTGGCAGATGATAAGATGATGATTACATTTACAATTTGGTATAAAACTATAATAATAATTATTATTTCCTAACAAGTCCACTTTAGCCACCCAAACCCATAGTCCAATATCTTTGTTTCCATATACTGCAATAATTGTACACCAACCGGGGTTGTCCTTGGGTGCACTTGCATAGTGCATACATAGATAATCATGGGTTGGTGCCTCATTTAATTAAAAACATCTAACAGGCCTCTGCGAGTTGGCTTCGGCTCCTCGTATGCCTTCCAAAGGTCCGGGACCCCAGGGTCCCGAGAAATGTCAAAGAAATTATATTATTAGTTAGTTTAAATAAATTATATTATTATTATTCAAAGGGTTGAATATAATAATATAATTTATTTAAAAACTGGGAGATACCAGTACTGTTCAGCAGCGTTGGTTCCTTTACAGAATACCCAAGGGTTATTGAGACGAATGTCTTCTGTTCCACAGAGTTTCGATGGTACGTCATCCAATTTAAGCCAACCCAGAACTTAGCTAGTTGTTTGGTACCTTCAGTAGCATCCATCAGTTTCTGTAACGTGCCGATAACAGAACACGCAGAATTTACGATATTAATTGTCCCATCGCCCGTGAAATGTCTTAATTTGATGTATTTCAGGTATTATATTATTTTAATTATTGTGAATGTGAGGACTATGTGGGTATTATTATTTTTATTTCTCAGCTAGTTTTAATGATGGTCTGGCAGTTTGAGTAGTTTATGCGGCCTACCCAAATGTCCTTTCTTTGGTATTGTTCGTCGAGTTGAGCTTTTTAAGTTCTGAGTTGAGCTCTATGATTACTGACAAATGCTTGCACTGACTGGACAGGTCCACTCAAATCTGTGTGTTTCTTTCCTCAAAAGACAATTTCAGACACTAATCTACATGGTCCTCATATGGCCTGACCAGGATTATGTCTGGACTTTAAAAGAGACTGCCACCTCTGAGTTTGTTTCGGCCTTTCTTCTCAGAGTAGTCAGATAGGAAACGCCGAACTCATCTAGCAATTTTTTTTTATATGACGTGTAAAAGTGATTCCGATATCCTATTTACAAAATAAACAATTTCATCAAAAAAAAAATCTTCAACTTGCTTTTGCACGTATAGAAAACAATCATTTAAAATTAAAATTCATACGTTTCTTGTTTTAGTGTCAGGCTGTATATTGATTCAAACAACCGTAATAAATATGTAACATAACATAACATCACGCCTGTATTCCCCGAAGTGTTAGGCAGAGGGGGGGTACTTATAGTACACCCACATTTCGCCAGTTATGTTTAAGTCTCATGTTATAGGGGGCTAGCCTATTGCCATCAACCGAGCACAAATCCAGACACCGAGCTGCTACTGAGAGATTCCAGATGGAAAAACCCAATAACACATTGCCCGACCCGGGAATCGAACCCAGGACCTCAAACTCAGCAGTAGCGCTTTGCGACCACTAAACCAATGAGACAGAATTATAATCATTGTAATCAGCAATACAACTCCTTAAGTTAGAATTGGCCACAAATGTCATGATTTCATGAAATAGTCATTCAATACGGTAATATGAACTTCAGAGAGTTGTATAAAATGTCATCAGATTTTTTAAATTAAATCTATGAAAAGATCTTTTGATAAGGCATTAGCGTTGAAATAAGGATGTTTGGTTAGGGTTACAGGTTCCGTTAGGGCCGATGCCTGCCGGGGGTGCGAAGAAAACCGAAAGGGAGATCGTGGAACACTAGTGGGTTTTAGTCAGTAAGAGTCTGAGTCCGCTGAGTCCGCTCCGCCCAGAGCGGGAGAAGTTATTTCATAATTTCTCACCCAAAAAAAAAGGATAAAAAAGGGCGGCCCCAACTTTGAATCTCCACCTGAGCAGGTTTTCCTTGCTTAGGCCAACCTGGGTCCGGAGTCTATAAGATCTTTATACGGCCGGGAATAACAGTTAGATCCACACACAACTTGATACTGACCTGCATATTGCAAACGAACTTAAAAAAAAAATAATTTCGCTGGCTACCCTGACGCATTTGCCAGTAAGTATGCATAACTATGTCAAAACATTACTTACACCTACTAAAAACATTTCACTTAGCCTAATATCTAGTTACTTTCATTTCCTACTATCATAGAACCTCTCGATTACCGACCAGTCTAACCTTTGCTCCGATCTAGATACTAGCTATATTGAACATGTAAAAAACATGAGAAGTAACGCTAATGCCTTGTCAGTAATTTTGATACGTGTGACTAGCTTTTAAAGTTAGAGTTTGCGAAAGTTAGTTTCGTAAGAACGTTTATTTAAGTTTTTAATTGGTAATGGGTTAGGGTATCGTTTGGTTTGAATGGTATAAGTAGTATTTGCTGCTGGACATACCCTTTTTTTTGGGTGGGAAATCATCAAATAACTTCTCCCGCTCTGGGCGGAGCGGGAGGGCGTGTCAGTCTCTTACTGACTAAAACCCACCCGTGTTCCTTCGGTTGCCCTGTTGCCGGGGCCCACGATCTCCCTTTCGGTTTTCTTCGCAACCCTTTGCAGGCATCGGCCCTAGCGGACCCCGTCGATTCTGCTGACATCTCTTTGAGGCGCGCGTGGAACACAACGCGCCGTCGACCCGGGCCTGGTCCTTATCGGACGGTGAGCTACCCATTGCTGACCGTCCGCAAGCCCGCGCCTACGGTGGCCGGAGCGGGTTGCGATTCCCGACCTGCTGGACATACCTAAGCCGTTTACAATTCTACCAATACCCTACTTATAATAAACGTAAAAGTTTGTGAAGATGGATGGATGTTTGTTACTCTTTCACGCAAAAACTACTAAATGGATTTGAATGATTTTTGGCACACAGATAGTTTATGATCTAGATTAATAAATACAATACTTTTCATTCCGATATTCCCACGGGATCGAGACTTATGCAGGTGAAACCGCGGGGCGATACTAGTTCAATATAAACCAGGGATGGAAGGCTCCAGGCTCAGTTTTGTTTGCCTATACAAGGGGGAGAAGACAACACGACAACAAATTAAACTTCGACAAAAAAAAAATCAATCAAATATATCTAATAGTTAAGTGAGTATAGCTAATCAAAGATTGGCAAAATCTATCAGTAATATTTACTTTGTTTGAAAAAAAAACTCTTTTTTTAATTTCCATGTTAGGATTTATTTGATCGTTTCTAAATACTCCTATGCATTAGTATTGCCAGTGCTTTCATTTATTGTCGTGTTGACGTCTCCACATCATTGTACACTGTATTTCTATTTTCTTAATGTCCCTCGGCAAACCTCGTGTTTCGTCAGTTGTCGGATTTCTATCAGTTGCCCTTTGCACTTGGTGCAGACCGGACGCTCTCAATCGACTTGGAAGTATATAGAGTTGTTAATACTTTTTTGACTTTATGTAATTTATTTAAAAAATGGGAGGAAATCTGCTTAAGTCGCAGGCATGATAGATAGGAAAATAGTTTAGTTTTACAGCTCTATATAGTTCACACGGAAATCAAATCAAAACAACAATAAAGTACTTAGTTCTGAATTCAAATTATTATACACTTTTATTCTTTGCATAGATTGCATTTTACGCAGCTATAACGTGTTATAATTTAAATGATTTTTAATATAGTTCATAAATTAATTAGATAATAATAATCAACGCCAAATTTATTAAGGGAGAAATTGTATGCTCATTATATAAACTTAAATGTAAGGAACCCTGATTTATAAATCAAATTGCATTTAACCTTTTATTACCTAATAGATATGAGCAATTATTAAGTCGTCGTTATAAAAAAACACTAAGCATTGCAATAAAACTTCATTAAACAGCAGTCATAATATTATGTAATAACTAGCAGAGGCAGATTTCAATTTACGGATTTTTAATTTACGGACTGTAATTGGTTATAATTAAGACTTGTATTTTTACGAATAATGAAGCAAAGACCTCAAAAGGTTTATACAGTAGACCCCTCCCTTATGGAAGTAGCTATAACACCAAAAATTTGCTTACGAATCTATTTATTACACTCCCAGTTTGGCAATAAGAATGATACCATTGGTACGCAACACGATTCGTTTTATTTATAGGAACCGAGCATTAGAAGTTAATTTTGTTAAAGTAGGTATGTACTGTTTTGTTATACATATGTAGGTATCTACAAATCTTATCGTGTCGATGACAATCTAAATAGAGTCGACCCGGAATATGGCTACGAGTTTGGCACCTTCAGTAGCGTCCATCAGTGAGTGCACACAACAGGACACGCTGGACACGATCTTAAAAGTGTCCCATTGTTTGTGGAACAGCTCTTTATTTAAACTCCAGGGTGGCCCCAACTGTAGCTCCCCGCCGGATAAGGACCAGGCCCGGGTCGACGGCGCGTTGTGTTACACGCGCGCCTCAAAGAGATGTCAGCAGAATTGACGGGGTCCGTTAGGGCCGATGCCTGCCGGGGGTGCGAAGAAAACCGAAAGGGAGATCGTGGAACATGAGTGGGTTTTAGTCAGTAAGAGTCTGAGTCCGCTGAGTCCGCTCCGCCCAGAGCGGGAGAAGTTATTTGATAATTTCCCACCCAACAAAAAAAGAAAAAAAAAAGGGGGCGGCCCCAACTGTGAATCTCCACCTGAGCAGGTTTTCCTTGCTTAGGCCAACCTGGGTCCGGAGTCTATTTAAAGACTTCCAGGTAAGCCAAGGCAACTCATGTCCAGGTGGGACATTTTCAGCTGGTGGAACGAATGGATTGGATAGGTAAGCACTATCTTGTCGTCTGCTTTAGCCTTTCCGTAGACAGTTCGCCAGTGAGTGAGAGGACACGCTTTAAAAAGCTAGTACCTATCGAAGTTCCTAGTTTAAGTACCTACTCACAGAAAGATGCCAGTTAATCCCATTAAAAGGCTTCCAAGGACACACACGACGCGACGCGACAGACATAATTCTAATAGAACCTCAATCGCATCGCACCGCGTCGGCGGAAGCCCTAAATGATGAAGTGAACATAAAGGTGGTCTGTATAATATCTACCTTCACAAATAACAATATGTACTAGGTATGTTTGACGTTTGCTCTTATCATTATGCCCTTTAATTCGGTCTATCATAGACTATTGCTGGAGACAGGCCTCTACAAAGTTCCACAGTAACCCGCTTTTTCAAGATGGATGCAAAGCTCACCTTTCATTTTGTACTTATGTCAATAGGGATGATGCCTCGGTAAAAGAAAAAGAAATTATATTTAGTCCGTCAGACAGACAATAAAAAATATTAGACACGTATTTTTTGCTTTATCAAATTAATAAAAAAATACTTAGATAAAACGCATTAAAGTTCTGGGGGTCGCTACGTCACAAGTAAGTAAATATATCAAATATACACGACGTCAGTATCATCGTCGTAAATATATTCGTGACGTCATGGCACATTTTAACTCAATCTATCGTCGTAATCTGTTGATAACTTAAAAAACGAAAAAATACGTGTGCAATATTTTTTAATAATCTACCTGAAGGACAAAAAATATTTTAGTCATCATCCTTATTTTCATCGCTATTATTTTAACAATACCAATTATGATTATTGCATTGGTTACATACATGTTACAAATTAGATCCACTCAGGCTTCATCAAATACCGTAATATTACTGACAACTTATACTGCTTATTCTAAAGCGTTAGAGTTTAGTTTAAGGCTTCAAAAACAAAAGCCAGCTGCGTTAATCCATAGACTAAATGCTCAACCCACAGGTCACATTAACTGAAGCATGTCATACCAATATTAAAACTAAAACAAATTCTAAAACTGCATACAAGCTATTCTGAATATCTAGCTCGCAGACATAACGCATTAACTAAACAAAGGTTTTAATATAATAAACTATGCACACTGCACTATTGTTGAAAGACACGATAAATACTAAGATGTCTTATAACCCAATTAAATTATAATGTTTAAAAAGACCTTTAGATGTCAACACTCATAAAAGGTGACTGATTGGTCTCCCAACTATGACTGTTGCGGATATAAAAATTTGCTTGTGTGTGGCTTAAGTTGAGGAATGAGGCAGGTTTTAGATCCTACTTAAAAATATTATTAATAATATTATTACTAATATTATTAATTATATATATATATATAAATTAATGAGGCAGGTTTTAGATCCTACTTAAAAATATTATTAATAATATTATTACTAATATTATTAATAATATTATTAATCCTCATAAACTTTCGCATTAATAATATTATTAATGCGAAAGTTTATGAGGATGGATGGATGGATGGATGTTTGTTACTCTTTCACGCAAAACTACTGAACGGGTTTGGATGAAATTTGTCACACAAATAGTTTATAAACTGGATTAATAAAAAGAATAATTTTTATTCCGATATTCTCACAGGATCGAGACTTATGCGGGTAAAACCGTGGGGTGCTGTTAGTTTTTTTATATATTTCGATTTTAAATGTTTCGGCTGCTTTGTAAAAGACATCTTTAATAACCTAACCCTTCGGGGAAATACATCTGATGTGATGTTATGTTATGATATTTCTAACATAAGCTTTTTCTATTTGAAACTTGATTCAATGCTAGTTTATGGGGTGAACTGTCACTTCCCAGTTAAGATGATATAATCCGTTTAAATGGGTTAATAGATCTTCTTTCTTTCATCAACATGGATCTAAACAGGTTCTTGTGCCAACTTTAGTAAAATTACTTTATTAAGATTAGAACAATCTCAGTTAATTTTATATGTGCACTAGCAGCGCCTAGCCTATGTGTTAATCCAGGTTATAAACTATAGTATAGTGTGCCAAATTTCATCCAAATCCGTTTAGCATTTTTTGCGTGAAAGAGTAACAAACATTCATCCATCCATCCTCACAAATTTTCGCATTTATAATATTATTATTAAATTAATTATTATTATTATTTATAGTAGGATAGGATATTTAAATAAAATTTCTTATCTTCTCTTGTTTATCCAACTTTGCTTTAAAGGGTGATCACCTATTCACAAATCACGGTTATTCGTGTTGTCATCGCCACCACTCTATCGCCTAAGCCTTACCTTAAAACAGCGTAGTACGGACTTATTAACTAATCGCTCAACACAATAGAGACGAACACAATGAGCTGGTAATCAGGAAAATGATTTAATATCCTACTCGTCGTGCCATTGAGATAAAAAAAATATCTCTACTGTTCTATCTCTAATATTTATAATTTTACCTAGTTTCCAGGTGTAGTTGTTTTTTTTTTTTTAATCTTGCGATTTCAAAGCTCATTATATTCTATTGACACCATTATTCATATTTTACATAAGGGTATATAAGATTAAAGTCACAAATCTTATTATGAACATAAACTTAACCCTGAACAATGCAATCTGATTACACTAAATCAGCTAGCTTTCATTGCAAATACTAGCTTTAAAAGCTTAAATATCAATACAAATTTCACTTTCATTACCTTCATAACTCGACTTATCACTGAACTTTAGCTTCCCTGTTAAGGCGAAAGCATCAGGGTAGCCCGAGAAATTCAATTTTTTACGTTTCTTACGTTTTTTTGCAATTTGCATGTCAGTGTCTAAAAATATGATTCGCGGCCGTATCAAATATTTATTTATAGAATTATTATATAAAAATCATCAATACAACTCTCGAAGTTCATATTATTATTGTCTATGTGTGAGGATTTGTAATTGGCTCTCTGATGACTATGGACTTCTTTTTTGTCTGTTTTTATTAGCTGTAAGTCCTTCATGTACTAAATAAATAAATATTACCCTATTGAATAACTATTTCTTGAAATCATTTGAGGCTATTTCTAACTTATGGAGTTGATTCTAATGATTATAATTCTGTAAAGCCATGCATATAATTATAACGGTCGCAAATAATATTTTAATCAACATACAACCTGACACTGAACTGCAACTTGCAAAAAAACGTAAGAAAATCTAAATACGCGGCTGCCTTAGCGCATTCCCCTTAAAATAAACAAAACCACAGACAATCTTACACTTATGTCAAAGTGACATAATTTCTTCGCTCACTTATGAACATTATGTTCTTAATTACTTCCCAGTGTGTGATGGCCTTGCTTCCTGCTCATCAGTGATTCAAGGCCGAGTGTACACAAAAGGAGCTTAGCTCTCCGCGTAATGTTGATGATTATCATCAGGCTTACGAATCAGTTCATTGACTATAGGCTTGTGTTCAAGGCGTGGGAAGGTTTGTGTTGTGTTGTTTGGTTGTGTGACATTATATGGATTGTGTTTTATTAAAATAATGTATAATTTAATGCTTTTGACACTATATAGGGTAGATTTATTGTAAATTCAATCAGAATTGGTAAGAAACAGAATAAGTTTTTGAGATGAGATTAAAACTAAAATAATAAAAAGAGAAAGTAGTTAAAATTGAAGCTATAGAAGCTAAGCTTCAATATTGAAGCTATCAAGCTTCAATATTGAAGATATATTGAAGCTTGATTTTTTTGTTTTCTCAAAAAGTATACTATTTTAGCGAGAATTAGATTCAAATCTTTTCGATAAAAAATCACACACTGCATTAATGCAACGAGAATGTTTAGTTCTGTGAGCAGTGTGCCCTGCCCACTGTGACTTAAGTTTGGCAATTCTTCGGGCTATGTCGGTTACCTTGGTTCTCCTACGGATCTATTCATTTCTGATTCGATTTCGTAGGGAAACTTCAAGCATAGCCTTCTCGATTGCCCTTTGGGTGACTTCGCTAGATATCGATAGATATTCGCAGAACAGGTCGAAGTATCGATGCTAAGATTATGTCCAGCAGTGGCCGTCTTTCGACTGAAATGATGATGATAATGAATGTTTAGTTCAAACTCAATATTCAATTTCGTAGCATCCATGTTACACAATACTAAGTTTCAATTAATCTTAGACAATCAAAACAGAAAATCCATATGCAAAACAATAGCAATCAACACACGAAAACAATAATAAATATTAAACAAAAGATTTATTTCAATAACGCGAAATAGGCGTGAAAAATAATTATAATCGAATAAGCGATGGTTGCTAGAGGGTGCTAAATAATTTGCACCGGCGCCGCTCACTGCAGTTCATTAGCTGACAGATAATTTTAATCTTCGATTAAAGCCCGGCTATCTGTCAGATAGTAACTGAGAATAATGAGCGCAAATACTTTATGGATCAACGTTAATTAGGATGAGATTGAATTTAAATATGAGTGTGGATATAGCTACACTGTAATAAATCTTACTTTATTTCTGCGATGAAAAATAATCAATTGATCGCTGGACTTCAATAAGCAAGGACTATACCTCTAAGGAAGGCCAGCAGGATACAAAAGCTTGGATTTAAACAGTGTTAGTAATAACAGTATGATTTGTACCAAAACGACAGTCACCGGGGTAATTAATCGTAGTGATTATCTATATATTTCGAAAACACCCAAATGCTATGTACAAGAGCTCACTAGGTTTATCAAACTTTAAACTGAACTTTAGATTTTCATTCGAGGAATAATTTGACACCTGGGAGAGCTGGACAGCGGAATTAAGTATGTAAGATCGAAAAGCAACATGTCACCATACTCATTACCTTTGCAAACCCAGTCAAGTGCTAGGTCGACGACTTCAAACAATAGCTCTCATTAGTACCCCACTCGCACTTGCTAATTATAACGACACGTCCACACGTGTCCAGTGCCGCCTTGTCACCTGTTTGACCTTAACTGTGTCACCCGTGTTATTTCCTAATTAAGGTTTTGACAGGAACCTGCATCAGTGAATCGCGTGTCTGCGTCTCTGTATGGAGACATTTTTACTTCTCCTATTTTTAGAGTGCACTTTTCGCTTTTTAGTAAACTCGTCGCGTAAATATTTTATGAAGAAAATTAAGCAAGACATCTTGGATGTTTCATTGAAGTAATAATAATGAAGTCTCTTCAATGACTTCACCTTTTATAAATATACCTACATCTTGTCAGGCAATAAGAGTTCATAGTAACGTTGCAAGTGATTTTCACCCTCTAAAAACCAATTTATGCTTCGGTAAAGAAAACAATACTTTCAGTAACATTTTAGTACTATATAGTAGAACGTGTATTGCAAACGCGATTAGAAAATGTTAGTCCCGTACAAAATTGACAGCAAAACCGACAGTGAAAACCGATTAATGTTCAAAAAACTTTAATAAGCTTGTAACTAAATACTTCAACTTTCCCGCCATAACTGGAGTAAGCGCAGCTTAATATGACTTACCCACATTCTGTACAAGCTTTGTAATAGTTTGTAAAATATGCACTTATCGTGTCGGAGACCTGGGTTGTGTTGCTCTGACTTGGCGAGCATAGAACTCACACAGGCTAAGAAATGAGCATGTTTGTTCTTTAGTGTGTGTGCTCGAAGTAACATCTTTCTTTTTAGCTTTTGATATGAATTAGGGAAAGAAGGAGGATTAATATTGGAATTTATGATTCTCATTACAGTTTGCAGGCGATTTGGTCATCGCAGTTAGGTTCTTCCTAGCAAACAGAAAGACCTGATGCTCTTTTTTTTAAATATGAACACCGATTTGGTTAAGCCATACTAATGCTCCTGTTAACTCCCAGAACCATACGAAATTCAGTGGCCAATTCCTATGATTAGAAACGTTAAAAATCTAGTCACTATCTCATCTCAGTGACAATCAAAATGAAAAACTTGTCAAAAATGTACTAAAATTAGAGGTATTTTTTACAAATTGAGATTAAAAATACGGGAATTGCCCCGTCTTTGTCTTAACAATGTCTTCGCGACAGAAGTGTACCTATGGGATGGAGTACGATCTTTAAGACACCTTTTTTGGTGGGTGGGAAATTATCAAATAACTTTATCCCGCTCTGGTCGGAGAGGGAGGGCGTGTCAGACTCTTACTGACTAAAACCCACCCGTGTTCCTTCAGTTACCTCTATGTTGCCAGGGCCACGGTAACCCTTTCGGACCTTTAAAACACCTCGCATAAAAATGATGATGAATAGAAGTGTAAACAGTTGGCCAAATGCCTCACGGTGAGACTTCAGATTATTATTATTCGATGAAATAATGTTTTATCATTATCCAAGACTCCATCCATTTATACCCTGACAAATTAAAAAAATCTTCAATATTTTACTTTTCACGCCAACGTGCAACGGTACACACCACTTTTTTAGGTGTTTTGACGACGTAGTATCTTATATTATTATTCGGGTTCAGTTGACTCGGGCCGAGCTGTCACTGAGCTGACAAAACTGGACTAGAGATACACTCACGCAAACTTAACCTATGCCCTTCAAATGTCACAAAACATATGTAATAACGCATAAACCTGTGCATGTATGTGTGGCTTGTGATATGAAGGGAAATTGCCATAAGCCCTTAGGCTCTACAGATTTCTCGGCAAGGACCATTATGACTGGACCCAGGTACTGTTATAAACTTGCTCAAACGTGTGATCTGTCAATTCTGGGTATTAAGAAACCTTTGGCAGATATATTGAGTATCAATGTCGTGGGTATGTTATGTCAATGTCATGTCAAGTTTATTGAATAGCACGGATGTTGTTGGATGTTGATGGCGATGGTATAGTTGCATTGAAGATTTTGTATTTGTAATGTGAGGGATATCATCATAGCGAGGTTTGTGGGGCTTTGTATACGGCACCGAACATAAGGCATCATCATCTTCCTAATTTATTTTCGGTATCGGCGCAGTTTTTTTTTTTCTTTCATATTATGTTTATTAGCAGTCGTCTCCGAGTTCACTTCCTTCCTAGCCATATCATTTTTTACACAATAAATTCATAAAACTATTGACATGGAGTTTTGTTTAAAAAAATGTAAAATATTAGTTTTCGTAATATTTCTATCGAAGAGCCGAGTGTTCATAAAAATTAAGCCAGATTGAGGTACAAAATAATATTTTACTTCGTGAAAAGATCACAAATATTGCTCTCTATTTGTCACAATAATACTTAAAACACACACAAACCCTACAAAATAAACACACACATTCAATAAATCTAGGAAAATAGTACCAGGATAACATAAACATGCAGTAGTAATAAAGCTTTCTATGCACTAACATGGTAATAGAATTTATAGAGCGAACGGATGAGATAGAGGTATGGTCCTTACGAGGTAATGCGAGTGGCGTGTACTGTACCACCGATACGCTGTTGCGGTTTCTATGGGCTACCCTTGGTGGTTGGTGGAACATAAAAGTGTAGAGCGATTTAAAATTAAAGTAAAAAAAAAAAAATTAGTTTCTGCGTTAACGAGAAAAAAATTATTTTAAAGAAAAGAATAGAAATAAAAATTATTTATTCTGACGATTTTATATAATTCTAGTAACTAACGCTGCTTATGAAGCGGTTACTTCATCTTCCCTAACCCTTAAAAAAATTAACAAAGCCCGCTGAAATTTATTTGTAACCACAATATAAACACCGTGAAATGCTTACGAAATATTGTTATTAAGACTCATATTCATTTGCATACTCAAAAGAAATCCACCGCCTCGCTTGTTACTTAGACCACACAAAGCCTGATATTGGAAAATTGTCTAAATTATAAGCTGCCTTTGTAACGGCTCGCAGCGTGGGAAAACAGGCTAAGTTTTCACACGAAATTATACTCACACAATACCGAAAGCTGTTGCGGTCACTTATTATGAAAATTCGCGTGAAAATTTTTAGTAGAAAGTAAATTGCTTGGACTTGCTTGTAGATACATGGAAAGTCCGCTTGGTTACACCATGCAGCTTAACGTTAGGAAGTCTAAACGGTTGATTTTATTTGTACCAATTTGTTGAAACGACACTGCAGAGGAACTTTAAAGAATTTTCAAGATAGTATTATTATTCATTAAGAAATATTAGTTTTTATTCGTTTTAAATCATTCTCATAACATCGGGGTCTTTAAATAGACAATGATCTCCTCTATAGTTTAGTTGTCCACAACGGAGCTTACTTCAGCTGATATTATAGATTTCTCAACTGATTGACATTTCTACTTTTCTTATATTATAACAAGTACCTGGTCGACCAAGCTCTGCTCGGGTGAAAATAGAGAATGCTCATTTAATAGTATAGGATAGTTCATACTAATTCAATGCTGCCATGAAAGTAGGTACTTACTAACTCCAAGCTGCCATGTCGTTATTCTAAGGTAGCCATCTTGTTCTAAACTTTGGGTGACCGAGCTCTACTCGGGTGAAAATACGAAGAGAATTTTCCCAGATATGAGACCTAGCTAGATCGATTTTTCGCCCCCGTAAACCCCTACATTGCATGCAATTTTCATCGAAATCGTTAGAGCCGTTTTCGAGAACGTGATCATAAATATGTGTATATATATACAAATATTGCTCGTTAATAGTATAGAATATCTACTTGAATTCCGTTTCATCCAATTTTATTCCACCTCTCCATTCTATAACTCTGGACTAACAGCATTCCAATTCGTGTGTTCATATAAATTGGGCCCTTTGTTCAGCGCTCACGGAATTTTCGTTAAAATACGGAAAGTGTTCGTGAGGTGAGGACGGCCTTATATAAATAAAATAGGTTAGGAGTTAGGAGCCTCCAGTTACGGCAGTAATGTATCGCGTTCCCACGATACACATGAGCCGCAGGTGTGTTGCGCTTGCGACTTGCGACTGACAGCCTGAAAAAAGTAATTGAAAATAAGCAAAAGCATTTTGGCGAAAAGAAAATCTTTACACTATTTAAATAATACACACAGATTTCGCTAAGGTCTCAAATCAATTTGTGATTTTGAGAGTGATGTTGTAGTTGTAGTACACAGACTGACGTACTACCATTCGTTCATTAGGACTCTAAGAAGCTGCTTGTTACCCGTACATAATCAATTAATAAAACAAATAATGACAGGTAATTGACTCAGGCATGACCTAGCGGAAATCCATTATAAAATGCAATTGATGTGGATATATTTAGTAACCTGTTCCGCTTAGCAATTTCTAAAGAGTCTTAAAAAGACCCTGAAAGAAATCGATACGTGTTTCACCTCTCAACGAGGCATCCTCAGGATGACGATTGACTTGTCGCGAACTCGAACACGGCGTGTTGCCACACCAAGCACTGAGCGCAGACTCAGAGGATGCCTCGTTGAGAGGTGAAACACGTGTCGATTTCTTTCAGGGTATTTTTAAGACTCTTTAGAAATAGCTAAGCGGAACAGGTTACTAAATATATCCACATCAATTGCATTTTACAAATAACGACAAAGTTTATCAAATAATCACTACCCTAGTAGCTATCATACTCAGTTTCAATACAATTAATTTGTAAAACATCAGGGAAAATAAATACTTTATCATTCTGTCAAAGCAAAAACAGTACGTGAGAATATACCAATTACCAAATGCAATAAATCCCCAGACCCAAGCGGCATACATCAACCGTACTGCGCCGGCGCATCGCGTGCTGCACTATATTAGCTAATAAGAGATCCACTCACTCATTCCCTCATCGATTCCATTCTTTTATGCCATTCGCTGAACGCCTCACTCAAACCACAAAAGATTTCTCTTCCTTTTTAACGCGAATTATTCAAAAAACTTTTTGTTTAAGTTGATGGAATGCCAACGTAAATGGTAACGTACCAAGTAGAATAAAGCAAGAGAGATTTTTGATCTTATTATTGCAAAAAACGTGACTCTTGAACAAAAAGACTTAATTTTTTTGTTGTCACTAAAATCTGAAAATAATATGTCGGAAGATCTCGAAAAAAGATTTTGTTCCTACTTATAAACTTTTTGGTGAAAGTTTTTTTTTTTTCTTTTTTGTTTATTTAAAAATTCTGACATGTTTTACTTTTATTTAAAAAATATGTAATTCTACATATACGCTTTCCTTGAATTTTCTCTTGAAAATATAGAACTTGTCTGTGATCCGTAATCCAATCATTCATGCATTTGTGCATTCGTGGCATGACAAATAGCAGCTGCAGTAAACAGTTGGTATTGTAACCACTTTTTTGCCGTTAATGCCATCCTTATGCTTACAGTATAGAAATCAGAATCGGTTGAACGGACTCTAAAAAAAGGTTTTTTAAATGTCTAATGTTAGTTCAAATGGAGGCACAAATTTCAATTTATAGTCATTAATCAATCATTAATAGAATCTTTTTGTCCTTTCCTCAAACATATTTCATATCGAAACATAATTATGAAAACTTAATAGACAATCGCATTTCAAGTACATACGCTCCTATTATAAATAAGGAAGTAGCACACATTTCCTTAATCCATCACTGACAGTTGTCTTAAAACTTTACAAGCTCGTTCATAATTAAATTGCAATGACATCATCAATATACAGCTTTGCCATTACTCCATAAGTACATCCAAGTGCGGGATAATTTTAATCAGAAACTTCAAAGTTAACAAGTTAAGTGACATATCATGTTATTGGAGGATTAAGACGTAGAATTGAAACTGAATAGAAGTGAAATTCATAATTACACTTACAGCCGCTCTATCCTGTGAGCTTGCGGACGGTGAGCAATGGGTAGCTCGCCGTCCGATAAGGACCAAGCCCGGGTCGACGGCGCGTTGTGTTCCACGCGCGCCTCAAAGAGATGTTAGCACAACTGAAGGAGTCCGCTAGGGCCGATGCCTGCCGGGGTTGCGGTTTTGTCCGAAAGGGTTACCGTGGCCCCTGCATGGCAATATAGGTAAATAAAGGAACACGGGTGGGTTTTAGCCAGTAAGAGTCTGACGCGCCATCCCGTTCCCATAATTTCCGAACCAAACAAAAGCCAGTCCATCCTGTAAAAATCTCGCCTAGAAAACTTAGGTGAAGTCAGTTTGAAGTGAACTGTCATTCCACCCGACGCTAGGGACTAACACTATTGATAGCTTACTTCAAGTTCACTTCAACTAAGTTTTCTCAATGAGATTTTTACAGAATAACACTAACGGTCCAAACCCCATCATCATCAGCCTACAGTAGTCCTCTACTGGACATAGGCCTCTCCGATTGCACTTAACTTGATTCTTGGCAACTCTCATCCAGCTGCTACCCTGCGAAGATCGCCGCTCCATCTAGCCAGAGGGCGTCCTACCTTACGTTTGCCGATTCGCGGTCTCCACTCTAGAACACGTGTACCCCTACGGTAATCGGTTCTACGGCTAATATGGCCGGCCCATTGCCACTTCAGCTTGTGTCGAATCACGCTCAACATCACCAGTAGGTATAGTAATTCACTGGTGTGTATAGGTATCTCCAATCACATACCATTAACCGATCCTTGGGTACTCTCACCCAGGTGCTGCCAGCCACCCTGCGAAGATAATTGCTCCACCTAGACTGAAGGTCTCATATTTTCCTATTCTATTCCTGTTTTTCTATTCCTGTAATCCTATTCCTGGCCTCGACCCATGAACACGTCTACACAAAGGGTCGCAGTCGCTCAAACCGAAATAGGCTTGTCAATTTTCGATGATCTAGAGCGATATTTAAGACCGATTGCCTAAGCGAGCGATTGCTTTAAGTTGGAGTAACAATAAAAGTTGCATCGTCTAAAGTCCAGAGGTCCCGGGTTCAATTCCCAGTGGGAGCAAAATTTTCTGCTCGGTTTGGTTGGTGGTTCTAAGTCCGCCTGGCTAGCTACCACCATCTTATCTAAGTCTGTCGCCATCAACAAATTCAACAATGTTAACAGCATTGTCGCCTTTCGGTAGTTAGGTGTAAGATAGCCAGTTCCTCTGTGGTTGAGGATTCCGGATGAAGTTCGCTTCCACGTTCGGCCTAGTCACTTACCATCAGCTGAAATGCAGACCAAAAGCTTACCAGTAAAGGATAAAAAAACAGCGTATAGACGATGCAAATCATTTGTTTCTTCAATTTTATCGTATGGAAAATGCCCCAAAACTATATTCGGAATTAATTAATGCTTTCAGACCACGGTCAAACAGTCAGTCAGTTTCAGTTTCACTTCTATAAATTCTTATTCTATGGTAAAAGCCGAATGTTTACGTCAGTATATCGGGTGTAACAAGGACCATGGAGGATTCAGATGGACAGCTTTAGGTTGTAAGGTTATAGGTTAAACTGTAAGCCTTAGTGGACGGAGTGAGGCTAATGTGGCTGTTGTGTTGATAGCTTGAATTGGCTCCTGTCAGGGATTTTGCATAGCGTCTAGTAGGTAAAATATTGTGAACAATTCTGAGTTGGTTCGTTATTCTTCTGTTTTACTAAATTCTTATTTCTTTATAATAGCAATAATTCATTTTCTGTGTCTTAATATTTTGAACTTTAATCTTTTCACTGTCTTCTAATCAATGAATACTTGTTAGCAAATTATTTGGTAACAATCCGTTTGTTCTTGTCTTTTTTTAAGCAATTTCTTCTTCATTTTAAGTTCCCCAATATGTTTATAATCTTTAGTAAATGCATTAAATTAAATCATCAATCCGTAATTAAGGTGACATTTAAATAATTTCGAAACATAGATTGGCATGTAGAACAATTAATCGCCATTTTAGAAGTAATTATCTTCATTTAAATGATTGCAAATTCAACAATTATCAGAATGAATGCATAATATTTCTGTGATGGAAAAAGATAATTTTAGAAGGTTATGTAATGTTATAGGACATATTTTTATTAATTCTTTCGAATAGAACGATTAAGTATAATTTGAACGGGTTTTGATTGGCATATTTTAAAATAGAACGTTTTAGGAAACCATAGCTAAATTATTATTGTATAAACGGAAGTTTATCCATAAAATTTGCTTTTATTTCAGTTCATTTAAATTACAAATAAAAAAAAAGCGGCACTCCGGGAGAGAAGTGAAAACTTGAAAAAAAATCGGCACCGCGGTAATCAACGCGTTGATGTCTTTTTAATGGTCAAAAGGTTGTGTCATCACGGTGTCGCGAAATCAATGGTTTAGTCCCATATCAAAAATGCCCAACGCGCCTCCAAAAGTTTTCATGTCAAAAAACCTTACAAACTCGCCTACTTTTTTTTTTTTGTTTTCTTGTATACCTAGTTGGCGCATTTTTATGCCATTTCTCTTCTTTCCTACTAGCAAAACCAATACAAGTGATCCAGTGAACTTGAAGAATGAATGTATTAACATTATTGATAGTCGAACGTTCAGTAGAATTGTGGAGTTTGTCCATCATCAGATGGCTCTAAATCAATGTTTATCCTTTGCATAGGGTGTTAGGTGTTCGCGAGAGAAAGAATAGGGATGAACCCTTTTAGGCGAATTTATCGTGATAATGCAGTATGATATTTTTCCGGATAAATATGGATACTATTGCTTATTAATAGTCGGCTATCATAAAACAAAAAGATTAAATCATAATAGGTTACTTAAGAATCGTAAGGACAAAAGTAAAGCCACTTTTTCCACACTGAGTCTTCTTGTGGCTCTTAGTTTTTCCTTTTATTTCAACATTTGCATAATCAGCCTACAATGTTCTCACTGCTGGGAAATAGGCCTCTGCTCTGTGAGAGGGAGTGGGATCCACTACGTGAATCCAGAGCGGGTTTGTAGATGTCACATGTCTTTGCATTTTTGAGTCCAGGCTATGTCGTTTTCCTCACGATGTTTTCCTTCACCGTTTTGAGAGCAGTAGTGATGAAATAATTTACACAAAGTAAAGCGCCTGTCAGGGTTCGAACCTACTACCTACAACTCGTAAGTTGTCGTTACCACTGGGCCACAACTGCTCTCAAAATTTTAAATTTTTAATTTTCATAAGAACTAAAATCTAATAACTAACTACACCTGGTGGTATTTTAAAACAGCTATAACTCTGACCTTTGGCTATTACCAGTGCAGTACTATTACTTCGATTACGATTCAAGGTGATATCGTAACTTTAGGAAATATTCCGCATTTATGTCTAAGACAATAAAAATCGTTAAATTATATATCGATACTAATAATCGATATGAATGACGACTCTACTAGGATATGAATGGGGAACGAATTTTATTCGAGTATTCAGTTAACTGCTTCATTGTTTTAAGTTTTATTGCGTACGTATTATGAGGTTTTAAGTGAGATAAAAAGTAGCTTTTGACGTGAAAACCTAGCTTGCTAGATATTTTTTTCTATAGGTATTTTTATACCAGGTATATATAACCCTGAGTGTTCAAATTTTTTTTACAAAAAACAAAACAACCGACTTCCAAAAAATCACTGCATAGTGAAAAATAACTTTAATTTCGGAAGTCTGTGTTTTTGTCTTGAATTTTTGTATGCATAGAACATTGATCCGTGACGTAATATATATAAAGAGCACAATCGCGTTTACAAAAATCAGGTGTCGTCATGGTGTCGCGAAATTCAATAGTTTAGTCCCATCTCAAAAATGCCCAACGCGCCTAAAGAAATTTTCACTTTAATAATCTAATTTAGTGTTTCTCCCCTCAGGTTCGACCAGGGCAAGTCAACGAAAGGCGCGAGCAAGCTGAGACGCGACCTCATAAACGCAGAGATTGCCAACCTTCGAGACTTGCTGCCGCTCCCTCCGTCCACGAGACAGCGGCTGTCACAGCTCCAACTCATGGCCCTCGTCTGTGTCTACGTGAGGAAGTCCAATTACTTCCAACAAGGTATGTGCTTACTGCTCAACTAATATGTATTTTACGAGGTTTCACTGGTATATTGTGTTGAACAGGTTCGAAGGTAACCAACACCGGATTCTGCAATCTGCATCAGGGGTTACCTTTTTGATGGTGCTGCTATACAACCAACCTAGAAGTAATATTTATATATTACGATCCTTCGACTGCCATCAATCAATTGTTAAAGAATCTTGTACGTACCTACCTACATCTAGCACAGTAAACGGATTGAGAAAATTTCATGAACTCTAACATAGAGTACAAATGAAAGTTACACAGAGTCAATTATTTTTGATAAAAACTATTACCATTATACGAAAAGAGCTTTTATCTAGTAATTAAAGAAAGCCACCCACAAACAAAACACACAAGCAAAATACACCTCTCCTCTCCTATTAGAGCTAAAACAGAACGCGACCCGAACTGATGTAGTAGTAACATGACAAGCGGTTCGCATCGCTAACGAAGCGTGTTTAAATTAATACGTAATATGAACGAGCCACTCCCCGTAACGTGCTCTTGCGCATCCTTTACTCACCACATGAAATAGGTTCTTATATACCTACCTATATAGAGAAACATAAGGGGATATGTGGACATGTTGTGCACCTGTCGGTTTGTTGAGAAAAATGATTGAGTATGATAAAATTCCAGACAAGGAAATTTCTGGAACAACAATATTAGCAATGAGAATGGGTGTTGAAAATGGTGCAGCAGTTAAATGACACCTTACGCTGTTTTAAATAAGACTTGAATAGCAAACTCAGAAAAAAAACTACATAAATTTAAAAATGTAAGTGTTATAAATTGTCTGTGCTTATGAATAAAAGTTTCTATAAAAAAAACACACATAAAATAAGTCCAAAAAAAAATTCCCCAAAACGAAGGTTACCAAAGTGTTAGATATATTACGAAACTTACCTTGAATATCTTTATATTCACTTAAACCATGATAGGTAACTATCGCGATACGCTAACCGTTTAGAATCTCTCCTTCAAGCTTCATTTACCGCGTTAAGGCAAGGCCGAATTTCACACACGAAACACACACGCAAATAGCAACAAAAAAATTTGCAAAAAAGTACTAAAAATATGCAATTACGTAACAAAACGAAGTTCTCACGATGAAACAGTTAGGCGGCTACTGTCAGCATAAAAAAACAATAGCGTTTCGGTTTTGATAGGAAAATTAGTCTGAATTAGCGGTCCGGCGACCGGCTACCGACTGATAGTTATTGGTCCTAATAGTGCCTGCAGGGAATCGAACCCCAGTCGGGCTGTCACGCCCGTACTGCACGCTAAGGTTCGCGGTTCACATGGTTTTACGACGATGGAATTTGTGGAGAACTTTCTGGATTTATTTGTTTCACGTTTTAAATTGTTGAATATTAATTAAGGTTTTTTATATTGTGCATCATTTATGCTGTTTGAGTCTTAAAAGCTTATCCACTGAACTAAAAAATGTCAAGTAATACCATGAAATTGTTTTAAACGCATTAATTTTAATAATGGAAAAATAAAAAGCCATTTTTCAAATACTTTAAGATTTCTCATACTCGGTGAACAATAATGTAGGTATTTCTATATTTTTTATTGACGATACAATTTTTTTAAAATTTCAGCACGAACCTAACACGCGACTATTTCATAAAACATTTAAAATAATCAACCAAGTTGCGTAGCTCCGAAATGACCCTCAATAAATAAGCTTTAACCTTTCGTACAATGAATTCCTATCATACATACATACTTCACTGTCATGTAAGCCGACGTTGCTCACATTTCGCCGAGATTCCCCCGGGACTGTCGATTTACCGGACTCCGTACTAAGATGGGTTTAAGAGTAGGTACAACCCTATTCTGATCGTTGTTTGTTTACCGATGTAGGAACGTCATAATTATTTTGATATTGCTGTCACGCTTGGTAGCGATACCAAATCGGTACGCAATATCGCTTTCATGCTTGGTAGCGATACCAAATCAGTACACAATATCGCTGTCACGCTTGGTAGCGATACCAAATCGGTACGCAATGTCGAAAAAATTAAGATGTTTTTTGTGCTATAATTCATCTTAGAGTAGTGTCGTTTGCAAAGTGGGAATGTGAAGTGGAAGAATTAGCAAAATTATTATAATGGGGAATTTAAGGCGGTTCCCCTAGCGAGTGACCTTGAACGTTCTGTTCTTCTCTGTCCTACTTTGCCACGCTCCCTGCGCATGCCCAATTCACACAATTTTTTGAATTATTTTTATTTAAAAAGAAAAGCGATCTCTTGAAATGAAATAAAACGAGAATTATTAAGATTATTCAATTATCTATCCTTTGTGTAATCCTCAAATTAATAGAATGCATACAATCGATAATTTTAGTTTTTTTTTTTACAAGGTGATTTTAAATTTATTTATAACACTAAAAAGCAATAGGAGCATGCAATGTGATGAAAGGATATCCAACATTAATAATGTGCTTAAAGCACATTATTAATGTTGGATATCCTTTCATCGTATTTCATTTCATATCACTCATTAATTAAGAGATATAAACTACATCTTAAAGATGTAGTTTATATCTCTTAATTAATGAGTTACGCACTATTACAAGGTTTTTTTTTTGGGGTGGTCCCTTAAGACGATCGGCATAACAACACTTACGTGGACCGAAGTGACAGAGGACGAATGAAGGCAAGAGGATGAAATAAAATTAAGACGTGATGAAATAATTAATAAAATAGAAGATTTTAAAAAAAAAATTTCACTGAACACCATAATTCTACAAATTTTAAAAATAAATTACTCCAGCTTATAACAGGTACAAGTACAGGTAGAAGTGCTTTGAGGTCAAGCATAGACCGGGTCAGGTTCGAACTCCGACAATTATGAGGCCGTTAAAAATAAAGTTATTTTGTCATCTTAATATTTCGTACAAATGGTTTACTAGCCAATCGTTTGCATTCAACGAAGTATTTATTCGATGCAATTGAGACGTAAATCTTATGAGTAAAAGCTCAGGTTACTCATAAAACATAATATCACTCCAGGGACCTTTTATTGCATGTCCAACATTTTATTAAACCAATTATCCATTCCTGTCTGAACGCTTTAAACTATCTAAATTATAATTAAATAATATACATAAATAATATATAAATTAAGTTGCTTTTCGTGTCCGTGTGAATTTCATCGAAATCCGTTGTACTTAAGAAGAATATTTCTAAAGTACAATGGATTTCGATAAAACTTCACCATCATTTAAATAATTTATTCCGAAAGGTGAATGTGTATAATTATCCAAAGATTTAAATAGTTATATTCACCCTACCACGTCAAAAAAGTCGCGTTTCTGTATCGTTTTGACACCTCTGACACAAAATGACACACTTGCTTGTTATGGAAATGCTATTTAATCATGTGTGAGCTCACTCTTCTCAGTATGGGTACTTTTTCTGGTGACTAAGTAGGATGAGGGCAAATCTAACGATTTAAATCTTTATAATTACCTACTTGCAAAAATCTTACGAAGCAGAGGCGGGTAGCTAATAATAAAATAAATACTTAAAACTCAATTAACAACTTCGATAATTATTTATTATTACATAGATATTATATAAATAACACTGAAAGGTCGAATAGATTTCTCGAATATTAAAATCTATCTTCACTAATTATAGTTGTTTTTTTATTATACTTCCAAGTTTAAGTGCTGTCAATTTTTTTTTTTATCGATAAAGAAAACGATTTAGATAAAATGAAATAGCTTAATTTGTCAAAGCTTTAACATTTAAACACCGATAGATTTACGATAACGGTATCGAGTCGGACGTAACTGAGATTGATTTTAATTAATGAATTTCTGGGGCATTTTAGTTTGATTTATTACTTATTGCTGTATTTAGTTTAATGATATTTGAACAGCTACATTAAAAATTATTTATTGCTGGAAAAAAGCTAAAGTATCTATGGATTAATGACTATTTTTTGTTTCTTTTTTTAATTTTAATTTGAGTCATTTTTGTCGATTTTTATTTCGTTAATCGACTCAAATGACGCAATATCGAAAGTAATAATCGATAAAGAATAGGGGTCCGAGCCACTCGATAAACGTTCGATTGTCCACGGGTCGTGGGAAACGCATTTTGCATATGATTTCGCTGAGCCCCGCTTCTCAATGATGCTTGACTCCTCCATAGTTTCGACTTTGTTGTTTTATTGGCAACCAATAGATGGTTGGTTTAGGTTTTTTAATAGATGATGGCTAGTTTTATGCCAATGATGGGCTATAAAAATAAACTCCTTAAATCCCGGGATATAAAAATCCAGAATGATTTCCTTGTGTATTTATCGACTGTTGAGAATAACTTTTTCTGTCCCAACGTTGATTATTTTATTATTCCTGAAAAAAGCACAATAACAATAAAATGCGTACAATTAAATCGTTTAATATGTTTCCACATATCTCAGTAGGCACTAATAATACATTAAACAACAGAAGCCATAAAAAGAGTCGAGGTGTCGTGTGACACGCAGTTGGAACAAAGTTCCTTTCGGTGTAAGTTTTGTATTAAATAACCAGCAAAGTTAAATAAATTAACCGTTTGAGAATAACTAAATTTAAAAAATGCGATACTATGAAACCTGGCAACTTTGCCACTTTACGGTGGGTAAAAAAGTTTGAAAAGATTTTTCTTAAAAAAACTATATGATGATATACAAAGCAACCAATCAGTATATGTAGTAAATTTTATGCCAAAAACGTTAAATGGCAAAGTCAACCATCACTTATGGTAAGATTGCCAATCCAAATTGTTTCTTTCTTTTAATATGTAGAATTACCATATAAAATCACAGTTCACTGACACATATTTGGTACACAGTAAAAATATACTACAATTGTATAATAGATTGCACTGGCAATGGAATTTCCAAAATGTGGCAAATTTACCTACCTTGTTTCGATGACGTAATAAATTATTTTGCCTCGTAAGATGGAATAATTATAGCAAAATTAACAACCTTTGGTAAAGTTGCTAGGTCTCACGATACTAGAAGTGTCTTGACGGTCAAAATGTTACACTTTTTTCGGTCTAGTTCTCATTAGCCAAGTGTGTAGAGTATAACGTGCTATAAGGAACTTCGTTTCAATAAATAAATGAACCTTCGAATATTGCTCGACATATAAATTATTTATCGATACATTTACCGCAAAAATTTCCCGCACTATATGACTCAAGTAGCAGTGCGTAACACCAATTCAGACAATTACAATTCCCAGTCTTATAGGCCTAAATGCTGAAATTACCGGCGTGCGTCCCGCGAATTATCGACCACGCACTCCTGTGGTATTTTCTCAACAATTTTTGCATACCACCCTGGGAACTATCGATATGTGAGATCGTTTCTTGTGCCTAATTAACTTGCAGTGCTTGCGAATCGGTTATTTGCGTTTTGTTATGCCGATATGATACAAGAGGTATCTTGTAATTTTAGGTTTGAAATTGTGCGGATTCTTTTGAAGTTTTGTTTATATTGAAGGGAAGTATTGTTTTAAAGGTTATTAATACAACTGTGAATAGACGGTTCATGCTCTTCATAATAATAACCTGTTCCCGATAACGGAGGGCTAAAGATTTTTTATATTTTTAAACGTTTATATTGTAATATTTAAAAATACAATTGATATGTAAATAATGAAATAAGGAAACAATAATAGTTGCATTTATTAAAAGTTTTACATTCTTATTACATATATTATTTAGTTGATAAAAAGTTAATTCTTCAGACATCGGTTTCAGAAGATTGTTTTGCTTTCGCATAGGCCTCTCCCATATTCTTCCACAACAGTGGAAGAATGCTCTTCATAATCTTAATTACATTTTTTTTTTTGTGTTAAGGCACCCGCGGACAGGCGCGATCCTGATAGAACAATTTCCATTAAGTTTTCACAGAAATTATTCTACTAGAGTCAGCCTTTACTTAAAATCTAACCTTATAATCATTCATTCGTTTTATTCTCAATTCGACGCCACTATTTTACCAACACATTTCAAAACCAACATTTAATATCAATTAAAAGACGACTCTAGTGCCTCAAGTGATTCATCACAATAGTTCAGTGAACATAATTGAACCCGTGACCTCACGATCAACAGTTACTGTACTTATTGACTGCCGATCGCAGCACCCTTGGGCTATTGTAGTTTCATCTTGACCTCTGCTTTCCCGCATCAAGATTATCATTATGTATCAACAATGTACAACGTAATTACTTTTAATTATTGCTTCTCTTAAAACGTTGTCCAAAGGTTTATGACAGAAGACATCATGTTGGAAATTTAAATTTACTAAGTTCATCATTTTTGTGGTGCTACTTAACTATAAAAATATTCTCTCTTCTTTCTATTTTTTCATAAGGCATGTACTTAATCGAACCTCGAATAATTCCCATTTTGCTTTCCTAAAAATATTATTGAACACTAATTATAATGGCTGCGCCTCTTTTTGTGAGCCTCGTATAAATCCTATTCCCCAGAATAGGACGTTTCCTAAAAATACTAAATAGCCAAGTAACTGCGACCAGCTTGGATGTAGCGCTCGCCAGCTGTTGCCATTGTTTGCAGTTCTAACCTAACCCATTTGGTTGTAGCTTAGTTCCTGCGACCAACTGTGTGAAACTCCAGAATGTTAAAAAGAGGCATTTTATTAAAAATTTGGTAACTTTTTTTTTTTAATACATCATTAGAAGTTCAAATAATTTTTAGAGGATCAGTTAAATATTCCCCGAGGAAGAATTTTAGCTATTCCTTTTAAATTATACATTTGCAATGCTTTTAATATACTCCGCCATATCCTTGCGCCCAGCGTTGCACGCAACTAAATAGGCACACAAAAGTTTTCAAAAAAGGCAATAAGCGTTTTAAGGGAGCGTTCGGCGGAGGCTATACGATAAGCTCAGTTGAATTAGTTAGAGTAGTTAAGAAATATGATTGAATACACATGAAGAAACATTATTTTATGTACTAATTGTAATCGATGACAATGCCTGGAATTGGTCCATTATTGCCAATTAAATAATACAAGGCATCGTGAGCCATTCTTTTTTTTTTTAAATAACGGACAGCCCTCTGTGCAGGGCGTGCATGGAAACTGAGGAAACCGTCGCGCACGTGCTCTTTGAATGCACAGCCGTCACCCAGATTAGAACAGAAACCCTCGGGTCACCCAGACCTTTCACAGATGTTCTGAACAGACCAGGAGTTTTGATTAACTTCTGGAGGGAGGTGGGCTGGTTGGAATAACCACCAAACGGCCGCCATCGCGCACGCAGTATGGTCCACCTGATGGACTAAGTGCGGAAACCAAACCCCATAACATAGAACATAGAGCCATTATTAATCAGCGGACCTCTTAGTTCCAAAACAACTTTTAAGTATTTTTCGGTTCAATCCAAGTAACTTCAATAAGCCATATCTAGCAGTCAAACCACATCTGTCGCATACACACAATCTCTTAAAACAACCCAGCATTTTACAGTAAACAGCGACCTAACAAAACAACGACATATTGATAACATATCTATTTCGAAGCCAACGCATAATCGAATAATTTAATATTTTCTACACACCGACGATATCTATACATATAATAAAACAGTAACAAATATTTTTTTTCCGTTTGTCTGGATATGGCGCAAAAACGGCTGAACGGATTTGGATGAAATTTGGCACACAGATAGTTTATAATCTGGATGTGCGTATTGTATAATTATCACTTGCTTCAAAAACGGTGAAGGAAAATATCGTGAGAAATATTTGTTTACGGCAAGTGCCTGACAGATATTTGTTTACGGCAAGTGAACCCTAGTCAGAGGCCCATGGGCGGCTTTAAGACTCTGACACCAGGTTAGTCACTAACCACACGAAAAGAAGAAAACCTGGATTAATACATAGGGTACTTTTAATCCCAATAGTACAGTCCCGTGGGATATTACCTATATTACCAACTAGTTGATATAATAAAAGCAGTTTATTATGATTTGTTTTCATGTTCGAAGCAATATTAAAACATCGTTTATCTCAAGTTATAGTTTGCTGTCGGAAGCTAAATATAATGGTCTGGTGAAGGACTGTCGATGTTTATATCATTGCGTGCTAATGCAGTGTTAAAGTGTTATTAGTAAGGTTGTTTTTAATGGGAGATCGTATTGGAATGCTCTTGTCGATCAATCATTATTCTAAAATTCTAACAGCATTTTTTTGTCTAAATTAATATCGTTATTAGTGTTAAGAAGTCAAGGGGCACGGCCATATCGGAGGTTAGAAATATAAATAGAAATCATTTATTTACCAATAATGATGGTTATTTTGATGAGAGTCCCAAAAAATTTTGCCTTGCGGTATGCAAAATTGTTTAATATAATACATTTACTAGACAAAAACCATAAATGTAAAAAAAAATACAAAGAAAACAAAAAGGATTCCATTCTCTAAGCAAAATTACTATCATTATTAAAAATACTTATATAATAAAAATAAAAAAAAATCGGAATTAGGCTGAAATGTCAACAAATTAAGTTTAACAAAATGTCAGAAAAATCAATTAAAAATGTCAAAAAATTGCATTTAAAATGACAATAAATTCTATCACAAATGTCAATAAATTCAATTACAAATGTCAATTAATTTAAGAAATGGCAAAAAAAAATGTTTTTGTTGGTTTGGTGGTTTGGTTGTTTTACAGGCAGTTCCTTTTCAGAGTGGGTAGTATAAAAACCTTAATTATTAACTAATCATATGCCAGGTACAGGTTGGTAAAACGTAACACAAGTTATAACAAATTCGCCTTCTTGTTTTGTTAACCGAGTTCCAAAATGGAGGAAGTTCTATGTTTGTTGTATTGATATTTTCGTCAATTATTGTGGACCGATTTTGAAAATTCTTTTTCGTTTGGTACAGAAAGCGCAAGCCCCATTTAATTTAATTAACTTTGCATGGGTAGGTTTTTTTTAATTTACTTCAATAATACGTATTTTTCGACTTAGTCTATATGGATGATATTATAATAAGTTTCTGTCACTGTTATTTACATAGCAGGTAGTGGCATCCGAATTTGTGTGGGGTAGGTACCATAAAGATAGGGTACCAAAAAGTGAAAAATAAAAACATTTTACAAAAAAAAAATGCGACTTCCAAAGAAAAACACTACAAAGTGAAAATAACTTTAATTTCGGGATTTTTACTTAACAGTGTTTTTTTTTTGGAAGTTGGTTTTTTTATGTTACATTGCATAAATTAGGTAGGTAGGCTAATTTGTATTACATTTCATTTTACGTTTCATCAATCGATACCCCGTCATGCAATAGCTTCTATTACCACTATTTCAAACAGAAGAAAGACTGTTATCAATTTGTATGCACCTTTAGATATTTGTCTCCCCTTTGAAAGACGTGTAGGATGCCTATCAAGAACATCAGACAGATGATAATATCCTGGGAGAACTAAGCTCTGTTGTCTTCTAAAATTGTACCCAATGCTGACCATATTTATGTCGAGATGATATTATTTTCAATCCTCAGTGGTCCATACAAATCCTAGTACTAAGGCCAGGGCCACACACGAAACGATTCTTCCACATAGCAATAATTATAATAAATATTATGTGCCAGCAATTTGCGATTCGTCTCGAGACGACCTTGCCGATGAATTTGTACGAAATGATCACTTTTGTTCACAAATATTACATCGATTCATTCATATAATCGAGTAATCATAGCCTTTGTGTGGTAATTATCCTTGTGATCGAAATAATACAAAAAATATTGTAGTATGCCATACTGTACACGATTCATACGTATTTGTTAGTAGCAGTAGCATATGTTCGAGGCAACAGTTGTTTTTTTACCTTAAAAAAAAACAAATGGAATAATATTTACAGTAGTTGCATAATTGGGACGAATTCAAATAACAATACTACTAATCATGTCTGGAAAAGAATTAGGCTATTTGGGAAGGGGGTTAATTCTGCAAAACCAACCAAACGGTCTCGTACACACGGCTACACATCAAGCTGACCTCGCATTGTACGGAAATCCTATACAATGCGAGATCAGCATAAACTGGAAATGTATAGCTTGATGTGTAGCCGTGTGTACCTATAGGTTCCTCTTTCTACCGAAGTATCCATATACACACTACCAGCGGCATTAAATCTATACTTTAAAGAGGGTTAACTTTGTAAGTTTGTAGGGGTTTTTGGGGAGCAGTGATTTGGGAGGGGGGAGGGCGTTTGGGGGGCGAAACCACTGAAACGATTCCAAACATTCTTTCACGAATTCTTTAGCTACATTATCCCTAAGTGCCAAAGACTATGTTTTATCGTATAATTGACTTACACGCGGACGAAGTCGCGTATTTTATAATTGTGACAAACTGACAAACAGGCCTTTAATGTATGAATCAACACTAGAACTCATAAAATCAAACGTACAATATTTTATCTAGATTCCCGTCAAGTGGGTACTAAACATTTATTATTATTACATATTAATTAATCATTACAAGCAAGTTAGTGTTGATGATCAAATGGGTAGTATTCGATCAGATAACAGATAACCTCCAATTTTATTGGGCATTAAACACGATTAAATAAATATTTTTCAACATACATCAACTTTATCATAAAAAAATGTTAGTAAATTAAAAATTTGTTCCTTGATCAACGTGTAGATAATTTCATTGCATGTTTTGATTAGTGGTGTGAGAATTTTGATTTATTTATTCAAATTATGATCTATGTTGGACTCGAAAAGCTTATGAATGTAATAATTATTTTTATTTCCTTGCGGAATTAGGATGCAAAATAATAATAGAGTAACGGTTTTCCGGAAAAATATTCTTGTGTTTTTATTAATAATATGTGACCTTAATATCTAAGTACAAAGATTATAAGACAATTCATTCAAAAACAGTAAGGTAATGAAAGAGCCTTATTATTTTAATAAGTATGTCAGAGGATGGTTACGATTGAAATATTTGCAGAATGCACCTATCTCTATAATTCACGATGCGCGAGTTGAATTCTTAGTTCCAAACTTAAAGCTTGAAACTTTATTCTGCGCTTGCGACGAAGATCTTAATTCTAAAGCTCCTCAAAAATACAAACGATTAAATTACCCCCAATTAAAAAAGCAAAAAAGCCCCCTTATCTTTGTTTAAAATCTAAGCCAATCCCGTATAACCTACAAAGATTGAAGCTAAGGTAATCGTGATAAGCGTCTGCGCATCAACGTATGATTACTCGGTGCGCGGGCGCAAGGGAGCGGCAACACCGACACTTAGCGGCCTATTATCGACGTATCGCAATTGTTTGTTCGTTTGTGTGTACAATTGCACTATAATTAGAAATAATTACTGGGAGTAGGTAGTAAATTGTGGTGGTAGGTACTTGTTCTAGGTATGGCTAGTGCGGGAACGTTTACAAACACTTTTATTCTTGTTTGGTTGTTTGTGTTAAGTTGCCCACCTGTCGTTTATAAATAATAACATCGATAAAAACCAAAAACAATGACTACAAAAAAAACCAGCACTTTTTACAAGTTTAAGATGAGGCAGACTGTCCGAGATGTCTTGAGAACTCCTTATTTAGTGAGTTTTTTTTGGTTTCCTGAACCTTTTTAGGGTTCAGTACCTCAAAAGGAAAAACGGAACCCTTATAGGATCACTCGTGTGTCTGTCTGTCTGTCTGTCCGTCTGTCACAGCCAATTTGCTCCGAATCGAAAGGACCGATTAAGTTGAAATTTGGTTCTCATATGTATTTTTGTGACCCAAATACGAACGTGTAACGTAAATAAATGAATTTTGAATATGAGATTTACTTTTGGGGGGCAAACATAAATTAAAAAAAAAAAGTTTTGCTAACAGTATCGTGTGACATATCAAATGAAAGAACTTATTGCAAGGATCTTAAAAATATTTTTATATAATTTTATAATAAATACTTATAAAGATATTTTTTTAACTCGATAAAAATGGACCATTCTCCCCACTTATCTCCGAAACTACTAGACCTAAAATTTTGAAAAAAATACATATTATGGCTCATAGATTACAGGAAAATATATAAGAAGTCTATGGTATTAAAATAACATGGTAAATCTCTCAATATTGTGCGTACAAATTTACGTTTGCAGTTGGAATGTATCGTAGAACATGTATTTCAACAACAATGTTAAGTTTGTATTTGGAATAAATTCATCCCAACTACGGAATCCTTCATTGTGCGTAGTCCGACACGCACTTGGCTGATTTTTTTAAATCTACGTTTAGTCTAGGGACTGCCAAAAAAAATAGGTACCTATGCCTTCATACCCAAAAAAAAACAATTAAAAATATGACTGTATTATTGATGCTTTAGCTCATAATTATATATTGATTTATCATTCAATCATTAATCTGAGTACATCAACATGAAATATGCATAAAACCTGAAAATGACGTCACTTAACCTGACATATTCAACAAGTAATTAAACCACAATATAAACAACATTAACACTTAACGTTATAACTACTTAACACAGCATAAACATAACTATATATATTCGCACTACTTATATAAGTAGTATATAAGTAGTGCGAACATTAATCCAATTAGTGTCTGCCGTGCTATGTCACATTACCATATGATTTGAAATTTAAAACAGGCAGAAAATTACATGGAACCTGTTATGGGAACAGGTGGATAGATTCGCTAATAGATATAGGTGGTGCCTAATTATAATTAGTGGTTTAGTGGTATTAATTTATTGTTTAGCTAAAGTAATGTCAGTCTTGGTAAGACAGTGTGCACAGTAGAGACGAAACAGTTTGGTCTCGTGTCAAGTTTTTCAGTACATTTTATCAGTTATTTTTTTTGAGTATTCGTGTTTCAGTTTTTGAACTTACTTTTTATTTAAATTATTTTGGGGTTATAATTTCGTGATACAGTGTTCGCAGAGCAGCTTTAATTTTTTTTTTTTGTTTGGGTTTTGTTGTATAATAGGTATTAACAGCCGCGCCGTTAACTAGCACAGTCTCACTTTTACTTGTTTTTAACAATTTAAACATATTTATTTACTTAGACAATACGATATATATACACATTTGTTATGTGCTCGTCAAGCCCTTTCATTTGATACCCAATAAGGCAGAATGGAATTATTTTTTTGTTCATTACTTTATGACCTCTAGAGGACGCCATATTACAGCATTAAATGTGACGTCACATAGCCTATAACCAGTGGAAGATCAAGACGCTTCCAATGATACCTCATTTGTCAAATTATGATAGAGGAGGAGGAGTTTGGAAGTTATGAGGTAACAGATGAACATACAGACATACATATATACTGACATACATACATACCGGTCAAAATCATAACCCTCCTTTTCGCTTCACCGTAGTCGGGTATTGAAACATTTCTGCTGGACTCGTTGAGATTTATTGTCTCTTCGCTTAAGCTTTTCCAAGCGAGCGGACGATTGGCTCTACTCTGGGTCATGGCTTCGTTTACTGCAAAAAAAAAACTTGTCTGAGGTTTTATCATCTAAGTCGGTAAGCAATGTTAAGATATAGCAGGAACGTGGGGCTTTTTAAATATATCAAGCTGCTAAAAACAATACCTAGTCTACACGTGCGTATTAATCGATTGACTGATTATCTCCACAAAATCTATCCAATAAAAACGCTTAATTCGCGTTACACGGTGTACCGTGACGCAAGTCAGTTTCTGGTCTTACACGCAGTCTATCGAAAACTTTTCACAACTAACAATTCCATATTTAAGTATATCTTTTATTTATATCGTGTACATATTAAAGGGGCTTGAGGCTAAATAACAGCCGAACGGGTCGATCGAAGGGAAAGCTATATTTGCTGCAGTCGATTTGTGTGTGAGTGACCATCTTTATCATCATCATCATGGGGTCTTACAAATCGAGACCCCTTCCTCTCTCGGAAAGCACGTTAAGCTGATGATCACGGCTTCCATTCGTGGATCTTTGACAGTAATAACGGGTAGTTAGAAGCTCAATCAACTCAGGCTATCGCAGTCCACTGCTGGACATAGGCCTCTCCCAAGCTGCGCCTTCCGCATCTAGTCTCTACAAGCTTCTACTACTTCGGTCGGCTACCGACTTTCGGTCGGTCCATCTAGCTGAGGGGCGTCCCACGCTACGCTTGCCGATATGCGGTCTTCACTCTTGGACTCGTCTGCTACACCGGCAATGGTCCTTCGACAAACATCGCTAGACCACTGCCACTTCAGTTTGCTTACTCTGCAAGCTATTTCGATAACTCCGGTTCTAACCCGCTCAGTCGGTAGCTCCGGTTAGAAGCCAAAAAGTCTGAAAAACAGTATTACCAAGGGGTATCGTGTTACCCAGCAACTGGGTTGTGGAGGTCAGATAGGCAGTCGCTCCATGTAAAATTCTAGTATTCAGCTACATACGGTTAGACTGGAAGCCGACCTCAACATGCTAGGCAGATTACGTGATATAATAAAGGGTATTATATTATATTCTGACTATTGACCACTTCAAACTATTGAACTATTGACCATTTCACATTACCAACCCTTGTCCTAGGATAAAAGTGGAATATAAAATATTCTAATCTAAAAGAATCTGCTGTCCCATTTTGCTAACCTTGCATAGTGATAACCAGCAATAAGCTCAAAATAGACTCATAAAAAATTTCTAGATGAGTTTTTTTTTTTATATCTGTAGACATTTTGAAAAAGTTTTTATAATTAACATATTAATAACTAGATTAATATATTAAATACCAATTTTCTATAATTAATATATTAATAACTAGCTGCGCCCCACGGTTTTAGCCGATCTAGGCTCAATCCCGTGAGAATATCGGAATAAAAAGTATTTTATGTCCAAACCCAGGTCATGATCTACCCATGTGCCAAATTTCATCTAAATCCATTCAAAAACAAACATACAAAAAATCTAATATTTTCTCCTTATAATATTATTATTTAATTTACAAACATCTATTTTAAAATTTGGAATATTTAAAAAAAAAAACATTGAAAATATAAAAAATTGTAGCCCACCGGTACTATTATTATTATTATATTAATAATGATTTCAGCCTATGATTATCCCAATTCAGGATTAAATACAAACTAAAAGGTACAGAGAAACAACCACAGCTTTAGAACATACAATTTATTCTATCATTGTACTCATTTAAGAAGTAACATACGAATGCTATATTGCTAATGCTTAGGTGATGATTCACAATACAATACTGCCTGGGGCAATTTATTTCAAGAGCTATATATTTATTGCCTACCGTATCTGTTAAATCTTTCACATTCATTTATTTCAATTTTGTAATTTATTAGTTTGAAATTAAAAGATCGAGTTCAGGATTTGACTAAATGATTTTTTGAGGAAACTGATTACGAAATAGGTAATCAATCAACTTTTCCTGCAGTAGTGCAATTCCATACAAAATTAACTGGTCTGAAACAAAAATATTATATTTATTATTTGAAATAAAATAAATATATATATATTCAGCAGGCTGAATTGAAATACAATAATACACTTTGTTAAATATTTTTTCTCGAATATTACTTAAGGCTGTCATCTCTAAAACTACAGTGCTTTGTAGTGATCAATCACTCAATCAAAAAACCCATTTGAACAACCACACGTCCACACAATTTCACCTCAACTAAAAAGGCAAAGCCGGTTTTGACAAGTAACGCCAGGCGGCAAGCCATACTTGTGGGTCAAGGTTCTTAGCAATCTGGGTCCTATTCATACCATACGCCCCGAGATTTATGGCAACATTTGTTCACTATCATTACGTACCAACCTCACAATTGAATATTATTTTAATAAATGTTGTTACTTATTTCTTATAGCTGTATTGAAACCTTGAATTGATAATGGGGATCGCTGATATGTTATTTTGTTTGAGACTGTAAACTGTTATTTTGGCGATACTGCATTATGCACTATGGATATGAAAATTCACTCAGATGAACAAACATGTTGGTATTTCTGGTACATTTATTGTACTTATCCATATTAGAAGTCTTGCAGGCAAGACTTGCAAGCGAGTCAGTCTTGTAATCTTGTCTGGTCTATCTGGGGAGTTCTCGCAAAAACAGACATATTTATTTTGTTCATCAATGTGAAGTGCATAGGAGTCGATGACTGCGGGTAAGCTATGTTTTTGAAGTCTGTCAAAGCTCTGCAAGCGCATTAAATACATAACTTATTTATGCTTTGAGGTAGACTTACAAGCTTCTGTATTACTGTTTATTTATTAACTTACAAGAGATGTCAATATTTCTAAAGAAGTATTAACATAACGCATGATGATGTTGCATTTGTAATATCTAAATTATAACATAACTTAAAACGCTGACTCACGTTCGCATACGCGTCGATTCGATGATATTGTAATATTTAACTTCGATTTAAAAAATATAAAATGAATAATTGCAATAAAATCGAATATTTCGCGTGCAAACATTTGCCCAAAAATAGGGTCACCATTAACTGGTTCACTTTACAACTTGACCTCCCTGAGTAGCCCAAAAGTTTATACAACACATATTTACAACATTCTTAATTAAATTAATTGTCAGTTAACTATTCTAGCAACAATTAACGCCTTGGGTAAGGTCGGAAATAATA
The DNA here is from genome assembly GCA_916610215.1 of Omphaloscelis lunosa. Lineage (NCBI taxonomy): Eukaryota > Metazoa > Arthropoda > Insecta > Lepidoptera > Noctuidae > Omphaloscelis > Omphaloscelis lunosa. The sequence goes on along the minus strand of OU744265.1, from coordinate 7,140,009 downwards.
ATAATATTTTTTATAAGTATCGATTGATACAATCGATTACGACACGCGTTTAATCGATACAATGGGCGATTCGAATCGATGAAAGACGTTTGATGTGGAGTGTATGCGAGGAACATTAATACCTTTTTGTTTCGAGTTAAAAGTTTATCAATCAAGTATCGTAATGCATTGTATAGAGTATCGATTCATAGAAGTTGTTCTGTTGTTCTGTAATCTGAATAGGTAGCTAGTGAATAAGGGAGTTATATAAGTTAATTATTGCTTGTGTTTTAATATTGATTTGGGTTATGTAATTTTTATTTAATGGGGTAATCCTGACAAGATTTGGTCAAGTAACTTTTCATGATGTAAAAAAGCCAATTATTTTTAAAAGAGTAACCGTGGAGTTTCTTGCCGGCTCTTCTCAATAGGAAACGACCAATTGGAACCGTGCACCTAGGTTCTGACGTTTCATAAGTGCCCATGCAGGTTTATGTGAAATAAAAATATTTTGAATTTTTGATGCTTACTCGCTGAACCCAGACGTGGATTTAATAAACGGTACATAAATATTGCAAATTAAAACAAGAGGTAGCAATATTTTAACTAAACTAACCCAATCTAAAGTAGTACTTAGCTACTTTAAGTTCCTGAGTGAACTTTCCTTAAAACGATTATTTAACAAGTACCTTAAACGACAATTTTTGATTTTTGCTCGTGATTATATAGGGTGACTGGTAATTAGTGACCGATACTTATACACGTGACTTTACTCATCATTATGAATAACTTTTACTATGGGATCAAACCTGAATCCCGAAACAAAATCAGCTGTTCCCTACATTTTTACGAGCTATGCGAACATAAATGTAGGGAACAGCTGATTTTTTTCACGATTTCATGTTCTATTCATAATGATGAGTAAAATCACATGTTTAAATATCGGTCACTAATTACCAGTCACCCAATATATGTAGATCTATTTTGTAATTTTTTTTTTTTTGATTACTCGATCTTTTTGTGTGCACGTGTTTCTGTGACAAATAAACCTATTTTTCTTTCTTTCTAAAATAACAGAAGTTTGTCGAGTTTGTCAAGAGGTACGTGTAGCTAATAGAAATAAAAATTGTAAGCTCACTCATTACGTAAAACCTAGATATGTTATCACCGCAACCAATTGAAGCGAGACGAATGAACTTAGAGGATAGTGCACTTATCCTTTAATTTGCAACTACACAATCCATACTATCCTAACAAATAAATGCGAAGTAACAACATTTTGCAACAACATTTTCGATCTCAAAGCAGAGCATCATTAGAGCTTCCTTTCTGCAACTGTTTTTATTGTTACACTCCTGCTAGTACACAGAACCTACATAATTTATATACCATTGTATAGATAATTTAATGGAGATTAAATCTAGTTAATTGATTCAGGCGTGACCTTGCGGAAATCCATTATAAAATATAATAGACGTGGATATATTTAGTAACTTTTCCGCTTAGCTATTTCTAAAGGGCCATAAATACTCTGAAATAAATCGACACGTGTTTCACCTCTCAACGAGGCATCCTCAGGATGACGATTGACTTGTCGCGAACTCGAACACGGCGTGTTACCACACCGCGAGTTAGAGATTAAATCTCTCAAAAATTGATTTAATGCAGCAGATCCCGTCTGTCAAGCCTCAAACCTGAAAAAATCAATTAATTGAGTCAATTTTTTTAAATAGATTTGTTTCAGCAATAGGATGAACCCGATTGAAAATGGCTCGTTTATTCAAAGTAGTTTAATTATAATTAATAGAAAACTAATTAATATAAATATCTATACTTATATATTTTTTCAACTTCGACCCTCTTCCATTACCTAGCAACCAACAAAGCAAACCTAAATAGTCTTTGACATTACGTGAGGATTGCGAGGTGAGAAATTTTACCCATATTGATGGGTAAAAAAGCGGTCAAAACATACTTCATGAACAGTCGTTTAAATATTTTTCTGTTTTTGAATGAGCGTTATGAGGCGTGCACTGGATTTTCCAAATATTTATTTGTTACGATTTCACGCTCAAACTGCTAAACGGATTTGAATGAAATTTGGCACATGGGTAGACCATGATCTGAGTTAGAACATAGAATACTTTTTATCCCGATATTCCCACAGAATGGAGACTTATGAGGGTGAAACCGCGGGACGAAGCTGGTAATAATATAAATGTGAAAGTAACTGTCTGTTACCTTGTCACGCCTAACACTCAACCGTTTGATAGGTAGGTAGTCTTCGACCTAGAGAAGGATAAAGGCTAATTTTTTATCATGGATATTTGAATAAGAAAAGATGTAATACAAAATCCACGCGGAAGAAGTCACAGGCAACAGCTAGTCCTTAATAATTATAACCATACACTAACATTTACAGCACAATACAGCACTTAATACAAAAAGTCTCATCCATCACATACATGACCTTAAATTCAAGTACCGATCGCACTTTCAATTGTTTTAATTAAAAAAAAGAATATTGTTTGATTGCGGAACAAAAGGTCACAACAACCGGTAGTGGTGATGATTTCATCAATGCTGTACCTTCACACCGAATTATTGAGACGGAACTAAGAGGACTAGGATGTAAGATGGCGGATGTTTTTGACACCAGGTTCAAGCTAGTGGACTGTAGATTTGTTGACCATTTTCTTAAGTACCTAATACTTATTGAAAGACCTACACTGTCCTCCCATAGACTAGTCACAATGTTATTTGAAAGAATTGTAAAAGCCAATTATTTTTAAAAGAGTAACCGTGGAGTTTCTTGCCGGCTCTTCTCCATAGGAAACGACCAATTGGAACCGTGCACCTAGCTTCTGACGTTTCATAAGTGCCCATGTATGTTTACGTGAAATAAAAATATTTTGAATTGAAAAAAAAGGCTTAGTAAGTTAAGTGCGTGGATATAGGGCTCTCTGTAGTTAAAAGATTTTTTAAATATAATAATAAATGGGAACTAATATGTTTGCCTGCCTCGTGGATCTAGTAGTTCCCGGTTGATGGCAATAGGCTCGCCCCCTATTACATGGTACTGTAGACACTTTAGTTTTTTTTTTTATGCCATTGCTAGTTTGACGGTAACAGTCCGGAGTTTGGATCTTTGTCAAGTTGATGGCCTTGCCTCTTATTATTTTATTCTTGATGTACACATTTGCCTACCTGTTTAAATATAGGCTTAATATTATGTTCTTTTTATAAAAGTTTTACTTATTAATTAATTTAGTAATTAAACAGAAAATGTATGCTTAAAGAATTGTGGAATCCATACTATACTTATTACTTATATTACTTATTAGCTCCTGCCCGCGTGGACCCTTAAAGTAGCCTACGTTACTCCTTATAACGTCAGCTATCTTCCAGTGAAAGTCCCGTCAAAATCGGACGAGCCGTTTCGGAGATTAACCAGAAAAAAATTGTATTTTCGTTGTATGTACCGTATATACTTTCATATGCATTAAGTAAAAAGCTGTTATTTTGACATTACAAACGGACACTTCAATTTTTTATTTGTTTGTTTGTATTACTTATAATTACTTATTTACTTATAATATTATTATAAAAAAATGCCAAAGTAACTCTTTCTGTCTCTCTGTCACTTTTACACTCCTTAACGGCTGAACGGATTTCAATGAAATTTGTAACACAGATAGACCATTACTTGGGTTAGGTTAGGTTAGGTTATATAATAGATTAGTTAGGTTGTAATAGATTAGTTAGGTTATATTATATAGAATACTTTATATCCCTATCGTACGTTCCTGTGGCATAATTTCCGATCACAACGCGGGCGACGCCGCGAGCAAAAGGTACTTCCGAAATAAAACATGGTAACATCCCTACGTCACTTATAAATCTAATCTTACTTAGAAGACGTCGAAGGCATAAAATTGTAGATCTAAGTAATTGCTGTATTGATTGATTGACGTAGGTTGGTCGTGTTTGCTTTCAATTAGAAGATCATAAGTTTACGTCTACTTGTAGCTAATCTATCATTTACTTAAAGACTTAAATGGCTTAGTCATTTGATGCTTAATTTATATGAAATACTGCTAAAATTATAGCATAGATATATGTTGGTTTATGACGTACTTACTAAGCATAAAAGGAACGAAAAGTCTTAGAAGTTTTAAATGACAGGTCCATTTTTAATTAATACCCAATGAACTCTTCCCCTTTCATTTGATTTATTCAGTTGTAATACCAACAACTAATACAGAGCACAGCATTATATTACGATCACATAAAAATATTAGAAAACAAATTTAATTTGATGAGGTTTGACTGAGCTTACTGTACCAAATTCAATGTGTTAGTATTCGTTCGCACATTTAATTTAATTATTTAAAGAGTGGTATCCGTTCGGAATAGAAAATGAATATGAATTGAAACAAATACCAGTGGTAAGTATTAGAACAAAATAAATCTTTTATTCTAAGTCTTATTATATATTCTTGTACATACTAAATATATTTTAGTGTTAGTTTGCTTTTATATTGAAATTAAGGTTTACATACATAACGTAACATCACGCCTTGTTTCCCCGAAGGGTTGGGCAGAGGTGTCTCTGCAGCAGGTTCACCCACATTTCACCAGTTATGTTTTAAGTCCCATGTAATAGGGGGCGAGCCTATTGCCATTAACCGGGCATAAATCCAGACTCCAGGCTGCTACTGAGAAATTTCAGATAGAAAAACCCAATAACACTTTGCCCGACCTGGGAATCGAACCCAGGACCTCATGCTCAGCAGTAGCGCTTGCGACCACTAGACCAACGAGGCAGAATTAAGGTTTATAACAGTAAATAAGCTTCTAAAGTACATGGCCGAACAAATGGTGCATTTATTAAACATGGAAAAACGAATCCTTTTTCCTTGGCACCTGCTATTTTCGTCTTCCATATAGATTAAACTGTTTTAATTTACAAGTTGTATTAATTTAAATAAGACGCCTACGAACTAAAATGAAAACTAAACGGATTATAAACGCGTCATAATCTCATAACACGCGTTCACACTTCGCAAATCACATTGCGACACTTGTATATAACATTGAATCAATCCGCGTTTGTTCAGACTTGTACATTATGTACATCTATATGTACAAGAGACTGTCCTGTCATTACTATTGCAAATGTAATATAATTAAAATTGATGGCTTAATCATCAAGCGCGCTGTTTCAAACTGTTGATCGATGGATTAATGAAAAGAAATATCATATTTCATTCATGTTTACTTCGCAATTTTTATTTGTCAATGTTGACAGCCAATCAAGACGGAATGTCAGTGATTTATTTAGAAATTAAGTACTAGTGACCAAATGTTGTGTGTTTGAATAATTTGAAAGCAATTGTGTTAGTATAGCATTTATGCGGTTTTATTCCACGTTCCATAAAATACTAGCTTCTGGCCGCGACTTTTACGTGAATTTTCTGGTTCTCCCGACCGACCGCATCCCCCGCCAGTGCTATTATTTCCTTTTCGCTTAGCGTTTTTTGCTCGGCTTCCAAGAGTCGTAGCGTAATGTTAAATAGCCCATAGATTTCCTCAAGAATTGGCCTATCAAATACAAAAACATTTTTTCATATCCGACTGGTAGTTCCAGAGATAAGCCCTTTCAAACAAACAAAGTTATCTGTAAGAATCTTAAATCTTTAGCCGCATATAAAAGACATCAACGCGTTAAACAAAAAGGTGTGTAATTGAAAAATAAAAATTGAAGATGTCGTAATGTCCAAAATAACCAAGCATAATAACACCTATACTTGGCATATTATCATAAAATACCAACAGGTGGTTGTATTACGTAATCTCTCAATAAACAGTTAGAGTTTTCCCGAAGATACAAGGCGGTTTATAAAATACATAATTATATGTTTAAAAAATATTGAGTGGCATCGAGTTTCACCACTTCACACCTCCATTTTCGACGACTGCAGCATATTTAACGTATCTATAGATAATTTTAATAATAGATCCCATATATTAACCGACGTCGCCGCCCAACTGTTGCTCTATCTAATTTCTAATCTAACTACAACTTAATTAATAGCCACTTGTTGAAATCGATTTCGAGTTTGATTTATAAATCGAATGACCTGTATTTATGCGGCCTATCGATTCGAATATATTATATCGATTAAAAATAACACGTACCCGCGTATGTTCTGCTTAATTTTGTTTATTTGATGGAGCATTTATCGGAATGTTTATTTTTATAAAAAAAGCGAAATGTCAAGGGGATCAAATAATTATTCGTTTACAGATAAAATGGTATATCAATACGTGTGAAGATTAATTATACTCTTAACGTGTTTCGAAGTAATTAATGTTCCTTGACATAGTAACAGCAGGTTTGATTAGTGATCTTTTATTTTTTGAAAAAAAAAATATTGAATCAATTAGTTATTGAGGTAATTAATTTACTTCTGTAAATTAAGTTGTATTTTGCAGCTTATGTCAGTGTAAAAATGTTCTATAATTTATAAGATTTTTATTATAACCGTATCATCCAACTCAATTTTATTATTTGTTTTTAATACTTCAACCACACAAGAGTACAAAAGCGAACCTAATGCCATAAAAGAGTAACCGTGGAGTTTCTTGCCGGCTCTTCACCATAGGAAACGACCAATTGGAACCGTGCACCTAGCTTCTGACGTTTCATAAGTGCCCATGTAGGTCTATGTGAAATAAAAAATATTTTGAATTGAATTTGACTTTGACAATTATCAACTAAAATTTTCATGAAGGTCTTCCACTAAGTCATTTGTTTGCGATCGATTGTGGTGTTACTTTCCTTCATATCTACTGAAATACATGCTGATATTGCAGATTAGCGGTCATTTAAAGGCATTAAAAAGCAAATATAATTGAATACCCACAGCTACAAGGGATCCCAGACTACTCTAATTACCAACAATTTCTCCCACAGTTTACGTACCCATCAAACTTTCAAAGAGCCGTCAATTTGCGCCTAAAGTAACGGCCCCCTCACACGAGCCTGTTGGCATGACAAGCCAATTTGTTTGACGCGTTTGAAACGTTAATTGCGACTTAGACAGCCGGTGTGAAGGTGACCTTAGGATGCGTTTAATGTTACGTAATTTTGACAGCTGGTGTTTGTTTCATGGGTTATTTGATTGATCTAAGTGTTGTCAACATTAGGCATTTTAACATTAATTGCTGCATAGTGAATCTATGTTCACATTGCAGACTTTAGTACACTTGTATAAAACTCTGATATAAAATGCAGAATCGTTTTACAATGCAGTAAATTAGATAAAGGAAGATTAGGGTTTCATTTTTTTTTCTTTTAATTTCCTACTTCTTTCACTCTTAACATACTTAAGTAAATATTAATAAACAATATTATTCGCCCATTCAAATAAAAATTATACCAAAAACTGTACATCATTTTTTTTCATTGACGAAATGCAACGTCTACTCAGCCCCTGATATATAATTCCCAATCCATTTTTCCAGGATACAGTTAGCCCTACATATTCCATATATACTAATTAACCCACCAATGTCCATACCCTCAGATGGATAGATAATAGATCAGGGATTCCCAACCGGTGGGGTGCGCCCGCCTCGGGGGCATAGAGTGACCAATGGGGGGGCGCGGCGACTCCAATAATAAAGTATAGATTCATCAAATTTTATGTTCTTGGTACTAGAAAAGGTTAAGACTAGTTTCCAAAACCCAAATGTTTCATAATACTTATTTAGGTGCTGTAAAATTAGGTTCAGCTTTTCTGCTTAAGTCTACAAAATATGTTTTTCTATTTCTGTATGAATGGACTAAAGAAAACCGAACCTACCCGAGGCGGCTTGTTACAATTTTTGAGCTCGCTTAGTTCGCTCTTCCATTCTATATTCTCCTGATTCTTCAACTTTTCTGCGTAAGTCGACGAATTAACTCATATTTCTGTTTGAATGATCAAAAGAAAATCTGACCTATCCAAGGAAAGATTTTCGACCTTACCTTTGCTTGCCTTACATTCGTATGTTATGCATGTTAGGGGGCGCGTATGTTAAAAGGTTGGGAACCCTTTTTTTTTTTTTGAGGGTGGGAAATCATCAAATTACTTCTCCCGCTCTGGGCGGAGCGGGAGGGCGTGTCAGACTCTTACTGACTAAAACCCACCCGTGTTCCTTCGGTTGCCCTGTCGCTGGGGGCCACGATCTCCCTTTCGGTTTTCTTCGCAACCCCGGCAGGCATCGGCCCTAGTGGACCCCTTCAAATCTGCTGACATCTCTTTGAGGCGCGCGTGGAACACAACGCGCCGTCGACCCGGGCCTGGTCCTTATCGGACGGTGAGCCACCCATTGCTCACCGCCCGCAAGCCCGCGCCTACGGTGGCCGGAAATCGCCTCGCGATTCCCGACGCCCTGGGCGTCTCCTCATGCGGCGGTTAGGGGCGTGAGGGCGCGGAATTTGCCTCTCCCTCACGCGTTCTGCCTCCTCCATCGCGAGCATTACCGCTTCGCAGAAGGAGGTGACGGCCTCCCATTTCCTCTCGCTCCGTACCATGGCCTGAACCAGGGCCGGACGCAAAAGATCACCGCCGCCGATCGCCTCCACGAGGACACGGTGATGCTCCGCCCAAGCTGGGCAGACCTGCAATAGATAGACTACTCGAGAGTTGATACATTTTCATCTCGGAAAAATTCCCTGCACGGGAGCGAAGCCACGAGCAAAAGTTGAGTTTATTCAAATTACAAAATAATATTTACTGCATTCTGTGTAACTACAAGCAGGATCCGTTAGTTAGTTAGTTAGTTAGTTGTAATATAAAACCAGCTCACTAACCATCCAAATAATCCCACGATACAGTTAGCCCAACATATCCCACATATACTAATTAAGCCAGCAGTGTCGACACCCCCAGACTGACAGACAATAGACTTACTCGAGAGCAACCCGAAAAGGCATCGCACGACTGTCTCCAAGGAACCGCAACAATTTCCTCTGTAGTAATTGACTGTAGGATTTGCATAAGTGGGGTGGTACCGGTGCAGTCCCAACTGTTACACCTACCACTTTTGGTAGGGGACTAATCTTTTGAAAAGTTTCGTGAAACAGTTTTATATGGCTTTAGTGGAACAAGTTTAAGGAAGGATGCCCTAGCTGACCTAGGGTGTGCCCAGCAATAGCTGTCCAATAAAAGAATAATGTTTTTCTGGATAGACATACGATAAAGTGTTAAAAATAACAATGTCTTTTGTAGTCATTGGCTGTGGGATTTACATAGTTAAGTAACGCTACTACCCATGTGCGGCAAACCCGTATTCTATCACTTTTGACTAATGTTTGGATTTTAGAGATTTATTCCGTGACACAGTTTCGATTTTTCAGTTGGATATAATTGAAAAATATATTATGGTGTAAGACGGCAATGCAATGTCCACTTCAAAAATACATGGTCGAAGAATACATCATTTTTCACAGGATATTTTCTAGCCAATGTCATTTAACAACCAACTATCAATTTAGTCTTTAAAATATGTATATTTTAAGGTAAGCATTATCGTCATGTACAGGTTTTTGCGTCTCATTGCAAGATCTTCTGCTTTTTTCCGCCATTTAAAAGGAACATGTTAAGAAGCATGCAGTAATTCAGTTCTCGTATTTAAATATTTCATGAATTTCGTTAGATATTTAAACATTAAACTAGGTACTGTTCTTTAGTTACAGAAAGTAATTTACATCCACAGACTCAATGTTTTTTCTGATTATTTAGCTCATTATTTTGTTTAAGAAATTCTCTAACAAAACGTCCAACTGACAATACCACCACAATATAATCCACGCGAATTTATTAAAAATCCGGATCAGTGACCAAGAGAGCAGTTCTCGGGCGACAGAAATAACAGGCCGCGATTGACGAGATACATACCATTAGGAGCTAACGAACATCTCAATTTAGCTAACCACCTGCAGGCTGGCTTTTAAATAAACCCACTTGAGACCGCGTTAGAATGCTTTTATTCAGCAATGGTGGTATTGAAATATCTTGTTTCGGATATTATTATTAGTTGTGATTCTTTAAGTTCAGAGGTGCTAAATATTTTGTTCAAATCTGGTGATGCTGATTCTTAAGATAATAAAATTAGTAAGTATGAAACTGAATTTATGATTTCATAATTTGAGGTAAGGAATATCTTAATTTAGTTAACCACCTGCAGGCTGGCTTTTAAAAATAAACCCACTTTAGACTGCTTAATAATGGTGGTATTAAAATATTTTTGTTATTTGCATATTTTATTTTGAGAATTCGGTTTGTATATTTTATTCAAAGGTTCAGAATTTTGAATCAAAATCTGATCACGTTGTAGGTAAGTACAATGTATGTTGAAGAATATTAATCAAATAAGTAACATAAATTTTTAGAATAACGTACATTTGTACAATTTGAAATGTGCCAACAGACAGGTGAATTAAAAGTATAGCCATCTTATTTTTTTGATCTCATGGAAATATATGATAGCATATTATAAAGCCTGTTTAAATTTTAATAATAATGTACACGGTACGATGTTGGAATTAAGTATCTTATAAATTGCATAAATATCTGGACTAAGTTGATTTCTGCTGCGCCATGTCACCACTGTTAAGGCTCTCACAACCAGGCACGACCCGACAGCGTGACGGGACTCTAGTTGAGCAATTTCTATGAAAACTTCATGAAAATTGTTCTACTAAAGTCGCGTCGCGCTATTGCGTTACTGCTTTTACTGTTACTGTTAGCCTACATCATCCCACTGCTGGGCAAAGGCCTCTCCCAAACCAAAACCAAAATATAAAAAGACACAGTTCCGTATAAACAAATGCTCTTCACATTAGAATTGATTAGGCGGCGTGCGCGCGCGCAGATCGCTCGCCGCGCTGCTAATTAATTACAGTAACGATTATGGCGCTGGGCACGTGCTCAGCCATTATTTATGGACACCATAACGTCCTATTGAATGTTGTGGGAATTTCTTGGGAAATTATTTGTTTATTTGCATTAATTTGTTTGGTCCACTTAGAACTCTCACTGACTCTCACTGAATTTTACATCGTCTGACTAATACTGAGAAAATCTGTTTATAGATTTTTTAACTTCCTAACCCTAAACTGTCTTGCTCTTTCCGGACGTATTTATATTTTGCTAGTATTCTTGCCTTCTTTAGACAACCTGTCATTACCATGCAGTCACTGTTTTGTCGTCATGCAATGATACTTTTTGTACCCGTCAACAAGTTTCACATTAAATTAAATTAAGATAGTAGATTTTTCAATATTATTTTTTTTGGTTTCCCTCCTTCACACGTTTTCTCATAACACATCTGACATTGGCAGAATTGTCGACATCGGCACCATTGACATAGAAAAAAATAGAATAGAATATAAACTTTTTGTACCTACCAATTTATTTAAAAGGTCGGCGACGTATAATATTTATAGTCCGTTGCATTTTGATGTACTTAGTCAAATTCAAACCAAAAATAGTTCAGATTGTTCTGAATCTTGAACATTGAGCTTAATTACTCCTTTTCAGTCGATTAAACGACGAGAAAAACAACACGGGCTCCTAAACTTTTCGACCTCAAACTATTGCGTTTAGTTCACCAAGAAATACAAATTCCTTACAAAAATTAAGCTAAGTTTTGTAAGGAATTTGTATTCCTTAGAAAATCGAACACCCAGCTCACGTCCACGATATTTAATTACCAACACCGGAGCTTTCCGTGTTTACATTAAGCTAATGTAACAAAACAATTTGTGAGACTTCTTCTTAACAAATGTTCTTCATTTGAATTAGTTAGGAAGCCATTTGACTTCGCTCGAAGTGCCCGAGGCTAAGCAGTTATTATATTGATATTAGGTGAATTTTCGTATTAGTATTTTTTATAGCGTTTTATTAAGTGTTGAGCATTAATATTGTTGATTATAAAGCTAATTTTAAAGTGTTTAAGTGATTTGAAAATTGAATAGTTTGTGAGGAATGTAATTTATTATTGTTGGTGAGTAAGGTTTGTATAAAACTGTGCTGAGTCAAAATATAGAAACAGGAATAATTATATCCCAAGATATAAATAGCTTTATTTTGTTTTACGAATATCTTTATCAATAAAGATTTCTTTATCTGTTTTTTTTAAACAGACTTTGGTTGTTTCTAGCTGTGACTGTTTACGTACATATGATGGTTACCATTTTTGTTAACACACAACTCAAACACGCACCTGTCAAAAGCTCAACAAATCTCCAATTATCCTCAACCTTTACCCTCTGTACACAGCACTGAGTTATAACTCTAATACTCTTAATTTTAGCCCGAGTGGAGTCAAACTATCTGCTCGTAACATTGATGCAGTGCGCCATTCAAGCTGCAATCGCACGCATTAGTGCGACTACGGAGCCATCAGTCTTGTTCTTAGACATTTAGCAAGTGTTTACTTTTGAGGTTGAGTATGTAAGTGATGTGGAGCGCTAATGGTTTTATTGTAGAACTAGCTTTTGCCCACGGTTTCGCCCGCGAGAATGGCAGAAAATTTCCCAAAATATCCCAATGGTGACATCTTTTAATCCTTGTAGTACATTCCGTACTACAAGGATTAAAAGATGTCACCATTCTTGCGTCTATCTGCATTATATAATGATAAAGTCCCAACATTAGATCCTTTCAATACCACACGGAACAGACTTAAAAATTATCCACATCGTCCATCAAACGCAAGATACCCAGCGAACTCAGTGGTCCTAGTTTAATCACACGTAGGTACACAAAAATACACACACCACCACACACATTTACAACACCTACACCGCACAGATACACGCCCACACCCACTATAAATATTAATAATTGTGTCACTCTCTGTATTTCATATTTTTCTGTGTACTTCGTAATTAGCGTAAAGTTTAGAATAATAATAATGTTACACTTACTGTCAGCTGTGAAGCTACCTTATAATCTATATATATAAAAATGAATCCCTCTTTCCCTTGGTCACGGCATCACGCTAAAACGGATGAACGGATTTGGGTGAAATTTGGGATATGGATAGACTTTGACCCGGAAAAGGACATAGGATACTTTTTATCCCGATATTCCCACGGGATCGAGACTTATGCGGGTGAAACCGCGGGGCGCAGCTAGTAAATAAATAAAAGTACCCTATGTGTTAATTCAAATTATAAACTATCTGTGTAAATTTCATCCAAATCCGTAGTTCAACAGTTTTTGCGCCATTCCGAAACATACATCCAGAAAAACAGACAAACGGATAAAAATTCAGTGAAGTCTGTGAGCGCATATGTACAAATACTGATTTAACAACGTCAACGGCGAAGTAAAACATTGTCAGTAATGTGATCTATAGGAGAAGAGGCTTATGCCTTGCATAAATACAATCACGGGCAACATTAGTAGGTCTGATGCGTGACTTTTCCGTCACTAAAAGTACTATAAATTAGAAGTAGTAAGGCGAAATTTCAGCACATTTCATCTAAATGATAATTGGTGGAATCCATTCCGACACTCATGACAGAAACTTTTTTTTTACCAATGTACTAAAATTTTACGCATTTTTCTCTACAGCTTGTCTTATTCATACTTCAAGGCTTGCCCTATCGTCAGTACACGAGTACTAGATGTGAGGGAATCAGTAATTGATTGAGTATATTTCAATTATCTAAGTGTTTGTATTTATCAGCGAACGCGACGAAAGTTGAAGATGAATGTGAGCAACACAAGCTTGCGCACGCGCTGAAAGTCAATGGGTTTTGTGCAACTGCTTTAATTAGTGATGAAATCTATTGGATGCAGGCTGTGAGCGTTTCTTTAGCTTGTGATAGGAAATGGTTTCACGTAACATATCCAGAAGAAAACATTGTGAAAACATTTATTTATTTGTTCTCATGCACATCACATATTTTACAATATATTACTGTCGGTTTTTTTACATGAACTCTGTTTGCAAAACACAATGTTGGTTTGCTGTTTAGTTTGTAGACATTAAATTAACATAATTGAGTCAAAACTTGTTAAATCACAATACATTTCAGAAAAAATATATGTCTAGATGTCGTTAAGATGTCCAATTAACAAATAATAAATAATAGACTATTTATGAGATACAAGGTGTGCTTCAAAAGTTATTGAAATTAACTTTAAAAGATGTCAGGATCTATAATGAATATTAATGATCTAACTAATATGATGATTGTTCCGACAGATAGGCCACGTTTGGCCTTTGATAACGGTTTTATTACACCGATAATATACAAAAATGCCTACTTTATAAAATGCCAAAATATATTCCAATAAACGTCCCTTCATACAGTCAACAAAACAAAAACCATAAACACAGTATAAATAAGTAACAGTATTAAATCTTGGCAGTGACCTTGAAATAATTACCTACGGTCGGTAGATAAACCTTCCGCGTCCGTGCATAACTACCGTGCAGTCGATACTGTTGCGTACTGAGATTTTGAAGCGCGTTGTTCGTCCGTTTTCTATGAAGATAAATATAATACTGTTACTTATTTATACTGTGCCATAGACATTTTATTCAACTCAAATACAAAATAACTCAAGTCCGCTTCCACCTTATAACCGACCGTACACAAATACATCATAAACAACAATTTTCGCATACATATCGTAGTTCACAGCCACGTAACGGTGGAGAATGCATTATTAAAACGTAATGTATACAAACGTTTGCGGCAAGCTCTGATGTTTATCTAATGGTTCAGGAATTCTGCCCGACGAATATCTTGTGACGACTCAGATGTGCCAATGAATCGAATTGTATAAGGTTTTCTGGGTTTTGATGTGTAACAACTTTTCTCTCGCTTTCCTGAAATCAAAATAAAAATAAAACTAACTAACCTAATCTGTGGGAGTGATTTCTTGAAAAGGGATGGAAGTGTGTCACAGGAAGCCCGGGGTGGCGCGAGATATTTGACTTGACCAATGAGCGTGGGCGGTGCTAGAGTTGGCTGCCAGAAACGACCTTGATGAGGCCCCGCCCCTTTAATTTTGCATTACCATAATGTTGCTTATTACCAAGGTGAGATTTCAGATATTACACATCATATGCAACTACTGTAAGGCTCGCATTTTTTTATGGAGACTGATTCAATAGGTAACTCGTCCTCACTAAAAGGATATTTTTGAGGGTTTGCATAGAAACTGCACCAATTCATGTCTTTACAGTCTCGGAACGATACCAAAACTTTTCAGAATCTAGCAAGAAACAAGATTAAGAACACAACAAAAATCCAAAAAAAAAAAAAGTAGTATTCTTTGAGTAGTTTAGGTACAAGATCGAGCAGAAAATTATAAAAAAACTTTGAAATAAATGGTCTTATATTTCCGATTGTAAGGACACAATTATGGCATTATATTTGGAGTAGAAGTACGCGAAAACATAGTTTCTAAAAAAAATAATTCGAATCTCTAACCAAACATCAATCAGAACCGCTCTAATTAATAGACACTAGCCACACAAACACAAAACAATCGCCAATCGTACTGTGTGAGACAAGGCTCACCATATAACTTATCAATATTCTAATCCATCCTCCATTGAAACCCTTTTGAGATACTTTAGAAAGTGTAAATCCCTTACGTTGAGGCGGGCCCATTAGAGACGGGAATTATTCCACAGATAACATATCGGGTGGTCGCCCGCTTATTGTTTATCGATGCTTCCTGGCCGCCGGACGAGAAAGTATGGATCGATACTATCGATTAATTACGAATACTGTTTGTCCCGTAAGTGCGCAATGACATCGATTTGAATTTGGAAGCCAATGTCACAACTTTGTGATTGGTTATCTTTTTTTTTTATTGTCAATTAATTACGTTGCAGATTATGATGCGTAATGCTAATGCTATAGTGAATCAAGATAATTTTTTTTGTATTGTTATTAGGCTTGATATAGATTATGTTTTTTTTTTATGTCGCTCAATGGCTTGCTCCAGTTTTTTCAAGCGACATTTATGTGAGTTAAAATACCATTTTTATAATGTCGTAATTTTTCATGTCGAGAGAAAGGTTTCTTAATAGTTATGCGAGTGATAGAGAGCGCTCGTCGAGTACAATAGTCGAAATAGAGTCTCAATAGAGATGTGTATCAGCGTTGTAGAGACCGCTCCGAATTATCGATTGTTCGTATATTACTCGTGTGTCGATGTAAGGGCAGATTCACATTAATTCTCACATATTTTTAATTTATGGATCGCTTGCTGATATAAATCAATATATTTTTGAATAATATTTAAATGAAAAAGTCGATTTTTTTTACGATTTCACTTAGGTTAATAAAAGGGTAGTTTATAAAAAGAGCAAGCACTCAGATGTGTCGCTGATGGTGGCACGTGTATTGGATCATTTACCTCCCTTCAAAATGGTTAAGCTAATGGTGCTAATCCATGCGTCATATTCGTGAACGGACGCCGTCAGTTGGGACTAGCCATTTCTTAGCTGCCATGGCTTATTTGTAATTTATATTATTTTTTGAATAGTTCTTTGTTTTATTATTTTATTACGGACACTTCTAACGTGCACGTCTTTCTACTTTGTTCTCACGTGTATAATTTCAACATGAATGATGTAACCGATATTTTGTACCATTTTTATTTATTTAAAAGAGTGTCCGTGGAGTTTCTTGCCCGTTCTTCTTCATAGGTACCTTCTACGCTTTGGAATGGGCAACTAGCTTCATATTTCTGACTGACCGACTCCTTGACAGTTCAAAAGTGCCTGTAAATGGTTTAATTGAAATAAATGCTTGTTTGAAGATTTCTTATGCATGGCGTTTTTAAATATAATAAGAAGACCGGAATCTTTCTGACAATATTTTACTGAAAATTAGAATGCTCTAAGTCTAAGAGTAAGCGTCAAAAACAAATAGTCAGAGGTACCCGACTACATAACTGGTTATATCTAATGCTTAGAAACTTTCCTGTTCGTAAGTGTGCAAGCACCCTTAACACAAACATTTCATATTGTATGTGTCGTTACAATTTCTTGTTGGCAGATTGAACGAAGGCATTATACTCATTTTAACTGTTTTATCTGTAATAATGTGCAATTGTACCTAGGTGGGTTCCATTTCACTAAACGATCACAAGACTCATATCCATAACAGTTGAAGATTTCTCTTTATAGTTTGTATTACATGATAATACCACAATGATAATACCACAATGATAATACCACAGTGATAATATCATAGTGATAATACCACAGCCTAAATAAATGTTACTTCACACTTACAGTTAGTCAGTGCAAACATTTTCACACTTATGGCTTGGCATGTGACATTCTTATGCGAGCCATACGTGCTGTGGGCTACCGGAGAAGATTACCTACGCAGGTGGACCTGCCCAGGTAAACCGGAGCGTGTGTTGGAACAGACCTGTGCAGTTCTTGGAATATAAGAAATGTCGATTGACCTGCGCCGACAAACCTGCACAGGTAGACCATAGCATGTATAGCTCCCATAAGAATGTCACATGCCAAGCCATAATGTAGTGTGAAAATGTTTGCACTGACTAACTATGGACTATTATGGAGTAACATGTATTTAGGCTGTGGTATTATCACTGAAACATATTACCACACATTTAGATTTTCAGCTGTTTCACACTTAGCAAGAAGATGACATTTTTTTATTTACTCAATTGTTTCATTTTTGTTCACAGTTTTCAAACGCTTTGACATCAACCACCAGCCGTCTACCACACTCAACTTTGGATTTTCTAAGGTAAGTTATTTTACTTAACTACAAGAAAGAAATAAGGTAAAATTGTCACAAGTCCACAATAGACTTGCCTGAGGACTGATGTATATGAACTACAATTAAAATCTTCTTCGATCAAATAACTGGTGACCGTATCTGTTATAAAGATTAACGACAACTCAGGGTCTTAGGATAGGGAAGTTTCTGGAAAAAGCATATTTTACAGGAAATAATGTCATTCATTTCCGAAACAGGATCCGAAGATCATTAGTCAGAAGCCCGAAAGTCTGACAATTTTATATACCTAAGTTTTTCGTGTTACCCAATAACTAGGTTGTGGGGTTCAGACAGGCAGTCGCTCCATGCCGACCCCAATATAGTTGGGAAATAGGCAGATGACGTTATTGAAACAGGAATGAGAGTTCATTCCTGTTTAAGTTAAAATCCATTGCAAATGGAATTCACGAAAAGAAGGAGAGCTCTCTATAATCACATGCTCTCTTCGTTAACGTCCTTGGAAGGGTCAAATGAATGATGTTCCTGGTAATATACCACATCATTCCAACACACGCAAAACCATACCCTGCCATAACCCCTAACTTAATTAATTAAAACCTTTTCCAAACTTTGTTTCCCACGCCACGTAATTTCACATTTACAAATTCTCAGTTCTTTTCAAAGTACCCGACCTTTTCATCTCTTTTACTCTTATGGCGGTAATCTAAGTGGGATAGGGACATAAAATACATTTGAATCATTGCGTAAGGCTGTATTAGTGGGGTGTGGTCAGTGGCAACCACTCATTATGTTTAATTCTGGAGGTTTTAATCATAAGTTGGAAGCTATTTTTCATATTAGTCGGTATGTATTCATTATAAACTTCTTTATTTGTGTGTACACTCGTATGTTTGGTAAGGTCAGATGAACTATTAATAATTGTTAACCCACTTACGTAAGCGAAATATGGGTCCATTTGTCACATGTTTCAATATCAATCGATACATACATGATAATTGTGGCCCCTACTGACCTCTCTAAATTAACTACAACAGCTGATGTATTTATTGGACATATTATGTCATGTCAAAACCGCTTTCCTACGAGCTTAGGTGAGTTACAAGTTGTTTCTGTTGTCCATCGATGTATTACAAATCTTAACAACTCTTACTCGTAGTACTAATAAAAAATACATGTTGTTTCCATCGCATTGGCAACTTATACTAACCAAGCCATATTATTTACATGACTGAATGAATGAATGAATGAATATTTATTTGTTAAACACAGGTATATACATTTGGTCTTCATTAAAAATTCAGTTGACTCTCTATGTTTTGCCAGTGGCGTACAAATTTATAGCTTAGGTACAATTAATATTAAAAATAAATTCAGAATAATTATAAATTTAAGTATTTACAAATTCACAGTGCTTATTTTATATTAATTAAAATTAAATTCAATAAAAAAATAACACAGAAAACAAAAAATAAATTACACATTCATTAATTAGTAAAATTATATTAATATTATTGTCATTAAGAAATTCATCTACAGTGTGACATGAAAACACATATCCATTAGATAAATAATCGAATCAATATACCATAATTTTGTTCTTAATAAAACAAAAGCGAATCGCAGAAAGTTTGTGTGACAAAGTCGCCATAATGGCGGTATTTGCGATAGTAGCATAACGCGCAATATTGTCTTTATGTGCAAAATTGGCATAATGCGCGATATTGGTGTTACCGGTCGATTGTCCGAGATTTAATTTATAGGATACATAACTCAGGTGTATCACGTTTAAACGGTAATGTAAATTAGAACGGTGAACACAATATGGTACGTTTTAATACTGATATATCTAAGTATGAGAAATGTTTTTACACAAATGAGATCAATCTATTAATAGGTTTTAGTTATAGGACCAGGTTTTGCTATGAATGTTTAAGTGTGTTTACGTTAGATAATCTTAAAGAGCATGTAGCACATTTCCAAGCAGCCATGTTCTAAATTGGTTAGGTATGTTATTTAACACAGAAATCATCAACATCTAGGCTTTGTAGCACTTATAGCCGCGCTTCCACCTACTATTTTAGAAGGGGAGAATAGAGAGGAACCTAATATTTTTGAAGTAATAATTGCTAAGTGTTTTATTAGTAATAATTTATATTCATAATAGGTTCAGTAGGTCAAAAAATAAGACAAGAAACATAAAGAAATAGAAACAGAGTAACCTTTAATTTATAAACGATCTAGCGGACGTAACGCGGTTTCACCCGCGTAGTTCTCATTCCCGTGGGAGTAGGGAGATAAAATATAGCCTATGTTACTTGCTGATAATGTAGCTTCTATTGCTGAAAGAATTTCAAATCGATCCAGTAGTTTTTAAGTTCATTCGTTACATACAAAAATACAAATCTTTACTCTTTATAATATAAGTATAGATATGGATGAGTCTTTTTTTTTTTGGGTGGGAAATTATCAAATAATTTCTCCCGCTCTGGGTGGAGCGAGAGGGTGTGTCAGACTCTTACTGACTAAAACCCACCCGTCTTCCGTCAGGTGCCCTGTTGCCGGGGGCCACGATCTCCCTTTCGGTTTTCTTCGCAACCCCGGCAAGCATCGGCCCTAGCGGACCCCGTCAATTCTGCTGACATCTCTTTGAGGCGCGCGTGGAACACAGTCTGGGCAGATGCTAATTTAACAAGAATAAAACATTGAAATTCGCAAATCGATTAAATAATTACACTTATGACCGTTAAATTATTGTTTTCCGTGAAAATATTGATTATCTCATAAATATTGAACAATATAATTCAATTTTACACTTAATTCTTTTATTGCCAAATAAACTTACAAATTCTCAATTTATTTACGAAGTTCAAGAACTTTACGATTGTTATTATTTTGAATTGTTGTTTTTTTGTTTTATTTTTATTAATAACTATTGAGAAAGATTCAGGTAGTGACTAGCTTAGCTTAGCTATATCATTATTACGCCAATGATAGATAGAACAATAGAATTAGTAGTTAGCGCTTGGTAACACTTATATTACTATTATGATAGAAGACATTCATAAAATAAAATAATAATACCAGTCTATTATTGTACTCCTGTAGGGCAAAGGCCTCTTCTCACACAGAGAAGGCACGAGCATTGATCACCACGCTTGCTCAAGACGGGTTGTTGATTTCAGACTTATACTAACTATAAAGTCCAGGTTTCCTCACGATGTTTTCCTTCACCAATGTCAGTAATGTCCAAGATAAACCCAGAAAGTACATATGAATTGAAAAAGTCACATTGGTACTTGCCCGGATTTGAACCCACGACCTCATGTATGAGAGGCGAGGCCTTAACCACTGGTCCATCATGACAGCATCATAAAATATGACCCTCATAATATGAAGGTCTGTGTCGAGTTTCCAGGATCCACAGGATAACCCTTTGGTTATCATATTTTATGATGCTGTCATGATGGCCCAGTGTTTAAGGCCTAGCCTCTCATACATGGTTTCCTTCACTCAAAAGAGTGCAGGAAACCGACACAAATAAGATAAACTATTCCGACATAGTTGTTTTATGAAAGTACCTATAAAATTCAAAGTACCATCCCAACAGGGAAGTAAAAATGCTGTATCCAATTAATTGCATAAAGAATTCACATCTTTATCAAATGAAAGCTTCGTAACGTCGATTTAAATTCTAATTAATTTATTGTTTGTCATAAATGGAAAGTTCTGTAAAATACTACTACTAAAACAAAAAACTAAATAAAATATGTTGGAAAGTATTTCAATTGTTTTTCTCTTTCGCAGGCACTAAACGGATTCCTAATGATGATGACACAAAACGGCAAACTACTTTACATATCGGACAACGCGGCGGAATACCTGGGACATTCTATGGTAAGCTATTTTATACTCGGTTCTTGAATTGAGCATTACTCAAGGTGATTCCTTCAATGTAGCCCTCGAAATTCAAAGTTTCTTACGATTTTTTGCAAATAAATTTTGAATTTCGCGAGCTTTAACGTTAAGTATGCGAAAATAGAGTTTGACAAGTTCTCAACTTCAAATTTTGAACACAGAAACCGGTTGTAAGGCTACCTGTCAATTTGAGTGAAGTGAGTAAGCAGTGGTGGCCCAGTGGTAATGGTCGTGACTAACGAGTTGTAGGTCATAGATTCGAACCTTGACAGGCGCTTTACTTTATGTAAATTACTTCAGAGCCACTGTTCTCAAAACGGTGAAGGAAAACATCGCGAGGTCCTCGAGAAAACACCCAGGAAACCGGCCTGTCCTAGCACCAAAACTTCGAAGACATGTGACATCTACCCGGCCTGAGTTCGCGTGGTAGATTACGGCACACTCCCTTTCACAGAGAGGAGGCCTGTGTCCCAGCAGTGGGAACATTATAGCCTTTTTATGCTAAGCTACGCTATGAGTAAACATAGAAGAGTGAGGTTGTTAGTGTCCAAAGTAGTGTGGTGAATGTGAATTTAGTGTAATCCTTTGAAGGGTGACTAGTTTGACCCATAAAAAAAAATGCTGTTCCCTATATTTACACGAGTTATGCGAACATAAATGTAGGGAATAGCAGATTTTTTTTCGCGATTTCAAATTTGGTCCCATATTAAAAGTTGTTCATAATGATGTGTAAACTCACGTATTTAAGTATCGGTCACGAATTACCAGTCACCTTGTATATTTTATGTTTACCTAGCACTAAACCTTTTCGCTACTCTCCGCTGAAATTGACAAATAATTTTGTAAATTAAGGCCCATGTTTCACGACGCCACTCAAAGGTAACGTTTTACAAACTCAAATTACCAATTTAGTAGTAACCACCAAAGACGTACTAGTGCTGTGACATTCTTACTACTTAGTTTGTTAGTTTAAACGTTACTATTGAGTAGCGTCGTGGACGATAAGCTTCACCTACACGTTCTATAACCTTAAATAATAAAATCTTGACCACTTAGGGTTATCAATCAAGATAAATGTCAAGTTCCGACAAAATTTTTGCCTAACCTTTAGATGCATAATCTTTAATTAGCCATATCTAATCTACTGTCAATTATCTACATTAACGTTTCGGCTAACACTTCTGTGGCTACTTAAATATCATAGGTTCAAACTCAGCAAGCACTTAATAATCTAAAATGTGACGGCATAAAATCAGACCAGTATTGTCTGAAGGATTCGTGAGTTGTGTTAAGTCCCATTTAATAATTAGGCCCAACTGTAATTTTAAGCCTCGTGCAGATTGGCGCAACGCCACAGTGCGACGCAACTTTAACAAAACCATTTCTTAGAAAACTTAAAGATAGAAAAATTACCGGAGTCGTGTCGCGCCAGTCTGCACGAGGCTTTAAACAGGGAAAAATCCAATCTCCAGGCATCTACTGACAATTTCCCAATCTAGATGATAATGATAAGAAATACTTAGCCCGACCTGACGATCGAATCCGGGACCCCACGCTGACGAGTCCGAGTTACGACCACTAGTCATATCTGTCAAAAATAAAATCAATTTACAACAAATATCTATTACCATTATCCACCAAGATCTTTAAACATGACATTTAAAGACTAGCAAAATAACTGGATAGGCCAATACTTTCAATTTTTGTAACAAAGCACGCCGGTGGGTCCGGATACAAATGGTACCGTCTGACCCCAAATAGTTCCTCGTTAGCCTGCGCCGGCGCACGTGAATTAATCACTATGTTTTATTGTTAGCCGCGCCCGGTATACAGGTTGATGTGATTGCTTTGAAAGAAGTAGGTTTGTTGGAGTTAGGGGTGATTTAATAAGCTGTAATAGTTCAAATGAAAGGTCTTGAGTTCGATCTCTATTCGATGCACTTTTGAAGTGTTATTTTAGATCTAGCGTGTTTTTTTTTGTTTGTCGGGGTTAAGAGAAATACTGGTATGGTAAAATACAATATAAATCCTATATCATAGCTTTATATCTAGGAAAACAGCTTTTGTCTAGCAAAGCTCCATAGATTCGAACTCTGTAATAAACTTATAAAAACGAAAATGAAAAAACCATAACTAGCCTCGGTAGATTAATTTTGTGAAATTATAATTATAGGGGGCGAGCCTATTGCCATCAACCGGGCACAAATTCGGACTCCGGGCTGTTACTGAGAATTACAGATGGAAAACCCAATAACACTTTGCCCGACCCGGGAATCGAACCCAGGATCTCATACTCAGCAGTAGCGCTTGCGACCACTAGACTAACGAGGCAGTCCCTATTACATGGGACTTAAACATAACTGGCGTAATGTGGGTGTACTATAAGTACACCTCTGCCTAACCCTTCGAGGCCTACAGGCGTGATGTTATGTTATGTTATAATTATAGTCCGTAATTTTATTGTACACTTACCTTTTTAGATATTAAAATAACAATAGGTAATATCACAAACAATTTGACATCAACCTGTACCATAATCATTTTGGCGGCCGGTCCGTGTGAAAACTAGCTACCACACATGTATAACCTAATGATTGCCAGTCAATATGTCCAAATTGTGATTAATAGAATGTCGGCACACTATCAAAAAGAATCATAGCTTATCTAGAGATTCATATTTTTTCGCTCAAATGCATTTGTGGCTCTGTTTTGACCACTCAAAGGTGCTTGTCAGATGTCGTTACGGATTAAATGTCAATGATATACAGGGGCCGTAAATATAGCACAGCATGTTTTAGAAAAAGTTTGGAGTCTTACACCAACCGAAGTATTCTGTAAAAATATGACCGTAAAAACTTAAGTGGTATGCGTTAAGGTACCTGATACTGACCTGCAAATTAGAATTTCTCGGGCTACCCTGACGCTATAGCCTTGAGTGAAGTGATCTGTCAATGTATCAATCCTTAACTTCAGCCAGTCTATTCTGTTAAATCTCACCGTGAAAATTAGGCGAAGTAAGCTTGAAGTGAGCTGTCAATAATGCCAATCCCCCCCTAGCATCAGGTGGAATGACAGCTCACTTCAACCTCACTTCTCCTAAGTTTTAACGGTAAGAATTTTACCGAATTGTATTTAAGTACAGTCTCTTCCTAAAGATCGATGTGTGATTTTAACTGTAATATCCGGGTAGTTGTGATTCGGTTTTTGTATTTGGAATCGGTTCTCTTTTTAAATTTATTGATCGTTGAAGGTGGCTTCATTGTGACGTATATTGAGATAGATCTTGAAATTGATAAGAAGCTTACTGGACTTAATGAAGTATGAATCAATGCGTTATGATTACGTCATTGGATTACGATTACCTAATGCGATTGTTTTGCCCTCGGAATTGATACTGGGATAAACCATGTTAAGCTCTGATAAAAAAATATTGATAAACACGCAACATTTTCCTCAATAATTAATAAATAGTTCATATAATTTCCAAAAGTTGGGAGTTAGTTATTCAGCTGCATCCGGTTAGAGTGGAAGCCGATCCCAACATAGTTGGGAAAAGGCTAGACAGATGATGATAATGTCCAAAAGTTTGTACTCTACCTGGCTATTTTTTCACGCTTCTATGGTTGGAATATTATCAAATCTGTAGAAAATACCGCAATAATTCATTCAACATTCAGAACTCTCTCACTCTTTCACTTTTTATGAAAGAGTCCGAAACACACCTACGATGTCGTGAATTACATTCGAACATGTAACACTTCCATTTGCGGTAGACGTATTCTTGAATGGAGACCGCAAAATATCTTCGAACGTAAAGTAGGACGCCGCTCAGGTTAGGAGGGACGACGATCTTCGAAGGGTGCCCGTTAGCAGCTGAATGAGAGTTGCCAAAAATCGAGTTTAATGGAGTGCAATAGGGAGGCCTATATCCAGCAGTGGGTATAGGATGATAATAATGTTACACTTCCATTTTTATTTAGAAATAATATAACCAACGGTAGTTAATTGATTCAGGCGTGACCTTGCGGAAATCCATTATAAAATACAATAGACGTGGATATATTTAGTAACCTGTTCTGCTTGGCTATTCCGAAAGAGCAATAAAAAACCCTAAAAGAAATGGACACGTATTTCAGGTGAAACACATTCCTTTCAGGGTTTTTTTAGTCAATCATCATCCGGAGGATGCCTCGTTGAGAGGTCCCAACGAGGCATCCTCCGGATAACGATTGACTTGTTGCGAACCCGAACACGGCGCGTAGCCACACCAATCGCTGGAAGCAAAGACGCAGTCTGCGTCCAGCGATTGTTTTTTAGCGGTTACTAAATATATCCAAGTTTATTGGAGGTTATATGTTCATAGCGTATGTTTGTTTTTTTTTTATAGCCATAGGTGACAGATATCCTGTTAACTCAACAAAAAGTGAAAGCACCCGGATGCAAAGAATAAGAACTGAATTGCAAAATATTAATTTAAATATGTCCCATTGATCAATAAAAATATATCATAATATCACCACGTGCCTCGAGGGCGAAACTAAATACAGTATAAATTATTTTGCTAAGCTTTTGACACTCAATTACTCTATGATTTATGATATCTAGTTTAAAAAATACTATCTAATACCTTGTAAAGTCAGGCAAGTTAATTGTTTATCAAATTGACTAAATCTGCCTAACCTTTTCCCAACTATGTTGGGGTCGGCTTCTAGTCTAACCGGATGCAGCTGAATACCAGTATTTTACATGGAGCAACTGCCTATCTGACCTCCACAACCCAGTCACTGGGTAATACGATACCCCTTGATAATACTGGTTCTCAGACTTTCGGGCTTCTGAAGACCCGTAACGACTGTCAAAGATGCAAAGTCAAAGTCAAATCATTTATTTCAAATAGGCCCATGTATGGCACTTTTGAACGTCAAAATTTACAAAATAATATAATTGATTCTAGTCGCTCCTTCCAAAAGGTAGTTTTCTCATGGAGAAGAATGGGCAAGAAACTCCACCGTTAGTCTTTTAAAATGTTTTACAAAGTTTGTATAGATACGTACATTAGTAAAATAATTATATGTGAAGACGATGCACCTAGAATAAAATTACTATACCACAATAGGTAAAAAGAATTAAAAATAAAGTAACGACAGATAATTTAATTATGGGATAGACACATGGTACCCACATTTTTACAAACATTTTAAAAGTAGACGATTTTCCTAAAAAACATTAATTAATAAGTCAGTGTGTGAGGAAGTGATCACAGAATGTAAAATCAATATCATATAATACAAAATAATAAATTTTACATTTAAATTAGCAACCTGTTTGATTTTGTCTTGATTCTAAATTTTCCTATGGATAAAGACCAGCATGTTTCCAAGCACAAGGATGCACCAACGGGACGCAACGGGACCAACGGCTTAACGTGCTTTCCGAGGCACGGAGAACTCACCTATCCACGGACTAACCCCGGCAAGCGTAGCTTAACCTGATGGATCAACCCGTGCAGCTGTTATTACTTAGACACGAGCTCCTCCTCCTTTATCAAACTGACTACCAACCTAAATTGTCCGTATATTCGAATCGCAACCCTCATTCTTTAACAGTTATATAAAATGCCTCTAACACGTCAAATTGACGTAGGGTGGCAAAATTCAAAATTCAAATTCGAAATATTTATTTCACATAAATCTACAAGGGCATTTATGAAACGTCAGAAGCTAGGTGCACGGTTCCAATTGGTCGGTCAATAATATTCTTAACTATACATTTGCTGTTATTTTAGGGGTTCATTAGTGCACTTGACTTTTAAGAAAGTTTTGCCATAATGATTCCTATATTGGTCCACAATCAAAGCTAATAAAGACTAAATAGTATCCGATATTAGAAAATTCAAAATAATCCTTAGTTCATCTTTTGTCTATAACTCATCCATCGACAGAGTTCCCACGATACACTTCTTATGAGCCAGTAATGTAACGATCGATAGAACTATTATTATCTCGACTAAACATCAAAATTATACCTTAATTTCTTCGAGATAAGAACCAGTTTTGAACGGAATGAAACCAACCTCCGAGCAATATTTTATTGTTATTCCGCAATTAAGATTAATGATAAGACTTAGACGCAGTAAGTACTTAATCCAAATATCTAGTTTAAAAAAATCTTAAGTATGAGCTCGATAGGAGCGGGGAGGATTCTGTAGCATTTTATTTTATCTTACATTCTTAATTGCAATCAAAATATATTTAAAAATAGCCATTAGTAGGTAACTGTCTAATTAAAAGATTGAAAGAGTACGATGCATAACGTTCACAAAAAGAACAACGTGAGTTCTGTTTCAAATACTTAGTAAAAAAATACCTACACAATCATGTTTAATTTTATGATGTGTAAGAAATTTGTAGAATATGTAGATAAATTAGCAGCCGAATAATTCCAACGGATGACAAAGTACCTACCATCGTAAAAGAAACGTATCACTTTTGCTCTCTATTTTGACAACTTAAGGCTCTCGGAAAGAGGCATGACGCGACGGAGTAACGCAATTCTGGTAGAACAGTTTCCATGTAGTTTTCATAGAAATTGTTATACTAGAGTCGCGCCTGTCTGCGGGTGCCTTTAAGCTTTGGTATGACCGTTCACCGAGTCACACAATAAGGGCTGTCTAAATTGTATTTTTTTTGTTTTTTTTTTTTTAATCTTAATTTCAAATACTATTAAAAATGACAGATTTTCATGACGGCTGTTACATTATGACGGGACCGCTTTCCTTGGAAACTACTGACCGTTCACCATAACTTGTCCCTTGCCGTCATGTTGGCACCATTGCTTGTCAAGCCATTTTGAACTCTATAATTATCGACACTAAGTATGATAAGCAATGGTGCCAACATGAGGGCAAGGGACAAGTTATAATGAACGGTCTGTAAAGCTTTAGAATCTAAACACTTTCGATAGGCATATTCCATTTGCTTACTCGACATTATAAAATCATAAATCCCGAAGTTTATTAAAGATTTACCTCATATCTTACGGACCTCTATAAAACAAAGCTGATATCGTAAATACGCCTATGAGATCAAATTGATGCGTAGGAGTGTCCTAACAGTACTCGTTTTGTTTATAATTTATTATAAATGTCAAACAAAGCGGTTGTTATCTTTTTACACTTCAATAAGGCTGCGTTTTCACTAGATATGCTGATGATTTATTGAGAACTTTAGCGAATGGTTGCAATCAATCAATTAATTCGATTATTATGCTTCAATTCTCCAAGGGTGGGTGGCCTGGCGGCTCACTCACTTCTTTATGGGGAAGACATCCATTATGTGGAAGTGATTTAACAATCGTCGATTTTTTCGTACAATATGATCAGCAATAATATTGACTTGCAAGTCAACACTGCAAAAGTACAAAATTAAGTAGGACTCCAGATTACACTCAACTAATACTTTCATAGTTAATCTTCACACCACCCACTGCAAACAACGTATACCTTTTTATAATCACACGGCACACCATTTTAATCACTCTCGCAGTATTTATGTCATTATTTTTATAATTTTTCACAGTAGTTTCTGGCTATTGTGTTAAACTTTTTTTTGTTTTGCCTTATTAGAAGTTGCCGAGCAATGAACACGCACCTTTATTCTTCCAATAAGTTAGGGCTTATTACCATTATCAGATCATTTGGACTTTAATTGGGTACCAACGAATGGTTTTTATTGCTCGTTCCTATATTGTAATGAAGAGATAACCTTTACAAATGATTGAGAATTAAATGTCAAATTAAAATTATGTTCCCTTTGTCCATTTTACTACCGACTTTTATGCAATGATATTATAAGTAAAAAAAGAGGTAGATAGGTTATACACGCTTCGCAAGAGGCACGTCAAAATTTGGCTAATTAGCCACATTTTCTTCGTCTTGTCTCTTTTTCGCTCCCGATAATTACGACATGCTGTCCTACTTACACGTGTCATCTAATAGCGTGACATTATGCCGTTTTTGAAGAACGAATGTACGGTAGGTAACCTATCTACGTCTTTTTATTTAAAATATCATTGCTTTTAAAATCATTTTTGTAAATCATTATCATGGTGGTCAGCTGTAACGTATTTCGTTATTATGAGAATTTACCAAATATATAATACGTGTAGGTATATTTTAATATTTTAGTTTAAGACTTCGCATATTCATAATTTTCTCTTCTTGTTCTCACACACTAATTGTTTACATTTCTTTCTCATTTCTCCTTTCGCAGGTCTGCTGGAAATAATTTCTTAAGAAATAAGCAGTACCTTTGTACTCTAAACTATAATTATGTCGTATCTGTAAGTATTTTACTGTGTATACATAAATAATAATTTTAAAAAATATAAATAAAAAATAAATACTTCTAGATAGCTAGTTTAGTTTTTCTTTTAAAAATATTAAATGAGCTGCTGATCCATAAGACAGAGATTATTGACAAGGCGACTAACTCTTACCACTGCCAGTAATAGGTAGGCACTCTTCATGATATCTGTTCTTCAAACTCACAATATCATAGCCGTAGCACATGGTATTCTACAAAAGATCGCGGGGAAATCCAGGATAAGAGTTGCACAGACCAGGGAAGCATGGCACATAAGGGAGGAGGCCTGTACTCAACAATAAAACCCCCATATTTTAGCTAATATAGGTAAATACATTACATATATAATCAACCTATAATGTTCCCACTGCTGGGACACAGACCTCCTCTCTATGAACTCTCTATGAGAGCGGGCCATAATCAACCACACGGGCCCAGTGTGGGTTGGTAGATGTCACATGTCTTCGAATATTTGGTTCTAGAATACCGGTTTCATCACGATGTTTTCCTTCACCGGTTCGAGAGCAGGGGTGATGAAATAATTTACAAAAAGTAAAGCGCCAGTTTGGGTTCGAACCTACGACCATAAGTCGCGACCGTTACCACTGGGCCACCATTGTTCTCGCTAATATAAATGGGAAGACTCATTTCTAAATAACCCAATAGGGTGGTCATCTATATTGAAGAACACACAGCAATCTTACAATAACTATTAAAATAATATTCCACACAAAACAGTTTCTGCAAACTGTATAAACCTCTTCTATAATTGATGTACAGCTTAACTAAGCGTAAGATCGAAGATTACAGTTGTCTTAAGAGACAATATAATTATCTGCGCACAATTATTCGAGACTGAATTAATGACTTTAATTACATTATTTATGATGTCCGCTCTAGCAGGAATGTAGGGTTTTTGTTTTTCCCGTTGCGTTTCTTAAATTGTTTAGTGGCTGATGTTTCTACATATTTACTAAGGATAAAAAACGGAAAACTCAGTGGGTAAAGGGTAATTTGGAAAATCACTGCTTACAAGCGTATTCTATTTAGCTTTTTCCACAACAAAGCTCTCATAATACCTTTATTCTTCTATGGGAAGATATAATAAAGGGAACTGCTGACATTGTAGAAGAGTCAAATAAATGGGTCAAAGCTAAATGCAAAGAATTGGCGAAGGCCTTTGCCAAAAAGCACACTGTGAATTGGAGGAGAGATATGTTGTAAAGGTTTTTTTTTCTCTTGTATATTTGTAAACTTTCCTGTCAATGCATGCCATAACTGTGATTAATTATTTCATTTTTGTCTATCGCGTTTCTGTACCATATTCCCTGTAAATTGAGAGGTTTAGCTCTTGTGATACAGGAACTCCTAGTACAAGAGCCAGTTTGTGACTTTGAAGTGTAAATAAAGAAAATTATAAAAAAAAATATTTTAAAGAGACTTCTTATCTAACTTAGTACGACTTATACTTTCCTTGTCATAAAGGCAAGCCTTTTATATTTTTTTCAGTCTAAAACTGACACACATATATTTTAACCCCCACGTTCAAATCTTCCTCTTTACCCCTCCATATGGGCCTTACTAACTTACCCTTATTGTCGCCAAACCAAAGGGGCGGTAACAAACATATCAAAGATTCCGCACCAATGAAACAAGGTCTTCCACACAAGATAATCCAATCCCCCCGTCATCAAACTAACCCCACACGTAGACCAAACCTTACCATAAATAATAGAGGAACGCACAATTCAATATGCAAAACAATGTAATGATAATGCTTTAGACAATGCAC
Source organism: Omphaloscelis lunosa (assembly GCA_916610215.1). Taxonomy (NCBI): domain Eukaryota; kingdom Metazoa; phylum Arthropoda; class Insecta; order Lepidoptera; family Noctuidae; genus Omphaloscelis; species Omphaloscelis lunosa. Next base: position 7,108,145 of record OU744265.1, on the reverse strand, counting down.
TGTCGCTAACCACTATATCGATTTATTGATGTTCAATATTAAATACTTGAGCAATAAAAGTAACCAGCATCCCTTGACCTCCCGAAGCGAATCTTTAAACCCCTCTTACACCTATATATTTAAAGTAATCAAGAGGTGGGGAAGGTCTTGTGAAAACGGTTTTCCAAGTAAGGAATGGGCTGCACCGCGCCTAAGCCTTAGGCAATCCGGTATTTATCATTGCTATTGTGTATATGCGCCCTTTGTGGCTTTGAAGCACTGAAATGACTTCACACTACGGACGATGATATGTCGTTAATGTCAATTGCTATCGCAGATTTAAAGGTCAGTAGGCAAAGTTCGTCTGTCAATATTTTGACTGATTTTTGAATGACGTTACTGAATCTATTATTTAAATAGTCATTTGTTTCCTGTATGGTGGCTGTTTTGTTCTGTAATTAGCTTCCGGGGTAGATTAGTTACATCTTCTGTGTCATGAAATATGAATTACTATTCCAAGTAGACCTTTAAAATGACTTTAAGTCATTAAAGTACTTATTCTTCAATTGCATCTACTATTCACACTCCACTATGCATCGGGTAATTAATTGTGCGTCAAAATATTTCATCTATAACTCCATCTAGTGTATCCTTCCTATACCGAATTGATTAGTTATTTATTAGCAAAATCACACACAAGCTAGACTATAATCCGCGCGCGACGTCTCATCACATTTATTGTAGTGGGGTATAGAAGCCGAGCCCATATTCAGCAGTAGCTTAAGATACTCGGACAAAATTAATCTACACGTTTTTCATTAACTACAAACAAAAGAGCCAATCCCAGAACTAATCAAACTAATTTAAATCATATGTGTTTAGTTATTAATTTTTATATGCCCCCCGACAAGTGTCCGAATCAATCGATGTTAAATGACGACTCGATTAATCAATCGAGACATGTATTCATTTGTATCGCAATTAGTCTGTGTGTTTTCGTTTGTGAATCATTAATCTACATATCCGGGGGCTTGTTTGTCTGTCTGTCTCACATTTGTTAGTAGAGAGTATGTTGTAAAAGGGATGGGCTTAGTCGATGCATCGAATAGTGTACTTACTCTGTTTGTTGATTAAACATCACTGCAATCTTCGATTACAGCAGAATTCTCAGTAATTCAATCGAAACAGATGGAAAATTCAGTTCAGTATTTTGGATGAATTGAGTATACATGTCTTACATAACATCACTCCTTATTTCCCCGAAGGGTTTGGCAGAGGTGTCCCTGTAGCAGGTTCACCCACATTTCGCCAGTTATGTTTTAAGTCCCATGTAATAGGGGGAGAGCCTATTGCCATCAACCGGGCACAACTCCAGACTCCAGACTGCTACTGAGATATTTCAGATAGAAAAACCCAATAACACTTTGCCCGACCTGGGAATCGAACCCAGGACCTCATGCTCAGCAGTAGACATGTACATGTGTGTGTAACATGTCTTAATAGCTTAATAATTATATAATGTAAGTGCTTCGTTAAAAAAAAAAAAACATAGTTACTAGAAAACAGATCCTCTACTAGTTTTTCGATCCTATCATCTAGAATATTAATCTGATTGAGACATTATGAGGGATTCGAAACGGTTCATAACATATTACACAATATCATGCCCAGAAATCCTCACCTCAGTACTTACTTGCTAACTTTGCTTTCCAACTGCATACGAAAACAGATTAATAATCTTTTATTTAGTCGACATAGCCACATCTCTAGTAGTACAGTTAATGACATGCAATGTAAATATTTTAATAGGTGTGTACGGAATGATTTATTATACAAAAACTAGACCAGTGTGCTTTCAAACATATGAATAAAGATAAAATAAATAACGCATATCAAGATTAGTTTATTTGTTTTTGTTTTTACATGTGCAATTCAATGTTTGCTGATCAAAAGATTAAAATGACATACATTTAGAATTTAGATCGACAGTCGAACTTTATCAAATAATAGATAAAGCCTGTATTTTTAAACGATATTGCAATAATAGGTGTCGAAAGCGATTTATAACTTAACAATAGATTGTGGCAATATATTGATATATTGCTGCCTTATCTCGCCTTTGGCTTATTTCTTGTAAGGCATTATACCGACTGTTGTTAATTTTAGAGATATCGGAAATTTATCGGAATGTATTTTCCTTGCTCGCTTTGTCGCTCATTGGTATGAGTTGAGGTCAAATTATAGGCATTTTGAAGGTATACTACTGAACAAATGCCTCTCAGGGGTGCTACACATGGTGGAAGTCTGCCCGGCTTGGGTGGAGCATCGCCGTGTCCTCGTGGAGGCGATCGGCGGCGGTGATCTCTCGCGTCGCGTGGTTCACGCCATGATACGGAGCGAGAGGAAATGGGAGGCCATCACCTCCTTCCGCGAATCGGTAATGCTCACGAAGGAGAAGGCGGAACGCGTGAAGGAGAGGCAAATTGCGCGCCTTCACGCCCCTAACTGCCGCAGGAGGAGACGCCCTGGGCGTCGGGAGTCGTAGGCCGATTCCCGGCCGCCGTAGGTGCGGGCTTGAGGACGGTGAGCAAAGGGTAGCTCGCCGTCCGATAAGGACCAGGCCCGGGTCGATGGCGCGTTGTTGTTCCACGTGCGCTAGGGCCGATGCCTGCCGGGGTTGCGAAGAAAACCGAAAGGGAGATCGTGGCTCCCGGCAACAGGACAACCGAAGGAACATGGGTGGGTTTTAGTCAGTAAGAGTCTGACGCGCCCTCCCGCTCCGCGCAGAGCGGGAGAAGTTATTTGATAATTTCCCACCCAAAAAAAAGGGGTGCTACACATCAGGCGTCAGCATGATTTGGCACAACCGGGCGGCAAAATAGAATATATTATGTAGAATTGTAGACATGTGTTCGGGAGATGCCGATCGGCATGAGCCGAATGAAAGAATATGCGTAGTAATTGCTTTGGGTCGGCTTTATTTAGCAAATACTGTCGAATCGAATAAAGCGACGACGAAGACGTGTCATGGTCCTCATAACTGCCCTTTGAACAGTCTCATTGGCAAAATCACCACGCTTGGAAGACATATTGCTGATTGCGGATACTTGCGGATCTGAACACACAGTAAGTCCTATAGCTGTCCTATGTGTGGCATAATTATGCAGAAAACTCTGAGGAGTCCAGCAAAAGTATTTCTCTTCAAGTCTTCACATAGAATTTAATCCAAAACTGGAGACTTAATTGCCTCTTAGGACATTGTAAGTACCTTCGTATATAAAAAAAAAATGACCCACTAGCCAACCCAATAAAGGTATAAAACCGTTCATATTCAATACTCGTAGATTAATAACACTGATTCATACAAATAATATTAGATATAACTGAACTTCACAAAATCAAGATGGACTCACAGATTCACAATAACATTAGTTCATAGAAATCAATTCCAAAAAATCTAACAATAAAACTGGAGCAATTATTTGCTGTATCATCATGAACTAGATAACGGTATATGACCATCATCGATATTGAAATCAATTGAAAACAGCGAAATATCGATACAAAGTGATGGGTACTAAATCGATTCCCTTTACTCGATCGGTTGGAACTCGATTTGAAATTGTGGTATAAAATGTTGTCGTTTTTTGTCGATGGAATGGAGCAACAATAGCTCAGCAGGTATTCCATAATGGCGGGAAAGGTCGGTAGTTTGCAACCTACTCTGTTTTTTGTACGTTTTCGAGTAGCTTAAACAGTAAAAGCTTATTTTGGTTAGCTACCCATACTAGCAGGAATAAGATTAGCTACTAAACTGGTATAGCTACTTCTTTAATGGAGCAGCTGCTTTAGGAGAACTATAAAAAATTGTAAATATCTTTGTGAAGGATCTCGTTCGCGACATGACATTGCAGGTTCATGATACCATTTCAGTTTTGTCTCTGGGATAAAATGCATCTGCAGTACTTCGGATATTGTATATATGGCCTGAGGCGTTTGTGACCATTCACGCACATCAGCTGGGCCGTCTGCTCGTTTAGCATAATCTTTTACGTTCCCACTGCTGGGTCACCAGCCCGTCCCATCTTTGATGTCCTCCCTCCGGTGACGCCCTAAGCCGAGGCTCGTACCCCACAGGGGGTGCCATTAGCGAGCGTTCACCTAGCTTTTTAGCTTAGTTTGTATGCCCCTGGCTGGAGGCTTTGAGTGTAGCAGCTTAAGGTTTTGGGATTGACCGTTTAAATAGTCATTACCTCAGAGGTCAGCTATGCCTACAGAAAAAAAAAAAAAAAAACTGCTGGTTCACTGGTCTTCACTCTGTGAGAGGACGTGAGCTATATTCACCCCATCTCAGTGCGGGTTGGTGAATGTAACATAATGGACATATGGAAGTGGGTGTCTTATTTTTGCAATCCCAAAATCCTCTTTTTATGAACCTGAAATAATCCCTAAAACACACATTTCAGACCGGCACGCTTAGTAGCAATCTGCCACCCTAAGAAACCACAACTAAAACCATAAACTCTCACAGTTTCACGTCCCAACACTAAGTGAAAGCAACACTACACGGTAGAAATAATTCAAAAGGTACGAATATAAATTCAATGGCCCACCGCGGAGTCGAACCCGTATTAATGTTGTAAAATAAGCAGATTCTGTAAGTAATGAACTCTCGCAGTCTGTTTATTTATTGTATTCGTTCATTGAGAGGGAAAACGCATTTGTAATACAAAATGGCTTTATTTGGTTTGTACAGTTGCTATGGTCTGTTATGGGCGGGATTCTGTTGTGTGCCGTTCTCTACCTTTCTATTTGGTGTCTAAAGCTTGCACTGAGATGTCGATTTACGTTGTTTACATTAATCATCCTCGATTAACTTGATCGAATTTTCAAAATTATTTTTTTATGACAGAAAAAATATAATTTCTTGTACAATATTCTATTGATTCTATACATTAATCTAATGATAAATTTTTAATAATTTTTTTCTTTGCTCCTCTTAAACAGAGCACCTGCCATCCAATCTCTTCACCACCCTTGGTTGACTGGTAGAGAATGCCTAAGGCATTAGGTCCGCCTTTGTACCGTTTAGAGTGTGAAAAGTTTAAATAAATAAATAAATAAATATTCTAGCACTAAAACTAAACAGTATAAAAACTCTAATGTGACATTTACCTACATTTTAATTTCGATACCTACATTGAAAAGGTAGAATTTAGCTGTAGGTAAATGCAGCATTTCTTGAATAATAGTCAGTGAAATAACTTTTGGTTTTGTCCTGAAAAATCTTTCAGAAAAAAATATATTATCCGGTAGGCTACTGCTGACTGCTAATTCGTCTAGAAGTTGCAAGTCAAATTCTTATCACCAATCTCAAACACCGTGCAATTTTACTACGAGTTTCGTTGAAGAAACCACAATTAAAACCCTAAAATATCATAACCTAACGAAGTATCGAAAAAAATAATAACCCACCCATTAATCACTATAAAAATCAAAGCAAATAACTTAAAGTGTCAGTGACGTAATTCACTTAAGACGAAATTTATCGCCAGTTCAGTGAGGTGGTTATTTCTGAGTGAAATCGTGCAGTTGAGGTTTTAGCGAGTAATTTACGGTCCCCTGCCCAATAGTTGGGGATTTATGAGTGCCCCCAGCTATCATATGGTGTAATCCAGAACAAGGCGATTTTACAACACAATTATTTTCTGAGATATTGTATCGGCAACGCCTGTCAGATCTTTAACTTGAGCAGGCTTGGACGAGATTTGATACTTGATTTTAAACGAAATTGCAAAATTATAAGCATATTATAAATAAAGAATTTGGATAACTTTTTCATATGAAGTAATTTTAACGTGTTCTAAAGTTTCTCAAAATTTACTGAAAATGTCATTCAGATTCCTGAAAGTCTTTTCTTTGGGTATCAAATCTTGTGCTTTGAGGTAGCAATGCTGGTTTGTACCCCTTTACTTTATGAGGAAACGCTAAATTACGATATTAAAGAAGATAAAGTTAATTCATATTTGGTATTTCATTCAAAGAACGCTCAACATTAATCGCGGACAGCAAAATCTCCTTTGAAAAGTTAGAAAGAAAGTCACAACGTAATTTATACTTTCTTGACTTTGAATATTTTTGGACAATATTGCTATTACCAAAATCGTTTCTATCAAATTCAATATGCTCATTCATATAAACTTTCAAACGATCCATTTAAATTCCCATAACGCGCTATGGGTCTACAATTAGCGGTTCATAACTGACGTATTTGCATACATTACTGTGTTTACGTATGGTCATCACCAGAGGGCGTGGTCGCCCGCGGCAATTAGATGCAATGTGTGCGCTCAATTTCATTTCTCAAACTAAACAGGAAAAGTTTGTACTCTGTACAATGTTGGTGGTCTATGGGTTAGCATAGCAAATGTCATGTTGTTGTTCGTAGAATGTTGTAAAAGTTCGATAAAGTAAGAGTTAAAAATATTTACCATGTATGGATGACATGCATGACTATTCAGTACGGGCTAAATATATAGATAGGTGGATAGATATATCTATGGAAGAAGATTTATGTAATCACCCAGAGACTTCGAGAAATTCCATAAATCTGCTTTAGATAGGTACTTGATTACATGATGACGTGAATGATCACTTTGGTCTGACTTTATAACTGAGCAAGCAATTGACTACAGTGCAATTCCTACACTGGTAAAGCTCCAGCTTTTCAGACCACATATTTAGGGTTCCAGTTTGACAGTTCAGTCATCTATTGGCAGGTTTTATTAAGCCAGGTGCCAGGAAATACTCTGACGAGTAACATCATAGCTAAGTAGGTACGCGTGTTTTTCGTTCACTTAATCCATATTACATGATCTAGCGAAAATCTTTTGAATATTTTATACATCAAAATAGAGCACAAACCCTGATCTCTTCATAGCCACGAAACAATATTTTTGCCGGTTCACATGGACGCCCCCCACGGGCAGAGAGCGGCGGCTCGCGCATGCGCGTGGGCGGTGGTGCGCGCGCGCACTATTATGTCTTAACGTGGAGGGTTCGCGACAGGTGGGCGGGGCTAAGTGACGCGCCGTGACGTCAAACGTCAGGGGTGAACCGGGGATTCGATAAAATAGAGAAAATGTACACCATCTTGAAAGTACAAAAATTCCGTAGTGAAACAAAGATGACTCAAAACACAGGAACTTACTTAGTTCGAGAGTCGGGAGGCAATTCAACCGAGCTACCTTTTATCCATAATTTGCATTTTTTGATTAACTTTTTTTTTTCTGCAGATTTGGCTAAAAAAAACTCATTCATATTCTAGTGACAATAAAGCAGCCAATTTACTTTATTAATCCAAGAATTTAAAAAACTTCAAAGTACCTACAGTTATTAGCTTAGCAAAAACCACCAACAAAATTTCTGTAACCTAGATAACAATAAGTAAAATCTAATTAATATTGTCGTCTAATCTAAAACTTTTAATAACACTGGCCAATTTATGTTTAGTTGTTGCTTGCATGATAAATTGCTAATGAATGCACTAATCTGTTGGTATATCGGATTAATGTTAAACAAACTTCACACTTTATTGATTTGGTTAATTTCCTATTACTATGACCAAAGTAAGTGTGAACACGGTATAAGAAAATATAACGAGCTACGCCCCGCGGTTTTACCCGCATAAGTCTCCACCCTGTGGGAGTATCAGGAAAAAAATGCTGACGCCCAGATCATTATCTACCCAAATGCCAAATGTCACCCAAATCCATTCAGGCGTTTTAGCGTGAAAGCGTAACAAACAAAAATACAAAAAGTTAAGTTAGTTAAGTTGTTTTTTTTTTTGGAGTATAGAAAACTTCAATGAAAGAATGTAATACAGCAAAATTCAAAGTATTATCTCCTGCCAGCCCTACAAGAAACGCAACACTGCAATCTAGAGAAAATTCTGTTGTGCTTTACTTTACTCGAGAAATATGATTTAATTAAAGTTATTAAAGCGGGCCTAGGTTAATTGAAATTTGTTTATGCAGAGAGCAAAGAGAATTATGTACAACAGTCTACAATTTTATTGACCTCATCTCTAACCTTAGGTCGGACGCGGGCACTTAGGAAGTTATAAAATAATAATTATTGGTTATAAATTTTATCCTGAACTAGATAAACATGTATTTTCATTATTAATAATAGCTTTATTTAACGCTGGGAATACAACAGAGACTTCCTAATAAAAAAGGTAAGTAATGTTCCATTGCGCGCACAATAACCTATAGGTGATTAGAAGTGTCGATCCGTTTTCAAATCGCTTTAATGAAAAAGACGTTTTAATGTGATGATTCTTCTCGGAGTGCCTTTCCGATATATTGATCTAATTCGATTTAAAAATATATATTGATACTTACGTTTAGGTATTTAGCTTAGCTTATTTCACATGAATTGGCTTTGCCTTCAGGTTGCAACTGTTGATAAATCGTGTAAATAATCGAGATAAGGAAAAAACAGAGCTGAAAGAGTATTCATATGAACTTTGCCAGGTATATCTACTTATGATATCGTCAACTTAAGACTCTTTATGCCTTAAGTGAGTAACCTCCGTTTAGACAAGCCTGCATACTTGATCTCATATAGTTGCTTAGTGTGAGGTGATAATATATTGGTCATACTGGTCTAAAGTAAGCTGGTAGCTAAGTAATAACAGTCGCACAGGTCGATCCATCATGTTAAGCTACACTTACTTGCCGGGGTTGGTCCGTGGATAGGTGACCATCTTTACATATATAGACTCCTCCGTACTTCGAAAAGTACGTTTAGCCGTTTGTCCCGGCCATCATTCGTGGATTTTTGACAGTCGTTACGGGTCGTCAGAAGTCCGAAAGTCTGACAACCAGTCTTACCAAGGGGTATCGTATTACCCATTTACTGGGTTGTGGCGGTCAGATAGGCAGTCTCTCCGTGTATAATACTGGTATTCAACTGTATCCGGTTCGACTGAAAGCCGACCCCAAGGGCTAAGCAGATTGACTGGTTAAAAGTGATCGTTGGTGAGCATCCTCATTCTTCTGTCCTTATCATCCCAATTGAACAAAAAAAAAAACACAACTACACCAAAAGGGAATGTTATTTCTGCCAAGTCTATTTTGACAATCAACGTTTAGATACTTAAACAAACGATATGCTGATTTTGAGCCTCCATGAAAACCGCTACTTTGTATTGAGTTAAATTTAAATCCATGCACCAAACGACCTAAACATTAGCAACAAAAGAAAGGCCTAGCGCACACGGAATGCTAATTGCGGAACCATCACCATCAGATCCGTCGCCGCAGAGTTAAAGCAAACGCTTTTATTTTTAAAGAGGCGTATACTTAGGGAGATTGGCTCGACATTTTCATCAGTGCGCAAACCGCAGCCTGTATTATTTTAATCGCAGAGCCGCCACCTTACGGCGTTTCCTACGTCTAGAATTATTTTGTGGATGAATGAGTGTACGGACTTAGTGTTATTGTTTTAATGTCTGAGCTGGGCCCAGGATAAAACAGGAAGTGTAGAAAATTACAAAGCTAGTTAATTGATTCAGGCGTGACCTTACGGAAATCCATTATAAAATGCAATTGAAGTGGATATATTTAGTAACTTGTTCCGCTTAGCTATTTTTAAAGAGTCTTAAAAAGACCCTGAAAGAAATCGACACGTGTTTCACCTCTCAACGAGACATCCTCAGGATGACGATTGACTTGTCGTGAACTCGAACACGGCGTGTTGCCACACCAAGCACTGAGCGCAGACTCAGAGGATGCCTCGTTGAGAGGTGAAACACGTGTCGATTTCTTTCAGGGTCTTTTTAAGACTCTTTAGAAATAGCTAAGCGGCTATACTAAATATATCCACTTCAATTGCATTTTTTAATTACAAAGCTTCACAAAACAATTATATGAAAAGGATGTTTAGATTTTTAAGTAAAATACAAGTAGGTTACTTACACTAGTAGGTACTGCCTCGTTGGTCTAGTGGTCGCAAGCGCTACTGCTAAGTATGAGGTCCTGGGTTCGATTCCCGGGTCGAGCAAAATGTTATTGGGTTTTTCTATCTGAAATTTCTCAGTAGCAGCTCGGAGTCTGGATTTGTGCCCGGTTGATGGCAATAGGCTCGCCCCCTATTACATGGGACTTAAACATAACTGGCGAAATGTGGGTGTGCCTGCTACAGGGACACCTCTGCCCAACCCTTCGGGGAAACAAGGCGTGATGTAATGTTTATGTTTATGTGTTATATATAATTACAAGTTATGAGTAACGTCGTCCGACACTGAAAAAATATAGAGCTCTTGCATGACGTGCTTGTGCCATATTTGTGTTTTTCCCTTTAGAAGCTCAATTATGGGGCTTAGTTCTGCCAAAATGATTTAACCCAACAAACAGATCAAAACTAGCACTAGCTTTGAAGTCCCTAAGTAACTAAAAGAAACAAAAATATTATTGCGATCAACCTACATAAGCTGATGTTCTCGAGTCTTCCTTATTGCCGATAGCATATAAATCTAATACTTTCTGTCAATTTCCACAGGAGGACCTCCTAATCCACGGCGACAGCGTCTACGATGTCATAGACAAACAAGACCAGCAGGCGGTCAGGACCGAGCTCTCTCGGGCGCCCACCGACGGAGAGGACCGGGTGTTCCTCTGCCGCATGAACGTCGCCAGAAATGCCAGGCGCCAAATGCGATTTGGGGATCAGAAAGTAAGTGTTACGTAGTTTCCAGCCTAAGTGGATGCAGCTGAATACCAGTATTTTACAAGGAGCGACTGCCTATCTGACCTCCAAAACCCAGTTTCTGGGTACCTAATACGCGCGATACCCCTAAATAAGACTGGTTGTCAGACTTTCGGGCTTTTGATGACCCGTAACAACTGTCAAAGATCCACGAATGACAGCCAGAAGTAACGTGTTAACGTGCTTTCTGAGGCATGTAGAGCTATTGGTATATAAAGATGGTCACCACGGATCAACCGCGGCAAGCGTAGCTTAACCTAATCATTCGACCCATTAGGCTGTTATTATTTAACCATAAGCTTAAGACTTTTGAATCAAAGACCTAATACTATTAAGGGAATCGTTATTGACTCCTGTGAACTTTAAATTTTGAAAGTCATGATTAACAAAATCTAAAAAGGGTGTTGTAATATTAATTAACGCACTTTTAATCGTCAGTAATATAAGAGAATTTGTTTCAATCATTTATCGTATTAAAATTGTAACGTCAGTCAAGAGGCAAGAGGTCGGATTTTGGAAGGATAGGTTCTACTGTAAGCGTTGTTGACTTCCTTGATTGAGCTAGGGTTCCACTGTAAGCGTTGTTGACTTCCTTAATTGAGCTAGGTTCCACTGTAAGCGTTGTTGAGTTCCTTGATTGAGCTAGGTTCCAGTGTAACGTTGTTGAGTTCCTTGATTGAGCTAGGTTCCACAGTAACGTTGTTGAGTTCCTTGATTGAGCTAGGATTATTAATCACTGCAGATGTTGGGGATTAATTTTGTGAACGATAATTCCTGAAGATTAATATGTTTACAGGGACGAAATACCAACACCTTATATCCATTCATAACATATCATATCGAAAATTTAAGTATTTTTATTCATTTTGCTCTTTCTAATTCATCGTGAGAATTGAACTAACTGATTACACTAAATTTTAATTGGTATCATTGGTGGGATTACCTACCAAAAGAAAAAAACAAACATTCTTTTGATTTAAAGTATTTTGGCTCTGGCAATAAAATAATAGGCACATATTAAACAGCTCAACTATAAAGTAATTATATCGCCTACACTCGAACCTGGCCATAAAATATTATACATGAAATCGATGAGAGCATAATTAACAAGTTTACTTTCAAAATGTTTAAGTGAATATAAATTGTACATATAAAGAGGTTACGGACAGACTGACAAATTGATAGGCTTCGATACACTCGCGTTATTACAAGTAATTGAATGCTCACGCGCATGAAAGCTCAACTTTTCATCGTTTATGCAAATTCGACCTTATTTCATTCAAAATAGAACAACTTTTTTGGTTGGATATTTGAGTTGGTATAATGTATGGATGTTATTTAGATATTGGTCGTTATACAAATATTTTAAGATTATTTCGAATTAATAACTCAATATTTTACTGATCTTCATTGATTTGTGACGCCAAAGTTGTTTATCTTCGTCATTATTACCTCGTAAACGCCGGAAACTTCAATACGAAATAAAAAACTAAAAAGAATACTACACACAACACATCACAACACACACACACATCGCCACATATAGTAATTTAGTGGTAGGTAGTACCTACACATCAAGCACTAAATATCATCGAGGGATTTTTAATGCAGAGAGAGACCATCGTTTACAGCACACCCACAGACTTTCGTTAATGATATTAATTTCCCAATGATAGAGCCATAACTTCTCATAAAGTCAAGCCTAGCATTATTAGTCATGTTGACATAAACTACAGCCAACTCTCGTCGACACTCTTCTACAAGTATCCTAATTTACTGATTATACCACTTAGACTAGCCAGCCAGCAGGGCAAATATGCATACTAGCTAATAACATAAAAATAATAAAAAAATAATAAATCAAATAAAAAAATAATAATAATAATAATATTTAAAAAAAATAAATAATAATATCTGAGCGCATCGATATAGTTCGCTTTTCTTAATTTTTATTAACACTTTGAAGGACACTATACGCCCATAGGCGTCATAACAATAAAACTTCTATTGTGTCTCGTGTACTGTCCTCAAAGTGTTAACGGTTTAAACTGTCAAGATTTGGTCTATACGCCATTACATTTAGGTATCTACTTGAATTTAGAATACTCAACTATAGTTTGACCAATACCGCTGTACCGCGCGTGTGTGTTTAGGGATGCCGTCTCGCCGTCTCGCCACGCACATACCTAAGGCGCGGTATAGCGGTATCGGTCAAACTATAATAACTATAATACATGAATACTATGGTGATTTTTGTCGTCTCACTTCAATATATGAAGATAGAAATATTTTTGTTACGTCAGGATTGACAGCTCTCGAACTCTTCATCTACATTATAATTTCAGCCAAAAGACGTCCACTGCTGGACATAGGCCTCCCCACAAGCATCGCCACGTCGACCGGTTCTGTGCTCAAACCCTTCCAAAAGCTTTAATTCAGTGTGGTTAGACGCTCACATTTTTTTACTTACAAAAACCTAAGTTCTATTAACAAGAAGTGAAACCCCAACTAGATACTAAACAAAATTAATAATTCATCTCGTAACCACATCACGATCAGTTTTTATATAAAATTAATTAGACCCATTTATACCTGCTTAAATCAAAGCGATTAGTAGCCTGCTTTCAAAGTAATTATATTGTGGCCATAAACCGATGTGATCAGCAGTAATCAGGCTTATCAGATGAGCTATAACGAACGTTGGTTTATTGGAACCCAGTTAACACTCACGGTACATCGTGAGAAAAGCGCCGAATCTTTTTGAAGAGCGTCAAGTTCCGGTATAAACGGAAGTCGTGTTTGTATCTAGTTATGTAGCTTTTATAACTATTCTATTGCCAATTTGTAAGGATTTATGTGTCCTTCGTTTTGCGTTTGGGAAATGGTTGGATATTAGTCTCTCAGGCGAGATGTAGGTCTAGGTGAGCCATTGAGACCATCATGACATTTTGAGCTTCTTCATTTCAAAGGTACAACTTAAACGTTGACAAGTCTTAAGCTAACTCAATCTGCCTAGCCTTTTCCCAACTATATTGGGGTCGGCTTCCAGTCTAACTGGATGCAGCTGAATACCAGTAGTTTTCATGGAGCGACTGCCTATCTGACCTCCACAAGCGAGTTACTAGGTAACAGGATACAACTTGGTAAGAGTGGTTGTTAGACTTTTGGGCGGCTGACTACCCGTACCGACTGTTAAAGATCTACGAATGACAGCAGAAACCAACAAATTAAAGTGCTTTCTGAGGCACGCAGGGGTCTCGATATGTAGTGCATGGTCACCCATCCACGTGCCGAAATCAGAAATCAGAAAGCTTTATTTGTGAACACAGGTCAAGTTACACATAGTGTGAGGTGTTATAAATAGCTAGATCCTCCATGTTTTGCCCAGAGGCGTACAAATATAATTTTTTAAGTTTAAAAATAACAAATTGGTGAAATTTCGTCAACTTTCACGTCAGTAATAAAATCAGTTTAAATAGGCATAGCATATCAAAAGAAAAAATAAACATACAATCAATTTCTAAATAAATGTCAAATGGTTCAATTACATGCCATAATTAATAATGATAATGTCGAACAAAATTCAAGGTCATTAAAACAGGTCAGGTAGGGTGTTCTAAGGCAGTAATTCAAAGCGGCAAGCGTAGCTTAAACTTCGATCGACCCGTGCAGCTGTTATTATCAAGATCCCTTCCAAACCTTAAGCTAACTCTCATCTGTAAATTCCACTCTAGCCTCGACCAAACAGAAAAATTGGCAATAATGGTGATAGACTAGGTACTTCACCCAAATTGAATAATAGTAATTTCTTACTGGTATGACTTGCAAAAAGCATAAATAAACCTTGACGTAAGGTTTATTTATGCTTTTTGCAAGTCAATACTAATGAAAATTAACAACTTAACAACATAAACTAAACAACGCCTCATTCAATTTAGAACATTCGCTCATAATAATAATTCACCTCGTGATTTTCAAAACAAGATCATTTCAAATAACTCAACTTAGGCCTATTGCCAATACATTAACTAACTCAGAAATAAGGATACAGCAATAAATAAAGATTACTCTAATCCCAACACCCACCAGTTAAGTGGCCCGATGCAGTGGAGAAGTAAAACACTTGAAAATAACAAATGACAACTATCTGTGCGTACGCTGTAGGAAATTAATATGGCGCAGGGGCACGTGTTCAACCATTTGTAAGTTTGCACCCAAGTGTTGGGTGTTTGATTGGCTGGTTATTGCACATTTGTTAAGGGAAATTGTATATTTGCATAGTAGGTACAGTTGTGAGGTTAGGGAGTCAACTGGGTCTAAATTCTTTGTTATATTTGACTGTTTTCCTAAGGCGATTAATACGATGTTTTTTTTCTAGAGGTGACCTAGACATCGCAAATAAACAATTGCTGAATGACATGGTAAACCTTTAACATTTTTTGTGGCCTTACGTTTCAGCTCGCGAAAAAATTATTACTTATAGAATGATTTTTTAGATGACTTAGTTCGATGATAGATAGATGTACCTACCCATGGCCAGGTTAATCAAGAATTGGCTTAATCCCATTGCTGGGAGTTATTTTCATAGAGACTGTTTTATTACTTAAATATATTGAGACATAATATCAAACTGTAGGTGTTCGATAACAGCTTATCCTTTTCAGCTGTCTATGAGCCATGTCAGTCCGATCTAGGACCTATTGTAGATTAATCTAGATCTATTTAAATTCTAGAGTATTTATTTAAATTGGCTGTTGTATTGTTGATACGTTTTCGTATTGGGCAAAAATACCCAATTACCGGTATTTATCACCTGAGTTGGGCTGGGGGCCACTTGCCACACAACAGTTCAGATCATTACATACCAGTACCTTACTGGGTGCAGTATAAGAGGTGTAGCTATACATATACGATGCAACATTATTATAGCTTGGCAAACCTTAGCTAAGTTTACCAGAATAGCATGAAAACAGGCATCTAATATAGTTTTGATCTATAATTATGTACAATAAATAAAATAAATAATAAAGTTAATTTAATTCAGAGAATTATAAATCCACAATTCACAAAAATTAAACATTAAAATTAAAATACTAAATACAATTCAATTCAAATAACCCTCTTAATAAAGGATCTCCATAACGGAAAAGAGATCCTGTCTGCTACAGTCTTCAGAACTCCGTTGCCACTCATTCTGCAGATTAGGGATGCAGTTTTCTTGCGGATGACGGCATGAAAGCCATCAGTGCGATACTGAACAAACATCCCCGATGCAATACAGAAGCGAGGCAGCCCCAGCATCATCCTGAAGATGTTATTATACTGGACGCGCAGGACATCCAGCGATCTTTTTGTGTGGCTGACCCACAGATTTCCCGTATAAAAGCTTTGGCAATATGCCTTAAATAATAAAGAACTGGCCTACTGCATCAAGAAAAATAAATTAACGGATTATCTTTAATTTTATGTCCAAAAAAATATCCATTTAAAGAATATTTTGCCTTGACCCTGCAGTGAAACAATACGGGCTAATTATTATATTATTTCCTTTATTTCATCTATATACATATCATTTTCATATCTGCCTCATTGGTCTAGTAACAAGCGCTACTGCTGAGTATGAGGTCCTGGGTTTGATTCTCGGGTCGGGCAGTGTTATTGGGCCTTTCCATATGGAATTTCTCGGTAGCAGCGCAGAGTCTGGATTTGTGCCCGGTTGATGGCAATAGGCTCGCCCCCTATTACATGGGACTTGCATATAACTGGCGAAATGTAGGTGTGCTATAGGTACACCTCTGCCTAACCCTTCGGAGATTACAGGCGTGATGTTATGTTATGTTATGTGTTACATTTTTAAATATTTTTATAAATACAAAAATAACAAAAAATATTAAAGAATGCCTGTATTATTTACATATCTATAGGTACAGTAGGGAATTATTCAACCTTCGACAAGAAAGAACTGAATAGGTATGATCAATAAATTAACTTAGCTATCCACTAGTACCCAATGAAGCAAATCGAGGAACTAAAAGTCACAAGACCCACAATTTCCTACTAAGTTTGGGCACAACCTTACGACACGTATTGACTAGTGATGCCTCAAGGATGAGTAACATCTGTCGAGTCGAAAAGGCCATCCAATGAATGAAGGATTGTACAAGTAATTCCATACTTGATGAATATCATTAAAATATGCGGCGGTGTTGTATTATTTAAACTCGAAAGGTTATGAGCAAGCCTTCAAGCATTTCCGATAAGTACCTTTTACCGCTTAGCTAGAAAGGTAAATACATTTCTGAATATAGAGATACACGGCGAGTTTATTTATTAGCATAATGGACTTAAATTGGAGTCTCTTATGCATTTTTGTTTTATATTTGTGCCGGTCGTGGAGTCAAAGAATAGTTTAGCACATAGGCTATCTTGAAAAGTGTCTGTTAGATTAGGTTTTGAGGAAAGAGAACAATCTCACTTCTACCTGCTAAAAAGCATAGCAATATACTTACCTACTTCGATCACAAATCCGTTTAAACACTTTTTTAAATTGGGAAATACAACACATGAGGCCGGAATTACGTCGCGTAATTCTGGGCAGGTGTGTCGTTACGCTAAGGTGAGGCCCTTGCTGCAGCGCTGGTGGGCTAATAAATATTGAATAAAATTAACATGCACCAATAACTACAAAGATCGAATTACAACATGGATTAATCAAACATTCAGTGCAACTTCCCCTAACCACATTAATTTTGCTGTCCACCAATCGCAACCCGGGCCTTATGTTACATTACACGAATTAATGTTTATTCAGCGAGGCGGCACGCCTGTAGGCATTAAAGTATACGTATATTGTAGGACAGATTATTTAGAAAATAGCATGAAAGTCACGCCTACTGGGAGCGAGTGTAAGTTTGTGTGGCCGTATGGTAATGAAGATGTTAGGAAGGGATTCTCTGTTACTTTTTTTCGCTCCGGTGGTTGAATTATGTGTGAAAAACATGAGTTACTTATGTAATTCATTGTGGAAGTGGGATTCTGTGATGTTTAATTAGGCTAAGTGGGAATTAGAAACCACGTTATAACAGTGGTGATAATAATTACTAAGTATATAACAACTGAAAAATCTTGTTCTACAGATTAAGAATTAAGCCCAGAGCCTTGCGCTTGAATGTTGCTCTTCTTAAAACTTAACCAGAATCAAAATTCAAAGCAACCGACTTTTATGAGAAAATAAATCTATCATTTTAAACTTAGAAAATATTGTGTGGATACTGGGACCCATTATATTTGTGTTTTCACGAAGTACGTTTTCACTTGCGTTTTCCGGCAATCAGTTTAAACCTCGACAAGTCTATTAAGGACACACAACAATCGGCGAAATGATTCGAAATATTATATCCACGAGTTGTTTGACAGAATTGTAATAGCAATTGACTTAGTACGAGAAATAAATACTAAAACCGTTTCGCCCTCAAAACGGTTTATTTGTACCGAGCCCCGAGGCTTAACTAAATTAAGTTACTAAAATAAAATGTTACCATTTTACCTGACAGTTAGTTATAACTAACTTTATTTTGACGGTTAATTCCCACTATATAACACAAATCATAAAATACAAAGTAAAAGACATTCCTGCAGTGCAATACTAAGGAAACAAATGCAATTCTGATGATAATGAGGTACTAAATAATAGTAATTTCAAACTGAATGTGTCTTAAGAAATATATCTAATAAATAATAATTCATTTGTTGACGTACTAGGTTATAATATGAATAAATAATTTTATTGAATTATTATTGACGTGAAATTACTTAGCATTGGTGTACCTACCTATGTATTTTTTTTTCAGGTCTTATTTATTTGAACGAAATTCTTTAACACGGCTTGCGGTAGGACTAAACTGGTAGCAATCGTCACGTAACGAATAAGTGTTAGGTATACCCGAAAAAGTCCGTTTTAAGGGTCAAAACTCTTTGTTTTTAGGGTTCCGTGCCTCAAAACGTAAAGACGGAACCGGATTTTATATTAAGGATCACTTCGTTGTCCGTTTGGCCGTCTGTCTGTTTGTCAGTCTGTCAAGACCCATTTTCTCAGGAACGCGTGGAAGTATCAAGTTGAAATTAATATCAAACACGTAGACTTATGGTCCCAAGAGCTCTAAAAAAATCAAGCTTCTATGTCAACGCAATAAAAAAATAGGGCCATTTATGTGACATATTTTGGTACTCGCAAATAAATCAAAACCTACAGGGTACTTCCCGTTGACCTAAAATCATGAAATATGGCAGGAAGCAAGGTCTTGCAGCACAAGTAAAGGAAAACTTCGAAAATCGTTAATTTGTAGTTTTATCACATTTTTTTTACGATTACAAAATTACATTTGTAATTGGAGAATTGACCGTGACGTATATCGATGTAGGGGAGAACATGTTTTTCAACTACAAAGTAAAATTTGTTTTTGGGATAAATTCATCCCAACTACGGAACCCTTCTTTGTGCGTGATCCGACATACACATGGCCGGTTTTTTAATACAGAGAAACTTGAGACCATACTAGATGACTCTGTTCTAATACATAATTCCTATACTATTAAACGAGCAATATTTGTATGTATACAGTCATATAGATTTTTACTCACATTTTCGAAATCGGCTCTAACGATTTCGATGAAAGTTGCAATAAAGATTTACGTGGGCGAAAAATCAGTCTAACTAGGTCTCATATCTGGGAAAATTAGTTTTCTCTATTTTCACAGCCTCGGGAATGTGATACAATATTGGAATACCTGGACGATATATTTATCTTTTTTCACCCGAGCAGAGCTCAGTCGACCAGATACTACTTACCTATATTTAGAACGGAACTTCGTTCCAACCGGGTGTCCCACGATAGCTCCCTTTTTTGTTTAATGAATTTTACAACCTCCTTGATCATTATTAATCATCCTTGGTTTCTTTGCGTTGCCTTGTCGTCATAAATTTTATTTATTCTTCATAATTAGATAGTTCAATTAGTTACTTTTCTCTAATAAAGGTATCTCATCAGTGAGAGGTAATTGAGAACAGTGGTGGCCCACTGGTAACGGTCCTGACTTACGAGTTGTACGTCGTGGGTTCGAACCTAAACAAACCCTTTACTTTGTGTAAATAATTTCATCACCACCGCTCTCAAAACGGTGAAGAAAAGCATCGTGAGGAAACCGGCATGTCCTACAACCAAAAATTCGAAGAAATTTGTGACATCTACCAACCCGCACTGGGCCCGCGTGGTATATTACAGCCCACTCCCTCTCGAAGAGAAGAAGCCTATGTCCCAGCAGTGGGAAAATTATAGATTGATTATGCATCAGTCACACCTTTATGTTTTATGGGCTTTCCAAATTAAACGAACGATAACCAAGCTACGCTTTCTGGCTTCAGACATGATGGTCCCTGAAGACATCACAACCAACCAGCTCTCATTTCTATTTATTTCGGCGCGGTTCAACAAGTCTTCTCCTTCATATATCTCTATCAACCGTCATCTCAGTATTCACTACTCTTTTAGCCTTAATATTATGTATTACTAACTTTAACCCGTGGTTTCGCCCGCATGGGGGTCATTAATTATCCCACGGAAACGTACTAACGTAACGCGCACGGCAGTAAAGCTCCCAGTCGGTATGATTTATCCGACATCTTCTCGACAGCCAAATTATACAATACCTTTAATGAATTTTACACCTAAACATTCCGCATGAATCATTCCGTCCATTGATGAAAACCGTATGAAAATCCGTTTGGTAGTTCGACAGATAGACAAGGCGGGGGGCCTTAGTTTTATATATACTGATTGTCATCTTTCACACAGTTCATTTTTAAAGACATGGATTGTAAAGAAATAAATACTCTTATAACAAACACACCATGGACAGCTAAGACTAAATAATAAGGCTAAATCTTTTTATAGACAATAATTTGCTAACTATACTTGTGACATAAAACTCAGACTCCTACGCAATAATCATTGACCAGGAACCTCATTACTCTCATTACTTTATTAAACACAATTTAATTTTATGCTCAACAAAGCTCCTACACATTAACCCTTTATTTCGTGGCATAAAATATATGATATACAGTTATTACGAATTATTTTACTGCTAAATATATAAATTGTATCCTTAAATAATCCAGTTATTGAACCAAGCGAACAATACGCAAACAATAAAACTTCAATTTAATTAGTACCGCAAATTCAGTTAATTTCATGTGAGTAGCCAATTCAGTATACTAAAGTTTGCCATTTAGCCAACCCACTTTGGTCCGATATCACAAGTTTAATGGTATCGCTTGATGAAGTTAAGAAGGACGGTCGCTAATGAGGTTTATCGGTGCGCTTGCGCGATGACACGGGCGATGCCTGCGTGCGCGCATTGCTACACACCGGCTTGTTAGCGACAGGTAGCTGTGCTTTGATTCAAGGAATTAACGTAGTAAATGTTAATTGATAGACGATGGATAATTTTGTATGCTAATGTGATTGTGATGATGAGGATGAGGGGAATGTATTTTTAAACTTTGAGTAAGTATGTAACATTACGTTGATATATTTTTTTGCATTTATCTGTGGAGGCTTACAATCTAGCTGTGTATTATTGTTACTAAAATAAATTAGTCTGTAGGCCTTCTTTAAATGTAAAAAATAAATAAACAAGTGCTAGTGGGAACTTTTGTTGATAGGTCGCTGCAGATGTATTTAATAGTCTTAATTCTTAAAGTTTTTTGAACCATTCCTCGCTGAGTATTCTTTTTGAATCTCCAAAAATTTGTATTAGAGTATTTTTTCTCAAAAACTAGTTTTGAAGATTTTGTTAATTGGTTTTTAGTTTTTTCTTTTAATACTAAGGAGGAAAACAATCATAAAGCAAGTATTATCTTCAAAATAATTTAATTCCAATTTTTTATAACAATAATAACTTATTTAACTTCCCTCGCTGTTTTTTTGAGATCATCTTCAAAACTAATAAGGGAACATTTTTTATTTTTCACATCGAATTCATAAACAGTTTCCTGATCACTCTCAACCGAGTCCGCACTCATCAAATCGATCAACTCCTCCGCTTCCTCAGAGCTCTTACATTTAAATTTTGCCCTCCTAAATATTAGCTTCAGCATGCGACAGAACGAAGCCATTGTGACAAACAGCATACCGCATAATATCACACTCAGTATAGAATCTACTGTTGTCCATTGTTCAACATGAAACTTCGAATCACTGTCTTTAAAAACTTTTGGTGTAATCCCCGGTTTATCGTCTGCTAAATGCGGTTCATCTTCTAAAGACTTATTGACTTCTTTAGCTAATTGATGAAATACCATCTTCCCTAACCAGTCAGCTAACTCAGATTTCTTAAGTTGACGTAATCTGCGTTCTACAATAGCATGGGCTTTACCTTTTCCTTCCCATGATTCTACACCACTGTTCCATTTAACCAGCAGCTTTAAGCACGGTATGTTTTTCGGTAATTTTCCCGCCGCTTCAGATAAAGCGGCTGGAAGTTCGTAAGACTCAAAATACAGAGAAGCAAACAGTCCACGACATTCTGCAGCGGTCAAATGATCAGCAATGTAAACTAATTCTTTTATATTGATATCTATAGTGCACTCTTTGAAAGATATCTGCAGATATAGCACAAAACATAGATATTTCATGTTCGTTTACCCATATTTATAGCCTATTGAACAAAATTATTATCATTTTTACCATCTGTCAGTTATGACGTCTATAAATATATTTTTAAGATAAATCCAGAGATATTCTGTAAAAAGCTGCATTAAGATCAAAATTGTCTATGTTTGAAATCGTTTTAAAAATTAACCATAAAATAAACCATTAATCCAGAGATATTCTGTAAAAAGGTGCATTAAGATAAAAATTGTCTATCGTTCGCAAACGTAGAATTTATTACAAGAGCAGCAGAGGAATTTCAGTTATGTTTGAAAATTGAAATGAGGGAAGCGGGCCAGTATACGGCTTATAAATAAAAGATAAGCCAGCAACTTGAATCTATGGTATTTCATACGAACAATCCTCTAGACTAGACACTAATGTATATGTATACAACACAAATCTTAACACTTGACATTCTCTCTGAAACAAAAACACCAAAATATAATTTACGGTAGTGTATCACTGTCTAGAAGAGCCCTTTTCACCGGATAAATTCGAAACGAATTTTAATATATCTCTCAGCTAAACATAGGAGCTACTTACTCCATATAATTGCAATATTACAAGTAACTGAACTGCAATATACAAAATTACAGCATTTCCCCAGAATCGCTTGTAACTATTGAACTAAATGCGTGTTGCGCAAGCGCAGCTAATGGTCGCGAGCGCACGATACCGACATACAAGTATCGACTTTACACTATCGTACCTGTAATGGACCAAATATTTCATAAACAGCTTTAATTCGCTGGTTGTATGGGTACTTGATAATCATTTAGGAACTTACGGTAAAATGTAGTAATTATGGGAACTGAAAGTTTAGAGACAAATGCCAAATGGCTAGAAAAAGTGAGTGAAGGGACTAAGGTATCCATACAATATCTAATATGCTGTATGGACACCTTAGTCCGTCGAGCATATACTATAGGAATTGACTGACAATTCACAAACGAGCAAAACTAACTCAATTCCACTCTGTTTGTAATCATTTCAGGAACTATGCATTTAAACGATCAGGAAATTTCAAAATCAAGGAAATATTTTGATAATCTGCCTCAATTTTTATTGCCTTAATTAACGTCTATCAATAACATATAACCGTGAATTCCATGGCCAGGTTTTATTGGTCAAAGTTTATATTTTGAAAACAGATTTATAAAATGTATCGTACTCAAGAAACATTGCAATAATCACAATAAATGCTATTTATAGAATTAAAAGACAGCTCGAAAGGCTTGAAGAATAGCTAGTGATATTCGTTTAATAGCTCGATGATCTATTACAAAATCGTAACAATGATATCGATTGAACTATCCAACAAAACATTGAATGGAATCATTATTAAACAAAAAGAAACGCTGAATACGCTACTAATGCTAATTTCAACCTTTTCATAGTTGAGTTTTCAAGTTCTTTCGTCAGCTATAAAGGATTTGACGGAAATGAAAGCAATAATAAAATAAATAATACTGAGATCCTCATATACCATTCATGTCTCGCTAATGTTACATTCGACAAGTTGGTTCCATCATAATGACGATGATCATCATTACAATCCGGAGCTGGATTTCTTTCATTTCTGGGACTAGGCATCTCTTTTCTTGCGCTAATCCTCACAATGTTGGTTCCTGCTTTTTTCACGGTTCGTTTATTACTTGTTCGTCTTTAAGTTATGAACCATCAATTCTACTTGTGTGTCAAAAGTTACATTTTATTCGTCAATTAGGTTTCTTCCCCCATTGCCCTTTTTAACTAAGCCATTAGTATTTCTTACTTTGGGACAAATGCTAATTAAATTATTTTGCCCAGCATTGAATCTACAAGTTAATCATATCACATTACCCGCTTGCCAAGTAGCGAAATCTCGGGAGATCTATATCTATTTTGCTGCCAAGACCACACGACATACAATGCAATTTACATAAATTGCATCTAATATTCTTGGAACAATATCTACGAGACAGTCGAACATCATCAGGCATTAAACAATACAGTTGTAATAGTCGACGATTGCAAGAAATGCGCTTAGAAATGATCAGAGACCATTATTGTGATGCGGAATAAGGTTAGTGCGGTGGAACCGATCGGTAGCGTCCGCAGCTGTATGTGGAGCGAGTTCTCTTATTTTATAGTCATTTTCATATTTTTGTCAAGTCAATTTCTCGCATTTAACTGCTGGACTGTGCGTTTTCTAAAATGCATCACAACTTCCGATTCTTCACCTTCTGCTTTCTTTCTGCCCCCGCTGGCTTCTTTGATTATCTTTAATTGAATCTCAACATTTCATATTAGTCTTTCATCCTCATTATTATCTACAACCCGGCTTAAGACGCGACGAAATGCCAGTAACCTTGAGTGGTCAGCTTGCGTGTTCTGTGCTGAGCTCACGCAACGCGTCGTACGTCCAGCCAATAATAGTCGCCCATCAAGGAGCGCTGTCCCAAATTAGACGCATTATAAATTTATTATACATAAAACAAAAGTTATTTTAATAAAACACGTATATTAAAAGATAAATAACTAAATTATCTTTAAAATGGTGAAGGTTTCAGAAAAATACGCTTGATAATTTTTTTTTATTCTCAGTTTTTTATCCGCGTTAGACATAACTTTACAAATTAATTAGACTATGTAATGTAAACATAATCTAAAATATTCACAAATTAAGTTATTAAGCAAATGCTCTAATTTAAATTAATTTTACATTTTTTCTAAATCATTAACACTTCTCGTTTAGACATGATCTTCAATATAAAATCATTAAAAGTCATTTCTCGCCGAGTATAGACCTCTCTTTGTAAGAACCTGGATGAGGCATCATATGAAAATGTCTATCAATTCGTAGAGGTTTTCTTGGTACTGCTAAAAGCAGAAGAGATTATCAGAATTCTGCGAATTCATTCTTTAAAAATGTTACATTAAATCCTGCCTATTGGACTCACGCATTCTTTTTGCTGTTTTGGTAAAAAAATCTGTATCATCATTATTTCCAATATTCAGTGTATTTGTTTTTCCGTCCGTACCAGGAGAGCATACATTTTAACTAGTTGCACAAGGTTCTTTTGTCATTGTATAATGATGCTCAGCGTCTGATGTTTTGTTTATCGGAATGTGCAGCGATTACTCTTAGCACACGGATACACTGCTCTCGCAAATATTAACACATTGACCAACATTGTGACAATATTTAGTACGTATAGTTACATATCCATTAAGAACTAGTATATCTATGTATACACAATGGTTTGATTGATTGACCAGTCCAACTCAGACAAAGCCTAATTATTTCTTTTCTCTATTTTAAGTTGCTGTAATTTCAATTGTGTCCCATTAAATTTAAGCTCGTTTTCTATTAATTGGATTCCCATAATTGGCAAACTATTTCCACGAAAGAACAACTCCGGTTACGTGACGATACATTACATCGACAGTTTAATTATCACGTAGTCGTGCACAGTTAGTCGATTAGTATGTCAATACATGTCCAGTACATCACTAACAAAATATATTTCACAAGCAACTCATCCACAACCTTCGATACCGGCCTTCGTAATTAAAGAAGACGATTCACAATTACCGTAGTTTATAGATGCCTCTAATTACATGTATTTGATGTTTTCTATACGGTGTGTGACGAAAGAAGGCTCATTCAGACAGTCATTATTGGAATTAATATACCTACGTGTTAGTTCACGGGGTTCTGCGTAATGATTGGTACTTGATTTTTAGTGTTCGTGAGAACACGTCCAAATGATATGTCTCTGTATGTGAGCTTTTTGCCTAATACGCTTCATGATCATTCAAAGAATTTCTTTTGTAATTGATACGAGCGCTAATGTGTATAGAATAGTGCAATTTGTGGGCAATTATTGTTAATAAAAAGTTGTGATGTCCGTTTTTTTGGGTGACCTCCGACTTCGATTTATTTTTTGTTGTTATCTGGTATTTATTAAACCGTTCCTTCCTTCTTTCGGTTCTCCTTGATAGATTAACGGAACGGCGTCATTTCCAGACAGGGTGCGGCGGTTTACCGGAACATGGATTTTGGATTCATGATCTAACTGTATCTATAAAATAAACATGCAGAGATTTTATTAAATTTTGAATACTTTTGTAAAAAAATATATTGATTGCGATCATTATATCAACTCGTTAATGTTCCGCAGTATTTCATAAATTTGTATAGCCACGCTACACAGATGGATTGGTGACCATGGTCAATTTTTTTTTCAGGCTGAGGAGAATTCTCTGTTGCTGGTGCTATCTTCTATGGCTTTTATTATTTATTTATTAAAACTTTATGCACAAGTAAAAATACAGTACGTACAAAGGCGGACTTAATGCCTGAGGCATTTCTACCAGTCAACCTTAGGATAATGCAGAGACAAAACATGGCGGCAGGTGTAACATAAGGGATCGATAACTCGAAAATAACTCTAAAATACAAGAATAAATAGATACATACATAAAAACAGAATAAACTTTGTCAGGAGAAACAACGATCAATAGAGGAGAAAATGAATGAAGCAAATCAGCGCTGTGATGTTTCTGCCAACTTCATACGTATATGCTCACGCGCCTTCACTTTAAAAGACAACCGACTGGTTGCCGTCATGATTTTCAGAGGTGCATTCCAAAGAAAGACCGCCTGGACAAAGAAAGAAGAGTGAATTAAACCAAAGCGGTGAGAAGGACATCGTAGAAGAAGATTGTTGGTGGAACGAAGATTTTTACTATGGGTAGAGCATAAGTATTGAATATGGGAAGTCAGGTAAGAAAGAGAAGTGGGTTTGTCGAGAATAGAGAACAACATAGACAGACCTCTCACCTTTCTGCGCTGATGAATAGGTAACCACTTTAGAAGCAATCGGTGCGCGAATACATGGTAATACTTACGAAGATTGAAAACGAACCGAATGCAATTATTAAAAAGACGGTCAAGTTTGTTGAGGAGATCTGCATTCAGGTCCTAGTAACACACATTACCATAGTCAATTATGGGAAAGATTAGGAACTGTACAAGCATTGCCTTTATGTGTGATGGCAGAAGATTTTTCGATCGATAGAGCGAGCGCAACATGCCGGTGACTTTTTTACTGACAGTTGTGACCTGCTTTCGCCAGTTAAGACAAGTGTCGACATGCAGATCAAGATCCTTAACATCAGAGCTAAACGGAATGACTGAGTTGTCAAAGATTACAGGTGGCTTTTGCCTTTTGGTTACTCATTACGACACGATAAGTTGGGGTCACAGTAATGTACGCTTGTTCGAATAATGATAATAATAGAATTTTAAAGGCATGAGGAGCAGGGTGTAAAGTTCACTCGTGTTTTATAGAAAAGGGAGGATTTTCCGACCAGACGGGTGTCGTGTCTGGCGGGCAACTGCCCAAAGATTTTTTTTTTTTTTATAACATGGCATCTCGCAGTTTTGACCACTAAGGTCTTGGCTGCTTAACCGGACTTTCCTGTGGGTGCCTTAAGCTGCTACACTCAAAGCCTCCAGCCAGGGGCAAAAAACTAAACTAATTTAAAACTAGGCGAACGCTCGCTAAGGGCACCCCCTGTGGGGTACGAGCCTCGGCTTAGGGCGCCGCTGAGGACAGCAAGAAGGGACAGGCTGGATCAAAATTTGGTTTAAATCATGATTGATTATTATGCGGGGTAGTTTAAAGCTACGTGCTCAGCGGCAACAACTTGCTGGCACCTCGTTTTCGAGCAAGGGTCGGGGAGGAGTATCATTTACTCAGGGACACGGTCGCGGTCGCAAAGGACCTCGGCGGCGAGGTCGGAATGACGGGAGGCGTCTGTGTTTGTGTATAGTGCTGGTGGCCCTATTCTGCTCTTGAAGGAGAGTGATGGGATCATCAGGGTCGGAAAGGACATGCCTCGGACGGCGGATCTGACTAATTCTGGAAGGGACATAATTGGCTGCTTCGACAACCAAGGGGTTGCGATGTCTAGGAGCGGAGTCAAAGTAACGCTTGGACATGCGTTTTAGGAACTGGTGAATCGTAGGGATTTTACAGTCGAGATGGAGGATCTCGTTTCTGACATAGAAGGGAGCTCCCGTGGCTTTACGGAGGAAACGGTTCTGCAAGTCTTGCAATCTATGGATGGAATGGGACTTGGCGTGGGCGAATACTGCATCCGCATAGGTCATAATGGGTCGGATACACGATGTGTAGATGCGCAGTTTGCACTTAAGTGACAATTTGCTGCGTGCATTTAGTACGAAATGGAGTCTACCTAGAGCGAAAGCGGCTCGCGAACGAACCGTCTTTATGTGCTCAGAAAAGGAGAGATGATGATCTAGGATAACACCTAGGTATTTGGCGCGCCTAGCCCAAGGGATTGGTTTGCCGAACATGGTGATAGGTCGGGGGAAAGGGGGGGTTCTAGTTCGCGGTTTAGAAAAGCTAACCGCTTGACTTTTGTCGGGATTTACTTCTATTCGCCATTTTCTAAACCAGGCGCCAAGGTTATTGACAGCCCTTTGGAGGTTTAGCAGCATAGTAGCTGAATTGCCCTTGCAGATGATCGCTGTATCGTCTGCGAACAGAGCCAACTGCGTCGATCTGTGTTTGGGGATGTCGCTGGTGAATAGCGTGAAAACGAGGGGGGCTAGTACTGAGCCCTGAGGGACTCCTGCCCTTATGGGGCGAAGGGAAGAAAGGGCTCCTTCGATACGGAAGCGAAAGGTGCGGTTCGACAAATAGTCTCGTAAGATGAGCACGAGACGATCCGGCACTCCGAGTTTGTAGAGCTTATAAATTAAGCCGTTGTGCCAGACTTTGTCGAACACCTTTGCTATGTCGAAGAATACTACGCTCGTCTGCCGGCCTTGGGTGAGAGCACCGCTGACCAGCTCGACGATACGATGGACCTGATGCACGCTAGAGTGCTGAGTTCGAAAGCCGAACTGTTCGTTGGGGATGAGGCCCTTGGTCTCTGCATAGTCTCTGAGGCGCTTATAAATAAGCCTCTCATAGATCTTGCCGATAACCTTGAGCAGACTGATGGGCCTATAACTAGATGGCTCGTTTTTGGGTTTTCATTGTTCCCCACGTCTGGGGAAAAATGTAATTGCTTAACGCACCATTGAAGATGGTGGTCAAAAGCATAATTAGATGAGCTGGGAATAGTTGGACCACCCTATTGGTGAGTCCGTCTGAGCCGGGGGCTTTACGATTTTTCAGACCTTTGATAATCTCATGTACCTCATCTGGTTCGATGGGGGGCAGGGGAAAATCAGGGTCTTCAATGGGAGGGATAGAGGCTCTACGTTCGACTTCGGCGTCGACCTCATCGAGGTGAGCTTTGTCTACTGGTAGGGTACTGGGAGAGCATTGGGCTTCAAGACTGTCGGGTAGGCACTCGGCTTTGTCGATGTCGTCGAAGGCTAATGATTTATCCGAGCGGACTAAGGGGGGCATATGGCCTGAATGGGGGGATCTAAGTTTCCTCTGGAGTTCCCAGAAGGCTAGGTGAGTAGGCTCGAGGTCGCTCAGCATCTTGTCCCAGCCCGTTTCACGCAGCTCCGCCATACGTGTCCTTACAGTTCTCTGTAAGTAGCGCATCTGGGCTTTGTTGGCGGCGCAGGGAAAGCTGCTGTAGGCACGGACCGCTGCGTTCTTCTCAGTCAGCAGGGCGCGTGCATCGTCCGGGAGTTTCAGGTAACAGGGATCTGTTGCCGGAACCTCCCTTGAGCAGTCGCTCAGGACGGTTTGCACGTGCTCCGTGAGTGAGTCGATCGCAGCTGTCGTGTTAGCGATTGAGTCAAACTGGTCCGGAATAGAGTCTAATAAGGGGGACGTGTTGGATTTCAGCTTATCGCTTACTTTCTTCCAGTCCGTCACCTTTCTAGTGGGGAGAGGGTGGTTAGGGTCGGAGGGACCTATGCGGGATACAAGATGGATGATTACTGGGCGGTGGTCAGAGGTAAGCTCGTGCACCGTTTCTATCGAGTCAAGTCGTAAGTTTACGTTCTTAAGGAGCGTTATGTCAAGGACGTCAGGGGTGTAATTAACCATATGGGGATAGTAAGTGGGATTCATCGGAGCGATGATGTCGAAGTTAAGAGTGGAAGAGAGGTCGAACAAGTGTCGGCCCCTGGGGTTAGTGGTATGACTGTTCCAAGAAGGATGTTTGGCGTTGAAGTCCCCTGCCATAATGACAGAGTCGCTCATGCCGAAGAGTAGCTGTAAGTCATCAGAAATAAGTTGGTAGTTTTCTGAGGCCTGAGCTGGGATGGGAGGGATATAGACCGACACTAGAGTGATCGGCGAGTGACCAGTCATGCCTAGGCGACAGACTGATACTTCTAATCGGGAGAGAGGTGGAGGGTCCATAGGGATGCAATACAGATCCTTTTTGTAATAGATGAGGGTGCCACCCGCGTGACAACGCGTCCTATCATTTCGAATTAAACGTTTGTGGGGCTTTAGGAAGGTTTCCTGTATGAGGAGAAGATCTAACTGATGATCGCGGAGGAATTCCGCGATTTCATCTTTTTGATTGAATAAGCCATTGGCATTGAAAGTTCCTATCTTTAGGGATCGGGGTTTAAACCTTTCATAAGAGGCGTTATACATTATGAGGGTCTAGTGAAGGAAGTGAGGGCGGAGGTAATATCCTCGTAAGCTAGGAACACGTTTTGAATTTGCTCGTAGCAACCTGATTTCTTGGCTTCAACAATGTCTAAGGCCATTTGTTGAGCCCTGGGGGTAGAAAAGGTCATGAAAGTGGAACTAATTATGCTGAATGCATTTTTAGCGGGGTCCGAGTATATATTATTATTATTTTTATTAGCCACGGGAGTGGGAACATGACGCGGGGTAGCCAAATTAATATTGGGTTTTGCGGGGGGCGCGGGGGGTGCGGGGGGTGCACTACGCTGTGTAGGCGCGTGGGGAGCGGGGAAGCCGGGGGGAGGAGGAAGGCGGACTCGCGGGTCCATTAGGGAGTACAGCGGGGTATGAGGGGGAGGGGGGCGCGGGGTAACCAAAGCCGGGAAGGTCTGCTGGTGGTTATAATTTAACTGAGATCAAGGGCTAGGTCTCTGTGGGCTAAGCCTCTGAGGTATCTGGGACGAGGGGAACGGTTGGTAAACCTGTTGGCGTTGCTGCCTAGCGTCTAAACGCTTAAACAGCTTTGCTGTGTTAGCCTTAGGGGCTTTGGGACATCCGCGGTAGTTAGCCGTGTGGCCTTCGAGGCCACACAGCACGCAACTTGGCGGGGTGACGCATTAGTTGCGATCTTTTGGACGGGTGCAGTCTGCTGTGCCATGGTCTCCCAGGCACTTTACGCACCTGGGTTTCGCATGGCAATGCTTCTGGCTGTGGCCATATAGTTGGCAGCGGTGGCATTGCCCTATGGCGCTATTTTTCCAGGGCTTCTCAATGGTGAAGCCCACTAGTTGACATATGGTCTTAACGTTAAAGATGGGGTGATGCCCCTCGGTGGGGGAGCATACGACAATAACCATGTCGTACGCTTCCCTGCCGCGCGAACGGTGCATTCGGTGCACTTCATCGACGGGGATATTTTGCGACTGAAGGTCGGCGAGGATATCGGAGGAGGGAATCTCTTTAGGGATCTTCTTAATGACAACCCTAATCTGTCTGTCTTCTGGGAGGGAGTAGGTGTGGAATGACACACCTCTCTCTCTCAGGACCCTGGTTAAGTCCCTATAGTCTTTCGACGTAGGGACTAATACTTTGATACCCTGTTGGGTTGAACGGGCGCTTGTGTAGCCTATTTTTAGGTCTACACACCATTTAGAAACAGCCGTCCACTTGTCCTTGTCTTGGATGAAGACAGGAGGTGGCGGCGCGACCTTTTTAGGGCCGGAGGTTTGCGCGGAACGCGGTGCGTCATTCTGCGAGGATGACGCAATCGGGCGGGGGGCGGTGGAGGGGGAAGCTACGGGGGTGCAAGTAGCGGTGGGAGTGACGGTGGGGGTTGCCTGAGGGGATTGAGTCGTCAATGACGACTACTTTGCTCGCTTGGGACGAGCTCTGCTTCTTCTTCTTCCTCTTGTTCCCTTTCCCGGTGACTTGGGTGAAGCCGTCGTCATCCGAGTGGGGCTGCCCAAAGATTGATGTCGGGGAAGTTATATATATGGTGTTCGCGTGGTAAACTCTAATTGCGCGATGCAGGATATGTGTGACGTCACGATTTTGTGTGACGTTAGGCCTTTGATGCGTATTTCGCATGTGGCAATGTAGATGCCGCCATAGCATAACGTCGGTAAATCTTCTATTTATTTTTACCCGACTACGGCAAAACCAAAAGGAAGGGTTATGATTTTAGCAGTCTATGTATGTATGTGTGTTCCACCGTAGCGCCTAAACTACTGAACCGATTTTTTTGTAAACTATTTAAAAATATAAACATTCCAATTAGAGCAATTAGCAAGTTATGCAAATCTAACGTCACAATTAGTGAAACTATCATGCTAGTACATGTGATTGGCCAATTAAACTTTTGCTAATAACATTACGCCATTATACAAAAACTTGAACTATGAACCGCTTCTGAGCGAATTGGAATTATAGCGGGAATTAATTTTCTAAATTATAGGGTCCATGCGCAGTCAATCAAAATAGAAAGTCTGAGTGCCAACTTGATAGTGGTTAATGAATGTATATGTCATGAGACTTGATCATTTAACCTTGTATGTACAAATGGTTTCCACAGTATACCTATTTCACGAAAAAGTGGTCGCCACAAATGTGAAAATGATCGAAAGGAGGAACGCTCTGTGTTCTGACGATAATTAGGTATGACGAGACGATAGTACAGAAATAGGAAAACGGTGAGTTGTCAACACTAGGTGAATAAAAAGGTTGATACGTTGAAGATAAAGTGCACTATAGAGATTTTTGCTAATTATTGACCGGACTGATACGTCAAAGATGTTTACGAATAACATGCTATGCCTTTTTTTATGGGAAATTATCGAACTACTTCTCCCGCTCTGGGCGGAGCGGGAGGGCGTGTCAGACTCTTACTGACTAAATCCCACCCGTGTTCCTTCGGTTGCCCTGTTGCCGGGGGCCACGATGTCCCTTT
The DNA here is from genome assembly GCA_916610215.1 of Omphaloscelis lunosa. Taxonomy (NCBI): domain Eukaryota; kingdom Metazoa; phylum Arthropoda; class Insecta; order Lepidoptera; family Noctuidae; genus Omphaloscelis; species Omphaloscelis lunosa. The sequence continues at coordinate 7,074,603 of OU744265.1, read as the reverse complement.
CGGTTTTATTCGCACCCCCGGCAGGCATCGGCCCCGTCAATAACATGCTATGCCTAAAGGGGTAAGTTTGCAGAAGGCTTACGCTCAACAAACCATTTGCAACTGTATATGGAATATTTCAACGCCACCAAACTGATATATTGAAAACCTAACGCAAAAACTGGCTTCCAAAGTAAGTTTACAGGATTATGCGCACACAAGCCGCGAACACACCTGACAAAATACAGTCAATGCAAAAACGCTCGAACATTATATCTTAGTAACATAATATTCACACCAACCACGACAGAATAAAGTCGAAGAGAACGTGGCATGTTATTTAAATTAAGGTACTCATACAGTTTATGTGGAACAGAAACATTGAGTGTGGCGTCGTTAGGGCACCAGCAGAGATGCATTTATTTATGAAATGTAAATTCATCTGATTGTAATAACAAAACTGGAGCCACTGCTCTCTATATTAAGATGTATTATTTGCATACCGTATGCTGAACGTGTGACCGAGTGGTTGTAACATTAAAGCTGCTGTAACGGGCTGGCTGAAAAGTTGTGACGATTATGCGACTGTATTGCTTATTTGTGATTCGCTCCAATTTACTCGTCCAAAACTGGCGAATCGACACTCAAATAATATTATTTTTTCTTCGGGGAATTTGCACAAAGGTAATTTATTTTTAGGCGAATCGACAACACCAGAAATCGAGTGTATTACATGTGCCTAAGTTCGCAAGGTTTTTAATTAAATTAGATCAGAAAAACAATGATTTTGTGTGAGCATGGTGTTTTTTGGTATACGGTCTAAAACAATCCCTTTTAAAATAATCAAAGAATTATATGAATAACTGTCTCGTTAATTTTGAGAAAAATTACCTTGAAAGCCAAAGTATGGAACTCTCTGCCTCTTCAGGCATCTTCTGGGCACGCTCGTTCCATCATAGAGCTCATCCATTGCTTTCCATCATCATCAATACACATTAATAATTAAAATAAAATAAAATTGCTATTAAAATAAAATTAAAATTACATTTAAAATTACAAATAAAATTCAAATCACAATTAATCAATAATGTTTTAGAGAAAGAACTGAAAACAAGAAACAATATTTAATTTCTAAACCACTTGATCAGAGTCTTGACGTAGAAACACCAATATTTCATATTTAATTCAGTAAAATTCACCAAACTTATGACAAATATACGAATCACGATCTCGAACCAGTAATTTATCAAACACCGAACAACGGTTCGCACGACATACCTACGTAGATACGACACAAAATTAGTACCTACTACTACGTTACTGTGTACCTACCAGTAGTAAAATACTAAAATAAAGTCATCATAAAATACAAACATCGGTCAAACTTTATCAATAGGATATCGAAACTAATCAATCAACGCTAATATAATAAAATACATGAACCGCACACGACACCGATATCGTGAGGTGGCGCGTGCGCAGACCGTTATAAAGGATAACTTTAAAAAAAGAAGGTGTGACGTAACGATTCGTGACTCCACACGGTTGAGCGTGACTCTTGTGACCACTTGCCGACGTCTGCTGTGTGCTTAATCGGTCTTGCCCTCACACTATATAGATAAACAATAGTTAACGGTTTTGACGGTTTTTTGGCATTTTTTGAGTTCAATCTCGTGTGTTTTTATCACTTTTTGCCGTTAAGAAGGATGTACCTACCGATTTACTTTACTTCCGTTGCCAAATCGTGCTCAAAAGTTACGCTTTTTTTTTTTTCTTAAACTTTATTTTCTTCAAACGTTATGATTTATTGTATTTGACTTCTAATCAGTCAGGAAATATAATTAGAATATGATTTAGTTTTTTCAGTGAAAACTCATCGAAAATTCGTGAATTACGTTTTACTTAGCTCTGGTATGTAGGTATTGAACACAACCATTTCATTTAAAAGATCAAGGGAATTAACACCCTATGGCCTATAACTATAAACTATTTTACCATGGGTATATCAATAATACTTATAAACAACAATAAAAAACACTTAAAAAAAAACTAAAAAAAAAACAAAGAAAAAAAATCTTTTTTCTATCTTTCTTTTCTTTTTTTTTTACTTTTATTTTTGTGTCATGTTTACCGCAAATAAACGTTTTTCTTTCTTTTCTTTCTTTCTTTCTTTTCTTTCTTTCTTTCTTTTCTTTCTTTCTTTCTTTTCTTTCTTCCTTTTCTTTCTTTCTTTATAAGCATTGCCTTCCAATACCTTCTTGTCTGTTTAATTTCAATTTCTTACCATCCATTCACAACAGACTGTCAACATAATACAATCAAATATTCAAACACAGTCTTAATACCGCACGATATTTAAACTTCAAAAGATAAAGTCAAATTCTGAAATCACAACACTATCGCGTTTGACAATTCAATAACCGAATTACAAAGACAATTGCGGCGAAAATCGGAACTAATTATTAATGAAGAAATTACGACTACTAGCGCCATTGTCAGGGGTAACATTGTAAGGCAGTGTATCGGGTCACGAGAAGTCACGACAGAACCTTATCTTTGTAGAAAGTGGTTCACTGTTGACTTCAAGAGTTGGTATGGTTCTGGTACTGATGGATTTGGTTCAACGCAACAGATAATAAGTCACGATTGATTGTCCTATACTGTTATGAACTCATATTGTTTTAGAATCAAGGGATAAGCGGAAGCGACAGCGAGTTACTTCGAAGCTAAAAGAACGCTGAATTACATTATTTCCGTTTATTGAAAAGGTTTTTTTTTTTTGCATCATGTTAAAAAAAATGTTTTTTTAGCCAGCAGTATAATTTTCGAGATCTGAATTACCTTGTAATAAGTCTGAAAAACAAGACTAATTATTCACGCTAACTTAATCAGTCAACCAGCAGGTTAATCATGATGACTGGAAAAAACACTACCTATCTAAAATTAATACCTATTCAAATCGAGGGGCAAAATAACAATAGTACCTTTTTTTTATTAGGTACCAGTTTCTTCCTGTCCGTCCGAAAGTAGAATACTTATAGCAATCTACGACATGAAGTTAAATACCTATCTAAAAATGTATTTTAATTATAAAAGAGCAATACGATCATATTTGGAACTAAATAAGTATTTAGAAATAAATGTTGAAGTTTCTATAGAGACAAGACCATAATGTTAACGCATTATGTTTTATTTTATTTTATTTACTTGCTGCGCCCCACGATTTCACCCGCATAAGTGTCGATCCCGTGGGAATATCGGGAAAAAAGTATCCTATTTTCCAACCTAAGTCATGGTCTACCCATGTGCCAAATTTCTTTCAAATCCGGTCAGCCGTTTAAGCGTGAAAATGTAACAAACAACCATACAAAAAATCCATAAAATGAGTGTTATATGTCAAGTAAGTTTTACAGTCTTAATGTAGATCCATATTTTCCTGCCCACCTTATATGCTCCACAATACCACCAAACGTATCCCTCCTTTCACTCATATCTTACACCATACGCCGCCTAACGTTTGGGCGTATCGTCATACGCCGATAATCTTACATCGCATCCGGCTAATCTATCGTCATATTTTGTTCGGTGGGCGTCGCGTTGACGTAACCAATCGGTTTACGAGCAAAGTTTTAGTAATAATCCTATAAGTACTTGTATGTCAATTTAATTCTTTTTAATTCTAATCTGGGAATAGGATTGAAAGCTTGTTTGAAGTGTGGAACGGGTTATTAAATGAAGCTGTGTGACGGACCTCCCGATAGATGAGTGATGTAAATTAGCTACATGTCTAAGACAAGACAATTGTAATTTGTCGAGCTCGTGGTAAAAGCCGTGGTGGATTGCGGGGCGTCAAATCTGTTGTCTAAAATTGGGAAAATAAAGTAGGTTTACATGAACTCAAACGTAATTCAAGTGGAATAATGCTTCTCTCCTCATTAAAACCTTCAAGTTTATATATCGCCGGGTTAAAGGCAAAACCAATTATTTAGTCCAAAAAAGTCAATATAACATTTTCCGTAAGCGCATTTGGAAAGTTTACTATTAAAATATGTCAGTCGTAAATGTAAGAGCGTGTTCTATAATTATCTTTGTTTGAAACAGTTACTACTAGACACAAAAATTAGCTTCATTTGTACAAAAAAAATTAGGTTATATATTTTTTTGTACAAATGAAGCTAATACCTTCTAAGTTTGACCTATCAGAACCAACCATAAATGTATGGTCTAACTGTGCTTATATCAGTTACTTTTTTTCTTTCTTCCAATCAATATCCTAGCTAAATTTTCTCCATAAGCCCGAGTTTCAACATTCTCAGACTTCTTCATCTTATTCCTACGTAGATTCTTCATCCATCAAGGTATTTCCTACACAATTAGCATAGCAGTCATTCAAAATTGCATTCAGAAATAGTGTTGTCATACAATATCGTGCTCTATTTAAGATCATGATACAATCTGACCTACAGACGCAGACATCATTTAAATATATCTTGTTAAGTAGATTAAAGTTTTTACGCAACGATACAATGATATTTTGTATCTACTTATTGTTTCCTGGCGTATTCATAGTAGGGTTGTGACGATTTAATTGTTTCATTCACAGTGATATAAACATTAAATAATGTAAAAATCACTCAAATACAGGGTGCAAGGGAAATCGACGCACAACCTGTTATCATGGCTTCAGTACATGGACACCCTGCCTTGGAATATTTCGCTGGTAATAGAAAAAATTCTGCTGTTTACTGAAACCACAATTTTTTTGTCGTGTTCTGAATCCATGGTAACGGGTTGCGCGTCGATATCATACCTCCTTGTAGGTAACAAAGCGAACTCAGGTGTAAAATGACATAATAATGACAGACAGAAATGAGCTACCACCATGTATCATCTTATCATCAAATCATATACATAAAAATTTGACATAACTTTGACTTGACAACTAAGAAAATTTAAGAAAACTCCAATATTAAAATACCCAGACGTTACTCAAATACAACTCCACAAGTCCTTTCCAAATCAAATACAAGTTTAAAAAACCAAAACCATTAATCAAAACCACACACGGCGCATCGAATCTCCCCAACTCGATTCTCCTAAACAAAATCGATACTATGAATACGATAGTTCAGTACACAATAAAATATCGCTCAAGGTTGTTCAAGTCCGGATCGAAGATCGCGTCAGTGAGCGGGTGAACTGTGAACTATTCTACAGAACTTATACCATTGTAGTTAAGAGTTTAAAGAATGTCAAAGTGCCACGCCCAACTAGTGAACGGGTCGCAGAGTGTGTCAGTGGTAAAAAGCTTTTTAGGCCTTGATGTAACTTAATAGTGATAGTGATATAGTTTTGTTTAGATGAGCGTGTAGTAGCTTGGATTAACACATGTGATATTTCAATCTTAGATAGAAGTTTGTGTAAATGTGTGTGAAGTAGTTAGGCCACGCGTGTGATATGTTGATCTCACATAGGATTGAAGGATATACAAAAGTTATTTTGTACATGCAAAGGTACGTTTTCTACTTAGATCTTAGACTTCATCCAAAAGCTCGTGCTAAAACGCACGTACATCTTGTGAACTTCACACGTCACTTTTAGATGTTTCTTCAGATCTAAATTGATTGCATCGGTACAGCCATACTGATAATTTTATCACTACTAGCAGGGCTCCACGGTTTCACCCGCATAGGTCTCGATCTCGTGGGAATTTCGGGATATCAGTATCCTATATGTTAATCCAGGTTATAAATAACTATCTGTGTGCCAAATTACATCCAAATCCGTTGAGTAGTGTCTGCGTGAAAGAGTAACAAACATCCATCCATGCATCCATCCTCACAAACTTTTGCGTTTATAATATTAGTACGATGAATGAATAATGCTGAGATAGGAGCCTTTTGGCCTCGTACAGGACTTTCTGTTATTATTTAATTTTTGATTAAAGTATTAATGAGTGTATTTTAGTTTAATTTGTGATTTCCTGTGTGAGTCTCAATAAATACTTTTTCTTACTTTCTTTTTTTGGTATATTTATTTGCAAGAATATAGGTAGCTAACACAATTTCTTAAGTATAGAATAGAATAGAATAGAATATAGTGAAACCCATAGGGTGTTTCACTATATTCGGCATGTCAGCCGTGCAAATATTTAGATTTAACGAACTGTTACTGAACTAGGACTTTGAAATTGTGAAAAATTTACCTATCAGAAGTTCAGAAGTTCTCTTCATTTCGCATTTTCCACAAAACACCTGAATCAAAGTCTTAATCCATTTATTTTTCTTTTCTAGGTTATACTAGTCCGCGGTCACTACGTGTCGTACCTGCCACTGTGTAGCCGCAACGAGCCAGTGTTCCTCGCAGTGTGCACGCCGCTGGCCATGCCCGAAACGCGCGAGTGTGTAGTGCACGGCGCCACCAACGTGTTCACCACCGTGCACGCCATGGACATGAAGATACTGCATATCGATACCAAGTAAGTCCACTTAAATACGTCAGAGACGTCCTATCATCCAAAATAGGTGTATAAATCAGCTTCTCAAACTGCTGACGCGTTAGGAAACCCTCTCATTAGAAATGAATCCAAAACCTAACTTGCTCGACTATGAGCTATAAAATCCAACCATTTATGTCGAAATCTCGAAACAACAGTACCTCTTCTCGGTTTGCTGAAAAAGTACCACTGGCATATCTATTTCTGGCGCCACGTATGGCAGCATTGCTGACAGAAATTAGTGCCGGTGAAATCACAGACACATTCTTCAGACACCGTCTTTAAAACGCGCGCGACGCTACACCGGTAATGTTCTACCGAGAACTTTTCTTAGAAATTGTTTTATTAGAGTCGCGTCGCGTCTATTTTTGAGAGCCTTTACCAATAACAAGCCAAGAAGTGCCTTCCAAAGACGCGATCTAGATTTACATGAACCAACAACCAACAAACCCTCAACTGGTTCAAGGCTCCAACAAACAATAAACAATACACTATGTGTAACTGTCACAGGACCAGTGTCCATCAATGACTAAAATGTATGACAACATCTCTATTGAGCTCGCTTCATATTCATGCATGTCGTCAGTTCGTCACCAGCATTCAATGGCACGAAATAATAAGACGAGTTGAAATATATGCAATGGTAAAGAGATGAGTCGCACTCGACATTCAAGTAGAAATAATCTTACGTTTTTTATCCAGCTGTCGGCTTGAAATGTGGAATTTATACGTTGAGAATAATGTTGTTGAAGGGTGTTGCTTTTGTAATGGTTAATATCATTGATATAGACTTCAGAAGTGTCATTTCCATTTGCTGCGAATTTTTGATCTTCATTTGTTTTATTATTTGCGTCACCAGAATCAATGATACGCAAGGAGATGATAATACCAGTCACAAATCCAGAATATTATCCGATAGCCGTGTGTTTAATTTATCATGCCTAATATTATCTTGAAGGGGCCTTCGGTTTCTGTTCAATTGTATTCCCACGTTAGATATTTTTGTTTGGCTACTTAGCTGTCCTTATAAGTACCCAACCCAACCAATAACAACATAATTAATATCTAATTTATTCAAATGCTCAAGCCATCGGGCCTTTCATTGCACTATATTTCCGTGTCTAGTGTTGAAATGTAAACACGGCTGTCACCTGCTCGGAAACGGACAGACTTTGCATACAATGACAAAGTTACAAGCTCCCGTGAAACTCTGTTTAGAGCGGTGAACACACTGGTTTATCTTTAAGATCTTAAGCTAGTTCTGAGAGATATTGTTTAGAAAATACTTGACATTGTGAGAAATTAAAATTAGATATACAATGGTGCCCATGGGTATGTGCCTGCCCGCATTATTCTGAAAATTCATGAAAAAATGTAAAAAAATTATCGTTTTTTTTTTTTTAATTTTTTCCAATTTTTTCTACAACCCCGTATGATTTTATATACTAACACTGACATTGTTTTTTTTAGAAAAACAATGTAATATATAAACAATGAATAATATGAAAAATATTAAAGATAGACCCCCTTTTAAAGTTATTTTTCGATCATTTTTCATGAATATTCAGAAAAATACGGGCGGGCACATGCCGATGGGCGACATTGTATTGTCCTAAAAATAAGAAAGTAATTAGCTAAGAGAAACTGCTATTTCACATGAAAAAATCGACATCTCACATACACACACCAATATGAGTGAATCCACTAGATTTATGGATTTTCCGCAAGTAATGCTGTAGTCAATGAAACTGATGATGACATTATCACAAACATGATGAACGGAGATATACAATGTGTTACAAAAACCTTGTCCGATCCGAAAAGGGCACATACCTAAGTACTGCAAAAAGTAATCAAAAAACTTATTGTTATTGACAGTAAATAAGTTATTGCTATTTAAAATCAACGTTTTTAGTACCAAAATTATACCAATTCCATTAAAAATTGGTAAATTTTCAACAGGGGTCATGTTATGACTTGTAGACACACCCGCTAAATGACGGCCGCTCTCGCCCCATGTAAATGACCCGGTAATATCCCCATCCCCATTGAAAGCAATTGCGGCGATTTTTTTTTCTTGATTCCCTAAAATTACCACTTAAGGTGGCACTAGTTGATATTTTTTCCATACAAATTTCAGGGGGGTTTTACTCCACTGTTTGACATGGTACATCCAAAGTTAAACATGATATCGTTTTGTTTCATTATTAATTTTGTCTGTGCGGAAACAGAATAGTAAAATAATGAGCCATTAAAAAGTTAGGAGCCCACAAAGATTCCTTTTTCTTGCTAATTTTAACGCAACTTAGGGGGTAAATAAGCAATAAAAGAAGTGTAAAATCTCCAAAACAAAGTCGGCACCGACAAAGCTCAATTGTCGAAGAGTTCAATAAACCTTATTTGTAATTGATTTATGCAGTGGTTTTTTCATAAAACCCTATTTTCAAAAGGACTTTTCGTAATTTTTTACGCACTCGTTTTACTAAAATAGTTCGGAACGGTGTTTGTGTGCGTGCAAACTAGACGTTGTGCACGTAGACCAGTGTCTAACTGCTCATCACTGATACTATCTCTGTCGGACACGATGCCAGGTGACACAGCGTGCTTTTCGGCCATGCCCACTAGTGAGTTCGAGCCCGCGACTAGTGTCACCTTAAATATACTCTCAGTATGATTCTTAACAGCACCCTCACGGATCAGACAGGGTTCTTGTTACACGTTGTAGAATTTTTAAGTAAAATTATATAACTCGAAATCAAATTCTCTTCAAATGAATCTAGTACGAGTAGTCGCTTTTTAAAATTATTTCGAAGAACGATTCGGTTGTTATACTATAATCAATAAAACTCTTAAGATCTGTAAGTCCATCAAATATAATATTAAATTCCAACCACTTTATTTGTAATGAACATTTCCAATAACTCAACTTGATTTAAACATAAAATACAAACGGATTTAACATAAATGATGCTGAGCATGACGCCATACAGGCTCCCTATTAATTAACAGACAAGTTTGTACGTTTGACCAAGTCATATAAAATCGTAGATTATTTCAAAGCTAGTACACACGAAGTCAGTAGACTCTGTATGAAACTCGCACAGACCAGGGAAACATGGCACAAATAGGAGGAGACGTATACTCAGCAGTGGATGGAAATAATGATGACAATGACTCACGAAGTAGGAAACAACACATTGCCAAAAATCAAAGCTAAATTCAAAATTTTTAAACCCTCTGATTTTGCCTTGGCCCAAAACGCTATCAAGCTCAAATATATGATGGTAGATTAAAAGACGGTTTAGAAATATTGGTCTGAAGATATTTCCAAGTAAGCTCCCAAAAGATTCACAAGTTGAGAGCTGTACGCCTCCACAAACCCATGCCAATGTCATGCAAATGCCCATGTAATAATTGAACCTATAGACTGAGAAGGAGCAGCCTTAGCCTTACAGTCACAGAGATGCAAAGATGATTTTGTACATTAATCAACTCAGCCTATCACAGTCCACCGCTGAAAATAGGCCTCTCCCAGGCTGCGCCACAACACTCTGTCCTCCACCGTCCGCATCCAGTCTATCCCAGCCACCTTTTTAAGTGGTCCATCTAGCTGGGGGCGTCCCGCACTACGCCTGATACGCGGTCTCTCTCGTATATCTTCGCTCGTCATCCAATACCGCGAATGTGACGTTTTTGACGAAAATCAGATTTTTGTTTTATTTCATTCTACACGGTCAAATACGTGATCCTGCATTTAAAAAAATTGGCCGAAAGTTATCCAGTCATATTGTTTTGATTTATTATAAAATATATTATTTTAAAATAATAGTATGTATGTACTACATTTTGTAAAGTTTTTTAGTCTCCTGTAAAATTTGATGAATGTTGCATTCGCGGTATTGGATGCCGAGCGACAACATGCTAATGATAAACTACGGATAAAGTTATAAGTTAGGAAACAGCCCAAATACGACACTTTTCGGAAAATTTAAAAAATATGACAAAGGTTTTTTCTGGAAATAAATTGGACTTTGGCACAACCGAGCTTAATAATGTAGATCTACACACCTAACCAAATACTGAGATAAATCTGTGAGTTAGCCGACGACCCGAATCGTCACCAGTGCAGACTTACCTTATAATGATCTATGATTTATATGTTAAGCGGATCACGCACGACCATATGTCACATAGTCTATAATGTTCTATTGCATCTGGTGGTCGTAAACATTATTGTTCTGTCTTTAGCGACAATATGCGCTTTTCAATGAGCCTCTACGTCACAGAGATGCAAATATTTACTTGTATAATTATGAGTTGTCGCTGTACGCTTAGCGGGTGATTTTAATATTAATTATTAATATTATAATGATGTGAAGTTTGTTGGCTTTGTGTGTTGGACTATGGACTTGACTTTTGGTTGTTTTATTGATGCTACTACCATTTGAAATAATAATTACTGGTTAATTACTTGGAATACTTCCGTGATCAATGTCCGGTTTCATCTATGATCTTCCTTGACAAGCTACTGTTTTTTTTATGTCTTGCGTTGGTAGTCAAACGCTGCTCGAAAAAAAAATTGCACGCTTGATAACCTATAGATTTGATATGTAGCAGTAGACCTTTACAGACTAATTTGATTAATCGAATAAGCATGACTTGTAAGATCTCCTCAAAACAGCTGTTACCAAAAAGAACTGTTCCGTCCTTCTACGTCCTCACATGCAACAATAAATTAATTTAAAATCATTTGATTGATTGTTTACTCATTTTAAAGCGGCAGTTGCCTTGGATATTATAACAGTCATAATATTGTAGTTTAATCCCGATGAAATATCAATAGCTTCTACGAAATGTACTCTTAAATGATTAAACAGATAAATTATATAATTATTTATCATTCATCGGAAATCTACTGCAGTTAAAGGTTAAGAGTCACTTCTAGTGCCAGTTTTCGTATAGGCAGATAGATAATGCCTTGATTGGAAAATCGGCTAAATAATTAAATATGATAAACCTAGCTGGTAGTAGGTTGCTGGACATAGAGTTCCCAATAGAAGAGACGGACGGTAATTCAGGATGCAAACATCATTGAACAGAAGTAGAAGTAAGAATTGAAAAAAATTAAGCACCTATATCTATCTACTCAGCAGTGCCTTGAGATAGAGTAAAATAATGATTATGATAGATTGAACTTATACAAAAAACTGGTATCTTTTAAACGACAACAAACGTAACAAACACCTTATTTAGTTCTTGAGAGCAATCACTTCAAAACAATCTACAAACTTTTACATTCGTGAAACATAATGATATTAATGCAAATCTAAAACCTATTTATTACTAATTACGCTATTATCAAAATATTGTATCTACCACCGATTTCTAAAATGACAGTCGCAAATTCGTATTTAGATAAATATAATGAGTTATTATTACCACTCTAAACTATTGTCAATGACCCAATTTATAAGAAGAAAACTCTTAACTAGAAGCATTTAATAGCTAGTAAGATAAATGCAAATATTAACGTAATATCGATTACAATCGCTTTATCAGCTAATCAAATAATTGTTAACTCTTATTGTGTTGCAGTAAGGTCGACATTATTTGAATAGGGATAATGAAATAGCTTAAATAAAGACAGCAGAGAATCCACTTGGAATTTTGAAGAGATTTGCGTTTGTAAAGAAAACAAATTGTCATGTGTATGAGCCAATCGCTACTGTTGCTTCGAGTATGCTTAAGGTCAAGTTTAAATGCCTAAATGCCTAAACAAAAAAATAAGCAATATTGCAATTTTTTACTGGTAACTTGTGTATAATACTTAAGTAAAGTCTTTTGGCATTTAGGCATATGGATTCCTAAAATGAACCCATGATCAGCAACGAAATGGACTTGACACTTGAAAACTTCATTCATTTCAGCATAAAGACGTACACTGCTGGAGTGCTGAACATAATAATATGTAAGCGGGCACGTCCTTTATGCCTTTATGCCTTTAAACAGAACTAAATATCTAATTAAAGCCTCCACTTTAATTAGATATTTAGTTCTGTTTACGTTTAGTTTTTATTTTTTTATTTCTGCTTGAGTAAAGTTCTCGATGTTTTTGGTAATAAAAAATAAATAAAAAATCGTATATTGGCATGGGCTAGCTGACATATGGCCAATAATTTATCATTTAAATTATTTTTCGTGCTGCATAATGTATTCATTTTTTTGCATACTATTGTATAGAATCATTTATTTTCTAACTTGAACAGACAGATGTGCTGCTGGGGAGTTTGTTGCGCCACTTATTCTTCCCAGCTAAAGGCACTAGGAAGTGGTGAAGGGTGGACATTTTGGGGGACTGTCTTATGTAATTTTGACGTTCGAAAAGTGCTGATTTTCAGCCTAGTTTGAATAAATGACTTTTGAATTTTTGAATAAGCCTTGAAAACTTATGACAAATTAATTCTAATTTGAAAAGTTTGAAAAGGGACCTTTCTACTACAACATGTAATAAAAACCCTGTTTGATCTGTAAGGATGTTGTTAGGTATCGTACTGGGAGTCTATTTATGTGGTAATTTACAGGAAAAAAGAAAAAAAAAATGTCACATTTTTTTTCAATGGAGAAATTTACCAGGTTATTATTACACGGGGCGCAGGCGGATATCAATTAGCGAGTGTCTACAAGTCATTACTTATGACCTCTTTTGAATTTGCTGATATTTAATGGATTTGGAGTAATTTTAATACTAAAAATGTGATTTTTAAATAGCAATAACTTTTTATTTTCAATAATAATAAGATTTTTTGTTACTTTTAGGTAATGTTATTGCAGTACATATGTGCCCCTTTCGGACAGACAGGTTTTTCTACATATTATATAAAGGTCTCAAGGAACAGGGTGTAAAGTTCACTCATCCTCCATAGAAAAGAGAGGATCCTCCGGCCAGTTGGGTGTTGTGTCTGGTGACGGTCAATATCGGGATGTTGTATATGCTAGTCGCGCGGTAAAACTATAGCAACATAACATTAAAAACTATTAAAAGTGTATTTTACTATAACCTTTCTAAATAAGCTTGGAACCTTGTCCATACTTCAATATCGCTTCATACGATACAAAGACCACCTTCATCAAACTAATAGATTAATAGCTCTAAAACAATTAAAAAACACAATATACAAATATCCGAAATTACTAAATCAAGAACGATTAAAAGTAAAATTAATATGAACTTGAAATACAAACACAATCTGTTGGGGTCATCTCAACCATCAATCATTTGAACCTTGAACAACTACAATAGTTCATTCGATACTGTTCTATAATGTTTGCATAATAACCAGAAACTTTGGTCTGATTTCTTCTTAATTATTGTCTATGTTTTTAGTCTTTAGTCTCTGAATCTTTGCCTTGAAACTAAGCTAGTTTTAATAAGATGATTCTTAATTGAACTAAATCCAATTATTTGATGTTTGCGAAACTTTATTTTCATTACTTAGTATTAAATTATTTTTTATTGAGTTCATTAGTGTGTTACACATCTTATGATGTTCAGTTACTAATTAATCAAACAAATCGAGAACTAGATTATTTAAAGGACTTTTGAAATCATGCAATAAAGCATACAAATTAGTTTTATTAATTAAGTCATCGCAATCCTTCGCTAGAATCTCATACACTTCACACTTTAATTTGCGTTAGACGCAAATCCGGGTGTAGGTAATGGCATGGCTTGGTAGACATTAAACACTCATCTAGCAGTGGATTAAGATGCTATTGATATAATTTTAACACAACTGGCGAAATGTGAGTGTATATAGTACATGAGGTTTACCTCTGCCTAACCCTTCAGGAGTTACAGGTGTCAATGATACCTGTAATGCCATAACATGACATCGTGTCATGTTATGTGAATAATTTTTTATCTGACTGTTTAAATTGCTGTCTTGAGGGCATCAGCTGCTCGGGTCTATCGAAGATTAGGCTACGCTTGCCGCGGTCGGTTCGTGGATGGATGACCATCTATTAGATATTAAGGCCCCTCCGCGCCTCGAAAAGCAAGTTAAGCCGCCCAAAAGTCTGACAACCAATTTTACTAAGGGGTCCCCAGTAACTGGGTTTTTGAGGTCCGATAGGCAGTAGCTCCATGTAAAATACTGGCTGCATCTGGGCAGACTGGAACCCGAGCCCAACATAGTTGAGAAAACGCTAGGCAGATTGATATGTTCAAATTGTTGTCTTGCCAGGAGACGGCAGGTATCTAGTTGAGGTACCCATCACCAATGTCAACACGTCATTTACAGGTCGGAAAATATCCATAATTACATTACAACACCATCGTTACTATGGCACATCGAGTTTCGGGAAAAGTTCGGGTTTGTAGAGCGACGTTTCGGTCACTCATACCTTTATCAGTCTCTTTCTAAAAATTGATGTGTTATTATAACTTTTGGGTTTACCTTAATAACTAGTAGGTAAGTAAGGAACCTATATTTAATAGTCATACATACATAAACTCACCCCTTCTTGCAGACAGAAATTACAGAACGCCACCTGCTACGATCCTTACATACTCCTTATGCTTCGTTTACGTCCATACTTCGCATGCTGGTGATATACGCTCACTGTTTGCGAGAACTACGCACCAGACCTCACCAAAATACCAGAACATCAGCAATAATAATAATACATAGTAATGTTGAATCCAAAACTAATTGAATTTCTTCTGTTTGTCCAGTAGTGAATGGCATCTTGGCTGGGAGAGAAGTTCACTGCACGGCGTGAGCTGGTACCATCTCCTACATCCTGACTGCTGCAAGGAGGCGCAGAGCAAACATCGGTTAAGTGAGTATTCTCTTAGAGCATTATATAAGTTCTATATTTGCACCACCGACTTCAAAAAGGAGGAGGTTCTTAATTCTATAGGTTTTTTTTGTATGTTTTTTAAGCGATTATTTATGAATGGATTCTGATGTTTTTTTTTTTTTTTTTGTTTTTTTTTGTAAGTTGTACCTCAGAGGTGGTCCCATATAAATTTTATTAACTTTGCTCGGGTAGTTTTTGAGTTAGCTTCAATAATGACTAAATCAAAAATACGTTTTCCCTCTTAGTCTAAGTGGATGATGTTATAGTTTCTGTCACTGTTATTTACTTATCAGGTAGTGGTATTAGAATTTGTGTGGGGCAGGTACCACAACTTAAAAGTGAAAAATAAAAACTTGTTACAAAAAAATAAAAACAACTGACTTCTAAAAAAAAAAAAACAATAAAAAGTGAAAAAATAACTTTAATTTTGGAAGTCAATGGTAAAAAACAAAAATACAGAACCAAAGACTTCCGCAATTAAAGTTATTTTTCACCTTTTCGTGACTTTTTTGGAAGTCGGTTATTTTTTATGTGTATTATTATTGTACTCCACAAAATGGCAATTTAAGACCGACATCAACTTCGTTTAACCTTTTCTCTAAACGGTGGGTATTGGCTTTCTGTCTGAATAGATCCGGCTCAATATTAAAATGTTACATTTAAAGTAACTGCCATCTGACCTCCACAATCTTGGGCAATGCAGATACTCTACTAAGGTCAGACTATTTGTCAGACAGTCGGGTTTCTGACTATTTGTAATGATTTTAATAGATATTTTGAATAATAAGGAAGACATCATGCTCATCAAAGTACAGAAGGGACTCAATGTGTAATTCACGGACTATCCGCGGAGTTACTTTTGTTGAACACATGTCATTCCTGTCCACACGAAAGTAAGGTTTAGTAAGTAAAGAAAGTATGAGATAAAATGCATAAACTTACAAGCCTATATAACTACAAAAAAAAAAAAAACATTAGGAACCGTAATCTAGATACACATAGTGCTCCTAACGTAATTCCATAACATCAACTCGTGCGCCGGCTGAACCCGTCCATCTCGCAGTAAACTGCACGCTTTAATAGATCTCTAAACGACCGCGCATGCGTCCATTGTTTGTGATTAATGATGTAGGATCTCTAGTGTCCCGGTGGACGAAAAGCGTGGGAACTTTTATTTTAAAATTTGAGGTTTATTTTGGTGAAATTTGGCCTAGTTCAAAATTAACTATTTCAAGTTTAGGTCCCACTGTCTCCTGTTATGACAGTATCGTGACATCGTGATCCTTGGCTAAATATCACATAGAATAAACAGCGTTTTGAATGCTCACTCTATGATCGTATTGAGACAGCAACAGTTTATGAAGTGTGCCAAGCATTTAGGTAGACACTAGCAAAACCTATGTTGCGAAAAGATGACAATCGACTATCGGGCACATCGCGTGCGATCGCTCGATAACCTACGACAACACAAAAGCGTTCAACGCAAACTTATCTGCGTCAACACACGTTAGAGAAAGTCGAAGACTTGACGCGACAGCGACGTGACGATCGTGTGTGAACCTTCCCTTACGTGAGCGATTATATCGACTAAATCGAGCACTCAACAAAATATTACTAAACGAATCCCAACCCTATGTTCACAATATAATGTTCCGTTTTCAAAATCTTACTCAAAACTCGTGACTTCGCGCTTGACGCAAACTTGGTAAATCCGAAATTGGAACACTTTCCGAGGATTCGCGCTAAGACGTTCATAAGTCAAATGTCAGGTAAATAGAGGATGGTGAGATAATAAACTATCTACGAATAATGAAATAACTGATGTGCAAGTTATTCAGATGCAAATTGCCCATAAAATCATATTCTGGACACAGATATCATCCAAACGACTATTTGAATATTATGTTAATGAAATTGATAATTTAGTATTAAAATATGTAGATTTCAACTATATCATTAGAATTTGAACTGAAATAGATCAAACGTTCATAACATCAGTCGTCTGAAATACGGAGCTCATAACTTACGTGTCGAACATTTAATCTAAATCTACGCCTATTTCTAGTTAGAATGAGAATTAATTACTACAATTTACATTCATATCATTATGTCATTCGTTAAGGTGCGCGTAGGCAGAGCTCTGAATACAGCTCGCAAATCAAACCCACTTTAGCCAAACATACCGGTGTGTACCTGGGAATAAACATACTGGCAGTTTGCAGACCTACAATCGCAGCAGTCGTCAATCTCTTCCCTCTAAAACCAACAGTCGAGATTGCACAAATGATCGGCTGGCATTAACCCTCATTACTCTCCTACAAACGTACATTCTTACTTCGAAATATGAAATAATTCAGCTGTCACGTCGCCATAAGACGTATATTCGAATGACGGATTCGATTTATGAACTTTGTAGAATCGGAATCGTACTTGGCAATGCATCGTAGTCGAGTCATCATTCGAATGATTCGATAATCGGTAATGACAAGGACGGTTCTCTGCTTGTGCGGTGACCTTTGGAAATTATATTGGGTTTGGTTTAGCGGTAAGTGCTTTTTTTGCGTTTTATTATTAGTTTTTGTTATAGATATTTACTACAAATAGTATTGTTGCTTTGTCAATGCCTACCTATTCATTATTTTAGACACCAACATCAATCGTTTTTGCGCCAGAATCAAAACCAAAAAACCTACTTGAAGTTTTTCTTAAGTTAAGCTCAAGAAAAAATTCAAGCTGGTTTTCTGGTAGTGAGAATCTACGTTTAACTGGGAATTAACTGCTATTGTTTAAAATGCAATTTAAGTGGATATATTTAGTAAGCTGTTCCGCTTAGCTATTTCTAAAGAGTCTTAAAAAGACCCTGAAAGAAATCTAAACGTGTTTCACCTCTCAACGAGGCATCCTCAGGATGACGATTGACTTGTCGTATTTTATAATGGATTTCCGCAAGGCCACGCCTGAATCAATTATCTACTATTGTTTAACTGTCTGAACAATATATTTCGGTGTACCAATATTGTAAATCAAACAAACAACAGTGGCTATATTTAATTGAAACCGTAATGACGTATGATTTACAGCTTTGTTAAGAATACATCAATTGTTTGCTTAACTACCTACCTTAAAATACCAATTCATGTGTTTTACGAGGACTTTTGAATCTATTAATATCCCTTCATCAAACGTTTATTACAACGGTTTATTATTATTGTTATTTATTATCTTTGACATAAGGCATCGTTTAGTACTGTCTACTGTCTTATATACTTCTACTATGGCAAAAGAACCAATAAGTATTTGACCCCTACTGTTCAATAGTATCAGCTGGCTGAGAAGAGATAGTGGTGTAATTAGCAGGCGAACACTGGGTAATAAATTAAAACTGGAACTTTTGAACGAAATAGTCGCAGCATGTGACAATAACTAATATATTCTATACAAAAATATTCTTACCGTCCTTATACTAGTTGTACCTACTGATATTTAATTAGATTAATTACCAAATGTTTTAAGACGAGCGCTAATCCTGCCGACAAACTGTCACGCAGTTCGGCAGGTTTATAAAAGGTTAACAAGTATTTGGTCCAAAATAAATGTTTTATTTTATTTATTTATTTTTTCTACTTCTTTGGCCACCCCTTTTCCCGTTACGTGGGGTCGGTTTTCCCAATCATGCGACGCCATTTATTTCGGTCTTGTGCGTCATCTTCCGTAAGTCTCATCCCCCTCATGCTCTTTTGGACCTTCGTCATCCATGTGGTTCGAGGTCGTCCTCTTCCCCTCGTCTTTGTAGCCATGAAAAGGCATTTTTTTCACGTTTTATGGTTCCGTACCCAAAGAGTAAAACGGGACCCTATTATTAAGACTCCGCTGTCCGTCTGTCACCAGGCTGTATCTCATGAACCGTGATAAAAATTCAAATGTCTAACGTTTGAAATTTTTACAGATGATTTCTGTTGCCGCTATAAGAACAAATACTAAAAAACAGAATAAAATAAATATTTAAGGGGGCTCCCATACAACAAACGTGATTTTTTTGCTCGTTTTTATAGATAATGGTACGGAACCCTTCGTGCGCGAGTCCGACTCGCACTTGGCCAGTTTTTAAAGTCCTATTTAGTCTACACTAAAAATAGGTAAGTACAATAATGTAATCATTATTAAGCTTTCAAATCCTCAATTTTAATAAATTTCTAAGTAATTGCGTTATTATACGCGGCAATCGAAAGTGAGAAATGACTTTACGTGCTAGTGGTCCCGTACATGTTTGGAAGTAATTATCTCTACGGACACTAAGTAGATGGTATGGATCCATAACATAAAGTCCTCCCTTACTAATTAATGTATTTGAACAAGATATTTAGTCAATAGCTATACCATAGACTCTATATTATAGAATCTGAATAGTAATTAATTTTTTTTAAGTATTGATGATACCAATTCAGCCTGTTATGATTACGGGATATGTGAATGTCAGTTTGTTAAAATGTTCGGAATTTTCGACAACCCTACATCCTACTTAGTTCATGAACTCTAGCGGAAAGTTTGACTTCGGTACATGTATATTTGCGACAACTTCTTGTGTCAAAATTTATTATTTATTTTTATCGAAACTATCATATTAATTTCAGTAAGATTATCTTGAGCTATATTAAGCTTTTATTAGCATTCTTTGACACAGGAAACACAATTTATTACTTAGTGCAATCAGATATAAACATCTTGGGTTCAATTAATTGTCACAGAGCAAGCGCAGATAGTGTCCTTTGAAATAAATATTTCATTTACACAATATTGCTTTTAATTTACTATTAATGGACACTGTCGTTGGTATAAGGACGTCGAAGTACCATAAAGTTTGTTTAGCCAAAGTTTCAATAAAAACGTGTATGTTTTATTTATGAAGTTAATAAAAATTATGTTTAATCTAGGTATTTTGGATGAATTTAATTAAATTTACTGGGTATTAGCTGCTGGACCCTAATTTTTGTCGAAAATAAAAGTAACAACATAATATCAGCAATCTGCCAGTGAAACTCCGGTCAAAATCGGTCTAGCCGTTTCGGAGATTAGCCGGAACAAACAGACAGACAGTCAGACAAAAAAATGTATTTATTTTTTAAGTATTTTAAATTACCTATAAATTTTCATAAGCATTTAGTAAAAAGCTGTTATTTTGACATTACAAACAGACTCAAAATTTTTATTTATTTGCATAGATTTAGATTAAATTGAACTTCTGCCTCCTATTATTTAACAAATGACGAAGATCCTTGTAAGCTCTTAATAGTGCCAGTTCCTGAAGCTTTCAAGTTAAGGAGTCATCTCCACGGGCGAGAAAATCGCGGCGATATTCTCGCCGTGCCATCAAATTCAATAGACACTCTATGACCATCTCCACACGGTGATATTTGGAGGCATAGCGCGACTATCACCGCAATTCTCTTGTCCGTGGAGATGAGTTTCTATAACCTTAAGACCGTATTCTCGGCGGCAGCGGGCAGCGGGGACAGCGGTGATAGAGCGGCGCGTTCAAATGCATAGTTTTAAATGGACGTGTTCTCGCTCCCCGCCCCGCTGCCATCGAGGACAGTTCCATATAAAACTATGCATTTGATCGCACCGCTGTCGCCGCCGCCCTGTTGCCCGATATCGTCGAGAATACGGTCTTCCACCCAATTTCAAGACCCCTTAAATAGACATACAAAGCTGAAGAGTTTGTTTTTTGTTGTTTGTTTGTTTGAACGCGTTAATCTCTGAAACTACCAGTCCGATTTGAATTTTTTTTTTTTGCATTTGATAGCCTAGCCTCTTGAGGATGGCTCCGGGATCACGCTACGACCCTTAGGAGCCGAACAAAGAGAAAAAAACCATAAGCCTCCTTTTTGCTTCGCCGTAGTCGGGTTAAAATTTCAGAAAGAACGCTAAGCAGAACGAAGTAATAGCGCCGACGGGCGATGCGATGCGACCTGTTGGTTCGGAAGAATAAGAAATTTTCCGCGGACGAAGTCACGGGCAAAAGCTAATTAGTAATTGTAGGAATTACTGGGGTTTCCTAAGCATAAAAACTATGCCGTGCGTTACTGGGTAACACGATAACCTTTGGTAAGACTTTTGGGCTTCTGACTACCCGTAACGACTGTCAAAGATCTACGAATGACAGCTGGGAACGTGTTGACCCTTAACGTGTTTTCATTCTAGACATATAATGGATGACATCCATCCACAAAGCGACCGTGGAAAGCAGCTTTACCTCCGATCGACCCGTGTAGTTATCATTTAGCCATGACTCCATGAGCTTAGCCACGAGGGTGGTCTTGATTCCCAAAATTTAATTTTTGAAACCGTGAATCTTAATTCTGCGACAAAAAAAATAAGTTGTCTGAATACCGAGTATTTACTTGAGAACAAAACTCCCCCTTACGACTACTGTAATGAACTAGTGACACTGCAAATTAAGCTGTTATAACATGAATTAAGGTTCTTTAAGCTTTTATTTTATTTTAGTTGCATTAAAAATGAATAAACTTATTTAGCCAGTCTGTATCATCTTCAATTATTCACTACTCAATTATATATACATAGTTTCGCTATCACTAATTCGAAAATATCCTATACCTACCTTAGATGTATTATTATATCTGTAATTCCTTTGCTTACTTAACTTAGTAAACATAACATAACATCACGCCTTGTTTCCCCGAAGGGTTGGGCAGAGGTGTACCTATAGCAGGCACACCCACATTTCGCCAGTTATGTTTAAGTTCCATGTAATCAGAGGCGAGCCTATTGCCATCAACCGGGCACAAATCCAGACTCCGAGCTGCTACTGAGAAATTTCAGATAGAAAAACCCAATAACAATTTGTCCGACCCGGGAATCGAACCCAGGACCTCATGCTCAGCAGTAGCGCTTGCGACCACTAGACCAACGAGGCAGTCAACTTAGTAATTTATGTAAAAATAATAAACACTATTAATATTCCTATTATTGTAATAGAAACTCTTATTAATAGACTTCTCGTATATTTTAGGAGTATCTAGATTTTATACATATTTGAATAACTGTCCCACGGATTGATAAATATTCCAATTACTATAATCAAATTAAAATCGATTTCCAAATAAGGTGCATTTATGATAAATAAACAACAAATATTAATAATGTATGTTTACGATGCAATGTAATATACATAACATAACATCGCGACTTGTTTCCCCGAAGGGTTGGGTAGAGGTGTACCCATAGTGCACCCATATTTCGCCGGTTATGTTTAAGCCCCATATAATAGGGGGCGAGCCTACTGTCATCAACCGGGCACAAATCCAGACTCCGAACTGCTACTGAGCAATTCCAGATAGAAAAACCCAATAACACTTTGCTCGATCTACGTATCGAACCAAGAAACTCATGCTCAGCAGTAGCGCTTGCGATATAATAAAATAATAAAGTCAGCATTTTTTATAGAGTCTTCATTCTTTTTCGCGTGTTTCAACTAACCTGTACCCTAATTGCGTAATACAACACAATCACAATCTGTTTCGATTTGAAACAGATTACCAATCCATTGCATCATAAGTTGGAAAAAAAAATTTGCTCAACAACGTAAATAACGCAATGAATGTTGTTGAACTGCCAAATGAAATAAATTAGGCATAATTGTTTACGAAAATAAGTTACCTAATTAGGGTGTCAAAGTTTTTATGCCGCCCATTGGCCTCTGACTTGGCTTGACATGCCGTCGAGAAATCAAGAGTGGTGATCAATACTACTCCCTTCTCTATATGAGAAGATGCCTTTGCCCTACAGTGTGACAGTTATAAGCTGGTTTTATTATTATGCTTAAGCAATCTTTGATTGCAGAAAAAAGGTTAAGCTGATTAACTTAGTTGTAAGTCAAATTCATCTATTTCAGTCGAACGTGTTCAAATTAATAACGACTATTTGTATAACAAAACTATAAAAAGGGCTCAGCGATTAAATACCAATCATCGATACTTACAATCGTTTAGTAATTAATAATAATCTCGAATAACTATTTATAAGGGAAAGTTGTTCAAACATAATAAAACGTTACAGTTACTATAAACAAATAAAACTAACTAGCGATGATCACAACTCATATTAGCATCGTTAGGTATCGATAAACACACCAAATTGATGGCGTAAACATCGGTCATACGAATCGAGAATCGATTTATCTCTGAAATGATCAACAAACAAACGAGTATTCCATTTATGACGACTCGATGGACGTAAGAATCGGATGCCTTGTACGGCGATTCGTATGATCGGCCGGACCATTCCTGGCGCATGTAAATTACTATCATAACATCATTGTCAAAGTCAAACACCTTGTATTATCAAGGGCTGTACTCAAGGCAATTCTAACTATATTTCCTTGTAATAAAATTTGGTTTTGAATGTCTCTTGTTACTAAACGGAAGTGTTTAAGATGGTGTTAGCTGCACCTCGAAAATCTTTAAATTAACGACGTTCTATTTTTAGGGCTATTCAATTATAACTATTCACAGTGAGATTGTGTTTGATTATTTGTCATTTCATTTCTTACAACTTGTTTTTTTATGTTTTGAATGAATGAATGACAGCTCCGCCTTTTGTAGCAGAAAGAGTAGGAAGAGATCTAATGACCATGTCTGGTCGTCGAGTGCATGTGTTCTTGACACCTGTTAAGGTGGTTTTATACCGGCGAGACGAGGCGTGGATGGGATGAGCGAGAATTGAAATCACGCTTACCCTTCTAATATCCTTACCTTAAGCTGCTGCACTTTTACCATTGAACCCATGAAAACACTCACCTATTTATTATCGAAGGCACGGTTGGCGCAGTGCTTAAGCGATTGACTACTGCGCTGCGTGTCGCGGGTTAGATTCCCGCACGGAACAAATATTTTTATGACCTACTAGTAGTTGTTCCGGATCTGGCTGTTTGTTTATGAGAGTTTAAATGTTTGTAAACGCACCCACAATACAGAAGAAATTCCTAGTGTGGGGTAACCTTTTTTCTAAAAAAAAAAACCAAATGGTGGAGGTTCTATATTCGACGTTCTATGTTCGACTTTTTGTATTTTTGTTAAACGATTTTTCCGTCAATTGTGGACCGATTTTGAAAATTCCCATTTACTGGAGGAAGCTTGCGCGCTGGTCCCATATAAATTTTATTAACTTTGCTTGAGTAGATTATGACTTAGCTTCGATAATACGTATTTTTCCCACTTAGTTTATGTGGATGATGTTATAATTAATAACTTTCTGTCACTGTTATACCAATTTATGTGGTAGATACCACAACTAAAAAGTGTTATAAATACAAACTGAAAAACAACTGTAATTTCAAAAGTCGGTGCCAAAAATCGAAAATTCAAAATCAAAGACCAGAAATTAAGTTATAGTTAAGTTGTAGTGTTTTTTTTTTTGGAAGTCTGTTGTTTTTTTCTTACTTTGATTACTTCATGGTGTTGTTTACTACAAGTGTACATGTAAAAAAATATGTAAATTAGGTACTGTATTGTCAGACAAAAAAGGCTAACAAGGTATCGATTGATCGAAGTGATGAGTCGATGTAAAAAAGTGCTATAAACAGAACACACAAGATGATGGAAACAAAAAATAACAGCCACTAGTTGAATCCTTTATAGAGGTGCTGCAAGAACGTAGTAATTTAATTTTAGATGGGTAAGAAATGTAGATACTGTTTTTTCCTTCACCGTTTTGAGAGAAGTGGTGATGAAATATTTTACAAAAAGTAAAGCGCCTGTCAGGGTTCAAATCTAGTGGATCGCCCGGAGGACACGGTGGAGCATACGGTGGAGGTCTGCCCAGCTTGGGCGGAGCATCGCCGTGTCCTCGTGGAGGCGATCGGCGGCGGTGATCTCTCGCGTCCGGCCCTAGTTCAGGCCATGGTACGGAGCGAGAGGAAATGGGAGGCCGTCACTTCCTTCTGCGAAGCAGTAATGCTCGCGGAGGAGGAGGCGGCGTGAGGGAGAGGCAAATTTCGCACCCTCACGCCCCTAACCGCCGCAGGAGGAGACGCCCAGGGCGTCGGGAATCGCGAGGCGATTTCCGGCCACCGTAGGCGCGGGCTTGCGGGCGGTGAGCAATGGGTGGCTCACCGTCCGATAAGGACCAGGCCCGGGTCGACGGCGCGTTGTGTTCCACGCGCGCCTCAAAGAGATGTCAGCAGATTTGAAGGGATCCACTAGGGCCGATGCCTGCCGGGGTTGCGAAGAAAACCGAAAGGGAGATCGTGGCCCCCGGCAACAGGGCAACCGAAGGAACACGGATGGGTTTTAGTCAGTAAGAGTCTGACACGCCCTCCCGCTCCGCCCAGAGCAGGAGAAGTTATTTGATGATTTCCCACCCAAAAAAAAAAAAAGTTTTCGAATCTACGATCTACAACTCGTAAGTCGCAGCCGTTACCACTGGGCCATCTAAATTGGCAAACCATGATGTATATTTTTCTAAAAAAACCTTTTCTCTTTAACAGTAACACAATCGGAACAAGAGCGGTCGTGCATCGCGCTGCTGCGGCTTCAGCGTCGCTCTGGCCAGTTCCTCTGGGTGCATGCTGTTCTGCAGCTCAAGGATAACCTGGAGAACTCCCAGAGACCCGTCATCGTGTGTACTAATCAGGTGTTGAGGTAATTAGTGTTAATATTAAGTAATTAATGTTCATACTAACACTGTATGGATCCCTTGGTTTGACATTATTTTTATTTGAATTTGAATTAATAACATGGCCACCCACAGACTGGGTTCAACAGATATAATTCAAATTCTATTGACACAAAAAGAAGATATTATTATTGTTTTTTTTTTTTAGGTGAGAATTTCTTTAGGCGCGTTGGGCATTTTCGAGATGGGAGTAAACCATTGATTTCGCAACACCATGATGACACCTCATTTTTGTAAACGCGATTGTGTTCTCTATTTATATTACGTTGCGGATCAATGTTCTATGCAAGTATTTTTACTGTAAAGGTTTTGTAAACGCGATTGTGCTCTTTATTTATTTTACGTTACGGATCAATTTTCTATGGAAGTATTTTGACTTTAAAGGTTTTGTAAACGCGATTATGATCTTTATTTATACTATGTTACGGATCTATGGTCTTTATTTACACTATGTTACGGATCTATGTTCTATGCAAGTATGTTTACTTTAAAGGTTTCGGAAGTATTTTTTTAAGAGAAAACTTCTTTAGGCGCGTTGGGAATTTTTGAGATGGGACTAACCCATTGAATTCGCGACATTGTAACGCAATTTACCGCCACCGTGGAGTAAAAGACATCAACGCGTTGATTACCGCGGCGCCGATCTTTTTTTATAAGGTTTTAGTGAACCAATAAGGGTCCTTCACTCGTTCTTAGTATTTAATATTAGAACACTACCCTTCCCAAATACTGGTTTGTACTGGTACACCTCTGCCTAACCTTCGGGATTACAGGCGTGATATTATGAGTGTAATGATATCCTTAGTTATTTTTATACCATGGTTAATTTTTAAACTCGAAAGTCTACAACATCTAAAAAAACCCTGTTCCATCCGTGAGGGTGTTGTTCGGTATCGTACTGAGAGTTTATTTATGTGGTTATATTTCAGGAAATTCGAAAAAAAAATCGTGTCTTTTTTTTCAATGGGGTACGTAAGGGTTATTATTACATGGGGTGCGGGCGGCCGTCGTTTAGCAAGTGTCTACAAGAGTTATAACTTACTTGCGACCCGCTCCTGCTTCGCACGGTTTTTACGACTTGACAAAACATCGAGATTTCTTAGTTATATGTAACTTTAATATTAATACACATAAACCTTCCGCAATATATTCTCTAAACGATGGTGAAAACCTCATCAAAATCTGTTGCGTGATTAATACACATAAACCTTCCGCAATATATTCTCTAAACGATGGTGAAAACCTCATCAAAATCTGTTGCGTGGTTTGGAGGAACAACGCGGACATACAGACAAATACGAAAAGCGACTTTAATTTATAATATGTATAGATGCCCTTAATTTTTAAAGAATTTGGGGTAATTTTGGTACTAAAAATGTGTTTTTTAATTTTTTTTTAAATAGCAGAAACTTTTTTTATTTTCAATTATAATTAGATTTTTTTATTACTTTTAGGTAATGTTATTGTAGTACGTATGAGCCCCTTTCTAAACGGACTGGCTTTTTTTACATATTGTATAAGCCCCATCAGGTTGGTAACTGGGTAGGTATCTACCACCATAGTTTCCAGTTCGATCGTCATGTCTAGACAAATTTTTCATGGTTGGATAGAGATAGATGTGTTGTAGAAGTCTACCTATTCGGTACAATTTATTATTAGCATAACCAACCTATAATGTTCCCACTGCTGGGACACAGGCCTTGACGAGGGAGTGGGTTTTAATCTACCAGACGGGCCCAGTGCAACCTGCACTGGGCCCGTCTAGATGCCCGGGTAGATGTCACATGTCTTCGAATTTTTGGTTCTAGGACATGCCGGTTTCCTCACGATGTTTTCCTTCACCCTTTTGAGTTTATTATTATTATTATTCGAGTTTTTTTACCTGAATAAAGTGCATCGCAGTGAATACGGATCTAAAACGTAGCTAGCTGCTGCATTTAAAAAAAAACGGCGCTCAACTTTGATGAATAAATCCAATTTAACGACTCAAGTTCATACTAATTCTACAAAATAACCCTACTCTCTACTCATAACCTACGGTACTAAACCACTAAATTATCCCTCAACTCACAAACATTGTCCATAATAGCCCGTCTACATAGCATTTCTGATTACCCACTAATACGTCGAAACGAGCGGCATTTCCCGATGAAGGGTGAAATCACTTCATTGACCGTCCTGCGCCTGCGCAATTATTGTGTGAACTAACGTCAAATGGACAGTTTATAACGATGAAGCGGAATGGTCACATGTGGTGGAGAATTTAGTTACAGAATCTTTTATTTTGGATTAAACATAATATGTTATACATATTTAATTGACAAGTCCAAAATATTCAATAACGATCAAAATAAATAGGTTTATATACTTTATATTTAGTACTTAAAGTTTATAGATACCTACACGGTATATACCTATAGGGCACCCTATTTGTAATAAGTCAACTTCTGGGTCCAATGGGTGAGGCCACATAGCGATCATTCATTTTTTTTTTCATTTTTTATTTCTGCAGGCAATTTATCTACATTATTACACTTCAAAATTACAAATAATTACCAGTTCAGCCAATCATAAAACAGTATTATAGTTATTATTTAGAACTAAAGATCAAATTACATGTCTAATTATTAAATATATTTCCCAAACGTACGCAAAATACTACCATGGTGTTATTATAATATATCAATGAACGTCAAAAGCTCAAGTAAATGCGAAACGTTGAATAAATTCCGAACTAAAGTAACAAACACCATATTGCGCAGTAATAAATAAGGCACTTTAAATCACATTTAATGTTCTCAGAGTTACACAAATAATTCTATCGCCGAAGCATAGCTCAAATTATGTGTACATATAAAGAGTAGTAAGTAAATGAAGGAGCAAACAACTGTTAGTATAAACGTGACAGTCGACGATGTGGGAATCTTTTCATTTGACACGTCGCAGTTCTCTCCACATCACATCCCTGGAAACAGGCCAGGTAAATTTTCACCACTGAAAACAGGCCTCAGGCCGAACACCTCTCCAACGGCTATGAAGCACGGTCTCGAATGAACATTTTTTTTATCATAGTGTCACAAAAAATTATGAAAGCCTAGAATTGGTACTTAATAGGGTAACCTTTACCAAAGACTACCAGCGGCTTTTTTCTAGCGTTCCTACAGCTTAAATGGCACTTTAATTCGGGCGTATTGAGCATTCCAAGTCCTGACTACTCTGTGACGTAGTGAACAGCTATTCAAGTGAATATAATATGTTGTATTTAGGTAGTCATAAAAGTCGTAAAAAATCTTCGACAGCTGTTCTTAGAAGTTATTACACAAAATGTCTCTTACGTCAGCAGAAAGTTATTAAACTAGATACCGATGACTATGACTGGTCAAATGTATGAAATGTCAGTACGTTCAGTTGCATTCAATATATACCTACGGTAGGTGCATGTCCGTATTATACATCCATCTAAGATAACATTTACACAATTTAAAAACTTACAGACTTAAATATTAATATTTACAAATATATAAAAAAGGAGGGGAAATAATCATAAAAGTAAATTGGTTTTATGATACCTAGAGCACCATCGTCAAATAAAATACATTCGATTAAAACAGTAAAGGAAAACATAGTGAAGAAACCGGCATGTCCTAGAACCAAAAATTCGAAGAAAACCCGCACTGAGCCCGCGTGGTGGATTACGGCCCACTCCCTCTCATCGAGAGGAGGCCTGTGTCCCAGCTGTAGGAACGTCATAGGCTGATAATGCATGCATGCATTAGATACAGTATGCTCTAAATAAAATGACTGTTATAGAATTCACAAAAACCATAATGTCACAAAGATGTACCAAGTTTTCTGAAGTCGATCCTCTATTCTCTATTACCACTTTCTAATTATTATATCGTCATAAGAACCCACACATCAAATTAAACCTTTCCATCAACAAACAATATCATGTAAACCAATACTAAACGGTATGATATTTATCGTCAAGTTGCCGGCGTTCAAGCAACAACCAATTATGTTTACGGCTGTGCGGTCCGGACCGGTAATTATGAATTAAACTATAATTGGAGATAATTTTACAAGGTATTTTGTTTGTGTTCGTCTCGACAACATTTTTTAAATTCCAGGATGCAACGTGCAATACTTATTTCCTTTTATAGGATGCGCTAAAGTGGTAAATAAATCTGATGCTGGTATGACTTGGACAAGACACATAAATATAGATAAATACTTCTTTAACGTTTGTTGAGATCGTGGAAGGCGAGTTAATAACTTAGAATAGGCAATTACTTTATTTCCTATGTGCAGAGATGCCATTAGTTTGTTTCACTATCAAAGACACAAATCGAACGATGAGATAATAATTATGCTAGCGAAGCAGACCTAACATTTAAATCTTTAAACTGAATTACATAAATGAAAAAAAAATGTCCCAACTTGAGCCTATCTCTTGAAAATGAGTTCATAGACTCGCGATACGATAGTGCAAACGAGAGGAACAAATTACAAATACAAAAAAGGCAGACAAACGAACAAGATAATAAAAGCTCCCTAGAACAATAACTCCAAGTGTATCTGAAAGTCTAAAGCTCGCGAGCTAATTGAGCCCAAAGCCACACTATTAACCGGACCGATAATTCTGCCGGCTCGCGGTGCGCCGACTTTGAAAAATTACGGTCATAACTTAACGCGGTCACTTACAGACTTCCCTATTGAGATATCAATACTAGATGACGTCGGACGACGTACGCCTCTCGCGTAAACACGGCCCGTACTATTGTTGGGGGAACTCGAATTTGTTGTTAAAGAACCAAAGGATTTAGGAAAAAATTGTGACGAACAAATGGTGGTCATAAAAGTTAAATAAATTCCAACATGGCCGCCGCTTTTTTTGCAAAAGGAAGACGTTACATTTGAAATTGCAAAAACCGTTACAACATTTTTGAAACTTTGCAAACTATCATATATATAACCATGCAACAAAAAAATTAAATATGTATTAACTTACAGTCATGTTTTCTAAATAAGTAGACAATCCATTTTATAGACTGCTCATGAGTCAAGCATAACTTTTCTATGCCTCGTTAATTGACGTTAATAGTCAAAATCATAGCCTAGCAATTTAAGAAGGCCAATTATGTTTCATTTTGTTTACTTGTCTTGATTGGAATAGCCTACATTTGACTTACACTCTTCTAATGATACGCTACGTAATCATTTTCATTCAGAGCATTCGTTATTCTTTCTATTCTTTGGTTTTTTGCTCTCGTGTCGTAATTCAAAGCTGCGTCATGGTAGGCAATGATACAGTTTGAAATCACAGCTATAATAAATTAAATTTAACGATCGCACATGTTCCAGTGACACTTTACAAGCTACGAATACCGAGACAACTTTCGCTAAATGTTTTCTGATCTTTCTAATCAGTGACGCGGTTCAGGCGTTGCTTTTGATCCCTCATGCTTATTTTCTAAGCTTCATTGCGAATATTTATCTGCTCTGTTCTATGCAATCGAGTGTTAAAACTCGATCGAACATCTAGAGTTCGTAGTGAAGCTTCGCAGAGAATAAATATTGTAAGGGGGTGATTTATAGAGCCGGGGCGAGCCTCGCAAGCCGATCGGCCGGCCGATGTTACTATCGGGATGGCTTGAAATATGCCTGCAAAGGGCTATTGTTGTGATGTGAGAAACGGTGTTTAACAAGCGCCGGGTTTGATCGATGGACCCGGCGGATACAACCGTCTATATTTTATAGCACGAAAACACACGAAAACTGTTGCTAATTTTGTAAATTTGCTCAAGACGTATGGCCGGATTGGTATGAGTGAACTTTTGTGTAGAAAGTAATTTTGGAAGATTGATCCTTCCCGAAATTATTGCGTTATGATTTGATCCCATCAATCATTTCTTACATTGTAGATAAACGGTCCAAAGAATGCTATGAAAATGCGCGGCTGGTCGACGAGATGCTGCGATGATGATACGAAAGATTTCTCTAGAAAGTCCTTCCTTATTCAATGGTGCATACCATTAAGGGCGTAATTAAGATAATGTCTGACTTAACACTTTCCTAAACATTAAATTCAACACCATTCACAATCCGGATTAGGTATTTAGATAATAATCGGCGCGAACAAAGTCATTATGACTCGGCCTACAGTGACAAGACCGATTCATATTAGTCGTGGTAGGCGCTATTTAGATAGTAAATCTAAATTAATTTGAATGGGCGAGTGGGTGACAGTCCAGCTGACCTAAACAATCAGGCACAAAGGGCGGTGGCGCGGGCCTTAGCCACTTAGGTCTTGGGAAGGAGTGGTGCATGTCATAAGCAGACATTTAGGCGATAATAACACCTGAAGACCATTTACCGTTAAAAGCATAAATTAAGTACGTTAGCCTACGTAGTTACCTCAAAAATACTCAAAATGCAGGTTATGAAACTTTAAGAGCTTTTGCTTTTAAGCAATTAATTAGTCAGGTAAACAAATTGGACAAAAGTAGGCTTACTTAGGTCCAAGATTTGAGCACATAAATAGACGTAATGACTGTATTAAAACGGAGTGTTTTGAAATAACTTAATTCTCAGAAAATTAAACTTATCGACAGTGCCAACGCGCTTTCAACTTATCAGCTATAATATTATGATAGATACCCGCGCTCGGGTTACAATCCCCACTTCTTGTACAAATATTATACGAACGCTGTATTTCATAAATTGCACCAAAAGTTATATGGTGGTGGTTATAAATCCGCTGTGCTCACAAGCTCAGTTGCATTGTTCGTGGGATTGCGTCATTTGTCACGTTTCTGCGCTGATGCTCTTGCGCAACCTACTCATGTTACTTCGTGCTCTCCACTGACAAATACTGTTGCTTTTAATAATGAGCCCGGCTTACGTGAATAACTGATTTAATGGCGTCCCGAGCTTTACTTTCCAGCCATTTTATCGGTAACGAAAACATTTCACGGGCATTCATAGTGACTAGAGATTTCTTAAGTATATTTCTTCCAACAAAAAATCATGTTACTATTCCAGGTTTAATTGGTTCATTACTTTTAGGCATAAAAACATGCTGCGCAAGAGCCGAGTGACGCTTTTTTTGTAGAAGACACGTGGCGTAGGTATCGATAAAGAACCGTTGTCGTTGTTTAGAGCATCAAAAGAAAACTCGATGTTGAAAGTGTATGAGCAAGTAATTTAACGCTTGTTTATACACCCCTATGGCATGTACAAGTGATACGGTGAACGACAACAAATTGTCAACATGTCGGCCGCCTACGTCATGTCGACGAGATTTATGCGTTCAGGCTGCGCGGACGCACAAATTGGCGGGAAACTGAGAACATGGACGGATACGTTGATTTCCAACATTCCATTAACTCGGTTATGCATAACAAGCACCGGATTATGTAGACAATATAAAAAAGTCTAACTAGAATGCTTGAACCTTGAAATTATCTTTAAAGGATCTTAGTTAAATAGGATCTACGACATTTTATAGACGTTGGCAGATTTACATTAATATAATTAACTAAATACGTGTTCAAACTTATGATGCTAAGGAGCACGTAAATAATTTCTGACTACACGTACTTTATTTACCGACAAGGACGCCATAACTGACTTCGTCCTATGCAAAAAAAGGCGCGCTTTTAATGCACGTTTTATTTATTTTTTGGCATCAGAGTTAAGTTACTTTCCTACAAGTGTTCTCGTATTTCATCACCGCACCATTTCGAATCAAGTGTTCAAAACACTCAATTCCAGTATGAAATAACTTAATATACAAATGAGCATAAAATTAATAGCTACTAATATGCATAACTTACCTACTGTTTCTACGATATCTCCGAGGCGTTCAGTAAGGCTTTTAGCATAAATAAAATGTTAGCATAAGCTAGCTATAAATCACTGAAGGTCGAAAGGGTCAAGTTTATTAATGCAGAACGCGTGTAAACATACCAGAAATAGCGTTTTATCCGGACGCCATTTTGGTTTTGAAGTGAAGCCTTCACAATAGTATCTCTTTCTTTAGAGTGAATGTAATAGCGATTTGTCACCGTCTGAAACATATCTACACTTTGATGTACTGTCGTCGTTAACTCAACATTTGAATTTGCAACGACTGATTTACATAAAACAAAGTACTTATTTAAAGAATTATTTTTCAATATTAATGGTTTCCATATTTAAGTAGATAACCGAACCGTTTGCTTAGGGTCGTTACCTGCTTCATAATTTAATTTACAAACGCAAATTAAGTATTTTTGTCTGTCTGTTTGATAAGGGCCAGCTGAACTGCCGAACCAATTCTAAGCGAAAAAGGCAGAAAGGTGCCTTGTATCCAAGAAAATTTTAAATACAATCGGACACGTTTTGTTTCCCTGGCAAATACGGATCAAATATTAATAAAAAAGAATTGATTTCAACCCTCATAATTTCCAATAGTCCAATAAATCAAACCACAAAAACAAAATAGTGTGTTTTCAGTCCAATAAATTTGGTCTGGCGATATTTAATAAGGTCCAAAGCTAATTACCATATATCAATTTATTGACATCAGCCAATCCAGCCAACATGCATTGAGTATGCTTGTTTTACTGATTCAGTCTCACAATATTATTTATTTCAAGCATTTTCAACCCACCTGTACCGATGTAGGTCCAGGGCTGAGTCCAACTATGTGACATTTCCCTGCATCCACTATCTTAAAGGTCGGAAACACAAACGCTAAGTGAACTCGCGCGAAAGGTTACATTAAGTACAAATTCAATACTGTGTATTCACCTTGCCTTACCCGCACAGTCATTACATGTCGTTTGTTTAAATGTTCCTCATTTTGTCGACAATCGGAGATGTGTGACGTAGATAACATACGTATGTACCATTTGTTAAATAGTAACGAAACATAAGGTTGTTAACTAACTTTATTGGCAATACGTTTATCTTACGACAGGACGACGATTGTAGATAAAAACAATTTTATTGTTCAACAAAAGAACGTTGATTTGCTTTGTCAAAGCCTTTCCTAATTCCTGGATGGATAATAACATGCACTATCAGCCTATAATGTTCCTACTGCTCGGACACAGGCCTCCTCTCTTCAAGAGGAAGTGGATTGGTAGATGTCACATACCTACGATTTTTTGGTCCTAGGATATGTCGGTTTCCTCACCATGTTTTCCTTCACCATTTTGAAAGCAGTGGTGATGAAATTATTTACACAAAGTAAAGCGCTAGCCTGGGTTCGAACCCACGACCTAATCCTCGTAAGTCAGGGCCGGTACCACTGGGCCACCACTTCTCTTAAGTGCTGGATTAAGAATGTTAACTAGTCAGTAGGAAACGCTTTTATAATGGAAGCGATAAAATTCTCGCCGCTCGAAAATGCGGGGCTTTTATCGGAAAATCTTAGACAGCAAACTCTATTTCAAGTATTTGTGAGAAGACTGCTAAACAACAGTGACTTGTTAAAAACATTACAAGTCTTATATACTGCCGTTATCTGCGATTAGTGTAATGGAACATAGCCTAAACTACTTCGATACATTATTAATAGGCGGTCGTATCTAACGCATGGCGAAACGAATTCCACTAAATATAAACATTAAACTTTAGTGCTCCTCTTTACTATTCTAGTAATGGCTAAAGCTTGTAACAATGTCGTAGAGGCGAATTCTTTCCAGTTATATGCAATCACCATTTAAAAGTTATTTTAATTGTTTGCGTAGCTCATAACTTACGATCTACTTCGAGTTCAAGGTTTCTTGCGGTTGAACAAGCTATTCTACTCAGATAAATATTGATGGTAGATACAAGGGAAATATTTTATTAACAATTAGTTTAATACCTACAGACAATAATATTTTTATTATTCTCAAAATGTTGTTAAGGATCAGAAAAATCCTACTATCCAAAGTTGCCTAGTTTACCAAGCTATCAAGAATCAATTTTCTGACATAGTCTTTTTGTCAACAGTGAACAGGAAGCAGCGGTAATGAAAGCAAACCCTTGGCTCTACCACTACTACGCGGTACAATCCAAACTACACTACGGACTGGCTTACGAAGCAGCGACGAGGATGTATGGACCCCCACCACCAGACATACAAGTCTACCCGCCAACGATGCAGTACACGCCGACACCGCCCGTCTGCATCAATGGCAACCAACCGGTCATGATGCCCAACCCTGGCATACAACCTCACGTACCACACGTCCCACCACATATAGCACCTATGCACTACGCCTACGAAAGGACAGACAACGGACCCGTAGATTATTCAGTCTCACTGCAGGAAAATAGGTAAGATATTCTACTTTCCGATTTGATGGCCAACAATTGTTAATTATGCTAATGGAATTAAACTGTTCATGGCCATAACTCGATTAATTTCAAATTGTTAGTTCATCTAACAACATAGTGCTTAGGTATCAGGTATGGCCTATAAATGATCTTGCTAATTGCACTATGACCTCATGCTGTCCATCAAATATG
This sequence comes from Omphaloscelis lunosa, assembly GCA_916610215.1. Lineage (NCBI taxonomy): Eukaryota > Metazoa > Arthropoda > Insecta > Lepidoptera > Noctuidae > Omphaloscelis > Omphaloscelis lunosa. Next base: position 7,038,065 of record OU744265.1, on the reverse strand, counting down.
TCGTTTTTGGAATGTGCGTATAATTTAGTTTCATCTTGAAATTGTTTTCTTGATTAACTGTGACGATCTTGCGTAGTTAGTTCGATTGAAATTCCACATGTGTAACTTTAGTTTTCTATTTCAGGTACCACAATATACGGATAGAGGATACGAGGATCCAGCCCAATGCTAAGCGGAAAGGGAAGAGTATAGACGACAAATCAAATACCCCAATAACAAATATGTCACCTCGTTGCACACCTTCAACTATCACTTCGGGAGGAGATACACTAATCGCAGTTTCAGCGGGGTCCATTGCCAGTAGAAGACCGGGATCCAAAAACTTTAACATAACAGAAACAGAAATGGTTGACCAATGGAACCCAAGTCCCACGTGGTCAGAATCAGCGCTACAAAAAGTGCCTGACGTCTGTCATCAAGACCTGAGTCCTTACGTGACAACGACGCCTCCTACGCCGTCCGGGACACCTACAGCCTACACCCATAACTACAGTCATACCTTCGTGTTCGACTGGTCACCAGAGCAATATGTTCCTCATACTAATAATAGATGTAACACAATAACCACAGAAAGTTCCTATCAACAGACGTGGAATAGGAGTCAAAGGACAACGTTCGCTAATAGCGCGGAGAACTCGGTAGATGAAAACTCCAATCCTAATAGATTAAGTTTACCAATGAGGGTCAGTAATCCACCGCCAGCGTATAATGCATCTAGGGAAGACGTACTTAGAAGGCAAATTGGTAAGTTACTGCATTTGAATTGAATGAGAATTTTAGTTATCGTATCTACAGTTGGAACCAATATTTCGTATCTTAAGATAGTTGGAATCTGTTTCGAAGTGCAGAGATTGTAGATACATAAATAAAGCAAGATAAATGCGCAGCAGCAATGCGTCTGCACTACCTACAGCAGATAAAACATCAGAATAAAATATATTAACGTTCCCTTTTTCTTATTGTTCTAGATCGACCACATTCAGATTCGCCGGATGCCAAAAAGCCTGCGTTATAACTGTAGCTTAATTCCATGTAATTTGTTTGAATAGTTAAATAATAATTTGTTACCCTGTATTAATAAATTTTATTAATTATAGTAAAAGCTCTGGAACTCTCCTGTGATCTTTGTTTAATTTTTTTTATTATTTTTTTTTGTATAATAATGATAGATTATTAATTTGTACATAAATATTGTCCGGTATTATGGATTCTGTACAAAATAAACTAGAGAGTAATTATTATTCACATTCAATGTGATTTGTTTGTGTATACGAAATGTATTATTTTTGTAAATATTTATAGGTAGTCTACTAGTTCGTACTTTGGTATCTCAATGCCGTCCATTTTCCTAGCCCCTTTTATTCCCAGTGCTATTAATAAATTATGCGCAAACGCAATATTGTTTCTGGTACCGTTCAGCTACGAGGTTGCAACTCCCTATTGAATAAAACAATAGTTAGTCTGGTTTTAGCTCGTCGCTCTAATTTCCCTTTCTGCCTTATAAAAATAATAAAAACAACCACGAGCAAAGCAAAGGCTGAAGTTTCTAAAGCCTGTTTACTTTGGAGGTGGCATTGGCCCATGCGACTTGTTTTTGCAGTTTGTTTTTTTTTTGTGTTGGTACCTATTCAATCGAACCCTTTTTTATGCTCAATCGAACTAATTGATTTATTGTCTAATTTGTGGGGTCGTATTTCGCTGAACGGTTTGTTAAAGCGCGAAAATACGAGAAATAAGATACAATTAACTTTAGTTCCTCTGAGCACATATTTTACGAACATTCCTCTCCCAATACTTTCTATTTCCGTCCAGTATATAGAATTAAGAATATTGTACAAAATAGTCGTAAGTGTGTAAAATATGAAACAAGAACAGCTATTTGTAACAGGAGAAGCGCCCTAGTATTAATTTATGATCACTATTTTGTTGATTGCGTTTTACGAAGTAAAGATTATTATGACCTCGAACTTTTTGTTTGATTTTCCTTCTACTTCAACTGATCAAGGAATTGAAATTAATAAAACTTTGAATTAAATATTTGATTTTATTTTACAAATAAGCTATAATGATTATATTGACATTTTAAATTTATCTTACATCTGAATATAAATATTACTCAGGCCTAAGGCGCATATTTCTCATAAGACATAGATCCCTAGCAGTATCTTTTCGTCCATAGGGAGTCGATAAGTCATACAATCGAAGTATCAAACTTATATTGAAACCATCGGGGAGACATTTTATAAGTGTTGGTACAAGTTCACTTGGCATTTTCTGCAAGACGAGTGGAGCTCTATCGTGTCCACATTGCACAACGTAAACGAGAAACTGTAAAATGAAATCAGTCTGCGGCGTAACGTCGCCATTTTTTCCAGCCAATTGAGAGAAGGACGTATACAATGTGTCTAGGGCGGTCAGTAAAGGCTCTTTCAAAGTAATTCCAGAAATACTATGTCCTTGTGAATAGTACATGCTATCAGAAGAATTGTCATTCAATCTCCGTACTTTGTTGGATGTACACATTTCTATGTCCTCAGAATCATCGTGACGACGCTTTCTGGACGTCTGCCCTCTGGTCAAGTTACTGTGTTCGAGAGCAGCATAAATGCAATATACTGCTAGTTTCGCTAACATAGCACATTGAGGTTCTACTAAGTCTTCACACAGTTTAGCATTATACAAGTATTGCGGTAAGACGTGCAGCAACAAAGCCTCAGTGCATTTCTCAATATCCAGATGAAGCATAGCTAGAACTATATCAATTGATCTGTCAAGGTCTTCCTGATAACGGAATTTCATTGTTTCTTTAACCAAGTTTGTGACGAACCAAATAGGTCCAGTTGTGTTCAGAAGACTTTCTATAGTATGTGTAGCATCAATGTGAAGGTAGCCTCTCGATTTAATATCTTCCCAAACTGCTTGCAATTGCTCCAGAATCGGCTGCCTTGATATAATATTATGTGTTAATGCTAACGCTTTCGACTTTGGCACTAAAGGTGGATGAATATCATATTGCATTTTTCTGATAATTTGACACATCAAAACAGTTCTTTCCTTAAAATTATCAATTTGTGTCAGCTCCGCTTCACTGGGAGGTACCAAAAACTGCTGAACCATGTTGATAGGTTTCAAAAAAGCATCCTGATGCACAACATTTATGTAAGAACACAACCAAACTGAAGCACAGACAGCCAAAGACGCCATTTTCTGTCTCAAAGAATCCAACATACATTTAACATCTGCAGCCGAAAGAGAACCTTGTTCCCAAGCAAATAGGATTTCTTTTATCACTCCACTCACATTCATACAAAGATCGTGGGGTTTGATATTTGTGTTTTTGAAATCAAATTCTGGAGCACTCAAGTGATTGATAAATATTTCCACAAGTTGAGCATCACATTTTTGTAGAATCTGATCAGGTGATTTATGTACTCCCTGATAGACCATACATTCCTTTACCCATTTCTCAAAGAAAGAGTCCCCATTTTCATCAAGGACAGCATCGGCACCATAATCTTGAACAATTGAACACAGAATCAAAAATGAAATATCAAAAATGTAAACCTTAGATTGGGGAGCTCCCTTTTCATTGGCAGCTAGCAAAGCAAATTCGTTGAATTTAATCAATCTAGAAACAAACAGTTTCAACTTCCCTTCCACGGTGGCAACTGCAAGGATTGTGTCTAAAGTTGTCCCACCAACTACAATTTGACATAGCATAGCATACAAAGACTCCTGGGTTTTATGAAAATCTCCTCCGATTGTTTTCAAGATACCAGCTAAAGTTGGTTCAGCTCTTGTGATGAAAGAAGGGACCGATCCTTGTAGCCCGGTCGGCTCTAACTTTTGTAATTTCACATCCTTATGCTCCCGCTTCTGTTTGAAGTATGCCAGATGACTCTCTGACACTACATTCAACTTCACTAAGGGTTCTAACAGAGATATGACACTGTTGCAAGAATTCTTTGTATCAACAACATCGAGTAGCGGTGTTGATTGTAGCAATTTCTCAAATGCCTCAGCAATCTCTATGGAGTACTCACTATCTTTGGTTGTGGTACCACAAATATTATGTAAATAGTGCATAACTTGAGGTATTTTAAGGAAGGTAAATGCAGCCCACAATGATTGTGTAGTGGCATCCTTGCTGGAATCATTTAGAGATATAAAACATGCTCTGATCAGTTCGCAGTACAGTCTCGATAGAGGGTAGCCTTTGATCCTTTGTACCATGAGTAGCTGGTTAGATAACTGTTGCATATTAGAGCTAGGGTTAGACAGCACATTAACCGCTATCAATGCTTGTAAACAATGAGTTACAGGCTCCGGTTTATTGTTCAATGGTGCTATTTTATCTATATCCATATTGCAAATCTTCTGTAAAGTCTCATGGATAGTAATGGGTGCCTTAAACTGAGTATTCATCATCATAAATGCCGTGATCTCCTGGCACTTCTTCGTCACCTCACTATACTCATTAGGATCATTCTGTTTAGCTAAATAAAACATAGCAAGTAGGAAATCAGCGTTCATAATACAATTCAAAAGTATGGTGGATTTTTCCAGTAGTTCCTGACTTTGGACAGGGTTTGGTGATGGATATTTGATGAGACAGTAATGGTACACTTGCAGAAGCCATAATATTATTGACGACACAGCTAATGATAACACTTCCTCTTCCATTTTCCCACGACATGTAATACCATCGAGAACGCCTTCCAAAAACTCAAGGAGACTCATAATACAATGGGGTTTATGAAATGCATCGAATTTCGCTATTCTCTGCAAGACAGCGGCATATGATACGAGATGAGATGCCAAAGAATGTTTCAAATAAGATATTACCAACTGGTTGGCTCCACAACCCACCATTGCTTGCTGGAGGATACAGTCTGCTAGGTTATACAGGTCGCCGCTGACGCCCCTTGGGAGTATGGTCTTGATGTTGATGCCCCATTGTATGTCAGTCCACCGTTCCCTCCAAGCTTTGAGAATCAGAGCCTTCAACGAGCTAGTTTTACTCGTCACTTTGGACGCGTCCATCTTCACCATATTTCTTCAATATCTCACAGAAAAACATAAGACTTTGATTTCATTAACAATTGTGCACTGTCATGTCCGTGTATTATCCACTTATTTATTCATATTTTACTTAAATTCCCAAATCACACAATCTCTATTTTGACCGCAACCAAGCAACGTCAAACTAAATGCGTTTCCTATTTCTACTTGTATCCACCTGTCTCTCTCATGTTATTGGTTGACAAATATATTAATTAGGATTGACCAATCAAAAATCAGCACAAGATTCATAGAGAACTGACTTACAATAAATTACTTTCGTTATTGCTAACAATGCAATAATCAAACATTCACCAAATGTTGAGTTTTAAATATTTATTAGATTTTAGATTTTTTTTTGTAGCTTTTATATGCAAAAGTGAAAAGCTATTCATTTTTTGTAATTTTGAATCAAAATAATTTTATTTTCTTCATCTTATCCGAATACTGAGGTCAGCTGACGTTTATTAGAAAACGTTATTATCGAAACGTAACGTCAAAACTTAGAACACCCCTCGTGTCGTGGTTTGTTTACAAACTTTGTCGCCTGCAAAATAATAACAAATTAAGGATGAGTTTTAGAAATTATAAAGATAAAATTGAGGAGGGAGATACAGCTATTCTGTATCTAAGTAATAATCTGTACGCAATCGATGTGCAGCCTGAAATGAAAAACAAAAAGGGTGAATTGATGGAAAATGTGTATCAAACACCTTTTGGTGCTCTAAAAGTGAGAACTCTGATCGGAGCTGATTATGGTACCCGGGTAAGACTTAATACCACATATTTAAAGCACTAATTGTTGTAATATTGTACAAAACTTAGAGAAAAATAATTTTCTAACCTCAATCAATACCTATTAATTATTTTATTCCTCGCGTAAATAATAGTTTCATAATTTTTTAAATACTATTTATTTACAATGAATTTCAAGGCTCCGAGACTCCTGAAGTAATTACCGCATATTTTTGAAGCAACAAGTAAATGAAACATAAAAAAAATACTAGAAAGCTAATGCAATTTGAAAATTTATATATTCACTCATTTACCTATGATTGTCCAGAAAAGGGAATAACCAACACTTGATTTTTTTTATTTGTCTTATTACATTTGTTTTATTACATAAGTATATGATGAAGAAGCTATAATACTAACTATCTTAAGCTATTAAAAGCACTTTTTTATAGGTGGAGCTGTCAAAAGGGTGGGGTCATGTGTTACAACCAACCCCGGAGCTTTGGTCATTGACTCTGCCTCATCGCACACAGATTATCTATACACCTGACATTAGTATGATACTGTTACAACTTGACCTGGTGCCAGGTTCCGTTGTCGTTGAAGCTGGTAAGTTGTACGTTTTTTTAATAGTTTAGAAAAAAATATATTTGTTTTTAAATTATTGGTGTATTATGATGACTAAATCTAGTTTAGGTACTAGATTTACTTACAATGTTGATTTGTGTTGTATTTGTGTCTAAATATTATTTTAACTATTTGCTGTATAAAAAAAATGTATTATCTTATAAATAAAAAATAAATTTATAAGTTACCATGTTAAATTCTTTTCTCTAATATGTATCTTAGAGGAGCTCATGACTAAGTAATAACAGCCGCACGGGTCGATCTATCAAGTTAAGCTACGCTTGCCAGGGTTGGTCCGTGGATGGGTGATCATCTTTACATACCAAGGCTCCTCTGTGTCTCGGAAAGCACGTTAAGCCGTTAGTCCTGGCGTCATTCGTGGATCTTTGACAGTCGTTACGAGTCATTAGAAGCCTGAAAGTCTGACACCAGTCTTACTAAGGGGTATTGTATTACCCAGTTACTGTATTGTGGAGGTCAGATACGCAGTCGCCCCATGTAAAATACTGGTCTTCAGCTGCATGTGGTCATACTGGAAACCGACCCCAACATAGTTGAGGAAAGGCTAGGCAGATTGATTGATCTTATGTTAGGTATTTAAAAATAATTCAAGTTCCTAAATTATTCTAAAAGAAAAGCTTGTATTTTTCATAGCATCAGAGATTTTTTATGTAAAAGTAAAGAGAGTGTTTTCTTCAATTTCAATCAGGTACTGGCAGTGGTTCCCTAACTCATGCTCTCATCAGGAGGGTGAGACCTCATGGTCACGTCCACACGTTTGACTTCCATGAACACAGGAGTAAGGTGGCCCAGGAGGAATTTGCTGAACATGGATTAGCTGATTTTGTTACTGTAAGTACTCTTTTATTACTGTTCAAACACTTAATTAAGATTTTGACTTCATACAGTAGACCGCACATCAGTGGCAACAAAACCAGTACATAAGTATTTGATTGTATTGAAACGCCTGAGGCCCAGACTCCACCAAAGCGGAGACGAGACGAGAGGAGAGGAGATGTGTTTTAAACAACCAATAGAATTTTGTCATTCACACATCAAGTCTCCACTCAGCTTCAGTGGATACCACTGAACTGAGATGTACTTATCATATTTGTTTGATCGAACCGGAGATGTGAGATGTGCCTCGCCGAGATTGAGCTGGGCGGCGGTACAAAGTGGACATGTGAGCTGTGCCTCGCAAGCTGCGACGGCGCGCAGCGGAGACGAGAAGAGATGTGAGCGGCGCCGCTAGTTCCCCCCGCGTCACATCACACACATCTCCGCTCCAGTCCAGCCAGTACGGATCTCCGCACAGCTTCGGTGGATACACCCTAACTGTAAAACATCTCTTCTCGTCTCCGCTTCGGACATCTCCGCACATCTACGCTTTGGCGGAGTCCAGGGGGCCTAAATACGCTAGGACAGATCAAGGTTAAAGTTTTACCACCGACATGCGGTCAACTATACCTACTAGTAAATCAAAGAACCCTTGTTTTGAAAAACTAAATTTGTTGACTTGGTAATAGAACTCAGATTTGAAACATGCCTGCAGCTGTCAGTACAACAAAGTCATTCAAAACTTAACCAGTGTTATAGTTGTTGCTTGTACTGTACGCGCGTCAATTGTAATTTAAACTTTATTTCAATGTGTCTAAAAGTAAAATTGCTCTGTCCATTATTTAACTTAGCAAAACTATACAAACTTCTAATATTTTAGGCAAAACACCGAGATGTCCTAGCAGATGGTTTTGGTGAAGAGCTGAATGGTAAAGCTGATGCAGTATTCCTAGACCTGCCCAGTCCTTGGATAGGAGTACCTCATGCTGTTGATGCTATGAAGGACCAAGGTAAGTAAATAGCTCGTAATTATTTGGTCTTGAACATCTTGCTAACAAACAATCTTAATACCAGTAAATATTAGGGCTTATACTTAAATACCATTTCACCATGGATGAAAAAAAATCCTTTGTGGATTTTATCGAACATTCTTAATTATTGTAATGATCTAACATGTTCAGCTTCTCCCCCACAGGCGCGTTTTCATCGTTCGATAGTAAAGGAAGCGTTATTGTGATTTAAGAAAATTTTAATATACACACATCAAAAGTGTCTAGGGATCAACATATATTTTTGCAATAACTTTTCTCCTGATTGATATTAATTAAAATTTTCTTTAAGGATTCATCAAATAAAGTGTTTTCGTTTGTCACAGTAACGATAAACCAAGTCACCTTTGCATTAATAAAGAAATTTGCCATTTTCCTAATAAAGGGATTTTTGACATTTGAACCACTAACATTAAAGTTCGAAAAAAAGACTGAAATAACAGTTTTCTTTAAAATTTTATTGGGTAACTTAAACAATTAATAATCCGTGTTTCTACCGCGAACACTAACAACACAAGAACATCGGTTTGGCATACTCAAAATGAGTTCATCCAAATCACGCTGTGGAATGGCCGCCCATGTTCGTTGCAACAACAAAAAAAGGTCTTCTTGCGACTGGATACCCTCCATATTCGGCAGAGCTCTTCTCTGTAGCATATCCCATGCATGCTCAATCGGGTTCAAGTCTGGCGACTGAGCAGGCCAGAGCAGGACATTGATGTTAGCTGCGGCGAGAGTCTGTCTTACAACTCTTGCGGTGTGCGGTCGTGCATTATCATGCATTAACTGAAATAAGGGACCGATTTGCACTTGTAGAGGAACGATGACGTCAGATACAATCGTCTCAGCATAAATTTGAGCGTTGAGGTTGCCTCTGATCCAAATCAACTCAGTTCTTCCGCCGATCCAAATACCCGCCCATACCATGATGGTTCCACCACTATAAGGATGGACTTCCTGGCAGGATTTTAATCGCTGTTGGCGTCCAGGGGTTCTCCAGTGTCGTATACGTCTTGTATCCGGTCTCATACCAAAACGAGACTCATCAGAAAAGCACACGAAACGCCATTGTTCTTCTGCCCAATTTCTGTGTTCAAGAGCCCATTGATATCGAATCCTACGATTGTGCATTGCTATAGGTGGTACCCGTAGCGGTCTTCGGGAATGAAGGTTCACTTCATGCAAGCGGTTTCTGACTGTTTGGTCGTTAATTAAGTTCCCTGAAGAGTGATGAAGCCTCACGGCTAACATCATGGCGGTTATTGTTGGAGCTCTTCGAGTTAAGATTTGAATGTATCGGTCTTGTCTCCGTGTGGTGCAGCGATACCGTCCTCCATGGCGCTCAGCCACGGTACCAGTGCTTCGGTAACGTGTCCAAAGTCGACTGATAACACTCTGACTTGTATTCAGAGCTAAAGCCACAGTACGTTGCCGGGAACCAGCTTCTATCATTCCCACGGCTCTGAGCATTTCTTCCCTGCTTAAATGACGTCGCCGCTCCATAATAACGTTGGTTTTAATCAGTAGTAGGGAAACAGTAGCACTAATAATGTCTTCAATGCGTTGTATGTTTTTATAGGGAAAATATTGACAGCTGATTTTCATCTTTTACTCGAATTTGATTAACAGTTCCTGTTTCAAATTATGAAATGCACCAAAAAGGATCCATATAAATTTATATAATCATAAATTTATTACAAAGCCACATCTCAATCTCAAGAAATCCGCATAAAAATGCTTGATCCCTAGACACTTTTGATGTGTGTACATTTAATATTACCTATCGACCGCTTGACAGGTGGGGGCCGGCCCTTTAACTTTTTTTTTAAATGTATTTCCGTCAATTGTGGGGTGATTTTGAAAACACTTTTGTTTTTTGTTTTAAAGAGTATGCTGAAAATAAAAACTTTTTACTTTAATAAAAGTTTTCCTGTTCTAAATATAAACTGCTAGAATTTTCAAATGTAGCTATGGCTTTTTTCTTAACAGCTTGTACAATATAAGGTTTTTATCGCATAAAACCTTACAGTACCTACCCCTTCTTACACTTATTTTTCACTCGCTCCCGGGCTGTCGCGTGCGCGTTTACTCGGCTCAAGCGATTTCTAAGCTTAATGACACCTACGTAAACCACATACTCCCTTTCAATACCAAGCCACAAAACCATTAAGATTCCAGCATCGACAGATCTAGTCCTCTATTTGTATAGAACAGACACAAGATCAAACAATTTATAAATGGCTGCCACGATATGCCGATAAGAAATCGTTTGTACGTAAGCGGAAAATGGCTGATCCTTATAAATCGACAAATAGATAGCGATCTGATTACACCGTGTCGATTATTCAGATCCCCTTGTAAGTTATTCTAGTCTATTCATTAATCTGGGTAGTAGTGAACCAGATAACGAATTCTCAATCGATACATCGATTTGTGTCAATTTGAAAGTAGTTGAACTCCTACTATTCTGTAGGGCTGTCAGTTAAACCATTCATGTAGCCTTGTAAGTACTCACCTAAACCCGAACATAGGTAGGTACCTTATGTAGGTAAAACAGTACAAAGCTTAAAACCTCTTGACCACTAGAAGCCTCTCATTTGGTACGATACAAATGACTAGTTAAGACAACGCGATGATCTAATTTTCCTGCAAAAAAACCACTATGTCAAAGTATGAGATAGTCATGAAAGGCACTGACCCGCTTTTGGCACTCCAGTAAGTAATTTATTAACGTCAACGTCAAAATGACATAAGACAGTCCACCAAAACGCCGGCAGTTTACCACTTCCTAGTGCTTTAGCTGGGAAGAAGTGGCGCAACAACCTCCCCAGCAGCACAGCTATCTTAAGTTAGAACTTGATCTGTACAAAAGTACTACTAGTGCTATGCAAATACAAAGAAGTAAATAGTAATACTAAATACAGTATCTGGGCGACTGAGCTCTGCTCTGGTGAAAATAGGGAATGCTCATTTAATAGTATAGGAAAGTTCATACTAATTCCAAGTATAGTACATACTAATTCCACGCTGCCATGATAGTAGATACTTACTAATTCCATGCTGCCATGACAGTAGATACTTACTAATTCCATGCTGCCATGTCATTATTCTAAGGTAGCCATCTTGTTCTAAACTTTGGGCGACCGAGCTCTGCTGGGGTGAAAATATGGAGAACATGAATTTTCCCATATATGAGACCTAGCTAGATCGATTTAACGCCCCCTATATTGCATCTTTCATCGAAATCATTAGAGCCGTTTTCGAAAACGTTATATATGTGCAAATATTGCTCGTTTAATAGTATCGGATAGGATAAACCGAATTTAATTCGATAAAGGAAGCACAAAACTTTGACAGAGATATCGATAAAAGTTCAGTATCAGTAATATTTCTACGTTTGTCACATACACAGCCCTAAATTCATTAGTCTAATTGGTACATAGTGGTTATAACATAAGTAAGCGTTAGATACGCATCGCCAGCGATCCGGGCGACAAACTACACAATAACTGCGGCTTATCCTTGAGAATGCTTTTAGCTCTCCATTGTCAACGGTTCAGGAGACACCGGTTAAATACTGTTCGATCAATGGATCAATTTGGGCGGCCGTTCAGTTTTTTGTCAAGCCTTTTATTTTGGCCAGTTGTGTAATAGTAAAAGCTTTGGTATAAGGAAGTGGTAACAAACTAATTATGTGACAGACTGGCTCGTAATAAACCAAATGTTTTGTGGCTTTCATTGAATAGAACTCCACCTAGATGCAGTAAAAGCTGTAGATATGCGTACCTACGCACTCCCTTGCTTTTCAGTAAAGACTAAATTCTCCTCGGCATCCTCAGGATGCGGAGCGCTGGACGCAGCTTTGCGTCCAGCGCTCAGTGTTGCAACACTGTTTGGGTTTGCGACAAGTCAATCGTCATCCTGAGGATGCCTCGTTGAGAGGTGAAACACGTGTCGATTTCTTTCAGGGTTTTGTATGGCTCTTTAGGAATAGTTAAGCGGAACAGGTTACTAAATATATCAACGTCTATTGTATTTTATAATTGATTTCCGCACGCCTGATTCAATTAACAATCACAATCTGCTTCCATAATATTAGATCCCAAGCGAAAATTCAAAACAAGCTCATAGACTAGCATATTTGAGAAGAAAATAATCTACGTATACTGTCCTATGCCATATACCACTAAAACGACAATTTTCCACAGCAGATTGGTACCATAAATACACGATATGAATTACGATTCATATACCTACTTAAATACACATACGTATGTATACTACCTACCATTACAGTAATCCCATCCAATATACTCAAGCAACTTAATCTTCCTTTCTCTCAAAACGTACGGCCCTTTATTTTCCTAAATTAGTCTGATGAGCCGTTTCAAAGACTTCCTTACGCTATTAGCTATTATATGCTCAATAATGGCTAATACTCTTAATAGGCATATTTGAAACATGTTACGGACTATGTAGATAGTTATATATTGCGTATTCGATATATTAATGAGCAATATGTGGTTGATGTAACGTGGATTGGTTTTAATGAGCACTTACATAGTATTGAATTATATTCGTTAAGTTGAAATTGGCTTTAATTCTTGTTCTCCGAAGCCTGCAGTATTTATTTCGCAGAGATACACACGCCTACACATCAAGCTATACATTTCCAGTATAAGCTGACCTCGCATTGTACAGAAATAATATCAAATGCGAGATCAGCATAAACTGGAAGTGTATAGCTTGATGTGTAGCTGTGTGTACCTAGCCCATGCGCGTTACCCATGTACACTAACATTAACCTGTATGTGTCGCAGTAAGATGGTTGAAGCCTTGATATAGTTATATCCCTAGGGATATCTAGGGATAAAGCTATATACCGTAATATAGTCATATGAAAGCGGTTCGGGTTCATAACTGTCTTACTAGGAAAATCACTATGATACGAGCACAATCTAGTAATATAACTATTAAGGCATTCCGACGAAATAGTTTAGGTTAGAACTGTGACCAACTATGTCATTGTACTACGTCGAAATTGGTAGCAGTAACAAAATTAGAGCATAATCATAAAATTATTTATTAATTTGCAAATATGGGCACAAAAGAAAAGGTTTTACACAAACAATAGTATCCATTAGCCATATTCTACAATGACGCATGCAAATTTACAAATACACAGGTATCTATGAAACTCAGTCTCAATAAAAACAATTATTTAAAATATCGTATAGAGTAACATTATATAATGGGCACTCCGACAGTTATGAACCGCTTTCATATATGACGGTATATAATTATATCCCTAGGGATATAACTATATCACGGCTTCAATCATCTTACTGCGACATATGCATATAACTGTTGGTCCCTTTATATTGTTCAGGCATTGCAGCTTCTGTATGGCAGCGAACAGCCACATCTACCTACAATTTAATAGGTATAAAAAGTCTTCGATTTTCCCCAAAAATTTCTGAATACGCTTTGACTAGATTTACTTAAACAAATTCATTATGTTCACTAATTTTGTCATATATGTTTTTACTCACTTAGAAAGCTTCTTGAAACTATGACCTAATATTAGGCAAAATTGATTCGCAAGATACTCTACTTAAATTGATATGAAAGCTAACTCACAGAGACATTGTCACCACTAAATATTTCAAGCCCAATCGAAACCTTTCAAAATTACGTCTAATACCCCCGTAACTAACAGACTTTCGGTTCAAATTGTAACTTGTATACGTTTATTTATTACACGTCAATGGTTGTCCAAATATGTCCTATTAATAAATGGTCAGTCGTTCCGTGATGTCTGTAACAATAGCTATAACAAATGCATGAGAAATGTCACAACTATTCTCTTCCTAGTCCACTAATACTGTAACGAAGTTTGACTAAACCTTTGTATTGTACCATTGTTGAAGGGACTCATCAAAAGTATCATGAGCTGCGATTTGTCATAATTTTCCTTGAGCTGCATTTTTGTAAGGCACATTTGGTTTTATGCAATCTTTTCAATATTACCTAGTCATATTGAAAGCTTTGTCTGCCACACAACAGAATTACCTAAAATATTATTTTCTCAAAGTCGATTCATATATATGATTGAATGCAAGGATATGCATTCATATAATTGTTAATGGTTGAGCAATCATAAAAGCAAATTAAATGTATTTTCGTCTGGAATGTTCCATTAAACAGGGCAAAATTACAATTTTTTTCAGTTTTTTTTCTTATATCATGAATTTGAACAAACTGATTAGATACGACTCAGTTCTATCACCAATAAACAAACCACTTTATAAAACATGAATTCGAGTAAAATAGCTGATAAATGTTTGCAAGTAAAGAGTATTATATGTAAAAAACATATACGAAACTTTTTCGCATTAACCCCAAGATATCGCCTACTTTAAACCCCGCAATCTGAGCATTTGAAACAGTAACAAATGTGTGGCAGCGAAGCATGACTCATCCAACAAACAAATCCCTCTCCCATGGTGGTCTTCAAGAGAACGAACGAAAGTTTAATAAGACAAGCCTTTAGCTTAGCTGTCTGGCCTAGGACATTATCAGCCAGTGAAAAATAGTGCCCTTTGTGGGTTTACTTGAAAGCAACGCGAGCACGATGGCGGAAAGTGACCTGTGCATTAAAAATGTTTTAGGCTGTATGTTTTAGTGCTTTGAGTTTTAGTGGATTATAATTGAGTGCATTTTTCTGTGCTTTAATGTTGGCTGTGATATGTTTAGGTTTGTTGTGGGCTCCTTAACATAAGTAGTTTGTGTTACGAAATTTTAGATATGATTTATACATATGCAATAGTGAATTCAGGTTTCATTTACAGTCTTGCTTTATGCAAATCTATTGTTATCATTGAACTTATAACTCAGACCCTTTTGAATACTGTTTTGTTTGATAGCACTGATTATAAAGAAATGATTTACATATTGGAAAAATTCATCTAGTCTCATTAAAAACTAACTTTCGTTCCCCTCCCTAACACTCTCGATAAATTTAATTAAATAACGAGGATTGGTTCTGTAGTCAAGGACCGCGGTAGTGGGGGCCAGAGGGGCCAAATGCCCCCCTAAAATCAAACGGGGGGGCACTTCCTCCAATCATGCGAGTACTTCGTTTTTGAATTGGGGGACCAAAGAAGTTTGCTCATTTTTCATGGAGTACTTCCGCGGTCCCAATCTGTAGTTGATCGTCCGTCTTAGTAAGTTTAAAGCACATTACAGTAGCTATAACTGCACCATTTACAAAATCTGAATAAACTTAAATTCTAATCTAACTGCATACCGATTGATTAATATGCGTTTGTATCGAATACTAATCGATGCTAAAGGTTTAGGTTCAACCAGGTTCCACCATGACCTTATTATGTGTTGATTGAATTATTGTTCGACGATATCGATAAATATGTTCCGTTGATTCTTATTTTCTGTGACTAAGGAATTACATCAGGTTTAGCATCCACCTGTGTTGGTGATGTCATAGATTGCAAAGTTGGGGTGGCAAAGGTCAGTCCGTGACCGTAGATCGCTGAGAACTAGGTACTCAAATATTGATACTAATAACCGATGATTCCTGGTAAAGATTAATTATACCATTTACATGTTCCCTAGGTAATGTAACGTATGATTACTTAATTATGTACAAGAGGATGGACAAAACCAGCTTCTCTAGGTACACTGTTGATCATCAACTGCGCCTTTACTTCAGAAACTCCCCCTGCGCCCTTCTTGTTTTGTGGCTTACACCATTCCTTGTAGCGAAGTCTATATTGATAGACCCCCTAATATTAACGCGCTCTTTTGTGTGTAGGCATTGACAGATTCTTGACCTCTTGTTCGTTGAGAAACGTACTTACCTAGGTGTAAGCAGAACCCGATGCAAATTAAGACCCTGTGGAGTACCACAGGGTCTTAGGAATTTTACGGAGTTCCGTACCTCCAAGTAATTTGTACCTTGACATTAACTGATGAAATACTAGGAATGAAGAAGATGCAACGATAAACATGTTGTTAATGTAATTAAAGGTTTCCTAGTTGCTGCTGACACTCGTATATCATTGTGTGACGTCATTTGTGTGTAGTACATACTTCCGCGTGGTTCAATTGTAGGTATAAGGATGTAGTTAACAGCTTTTTTTTTAATAGAGGCGGATGTAAAGCAGTAATACGCCATATCTTTAGAAGATGACTTAGGATAGGGACTAGGCGTTATCCTCCTGAAAACTGTATTTTTTTCGAACCCTAGAAATATTTTTAAATTCGTTTTAGAATGTTATGCTATAGGTACGTATTAGACAAGCCAATATGTTTGCATGTTTGCACGAGTTCATACGAGGACATCTCATGTCGTGGTCAAAAGATTCACTAACCATCATGATTGGTAGCAATTCATACATACTCCTTTTATTGGAACTAATTACCTACCTACCGTACCCTGCAAAACCAAAACTAGATAGATTTCTCACGCACTTTGACATATCAATGAATTATCAAATATTCCAAAACCAGTTTCCATTTATATATGTATATTATTGGCGAACAGGCAGTTAATAAACAGGGGTACAAATCTTATCGTATCACTCGTGATAAATTTATTTGCTGACAAGTTTCATTTGCTAAACCAACTCTACTGATAAAGATCAAGGAATGAACTGTGCACACTTCATTCAGTCATTTACTGATAATACTGACATACCTTTTGGGGGCCTACTATGACCGATCAACACGAATTAGTAGCTGTCAAACGAAATTAATATGGCCGTCCTCGACCAATTAGGAAGAAGACCGTTGAATCTTGTTTGAAAATCGAATCGAATGTGTTCTGTGTTTGGAGCTGATGTAATAATTTTGCCATGAACCAATAAATTCAATCGAACCTAATTTCGAGTCCAATATTGTGTTCAAATTCATAGTATGCCCCCTGAACTTCAATCAAATTCATATGGCGCGATACAGATCTTATATCCTTGTTACTTTCCTACTAGACGTGTTGTACAAGAAATAACTGTGTGACATAACTTGTCCCCTTAGGCGTTGCTCACACAATGCCTTTTGACAACCTCATAAATTCAAACAGCACTAACAAACTAGAACTCTACACCACACGACACAAGATTGAAACTTGAGTGACAGATCTTTTACGAAACGAAGTATTAGATTGGCGCGTGCCTTAAAACACAAACTTATACATGCTGTTGTTAAACTATATTCGGCAATAAATTCGTTTAGTATATAAGTGTGTTTTATGGCAAACGTAAGTTGGCAAACAGTTGCGCCACTAAATCAAATTGCAGTCAATTAAGATAAAGCGGTGGGACCGACAACTATGGACAATAGACCATATGACTAATACAGCGTTTTGTTTGGCTAACTGAATTATAACTTGGTTGTAGTGAATAGAATTCCTGTTAATATTAGAGGTGTTATGTACGGTTGGTTAAGTGGTACTATACTTTTGTTCCGTCTTAAAATAGACACAAGTTTTTTACTTTACATGGAATCGTAACGAAGCTTAAAATGTTACCTAGACAGTCTCAGTCCGCCCTAGTCAACATCTTTTAACATCGAGCAGTGATCTCATATATACAACTCAAACTGAGAACCCCACTGACTATCGGTAACTCCAGACTGCACCCTGGGCCAAGAGTGAACCCAAAATGCAATTCTAAAGCTGTAACTCTCCATAAAATCAAAATATTTATGTTCTGAATCAGCTGTTAGGCCCGTTGTACACGGCACGGTTTATTTTCGATATGGCGCTAGCCACACCGCAGAATAATCGTGTGAGCTTGTTTATAACACGGCAAACCACCGGTTGTATGGTATACGCCGGCGGCACCGTGCCGTAGTGCCGCCGTGTCTGTCAACAATCTTCCATAGTGACTGACGACCGTGCCTTCACACGGCGAATCAACCATAGTTTTTCACGCCAAAAAACAACACAACAATAGGTGTTTGTATCTTTCCGTTGACTAAAGTAAGTTTGTGGAATCATCATCAACAGGTCTCGAAATGTTCTCTATCATGAAACTAGCATTGGATTTTGGTTGGTTGCCAGCATCAATCTACTTAACCTTTTCCCAACTATGTTGGGCTTCCAGTCTAACTGGATGCAGCTGAATACCAGTATTTTACCAGGAGCGACTGCCTATCTGACCTCCACAACCTAGTGACTAGGTAATACGATAACCCTTAGTAAGACTGGTAGTCAGACTTTCGGGCTTCTGTCGACCCGTAGCGACTGTCAAAGATCCACGAATGACAGCCGGGACCAACAGCTTTTAGTGGTATGAGGAACAGGGTTTAAAGTTTACTCATCCACCATAGAAAAGGGAGGATCCTCCGACCAGACGGGTGTTGTGTCTGGCGGGCAACTGCCCGACGGATGAAGTCGGAATCTTGTATATATGTCGATCGCGCGGTAAACTCTAATAGCGCGATGTAGGATTTGTGTGACGTCATGTCTTTGATGCGTAGTTCGTATGTGGCGGTGTGACCGCTACAAGCTTAACGTGCTTTCCGAGGCACGGAGGAGTTTCAGTATGTAGAATAGATAGCATATTATTATATAAAAATAAATAGGAAGACGAATCTACCTTTCCTCTTAATAAAATCCCTTTCGATATTCATTCTCTAACATCAATATTTCCGTCATCTCTTAAATAGAGTTAATTTAGGTTTATGCTGATTTAGCTTCAAAAGGTAATATTACAAGCTGTGATATATAATTTCCTATTCAACTTTATTACCCCCAACAGCCCCTTACGTTACATCGCTTATAAGAAGTTATAGTATATAACATAGGTGTAAAATAGCCCATAATAAACTTTATACCCAGGTCTTATTAGAGAATGTTGTCAGTAGTACAGCAAACACGCAATAAATTACTTTATACACAAATTGCGCAATATCTTTACATCGTAGGTGTTTTGTACCGAAGTTGTACAATTTTACGGACCTCTGTCATTGTGTAGGAATTTATACCAATTTAGTAATGAAGTACCTAGTTGACCGAGCTCTGTTCGGGTGAAAATAGATAAACATATCATCCAGGTATACCAACGTTGCATCACATGGACTGTGAAAACAGAGAAAACTAATTTTCCCAAACATGAGACCCAGTGTTTCGCCCCCGTAAACCGATCCTATATATTGCATTTTTCAACCAAGTCGTTAGAGCTGATTTCGAGAACGTGTATATACAGGGTAATTTTTATCCAGTGCACAAATTTAAACACGTGACTTTACTCATAATTATGAACAACTTTTACTATGGGACCAAACCTGAAATTGCGAAAAAAAATCAGCTCTTCCCTACATTTATGTTCGCATAACTCGTCAAAATGTACGGAACAGCTGATTATTTTTTCTATTTGTCTTTCAGATAATAAAAAAATATAAGACACGTATTTTTTGCTTTATCATATTAATCAAAAATAACTTAGAAAACACGCATTAAAGTTGGGGAGTGGGGGCTCGCTACGTCACAACTCAGTATAAAATCTAGCAAGGCGTGACGTCATGCTACATTTTAACTCAATGTATCGCCCTAATCTTTTGATTACGTCAAAAAAGAAAAAAACGTGTCTAATATTTTTTATTAATCTACCTTCTGGACAAAAAAAAATTAGACACCGGCCTATTGTTAACAAGACTACGAAGTCAATATTTGGTGATAACAATAATATTGATATGGCACATAATAGAACGTAATTTGCACTACCCGAAAATGGTGCTCTCACACCTAATCTTATTATCCTACTAAACAATTATTACGGGATTTAAATTTAATAATAATAGTCGCACGGTTGCCGTCCACTGATTGGCCAATAAATGGGTCCATAAATCTAGCATATAATATTAAATAGGTAAATAATATAAGGTCGGGTTTGCACGCAATATTGACATGTTAATTCTAGATCATTTAAATATCATAAAGACAATATATATTGTCTGTCTGTCGGCTTGTGTGCTATTCTGTTTCATTTTACCTGCATTGATAATTATGTTGTTAAATATGAAACAGTTTATGTTTGGAAATATGGAATGTAAGGAATGAGAGACCCAACCCTCTGTGTATTGTTTCTAAAAGTCGGTGTTACAGACGGTCCTTGTTTGAACAAACTGATTTGTAGGTAGTCAATATACACATACCATTTAAGAAGGCGCCCAATGGTCCACTAGTGCCGCTCCTTTAAAAAAATATTATTTCTTGACTGAGAAGGAATTATGAAAAATGACTAGTAAGGACCCTCGGTAAGTGTGTCTAGAATTTTCTAATACCTTTTATAAAGTTTCATATTTAGACACGAAGCAACAAAATACGATCTAGAGGAATGTGGCCGCTTTTCTTTAGATCAATTTTTTTTTTCTTCGTGTCTCAATATGAAACTTTATTGAAGGTATTAAAAAATTCTAGACACGCTTACTGAGGGTCCTTACTAGCCGTTATTCATAATTCCTTCTCAGTGACGAGATGATATTTTTTTTAAAGTAGTGGTAGTGGAGGCTCCCTAAAATATATGTTAATTTGCATTAATATTCTGAAACAGTCACGCATACAATCAAAATGGAACTTTATTATATGATACGTAATTGTAACATTTTCGTTCAATTCAATTTTTTTTTCCAAAATCATGTGTTTTTTAAAATATTATTTAAATAAAATGAATATTACTCGGCTTTAATATCTAAAATAATTATTCACAGTAAGAAAATATAGTTTATTGTCCAGCCACAAGATATTTTTTCTCTAGATCAATTTTTTCTTTGGTTATAAACGAAACAAGAATTGAGACTTACGCCATTTAGTTCCGTGCTCGAACACGATCAAAGAGCGCACGCGATATTCAACGTTATTACTGATGTGTTAGAGTTTAGCACATAGTGGAGTGAGTTTGCGTGGAAATTATGTTTAGACTGCCTGGTCTTAAGTACAGATATTTCTAAACCGATCGTTATTCTTATAGTAGCGTGGAAAAAAATACATCTTTCTTTTAATATACACCTCTACCTAATCCTTCGGAAATACAGGCGTGATGCGAGATTTTTGTTTTACTAAAACACAGATTAATACAGATAGAACACTCCGCAAAATCATGTAAATAAAAAGTGACTCTTGTTACGACAATAAAATGCAATTCTAGTCGCACAGCGCTAATCACTACAGTTATATTCATCTAGAAGTTGCCTCTCTTTCTATCGGGTGACTCTTAGATCTTCTGACTACGTTACACTCGCTGAATTGGCCCAACAAGACGGGCCCGCTGCGTACTTGTAGCTTTATAGCTAAACGGGGGAGTGTCTCATCTGTATTAATCTGTGACTAATGCAATTGCTGATCATGATGACATCCATTGACATCCATTTCTTTATCATTTTCTGTTGCCACTCATTACCCAATACGAACACACATGGACACTTGAACAGTGTTTTAAGTTAACCAATACATTGAAAATATGATGTTATTAGTGACTACACGTCATTTGCTATGAATGAAAAGGAGAAGCGAGTATACGCGATTCAGCGTCACCGACCCGAGCGTGACGGTTCTGTTTCGTGCACTGTTCAGAACGAGCGCAAAGTGCGCCTAAAAAGTTTTCACTACAAAACCTTTTGAACACTGTCTGCATGATATTAGGTGTCATATTCAAATGATAGTCAAACCATACAAAAATATACGAAAATCGTCTACTTTTCCAGTGTTTATAAATATGTGAGCACCATGTATCTATCACATAATTAATTTATCTGTCGTTGCTTCATTTTTAATTGTTTTTACCTATTGTGGAATAGTAATTTTATTGTAGGTGCATCGTCTTCACATATAATTATTTAACTAATATACCTACACAAAATATTGTAAAACATTTAAAACGAGTAACGGTGGAGTTTCTTGCCCATTCTTCTCCATAAGAAAACTACCTTTTGGAAGGGACGACTAGAATGTATCCTTTTTTTTTGGTAAGTTTTGACGTTCAAAAGTGCCTTCTAAGGGCCCATTTGAAATAAATGATTTCACTTTGACTGACTTTGTACTTTATCAAATTAAATCCATCGTATTCCTACCCAACCCGTCCCGTTCCGTTTCTGTTTACTATTACTTTAGTAGGTATTATTACTCACCAAAAACAACTTTAATATGAACTTAACATTATTCACACGTAGAATGCGCGCTACATGTCTATACATAGGGCCCATAGCTCGCTGAAACTGGTCTCGAATGTGGATCAAAGCACAATGTCAACAGCTGGGCGAACTTTAAGCTTTACATTACATGTAGCAAACTAGCTTTATGTTTAGATAAACGAGGGAAATAGTTTGTTTTAGGTTTCTGTTTTGCATTATTAAATTAATAGATATGTGTTTTAATTCTCATGACTTAGTTTATAAATTATGTGAGTACCTAATTCTAGTACTAAGTAGGTATTAAAATAAGTAAGGCTTGGAAAAAATATCAACCTTTTACATTTAGTTTTTAAGTTTGTTCTGTAGAGGTAACGTGTTTTCTTTTCCTGTTTCAACTTAAAGTCCTTATCATTTATTGGGGTCCTTTTCTGCGTTTGACCCCTATTTCAAATTAAATTATGAACTGTTTGCATTGTAAACATGCAAACAAACAATTATTCACCATTTAGTGTCTTATCAAACCCCGCCTTTAAACTCTACCCAAGCCCTTATCTCAAACCGTAACCAACCGTGAAAATACCAATTAAAACGATACAAATAACACCAACAAATCGGCCATTTTCTCAAAACAATTTATTCCCCAATTTACGTACAAACCCAGATACAATTTTAAGTTGTAAACGACAACCGTGTAACAACATAATAGGCTTCAACTTACTTAATTAATTCTTGCTAGGTATTGCCACCACAAATTAAAATTTAATATACATTATAATGATTTATATTCAGTAATGACATTGCGAATATTTATAATAATATGGTTGGTAATTGGTGTGAGCAATCACCACGCCTACCCAGCCTTGTACGGGCTAGCCTAAACATTGGGCGCGGTGTGGACGATGATAAAATTAATCTGCTGGTAATAAAATTGATGGCAACACTAAATCATTAATGTCAAATGACGGGGTTTTTTCTATCGTTTGTTATTAACCAAAATTCACACCTAAGTGTTACTGAACATGGGCGGTGCAATAAAAATGGTGGCTTCAGTTTATTAAACTAACTTTGATGTAATATTATTGCCATCGACACGGATGTATTAAGTCATAATTTCTTTTACAATGCATGTGCTCGAAAAGAGCGTTTTCCTAACAGCCACACTGGGCGAAGTGTCACTTTTTTTACTAGTGCTTTTTACTTTTCTGTTTTTTTATTTTTTATTTTTGGCTCCATCGTCAGCCCGATGCAGAGTTTTTATTATTTGAGAAAAGTTTTACAAATTAGATGATGATGATGATGACGATGGCGTCAGTGTCAAAGTCTAATCAGTCAAAGTCATGACGATGGCGATAATGATGATGAAGAATATTGTCTATATTATTTATGTACGTCAGCCAAGATGTTACACATCATGCACTACTATACTACATATGCGACTACTGTAAGATTCGCTCGTTTTTTTTATTTCCTCGCACAATGCATAAGAAAACGTTGTATGGTACATGTGCGTAAGATGATTACCGCACTTGTAGCATAAATAACTATTCCCGTGTTAAATTCGAGTACATAAAGGTTCTATCTTGAAACAGCATCTTTATCCTTCCTGCAAATTTAATTTTATAATCCTAAAAAATATATTATGGGATACATCATCATTCTCCAATTTATTTGGAGTCGCAGCAACATGTCTTTTCTTTTCAGTAGTCCCCCCTTTCTAGCCATATCGTCTTTCATACATTCCATCCATCCCCTACTCGAAATAAAGGTACAATTCCGTAACCGATCGCAGGCGGCAGTAGTAGGCGACGTGTCGTCGCGACACGATTGGTATCTATGAATTTCTACGAAATACCTTCTACAGCTTTTTTTTTGGGTGGGAAATTATCAAATAACTTCTCCCGCTCTGGGCGGAGCGGGAGGGCGTGTTAGACTCTTACTGACTAAAACCCACCCGTGTTCCTTCAGTTGCCATGTTGCCGGGGGCCACGATCTCCCTTTCCGATTTCTTCGCAACCCCGGCAGGCATCGGCTCTAGCAGACCATAGCTAGCTCTTCCATAGCTAGCGACACGTAAGTTTCATAGAAATACATAGAAACCAGTCCAGTCGTTTCGTGGTGACACGTCGCCTGCTGCTACCGCCTTCGGTCGGCTACGGAATTATACCTTTATAGCCATCGGTAATATAGGATTATAAAATGAATTTAGCAAAGCTTGGTAATGGCTGCTGTTTTTCATAACCGTTTTAGCTGCCTGTAAAGAAGCATATCCATGATTATATAATGTTTTTTGGTCAAGCAGGCGATAAAAAGGATACCTAATTGTATTAGGTTCTAAATAACATCACTTTCACTAGATACCGAAACATCCCACATAAAGTCCAACACTAAAGTCAATCTTCTGCTCGATGCAATATCTCGTTTGCTAATTAGATATTGCAATAATGATCTATGGCCAGGCTTTGATGGCTATAGTGCACCTGTAAAGTATCGTGTTTATGCCTTCAGAATTAGAAGGCAAATATTACGAAACTTTGTCAATGAAATGTCAAATGGTCCCATCACCTTAACTAATGAATGCGAAAGTGAGTTTGTTTGTTTGTTACGCTTTCACGCTAAAACGGGTGAACGGATTAAGATGAAATTTGGCAAATATGACATAGGATTATTTTTATCCCGATAGTCCCACGGGATCGAGACTTATGCGGGTGAAACCGCGGGGCGCAGCTAGTAATAAATACATCCGAAATTGTGTCGGTAGGTTCGTTTGTTTGTTACTTCTTCATGCCTCAACTACTGAACCAATTTTAACCATATTTGGCTCTTTGCTTAAACCCGACCGGCAAATGACATTCAATATTTTTTATCCCGAAAAGTAACTTAGTTTTCCAAAGAAAACTATAAAATTAAGAACACAAACCACGCAATGTCCTTTCTTTGGTATTGTTCGTCGAGTTGAGCTCCTTAAGTTCTGAGTTGAGCTCCACGCTTACTGACTAATGCTTGCACTGACTGGTCAGGTTCACTCAAATCTGTGTGGTTCTTTCCTCAAAAGACCATTTCAGACACTAATCTACATGGTCCTCATATGGCCTGACTAAGATTATGTCTGGACTTTAAAAGAGACTGTGACCTTTGAGTTTGTTTCGGCCTTTCTTCTCAGAGTAGTCAGATAGGAAACGCCGAACTCAACTAGCTTATTTTTATTTTTTTATCTTTTTTAATATGACGTGTAAAAGTGATTCCGATATCCTATTTACAGAATAAACAATTTCATTTCATTTCATTTCATTTCGCAGACGAAGCTTCCAGTCAGATTATAAATGTCTTGTTTGCCAATTTAACTAGACGATTTGCCTACTTCATCACCATTTGAACTTAAAATATTATTATTAATAATAAATTGTAAAATATTTATATCCGTGCAATATGCATTAATGGGTAGGTATACCGTAAAATCAATAACCTGAAATAATATGCTCTGTCTTTACAAAGAAACATACTTCTAATATTTTGAATTGGCAATTTTAATTTAATTTTACTCAATCTATCAATCTATGTTCACTTACAATTCACTTGATGTCCTCCCGTCGGTTGACGCCCTAAGCCAAGGTTCGTACCCCACAGGGGGTGTTAGTTCACCTAGCTTTAATTAGCATAGTTGAATAACCCCTGGCTGGAAGTTTTAAGTGTAGTAGCTTAAGGCAGCCACAGGAAAGCCCGGTTAAGTAGTCATGATCTCAGAGATCAACTACGAGATGCCCTACCTAAAAAAAAAAACTACACTTACCAAACCGATTGTTGATTGCAGTATGTCACTCCTTCTTCGACGGAATCCTGACATCTTTTACTGCAGCCTCTTGAAGGAAAATAGAGGTCTTTAGCCTCTTTCTCTTCAAACATGGAAAAGCACACCAACTAACATTGATATTAATAGGTTTAATACGAAATTAACACAGACATTAGGCGTGCCTTTCTCTCTGACCCCTTACCTTGACTCGCCGCGCCCTGCGGCTTGCATTCCGGTCACACGTCACAAGCGCCCGCGCACTATATTTGTTTTCTATAAATTACATTGTTGTAATTATCTGGTGTTACGAGTACACTTGTGATTGAGGCCTCTGGCTTTGATTGGCGTCAATGTTGGTATGAGTTATGTAGATATGTTGGCGTGATAGGACCTGTATTTGGCGTTGGCTGAGCCTACGATTGCTGTTTATTTTTTGTAAAAATAACATTGTTGTAATTTCCTTCTTAAAGTTTTTATCTCTAGTTAATTGATGCAGGCGTGACCTTGCGAAAATCCATTATAAAATGATGATGTGGATATATTTAGTAACCCGTTCCGCCCAGCTATCTCCAAAGAGTCCCAAAAATACCCTGGAAGAAACCGACACGTGTTTCACCTCTCAACGAGTCATCCTCAGGATGCATAGAAATTACTTGTCTTAAGTTGTCTTCATTGTAGTTCGTTTTTTTACAGGCGTTCAATGAAAGCCCTGTAGAAGTAAATACAAAACAGCACTAACAATGAGAAGTATTTTAGTCATGGGTCCGGTTATATACAATAAAATTCCTGATAGCATTAAGAATGAAAATTTGCACAGCTTTAAAAGAAAATTAAAGATTTTTTTAATAGAAAAATCCTATTATTCAATCAACGAATGTCACCGAATGTCATGCTGTTATAAAATTTCTGACATTTCATAAGTATTATCGATCTTCCCTAATGACATTTAATTTTAATTTACGACATCATTCAATTTCTTTTGCATTCTATAATAAATAAGTGCTGACAATTTTCATTTTATTACAATAACTGTGGACATTTTTATTTTATTTTTCTCACACACTTAATTTATCTAATTATCTAATCGACATTGTTCAATGTGTTTGAAAATTCTTAATGCGATAGATGATCTAATTTATTTACTTTTTTATTTGTGGTTCATATATCTATAATGATTTCTTGTTTTAATTATATTGCATGTATTACTACTTTTGTACGCCCTAGAGGCAAAACATAGCGCTCTCAATGTATTACCAAATAAGAACTTATAATGTACCTATGTTTCACAATAAATAAATGAATCTGAATCTGAATAAAGAATGTACATAAATGTAAAGCACGAAGTATATCTTCAGTGCAGTCGTAAGATATCGGGGAGCACGGCAGTGCCCAAACAAAGGTGCCCAAACACAAAGGTACAGCTGCCTAGCCACACCATCTTTACTCAAAGCCATTCCGGGACATTTTTGAACCCGTTTAACTTCGTTGTGGATAAAGCTTGCCAGAATTCTATTTATTCTAGTCATTGTATTTATTACAGAAATAACGATGACAAATAGATAGGCACCGAATAAAATAAACAGACTTGGTTTGACATTAGATCTCACATCTTTTTACGGTAGAAGAACTGCCTTGCGAGTCTTGCATTTTTTAAATGTTATGCTTTTGATGGGATATTGATTTACAAGAAGTTTTTTAAACATTACCGCCTTAAAAAAAAAAAAAAACAAAAATCTTAAAATTAAATATGTCAATATTGTTTTTCACTAGCTTCCGCCAGCGGCTCCGCCTGTATGATTTTTTTATAAATTATAGCCTATGATGCTCAGATAATATAGCATTCTACTGGTGAAAGAATTTTTAAAATCGGTCCAGTAGTTTTTGAGTTTATTCATTACAAACAAAAATACATTTTTTTCTTTAATATTATTTATATTTTCAAGATTCATGGAAATCCCTTAATCGATACAGTCAATGCCCAGGTTGTGCTCTTTGGCTCATAGTGACCCCTTAATGCTTCGGTCATTTAGGAGGGGTCTCCCTACGCAACATCCACTGGAGGAAAAGGAAGACTATGCATGCAGCCCTTAATTGATACAGTCAATACCGAGGTTGTGCTCTTTGGCTCATAGCGACCCCTTCCTTAATGATTCGGCCATCTAGGAGGGGTCCCCCTACGCAACATTCACTGGGGTCTACCTTATATAGCAAGTACCCACGCAACAAGATTCATACAATTCAAATGACCGATCATAATCTATCATTTTGCATACAATTATGAAACGCAATCAATATTTGACATAATACATAACATTTAATTGAAAAAAGAACTTACAGTTGATCTAATCAAAGTTTAAATTAATTAGCTTAGCGATTAAATGATTGGCAAATGGCAGTTTTCTTGTCATGTTATTAAATGTTTTTAAAGAACAATCGCCTAGCTAGATACCCGGTTAGATATCGAATCGAATCTAATATAACTGGCCAGCCTGCAAGCGTCATATCTAAATCAAATAAATTAACAACTACAAACAAGCTTTAAGCCGGATACATAATTTAAAAATAATAAATCAATTTTTAATCAAACTTCATTAGTGGTGTTATTTGTATATTGTTATAGCGTCTACTTCACGAGATATTATTTCGAAATTAAGGTACCTACACTCTCCATTGCTTCATTCATACTCAACAAATATAAAGGCAGTTGGACAAAAACCGCAATTGAATTCGCGATATGAATTTTCATGATTCGATTTCGAGCGCACAGCCACGCTTGGGTCACGTTGAAATGATTTAGTTTCAATATTCACAAACGTCGGTGTAAACGCGGCTGTCGACCACTGCTAAATTTATACCGATTGTTTACCCTTGTTTACTATTACTGCTTATGTAATAAACCCAGTGATTTTGCAAGGGAGTTTATTTTAATGCCAAGTTATGCGTAAGCGTTAATATATGGGTATTTTTCTCGTTAAAACATTACGACCTTTGTTTTTTTTAAACAGGGTCAAATTAAATTAGCTAGCGAAACTCCATAGACGTGATTGGTATCGATATCTAAAGATATTAAAACAAAAAAATAATAATTTGATGATTTTTTGTGGGGTCATCGACCGCGGTTCATATGTAGCCACTTGAAAAATAAAATATTTTGTTAACTTCACAGACGTGTTTGATATCGATATCGATATCTAAACACGATAAAATAAAAAACAGATTTCCTCAAATCAAATTATTATATTTCACATAAACCTACAAGAGCACTTATGAAACATCAGAAGATAGGTGCACGGTTCCAATTGGTCGTTTCCTATGGAGAAGTGGTGGCAAGAAAATCCACGGTTACTCTTTAAAAAAATAATTGGGTTTTACAGTATTATCAAATAACAGTGTTAATAGGTATGGGAGGACAGTGGAGGCTTCTCAACCAGTACCAGGTACTTAACATGATAGAAAATGGTCAACAAATCTACAGTCCACTAAGCCTACAACGTTCTCACATTCACAAAGTAGAAAAAAGGCTAAGGCTAAGTAGATTAATAAACTATTTTAAACGAAACGACATGATTGCCATTACAACAGTAACAAATCTGAATAATTATCATGTCCACAAACGGCACTACTCGTAGTAACAACTACCAGCGGTCGTTGACCCCCAAATAACATTATGTTTTTATATCGACGTGATGGGTATCAATCACGTCTGTGAAGTTTTGCTAACTAATATAATTTGACCCTGTAGTTGTTCGACTGATTGACTGACCGAGTGACTAGCAAGGATACGTCATGTGTCTCGTTAGCTAAATTGCAAGTCAATTATGTGATAAAAACATAATGTGCTCTCTTACCAGGATGTGACGACTATGTGTATTATTAATATAAATATAATGGCTTTATTGATTACAATCATTGAATTACATCTGACTGCTTAATTGTAGGTATTGTTCGACAAATCATGTCAGTATCTGAATAACGAATGCCCGTTTTCACCAACATTAGGCGACATCTAAATAAATCCTTAAACAAAAGCGCGCTGTTCGATTTTCAACTTTTGGCGCTAGGCCGAGCGTGGAAAATGTAACAGCGGGCTTTTGGCTATAAGAGGATACCTAAGTAAAAAAACAAAAGAAGACTCGTTTACAGATAAACATGATAAAGCCAGCTTCGATGTTAATTAGAAATAGTACATAAGTGTCGCAGCCAGCAATCAGGGCATTGATGGACGATCGTGAAAATGTGGGCCGAGGCAAAGCCGAGGCACACATGCGTGAGCCCATCAATGCCTGTTAGCGGCCAAGGTTTGTATAGTACTTTTTTAAATAATGCGCGGAAATTCAAACTAAGTACCTAATTATTATAAATAATAATTAATAATTATATTAGTAACCAAGTAATTATAAATTCCAGAATCAACGACGGACAAAGAAAATTTTTCACGCGTCAATATGTTAATTTGTTTCTTCTTTCGAAATTCGCCAGTTCGAAATTTAAATAAAATCTTTGATAACTTACCTCCTTGGTTGCCATGTGTTGAAGTAAAAAGTTAGTTCCATTTTTTAATAACACGACAGATTTGAGTTTTCATAGTAATTTATTTAGCCGCTAAACACGTTAGATATTGATTTTCATAGTAACATTGCTCGCTTGTTTTTGACCAGTACCCACAGCAATTTCGATTTATCTCGAAGAAGGTTGTCAAAATAATGTTCGGATTTCCAAGCATGTTTGAGAAAAATAACTTATTCATATTTTATAAATCCCGCAGATTAATGCATAATACTAAAATTGTATTAAGTGCCCAGACTAATGCCTAGCATTAAAATCATTTATGTGAGCAATTAATACGCTTAGCTGGATGTTTCCTACGTTAGAACCAGCCCTTAGGCGGTGCGCCTGCGGTGTTCTATAGCAAATGGGTTCAGACACGCTACACCCATTCTCGTGTACTAAGCGTTATTTGTATGAGAACTTTTCTATGTCAAGAATTCAAGAACCAATGAATCTTATCTTTCTACCCAGTCAAAATGGTTTCTGAAATGACGACCACAATTTTATTAAGACTACATTAACGGATCATTAATGGGCACTAAATATTTTATTGCTCCACAATTCAAGGAAAAGCTTGTTTATGTAATTCTATTTATTTACAATTTAAGCTTTAATTTATTAGGTATGCAATTTGTCTAGATATGTAATTAATGAACATAAATTACAGCTGCAGGTCATGCGAATAGTGTTTAGCGAATTATTATTTGAATTCCAACAAAAAAGGAGCAGTGGTGGCCCAATGGTAACGGTCCCGACTTACGAGTTTTAGTTCGTAGGTACGAACCCAAGCTGGCTTATTACAGTGTGTAATTTATTTCATCACCGCTGCTCTCAAAACGGTGAAGGCAAATATCGTGAGGAAACCGGCATGTTCTGGAACCAAAAATTCGAAGATATGTGTCGAGGCGAGAACTTCACTAATACGAGTCAGGCAATTGCCATTTCCGCCGAGGCATAAATAGTGCTTTTCTCAAAAGAATGCAGGGAAATAAAACATACTTTTTTATTATGTATGTAAATAACAAATCAAGACGAATTTTCAGCTTTGCCGCCAATCTTCTATTTATCATCTGTGCCGAAACGCAATCAAAGAGTATTTAATAACCCCAGCACGCCGTTTCATAGAACATTGCTGGAGCGTTGTAATGTTCCAAATTCAAAAAAACACTCCTGCAATGGATTTGATTTTCTTTGACCGTAAATTCGATACTTCGCGTGTTCTTTTTTCGAAAATAATGACAATATTTCCATGCATGTTTGAGAAAAAGTAATTTACATGTTGTATTAGTTCATCTTTATATACAAAGCGAAAGGTCACTCATTTACTCGCTGACTAAACAGATAAATAAAATTGCCATTGCTGTCGGGGGACACTTGTGTCGTTGTGTGAAACACATTTTAATCTAAGAGGTCCCCGAACTGCAATAACAATTTTATTTAACCTATGTCACTCGGGATTATGTAAGGATTCTTACGATATCCCTTACATCCAAATCTGTTCAAGCATTTAGAAGTTATGGTGGAACAAAGAAACTCACAGTGCATGAACCCTGAAAACATTACAGTCCTTTTTGGGCAGTCGTGTAATTATGCAACAAAAAAGGTTGCCTAGCCTTTGTTTGTATACAAACCTCACATCTTAACTCCCCCACCCCCCACATACACACCCTTCACATCCTAAAGGTCCATCTTAAAGGTGCGAACACATCAATAAACATTCTCTAGATGAATGCATGCATGCCTCCGAAATAGAACACTTAATGCGAAGTATCTATCTAAGTTAGTACGTTCCGTGTCGCGGTATACGCACCCTTATGGCAATATAGCTCCAAGCTAAGTAATAAAACATTGTATCTATTCTGTTCCGTACTGCTTTAAGTATTGTTAATCACGTGAGGCACATTAGTAGCCAAATTCCTTCACACATTACTAATTCTACTGTTTACAGGCTAAAGTGTTATGTTCTGGCTGGATTTTAGATAAACATGTTTACATTTTCTTCGACTCTAAACTACGTGACGAAACTTCCTTCACGCACTTTCTCGAAATACTCGTAACAACATCATATTATTGGCTCTTCATTGCTTCACCATAAGTGGCTTCTAAACGGCCCCTAATACCACATTTTGAGCGTCCTACTAATTCATGTTGTACCGAGGAACTGTCAATTACCAACAATGTAGAATTATCCAACCTTCTCTCTTATCTCTGTTTCGTAGTAAATGTCTCCAACAAAATACTGTTCGTTTGTTGAACTCCTTAATTATCAGCCGATGGGATGTATTGCATCCTTAAAGGCTTAATTACGTACGCTAAAGGTTCCCGCTAAAAGCGATTGACGCAGTTTCTATGGCTATCCGCGAATGCGTGCGACTATCGATTAGACTCAGTAATTCGAGCAATAATTCCCTATTGAACTGTTACCTCGGCTAGTTAAATGAGTTTATATCTCTGCCTAGAACGTTCCCACTTGTTTGCGTTTAAGTTTCGTACTTTATAATACAGCCTGAATAAATGAGGTTTTAGAAGCTCTTTATGCTTGAGAATTGTCTGTGAATCGCAATTTATTCCGACGCTGCTCTATATTATAATATAATTATTCTTAGACATTTATTCGTTTATACGTTTTAAGTGCCTATTATGAACTGAATCAAATGCAGATTAAAGCAGTCCCGCTTTACTTGACCCGTAAGTTAAACGGAAACGTTTTATAATAAACATTAATCTGACCTGAAAGCGTGGATATTGTAAATATTGGGCTAGACTAAAATTAGCGAACATAAACTGTTGTAAAACAATGTCAGTATTTAACGGTTGTAGTTCATTGAAAATGTATGCAAATTGCAAACTTGTCGAATTAGCATCGTTCTCGTACGTTGTGGCATCATCCCCGTAACGGGGACGCGTGTCTAACGTCGTATAATAACACGTCCGCTCGCATCGCCGACCGTTGCGCGACTAATCAATTGGCGTGCCGCGTGATGTCTTCATCAGCCGCCTGGGGGCGTAACGCCCTGCGCTTGCGCACCTAACATAGCTTTTGAGCTTTCCGCACCAGTATGGTGCTTCTATTATAATTTCATGCGCTCGTGAAAATATTGCATAATATGAGAAGGTCTTCTAACTTAAATATTTCTCGATTTTTGAAGTGAAAACTTCTTAAAGCGCGTTGCGCATTTTTGAGATGGTACTAAACCATTGATTTCGCGACACTGTAACGCAATTTACCGACACGGTAAACAATGTAGGGTTGAACTTGAAACTTTAGAAGTTGTATATTTGATGGTCTCAAATGAATGGAAAAGGAAGTTTTAGAATGAGTAGGTAAAAACTATCTTGATCGATATGTGTTTGGAAATGTAATAAGACGTTTGAATTTAAGAGAACACACTGAACCGTGTGTTCTCTCACAAACTCACTCGTCACTTCAGAGTTTTAGGTTACGTCACTAACCGAAATGACGAGTACGCAAAATTCTTGCTTGGATGTGGAGTCGCGGACATCAGCCCGTCTTACTACAACGTCCTTTTTTTTTTTTTTGGGTGGGAAATCATCAAATAACTTCTCCCGCTCTGGGCGGATCGGGAGGGCGTGTCAGACTCTTGCTGACTAAAACCCACCCGTGTTCCTTCGGTTGCCCTGTTGCAGGGGGCCACGATCTCCCTTTCGGTTTTCTTCGCAACCCCGGCAACAACGTCCTCACTTAATAAAACTCACAAATGACAACGCAGAAAAATCTCATGACGCAGCATACCAACATTGTTATTTCCAATCAACAATAGCCCTTGTTACTTACAGTGACAAATACTAACCATTGAACCAGAACCCGGACAAAAACATGTCTAACCACCTGTGAGTGTTAGGGTTCACGCGTGGGAAACCTTCCCTAATTACCCAGGTCCAGATAACGAGCCTAATTCGCGGGCTGCGTGCGCGGCGCCCGAGTCTCACGCACGCATTGTCTTCAGTAATTGCTAACCCTGTTCAATTTGTTGCTTCTCCGCGCTGTGATTCCTTTAAGTGGCTACACTGAATTGCTAAATAAATCTCATGCGTACTTATGTGCCCTAACCGATACTATTTCTCATACATTGTTAAATGTTAATAGGATGGAATGTTGGAGTCGAACGTGGATATGGGCTAAATAAGCTGATTTATTGGCGGTGTTTGAGCCAGATTAGATATTATTTATAAGATTAACCTTTTCACTACAGTGGCTTGCGAAATTTGCGATATGCGATGTGTAATTTAAACGAGGCATCGTTGTATGTACTACCTGAAATAAGCAAAGCTATTATGTAAAAGTGATTTTGTCCGGACCGCGCCTCAGTCCTAAATAGATTATGCATTTAGAAATCGTCAAGACAGTTAGAACTTTTTTGGTGGTTGGTCAGAACGGTCCAGGTTTATTATCTTCTAAACAGCTCATGGTTTCATTTTTGATACTGTGTACTTCTAGACAATCTATTAGTGAACCCATAAATTCCACTTCTTTGTTGATTATAGTTACCACTTTGGCGAACAGCTGTTATTTCAATGTTCTGAATCAAGTAAACCAATTAAATCTGGGTGATCGAACAAGTATAACCATTTCAAATATCGTGTACTCATCACTTGACTTAATTCATGTAGGAGTAGATATTGGAATTTCCTCAGAAAACCAGTATTTCACTAAAACCTATTAATAAATCAATTTAAAACACATCTATTCGACATAAATCATACAGCCGCTGAAGTAAACATAGGAAATAAAGCATTCCCAAAATGGGGCACGAATAAATTTAAATATTGGAAAACTGGAACTTAAATCAAACGTACCTACTTGGCGCGTAAACGCAGCTGCCAGTATTAATTTGAATCGAGAACATCGGTGAATAAATCGATTTGCGGGGCGAATAAAGTGAATCGATTCAATTCGTGCGGTGAGTTTTTAATAAGGCATCTATTAAGTTGACGAACGTGTGAATGAGTTTTATTGCCTTATCGGTTGGTAAGTGAGGCGGGAGGCATTGGCACGTCCTATAATGATTTACTGGAGGTTTCAGACTAATGTAGGCGTGTTGTGTTGCTTATAAAAGATATGTAACCTTGTTTATTAATATCCATGCCGAGTGACACTAGTTAGAGAATATCATGTAGAGCGCGTTGATGTTTTTAGTATGGAAGTATTCGTGTTCTTTCCAGTTGTGGTAATTTGTTCAAAGACCGTGTCTCCTAATGGTCTATTTAATATTTATTACTGTTAAGATTTATAGTAACTGACACATTAACCTTGATTTATCTAATTGAAAGTGGATATTTTTTAAATAAAAATTAATAATGAAAATTAAGGGAAAAGTCTTAGATTTTTGACCAAGCTTTTTAACAATATCGCCCCAACTAAAGATAACATATTACTCGGTCTAATGTTATTATTCTTAGAATTAGGGACCGGCACTTGGACAAATTTCCAATTCAAAAACATTATCGAAACCTATTGTTTAATTTTCTGAATTGAATTCTTAGGTAGGTACACCAAATACAGAAGACGCCGAAGCCCTTAAAACTATTCCTGTTGTCACACAAGCCATCGACCTTCCTCAACAAAAAACAAAACGAAACTTTTCTAATTACATCACCTTACCCCGTTTAAGCGCGCACGCACATTCTCCATTCATTGCGTATAATCGTATAAGGTAGCGACATGTCGCCGCGACACGCGACACGGGCGAGCCTTGTCGCCTTGTCGCTACCGTACATTGCGTACGCGCACCTTGATATACGACCGAGTTTTAGTGTGGAGTTAGAAGTATATGTTTTACTGGTTAAGTTAAGGACTATTCCTTAACTTGTAAACTTGACTTTTCCGAAACTAATTAGGAAATGAGCTTTTAAAAGAAAACTTTTTCATTAAGATTTAACAAACAATCCCAAACAGAGCAAGTTTGACTTTTTGCGATGAGACTTCAGAGCGATAACCTAAACGTCATTGCAAAAAGGTGTTCAACGTTCCAGTATTCATCCTGAAGTATAATTATAATCTCAATAAATCAACCTGTATATCGTAGCTCCAAAAAAAAAAAATGCATAATATGTTTGGCCAATTTCTGGTAATTTTTCAATTAATTAAGCAGACAACCACTTTCCGGACTCAATAAACCACACCTATTTTCCCTGCAAACCTTCCCAAAACAACATTCAAACGATATTGATGAGAGCATACAGATTTCCAGAAATAAATAGCGCAGTATTTATAAGGTTAAAGCAACGGGAGATCCGGCGTACGATTGCCATTCTTGTATCACTTGTAAAATACTTTATTGCTATAGTGGGCGGGACGAGAAGTGACCGCTGAACACCTTTAGCATTTATGACCAGTATTTTAACCCATTATTTCTAATATGAAATTAGTACCAACCAGTGGTATGCGATTTGTCGCAGATATGGTAAACAGGTGTCCTACATTTTGAACTATTTGACACTTTATGGACTAAGGATTAATTATTTGTTTTGTTGCCAGAGGTTAATTACATTGTGAATATTTACATACAATGAAATCAGTGACACGAAATCGCTAGCCGTGGACATTATAGACAGAGGTATAAACGAATTGTTTCATATTTAGGTATATTACCAATTCACTCGACAGGCGTTGTGGTTATGACAAGATCCGTTATGAACCCTTAGCCGGGTTTCTAGGACGTTCACAGATACCTTCTATATTTTTGCTTAGTTACTTCAATATTTAGGTACCTACAAGATTTTCTCGCTTTTTTTTCTCGATGTAGTTTGCCAATGAAATCAACTTTTTCCTGAAACTGAACTTCTACGACAAAACTATTTGAACGAATACTCATCTGGAAGTACTAGGGGTGCATGAATAGGACAGAGTTAGCGTTTGGTTCCTTTTGGTATTTATAGCAGCGCCTCCCCGTTAGCTTTATCTATATCGCGGCTGTGCGCTATGCGGCTATCGTGCGCGGAGCCATCGCAGATACATACGAACTGAATTTTGGTGCGAATTACGACATTTATAAATGCTTTTTCAGATTCTGAATTTGATAGTTTTATTTGATACGTAGTAGGTTATTGTTTGTAGCAGGCAAGAACACCTGTCCCCAGACATCCCCTAGCCATACTGGAAATCGCCAATCGACTCCAAAATCGGTTGATAGATCCCAATCTGGATCAGCTCTGCCTTTGCAGACAATATCTCCAAACGGAGAATAAGAGAAACTTCCTTCGAAATTGAATGCGACTGCGGGGGCCCATTTAGTCCATGTGCCATGTGCGTGCTTGCACTACCCTCTGTACAAGAGAGGATTTAAAAAACACCACAAGCAATACCACGCAAAGGGTCAAAGGAGCGATAGAGCTTGTGGCTACGTCGCCGTCGTAAAGATGCAGTAATTTACCGAAAACCTCTTAAATATGAGTCATTCTAATTGACCCCCATTTCAATTTTGCCTCAATAAGTGTCATTAACAGTCTGATTGGTGGTCATTATATTCAAGAAGATGCTGCTGCACAATTTTATAGAAAATTATGATTTTGGAAGTAATAACTTAATAAGTAAGTGTACCTACGTACAGGATAAGATAGAGCTGATGCAAGGAGATTCTCAAAAAAAAAATCGAGAAAGAAAAAAGCTTGAAAATTATATTAATTAATTCCCTCTTCAGAATCGGACAGTGTGTGTCGTACTCGCGAGCTAATGATACACTGATTAACAATATTCGGGGCAGATAGCAGTGAGTTACTTGCGGGGGGCGGGGCGAGGGACCGCCGCGATGTTAGATTGCGCCCGCGCCGATTTATGCCAGCCTCTCCGTATTAACTGATATCGCCCACTAAATATGCCATTATTATATGCGAAACAAATAATGCTCTCTCACATTTACGATCCCGATTGCGCTTTTTCTTATTTATTGCTGAGAATGGAATTTGAAAGCGGTTAAGATAATAACAATATTTTGTGTTACATCTTTCGGATGGTTGCTGCTGATTGTGTTCGCTATTAAGTCTAAGTACCAGTTGAACTGACAGACGTAAACGTTAACTGCATTGCTAATCTGGTTGCAGAAGAAAACTGTGAAAATATGAATAACAAAGTATGGGAAACAATTACAGTAGTAGAAGAACAGTTTAGCGAAGATGATGTAGCAATGGATGATTTCAATGAAGCCAAAAATGTGAAAGACTTTGCTATTGTAGCTCCAATATTTCCAAACAGTAAATCGCAAACTTCAAAACTAGAAACTGAAGAAAAACAATATTAGAGAAGCGACCTATGGAATTAATACAGTCAAGATGTTACTGCTCTGATAGCAAATTAGAATTCTATTATAGTCTAGCATGAATTCTGTTACTTATTTTCTTATCCGCCATCATACAATTGCATAGCACTTAGCTTTTCATATTGTAATTTTACTGAGTGAAGCGTTCACTGTTTTGTTTATAATTTCTCTTCAAGCTTTGCTGAAAGCTTTTTATTATTGTACTTATTTTTCTTGTCTTTTAGACGTCTTTCTTCGTCCATCGCAACCTCTAGTTAAACGTCTTCAATATTCTTCTCCATACGAAACTACGTTTTGGAACAAACCTACAATCAATTCAATTTTCCTGCTTTTGATGTTTAAAAGTGCCTTTTAATGGTTTTTTTTTTTCTTGAAATAATTTGTTTGTTAATACGGCACATATATTTTTAGAAAAAGTTCGGCGTCGTCACTGTCACTCATAGGTCCTTATGACAATCTCTATCTAAATCTTTATGTTCCATATTAACTCCTGGTTAGGTACCCAGGAGTATCTACCACCCTTCTGCCATATACAGGGTGGCAGGGACATCGACCCGAAAACTGAAACCATAGATTCAGTACAAGATTCTGAACACCCCGGTGTTGAAATTTACGTCGGTTATTAAAAAAAAAAAGTGCAATACCTACGCGGTCAAAATGTATGGAACAGCAGATTTCTGTTGCCGGGGGCCACGATCTCCCTTTCGGTTTTCTTCGCAACCCCGGCAGGCATCGGCCCTAGCGGACCCCGTCAATTCGGGTCGATGTCCCTGCCACCCTGTATATGGCAGAAGGGTGGTAGATACTCCTGGGTACCTAACGAGGAGTTAATATGGAACATAAAGATTTAGATAGAGATTGTCTAAACCCTGTATAAACTAAAGACGAACTTCGCAATTTACAAGCAGAATCACATTAATAATAATTTGTGTTCTTTCTTTTGTTAAACTATTCTTATCTGATTCTTGGATGTTCGCAGACAAATATTATCACACATTAATCCTGAAAACGATTCGCTAATTATGTCGCATTCTCGTAGATTGGCTATCAGCCCTATCACACATGTCCCACCCTTTGTTAAAAACGGAATAAAGCCAATTTATAAATTCGTCTCCAACACGAACATCATTAATTATGTTGCTGGCTGGGTGGCTGAGAAAAACTTACTCCACTCATTTCGCTATCAATACCATCGTGTATTGTCCCTTTTGCTCCTCCAATTGTATCATCGTTTTGCTGAACTGCTTCGTGACTTATGTCATTTTCTGCTTCTTTTAGTATTGTACCTTGTGTTATTCAAAATAGAGTTGAATTTGCGATGTTCACTTTGCAAAATTTAACTTTTTCGGAAATGAACCAATATTAGCGTCCCTTTCTATTGTTTTGTTCGCCAGCCTCCCCGTTGTTAATGGTGTTATCTGGACCCTCGAACGCAGGCACCTCTCCGTATATTTCTTTATCTTGTCCACTCTGTTGGCGGTTACCAACATTTTGTTTTTTATTCATTTGCTAATTTCGAAAATGAGAAGGCGTTCGTGATCACATCTTCCAATGATCGTAGATTTAGGCTTGCGCGCATTAATAAAATTAACGAATGTTTTTTAAATTAATTGAACGCATCGTACTTGGAATTTCATTATCCGCCATCGGATGCCTTCTCGGTATTAGTCGTTAAAAATGTAAATTGTATTTAATAATATTTTGTTTAATTCACTTATTTACAAGTTCTCTCAGTGTTGAGGCTAGACCAATCAAGTTGTGACTCATGGATTAGAAGTAGATGTGCAAAACTACATGGTCTAATCACCATCATTCAGCCATAATGATACGAACTACAATCTATAATTTAACATACGTGTTTCATTATCATTACAGTTATTACAACTTAACCTCAAAAGTAGGAGAGACCTTAAGAGGCTTTACGGCTTTATCGTACAATGTTAAGAATAAATGAATATCATATTGCAAACAAACATGACAGAACAATCCTTACCACTTCCCATGATTGTTTACATTAAATTACAACATTGGGTTTATAGGTGGTATGTTGATAATAGTACGAGTTGTCGGCGCGAGCGCAGCCTCGGGCGGGGGCGGGGCCGACGCATGCGCGGGCCACCCCGGCGACGACGCCCCATGCCGCACGCGGGCAAAACACCTCGCCTATGTACAAATTGCTGGAAAAATATGTGGAATATGTAGTTGGAAAAGTATATTACTTCAGGACTTGTTATATATGGGTATCCGAGAAAATCAGTCTCAAAAACTGTGCTAAACGACTCTTCAATTGCAATAATGTGTTTGATGTTTTAAAGATGAAATTGAACGATCATAGTTTATGTTTGAATGCTTCAAAAACTGCTACTTAATACACAATACACGTGGAATTAGATGATATTATTAATAAATCTTAGGCAACATAATTATACTTGACGCTAACAATGTACGTTTCGCTTCTTTTGTCTTCCATTACATAAAAATGTTACCACAATTTACCATTACCCAACACAAAGCGGCGCAGTATCGACGTAGCTTAATTCCAATCGGATCATTGAAAGAACAATACGGTATGCGCACGAGTGGATTGCGAGCCGACCTCATTACGCGTACGCGCAGGCTACACATGTGATTTCACCGCGTTATCTTTACTAATACATCAATGGCTTGTCCAGTATTGTTAGTGACGCGACGAGGGGCTATTGTGATGTGTTGCTTTACATCGTCTGGGGTAGTGATGGGATTGTGTAATCGATAATGAGAGAATCGAAACTTAATAGCACATTTTAGTCTCGCCCTAATGCAGTCAATGGGCAATGGTCAATGGTCAATGAGCAATTCGTACATTGGTTACTCTAATATTTTATATACAGGAACGGGTGCATCTGAAATCGACATTATTCGTATTGTAAATTAAACCAAAAGTTCAGACGTTGCAGCCGCTGTAATTTCTGAATATTCACAGGGATATATGACTAAACTTCTAATAAGCTAGATTATAATGTGAATAAAGTATCACTAACTGTGTCACGTACTTAATAAAAGGAAAATAAGAAAAATGTAGAATATGAAACCCCTTCACGGAATATGTCGCGTTATGCATTGCAGTCAATTCGAATGAATATCTGTAATTTCTCGTTTTTTTTTTTTTTTCAATCTTCTTTACACATCAACAATTTCAAGTGACATTTAGTAGAGCATCGATATCCCAAATATGGTACATCACTAAACCAGCCAGTGAATGGGGGCTGTACTCATGGCACAAAGCCCTTGTTACGTAACGCATATTGTTGCAGTCTGGCAGGATTAGACTTGTGTCGATACCTTCAGTTATAGACTTGACATTTAGATCGCTTTACATCTCTGTCTTTAGTATTTACGACACTACAAATTACTGCTTTCAATGCTCTAGATTGAGTACAGTCTTTATAGATGCTATTCTGTCGCTTCGTCATGCATTAATTTTGTCTTAGATTTGTGTTCAATTTTGAGTGCCAGTTATAATTGCGACTCTTTAATCATACATTTTTGACGTTTAGACGTCTCTCTAACTTTAAGCAATGTTTATATGCATGCACTGACTGGACGACAGGTGCACGCAATCTGTGTGGTTCTTTCCTCAAAAGACAATTTCAGACACCAATCTACCTATATGATCCGACTAAGATTATGTCTGGAGTTTAAAAGAGACTGACCTCTAAGTTTGTTTCGGCCTTTCTTTTTAGAGTAGTCAGATAGAAAACGCTGACCTCATCTAGTTTAAAAAAATATGATTGACGTGTAAAAAAGTGTTAGTAAAAATCTACATTTACAGAAATAAAATCATTTACCAAAAAAAAGGGGGATATTGGAAATTGCATCGATAAAAGCTTTGATAGAGGCGTTATGACAGTCCCGAATATCTATAAGTAGCTTCTTTTTTACACTACCCAAGTGCTTATTTCTTTTGTATGGCTCCTAAGCTGGAGTTCTGAAGTATTTTTTATGGTGTACGATAAAGAGTAGATATTCTACCTATCATTCCATACAGATACCTAATACCCATCACGTTCGCGGAGTTTCGCTCAGTATTTTAATATGACCCTGTATATCTGAATATGCAGCCTCAAATGGCACATACACAAATATGGAACAACTCGTTCCCGGTACAAATACTTGAACTAAGTTTTATTGGGTTATGGTTTTTTATCGATTGTAGACAATATTTTAAGAATGTTTTATCAAAAAGAATATTTAAAAAATGTCACTTGCAAAGAAAAAAAATCGGATAGGTGAAAATTTCCCAAAATTTTAAAAATTACCTTAGCTCTTAAACTATACGTAATCGCTGAACATAGATGGAGGAGTTTCGAAAAACCCTTGATAGAGGATTCTAGAATTTTCTTTTGAATGTCATTACATAGGCCACCTGTATATGCAGGAACCGAATTCTAATTAAATTTGAAAAGCACAAAAACTTGTCTTTCGTTCTTTTAAGGTAACCAATATTCACTTAAACATACAATGAAAAGGGAACGAAAATTAACGTTCACACTTTTAAACCCAATCGGAACCCCCAATTGTTCACTTATAAGATTAGATTTCATAATCATTTAGTTAAACCCGCCTCAGGGCAGCAAGTAGTTGGAAACAAAGGGGTCGTTACTAAGCGGCAGTGACACTGCCAGTCCGCCTCGCCAGTTTATCAATTAGGTGACATAGCTATGTCTTGACCTAAGGGCCTAACATTGTTTTACGAGACCCGATATATATATAATAATAATAATAATAATCCGGGGGCCCATTATTGAGTGTGCCAGTCACCCCCTGCCATTTTAACTTTATATTTTACATAAAATATTGGTCAGGCAGGGGCCATAGTCTTTCCACAGCTCTAGGTAACCAGTTCACTTAGCCACCCAAACCCATAATCAAATATCTTTGTTTCCATATCCTACAATAGTCTTGCACCAACCGGGGGTTGTCCTTGGGTGCACTTACATAGCGCGAACAGGGTTAATCGTCGGTTGGTGCCTCATTTCATTCAAAACGTCTAACGGGCCTCTGCGAGTTGGCTTCGGCCCCTCGTACGCCTTCCAAAGATCCGGGACCCCAAGGTCCCGAGAAATGTCATAGACTCCATGATAATAATAATAATCATTTATTCGCAGACGTTAAAGTCCATAGAATTAGTGAAATATTGACATCAAAACATAAGCATTCATTAATTACAAAGGCATCATAACAAAAATAACATAATCGGAAACATCACAACATAATAATGTCATAATAAAAATAACACAATACACACACATAAGAATCACAATATATCTTTATCCTAATTTTATTTTACTTTATGTTTACTGGCAAGAGTAATTAGTAGGGTTATCATGTAATGATGTGACGTTACCACCCCAAAAAAACACAAATACACACATTAATTAAACACATCTAATCATTTATAATAATATTAAATTGGCCCTCTTCCTCTCTCCTAATTTTGCTGTACCCGACAGGATCCATAATGATCTTTTACTTTGTTATACCATCTATGTACATTATTTCTATTTTCTTAATGTCTCTCGGGTGTCATCGGATTTCCGAATACAAACGAATGCTAATTTCAATGTCCATCAATGATAGATTTATCGT
The DNA here is from genome assembly GCA_916610215.1 of Omphaloscelis lunosa. Taxonomy (NCBI): domain Eukaryota; kingdom Metazoa; phylum Arthropoda; class Insecta; order Lepidoptera; family Noctuidae; genus Omphaloscelis; species Omphaloscelis lunosa. The sequence continues at coordinate 6,993,366 of OU744265.1, read as the reverse complement.
GTATAATAATTTGAATCCAGAACTAAGTACTTTATTGTTGTTTTGTTTTGATTTCCGTGTGAACTATATAGAGCTGTAAAACAATTTTCTTGTCTGTCGTGCCTGCGACTTTAGCGGCTTTCCTCCCATTTTTTAAATAAATTACATTAAGTTAAAAGAGTATTAACAACTCTATATACTTCCGAGTCGATTGAGAGCTTCTGGTCTACACCAAGTGCAAAGGGCAACTGATAGAAATTCGACGACTGACGAGGTTTGCCGAGGGACATTAAGAACATAATTTGTCTGTAATACATATGGAATACAATTAAGAATTGAGAGCAGTGGTATCTGCTCTATAAGAATTATGTCAATCATTAAAATCGATAATTTTGGTAACCCAATACAATACCTAAACGAGTAAAAGAAGTAAGGATGGAAACTCGATCAAAATCAGGCTGTATTGCTAAATGTCTATCAATGTTCAGGCTATCTTAGATTAAACACTTCCAAGAGCCTGTAATAGCCTGTAATTCATTCCAATTTCTAAAACCATAATGGTTTTTATTTTGACTAAAAATGATGGGAAAAAATCCAGAGATATTGCCTTCTACCGCTTCTCGACAGTTTTCCTATTCTTCTTAGTTCATTCAAAATGGTTCTCTCTGGAATCTGTTATCTATACTATCAACACTTCCTTATGTTATTCGATATCGACATAATTTATTGCCCAAACCCGCAAACAATGTCACTCCAAAATTCGCAACACCACCAAAATTGCTGCCCAAATTCTAAATAGCTAAACAATTACTGAAGCAGCGGTGTTATTAAGTAGCGGTGACAAGCCCGTCCTCAGCAATCTGTCAATTAGGCGACATTCCTGTGCCCTGACCCACAGACTGCGCAAGCGCACCGAGGATGACTAACGGCTGTGTTCACTTCACCCTTTACCTTGCTGTACCGTACATAGACAGGCATACGCTTGGTGTATGGCTGTTTTGTATCGTGTTTAGATTTAACTTTGTTATAATTATTTTTGTATGCATTTTTTGGGTTCCGTACCCGAAGGGTGCTAAACGGAACCCCTATTACTAAGCCTCCGCTCTCCTTCCGTCCATCCGTCTGCCTGTCAACGGGGTGTATCTCATTAACCGTATTAGGTAGACAGTTGAAATTTTCACGGATTGTGTATTTCTATTATTAATAAAATAAAAGTTACACGTAATCTGTTCGATTTATGCCCTAGCACGTGTGACTCCGGATTTTTAATTTGTCTATCTGTGATGTCTTGTTTATACCTTTTTAGATGACTTTTTGTCAAAGATGGGTTTTAGTTTTATAACTTTTATTTTTATTTAAATTATTTTGGGGTTCTAATATATATATATATATATATATATTTGAAATGTGCTAATTACGCCCTGTCATTTGATACCCAACATCGCCTTTTTTTTTCATCATTTTATGTCCTGTATAGGGCGTCATATTCACATAACCACACATATAGCGGATGATCAAGACGCTTCCTACGATACCTCATTTGTCGAATTATAATTACAAGTTTAAAAGTTATGAGGGAACAGATGAACATATGTACATACATACAGACCCGTTAAAATCATAACCCTCCTTTGCTTCGGCGTTGGCGGGTAAAAAATTTAATAATGTTAATAATTAAGGGAGTCCCCATACAAAAAACGTGTTTTTTGCTCGATCTTAATACATTACAGAACCCTTCGTGTGTGGGTCCAACTTGCACATGGCCGGTTTTTTTTTTTGTCCTGTTTTTGGTTCGGTGCCCATGTGTCGTTTAACATTGTCCACATATTCTTTCACTTGAATCTTCTTCTTCTTTCTTTAATTGCTTCTAATCTGGTGTTAAACCTAAACAATTGTCTGAATTATTTTCGTTTCAAAATATTCAAAAGTTGATCTTACGACTTTTGAAGGTGAATTAGAATTTCTCACAAAAGGACCATACAAGTACATTTAAATAGAGGGCAGCCGGTTTTACGTCAAATATTCGAACGATCTAGGTTTCCCAGGTGCCAGGTGCAGTAAAAAGGTTAACGAGCGTAAAGTTATTTTCTAATAAATCTCAATACGATCTCTAACATTTCCCGCGATAAAACTGAAATCCTGACAACCCTACCAACGAAATCTTAGAAGACATTAACTTTCAAATAGTACCCACTAAATACTAATAAGATAAACAGCCTTCATTTATCTACACACAACTAATCAAATCGTCATCAGTGATTAATTAACTTTAATTGAACACTTGGAATCATGTAACTAAGATAACTCGATACTCGGCCCTCTCGCTATCGAATCGAGTCGAGTCGAAGCCACTACGTGACTCGCGATGCATTAAGATAGTGTATTACATATTTCACCACCTACATCCTCAACTAGGAACCTTTGCAGTGACAGTTTGCAGACAGCGCCAAAAATATGTTGAAAGTAAAAATGTTGCGAAAACATTATGTGATTTGTATCAGTGTTAGAGCGTGTGAAAGATCTTATTTTTTGACAGACCTACCTTTCCTTGGCTTATTTTCAAATGTCTTTTTTGGCACGTGGTTTTGAGTTACTGTACGTGAAATTGTATTTATTAAAATTATAATACCAGCCTTTAATTGTCGTCTCATACAACGAAGGCACGGGCATTGATACTTCAGACTTATATTAATACTTACTTACGACTTACTGGTTACTTACTTATTTGTTATGTACTTCAAATGAATACTGTTCAAAGGCTTGAAATATGTATTCTACCTTTAAGCTCTGCAATGTAAACTATTGCCATTTTTTTTCCATTCCACACACTGTGGCGTAGTGTGTCAAGGCTCGAAGATAATGCTCTATAATGGCTTCATTACGTACCACTAAGCGTCTCTAACTACATTATGTTAATAGAGCGCGGGTTATACCATCCAGGCACGCGATACACATTTTAAAAATGGAACAATTTTAAATTCGCCCCCCGCAGTGAAGCGCCCGCGCCGCTCAGATTGGCAGAGTGAGTGACGTCCGCTGTCCTTATTGGTCGATAAGATTTGACAGATAAGAGTAAGCGGGCCACATAAAAGACGATGTGTCTCTTCCTGAGCATTTTGGACTTGTAAAAATTTCAAAACGGTATCGCGGTAACAAAAAGGGTACATTATCTTAGTCTCGAGCCGGTCATCTCGTATCTATCACATGGGAATGAAAACATCTGTCGACATTTTGTTATGTCTGGATCTTTTTTACGTGCGCGCGCGCATTATGAAGTGGTAAGACGTCTTGGTTTTATTTGGATTGTGTAATAGCGAGGTCGATCGCCCCTGCTCCGTGTCAAACATTGTTATAAGCCCGAACGGGTCCTGACGTGGAGCGAGGGATCCCTCTGGACATTATCGAGTCCTACCATTGTGATACAAGTTCACACAATACGGAGATGTTCGATAGTGTGGCGTACGATGCGACTTCGTCATTGCTATCTTAAATCAACGATGCACTATTGAATATTAACCGTTATAGTTCATTCTTATATTTAAAGTTACGTTATAAAAGATACATTCTAAACAAAATTTTATAACATGATCTCTGAAGTAAAATTCGTTCAAAGCAAATAAAATCGAGTAATTATTTCTTAACTACTACACCCAGAACGCTACCATAAGGTAAACCTCAAACCCGTACAACATTATTAATGCCAGGATCTTGAAAACTAAATGAATTCCATAATCACAACCCCCAAATACGTTGAATATTATTGTCATACATACATAGAGCCGCAACCAAAAATGTTGAGCCCCCCTAAAAACGCAGATACACGATACAAAACAAACCTTATTGTTTAATTTTTAATGTTCCAATTCCAGGTGGCAGATTCTGCTCATTCTCACCATGCATCGAGCAAGTCCAGCGAACATGCCTGGCGCTTCAAGAGTATGGCTTCCAAGAGATATCCACCATGGAAGTGCTGCAGTCTGAGATCAAAGTCAGCAGGAGGACCGTGCCTGTAAGGGATTTGTCCTTCCTCAAGCAAAAGGTAAGGTTCTATTTTTGAAAGTTGCTCAAAATGGCGCTGATGGGAAAAATCTGTCATCTGGATTCTGAGACGTCTGAATGCAAAGCAAGTAGCAGATTCGGTAGACATTATTCTTATTAGCTTCAACTTGACCTGGAAACTTAGGGTGGTGTCAGAAGGATCAAACGTCGATTAACCTTGATTTCAATCGCCCGGGTTGAACTGGTGTTTCACCACATCCGGATAAGTTCCGGTTAGCTTATCGGAGCAGATCATTTATTCAAGTACTTATTGCTGTTTTATTTTCTGTATGATGAATTTTGTGATTATACGGATACTGCGGAAGAAGCCCTTAAACTGTCATAGGTGACATATTAAAACATTAACTACCACGCAAAAACCAACACACATGCCCTCAACTATAGTAAAATTTTAATCTAATTAAAACCAACCCAACTTAAAATATTGAAGCAAACAAAACATATCTCAGAGCCTATCTCCCATCAGCTCTTAATTTACTAATGGCTAGATCTGGGCCATTCAACTGACCTGGCCTGACACATTAGACGGCTGACTTACGACTCTTCAACACACGCCGAGGATCGATCAGGGCTAACGAGCAGATAATTGACAGTATCACTTGGTGGCATAGCCTACTGTTCATGTACTTGGACCGGTTTAAGGCCATTCTAATAATTGTTTGGTCGAGTTGGGGACTGATTTTGAGTGTATTTTGTTTAGATACGATAATGAAGGAATAAAGGTTTGTTTTCCTACCTTATACTTTGCGTCTTGAAACCAGGGACCGAAAACAGATAAATTAAGGGACAGGTATCGAGGTTTATTTTGGTTACTCCTACGACTAAGGTTACCGCTATCTGGGTAACCAAGAAGAAGAAACATGTTAGCTCATTTAGGTTATCATTTTAATACCGGTTAGAAACACACAGGCGATGCGCGCCCTGTGACTAATGCCGACGGCTCGTGTAAGATACAGGTAATTTTTATTTCGGTAACCGGTATTAATACTTGTTGTATTCAATTTAAGGTAAACTTTAAAAATATCTGTAAAAAAAATAAGAATGTTATAACAGAAAAAATACCCTTATCGATGATACCGGTTTCGGTCGCTGCTGGAAAGCAGTACTTTAATTTTATTATTTATTTTAGACGTAATCTGTCTTCGTACTTGCACCTTACCCCAAAGCTCAAGGTTTTAACCTACTTTATTCGACTTGACTGGTTAACTAAACCATTTTAAATAAGAAGTTCTTCCTTCAGTTAACCGCAAACGCGTGCTTGGATTTATTATTTCCAGCTTTACAAAACTTTATTACATAATCAAGCTTTTAATTTTAGGCCAATAGGAGTTGCCTTTTAAAACAGAACGTTCCTTAAATGGTAGCACGTCCTAAATTGAATGGGGCTGCGGATATGAATGGGGTTACCGCGGATACACAGTCGATTCGGCGGATAATTGGACCTACGCGGATCCGCGAAACGCGTATTGCTGAGTAAATGCGGTCATAAGTCTTAATGGTTGGGCATTGAGACTAGCGATTTATCCGAAAATGCTATGTTTAGAACGACTCCTTTGAAGCTCCTCTGGATTTGAAATAATCATATAAGGATCAACTTTACCACATTAAGGAATGTGTATCACCTTCTATGACGTGTTTATAATATTTGGCCCATGTACGTTGAAAGGTAACGTTCTCCAAAAAGATTTTATTCAGGTCAATTTACACTTTCTGCTTCTGCAAATTGAATCAGTGAAATCATCTACAGACTACACTGCTCGGGTCGTGTTTATCAGTTTTATAATGTATCTATCAACCCGTGGAAATTTGCTATCAAGATATTATATTTAGAGTAGTATTCAGAATTAAGATGCAGATATATGCCAGTGACCTTGAGTGGTAAGCTTACGTGTGCTGTACTGAGCTCATGCCAGTAATAGGACTCGCCCATCAAGGAGCGCTGTCCCAAATTAGACACATTATTAATTTACTATACATAAAACAAGGTATTTTAATAAAACACGTATACTTAACAACCAGTAATTAAATTATCTTTAAAATGGTGAAGGTTTCAGAAAAAAACGCTTGATAGATTTTGCGTGATTCTTGGTTTTTGATCCGCGTTAGACACAATTTTATAAATTAATTTCACTATGTAATATAAACATAATCTAAAATATTCCTATATTAAGTTATTAAGAAAATGCTCTGATTTAACATTTTTTTTTTTCCAAATCATTAACATTACTCGTTTAGACGTGATCTTAAGACTTCAGTATAAAATCATTAAAAGTCGATTATAGTCGGCTTAATAAAACAAATGTTACAGTTGACAAGAATTTATTGAAAATGCCATAATACATAATTATCCTCGAAAATGTCTTAAGTTCTTAAGTTCTTAATGGGCTCACAAACACTGCCTCGGTCTATCGACGAATCTGGCTGATTTCCGAGCCCCTGATAAATCCTCGAGTGACGTAGATTGAAGCTACAGAAAGTTGAAGTGGATGGGGTACTAACCCGCCCATCACAGTGAATAGTGATCGTGTTTTGAATTAAATGGAAGTAACTTAGGTAAACTCATTGATTGATTGATGTAAATTGATTGCCTCTAAGGAATATATGTGAGAATATTTTACCGTTTCCTTGAATCACCTGGTTATATTGCTGCCATCGTATGTACTTACGGACCTTTGAGGCATTAAGTAATTCTACAATGTGTTTAAATTGCCGGGTTATTGGTCAGATTCAGATGAATTCAGATTACTAAGTTGGTGTTGAAGCCTCTTGTCCAAAAAATTCTTATTGAGCTACTAAATTATTGCAATCAAAAGTGCACCTACCATTGTTTGTAGTGTATCACCCAAAGCTCGACTAAAATTCCGCCTCTGGCTATACATTCCTACATCCTATACTATTAAACGAGCAATATTTGTAAATATATTTATTTGTTTGCATTTAAAAAATGCAATAGAAGTGAATATATTTAGTAACCTGCTCCGCTTAGCTATTTCTAAAGAGTCTTAAAAAAACCCTGAAAGAAATCGACACGTGTTTCACCTCTCAACGAGGCATCCTCAGGATGACGATTGACTTGTCGCAAACTCGAACACGGCGTGTTGCCACACCAAGCACTGAGCGCAGACTCAGATATATATTTCGATTTCTACTCATGTTCTCGAAATCGGCTCTAAAGATTTCGATGAAAGTTGCAATATAGTGGTTTACGGGGGCGAAAAGTCGATCTAGCTAGATCTCATATCTTGGAAAATTAGTTTTCTCTGTATTTTCACTCGAGCAGAGCTCGGTCGCCTAAAGTTTAGAACAAGATAATGAATTATTATTATTATCAAGTTAATGACATTATTGACATTACAATAATGATCATGGCAACATGGAATTAGTAAGTACCTACATCATGGCAGCATAGAATTAGTAGGTACTATCCTATACAATTAAATGAGCATTCTCTATTTTCATCAGAGCAAAGCTCGGTCGCCAAGGTACTAATATATTAAGTGCTTAAATCTATATCTGTACATATATAAATTAAAGCCACTTACCGTGACTCTCTGTGTGACAGTTCTTTCCAAACTACGCAACGGATTTTAATGCGGTTATCAAGGTATAAATTATTATTAAACTTACAATATAATAAAGAAATCTCACTGGGGTCAATCGCGGTGGGTCACTAGTTAAGGAATAAATCAATAAATTTTTCAGAAAATAAACTTTACTTGATCGGAGACGACCGTATGTTAAAGGTTAGACCCTGCACCAATTTGTAAAGCGGTCTGATATATAATCGTGTAACTTGTCACCAAGGCTCGGAACCGGTTTAAAAAATACCGATGAAAACCGGTTTATTTGGGTTTTACTCCGAACTTTTCTTAAGAACGTGAACGTTTTAAGAACTTTATTTTAACATAAATTAACCGGTTTACACAACGAGCGGCATGTCGGTAAACGCGTTGCAACTTGTGACTACTTGTGAGGATGCCGCGGTGACTAAAAACTAAACTACCTAAATTAAATTGCCCGGTTGATGGCAATAAGCTTGCCCCCTATTACGTATTGTGGGTGTGCCTGCTACAAGGACACCTCTGCCCAACCCTTTGGGGAAACAGGGCGTGATATTATGTGTATAACTAAACAAAAAACCGGTTAATATTGCTCTAAACCGTTTAATGCGAAAAAAACCTTTATGTAATGACTCCTCCAAAACCGGTTAAAAACCGGTTTCCATGAGTGACACCGAATGTAAAGGTTTTTGCTTCAAGTACATAATAACGGTTTGAAAATTTAACCGGTATCTGAGCCTTGCTTGTCTAGAGTGTATGGGGCGCTCTCTTGTTTTCTCATCTATCAAGTGTGCTAACATTATCCGATACATTCCTATTAAATAAATTAGTTATATAAAGTTAATTGCCCTTGTTATCATTTCATCACCTGTTCAACCAAATGCAGGTCAGAAAGATATCCCACAGGTCTACAGCTCCTCTTTACAATGATGACTTGATCCAACAAACGCATAGTATTTCATCCCAGGTGGCTCAAAATCAGATAGGCCGAGCTTCAGTGCGATTGTCCCTTTGTTAGTCTGTTAGTCATCATGCCTGTCGGCGGTTGTCACCCGCCTGTTGCAGGGTATGCGAGGGGAATGTTGCCAGTAAATACCTAAAATAAGAAGGCTCACTTCAAAAGCTGTATTTACAAAACCTCCTTCGGTTAGCTTGATGTCGCGATGGTCGTTATCATCATCAGTTTTTGTTGTCTTTGGAATTTCTTGCCGGCTCTTCTCCATAGGAAACGGAAACCAATTGGAACCGTGCACCTAGCTTCTGACGTTTCATAAGTGCCCTTGTAGGTTTATGAGAAGTAAAAATATTTTGTATTTTTTTTTTTTGAAGTTTGTAGCAGTCCACTGCTGCTACCAGCCAATGGTAACAATGGTTCTGGTCGAAATTTCTCTAGCAAAATATTCAGCTGAAAGCCAAGCATTCCCTAAAGCATCTTCTGCATTAAAATAAAATGAAATTGTTTATTCTGTAAATAGGATATCGGAATCACTTTTACACGTCATATTAAAAATAAGCTAGATGAGTTCGGCGTTTCCTATCTGACTACTCTGAGAAGAAAGGTCAAAACAAACTCAGAGGTCGCAGTCTCTTTTAAAGTCCAGACATAATCTTGGTCGGGCCATATGATTGAGCTGTATTACCTGATGCTGTTTTGGTCCCATCTGTTAGGCCAAATTGAAGCAGGAAGAATATTTGCAACACACCCGTGGAGTTTCTCGCCGGTTTTTCTCCATAGGAGGAGACCAATTGGAACCACCTAGGTTCCGACGTTTCATAAGTGTCTATGTAGGTTTATGTAAAATAAAATATTTTAATTTTAATTGTCCAAAAGATTTGCGAAGTGACAAGGCAGGCTCATTGTCTAAAGTATCGCAGTGCGGTCTACCAGTCCTCGATGACGAACCTTCTGAGTTAGTTACGTATGAAGTTTATTCAACAACCGCACTATCGGTGATCGTAACCTGAATGGAATACGACCGTTTGGAATTGAAATACTTGTGACACTGCATGATTTGACGCTGAAATTATAGGTTCTGCATCTTATAAATTCGAGAAATAATGTGTTTTGACTGCAGTCCATTTGTTAGTAAATGAATAAGAGTATTCTTGCCTATCTCTGTTTGAAATATTCAACCCTCTGCTAATATCGATTTCTATGCTTGCTACAACATCTTTTGCTGTTATTATCAAATTATTAATAACAATACCTTTTTTTTTTGGGTGGGAAATTATCAAATAACTTCTCCCGCTCTGGGTGGAGCGAGAGGATGCTTCAGACTCTTACTGACTAAAACCCACCTGTGTTCCTTCAGGTGCCCTGTTGCCGGGGACCACGGCAGGCATCGGCCCTGGCGGACCCCGTCAATTCTGTTAACATCTCTTTGAGGTGCGCGTGGAACACAACGCGCCGTCGACCCGAATAACACCTAGTGTTCAAATAATGCCTAATGCCCAGCTCCTGAGGTCCTCAGATAATCTCTCAATGGTTATTGATTCGACAAAGTTATCAATTTCATAGAATTTCATTTTATGACGGAATGTTCAAAATCGCAATGTGTCAAGATATCGAACCAATAGGACAATCAAATAGATAAAATCCGGTTAATGTATCTCAGAACTCAGGAAACGGACAATAGTCGTGAGGTACAAGTTGAATTATTTCAAATTAATGTATCCCAAATGAAAAACTAAAAGATAGTCAATTAGGTTTTTTAATAAAAACTCAGTGCTCACTTTTAGGTATCTTTTGTATATTATAGTAAAAAGTTTGATAAAGATTATTAGAACCAAACTAAGCTTTACTCCATTAGCGCAAGTTCCGTAACACGTAAAGCATGAAAATTGGTGTACTAACGCCTTTAACATAAACTTTATATCAACTTTAAATAATACGTAGGAAAAATTTCTGACGTGACTATTAAGTAAAGGAATATGTCTGTTACGGCTTCTGTAATAAAGGTTATAGTAGTGTGTAGTGATGTACCTCGTATCGGCGACATATCGGGCTGCGTTCGGAAACGTCACGCGCGCCGTTTGTCGCAAGCGGTCACGTTTTGCAAACGGTAGCCAAGTACTGTCGATACGACATGTTTACTATTATCGATAATCGATTAAACGCACTACTGCCCTGCTTGAATGCTTCAATTCAACTATTGCCGCTTGTAATATCGAATAGAGTGACAGAATTATGAATCGTAAAACGTTTTTATGTGTCCATACCTACTTAGTACAGAAAATGGAAATTAAATCGCTACCCTGTTATCAGAGATATGCAAAACATAGTGTCAAAGTGAGTCAGCTAGTAGATACAAGTTCAGTCACTTGAACACGATAGTAGATAAACAGTATAATTCCTACTTTATAATGTCCATATTAACAGTTCTGTCACATTAGTATTCAAAGAAAGCGCACATGACACTTCCAAAAAAATCTGCAAGAGATTGAAGTTTATCGATAAAATTCTTGACCTGCGGCACATGCCTAACAACAAAGGCTCAGCATCCGTGGGAAAATCAGCTGGGCTTTTTAAAATCTAGCTAAAAGCTGCCTGGGTATGCCCATAGTCATATATTAAGACTGCATTACTAGATTACTTGGCTGGATCTTATGGTGTTTTCCTATTTGGGCTAAGCTGATTTATAGCCTCCGTGGTACATTGGCGGCGTAATGACGACAGTTTCGCTGATGCATATCATTGATCTAAGTCCTCGTGTGTATGAATATGTATGAAATGGCTCTAGTCTTAGATTATTAAATTGTTCGTTATCAGCGTTACGTGCACTGAAGATCCTTACTTGTGTAACGTGGATAGAGGTCAAGGAATTATTGTGGAAGGTTAAGGCGACGTTCACCGGCTTTTAATGATTTTATACTGAAGATCACGTCTAAACGAGTAGTGTTAATGATTTGGAAAAAATATATGTTAAATTAGAGCATTTACTTAATAAATTAATATAGGAATTTTTTAAATTCCGTTTATATTACATAGTGAAATTAATTTGTAAAGTTGTGTCTAACGCAGATAAAAAACTGAGAATCACGCAAAAACTGTCAAGCGATTTTTTTTTTCTGAAACCTTCTCCCTTTTAAAGATAATTTAATTATAATTTTTTTAGTATACGTGTTTTATTTAAATACCTTTCGTTTTATGTATAATAAATTAATAAAGTGTTTAATTTGGAAGAACGCTCTTTAATGGGCAAGTCCTATTACTGGCTGGACGTACGACGCGTTGCGTGAGCTCAGTACGTACAAAACACGCGAGCTAACCAGTCAAGCTCACTGGCATATATCTGCGTCTTAACACGGAGTTTAGCCTATTAATTTGAGGATTTATTATACTTATCGAAACACCTCAGGTCATTTTCCATTTTCAGGTTCTGAGATATAAGATCCATAACTCTGTCTATTAAGATCTTGGCGCACCTTTTTCTACCAATAAATGTACTATTTATAAGAACATAAATTCTCCAACAATACCCGGATAAACCCTGTCAAAATAAACTAAAAATTTCATAAATCACCTCGCAACATTTATTTCAATGAGCCGCAATTTCTACAGCTTTTAAATCATTACCAGCCAGACAGCTGGTCGCCGTAAAACCTTCTGTTTATAAATCCCTTCAAACCTTAAGCAAGATAACTGATAAACTCGAAAGTAGCCAATCTCGCACAATTGAGTGGCTGGACGTTGATAAATTGCCAAACTGGATCTTGTTAGTCGTTGCGGTATTTAGTATTCATAAATTTTCGTCAACGCATGCCGCTAATATATTTTCTATTCCACGAGTAACACACGTGCGGTTAACTGGGCTTATTTTGCTTAAATGTCAAGTGATTCAGGCTTTGTAGCCTTCGGGTTGATTTAGTTTGGACTTTGTTCTCGGTTTGCGATTTTGGTTTTGATTTTCAGTGCTTTTAATCCTGTTCAAATGATAAATGACATTTTATTCTGTAATGAGGCCACAGTCTCTTTTAAAATTCAAACATTATCTTGGCCAGATCATATGAGGACCATGTAGGTTAGTTTTTCAGAATATATTTTTGAAGAAAGAACCACAAAGATTTGAATGAACCTGCCCAGTCAGTGCAGTCATGTGTCAGTAATTGTGTAGCAACAAGTCTTCTTCTTTTCTTGTGGTTAGTGACCAACCTGGAGTCAGAGTTTTGAAGCCGCCCATGGCTCTAACTTGGCTTCACATGCCGTCGAGAAATATCTCTCAGGCATGCTGCTTGTTGCCTGTAGTGTAGCAACAAGTGTAATGTTTGGCTTCACATGCCGTCGAGAAATATCTCTCAGGCATGCTGCTTGTTGCCTGTAGTGTAGCAACAAGTGTAATGTTTTTTTTTTGGTCCTGCGCAAAATCATCAACGTTTCACCCATCCATTAGACAATTACTTATTTGATCTTCTCACATAGTGTTACCAACATTGCTCATTCCATTGTTTACGTCTACATTGATAGTGATATCTTCACTTTCTGTTTTTATAACGATCGTGTTTCTTCTTTAAAAGTTCAAAGTGCGTTGACACGATTCAAGATCACGTGTGGTACATTCAAAATCATGTTCATACGTTTAACAATTTAATAAGTGTATGTATTATTACAGCCTGTCTTTTGCTGGATGTTAAATATACAAAACGTTAAAATAAGCAAAATTCATGCATTGTTAACTTGAAATAATATTGTCGTTGCAATTTCAGCAGACTCAAGTAAGCTCTAGGGTTATAATCTCCGTACATGTTCGCTACTCCACAGAAATCTCAGTTTAATATGACTATTAACTCATGAAACTTCCAATGACTGCTATCCTGACGACAACAGACCTTGTGCTCGCATATTTGCGACCCTAATAAGGCCCACCTGAGTCGTTTATGCCAAACGAGAGCGGGACCTCCGTCGCAAATCAACGACCGCCTAATAGCGCTGTCACCATTATACGACCATTATAGAACGGGAGGCTTGTTCCACGGTAGTGTATGAGGGGCGTTATGTGTGCCTAATGTGGCCCTGTTCTGTGTGCGAGGCCTTAATCTGGGCTGGATTTTAAAAGGTTTTAGAAAGTGTTGTTTGGGTTGAGTGCGTCTGGATTGTATTTATTGGATGTTTAATAGTTTCCATTACAGTATCGCAATCAGTGTGATGCGTTTTCGCAGTCCGGTTTACGTAACTGGTCGAAAGCTCTATTAAAAGTTCTGCCAGTAATTCAGGGTTTATTTACTTTTACAGTGTTTTAGGTTAAACAAGGCACATACTTTAAGGGAGTGAAGTACTCATGAAACTGATCATATGTATAGTATGTTCCTCGTTGACCCTAACAATCTGTACATGGCTTCAACACCTCTGCAGCCTGCACCAATCAAATAAAATACTATTTAGATACACATACAATGTGATATTTAATTCGTTTGTATCCTCTTAAGGGATCATTGTACTCATCATTATACACAACTTTCACTACGGGACCAATCCTGAAATCGCAAAAAAATAATCAGCTGTTCCCTACATTTTAACGATCTATGCGAACATAAATGTAGGGAACAGCTGTTTTTTTCTGATTTAAATATCACCCTGTATAGAACTAAAAATTACTTACATCTTCATTGTAAGATCGAATCATAAAAAAAAAACATAACCACAAATAAATCGAACACTTCAATACTTCAAAACATTCCCTAATTACAATCTGAACAAGCGTCTGTCCTAATTTAGATAAAGCCTTATTTACCGATATGATTTATTTGTTCATGCAGCTGTGGACAAAGGCTCGCTTTCATTCCCACATTACTTACAGATATGACTGATCACAGTTTCGTCTTGTTATCTTCTGTCTTACAATTGTGTTTTTCTTGTCTTAAAGTTAATAATATTCAAATGTTGGAGCATTTCAATCTTGATTGAATAATTGGTGTGGACAACCTAATGTCTTGATCTTGGTAATCATTTGAAATCTATTTAAATTATATGCAAATTAGGTGATACTTGAATTTAACATTGTCTGACTAATTCTAACACTAACTTGTTTATTTGTTCGAATATCTAAGTAAACATGTTTTATTTTACGCCTACGTGGAAATCTAGTATTCATTTTAATTTAAGAAAGCTTCGACCAGTCACTCTTGCGCATACATACCAGCATTTCAATACTCAACTTATTTATTGGTTCCACACGTGAACTTGTGTGGTAGATTTTACAAAAATATGATAATTGTGGACCCCTGTCGGGCACAGCAAAAGTAGGAGAGAGGAAGAGGGCTTTTATTTCACTTTTTAGTTGTTATACTATTCAATAACTGTAGCTCTATTAGAAGGAACTCGTAGCTAAGTAAGCCGCAAGTTAAGCTACGCTTGCCAGGACCAACCGTGGATGGGTAACCATCTTTACATACCGAGATTCCTCCGTGAAAAGCACGTTAAGCCGTTGGTCCCGGCTGTCATTCGTGGGTCTTTGACGGTCGTTACGGGGCGTCAGAAGCCTGAAAGTTTGGCGACCAGTCTTACCAAAGGGTTTCGTATTACCCAATTACTGGGTTGTGGAGGTCAGATAGGCAGTCGCTCTATGTAAAATACTGGTATTCAGGTGCATCCGGTTAGACAGGAATCCGACCCCAACATAGTTGAGAAAAGGCTAGGCAGATTGATTGGCTTTATTATTATATTTGCTATTTATGACCACGTATCTGCAAGAGGTTTGTTTTTTTTAAATATTTATTATTGATTAAACAAGTTACCGTTAGCAGCATAAAATGAGTCAAAATAACAACAGATTTCAATGATCCCAGTTTTTTCTGTGTAGAGAAAAATAATTAAACTTAAGCCAAGCAAGTAGACATTACATAAAGAGAAAAACACACAGCACAATTTAAAACTCCGTACATCATAACTAGTGTCCGACCGAAAATGGATTTGCTTCGGCTTTAGTCTTATTTCGGCCGAAAACGAAAATGTTTTAGACATTAAAAAATAGGGGGAGTGCCTCCGCTACCCGCACCGGCTCCAAAAAACAACGCCATTGGGAACCGGCATGACATTACTCCGGCAGCCGAGATTAAAAACATCGGCTTCCGTCACATTACATACTCTATGGCCGGCACCGCCGGCTTCTATAATGGACATTGGCGGCGCGGCTATTATGGAAACCCTTCCAGTATTCAGAACTCCAACTAACTAACTAGGGTTAGGAAAATACTTTAGCTAGGGCTAAAGTATTTTTTTCTATATATTCTAGTCGTTTTTGGCATTCGCCGGCCGCTGCCACGGCACCGTTCGCTTCGCTCGCTCGGCTCGTGCGTAGGGGGTCACAGTTCTAGCCTAACCTAACCTTTTTTGCGAGTAAAAATATTTAACCTAATCTAATTAGTTCGGTTCCGGATACATACTTAGTACTTGATTACTGTAATATGGAAATCGTTGATTTTATGGAAATGTAATAATGAAAAAAGTAATGTTGTATTACATGTCTTTTTAATTATGCCTAATTCCGGCTACTCGAATATGCCAAACTGCTAACCCTGTTTTCCATTTTTTTTTTTCAAAATCAGCGCCGGCAGCGGAGGCACTCTCTAAAAACTATTAATATTTTCGCTGTAAACTGTTTGTGTTTTTTTACCCCTAGGGAGAGAAAGAGCTTATAAGACAAATGGCTTTATAAGAAATAAAACACGATCACTCCATTATAGAATGCAAAATTTCGTGTATTTCTTGTTGTATAGACACCTGTGCTGAGCTTTACGAAGTAGGCCGAATGACGCGCGACAATTCATGAACTTCTGATTTTTGGCTTAGTCGAAGCTTCGGCTGGTTTACAGCCGAATCATAATTTTTGGGCCGAAAATGGTCGAAAACGAAAACGAAGCTTCGGTCGGTCACTAATAATAACATCTGTTATCTCTTAATTCATGTTGTAAGGACCCTTCAGAATTTGAACAGCTCAAATAGTCAATAGAGCTCAAGATGGGTGAAGAGATAAAGACCCGAACTGACGGTATCTTAGACTGTCAAGTCAAGAGTACGTAGGTATGTACCGCACAATCGAACAGCATCATGTTGTCATTCTTGTGGTGAATAGAAAAATATTCAAGTTGAATGCTTGATTGTGATATTACCTTCGATGGTGTCTATTTTTGTGTAGTGGTAAGTTGTGTGTAGAAATAGCCTTTATCCTACCCACAAAACATACTTATTTATTGAAAATGAACGTATTCTAATATTATTTGAATTTCGTCATTCACAATTTCTCTCACACGGAAACTGTTAACAGCAATCGAATTGAGCTCTCTTTCCTTAGTTCCGAACTGCAAAAAGCACCACCCAAAAGCGATACTAATATACTTTAATTACTGCAATCATCTACATAAATAGCCACATCAAATTCAATAATTCCACACAAATCCCACTCAATACCCACTTAAATAAATAATCCTACATTAAACAACGTTCCTAACAATTAATCCGTAGAACCATTAAGCACAACTATAAATCGCTTTTAATTTCACGGTCCAATCTAAACCGGAGCTCGGCGCGTGCGCAGCGATACGATCTAATCGCGCGATCGAGACGCGACTCATTGTCGCTGTCGCGCGACCGGATCGCGTGTCCAAACATTGTCCCCTGTGGCACACCGCGATTGCGACCTGATTTCGTGAATGCTAATAGAAATTGGTTTGATGAGTGAGAATTTGATTATAATTGTGTGATGTTGATTGATAGAAAAAGTAGAGATGATTGTTGTGCTAATTTAATCGGGGTTTTCTGCATTTAAATACAATATTCAACATGGAGCAGGATATACAAAGCAACATTATACTGGCAGTGATGAATTTGAACCGTATGGCTGCTAACTCCACAACCTATGCAAAGTTGACCTACATAGAGCGGAAATTCGCTAAACTGTTCCAATTTTTTTTGGCATATCCTTTACTTCCTATTTTAGGTTGATAGCGATTGAAAAGTTGAGGCATATAATCAAAAATTCGATGAGATTAGAAGTGCATTTCACACATCAGCTGATAATGATACTGTATATTTTTCGCGAAATTGAACCCATACTGACACAACTTGGAATGTTCCAAGAATGATAGACGTAGATGTTCAAATAAGATAAATAAATCGGAAATCAACAACATTCCTATTTTCATCTTGAGTCGTCGTCGGCGTCCTAATGATTTTAAAAAGGAATACCCACGATGAATATACCGAAAAAACCGATGAATATACCGACCGAAAAAAATGTTAAAAGCTATTTCATTAGATGAGAATTAAATAATTACGAATCTACGTTTAAACTTATAGTAGTAATTATGAAAATCGCGCCCGCATTCAGTGTTCAGATATTATCTCGACTAAATGAAATCCAATTAATCGATGATTTACAAGTACTGGAAAATAATAAAGTGCTCTAGAATGCTATACATTCTGAATGATATCATGACTATTTTCATTCTGACTGTTTACTATCTAATATCCCGGGGTCTGGGGTCAATAAGTCAATTGTATTAATTGTCTATCATACAGGCTATTATTTCGTTATTGCCAAATTCATTGCTGACTGCATTTGAAATATCTCCTAATACGTGCATGTCAACAGAACTAGTCATTGTAGGTTTTCATACAACTTCATCTAACTTGAAATGCATCCACATTAACTAGCAACATATTGTACAACTCTAGCTAAAGATCTACACATGCAAATCAAAGAACAAAGGAGATTTAGGGCAGTGTAACACGATCCTCTCTATATTGTTGGCGCATGTGACGCAACGTATCTGTCGCACGCGCAGCCAAGATGGCGGCGTGATCGAGTGCCGACAGCCGTGGCGAAAGGATGCGCTTGCGCCGTGAAATCACTCGTTACGGCTCTTGTGTTAAAACTTATACATTACAGTACACAAATCCAAATTATTTGATTAAAAGTCGAAATTGGTCCAACTGTGTATCGATCGTGGAATGTTAATTCAGAATTTTAGAATTTCAAATCATTGAATTCACATTCCGATAGTGACGGGGTTAGGGGTGTCTCGTAAAGCAATGGACAGATTCTGTGATAAACATCTATCTTAGCTGGGTCGTGCTTGTTAGTGAGACGAAAAAACTTTACTGCTCGATATTTATATTTGTAACGTAGCTGAAATTGAATTTAGATTTACCTGCATAAACAGTATTCGTAATATTACTAGTAATGTATTGCAAATTACCAAACAAGATCAGCTACAATTGTAAACAATTTTGAAGAAGAAAATGTTGTAACAAATAGTGTTTTTGATGTCATAGATTCAACAATCGTCTTCTGTACTAGTAACTCGATTCCCAAGGACCCTTTCAGATCAGCCCTGGTGATAGGGTATGAAATATGAAACGCTCGTAAGCGTTCTTTGCCAACAACAGTTACCCAATCGAAGCCTACACTAACTCAATCCATTCCCAGAACACAAGTAACCTTTACTTAGTCCTTATCCTGTCTGATACTATCAAAGAACAAACACCCTATATAAGAGCATACACTGGCAAATGTTCATAGGACTACTACACAGCAGTACCGTTACACGCGGCAATCTATAAATCCCAACTTGACAAAATAATAGGCTAGTCGATAGTTCCTCGCTATTAACGCCCAGCAAGATATATTGAATCTCCTCTTCTCAATCAGATACCTTAATAGAAGCTGCTGCCTCGTAATAGAAAGTAAACTACCTTAATGTTACTGTAGCGGTCTGTTAAAATCGCTGTCACACAAATCTTAGGACACTTGTAATATAGTGTAATTGCCAGTTGGGATTGAGTTGGATTGTGTTTCGAATAGGAGATAATTACTATGAATATAACGTAGATCAGCAATCAGTTTGCTATTAGAAGTAATAGTGGTAATATCCTTTCAGTGTTTCTGATTTTTTGTTTATGGTACAAGCCTGGGTTCAGTAGTAAGCCAATTTGATCGATGCTTTAAAACTTTTCTAAAGAATGGACCATTATGCGAGGTTTCCGTTTCCTGTCTAAGGTGAGTCAGGTATTTTGAGCCCATTCAAGAAATCTTGAAGTTGTCTATACATTTTAATAATATACTTTTCAAGTAGTTTCGCTCTACACCCAATTTTCCCATCTTGGTTTAGAAAAACGTTTTGAATAATAAAGCCAGTAATGTATTGAATGTCTTCAGCACCACATTTTCTTGAAAGATATTCAGAAGTAATTGTAACGTTCACAAAATATATTATCTTCTGTCGTAACATATTCCATTCCAGTCTGTAGTGTTGCTTTTAGTACCCACATCATTATTTTACGACAAGCTAATCACCACAAATTTTATGCTGACTAAATAATTAAAAGCATCCCAATGTCTTCAAGTAATTTAAATCTTACGACTTACATATATTGCGTTAAGATTGAATGTAAAACACATGTCTATTGCACGCTCATAACTTGGACATTTACGCTCGACATAACAGTTATTATTTATAGATGAAATATTTATATCTCCATCGTTTATTTCGGTAATATATTCGTTTTCATCATTTACTAGCAATTGACTGCATATCGCTCGGTAATTTATACTTCATATACAAATGAGTGAACTTTTGGATTTATAAGCTATAAAATTCATTCACGCTGTGTGAGACCTAAGTTATGAGGATTAATGTTTAAATTAATCGGATGCAAAACTAGTATAACAACCACATAACTATGTATTTCAAATCTATATATTCGTCAATTTTCATTCGTAATCTTATACAAGCAGATAAGTAGGTATTTCTGTAGTTAGACACCTCCACTAATAGAAATTTCTACAGATAATGTGCAGTTGCAATCGCAAACAGTCTTTGCATGAAGAATATCTATAGTTAAGTCGACTTCTTGACCAGCTCCAATTTCTAAGGTACCTTAATAAAAGTTAATATATCGAAAGGGTGCTTCAATTTGTTTGCCAATATACACTTTGACAGTATTCTTTCAGGGCCTAACATACTGCCAAGTGTTGACTATCTCTTGATTTTAGTGTCCGTGGAGACCTTCGGACTATTTATTAGTCGTCCATGTAAAACAAACATGTGAGATGTGTTGTGCGTTGTACCAGAGTGTATCTACGTGTGGAATGGACGTCTACATCAATGACACGCGACACGGAATCAAACGCTATACGTTGTACTAAAGTGTTGTTCATACAGCTAGTTCGAAATATTGAAATATCAAAGGATCTAGAATTAATTATCAATCTTTCTTGGCTTCCAGTGTAACTGGATGCAGCTGAATATTTTACATGGAGTGACTGCCTATCTGACCTCCATAACCCAGTTACTGGGTGACACTATACTCTTTGGTAAGACTTGTTGTCAGAATTTCAGGCTTCTGATGACCCGCAACGACTGTCAAAGATCCAAGAATGACAGCCGGGACCAACGGCTTAACGTACTTTCCGAGGCACGAAGGAGTCTCGGTATGTTAAGATGGTCAGCCATCTACGGACTGACCACGGCAAGCGTAGCTTAACTTTTTCGATCAACCCGTGCAGCCACGAGCCTCTCTAGCATTAGATGCATGGTTAAATAACCTTTATTTTTACGTTTGTATTGTTCTTCTTCCTTCAATTCTGCTTAGCCCCAGTATAGCCATGTTAATTGCGGCATTTGTAATAGTTTGTACCGACTTATCATGAATATACGAAAACACACACCAAAAGGTGATAGCTGTCTACAGAACAAACGCAATAAGCGGTTACGAAAAAAAAAACTATTGTTGCTGCATAACGTTAAAGTCATTATAATGTCCGAGTCTAACAAGAACGTCTACCTGCTGTCGTTAAAGTCGACAGCAGTACTATCCACAAGTATAACCACAAAATAAAATACAATACCAACTACAGCAGTGACATTAACTCCTTCACTGACATTAGTGAATATACCGCGGTCACAAATCTGACTGTAATTGTCAAGTCAGAGGGCAGTATAAACCTGCCTTTACGTAGTACAACGCTCGGAAATGTGAATGTCAAGGTACGCTATGTGAGACAAATCTGTGTATTTGAGTGCGGAAATCGATTCTATATGTTTCAACATGTTGATATTGCATGAATTCTTAGTACGACAAATTGTTACGTCGGAGTATATATTTACATTCAAAGTTGTTTAATGTTCAGTGATGATTGTTGACTGGAAATAAGCATATTTTAAAACCTACATTAACATTTGGACAGCCTAAATCACAGGTGCTTTCAGCTTTCAGCTCACACATTTACTCAAGAATTTAACATTAGAAAAATATATTTTATAAATTTGTCAGTATAGCCTATGGATATAGTTTTGACTTTCTCAGGCATTTGCATTTTGATAGTACAGTGCAAATGATTTGTGTAAGCAATAGTACTCAAAGGCCAGGAAGTATCAATGACAAGATTATGAGAAACGTTATAGCACTACTCCTTCACTCATCTCCACTTGATTACTGAAATGCTACAAGCGAAGGTGATTACATCACCGTCGATCGCAATCACAGCATTGTACAAGAATATTTATGAGATGATCCTTAAGTTATGGTTTTGAACTATTGTTATGGTGCATTTAACAGCTGATCATAGAGCAAAGACCTCAATTCAATGGGTAGGACCAAACCGAATCTTGGACTATGATTCTTGGCAGACAATGAAATGAATATGGAAATTCTTTATATTTTTAGACATCCAAACAGTTATATACTGATTAAGATATAAGTATGTACTGGAAATACAGGATTTTCTTCCAAGTCAACCCAGAAAATGTCGAACTAGAACACTAAAAACTAGATAGAACACAAATTCGCTCGATTCGAAACTGTAAAGACAAGTTCTGTTTTACATGTTGTGTGCCCATTGCCCGTATTATATTGGTATAATCACCCCTTTACACGTAAGTATTGTGTAAATGATTAACGTATAGCGCGAATCGTGCATCATTTGGCACGCTCGTATTTATTTATGCCACCGGTTAGTGAGCGGTTTGACTCAATTTACTGCTTAATCTGATTCACTAAGGATGATACGCAGTGATGTATCGCTTTGCTTACTCAATTTTATGGGTATGAGTTGCCACAATTTCAATTGTTGCCTGCAGGTGCGCGGTTTCGTAATGCGCTGAAAACAGTGAACGGAGACACAAACTGCAAAATAGTTTAAACGGTTCATTCGCTTTTTTCTTTCTTTTTCGTGTGGTTAGTGACTATTCTCTGACTTGAGAAATTTCTTTAAGGCATAGTTTCCTCACGATATTTTCCTTCACCGTTTTTGAAGCAAGTGATAATTATACAATACGCACATGAATCCGATAACTCAGAGGTGCATGTTTTGGATTCGAATTCGAGGCCTATGGCTTGGCAGTCCGACGGTCACACCACATCACTGTTGATGGGTTGGTTCATTTGCTTAAATATTATCATTAAACAAGCCTTGATATATGAGGAAATGGTAGCAAAAAAGCCCAAAGCCACGACCTAGAAGCCAATTTAGTGCATTATTGCAACGCACTGAGGCGACCGCTACATAATTGACGGACTAAATAATCACATACGCATAACAACCAATGTCGAATGGCGAAACAAAAATATATGATGGTGTTCTAACCACAGAACCGCATTAACAATTTGCTAAGCGTTGGCCAACTAAATAACTCAATACGGTGTGACAACGTAGCATCGTTTGACAGCGCACTTGTGGATTTCGGCTCGCTAGCTCTCATTGGCGATGGCGATGTGAATTTACGAGGTAATGCCGTGGCAGGCGGGATAGAGTCGTCAGTCCCATGTAGTGCAACGCTAGGCAATAAATTAGCGCTCGGAGAGGTGTTCCCACGAACGCTAAACCGTATCAAGATGGTGGTGCGCGGAACAGCGCCGCTCCAAGCCCGCTCGAAACGGGGACACGGGCGAAATGCTTTATTTTCCTCGCGATTTATTTTCTCTATGTGACATTTTGTTGCGTTTTGTTAGCTGTCACTCGCTCACACTTGCAGCGTACATTGTTTCAATTTATGCAACAGCGGTTTCAGTGTTTGTTGCGGATTATTGAGACATTTTCGTTATGCACTGTTATAATGTTAACTCAACATATTAGTCCCATCTTGCGTCTACTGGCTTATCTATCCAAAGCTTTTCTTAGTAATAAAGATTTGAGAACGTGCATTCTGAAAGTAGGGGACGTCGCAAATAGATGACAAATATTTTGCTGTTTTGATTAACTTGGCAATATTACTGTATGGAAATATGAAATATGGCTAACTAGTGAACTAAAATATTTATTATAAAATGCAATTTTGTTATAATTGCAATTCATTATTAATATTCTAGTTCACTAGTTGCGATATTTCGTATTGCCAAATTAATCAAAACAGGTAAATATTTGACAGCTATTTGTGACGTTGCCAACTTTAAGAATGACCGCTCTTAATTTGTTAAAGCTCATTATACCATTTTAAATGAAATCCAAACTATAACAATTAAACTGAACATTCCAGCCTCACACGAACACCATTCACCTTGAGCTCATTGAAATTAATTAATTGAATAAATATGATTAAGCACCACATCCGTAATTGTGATCGATCGTGTGTCCGCAGTCCTAACAATGGTATTCGTGGGTTTGACCGGATAGAAATTACACAGTCGCTATTAATATCCTTGGATCACGATATGAAAGTGGTCGGTGATTTGACGAATGACAAAGCTTTGAAGGGGCTGACACCGGTGGGCGTGTGATATTGTATAATCGGGTGTTGAAAGATTCGGCTACCACTCTTTGGACTTAATAATGTCTTTGTTTATAATGTCCGATCGATTTCTATTGGACGAATTCAATTCGAAGACTGAAACTTGAAGAGTTGAAGCTGTATTCGAAAGTTTAACTCTCAGATGAACTTGGTCAGGATTTGTGCTTCTATCTAGGCACTATTATAAAAGTTACATTAATGCGATATAGTAAGCAAACGATAAGAAAACAAAAGAAATAGACACTCATGAAATACCAGAAGCTAAACTAGCATCGAAATTATTTGATGCTTGTTCTGATACATAGTCCCAAAAATCAGAACAGGATACGAATTTCCACATAATTAATGGCTAATATATCAAGTATTAGCACAACTATATCAGTATCGACTGTCTCATTGTTCTAGCCCAAGTTAAAGTTAAGCCACTTCTCATAGGTAGCCAGTGACCCAAAACTGGCGGGACCGTCAGTTCGTGACCCGGCCTGACCCCGATCTAGTAACCGCTCCGTACCCATTGTCTCTTAGATTCGGGGATGGTGTAATTTATAAACTTTTTCTTTTAGATGCACTTGCAAATAATGAATTATAATTACTTATATGATCCCTACTTACACAGAAACATAGCCAAGAAATGTTTTCGACACGGATTTCAAAGACTAAGTTAAGCGGACAAGATAGGTGAGGAAGGCTGACGTCATCATCCCACCATCCATTCTCCATGTAGGATTAAGAGTAGGGAAGAAAGACAATTTGAAATTATCAATTGGGCTATCAAAATTAGTAATAATTAAAGTAAGAGAGTTACCAAGTCGTAGGTGGCAAGCGAAAAGCAGAGGACCTAGAGAGGCCCTGCTTTCCGCTTGCAGTTTCCTTTTAGTCATCTTCCAATATTTATAATATAATCTCCTGTTGCAACCAAACCCAAGTCGCCGGGAGCAAAGACTATCTCCACAGAAACGGATTCATGGATGGCTCAGATCAAAAGTGCGTATGCGGCGTTTCCTCGTAGACAATGGCCCACCTTCCATCTTGCGCCGCATGCCCTGTTACCTGTGCACTTCCTGACCTTATGACCGCGTCTGTGAGGCAGGCAGGCAGTTCCCGTAGTTTGGGCCCAGCATGTCATATGTACTAATTGCCATCGATACGCTATGAAAATCTCCTGTTAGTATGTATTGTGAATTAAGTGCATTGGAGAGAACATATTTTCTTTTATTTTTTAATATATGAAATTCCAATAATAATGACTTTAATACGGTTAATTCAATCGCAAATCTTTAGGGTTCTAAAATTTGTATTTCTTCATAAGGGGCCGTGCACGAAATGGACTGATTTTGATCAATTTTGTTGTGAGAAAGAGAAACAGAATTTAAACAAAATTATTTGTGATTTGAAAAGTCGAATTCTTTGGGTACCCAATTGATGCAGCCCACTGTACATAGCAGAAAGGTATTTTTAAAATAAATTAAGGATTCGTGGAAAACCACTACAATTCGCAACAAGTTTTCCAAAAATTGACGCGAGACTGACGTTTGATCGTTTCGTTAGAAGAAACTACTTTTGATTTTGAAAATTAAAAAATATCATCAACATCATTATATGGTCTACTTGTATATAAGGGAACCACTTTTTTCAACTTCCATACAAGACATAGCAGAAAAAAAATATTGAAATAACCATTTTTTTTAAACCCTGTCAGTAATGTATTGTTTCCTATTATTTAGCAAATCATATCAAGAAATTTAAAAATCACACATTAATCTTCAGCTATCTTGAAATAAAATCAAAACTTTATTTTATGATTATACTATATCTTCATTATGGAAATCAAAGGCAAAAGTCAAAAGTGATACAACTATTCACAGGTGCTGTGACTAACACGAATAGTTCAGCACCACGAAAACTGTACTTTTATACTTACACAGATTTAATGTTTTAACTATTTCAAGCTGTCTTTCAAGTAGATAAATTATTGACGAAAAAGGGTTTTTTTCGTGCACGGAGTCTTAATGTTTCTTCGTTGTTTTCGTCATAACAAAATGGCTGGCTGTTGCCCTATTTCATGTCATTGAGTGGCCTTTAAAATTTTAATGACTTAATCTAAAACAGTTTATTGAAAATTAAATAGCATTTAATAAACTATTACAAATAACGTGGGTGTATGGAATGTAGTAATTTTACAATAAAATAAAACTTTGAGATAACATTTTTACTACCACTCACTGAGAACCGTTTATGACAAATAAAGCTATTACTATTTGTAACTGTACTTTAAATGAGCTTTAAAATATTTATTTGTATTGTAAATTGGTCAATTATATCACTTGCTTTCCATTTGGGTAGGTTTCTTTTGACGGACGCTTCACCGACTTTGCTCAAAAACTCTAAACTCATATTTTTTTTAACTTAATTGTCTTAAGTCTGGACATTATTATCCAATTCTGGATAATAATGTCCAGACTTACAAAGAGAATGTACCGGTTCTCTGATATAATTATTACCTACTCTTGTTGATCCCGGCTTAATTGAATCACAGTGGGGAAAATAGAATTCTGTAGAAATTAAAGTAATCTACGACCGAATTCCCACAAAGGATGTCCTTCGTATTCCGTCTCTAGTAAAGCTTTTGTGAGATTCGTAAGGGGACTTTCATTTATTACGGGAGGTTTGAACCCCCCTCGTCCTTGGTGAGATTTAGTGAGATGTTGTGTTACCCCCCCCCCCCCCCCTTCATGTGAGATTAACCCTATAATTTTAAAATAATTAAATTTATTTAATATTTTCATGTATTTTGATTCATACCACTTCAAAGTCAAAGTCAAATAGGCCCATGTATGGCACTTTTGAACGTCAAAATTTACAGACTAATATAATTGATTCTAGTCGCCCCTTCCAAAAGGTAGTTTTCGTATGGAGAAGAATGGGCAAGAAACTCCACCGTTACTCTTTTAAAATGTTTTACAATAGTTTGTATTAGTATGTACATTAGTTAAATAATTATATCGAATGATCGAATCGGGGAATCCCGGGCATTGACTTTATGTTATTACTTATTCTATCTGATTTTGTTTAATTATCTGTATAATAATGTTTATTCTCTAAATTAAAATGTTAATGTGAGATTTTTATTGACCCTCCCCTCCCTTCAAATGAGATTTGGTGAGATTTGGCTGAACCGTTCCCCCTCCCCCATTTTGAGCTCACGTCATTAATGGACGCCCCCTAAGTCCAATCAGCCAAATAATCCAAAACAAATCAGTTTAACTTATTTCTTTGTCTCTTCTCTCAGTTAACTGTATCTCTTATAACTTGCAGTACAGTACTCCTGATAGCACCATCATTCGGATAAAGCTCGTATCAGTAATTGAAATGTGTCGCTCTGTCAGTTTAGTCATGCACAAGAACATTGCACAAGTATAAAAGTTACGAATTTTTTTTATGCATTTACTTGTGCAAGTCCATACCTAATATGTTAAGAGTGTTAAAAATAATTAGCCATATAGCCTGACGGTCACACCTGAAGATTTTTGCAAAACGAATAAATAAATAATTTAGCAATGTATTGTGATTTTACAAGTAAGGAGTATTAATGTGTAAGATTTAAATTTCTCGAGGATAATGCGAATATATACGGCATGTTTCGTGGTGTTAATCAATTTATGATAATGTATTTCAGTAATATCTTAAACTTGGCTTGACACGCACTCACGTGTCTAAATGGTGGATAAAATTTCACGGGCTTTGTCATTATAAAATCGCACGCTATTTGACATGGCTTGTACACACGGCTACACATCAAGCTATACATTTCCAGTATAAGCTGACCTCGCATTCTACGGAAATCTTACACAATGCGAGATTAGCATAAAATAGAAATGTAAAGCTTGATGTGTAGCCGTGTGTACTCTGACGTCCATTGTCAAAATAGTAATTTCCAAATAATGCAACTCGTCTTAACGCACTCCTAATGAAAAATTGGTTTAGTCTCAACAGCATCAGCACAAACTGTACCTATTAGATTTGATCTGTGACATCCTATACTATTAAACGAGCAATATTTGTATGTATATTTGTACTCATGTTCTCGAAATCGGCTCTAACGATTTCGTTGAACGCTGCAATACAAGGGTTTATGGGGGCGAAAAATCGCTCTAGCTAGATCTCATATCTGCAAAAAATAGTTTTCTCCGTATTTTCACCCGAGCAGAGCTCGGTCGCCCAAAGTTTTGAACAAGATAATGAATAATGACATGACAGCATGGAATAAATAGGTACTATACATGGATTAGTATGAAATTTCCTATACTATTGAATGAACATTCTCTAATCTCAAAACAGACGCCTCCCGTCATTCCGACCTCGCCGCCGAGGTCCTTTGCGATCGCAACCGCGTCCCCGAGTAAATTTTACTCCCCTCCTACCCTTGCTCGATAACGAAGTGGCAGCAGTTGTTGCAGCTGAGCACGTAGCTTTAAATTCCCCGACTAATAATCATGATCAAAACTTTGATCTAGCCCGTCCCATCCCTGATGTCCTCACTCCGGTTGACGCCCTAAGCCGAGGTTTGTACCCACAGGGGGTGCCCTTAGCGAGCGTTCACCTAGTTTTAATTAGCATAGTTGAATAACCCCAGGCTGGAGGTTTTAAGTGTAGTAGCTTAAGGCACCCATGGGAAAGCCCGGTTAAGTAGTCATGATCTCAGAAGTCAACTACGAGATGCCTTAACTAAAACAAACAAACTATTTTCACCAGAGCAGAGCTCGGTCGTCCAGGTACTAATTTATTAATTTTGTTTTATTTTGCAGTGTCCTTAAAGGGTTCATATTTGCAACTCATACTCTTATTCCAACTTTTGTGTATTTGTAATAAAATGATTTGCTTTGATTTGATCTTTCACCACAAATCAATTAAAAATTATTGCAACAAATCAACAGCATTGTTCCAAATCATTGACATTACATAGCTTCAATCACAATTATATAAAACAAAAGATGATTGCACAAGCAGTTGAAGCAGTAAATGATCTCATTTGGAAACCATTGTCTTGACCCGTACTGGTCCAGATTAATGATTGGAGACCGATTCCGTTGAAGGATGGAGATTGGTATCGGTATCGATATTAAGATTACAATGGTCTTTGGCTATGTTGAGATTTGTTACGAATTGTAATACTTTGTATTGAGTGCGTTTATCTTTTGTTTGAGGGTTTACTCTTTTGTTTTCGAAGAATTTGTTGATTGAATAGCGAAGTTTATTAGTTTTTTTGAGAATGTTTGTTTGGAATCAACTTTTTCCTCTATATCCGTCATTTTAATAAATAATAATAAAACATTTATTTTCAAGTAACATGGACTCATATCATTAGTAACAATTTACTTACAAATTATGTTAGTAATATTTATAAAAACATTTAAAAAAAACAAAGTTTCATGATCTCAAAACAATCAGATATTAATAGGAACATGCAGCTGGCTTAAAAAGTAAATGATAGGACAATCCAGTTTACTAGCAATGACAACCAGGAGACTGTTGAAGCTGGCACGCACTCTGCGCAACAGGGATACTGCACGCTTGCGTCTGATTGCAGCGAAGCCATCAGATATGCTTTAGATAATTGACTGAAAGAAGTTACAAAAAATATTACAGCTTCCAATTGAAAAGAAGCCAATACTTACAGTGTAAAATATTTCTCTAAAATTACAACATCCAACAATAGCCTAGCCAAAGACTAGAAAAAATGTTTCTCAGGTTAATAATGTCATAACCGCCACGCTTTGCTGTCAACAAATTGCAGAAAAAATCTATATTCTAGGAAGTCAATCGGCTTCTCAAAATAAACTTTCCAAAAAGACACAATTGCTCGCTATTTCGCACAAAAATAACAAACAATAGACGATCAATAATAATACACAAAAAAAAGCATAAAAATAGAGAAATGGACTTCGTGATTGCACGGTTATCAAAACAAAAGGATTGGTTCAAAATGTCATGGTGTTAGGGCAATCTTAGGGCTTTTTCTGAGTAATCTATGAAAGGGGGAGGTAACTGTTGAAGTTCATTGAAGAGTTGGAGGGGGGAGGGGATGTGACCGCTGGACCGCGTCAGGTCACGACGCTGCTGACGACCGACGACCTGGCTGTTTCCATTGGTATTGACGAACTGCACGACATTTCTGAAATGTTGATTCGATAGTAACATTTATTTGACGTACGTTATCCACGTATTATAGATAAGTTTTGATAGTAGGTACCTAATTATTATAATTATCATGATATTGGTAAAACAGATACCGAAAATAATACGCGCTAATTTTTTTAGTCACAAGAGTGCCATCTGGCGGAATTTCTTGGAACTATATTTCAATACTCAGAAAACTCATAATTTTCATCGCAATCAAAAAACGAAAGTCTTTGAAATAATTTAAAATTTTGATGATGTACAAAAAAGTGTGTTTCACCCTCTCAAGCTTCTGAAATACCCACAGCATACAACAATCGTGAGTTCCCTTGTGACGGACATCAATGGACAACACCCGTCCATCCGACCTCCGACACGGAAGGTAAAGCGTCACGACCCGATAAAAAATCATCACAATCCAAATCGTGACCAACACTGTCCCATTCAAACACTGTCTGAGAAAAGCCTACGTGCAACTATTTTCGCAGCCGAAACGCATTCGACGCGTCACAGAATAAGCCTTTGTCACTACCGACAATTAAAAAAGTAAAAATCACTGGCTTTTATATTATTATTTTTTTATTAATTTTCGTTGTTCTATATTATTTTTTTCTCTAAGATACCACTTTGTTATACCATTACCAAACTTCTCCCTTTCTTAGTCATACGCGCTTTGTTCGTAAAAAACTTACGTTAAATGACGTCATAAAAATAATTTAATGCAGCAGAAAAATATTATACACCAAATACTACTATAGAAAGATATATTTGTATTATTTAAATCCAAAAAAAATTCGCCGTCTACACAGAAGTTTACACCCTACCTCGATAGATGGCGTTGGGATCGAGTTAGATCTCGCTATGGTTTCGTTACCGCGATTTTGTTGGGCTCGAGCCGAGAATTTATATAGTTAACTTTGCGCAGAGGCAATATCGTAACCAATGAGGTTTATCCGAGGTGCGATTATTGCTAGTTGAAAACTTTACCAATACCCCGCCGTGTGGACGTGAAATACCGTCCGCGTTGGCAATTTTTGAATGGCCGTAATTGGCCTGAGAATTCCCTTGAAATCGCCAGTGTGTAAGTAGAAGAAGTGGAACAAGTGCTACTGATTCGCCATATCAAACCGAATTCAGTACCGGCCACACGCATCACGCAACTTGGATCAGCAAAGTTTCATTATTATTTTTATTATCATTTAATTCGAGTAACAGACTCATATTATTATTAGAATAGGCATAACACATTTACAAATTAAATAAAAATAAGATTAAACTCAAATTAAAAATTAAATAAGATTACATATAATTTTTCGTCATAAATTACAGTTAGTCGTCATAAATTAAATTACAGTCAGTTTAAAAAATGAAATACTGTCCGTTGGTAAGCGCATCACTTCCGATTTGTCAAATTTTGTGTGTGTTCGTAATAGTCCGAATGAGGTTTTTATGGAAAAAAAAAATCGGCACCGCGGTAATCAACGCGTTGATGTCTTTTTAATGGTCAAAAGGTGGTGTCGCGAAATCAATGGTTTAGTCCCATCTCAAAAATGCCCAACGCGCCTAAAGAAGTTTTCACTTCAAAAATATTGAAAAAGCTCCTGTGAAATTTTCAAATTCGGGAAAAACTTAACGTACTTTTTTCTATGGGATTTTTGAATGAATAATTGAAAGAACAGGACAACGTCTGTTGGGTCAGCTTTGTGTGAAAATCCAGTGCGCGATAAAATCCTGCCGCGATATTTTTACGTCCGTGCGAACGTGGGCTTATAGTACACACATTTCACTATTGATGTTTAAGTCCCATGTAATAAGGCGGCTCACAGAAATACAGAAACGTGGGCCAATAGTCCTCCACACTGAATTTAACCCATAACCCATGGCGAGCAATTTCAGCGGAGACCAGCCTTCGGCGCTTGAGATATTATAGTGCATAAGTATGTGCGCAGACACATACACCTTTGCCCAAACTTTCGGGGAGTGCAGATGTTACGTTATGGTATGTTTGTTTCTAAAAGTTTAGCAGCTTTGAGTCGGACTAGAAGCTGACACCAAGCGCTGGCAAATGTATTTAGGCTTCCAATAGGAATAGCCTTTATCTAATTGACTCTTCATTTAATTTTATGATTGGCAAATTAAGTGCTTATAATTATGACCCAGCAAACAAAATCGGATAAAGACACTAAGTTAGGGCTGCTCTGTACAAAATTATTCATTAAACACTAGCTATGAAAAGCCTTTATTTTACCGAAGACAAATTAAAATCACCAACCATGTCAACTTTTAAATGCAGATTTGTCACAATGAAAAGGGCGTCTTGTTATATTTATAGCCTTTAATCATACTTGTAACATAATCTGGGCTTTTAAAACAAATGACCGTCACTAAAAGGATTTAAAATCGATACAAACATTCGGCCGGATTACGTTTCGATCCAGATTTTATACTCATGATTTGACATTCATAGCCGGTGAAAGCGCTCGGTTATTACCAATCGATTCTACCGATAATCGATCGTTCGGTTCGCATAATCGCATTAGCATCACGGGGGGTCCAACAGTACGCGTGCCATTGCACTTGGTTTAGTGTTGAAAATTACAGCCCTACGTACAATCCTCCAAGTCAAACTTTTATTGTTTTGCAATAGATTACTTATCTGCTACGTTTAGATTTTCAGATCAAGGCTCAGTTTACTCTACACTATACTAATTAGCTTTCAAGTTCTCATGTACAAAGTGACAGCTTATTTGTTATCCGAACGGAAATATTGGCCAATGTTTTGTCTGCTCACTGAGTTACGAAACATGGAATCAATCAAAGCTGTACTTATCGAAATTAAAGGACGTTGCAGCCACGATCTTGGCGAGATGGATCGCTGAGCGTTCAAAATTAAAGTACAATATTAATTGCGTATCCTTGCGTGTCCCAGGCAGCCATTCCGTCGTTTAAGATTCAAAATTGACCGAGATGTGGTTTTGTTCGTGATTATTAATGTGGGTATTAAAATGTCGCGTAATTTTAACGTTGTGCTGTGAGTCATTATGGCCAAATGAGTGATTTAGGTGGCTGAGTGGTGTGATAAAATATGTGACGGCGTCGAGCCGGCCGGCGGCCGGTCGGTGGCGTGCGAGGAATGTCAATCGGGAGCCGATGCCGTACGGACACGATGACGATAATCAGATGCAATGGAAGCGTGAAATTACTGTAGACGGATCGCAGGATTATTTTGGATATCGTTTTTGAGATAGTTGCGAAGGAAATCGACACAGTAGCAGGTAGCGCTTTATACGCGGCATGCAGTTGAGAATCCTAACATTTTCCATCCAGAAACGCGTTCATGTGCTTCTACACTGAGGTCTTGAGAGGGATGCATTGATGTTGGATGATAGAACAACAAATTTGCTCGACGATGAGAGTATAAATGAAACACTGAGCAAACGAATACATTATTAGAACTTAATAGAATCGATTCTCCAACGGATGATGGTAGAAGAATACTTAGAACGGGTTATTAACTTGACTTGAGTTTTCAGAGTTGAAATACGGCTCTTAGGTAGCCAGTTCTAAAAACAGTACATAATTAAATCCTGACCATGAACTATATCAATGGCTCATACATATTCAAGATCCCACAAAACCCATACAAATATAAATCTCTGCGTATGATAGCGCGGGCGGTATCAGGCGTGATTCATACGCTCTCATTACTGACAGATGGCAGCGTAATAGCTCGATTGATTTACGATACCGCTCGATTTAATCGTTGCGTAATCGAGTATCGAATATATCGAATATCGATACTCTTGACGCGCCGATTGTATCGTCCTTTTATTGAATAAAACACGCGTATCTCTGTGGAAATATTGAGTTAATATGCTTTTGAGTTGCGGTTTATAGGTTTATGTGCGGATAGATTTGAGTATGTAATTCCCGATAGAGTATTGAGCTTTTCATTTCATAATCATCTGCCTGTTGGGATTAGCTTCCAATCTAACCGGATGCAGCTGATACCAGTATTTTACATGGACCGACTGTATCAGACCTCCATAACCCAATTACTGGGTAACGCAATGCCCCTTGGTAGGACTGATTGTCACACTTTCGAAGCTTTAGGGGCTTTCGTGAGCTTTTCATTGAATGTATTATATATATATAATATTTTCACCCCTGCTTTGCGTATATCCAAGATCTTTTCTGCGCTGTATCACCCAGCTTCGCTTTCCGTTAGTCCATATCTAACAAGCCCAGCTGTCAGCTGCGATGCCCGGGTTACAGGAGGCTAGATTTTTAAGCTGAAATGCCAAGATTGTTGTAGCAAGCTAGTCACTTTGGCCTCGATTATACAGAATTATCCCTTTAGGCTAGTAAGCTAGTGTGATAGTTTAATAAGATGGGGTTCTATTTTTGAGCTAGTAGCGCCCCCACCACTGATTTTACTATCCTGGCTCCACCAGCCTCGTGTGGCCGGCTGAAGCTGGTATCCAATCGGACCATTTTACT
The DNA here is from genome assembly GCA_916610215.1 of Omphaloscelis lunosa. Taxonomy (NCBI): domain Eukaryota; kingdom Metazoa; phylum Arthropoda; class Insecta; order Lepidoptera; family Noctuidae; genus Omphaloscelis; species Omphaloscelis lunosa. The sequence continues at coordinate 6,958,369 of OU744265.1, read as the reverse complement.
CTACGGACTTCAGTCACTGCAATGCTGCTGGCTTGAAATTTTCTAGCATCGTGTAAACAGCTCTAGCCGAACCAGCATAACCCAGGATATTATTTGCTTGCTATCCTCGCATCATAAGCAAAACCTCGTGCAACCCGGGCAATAAGGCTTAATTTGCAAGACCACGGTTCTACCTTTGAGGACACATTACTTCAAGTAAAGATTCGTGCTAATTCCACGAGAACCTACTGCCGACAAATTGCTTTGCAGTTTGGAAGGTATTATTGTAAAAAATAAAACTGTAACATTATGAAATAAAAAATAAAAGTGTCACCAGTCCTTTGACAGACTTATAAAGGATACATTTTAATAAAACAGCAGCTGCTTTTCAAAATGTTACCAAAGAAACCGACGTTCTCCATCTCATGGTTTAGTGTATACTAATTGTAACCAAGTGTAAGGACAAATGCTCGATATTGAACACGTCAGTGCGCAGGTGGCGGTCGCGTGTGTACTATCAGCAGGCTACCGACGCTTTTTACCATATCTACGACATGGGACAACCCGTATTTGTAACTTGACTATCAAATTCCACACGCACTTCATAATATAGAAGTTAATTTATATGAATTTTTAGATTTAATGTGTTGCACATTAGTTATTAAATTATGTGGTATTTGTAGCAGTTATATTAACCATTCATTTGCATTTTGCATAAACTGGTAGTCGAACTTTGATATGTGAAAACCTTAAAATGTGTTCGCCAAAATAGATCAGCGGTCCGGATTTAAATTGATGACCCCTTCGTTGCTAGTAACTCATCGTCTCAAAGATTATCCGACTATATGCTTTATCATATGGTTAATATATAAGTTTCTTCGAATGCTCTACTTTTGTCTGCATTGTCGTCATTCAGCACTTGTGCTGGATGCTCGTCTACTTTGTGGTGATTCTCTTTAATGATTAACATATCCTTGTCTTTGCTATGATTTCTGCAATTTCCGTGTCATCACCTCACCTGCTCTCTCATCACTATCCATTTTATCCTCTTCGAAACCAACAAATTATTGGAACTTATCGTTCCAATAATCTTATTACAGCGTTTTATTTCTCATTTCTCCGATCAGGATGAACGTCTAAATCCATGGTCCGTCCGTTTGTCACTGCGGGGACAGGTAACATGCCCTGCCGATAACACTTCTTGTATATTGTAACCGTTTTGGCAGCTCGGTGACGTTTTATCGATGTTTCTTTTACGGTTGGGTTTATTTGCATATCGTATTTCTGGGTATTTTGTTGCTGTTGATTTGTTTTTGTTTTGTGTAAAGTTTGTAGTATAAAGCGTCGGAGGAAAGTGAGAACTGCTACGTTTTTTTACTTTACTAGTTGATATAGTATCTTGTTACAGTTTAATATGTCCGTAGTATCATAGCAAACGTTTCAGAGCTAAGCTAAGATCAGTATTCTACTTCCTAAAAGCAATAAATTTATATGGAACAAATCATCTGCTTTGTAAGATTATGGTTAGAAAATTGCACTTGCTATTATTCTTCCAAGAATTAGCTACTAAGTCTTTTGAAGCTCTCGTGAAGACATAAATATCTAAAGTGGAGCACTTATTTGGCTTTAGTTGTTCTTTTTCACATTTATCTTCGATAACTTTGCAAATAGCATATCTATTATAGTTCAAACACATCGGCGTAAGGTCTTCGACACGAAAGCCACATTCGGCACGGGCCAACCGGCCAGTAATTATTTTAAGTGTCAATAAATAATAAAGTTGGCCGCGCGCCGTTGAGTGCCCGTCCATCTCTCTTATCTCAATTCTTAATGCGCCTCTTTGCTCGTTATTCTTTTTTCAAAATCTTTTTATTTCCTTTTTCGTTTATGTCATCCAGTGGAGAGGTTAAATTCTGTGTTGACAGCATGAAGGTTTTATGTTTTAATCTGGGCTTTATGGGCGTTTAATCGCTTGTATTAGAAAGAGTACGTCGTCGTTTATTTCTTGTTATAAAAGCTTATCTATTTTATGTTCACTGATGGAGGTAAAACCGAATGTGTATTATTGTGTTTGAATATATTCAAAGTAAAGCATAACTGTTGGGTTAACTGTCGAGTAATAAAACGTAGGTAAGATACGGTTGACTAAAATTAACAATGCGATCTAAATAAAGTTGATATAATAAATCAAAATGTAACAAGTGGACATGGTTTTGTTGTGTTTGGGAACGCAGCGGTCCATCGATCACGGCGCGTTCGACTCTGGATTTATGTTACGTAATTGCGGTGCGTGCGCGCAGCTTATGCGCACAACGAGCGATGCCTTCGACATTATGTTGTTTTTCAACGGTTAATGTCTTGATATCTCTGTTAATGTGGCAGCGAAGTGCAAGTTTATTATTATTCGCATTGAGTAATTCCTTAACACTTTCAATAAGTTTAATGCAAATGTCACCATGTGTAAACAAAATACCGAATCAAATGAAGTACCTAACTATCTTAAAAATTGCCGATGCTTCAAACAGCTTCATGTTTCTCTATTTATTAAGGCATTTGTGGTGTTAAGTTTTGAAGTAAAAACACACAAGTTTAAGAAGAGGCCAAGGTCAGGAGACGAAGTTCAGTTGTGGTTAGAGCCGCTGCTGGGCCGGGGTTAGATTAGTGTAATCTTCGCCACAACTCTGTCAAGGTTTCCAATTATGAGTTTATACACTTACGTGGTCATTACAGCGACTGAGCTCTAGACTTGCAAATATTTGAATAAGTTTCTTTTTTAGGCTTGTGAACAATTTATTGTCTTTTTGACAGCCTGTTCATTTATTCAAAGGTCGTGTGCGTCTGAAGAATGTTTAAGATTTATTGCCTAAGTTTGCCTTGTCATAAAATTGTCAAAAAGGAAGTGCTCCTTTATTTATTGTCAAGTTATTGCTATTTTTTTGAGAAATTGGACGGGTTAAACCTTCTTCAACCAGAGACAGCATACTTCACATATTATTATCTACGTTTACTTCTAATTTCAAGCTTTTATAACACTCTGAATACCTAAACTGTACCTGAATATTGGAATTTTATTTAATTTTGAAACCAAAGTAATTTTGAAGGACCAGTCAGTGTTTAGATAGAAAAACTTCCAACTAATCAGTTCTCTAGCTTCATTCGTCTTATGCTGGTTGTGCTTTCATTTCACTTACGAAATCTATCTATATCCTTTATATGTTACCGTGTTTGATCTGTCATTGTGCACATCCTGCGACGCCAAACTGCCGCACTCCTAAATACAAGCTTTATGAAATACTGGCGTCACACAGCGATTCTAAACAAAGCAAGGGTGCAGCCAGACAGCAAGTTTAGTAATCTTCCTAATGAGAGGGGACATCTCTCGCACAGCAACACTCTGTGATTAGCGGGCCGCGTGGCGCCACCGCAAGCGCCTTGTCATTTCACCGGTACCCGTGCTGGGTAGACGAGCGTCCTCGAAGATGGGATTTGTCATGTTGGCGATTTTTGGTCGTATCCAGGTAGGTGCGCGGCAAGAATCTGAGTCTACGCGAGCTGGAAGGTCTAATAACTACCTTGTCAAAATGCTATGACTAAAGAACATCTACTAGCAAAGCTGTGGGAGTCGGACTGAAAAATTGGACATAAAAATTTACTTGTACCTAGCCGTTGATATAAGGTTATCTCATTGATAAAGGTTTCTGCAATCGCACTTAATCAATTCGCATAAGACCCTTTGTACACGGCACGGTTTCTTAAAGGTACGGCGTATAAACCGTGCCGTAGAAAAAACATGCCGGTCAACAAGTTGTGCCTGCACACGGCGAATAAACCGTTGTTTTTCACGACAAGAAAAACGTGTGTGTACAAAGGGCCTAAGCAGCAGTGGGTTTCTAAGCTGCAAATTACTATTGTGATGAGTGTAAACTATCTTCATACTTTTCATCAACATTCAGTTGAAAGAAATCCACTACTGGACTTATGACTGCACTCTCTTTCACCAGACCGAATTAAACTAATACAAATCTCTAATTATGAAAAGAGACACACACTTAGCTCCCTCTCATAGAGAGCAGCAGTGGGAACATTATAGGATTATGTTACACACTTGGCAGTTTAATCAAGAAGACGTTGATTAAAATTAGAGCCATTTTAACAATCTTCTTAACTGTCGTGCAGTTAAGTCTGCCGTGTGCGAAGTCCTTATTACAAAAGGCGTTTTTCGGTGGGCATTGTCGGTGCCGCTAAATTTAAGACTGCATCTAAATCCAGCTCCCTATAATCCTTTTGTTTTGTATTTTCACTTGATGTTAACTGTTAGGTACTTCGATTGCGATAGCAAATGTTTGTGCTGTGAGATATTATATTCTATAGGTACCTACAACAGCGTGATACACAGTGAACAGTGATATAGCGTAGTGCACGATAATGCAGATATAGTTTAGTTTGTAATATCTATATTTTTAAAGGAGTGTCCTTGGAGTTTCTTGCCTGTTCTTCTCCATAGAGATCTACATTTTGGAATGGGCGACTAGCTTCAACTTTCTGACTAACTGACCGACTTTTGGACAATTTAAAAGTGCCTGTAAATGATTTAATTGAAATAAATGCTTTGAGTTTGAGTTTGATAGATTCGAATTTCACATTGGCGAAGGTAGCATCGATGTTAGCTTAAGCATAGAATCTGCTCTTCTTTAGTATAATTGTGCATGGTTAAATAATAACAGCTACTAGGGTCGATCTTCAGGGTTAAACAAAGCTTGCCGAGGTCGCGGTCGCTGACCATCCATAACGTACCGAGTCTCCGTGTCTCGGAAAGCACGTTAAGCAGTTAGTCCCGGCTTTCATACGATACGTCCATCTTTGACAGTCGTTACTAGTAAGTAGGTAGTCAGAAGCCCGAAAGTCTGACCACCAGTCTTGCCAGGGGGTATCCTGTAACTGGGTTGTGGACAGGCAGTCGCTCCATGCAAAATACTGGTATCCAGCAGCAACATTATTGAGAAAAGGCTAGGTAGATACCTGTATATATATATATATATAAAGAGATATTGTGATATATATAAAGAGATATTGTGATATACATAAGAGGTATTGTGCTTTACGTAGTTCTGAATACAAACTGATAAATGCTACTGCGTATATATATCAATTCACTGACATGGGAAGTCTTTCGAAATCGAAAAATATTTTCGAAAATTCTTTTGCAAAACAGCGAGTTTGAGAGATTTCAAATTTTAATTACTTTCGCGTGACAAGAATAAAATTTAACTAAAGATATCGACAAAAATATTCAATTCCCAGACCTCGAAATAATCGATTCCAATTATTTGTCTAAAAATAATATCTTCATTGAATTTTGTTGTTTACGCCAATTACTGTCCTAGTTTCATGTTGCATAATGTTTTGTAATTTGTATAATAATTCTTACAAGTTTACGTTATTAGTATTAAAAATAAATGTCTGTGAATCATCCATATTTGCATGGATCAAGATTATTTGCCCTCATCATTTAACTAATGACCCTCAACAATGCTGTATGTTGTAGATGTCCGTAATAGTGGCCAAATAGGTTGTGCAATTGTTTTCCAAGGAGTATCGTATGACTCAGTTACTGGGTTGTGCAGGTAAGATAGGCAGTCGCTTCATGTAAAATACTGATATTCAGCTGCATCCGGTTAGACTGGAAGCCGACCCCGATAGTTGGGAAAAGGCTGGCCGGTATTCAGCTTCCTGACTAAATTTCGTGACCAGTAAAACTAATCTGAAGATTCTATTATAAGAGTTTATTTTCCCAAGTCCGAAAATAGGCCTTCTAAATACTAGCCTGCTAGAACAGTCAATTGTCTATGTATTTATTAAGCTGGGCACACCAACGAGATATTTACAAGGATAGTTATCGTATGTGTAAGGAATGCACAACTTTCATAATGAAAGGTAAACAATTATTACACCTATTGACAAACTGCCACGGATGCTTGTTCCTATATCAAAGAATGATGCTACTGCCTATCTTTCTGACATAATCACTTGGAACTTCTGATAGCATTCAAGATACAAAGACCTAAGGGAGAGGGTGGCGAAGCTTAAGGACACTTTTAGGTAGGAACCATCGCGGAAGCCCATAAGATATCTAACCACTTGGAAAACAAAATCCCGTGCACACGATGACCACATCTGATACCCCGGTTCTATAGCCGCCGAGTGCTGTAAGCAAGAATAGTCCTTACGGTGGTTAGTTATTACCCACCTACCCCTACTTAATTTTTATCGACATAACAAGTAAGAATCATTAACGTTTATCCACTTCACCCAGCATCATCTTTTACACCACTCTTGAAAATATTTACCTACCCTTGTATGCGTGTGCAATCGATTCTCGGAGTAAAATAAATACAGTCGGTTACTAGTGATGGCGATGTTTGGAGGACGAGATGCAACGAGCCCCGGGCCGTGGCATCGATAATTATGCCCGCGCCCTGACCCTTTGAAGTACCGTCGTGCACATAGGCTTTACGGTATTTACATATACCTAATTTTTTTTTTTAATTTTCTCTGTGGTCTAGTGGCTAGACCACCTGTCTCAGACACAGAGGTCCCAGGTTCGATTCCTAGAGGGGGCAAAAGTTTCTGCTCGGTTTGGTTGGTGGTAGGGCTTGTTCTAAGTCGGCCTGGCTAGATAAAGATAATTTTATTTTGCAAATATGGGTAACAGCAAATAATGACAAAAAAAAGAGTTCAGCCATATTTTACCACGTAGGCATGCAAAAGATTTAAAACATCCCACCACCATCTTGCACCATCAGCTACCACCATCTTGTTTACAACTGTCGCCATAACAACAATGTTAACCTCTTGTTGTGTTTCGGCAGTTAGAGGTAAGATAGCCAGTTCCTCTGTAGTTGAGGGTTCCGGGTGAAGCTCGCTTCCACCTTCGGCCTGATCATTACTTACCATCAGATGAGATGAAAGTCAAGAGCTTCCCCGTTGTGGCAAAAATAAAAAACCTATAAAATTATGACATAAAATATGGTCGATCGAATGTCTGCAGTCAGGCTTCAATACAACTGAAATAGATACCAATCGTGATATAGCTCTGCAGGTATAATGAAACTGACAAAAAAAAAAAAAACAGTGGCACTCCGGGAGTGCCGACAGAAGTGAAAACTTGAAAAAAAATCGGCACCGCGGTAATCAACGCATTGATGTCTTTTTAACCGTCTTACGAATTTTCGATCAGGTCACGTGTCCTGACGCGAGTTTAACATTTTTTACCCATTACAAAAAAAGTGCACAACGCCGCTAAAAATCTATTCGAATATTAGTGAACTGGACATAACAGTCCAGGCAACAGATAAGGAAATCTTATTTTTTAAGAATCTTGCGGCAGTGGTAGGTCCCTCTTATAACATAGGTCCTAGAGTGTATTTGACCAATACTTAGATTAAAATTCACACATAATTTGAGTTCAATAAACACATGACTCATCGAATGTACTGTACCATTAAGCACGTATAGTGGCAGGTACCTAATAGCGCACGTAACACACGTCGGACTACGCTGTAAGCAGCTGATGATGAGTGGCGTCATCCTCCGTTTAGCAAAGTCTTAGCCCAACCTTTGACCGAAATGACCAGTTGAACTGTGACCGAACCAACCACTTAAATATGTTCCGAAACTTCGATTTTAGATCTACCAAAACGCGATATGTAGTAGCTTTTCTTAAAGGTTGAATCTGTGTTAGAATTAATTAACTATAGAAATGTATCTATAGCAGGTTGCTAGGGATAGGATCCAGAAATTGACATCATGCGAATATTATGTAGGTAGGTAGGCGTTGCATTGCATCATGGAATCAGGCGTTACTTTGCAGAAATGTTATGTAAATACTTCCTATACTATTAAATCAGCAATATTTGTATATATGTATTTGTAATCAGGTTCACGAAAACGGCTCTAACGATTTTGATTAAAGTTTCAATATAGGGGTTTACGGGGGTAAAAAATGGGTATAGCTAGGTCTCATATCTGGGAAAATTCGTTTATAAACCCTATTTTCACAGCTTTAGGAATGTGATACAACGTTGGTATACCTGGACGATATGTTTATCTATTTTCACCCGAGCAGAGCTCGGTCGACCAGGTACTTTAGTTTTAATTCCGCAATAAGTAGATCCAGGCGTAGATAAAATATGCAGCACCGCCCTCCCGCTCGCTAAAACACGCAGATATGGTCCCCATCTTCATACATGTGCATGTCTTTACATATCATTAACTTTTTTCTGTTACAAAACTTTTTAATTTTAGTTTATTTAAAAGCAATTAGGTAAGTACATAGATTCTACAGATCCATCAAGCACACCTAGTTCTAATAGCTAGTCATAACGTCCATCAACTCATGCGCATCAGCCGATGATGAGGTGACGTCATGAACTTTAAATAGATGTGCCGCTAATGAGTTGTGTGCGTAATTACCAGATTTACTTTTATATTTGTTAGGCAGTTTGCAAGTTTTTTGTGACTCGGTTGTCCTCGGTGATTTCCTATTTTATTTCCCTAATTTGGCCATTCTAGTCCCTCATGTTTCTTTGGTCAGGGCCGGTTTTTTTTATAGATGTTCATGATTAAATTTGGTGCACAACGATATAGATCAGGCGAGCTCTTTTTTTTAATTAGGTACTTCTACGGTTTACAGACAGCCACGAAAAGCGAATTTTATTTAAAATATATTATGTATAGATTATCATCGGCAGTTTCATGGAATTGTATCTGCTAACGGACCCACATAATGATGTCAGCTTCTTTAAATTATTATAATTGTTCTTCCGCAGAGCTCATCATCCCCTATCGAAGAAAAGCCGAGCAGTGAGACAAGCTATGTGGTAGGTACCTGGCCGCAGAGCACTCCCGGTCATACTGGATACCTCACCGTCGCCACGCAGCCTCCGTATGCACGCAGTAAGAATTTATTATGTTACTATAGCCATGTGAAAACCAGCGCTGGGGCTCTGTCTTGTATAGGGTCGTAGCATAATGCTGAGCGATAGCCGATTTGCGTGGATGTGACGCATGCTTCCCCAACTTTTTTTTTTAACTTTTTTATGTATTTAAAACTTTTTTTTTGCGTCATGTTTACCGCAAATAAACGTTTTTTCTTTTCTTTCTATGTGCCCGATGAAATTTCCCAAAAATTAGAAAAGACGATCTTTCATACAAACTTTCGTCGCCTATTTAGGGGACGAATTTTCTAAAATCCTTCCTAAGTAGGCCTACCTACGTTACATATGGAACTCATGGGCAAAATTTCTTGCTTCTAGACCTAGCGGATTAGGGTTTGTGTAGTCGGTCAGTGGATTTAAGATTTTTATTAAGTCGATTTGCCATAGTTTGTTAAGCATACTCTTTTACGTACCTTCACCAGTTTTAGTTACCAAACAAATTAACAAAGTTTAAAGAGCTTGGTTAAAAGACTCGAGATAACCCAAAGGATAAAGAGAGGCCTATGCTCGGAGTTTCTCTTCCTGCGAATCTCGTCATTTCTGAGTCGACCACGTAGGTCGACTCAGAAATGACGAGATTCGCAGGAGAACTAAGGGAACCAACATAGCCCGGAATTGCTACACTTAATTGGTAGCTTAGTGGGCAGGGCACATTGCTCGCAGAATGACTGGCCGATGGGACCGAAAGATTCTGGAGTGGCGACCGCATACCGAAATGCACAGCGTTGGTAAACCTCCCACAAGGTGGACCGAAGACTTTGTGAAGGTCGTGGGCATCCGCTGGATGCGAGAAGCACAGGAACGTTCGATATGGCGACGCTTGTAAGAGGCCTATGTCTAGCAGGCGTATTTTCCTTTCCTTGTTTAATTCGATTATCCGGTTGCGTGAAATCACCGCGCTTTTGTAGCACTATACAGTAGCTTTTGTAGTACTAAACATGGTATCGAACATTGACAGAAAATAAAGATTTCGACATGTTTTTACGTGATTGTTTCGCCAGTGCAAACGCACAGTAAATTAAAACACTGTTTAGTACCTAATAGTAATTGACAAAACATGTTTTGTTTTAAAAAAAACAGTGACCGTCATCGAGGATAACTTGGAATCCTCTTTTTTAGTTTTTCACTCCCCCCGCTGTTTGTCTACAGATTAAGGGTTACGGTCAAGGTCAACTAAAGGTCATCTTTAGTTGACCTTGACCGTGATCTTTTAAAATAAAACCGGTCAAGAGGGAGTCGGACCCGCGCACAGAGAGTTCCGTACCATTTTAAATTTTCATCGGCGAGGCTTGCTGAAATTTTAACACTGCTGTGTAGAATATTGCAGTTTTAGGTCATTGCCATCTCTTGACCGATAGTGGAACTAATTTATTTTTTATTGATGATTTCTGAAAAAGTGTGCTATTTAGAGACATCATTGTTTTATTTTTCCTGTAATATTTACATAAACTTCAATCACATAGAATAATTTCAGATTTTTCTCTACCCAAACTTCGGAGATATGGAGGGGGAACAATAATGCGGCCTAAAAAAAATGTTTGATAATGTGCAAATAACGCTCTTTCATATGATACGCCATATGCCCTAGTAGCCCCACTTCAGTCCCTGTTGCAAAATGAATATAAATATTTTTATTTATTTCTTCGCTCAGCTCGGATTGGCCCGCTACTGTTTTAGTAAAGGTGTTGACTATTTTGCAAAAACAGCTTTGTATTCCACCTATGGCCACCCAAAAAACCCGTGTTTCACGGTGTTCAATACAGATGAATGGTTTTGTAAAACAAAACAGTTTAGATTCATTCAGTTCGATTTCTGGCCATTGTCGAACTAACGTAAACTGAACACGATTAAAAGTCAATTTGTTGATGTGTAATGTTCTCAAGGCGGCAAAAAAAGACAATAATATCAACTTATAACACCAACCAGTGCAATGATTTCAATTTATATCAATTATTTTTCAAAGATTTATCTCATCTGTTACAGGAAAAGCCAAGAAAACGAAAACGGAAAACGAGGAAGACCAGAGTTCGTCAGAAAATGGTGACAAAATGGTTATTGACGAAAGCGTATGATAAATTGATAATTGATGTAATTACTGTAATACAATGTTTGAAGAAACTTTATCTTTCATTCTATTTATTTACTGCTGGTGGGGCTTGCCGCGGTTGGTCCATGGATGGGTGACCATCTTTATATATCAAGACTCCTCCGTGCCTCGGAAAGCACGTTTAGCCGTTGGTCCCGGCTGTCATTTGTAGATCTTTGACATTCGTTACGGGTAGAAGCTCAAAAGTCTGTCAACCAGCCTTACCAAGGGATATCGTGTTATTTAGTAACTAGGTTGTGGAGGTCAGACAGGCAGTCGGTCCATGTAAAATACTGGTATTCAGCTGCATACGGTTAGACTGGAAGCCGACCCCAACATAGTTGGAAAAAGGCTAGGCATATGATGATATCTATTTAAGTTACCTCGTACAGGCTACTTGCTGGCAGGCCAGACTAATATAGTGATTTTTAAGGCCCGATCACACGTACCACAACCACAACGACAAACCGTGAACGGGCGGTATTTTGTAAGAAAGTTTATAGTTTACTAGCTGCGCCCCGCAGTTTCACCCGCACTAGCCTCGATCCCATGGGAAAATTGGGATAAAAGGTATCCTGTTCTTCTCCAGGTCATGGTCTACTCATGTGCCAGATTTGATCCAAATCCGTTCAGCCGTTTTAGCGTAGCAAACAAACTCACACGAATTTATCACATCAGGATCATACGGACCACGACCACATTTAACCGTCAAAATGAATCGTCGCAGCCACAACGCGACCACCATTGAAAGCGCGCACTAGCGGCCGGCCATATCGCAAACACAACGATCTGTCTGTCTGCAAACATTAGCCACAACGTAACCACATCGCATCTATTAGCGATATCGCAACTGCAAGAAGCTGCAGCGACACTATTCATACGTGAGAAACCACTGCTTGCACATATTTTATATTTTATCGTTGCGATGTGCTGTGGTTGCGATTCGTGTGAACGGGCCCTTAAGGTGGAACTAGTTGATATTTGCTGCCGGGGTTGCGAAGAAAACCGAAAGTGAGATCGTGGCCCCCGGCGTCAGGGCAACCGAAGGAACACGAGTGGGTTTTAGTCAGTAAGAATCTGACACGCCCTCCCGCTCCGCCCAGAGCGGGAGAAGTTATTTGATTATTTCCCACCCTCAAAAAAAAAAAAAAAAGGGGCTTTTACTCCACTGTTTGACATGGTACATCCAAAGTTAAACATGATATCGTTTTGTTTCATTATTAATTTTGTCTGTGCGGAAACAGAATAGTAAAATACTGAGCCGTTAAAAAATTTGGAGCCCACAAAGATTCCTTTTTCTTGCAAATTTTAACGCAACTTTGGGGGTAAATAAGCAATAAAAGAAGTGTAAAATCTCCAAAACAAAGTCGGCACCGACAAAGCTTAATTATCCGAAGAGTTCAATAAACTTTATTTGTAATTGATTTATGCAGGGGTTTTTTCATAAAACTCGATTTTCCAAAGGACTTTTCGTAATTTTTTACGCGCTCGTTTTACTAAAATAGTTCGGAACGGTGTTTGTGTGCGTGCGAACTAGACGTTGTGCATGTAGACCAGCGTCTAATTGCTCATCACTGACACTATCTCTGTCGGACACGATGCCAGGTGAGACAGCGTGCTTTTCGGCCATGCCCACTAGTGAGTTCGAGCCCGCGACTAGTTTAACCTTAATGTCCGGCACCGCCGCACCGTAAACACTTTTTCTGACGGAAATATAAAATAAATAAACAGCTTGTTACTATATTAACTTTATTGAACCAAAAGCTTTAAAATAAAAATAGGTACAATGATTGGCAACTTAGAGCTAAATAAATATATTTTTCTTAAAATAACAACAGCTAAATATAATTGACTTGAAGACAAAATAACTTAAAATCTAAAATAATTCAGCACTATCATAAAATTAATATAAAAGTCAGAACAGGGCATTTGACTGTATTAAAAATATGAATCGCGGTGATGTAATCTTTATTATATTAGTAAGTATAGATACTAGATCATTTAAGATGGTATTTTAAATAAAAACAGTCAAAAGCCCTATTTGTAGGAACAAGTGAAAAAGCACTCAAATACTTTGTGTAAATGGAAGCATAATGAAGAAATTTTCTTATCTAAAAAATTTGGCATATCCGATCTTTTGTCGCCGCATGCGCAATATGAATGAAATGGCGATCGAATAATGTGTTCCAATATTTTAAAAATAATTAGGTATAGAACCTAGTACATAAGGCATTTGAAATAAGATGTAAATCATTGTTTAAGAGTTTGATTATTTTAATACTGTAAAAGTGTGAAAATATATATTTTATCGCCATTCCATTCATATCTGCAAATTTAAAAATAAAATCGTCATAATTTAAAACTGTTTTGAGGAACTATCACAGGACTGTTGATTTCCATATAATTTCATTTCGTTAAAAACGTTAATTTTCTAAATATACGAGTATTTTATAATTTTCTATATTTGCTACGAATATTTCATTTTAATCGTATAATATGATTTTTTATTTAGGAATATTTTTTTCAATATGAGAGAAATCAGTTGTCATGTCCTTTATTTCAAACTGTAACCCTGGGTCCTAGTTAAAAACGTCAAATAATTTGCGTCCATATGTCAGTTTTTGTTCGAAGAACCAGAAGGCGCCCGCTTTCGGCGCGACAACGCGTTCAGGTTCACCGAACAGAAAGAGACATGTGTACGCGACGATGGCGTATTCGTCCGACGATCGCGTATTCACGCAACGATCGCGTATTCGCACGACGATCCCTTTTAAATAGGACACAGACTAAGTATTTTTTTTTTTTGTAATTTTTGCTTTCACATGAGCATAAGTCAATTGGTTGTTCGAAACACTGTGTTAATTTGGATACCTGTTAGTTTTATTCTATGGCCGCCATTAAACTTGCAAGTTTTCCTCTCGTAAGTTGCTTACGTAATCAACTTATGTTCAATGCAAATGTAAACTCTCTTGTTAGTAGTTTATCGTAATTGCTTCTTACTTACATCAATTTTACGAAAGCAACTTTCAAATGTAATAGCGGCCGAAGGACTTTGGATTATTTTACGAATATAGGGGATTAATATCTACTATATAACGAGATCGCTAGGCATCTCTCTACTCAATAATTATTGTTCTAAAATTTATTATAAGTATAATATAGAAATAGATTACTTAAATCTAATAAAATGAGGAGTTATGTGTAAAAATATAAAATATTAATGTATCAGTTTATTGTTCGCAAGGAAATGCTTTTAATAACTTCGTTATGGAATGGTTAATATATTATAGTCAGCGTACAAATTGTGCATACTCCGTTCTCCACGTCATTTATTAATATAATGCCACAGATTAATACATATGGGACACTCCGCAAAATTATTTAAATAAAAAGCGACTCTTGCTACGACACAATAAAGTGCAATTCAGTTTGCACAGCGCTAATCACCTACAGCTATATACATCTAGAAGATGCCTCTCTTTCTATCGCGTGACTCTTAGATCTTGACTACGTTACACTCACTGAATTGACCCAACAAGTCGGGCCCGCCGCGTACTTATAGATTCATACCTAAACTACGCAGTGTCCCATCTGTATTAATCTGAGGTAGGGGTCTTTTATAGAGCAGAAATCATATTATAATGCTTAAGCAATATTCTAACATAAAGAACGAGCAAAACAATACCTCCAATGGGCAGTTTAATCATAATGTGTGTTTTGTGTGGTTTTGGTAAAAAAAAAGTACATTCTCACATACACAATAATTTTACTGTATAATTAAATACGTTTTCCAGTTAGTTTTATATCGCTTATTGCGATGTTATTAAATACAAGTTACACTATGGGGCATCATGCATTGCCTTAGTTCATCTAAGGGCCTTACCCAAAACTTAGACATCAGAATTTTTTCAAGATAGTCAATATTTAAAACAGGCATTATACTTACAACAAGTAAATAATAAGACATGACAAATACACATTGAAGACCTAACATATACACACGAAACTCTTGCGCAAAATAATCGCCCGAGTTAAATACTCTATACTAGTCACTGGGCATATCGCTGTCCCCAGCAAATAAAACGGTAATGTACTACTACAATAGTTTTAAGGTATATTAATACATTTTCGATATTAAGAGACTTTAAAAGAGAGATTAAACTCTGTCAATTTGTTTCATTCATTTCCTACGGTTATTCCAGAAGTTACAAAATTTTAAGGTATATTGTAATGAATGTAAAAAATCACCTTATTTTCTTGATACTTGAAGAATTCCAATATGTATATTAGTTACTAAGATTTTCACAAAAAAAACTGTTTTTTATTTTTCCTGTAAAATTTGGTATTTACGATTACCATTTTATTCGCCGGGGCAGCGATATCTCATAATATTAAAATGCTCAATTTCTCAATCGGTCGATAGACTTTGATCCTTTATTATTTCATTTCCTCTTTAATTAACGTCATTTTGATAGGTACAGAATTAATTCCATGACTGCTGTATTGGTCACAAGGGTACCTCAATAATAGTATTTTATGTTGCTACTGCTGCCGAGATATGCAATGTGTTAAGTCAGTTTTATAAACATTAGTTTGAGATAAGATCAATATTATCGATTATTAACAAACAGGTTAATTAAACTTAGATGACGTTAAAATTAAAATTGTTACTTCAATGACATGATTCACACAATTTCATCCTTTTACATTATCTTCTTATACGATTTACCTAAAATCGCTGAAGTCGGTCTTCAATTGTATGGTGGGTTTAGCCGGTTTCGCGTCGAACAGCGGTCGCGACTGGGCCGCGCGACCGGCCCGCGTGCTCGCTTGGTTTGCTTTCAATGCGTTTTCCAGCTTGTTGCGTAGCTCGGAGGATTGTTGCATCATCGTTTTGAATTCCTGAAAAAAGATAGCATTTTATTTTGATACTAGCTCTTGACCGCGGCTTCACCCGCGTGGAGGTCGGAAAATATCCCACGGGAACGTACTACCGATACCGGGATTACATACCTCAAAGCCGAGGAAAAGGTCATTGACTCCTCAAAGCCGAGGAAAAGGTCATTGACTCCTACCACTGCCCCCGCGTTACGGTCAACCATAATTATTTTGTCACGCGTAATTTTGTATCTGTGATATCTTTTAAACTATTCATTTAAATAAAATGATGTCCAGGCATATTTTAATCTAAATTAAATGCTCAATTTAAGTAACATAGTTTATTAGATAAGGATTAATATAATACCTGTCAAAATAGCTTCGGAAATAACAATGAAATTTTTATCAAATTCTAAATTAAAGCATAAATTGATACAGGTTAGTATTTATTCGTCAATATTGAAGGGGGAAATACTTTACCAACCTTCACCAATGTTTAAAATGACTCTAAATCTATGGCATGTGTTTTAGTATGACGATGTGTTTCGACGTAGGCGCCTAATCCACGTTGTCCACTTCTCTCGTGTCGGCACGAGATACACAATGATTTCTCATGTCATAGTCAAAGATTTAAGTCAGCGAAATTGGGAGCGGGGCGAGCTGAAGAACCAAAAACTGTGTTACGCTTCGGGCCAAAAAAGACCTTTTAGAGCTCTCTTAGTACAGCTGTCGACGTTTATTCATCTTCTACAAAATTAACCATAAAGTTTCACATACCTGTGGATGCTTAGGTCCGACTCTCGTAAGCCAGTGTAGTGCAAACTCATGTAACGCACGCACGTGCGGCGCGGCTCGCTGTAACTCTGTGCCCTCGCGTAAGTACGATATCACTATAGGTACTAGCAGCCAGAGCATCTTGATACCTGCAAGGAGAAATAAATAATGTTTTCTTGAGTAAAAGCATTTTTTTTATAACTTTTGAATCATTTAATTGTTTTGAATTAAGATGTTTATGATTTTAAAAAGCACAATTATAATACCTTTAGGTCCCTCCTCTACATAGCAGCATATAAAATAATATTAGAATGATTAGTGTATTAAATACTATACAGTGCAATAGTTTACTATCAATGAAAACTGTGGGTTTGCTAAAGATGAAAGTGTATTTTCTACCATAAAAAAAGAAACATTTTTTTCTTTAAAATTACTGAGGGTTTATCGCGCTTCCCGGTCTACTCCTTGATATGCAACGGCCTCTGTAGTCCCGTGAAATATGAGGCTCCAAGGGCTAGTGCAAATCCTGGGTTCATTCGATTTATCGAGTTTACTTGGGTCACTACTAATAATGATCGTATCGGTATAATGGTCTGCAGTAGTCAAATTACAATATTCAAACCTAATCTAAGTCATCAACTCGTGCAGAATTCCACACAATCAAGGGCTGTGAATGCTAGCCTTGTATATTACATGTCAGTGGTGCGATTATCACTATGGCGGTTAGACCGCGTGCCCGATAGAACACACGCAGGCTGAGACGAACGCACAAATGTTGTACTCACGCGCAGAATCCGGAGCAGCATTAACCAGCTCGTCGAGCGCTGTGAAGGCGGCGATGGCGGCGCGCGTGTGCGCCATGTCGGCGGGGCGGCGCGCGGCCGCGGCGCGCGCCACTACGATAGCGGCCAGCCCGCGCGCCCACCACGACACGCACGCCGGGGACGCGCTACTGGACCACACCGAGCGCAGCACGGAGCAGCACGACGAGAAGATCTGGGGGAGCGATGGGGAATCCATTCACGTTATTGGTGAATTTATTTATTTAGTAGGATTAGTTGAAATTAAACTTTTACATATTAATAACTAGCTGCGCCCGTGGTTTCACCCGCATAAGCCTCGATCCCGTGGAAATATGGAAATATTCTCTGTCCAGGTTATAAACTATCTATGTGCCAAATTTCATTCAAATCCATCCAGCAGGTTTTACATGAAAGGGTAATAAACATCCATCTATCCTCACAAACTTTTGCATTTATAATATTAATATATCGTTAGCGTAGGTGGAGAACTAAATAACTAAAATTTTCTTATTTGGACAAAATTGCGATTTATATAAGCAGCATGATTTGGGTGTTACGAAAATGGTGAAAAGTCAATTTGACCAAAATCGCAGTTATTTAGTTCTCCACCCATGCTGATGATATATTTATATTAAATAAATATTAATTAGTTAAGATAGATGAAGTGTCCTATCTCACTACCACCGAAACAAACTCAACAACAAACCACAAATACGTAAATCACTTTTTGCACCAAAATTCAAGTCCTTTCTGAAAATTTTTAAGTAACTTGTACTGAGATTCAATTACACACTTTTTTTTTCCTATTATAACGCCCTTTTTAACTGACATCATAATTTTTCTTCTTTGTCATGTCGAACAGTCAACAATTGTGTGAAACCAAAACTGCCACGTTTATAATAATTATAATAACCTGTAAGCAATTTAATTCCATCTTTATTCCCAAGAATATCTCGGTGTAAACAATTTAATTTATATGTTAGAAATTATTCAAAATTATTTAAAAAAGTTTGTTGTATGGCCAAGTCGCGTTATTTAAGTTCGAAGATTAAAAATAGTAATAATGTAATAAAAACGACTTGGAATATTATAAATAGTGAAACAGGAAGGTCTAATAACCGAAATACTAACTACAACCTGTCTATTAATGACAACATAATAAAATCAGACTCCCAAGTCGCCGCGGCCTTTGAACATTTCTTTTCAGATATTCCCGTTTCAACTACTAAATCCCTAAACTCATCACCTTCTGTTGCTGAGTCTTTGCTTAAGGAAAATGTTAATGTTTGCAATTCGGAATTTCTTTTTGAACATATTACCTGTAGAGACATAATTAAAACTTTACACAGACAGTTACCCCACAGATCGGCAGTCTTTTTTACATTTAAAGAAATGTAAAAAAGACTGCCGATCTGTGGGGTAACTCTGTAGAAGTTGCCAAGTCTATTATTGACATTTTAGCACCTACTTTAGCTCTTATCTTTAATAATTGTATCGACTGTGGGGAGTTTCCTGACCTTATGAAAAATAGTAAAATTATACCTTTGTTTAAATCAGGTAAACATCAGACCCCACAAATTATAGACCTATTTCAGTACTACCTTTAGTAAAAAATTTGAGAAATTAATTTTAGAGCAATTGCAAAGATTTTTTAATAGACATAAATTATTACACAGCAAACAGTTCGGTTTTACAAGGGGTCGTTCAACTACTGACAATGTTGAACGTTTAGGTCACATTTATAATGCATGGGAAGATAAATGTGATGCCTTGGGCATCTTTTGTGATTTGTCCAAGGCATTTGATTGCGTTCTTCATGACACGTTTATCAGGAAACTCCGCCACTATGGGATCCGGAACAGCGCTCTGGATCTTCTTACTTCATACTTGAGTAATAGGATTCAGAGCGTTGACGTTAATGGAAAAAGATCTCCCGGATTTATAGAAACAATGGGAGTCCCACAGGGCTCAATTCTTGGTCCTTTCTTGTTTCTTATTTATATTAATTACTTGCCTTACCTCATAAAGGAGAACCATGATATAGTGTTGTTTGCGGATGACACTTCACTTTTGTTTAAACTTAAACGTCAGCAGCTGATTACTGACGATGTAAATACCGCAATCTCAAAAATAGTTCACTGGTTCAATGCCAACAATTTACTTCTGAATGAAAAAAAAAACCAAATGCATTAAGTTTACCCTACCTTATGTTAGGCAGGTGAAAACTAAAGTGTTGATAAAGGGCGAAGAATTGAATCCTGAAGATAGCACAGTACTTTTGGGCTTTACTTTGGATGCTAAGTTTCAGTGGGGCCCACATATAGATAAACTGTCAAAAAAGCTAAGCTCCGCAGCATATGCTGTTAGAAAAATTCGTAATTTAACTAACATAGAGACAGCCCGTTTAGTGTACTTTAGCTATTTTCATAGTGTAATGTCGTACGGTATTCTGTTGTGGGGAAATGCCGCCGACGTTCAAACTATCTTTGTTTTGCAGAAAAGAGCTGTTCGATCAATTTATAAATTAAGCCCGAGACACTCTCTCAGAGATAAATTTAAGGAGATTAATGTAATGACTGTGCCTTCTCAGTATATTTTTGATAATCTTTTATATGCCCATAAAAAAATAAAATTGTTTAAAAAATACAGTGATATCCATAACATAAATACTAGGAACAAACACAAATTTGTTTTACCTACAACAAGGCTCAAGAAAATAGCTGACTCGTTCAGATGTCAATGCATACGCTTTTATAATAAACTTCCAAGCCACGTACAAGATCTAAGCCTTAACCTTTTGACCGCCACGTCAAAAAAACTACGACGTGCCCTCAGCGCCAAGCTAAAAATTCAACCTTATTTATTTATATATACTTTATTGTACACCACAAAAATACATAACAAAAAATAATCAAACACTACAAAATATACAATGGGCGGCCTTATCGCTTTCCGCGATCTCTTCCAGGCAACCTTGGAATGGACAGTGATTTGCCTGGACATAAAATGGGGCTGTCGTCGGTGCAAATAAGTATACAATTAAACTAGAATAAATACACAGATATATACATATCCTAAATAATAGATACATAAATACATACATACTTACAAAATATATAAGCAACAAAAATAAATGAAAACTAAAGATAATTACAGTTACGAGAACAAGATCACAACGACAAGTAATGTTCCTTCACGAGTCTCTTAAATACAGGTAACGATTGCGCGCGTTTTATTTGAACTGGCAATGCATTCCACAAACGAGCGGCCTGGACAGTAAAGGACTTGTCGAGGAAAGTTGTGGAATGCATAGGCATTTTAAGCTTTAAGTTATCTGATGACCTTAAAAATTTCGTGTGGGAGTCGCAAAGAAACTGGAAACGTTTCTTGAGATAGAGAGGGGTGGAAGGGGAAAAAAGTACGTTATACAAAAGAGAAAGAATGTGAACATTCCGGCGAAGGCGAATTGGTAACCACTTGAGCTTCACGCGAAATTCGGAAACATGGTCATATTTGCGCAAACCGAATATGAACCTTATACAAACGTTTTGAAGCCGCTCAAGTTTATCGAGTTGGTCTTGGGTAAGATCAAGATAGCTGGCATCAGCATAGTCAAGGATGGGTAGAAGTAGCGATTGTGCAAGCGCAATCTTGGTGGCAGTCGGTAGAAAATTACGTAATCTCTTCAAAGATGCAGCGGATGCAAATAGTTTACGGCTAACTTCCTGTAGCTGGGTAGTCCAAGAAAAGTTATTATCGATGAAGATTCCCCAAGTAACCTTAGATACCTACAAAACAGTAGTGAGTTCCGAATGATATCGATAAAAACTGACTGTTCATTTTTTAACGATGTTTTTTTTTAAATAAACTTTAAAATACCTCAAATATAATATACAGGAGTTTTATTTTGTCCCGCTGTGTCCCTCTATAATGATATGTGTCAAAATTTCGGCACCCTTTACCTTTTCAATCTACAATTAAAAACATCAATCGATAAAATCACGTCAATACCATCACAGCACTATGTTCAATCATGAAGTACTTTTCTGTCATCCTATGATGACTGTGGCGTGGCCGGCACGGATTTTTTTAATTTGCTCGCCTCTGCACTAGAGGTGTGCATTGCGTTATTTATTAATAATATCGAAATAATAATAGAGCTTTTATTTTTATGGTTTCGTATTATTTTATACCCACGACGCAACGGAGTAGTACCTAGTTTAAGTTTGAGGTGAGAGGTTGTTTGTTTTTAGTTTGTGTGGGCCTTTATCTTCACAACGGTTTGTCCAATTTAAATTTATGCGGTTTTCTGTAAAATATTTGGAGTTTGCAATGGGTTTTGGGTAGATAATAACAGCCCCGGATCTGGGGGGGGGGGGGGGGCAAACCTGGGCACGTGCCCCGGGCGCCAATTTCCCTGGCGACAAATTCAAATGTAGCAGACAAGTGCACCACCCAGCACATCGCAACTTTGCAATATATGAGACGCGCGGCACATTTAACCTTTCTATTTTATTTTTTTTACAACCGTTATGGCGCCCCTGTTGGACTGTTGGACCATCATCGATCGATAAAATTTATTTTTATCGAAATTTATTATTAATATGTTGCTGGCAAAATTTTCATTTGAAGAAAATTAGAATTTCACGGGCTAACTTAGCGCATCCCCATAAAAGATTAGCGGGGGGCGGCAGACGGCAGTTTTTGCCCCGCCTCAAAAAAAATCTAGATCCGGGGCTGGATAATAATATGGTGATTACTCAATTAACTTAAACAGTGTAAAATTAAAAAGCTATATTATTTTTTGAGAAAAATGTCACGATGTATAAAATTCCGTCTGGGTTGCCATTGCCATTCGTATTTTTATTCCGAATATAAATCACATTTTAACAGTATAATTATGTAAAATGGAGGAAACGAAAGGGATAGTGATAATTATAAAACATTTACGAAAAATCAGTCTTTTATTTAAGTTTGTAGATAGATATTTTTTTATAATAAAAAATATAATGTAAACAATTTAAAAAAAATCTAATTATAATCTTTTCATACAAGTGTAACAATCACTAAAAACTTTTATTTAACTAAATTAACTGTAACGTAGGTTTCCGTTCAGATCGATATTATTTTTATGTTGTCTATTAGCTACATCACTACTTGTCATCCTATGGTGACACTGGCGTGGAGGGATCTATGTTTTTCGAACTTTAGAATTGGTTTAAGTTTTTGTCATCTTATGTAAATATAGATGAAATATAAAGAAAGGAGGTTTATTAATATAAATAAGAATGAGTCAAAGAACATAATTAGCAAAAGAAATAAATAAAAAAATGTTGTTTAATAAGATTTATTTACGTTTAAAAGTCTGTCATGTAGTCGTGACAGTGGCGTGCTGGGCACTTTTTGGCTTGTCATCTATACATGACTGTGGCGGTCAAAAGGTTAATAAATTCAAATCATTCATTAAACGCAAGTTGTGCCAGAAGTCTTTTTATGCCGTTAAAGATTACATTGAGGACAAAAATGCTTGGGATTGAGCTGCTCCTATTTTTTTATTTTTTACTTTCGGAAATTTGTTTATTTTGCTAACTTTAAAATTACATACACAATGACATGAATATTTACTTTGTGAAGTACAATTTTTTATTTTTTATTTAATTATTCTGAATGTGAGTCATATATATATATATTTATTGATTTTTCTCAGTTACTTTTAATGATAATCTGGCAGTTGTGAGTACTTTATGCGACCTACCCAAATGTCCCTTCTTTGGTATTGTTCGTCGAATCATTGAGCTCCTTTTAAGTTCTGAGTTGAGCTACACGATTACTGACAAATGCGTGCATGGAATGGACAGGTCCACTCAAATCTGTATGGTTCTTTCCTCAAAAGACCATTTCAGATACAAATCTACGTGGTCCTCAAATGAAATGCTCTAACCAAGATTATTTTCTGGTTTTTTAAATCTATACTAATATTATAAAGCTGCAGTGTTTGCTTGTTTGTTTGTTTGTTTGTTTGAACGCGCTAATCTCGGGAACTACTGGTCCGATTTGAATGATTTTTTCAGTGTTGGGTAGTCCATTTATCGAGGAAGGCTATAGGCTATATTTTTTTTTTTCAAAATTAGGGATCCATAATAAAATTGCTATTTTGTAACACAAGGTGTAAAATCGAAAACCTATTTTTGCGTGCGCTGCAAAAACTATTGACAATAGAACAAAATGATGTACTACGGGTTTGTAGATCACATTAAGACCTACAAAAAAGTCCGCGAGAACATATATCTAGCTATCATGGTTTAATCACAATAATCGATTTTGTGTTCAAAATAATTATTAAATCGTCTGAAGAAAAAAAAACTACGTTAAATATGTATCGTAATATTAATCTTTATAGAAATAAAGCATTATGTTATCAAGAGTATTTATGTAGAAGTAAAATACTTTTTGTTTCATCTCAATCGGATATTTCGTTTAAAAGTTATCACGTGTGTAAGATGTTAAGAGTTGGTACCTATTAATGATTTATGGGCCATAGAGTTTTTTATCATCATAAAATCCTTTAATAATCTTTTTCGAAATATATTTGTTGATGATTGTAAATATAAGATATTTGAAGAGTATTATAAATACATTTCTAAAATAACTCTGCTAAGGAAATCCACGCGCGCTTGATGCAAGCAAGACGAGACGCTGGAGGCGCGGCGGCGGGCGAGACGAGGAGGCCGCGCTTGCTGGCCGCCTGTCGCTCCCCCCCCGGTTTGGTTTACCATGGCTCAGACGCGTAGTCGGCTCCTTACGGAACGGTTGAATGCAGCGTTGCGTTTTTTCCTGTCATTTACGATAATTCCTTTGACATATATTTCATACGACTTTTAATAATTACTCACCTTACGTTTCTTTTACCTGATTACTACGTTTCAGTTTATTTTAATTAAGTTTTAATTTTATACGGTTTTTCTTTTACCTCTTTACTATAATGCCTAGAAAAAGAACTCAGCTTTCTAGGCAGACTGCTACTGCAAAGCGATTGCGACTTCTACGCAGCAATGAAACACCCGAAGAAAATCTGCACAGGTTGGCTACTCAACGAGCGATCAGTGAACAAAACCGTGTTAGGGAATCGAGTGTTGAACGTTCGCAGCGGTTAGTCTCACAAAATATCCCTTACTTCGGCGAATCGACAACGGGAATCAAGTGCTGAACGTTCTCAACGTTTAGCCGCACAAAATTCCCGAACTTCGGCAAATCGCGAGCGGGAATCAAGCGCTGAACGTTCTCAACGTTTAGCTACACAGAATTCCCGCACTTCGGCAAACCGGGAACGGGAATCAAGTGCTGAACGTTCCCATCGATTAGCACAGCAAAATGCACGAACAGCAAGGAACAGAACTCGCAGGCAATATAATTTATTGAATTCAGCATTTGCTTATGATTATACCCTTGACTATGCTGAGCTAAATGGTACTAATATTTGCAGAATGAATAAAATATGTAATTCATGTCAAGCAAAAAAATGGCCGGCTGAAGCTCCTGGACTGTGTTGTAGTGGTGGCAAAGTAAATATTCCTAAAATTCAAGCACCAACATCAATTCTTAAAGATCTAATACCAGGCTCACATCCATCTTCTAAGCATTTCTTAAATCACTCTAGACAATATAATACTCTGTTTCAGATGACTTCATTTGGTGCCAAAGAAATTCGTGAAGGAAACTTTATGCCCACTTTTAAAGTCCAGGGGCAAGTTTACCATCTGATCGGTAATTTACTTCCACCTGAAGGCGCACAACCCGAATTTTTGCAAACATATTTTATTTCCCATGCAGATCAGGTATCTTTACGCTCAAATTTAAACCCAACGTTAAAAACCGATCTTATCGACGCTCTCCAAACATATCTTCACGATCACAATACTTATATTCAAAGTTTTAAAAATAATCTCGAAAACAGACCAACGATTTAACCCGGTTTAAAGTGGACGTACACTCCCGCCTGTAGTCGTAATTCTTATGTGTCTGGCTGAATGTCGAACAGATAGACAGCTATTGCCTGCGACTTATACAATTTAACTTAATCTATATTTTTCTTAATAGATATTATAAAGCTGAAAAGTTTGGTTGTTTGTTATGAACGCGGTAATCCCAAGAAATACTGATCTGATATGAAAACTGTTTAAATATTCAATGGTCCATTTATTGAGGGAGGCTATAATATAGGCAATATTTTATCTCGGTATTTCCACGGAAACGAGAAAAACGCGGGTGAAACCGCGGGGCACAGCTAGTTTTATATATACAATGACATGAATATTTACTTTTAAAGTATTATATTATTTTAATTATTGTGAATGTGAAGACTATGTGGGTCATTCCTTTTTGTTTTGTTTTTATTTTTTTCTCAGTTAGTTATAATTATAGTCTGACAGTATGAGTAATTTATGCGGCCTACCCAAATGTCCTTTCTTTGGTATTGTTCGTCGAATCGTTGAGCTCCTTAAATTCTGAGTTGAGCTGCATGATAATTGACAAATGCGTGCACTGACTAGACAGGCCCTCTCAATCTTTGTGATGCTTTCCTCAAAAGACCACTTCAGACACCAATCTACATGGTCCTCACATGATCTGACCTCTGAGTTTGTTTCGGCATTTCTTCTCAGAATAGTCAGATAGGAAACGCCGACCTCATCTAGTTTTTAAAATATGATTGACGTGTAAAAGTGTTTGTACAAACCTATTTACAGAAATAAAATCATTTATCATTTATCTAAATTCAATCTTTAATAAAAAAATACGTGTTTTCTATGTAATTACCTCATTGTCATTAGTTTCCAGACACTGCCTGAAGTGGTTGATACATGGATAGTGCAGCGGTGGCGCAGGCGTCGCTCTGTTCAGCACGACGGCCATGCCGCGCGCACCTATCACTGGCTCGATACGCTGTTCTGGCTCGTCTGTAGAAAAATGATTATGAAATAAAAATAAATGATAGTCACCTATTTGATGGACGCATACATAGTATTAGGACGACGTTGTCAAAATTCCGTACAAACCAGCATGTTTCTCTAGAAAGTGCTCACAGATTTTGTCATTCGAAAATCTGACTAACAAAAAACAGTTCGAATAATAGTTAAAGTATTGTAAGCCCCGAAATGGTAACAGCGAGGTCGAGGATACCTCGTTATTACCATTTTGGGGCTTACAATACTCTCAATTCAACCAGTCAAAATTGTACCGGTCCAAGCCTGACTGGACGTATTAAATTATGCTCGGAATTTGTTAAAATTGAGCTATTAGCCTGCAATTTAGGCATGACTTGTCACTAGTTAGCCATTGCTTCGGCCTTTGCCACCTAGCAACAGGGCGGCGACGCACGCGCGGTACGCCCCCCCTGCGCGGCGCGGCGGGGAGGGGGGCGGCGCTAGAGCGCTTCCCTTATCGCTCCACCAGCGAGCCGTGGACTATGAAGAAAATACGAGTTTAACAGGTCTAGAATTTAGTAACTTCCATTTTTGCAATAGAATAATTAGTAAGAAATAAACCAAGAAGATTTTATTCAAAAACCCTTACACACCTACGCATGCGCGTGAACAGCCATATTTTTTATTTCCATACAGTAATATTGCCAAATATATCAAAACAGCGAAATATTTGACAGCTATAAGCGACGTTGCCCACTTTCAATATAAACGCTCTTAAAACAAACAACATACCACTCTTGACCCTCTCCACTAGTTTAGCGAGCGCGCTCTGCAGCAGTTGCGCGTGTTGTTGCTTGGTGTGTTCGTGCAACCTCACTACGCGACACTCGGAGGCTCGTTGCAGCAACACTACTCCTGCTTCTGCGGCCGCACCTTCACCTTTACTCTCGCGGAGGATCTCAGTTGCGAGGTACAAGATTGTTGGCAGGATTGAGAGTGCGCCTGTAAAAAATCAAATGGTTTTCATACGGACTGTATTTCTCGAAGGTTTTGCCAATTGTGTAAAGTACACTAACATTTATTATAGCTACAATAAATAATAGATTTTCACGTGAAAAAGCTCATTTGACAAAATACCATAAAGTTGTATTGCTATGTTCCCGTCTTAAAAATATGGGCTTCAGCGAAACCAGCAAATAAAACCTTTTCAACTTTGCCTCTAAAGTGGTAATGTACGACAAGCCCCATGAGTTGTATCCATCAGGATTCCAATAAAACAAAATATGCTTTCGCTCAGTTTTCAAATCACATAATAAAACAAACTTCTACTAATCCGGTAGTTCAGTTTTCTATATGTTATGTACGGTATTCTTGTATCTCATAATATGTGCACTTGTGAGGGTATGTCGAAATACTTAAATAATAAATCAGTCTGCATTGAATCTTGGTGTTTCATTGTCACGAACATAACATTGGCGACGAGGAAATTATTAATTATCCTTTTTTTTACGCGTGTGTGTAAAGTTTAAACATGCCGATAGGAAAAGTCGAAGGTTTCCAAGTGGGAACCCAAAATTGGGACACTTATGTTCGTCGAATTAAACAGTTCATAATATTGAACGACATTGAAGAAAATTTACACGTGGCTACGCTAGTGACGTTGGTCGGTTCGGACTGTTACGACTTAATGTGCGATTTATGTTCACCGGATCAACCAGAGGACAAGACTTTCGATGTGCTCGTTAAACTAGTGAAAGATCATTTGGAACCCGAGAGATCAGAAATAGCCGAAAGGCATATTTTCAGGCAGAGGAAGCAGCAGCAAGGTGAAAGCGTTCGTTCCTATCTACAAGGTTTGAAACATCTGGCTAAAACCTGCAATTTCTGTGCCTCACTGGAGGTAAATCTCCGTGACCAGTTCGTATCGGGGTTGTACAGTGAGGAGATGCGATCCAGGTTATTCGCTGAAAAGAATGTGGACTACAAGCGTGGTGTGGAGTTGGCGATGGCTCTCGAAGCGGCGGAGCGGCACGCAAGCGTGGCGAGCGCCCCGGCTGCTGAGGCCACGAGCGCAGGCTCCAGCGCTGGCGCGAGCGACGGCCTGCACCGCGTCGGGGGCGCGCGCCCGCGCAGCACACGCGCGGCGCCGGCGGCGGCGCCCGAGCGGCGCCCGTGCGCACGATGCGGCAAGCCCGGGCACGTGGAGGGCAGGTGTCGTTACAAGCATTATTCGTGTGATAAGTGCGGTGAAAAAGGACATTTAAAATCAGTGTGTACTCGAAGTGAGAAGGATGGTAATTCCACTAAGAAGATAAACAAAGGTCAGTTCTATCTTGACAATTCTGTTACCGACTCCGATACTGATAACGATTGTAATTTCTATAACATGGGTCACACCAATCATAGTATAAATATGTGTGAGGATGACGGTCCCTATTACATTAAGTTGAATGTTGAAGGTATGTTTTTAAAGTTTGAAGTAGATACGGGAAGTAAGATATCAGCTATATCAAAAAAGTTTTACGACAAGAAATTTTATAAGCTACCGATAATTAGTAAAATATTAACTTTTAAATCTTATACTGGAGACGTTATTCAAACACTCGGATATATATTGGTAACAATTACATACAACAATAAACAACTTTCATTAAAACTATACGTTATTACTAATGGTGGGCCTCCGTTAATGGGGCGCACATGGATAAAACAGTTAAAATTATCAAGTTTCAATGCACTTAATAGCCACCATTATGTATCCGATGAGAATTCGCTGGCGAAAACACTCAAGGATGAATATCCTGAAGTTTTCGCAGAGGGACTGGGTACATTCAAGTCGCAAATACGACTACACCTAAAGGACACGACTCCAGTGTTTGTGAAGGCGCGGCCGTTGCCACTGGCTCTGCGCGCGCGTGTCGAACGGGAACTCGATCGGTTACAGGGGGAAGGAGTGATATACAAAGTGGATAGATCAGATTATGGTACGCCGATAGTGCCTGTAGTCAAATCAAACGGGGATATCCGTATTTGCGGAGACTACAAAGTGACAATCAATCCGCGATTGAAAGACTTTCATTACCCGCTTCCACGGATCGAGGACCTGTTCGCAACATTGGGTGGAGGTGAATTGTTCACTAAGTTGGATTTGTCAAATGCTTTTCAACAATGTTTACTCGATAAAGGTTCAAGGCCGATGACGGCAATCACCACTCACGTCGGTACTTTTGTTTATAATCGTGTGCCGTTTGGTATTAAGTGCATTCCTGAAAATTTTCAGAAAATAATGGAAGAGACTTTGAGTGGCTTGCCGTTTACGGCCGTGTTTGCGGACGATATTTGTATTAGCGGTAAATGTAGGTCATCACATATGTCAAATTTAAAGGCTGTATTGCAGAGATTGAAGGAAAATGGCCTTCGGATTAATTATGGTAAATGCCAATTTTTTAAAGAATCAGTGACTTATTTAGGTTATAGAATTGATAAACAAGGACTACACACTGATGATAAAAAAATTAAAGCGATTGTAGCTGCTCCATCACCTTGTAACATTACGCAGTTAAGGAGTTTTTTAGGACTTGTAAACTTTTATTCAAAGTTTTGCGTAAATTTTAGTGATGTTTTAAAACCGTTATATGATTTGTTAAAAAAAAATGTTAAATGGAATTGGGACGATAAATGTGAAAATGCTTTCACTAGAATTAAAAACGTCTTAAGTAGCTCTCCGGTGCTCGCGCATTATGATCCAAGTTTACAACTTATACTGGCAGTAGACAGCAGCCCATACGGTTTGGGTGCAGTGTTGTTACAACGTTACGATGACGGCAGCGAGCGGCCGCTTTGTTGTGCCTCACGTACCTTAAATCCTGCCGAGTCCAACTATTCACAGTTGGATAAGGAGGCTTTAGCGATTGTATTCGGCGTGACTAAACATCACCAGTATTTATACGGTCGACATTTTATTCTTAGGAGTGATCACCGTGCTTTAAGTTATATACTAGGAGACAATAAAGGCATACCTGTAACTGCTGCAAGCAGAATTCAACGATATGCCGTTAAATTAGCAGCATATGATTTTAAAATTGAATTTGTAAGATCAGAGAGGAATTGTTTTGCCGATGCCCTGTCACGCCTCCCTCTTAGCTCGACTAGAGAACGAGTACGAGATGACGACGAATGTAGCTATCTAAACTTTGTTGAAGAAAACTTTCCACTCAGTTTTAAGCAAATTAAAACAGAGACGGATAAGGATTCCCTTCTTAATAAAATTGTTGGTTACACAATGTTTGGGTGGCCGTTACAGGTTTGCATCGATCAAGAAAAACCTTATTTTAATAGAAAAGACTCATTGCACTTAGATCACGGATGTTTAGTGTGGGGTTACAGGATTGTTATACCTAAAGTATTACAACAATCAATATTGCAAGAAATTCACGAGGGTCATCCGGGTATAGTTAAAATGAAACAGATAGCCCGCAACTATGTGTGGTGGGAAACGTTAGATAGTGATATTGAGCGCATGTGTAGTGAGTGCGCGGCGTGCGTGTCGCAGCGCGCTCAACCTGCGCCAGCGCCATTGCACTCATGGCCCTGGCCCGAAGAACCGTGGTCACGATTAAACGTAGATTTTTTAGGTCCTCTACATAATCGATATTATTTAATAATAGTCGATGCTCATTCTAAGTGGATTGAAGTGGAGCGAGTGAGCACCACTTCAGCAACGGTCGTCATTGATAGTTTCAGAAGGCTTTTTGCTCGTTTTGGCATTCCTAAAAAAGTCATAAGCGATAATGGACCGCCATTTTCGTCAGCGGAATTAGGTACGTATTTTAAGCGTAACGGCATAAAACATTTGCTCGTTGCACCATATCATCCCTCCAGTAACGGAGCCGCCGAGAACGCAGTATGCACTATAAAACGGGTTTTAAAGAAGGCATCACTAGAAAATGTTAATGACAACACTGCTTTAAGTAAGTTCCTGTTTATGTATCGAAATACGGAGCATAGCACCACGGGACGCGAGCCGGCGGTGGCGATGTTCGGGCGCCGACTGCGCGGCAGACTAGACCTACTGCGGCCGGACACGGGCGAGCTGGTACGCGGCGCGCAGCTAGCGCACGAGCAGCGCGCGGCCGCGGCGCGTCCGCCGCTGCGGCAAGCAGACGTCGGGGACGCCGTAATCATGCGGGATTATTCGAAACATAGGCAAAAATGGGCAGAGGGTGTAGTGGTGCGACGGTCAGGGCCAGTTACGTACGCGATTAAAACCAATGACGGACATCTTCATAAACGTCATATTGATCAGTTGTTGACAAAAGGCGTTAGGAAGTTTAGATGTTCTATCACTGGTCCAAGCCCTAGTGCCAATATGAAGTTAGTCGAACTTGAACCTAATGCGTCCATTGAACAAACACAAAGCACTTCATCGTTAGACTCCCCGCAGTCCCCGCCTAATACGTCCTATGAGAGTAAAGGGAAATGCCTGAGGGACGAGTCTACCGAACAAGTAGCCACGGCAGCTAAAAGTTCACCGCCATCTACGTCATCGGCCATCAATGATAATCGTTTACGTCGGAGAGCTGCCATAGATTGTGTCAAGAAGTTAAAGACTATAAAATAACAATCAATAGCAATTTTAAAATCGTGTGTTTAAATATAAGAGACCTTCATTAGTATTTGTGTGTGGTCGTAGGTACTTCTAAGGTTTAAAATTGTAGTAGTACCTATTACATAAGTTTTAAGTATGTTTTCTTTTGGGTATTATTTTTATTAGTAACTAGCATTTTCAAGTGGCTTCGCTCACCTATAACATATAATTATGTATGTATGTGTACCCTTTAATTAACAAACAAGTATAGACTTTACATTATGCATAATAATTATATAATGTAGGAAGGACTTAAAATGTTTTAGAATAATAACTTAGTTACATATCCTTATAGATTAAGAGGGGACAGTGTTATGTACGGTATTCTTGTATCTCATAATATGTGCACTTGTGAGGGTATGTCGAAATACTTAAATAATAAATCAGTCTGCATTGAATCTTGGTGTTTCATTGTCACGAACATAACACTATAGAATTGAAATGGCGTCAAAAAATACTGCGTAACAAAAAACAAGTCTACGATTCAAATAGTTAAGTTTTACTACAACTAATGCCGTTTAACAGACATAAACGAACTCACCTTGAGGACTAGTTAGCGACGGCAATTCTGACATTGCCGACAAACTCTTCACCAACAAAGTATCTCCATGAACGCCCAATCCTTTCGGCACCCCGATGACGCCAACAGCGCCGCCATGTTTCTTTGGAGACAAGGCCGGGAGCCTTCGCACGAGCAGACATAGACAAGCTTCTAAGCACGCAAAGACTACGGACTTGCCGGGAGGTAGGTCGCCTGTGGGACCTCCCTCGCCTAATGTGTGGACTACTTCGAGGACTGATTGGGGTGTGGAGCCGTCTGTAGCTTCGTTTGGTGCTAGTTCTGTGAAAGAAATGGAATGTCACGAATTTTTAGTTTACTCTTTGACGGGAAACCTCTGCTTCGTCGGATACAAAATACGCTTTCTACTGGGACAACCGGTGATACTTAAATCTCGTAAAATTTGTTTCCAGTAGTGATGGATTAATTAGCATCCGCATTCATTGTTAGCATGCGAATGCTCATTTAGAATTTAACAAATGAAATGTAGTTGCGAAATTCCGTGAAGTGCGAAGTGAATTTGTCGCTTCGTACTATATATACTTTACTTTAATATATTTAATTATGTGAATAATCTTAATCACATTAAATATTCAAGTGCTAGCACAAATAAAACGTTATCTGCGAGTAAACTAAACGCACGCTAGGAGACGTCCTAAGGTGAACGCGCTTTTTAATTCGCTTATTAAAAAAATTCGCATACTTCATTATTATCAACTATCGTCATATTAGCAAATAGCCTAGCAATAGCAATAAGCACGCTAAGACTCAAGAATTCACATGCTAATGAAATTAATGCGAAATCTCATTAATTGACATTACTAGTATCCAGTACAATCTTGAATGGTTCAGTGTACGTATATACGCTTTGAACACGTTCATAATCGCGTTATTAGTCTTCAGTTTCAGGGCGATTATTATTCGCCTATACTCCATAGGTTTAGGTAGTTAAATAAAGGTAAACAAAAAAAAACACGTAACGAGATAGCTGTCAAGTAACCGACTAAACGTAATACCTGTCACTTCAGTTGTCATGCTACGTCACAGTTGTACTCTTCAATTTAACAACGTTATAATTCGTTGACGTTAGGCTCTTTATATTAGAAAAATTACAAAATATTATATTGTTATTATAAATCTAACAAAAAAAAAATGAACTCAAGAAGTTACATCTGTGAAGAGTAGTTCAAGAATAAATAATAAAGTTTAACATACATTAATACCCACGGCACGCACCTCTGAATTTTCAGATTCATGTGCGTATTGTATAATTATCACTTGCTTCAAAAACAGTGAAGGAAAACATCGTCAGGAAACCGCCATCCCAGAGATATTTCTCGACGGCATATGAAACTAAGTCAGAAGCCCATGGGCGGCTTTAAAACTCTGAACAGGTTAGTCACTAACCACACGAAAAGAAGACATTAATTAAAGAGGAGACAATTTTTGAACCTCAAAATAAATTTAATTTGCTTTTATTATATTTTTAAACAAGCAAGTGTCGTCTATAAAAACCGTTTTTACGATTTGTTTACCTTTATTTAATTACCTAAACCAATGGATTATAATTTAGCATATTCAAGTGTTATTTCTTTTTCTCCTCTCGTTACTAAACAAAATACTACTTTTGTAGTAAAAAGGCCGACGCACATAAAGTTTTTTTTTTTACTAAAGCATTGAAATGTGAGCTTTAAATCGTCGGACGTACAGTCGAGTTTGTGTTGAGTTTAACTATCTTCTTCTTACCTTTAATCTTAGCCTGCATACTAGCATGTAGTTGCTCCCTGGCGCCATCTATGACTAGTTTCAGCACATCAGCAGCTAGAAGTAAGGCCTCAATGCTCTCCTGGGTGAGGCCTGTTCGGTGAATGATTTGGCACAGCTCAATAGCGAGCGATCTGAGAACGAAACATTAGGATATTGTATTGCATAGTATTTTTTTTATTGTGAGAAGAATTCCCCCTCCAATAACATTGAAACCGAGTTAATCCTTTTTTTTTTTGTTTTTTGTTTACATTTAATTAAATTGACGTAAAATTAATTTCAACAAGGACTTAAATACATACCTGTCTTTCAGTAATCTAGCTCTGTTTTCTGGGGCATCGAGAAGTGTGACCAGAGACAATAGCACAGAGATTATATTC
Organism: Omphaloscelis lunosa; assembly: GCA_916610215.1. Classification (NCBI taxonomy): domain Eukaryota; kingdom Metazoa; phylum Arthropoda; class Insecta; order Lepidoptera; family Noctuidae; genus Omphaloscelis; species Omphaloscelis lunosa. The sequence continues at coordinate 6,923,582 of OU744265.1, read as the reverse complement.
TCGTCGGTCATGTCCCGTTGTGCACAAAGTGCTTCCGTACAAATACCTAGAAGAAGATATTTATTGTTAGATTACATTTAATTTTGGAATTTTATAATAACTTTTTCAGATTTAAAGAGTAAGTGAATAGTTCTTACCGAATAATAGATGGAATCTCTCGTCGACTGGTTCGAAGAATTCAAAGTTGCCATTCTCAGTCTTCGTGGATCTGTTGTCTAATGCACCTTCAGATTTATCTGCTGAAAGATTATGGGGTCATTATTTAAGTACTCTCAACTTTTTGTCCAGAGAAAGGTGAGCATACCGTTATGCAATCATAGACGTACAAAATCACTCCTACACATTATTGTAAGATGTTTTTTCTAATTCAAAAGACATTTTTCTTAGTGCGATGTTAGAGTTCACCTCAAAATTAGTCAGCATTTAACCCAGTTTGGAATATTTTTTTTGAAGTGAAACATTCTTTAGGCGCGTTGGGCATTTTTGAGATGGGATTAAACCATTGATTTCGCGACACTGTGACGACACCAGCTTTTGACCATTCAAAAGACATCAATTCGTTGATTATCGCAGGGCGTAGAGTAAAACACACTAACGCGTTTATTACCGCGGTGCCGATTTTTTTCAAGTTTTCACTTCTGTTACTCCCGAGAACAATTTTTTTTTTAGTTTATCTTCTTTTTGTAGCTCTGACAATAAAAAAATTAAAATTCATTTAATTCAGATAAATTAATTGATACAGTTCGATTAAAATTAAAATATTAAAAATACAATTCAAATTACCCTCTTAACAAAGGATCTCCATAACAGAGAAGAGATCCTATCCGCTAGTCTTCAGAATTCCGTTGCAACCGCCACGCATTCTGCAGATCAGGGATACAGTTTTCTTGCAGATGACGGCATGAAAGCCATCAGTGCGATACAGCACAAACATCCGATGCACTACAGAAGCGAGGCAGCCCTAACATCATCCTGAAGATGTTATTATACTGGACCCACAGGACATCCAGCGGTCTTTTGGTTCTTTTGATCTTCTGGTCTAATGAGCTTCTTATTACCCGTAACGATTATTATAGATACTTCTTACAAAATTGGTTAGTAACAGCACAACTTACCAGCAGCATTATCGGTCTGCGGCTGCGCAATATTAGCGTTGAACCTCAGCGAAGCCGCGTACAGTAGCGAGGGCCAGGCGCGCGCGTAATGTTGCCGGGACGCTTCCGCCGTTTCAGCGGAATAGAACGCGCCGCCGCCGTGTGGGAGCTGGGAGGCGAACTCTGTAGACAACATAATTATGATGAATTGCAATATTGGATGTTTCAAAAGTGCAGGTTCACCCACATTTCGCCAGTTATGTTTTTTTTTTTAAGTCCCATGTAATAGGGGGCGAGCCTATTGCCATCAACCGGGCACAAATCCAGACTCCAGGCTTGCTACTGAAAAATTTCAGATAGAAAAACCCAATAACACTTTGCCCGACTTGGGAATCGAACCCAGGACCTCATGCTCAGCAGTAGCGCTTGCGACCACTATACCAACGAGGCAGTCCATTCCGATGAATTGCAATATTGGATGTTTCAAAAGAAAAAAAATGATGATGTGGATATATTTAGTAACCTGTTCCGCTTAGCTATTTCTAAAGAGTCTTAAAAAGACCCTGGAAGAGAAACACGTGTCGATTTCTTCCAGGGTCTTTTTAAGACTCTTTAGAAATAACTAAGCGGAACAGGTTACTAAATATATCCACATCATCATTTTATAATGGATTTCCGCAAGGTCACGCCTGAATCAATTAACTGTTTCAAAAAGAGGTATTTACTTCTGCAAAAACGTTATTAAGACGAATGGAGAGCAATAGTAGATCCTCATTCCAGATCATTCATTTCCAAAATGGTCTAAATGGAACCCAGGCGTTCATCACCTGCAAGGGGTTCATTTCCGTGGAAAATTTATTGGGGGAGTCTGCGCTGTAAATGGGCTTCTACGAGAACAGATCCTATTCAAGCAGGCCGTCACCAAAATATTGGCTACCCGTAAAAAAGGGGTAACCCACCTAACAAAAAGTATTTAGGTACTTTTGAAATACTGTTTTATAATAGACATTTAAAGAAGAAGGTCCAGAAAATATTTGGAAATTGTCCTCACCAAGACTAGACGACTTGTGTCTTTGGAAAGCTATTTTCACGACTGATTTGGTACCCAGCGAAAGTGATCAGGTAGGGGTCATAATCCCTGGCACCCTGTGGATGCGGAACCCTAAAAGTATTCACACTTACCAGGCGGCAAACTCAAAAGCGCATGATCCTTCAACGCCGCAATCCAATTCTCGCCCAAACTCTCCAACTCAGGTTCGACCAATTTGAGCAGACTCTCCCCTTTGGACTCGAACTCCCCGTACTCCTCATCCTCAGGTGTCTGCGGTTCCGCGTTGTCGATCTGGTTGTTGTTCTGAAGCAATTGGTTGCGCCATTTGGCGAGTTCCGCGCGGTTGTTGAACGGTTTCGTGTCGAGATGCTTGACGTAGCTGCCCGGGGCGCTACCGTTGCTTACCATTGCTACTATGTATACCTGTAAGGTTGAAATTATGAAAACTTACATTTGGTTAGAAAATGATTAAAGTTGTTCTTGAACTTAATTCAAAAATTCTGTTTCTCATTCACATTTCATTTTTTTTTTTTACTTTCTTAAGTACCTAATATGATTATATTTAAATACTGCTCTTTTGTAATATAAAAATTAAATATTTTTATGCTTATGACAGAGTCACAAGCGGATTTAAGGAAATAAGGCTGCGAGCACGAAAACAGCAGCCGAGCGGGGCGACAGACAAGGTACAAAATTGTTCCGTCGCCGCCACCGCTCCTTGCCGCTGGTTTCGTGTCCGCAGACAACAGCAATTTAACTTGCCTCAGCCCATGCCTTCAAAATAGACAACTTCTCCAGTGTTGCCATACTTTCATTGTAAATTAACGTGGTGTTGCCTTTTGTATTTAGTTTATCCAAACTCGAGACTAGCAGTTGGTGAACTCTGAAACGAAAATTATAATTTCCATAAAGTTAATATACTAATAGATAAATCATTAAAGACAAATTGACAGTTTTTTTATAAATATTGTATTAATTTGATCTTTATACACAAGAAATTCACAGCAAAAATGCAACAAGTTATCACTTGCGTGATATATCGTTGACGCGTTATATATGACATTACCATTTGCATTCTATTATCACACGGTTCTAATTAGCGTAGTCATAGCTTTCATAGGCGAACAACCCAAACCTAAAAGCCAATAATAGTTCGAAATACCTTCTAAGATCGTTGATATCTCTAGCGACCCCGCAGCCGATCCAGGCAGAACATACGTCACAGGCGGCCGCCGTCACATGAGACGCTGTGTCTCCTGCAAACGCGGGACGAACCGCGGCGCCTACCTGCATACAATATCACATGTATTAGGGATTTTTCACCAGTTTATTGCCTGAAAATCAAAAATTATCGTGTACTTCTATGGCATCAATTAATGGCACGACAGGGTTAATGGTAATGGGAGAGGCAAATTTCGCGCCCTCACCCTAACCGCCGCAGGAGGAGACGCCCAGGGCGTCGGGAGTCGCGAGGCGATTTCCGGCCACCGTAGGCGCGGGCTTGCGGGCGGTGAGCAATGGGTGGCTCACCGTCCGATAAGGACCAGGCCCGGGTCGACGGCGCGTTGTGTTCCACGCGCGCCTTAAAGAGATGTCAGCAGAATTGAAGGGGTCCACTAGGGCCGATGCCTGCCGGGGGTGCGAAGAAAACCGAAAGGGAGATCGTGGCCCCCGGCAACAGGGCAACCGAAGGAACACGGGTGGGTTTTAGTCAGTAACAGTCTGACACGCCCTCCCGCTCCACCCAGAGCGGGAGAAGTTATTTGATGATTTAAAAAAAAAAAGTGTTAATAATGGGTCATGAAATAGGGTAAACGATTACCGAAAGGAGATTTTCAAAAGTCGTCTCATGTAAACAGTGCGCTCGATACTCATTCAAGTTGAAAAGTCTCGCTATTAAGACAAGACATTGGCTTGCTTGCCCTTCGACGAGCAAAACAAGAAACTGCCCTGTGTGTAAATAGTTCAAATCTCTTCAAAATGTATAGCAACTTTAATTAAAGAAATATTCGGTAAGCTAGACTAACCTGTGCCTGATACTGTTCTAACAGCAGATGTCCAGGGAAGTCAGGTTCTGGCGCCCTAGCGTACTGTTGTATGATCATCTGCAAAGTCTTCAGGCCACATAGCCGGAGCGCGTCAGATTCGCCTGTGGCGCCCACGAATGCCATGCGAACGAGATCTGATAGGTATATGGATAGGTAGTCGCCTGAAAATATAAAGCATTTAAAATGTGCAACCAAAATAGATAGATAGTAAAAGCAAACTCAAACTCAAAGCATTTATTTCAATTAAACCATTTACAGGCACTTTTGAATTGTCAAAGAGTCGGTAAGTTAGTCAGAAAGTTGAAGCTAATTGCCCATTCCAAAACGTAGATCTCTATGGAGAAGAACGGGCAAGAAACTCCAAGGACACTCTTTTAAATATAGATATTACAAAATCCTGGGTACATCATTGTTGTTGCTTCTATATGTGAGAACAATGTACAAAAAATAATCAAAAGCAATTGAAAATATACGATTAAAAATAAGCCCTGGCAGATAAGAGATGACCAGTTTCAACTGACGGCACACGTTCACGAACATGACGCGTGGATCAGCACCATCCAGCTCAACCATTTTGTAGGGAACCGAATGATCCAACACACTCGCCACCATCAGCGAGACATTTAAGTGAGCATGACATTAAGCTTTATCGTACCATCGCCAGCACGCATATCTAACCACTTTGAAAACAAAATCCCGTGCACACGATGACCACTTCTGTTTACCGCACCTTTTTTTTTGTAAGTAAGCGTTATTATAGCGGCAGAGCGCTACAAGCAGGAATAGTCCTTACGGTGTTCAGATATGCGTGTCTGCGACAGTACTGCAAAATTTTTACAACGCTCGTTTACAAAACCATTAATATGCCATGGCGATTTTATCGCTAATAAAGAAAAGTTCATCATTTCCCTATCCTTTTCCCAACTATATCGTATTTAACACGGAGCAACTGCCTATCTGACCTCCACAACCCAGTTACTGACTAATACGAAACCCCCTGGTAAGACTACGGTTGTCAGATTTTCGGGATTCTGATGACCCGTAACGACTGTCAAAGATCCACGAATGACAACCTGGATCAATCAACGGCTTAACGTGCTTTCGGAGGCACGGACTGGTCATGGTATGTAAAGATGGTCACCCATCCAAGGACCAACCGCGGCAAGAGTAGCTTAACCTGATCGATCGACCCTTGCGGCTGTTATTACTTAGACACGAAAACTACGACACTACTACATTACGACATCCAGACAAATGTAATATTTATGTCAAATGGAGCAGATACAATACTTTTCAATTTTTGAAGTGAAAACTTTAGGCGCGTTGGGCATTTTTGAGATGGGACTTAACCACTGGTTTCACGACATCATGACGACACCTCATTTTTGCAAACGCGATTGTGCTCTTTATTTGTACTACGTTACGGATCAATGTTCTATGCAAGTATTTTTACTTTATCAGTTTTGTAAACGCGATTGTGCTCTTTATTTAGATAATTTTACGGACCAATGTTCTATACAAGTATTTTTCTTCCACCAAGGCGATCTTGTTCAAGTTTTCACTTCTGTCAGCACTCCCGGAGTACCATCACTTTTTTTGACGTCTTCCACCTCGCACGAAATGGAAATTTTACGTGGTGAAAAAAATCACCTAACCACAACCTGACCACAAGTCCCTGTATGCCCAATTTTAAGCTAGGCTATCTTTGAAGATATTTCTGTTACTTTTATTGTTGCTTTTATTTTTTGTTTTACAGATGGTAATTTAAAAAAATACATTTACCCTATTCGATAAAGTAAGTTTCCTGTACATACCCTCTGGATTGTTCTGCAGCTTCTCCTTGGCTTTGACGAGATCGAAGTGTGCGCTGTCGCCGGTCGCCTCGCACGCACCCATTATTTTCTGAATGCACTCCATAGCGAACACCTAAGTAGAAATTAATAGATAATAAATCGTTAATAGCTTCGAGAATGTATATTTTCAAGCAGTTTTTTAAGTAAGTATGATAAAACAGGCACCTCCCATGGACATGACTCATGGCTTACCTGGAAGTCTTTAAATAAACTCAGCACGCGTAGCATGACAACCATAGAAACGGGTTTTCAACGGGTTTTGTCGATGGAAGAATAGACAAAATTACAGATTGTAATTGTTTATCTGTCATTTTGTCTATTCGTCCGTCGACAAAACCCGTTTCTATTGTGGTCATGCTAAGCATGCTAGACTGTAAATGTGGTGCTGTCTCACAATCAATGGGACACTTAATATCGAGTCGAGCGTGTCCTGCTGTCTGCACGATGCAGGAGCTGATGGACACTACTGAAGGTGCCAAACTCGTAGCCAAATTCTGGACTGACTCTATTTAGATTGCAATTGACACACTAAGAAGAACCACAAATTATACTTCAAAAGAAAAAGTGCTTTTATCGTAAACATTGTGAAAGCCTAATTGGCATCAATTTTGGAATTAGTGGGAATAACAATCAATCAGTACCCTAATTGCGTAATACAACACAATTACAATTTGTTTCGATTTGAAACAGATTGCTAATCCATTGCTTCATAATTTGGAAAAAAAAAAATCTGCTCAACAACGTAAATAACGCAATGAATGTTGTTGAACTGTCAAAATTAGGCAAACATTTTTATGAAAATAATTTACGCAGTTAGGGTACAGATCTGTTTTTATTAACTTCAAGTAGCTAAAACGCTTGTGTTGAACAGGGAAGAAGAATTTATTAGCATACTTTTATGTGGTGTGTGTGAGACTGCTGCGTCAGTCGAATATATGAGCTTGTACGTATCGGTTCCGTTATTTCATCACCAAGCCCTTTATAACACATACAAAGTCCCCAGAAAAGATTAAGCACGCCCCATCATCATCGTTTCAGCCGAAAGACGTTCAGGACATAGGCCTGCCCCAAGCACCGCCACTTCGACCGGTTCTGTGCTTCCCGCATCCAGCGTATTCCTGCGGCCTTCACCAGGTCATCGGTCCACCTTGTGGGAGGCCTTCCAACGTTACGTCTTCCGGTACGCGGTTGCCACTCCAGAACCTTTCGGTCCCATCGGCCATCTGTTCTGCGAGCAATATGCTCTGCCCATTGCCACTTAATTTTAGCAATTCTTCGGGCAACGGTTACCTTGGTTCTCCTACGAATCACCAAGGCCCCGTAGGACGACCCAGCCCATCCCATCCCTGATGTCCTCCCTCCGGTTGACGCCCTAAGCCGAGGTTCGTACCCCACAGGGGCCCTTAGCGAGCGTTCACCTAGTTTTAATTAGCATAGTTGAATAACCCCTGGCTGGAGGTTTTAAGTGTAGTAGCTAAGATCTCAGAGGTCAGCTACGAGATGCCCTACCAAAAAAAAAACCATAGGACGACTTAATAATTACATACCCTTGTCGGCCATCTTGACTGTACCGCAGGATGTGTAGACGTTTCAGATTCAGCGTGGAACTCAGCTTGATCATCGTCACCTTCCGCGTCGAAGTCTGTCTCTAGATTGTTGCTGTCTTCTGCAAATATAATTTGATTTTCTGATTAGGAATAATCAAATATTGATAGTCTTAAGTCCATTATACGGCACGATTTATTTACGGTACGGCGCGCTAGCCGCACCGTATATGCGCATACGCAGACAGCGCCTTGCCGTAGTGCCGCCGTGTCTGTCAACAAGCTTCACTAGTGATCCACACAACACTAAGAGCGGTTTTGCACTACGTCCAATCCGAATCGGTCTGAAATAGTCATAGTATTAATTGTATGAGAGATTGCACACTAGATCCGAACAGTGTCCGTTCGAATTTAGAACATTCCTAATTCTGATCGGATTCGGATCGGACGTAGTGCGAAACCGCTCTGACAGCCGTCCCTACACACGGCGGATCAACCGTTTTTACGGCAAAACCGTAGTTTTTCACGGCAAGAAAAACGTGTGTGTACTATGGTACCCTAGTGGCACTGATTGGATGTGAGAGATTGTTGATTATTCCGCTATTAATCATTCGAACATCGATGTGAAATAAGTCAATATTATTACTAACACACTTCATTCCTGGAGGCTTTTATCTAGGTATTGAATTCTGTTAACTTATTTTTCTGATTGAGTTTTATTTTTCAATGTTTATATTAATACAACGACACGTTTCGAAGAAGAATAAAGATTATATTATTGTTATGTTCCAACAGATATTATTACCTAATCGAATAGTAAGCACTCTCTTTGCTAATGCCAGCCAGTCTCTCACACTGCGATGCGTAGCCGCGGCTAACAGGCAGCAAGTCAAGGTGTCGCGCGCGTACGACAACGCAGTGGGGTCACGCTCGCTGTCTAAGAACGTGAACAGCGCTCCGGGAAGACCGGTCTCTGTGATGACGACACCTGCGAATAATAATAGAACCATTAAAAACGCACATGAAACTGTATACAAGAGTATTCAGAGTTCAATCAATCTGCCTAGCCTTTTCTCAACAATGTTGGGGTCGGCCAGTATAGCCGGATGCAGCTGAATACCATCATATGCCCAGAAGATGTTGACTATTAGTGCGATTCTGTTCGTGTTCAGAGCCTAGAATGATAGAGAATTAGATTCTAACCTAACCTGTCCGGGTTGCCCCAAGTCCCGAGCTCGCTTCGCTCGCTATTGCAGCCTAAGTTCTCATCCGACTTTAATTCGACACTTAATTTTCGACGTTCAAATATAGTACCCTTATAAAATTATGGATGACGTAACGTCTATTTTTTAAATTTTCATTGAAATAAAATACCGTGGAAATATCACCGTAGAAACAATATTCGTTAAAAAATAACGTTTAATAAGCTTGATAAATAAAAATTGTGATTATAAAATTAATTGAATTGTGTTTCTGTAAAATATGTTTCTTTCAAGTAAATAGGTTTAAAACAATAATATTCAAAATAAAAATACAAAGACCAAATATTATATGAAACATTTTCTGCGAAACGAAATTCTATGAAATTTCTGTCTGCGAAACAAGGGGACACCGAAAAAATCTGTTCAATGATAATTCATTAACAGGTGCCTAACATACCACAATAAGGCTTCGCAGGTACATGGTCTTTGGCCAAGAGCGCGTATTTGCACACTTCAGCGGCCTCCTTCTGCGACAGCTGCCGGAGACAGCAGAGCGCCGCGCGACGTACTGTTAGCTCCGAACTTGAAAGATCGCGCTGAAAATTAATACATTCTGCTTATAGATTTCAAACTCAAACCATTTAATACAATTAAACCATTTACAGGCACTTTTGAATTGTCAAAGAGCCGTTCGAAAACCACTGTTGAATACAGATGGGACACTCCGCATTTTAGGTATGAAGCTACAAGTAAGTAGGTACAGCGGGCTCGATTTGGCGAATTCAGCGGACGTAACGTAGTCAGAAGATATTAGAGTTACGTGGTAGCAAAAAAAGGCAACTTCTAGGTGAATATAACTGCAGGTAATTAGCGCTGTGCGACCTGAATTGCACTTTATTATGTCGTAGCAAGAGTCGCTTTTTATTTCAATGATTTTGCTAAGTATACCATCTGTACTTATCTGTGCCAAAACGTAGATATCTATGTAGAAGAAGGGGCAAGAAACTCCAAGGACACTTGTAAATCAAGATATGCAGTACAAAATCCTGGATACATTATTCTTGTTCCTTCTTTATATAGTTTGGAGCATTAGTAGTGCAGGATATTAATGTATATATTATATATGCATACGTCGTTTTATAATGAACTTACTTGCCAACTATACAGGGTTTTTATTTCAGTAATTGACGAAACTGCAAAGACGTGAGGGGCACCTATAGGTTTCTAATAGCATTGAAATGCTTGGACAAAATTTACAGACCTGACGGGTTACGACGGGTATCAACAAAACAAAAACAAACAAAACCGGCCAAACGTATTAAGATCGAGCAAAAATCGCCTATAATTATTAAGGTTATTTAATTTTTATTATTTTTTGTTATAGCTACACACAACCTGTGATTTTTTTTAATCCCTACCTATTACAGTTCATGAGATACAGCCCGCTGACAGACAGACGGACGGACGGACAGCGGAGACTTAGTAATAGGATTCCGTTTGGCACCCTTCGGGTAAGGAACTTAAATTTTCATTTAAAGTATAAGAAAGAAAGAAAAAAAAGTATTTATTGAAACTCGCACAAGAAATCACAAATTAAACTAAATCACACACATTAAAACATTAATAATATAAAATAAAAAACAATAAAAAAGTAAAATTAAAATAAAAGCAGAAAGCCCTGGACGAGGCCAAAAGGCTCCTATCTCAGCAAATGCTGTGACTTTTAAAAATAAATGTCGCAGCGCTGGTATTCTGATAAGGCCCGAGTAAACAGCTAATCAAGGAGTCAGCGTTGTGGCGAACGTAGTTACTTGAAATTTCGATTTTTTTTTAAATAGTTTTTCTTTACCTGTTGCAATTACATACCGATAGCATCTATGAACATTAGCCAACAAATAAAAAAAACGGCCTGTGCAGAATACAGGAACTTTTTATTACAGAGATATTATACTCACACAGAGATGTGGCACAAGCGTGTGCAGGTTGATGTGATCGGGCGCGAACATCTGCAACTGCTGCAAACAGCCTAAAGCCTCGGATCTTGCGCCTGCGCCGAATTCTCCTAACGCGGCGCACGCACATACGAACCGACCTACTGCTACCACTGTAGGGAAAAAGATTAGGTTATAATATTCACGTGAGCTTACGGTTCAATTAACCCGAAGCTACGCGCATATACATTATGTATCCTTGAAGTAGCCTGCTGCCTAAAGCGCTGCCGTGACTTTGGACGGCGGTGCGCGAATTGAAGAATTGCTACTAAATCCTCGTATTTTTTATTGGAGTTTACTCCTTAAGAAACGGATTTCATATTTAGCCCGCGGTATGAAAATTTTATGAGGAGTAAAATCGAGCGTTAACTAAAAGTGAGGCGTTACGTTCCTTTGTGCAACGTACTTTGCGCACTTTTCACTTCGAGATTATGTATGTGTGTATATACAAAGTATACTCAGCTTACTAATATGCATATAAACCACAAATATAAGTTATTTACTTAAGTAATTGCACCTTTTTATAACAAACATTTACAAATTAACTAAACAAAATTTCCTTATATAAGAATGACCGTATCTTTTTGTTCCGCGGGCCGATTTTCATGAAATAAACGTGACAAATGGTTTTAAGTTCAGACCTTTCATTTAAGACCAAAATTAAAGAAATATCTTTACAAACAAAAAAATTAGTCTTCAAGTTACGTATGTAAATATGACAATTTCAATTTGCAAAAATCGATTATCGGCCAATTACATAATCAACCTATAATTGTCCCACTGCTGGAACACAGGTCTCCTCAAAATGAGAGGGAGTGGGCCGTAATCGCGGGCCAAGTGCGGGTTGGTAACTTATTACAGTCTAACTATTTTTCGAATACAATTGATCAATTATTAGATTTATCGTGTATAATAATTTGAATTCAAAACTAAGTACTTTATTGTTTTGTTTTGATTTCCATGTGAACTATATAGAACTGTAAAACTATTTTCCTATCTGCCTGCGACTTTAACAGCTTTCCTCCCTTTTTTTAAATAAATTATTTTAAGTTAAAAGAGTATTAACAACTCTATATACTTCCAAGTCGATTGAGAGCGTCCGGCCTGCACCAAGTGCAAAGGGCAACTGATAGAAATCCGACGACTGACGAAACACGAGGTTTACCGAGAGACATTAAGAACATATTTGTACTGTGCATTAGTTAAAGATAAAACCGACATATTTGTAGCACTCCGTGAGACGTTGCGACGCGCATCGCGACGCATCATGGCGTACGTATTTTCTTTTCGCGGTCTCAATGTATCTGTACCTTTTCGTCTAGAAAATAATTTATATATTAGTTATTGTTCAGCTAGTTTAAAAAGTGCGCACCTTCGCGAACTGATCCTTAACAGTGGTATGTGTACTTTTTATTTACGAAAAGCTGACTGACAACCATGTACCTTGTAGCTCAGGCCCAACAACAGTAATCAAAGCCGACAACAATCTTCCAATGCTGCGATGTAGATCCTCTTGGAAGGGAGGCGCGCTGAACAGTAGCTTTAAAGCTAAATTAAGGGTAGACTCCACGTGGCCACGGAACATTGGCCCGGAAGCGTCTGCTAACACTGAGAGGGCGTGGAGAGACCATACCTGAGAAAGAAGACCGTGATGAATTATTATGACGTAATTGTCTGTACATTAGTTTGATACGAGATATTTGAATTGCGCTGTTATTTATTATGCGTTAAGGTTTCTTTTTTTTTGTAAGAGGAATTTCTTATGAAACTTTTGCTAAAAGACTGCGTGCACTGGTGTGCATGTTTTTCTTTGTCGATCTAAAAGTAAATTATTTCAATAATTGTAGAGATGACCGTGAGGAAACCGGCATGCCTGAGAGATATTTCTCGACAGCATGTGAAACCAAGTCAGAGGCCCATGGGCAGCATAAAAACTCTGACAACAAGTTAGTCACTAACCACACGAAAAAGAGGAAGACTGTAGAGATTAATTTTAAATTTGATTCCTAACATATTTGGGAAACCGCTTGAAAAAAGGTAGGAACTCCACTAATGCGCTTATTCAATTCTCAGAAGACGCTTGTGAACGTAACATAATTTCTCTAAACACGATATTTCTAACCGGCATCATTAAGGAAGAGGTTTTAAATTTGACTGTCACATGTGTTTTTAATACAACTTACTTGTAATTCAACAGCAGCCGTATCTTGCGCGAGTGCTCTTAACACCGGCAGCGCTGCAGCGCTAGACGTCGCGCCCCTCGCCCGCTGCACAGCGCCTACTGCAGCTGCAGCGGCTGCGCGCACAGACCTGTACATAGAAGATACTTGAATGTACACCAAAAGTGTAACAGGGCTTATATACAGGACTAGCTCGTCCCGCGGTTTCATCCGCATCCAGATGCCAACAGAAACCATATTTTTCCTAGCATAAATCCGGGAATAGTCTAGCCAGAATAGGAATATAGTCTAGTCGGGAATGGATTAGTGCTTTTTTTTTCTGTAGGCATCTCATAGCTGACCTCTGAGGTCATGACTATTTAACCGGTCAATCCTGTGGTTGCCTTAAGCTGCTACACTCAAAGCCTCCAGCCAGGGGCATACAAAACTAAGCTAAAAAGCTAGGTGAACGCTTGCTAAGGGCACCCCCTGTGGAGTACGAGCCTCGGCTTAGGGCGTCACCGGAGGGAGGACATCAAAGATGGGACGGGCTGGATCAAAGTTTTGATCATGATTATTAATCGGGGAACTTAAAGCTACGAGCACAGCTGCATCAACTGCTGGCACCTCGTTTTCGAGCAACGGTCGGGGAGGAGTATCATTTACTTGGGGTCGCGGACGCGATCGCAAAGGACCTCGACGCGAGGTCGGAATGAAATGGTTTAGTGCTACCAGAGATTACCTTTTATAGGGTGGTAGGGACATCGACAAATCGATAAATCTGCCCCCCCTGCGTTGAAGTTTTGCGCAGGTTATTTAAAAACAAATAAATACTGCACTATTGTATGAAACAGCAGTATTTTTTTTGTACCCTACGAAAAATTTCTACGCTAAGGGATTAAGGATCATGTGCTGAATTCATGGTTGCAGTTTGCGCATCGATGCCACCCTGTACAAACAATTAATTAATATATTATGTACAACAATTAATTAATATATTATGTACCTATTGACAGCTGTGCGTGCTAAAGCGATGACTTTCTCAGACAAAGCTTGGCTCTCCGCTTCAGTGATACAGCCGCACAGTCGGCCGGCGCACGACGCGGCCGCGGCGCGGACTGTGGCGCTGTTTGCTGATAGACCGTTCTGGGGAGGTAAAATGATATTTTATACATAGTAGTTTTATAGTGTATCGTTCCTAGGGGTCAACTCACATTTTGTTTATAGAACTTGCGTTATGATCTAAGTTGTATGGCCCTAAATGTCAGTAACAATAAGAATATGTAACGCCTTGCGTCTTATCGATAGTTTACCACCTATACCCTAATTGCGAAACTTATTTCGTAAACAATTTTGCCTAATTTGTTTCATTTTGACAGTTCCACAACATTCATTGCGTTATTTACGTTGTTGAGCAGACTTCTTTTTCCAACTTATGAAGCAATGGATTAGCAATCTGTTTCAAATCGAAACAGATTGTGTTGGATTACGCAATTAGGGTACTGGTCCGTAAGCTCCATAAGTGCGAGCGAGACAGACTAAAATCAATGATTTATGGCCCGTCAACTCAGTTTTTAACGCGGCGACTTTAGTTACAATAATTTTCATTGTTAAGCTCTTGAAAATAAAACTTCTCTTTATTTTATTCGCAAAACCCATTTAGTCAGTCAGTACAAAGGCACAACTAGATTGCGGGCGCTTGACGGTGCTTAATAAGATCGACGCACGTTCATTGATCGACCTTCGATTATGTTTCGAGAACAGGTTGACGTCGATCGATAGTACTCTAGTTACAAGTTAAAAGTTATGCACATCTTTCTCAAAGCTCATCATCATCATCTTTCATCTTTTTCAAATGAAATATGTTTTGACCATTTAGCATGCACCACAAATGACTAAATGCATTCAGCGCTAAACATATTTAAAACATCATTCGGTGTCTTCCAATTCCGGAGATCAAATTAAGGAGATTTTCCAATTTGCCATAAACGCAAATTAATGGACATGTACATTATCCCTATCCTCACATACGGCGCTCAATCCTGGTCTTTGACAATTCAACAGAGGACCGAGCTCGAGGTTTGCCAGCGTGTGATGGGGCGGAGTATCCTTGGAGTTCGACTCACCGACCGGATACGGAACACGATCACCCAAAAAGAAGCCAAACTCAAATGGGCAGGACACGTTTTCCACATGTCGGATGCATTGTGGGCTAAGATCAACACAACATGGGTTCCTGAAAACGCCCAACGGCATCGTGGACGATCCAGGCGAAGATGGCTGGACGAACTTGACGCTTATAGGAGATTGGTACATATGGGCTTAAGATCAATTATTATTTTGTCTCTGTCATTTTCAAACGATTACCAGAAATAGAGTGATGTTTCAAATTCGTTTAGCATTTAGATTTGTGATGAGCTTAGAGTAAATCGATTAAAAACCATGTTAACTTACAATAACAATTTCCGTAGCAATATTCTTCACAGCTTCCTGTCCCAGTGAACTCTTGAGTTCAGCTAAGGTCCTCAAAGCTAGCAGCAAAGCGGTGTATATGTTGACTTGTATAGCTTCTTGACGGGCACCCTTAGACATTTTGATACATTCTGCGAAATGCTCTAACATTTGTTGTCTGTGGAATAATTAAAGGTTATCTTTAGATACGCTGAAATATTTTTAAACTTGTGTTCTAATTTTGTACGTATATAAACTTTTTAACAAACGGGCCACATTTCAAACTTTATTTTTTAAAGTCGATTCTGATGCATCTCAACATCGCTTTAGTACGAAATCTCGTCCAGTGAAACTTATACGGTGTTGAGTGTTGAACATCACTACAGGCATGCAGGCAAACATGATTACCCGACACTGTCATGCAAAATTGCAGCATTATTCGACGATCTAAATCGCCAAGACTGAATGCGCACGCATGTTTACACACTTGAACCAGCACTAAGTCACAAACAACTTCATTTTGGAAAAAGATACCAGCGTATCTTGTATAAGAGCTATTTGAAGGCATTAAAGTAGATGCAAAACACTCACCGATGCTTATTAGCAGCTCTAGAGAATATCTGCGGGAACAGCAAGACCGAGGCGTCGATGACGGCCACCCCGAGCGGCTGCGCGCCCGTGAGCCCGCGGTACAGGCAGCACGGGTCGTGCTCCAGCGCGCCCGAGCCGCTCGCGCTCAGCGGAGAGATCAGCTTCACCGCCAGGCGAGACGATAGACAAATACGAGTTATAAACCACCTCATAATACCACAGACACAGACGCCTCCCGTCATTCCGACCTCGCCGTCGAGGTCCTTTGCGATCGCGACCGCGCCCCCGAGTAAATGATACTCCTCCCCGACCCTTGCTCGATAACGAGGTGCCAGCAGTGGTTTCAGCTGTGCACGTAGCTTCAAATTCCCCGATTAATAATAATGATCAAAACTTTGATCCAGCCCATCCCGTCTTTGATGTCCTCCCTCCGGTGACGCCCTAAGCCGAGGCTCGTACTCCACAGGGGGTGCCCTTAGCGAGCGTTCACCTAGCTTTTTAGCTTAGTTTTGTATGCCCCTGGCTGGAGGCTTTGAGTGTAGCAGCTTAAGGCAACCACAGGATTGACCGGTTAAGTAGTCATGACCTCAGAGGTCAGCTACGAGATGCCCTACAGAAAAAAAAAAAAAAAAAAAAAAAAAAAAAAAAAAAAAAAAAAAAAAAAAAAAAAAAAAAAAAAACCTCATAATACCCCTTTATTGTTTCCAATTTTGGGAAATCAAAAACAAAACTCGTTTATTCAAACTAGGTTGAGAATCAGCATTTTTTTAATGTCAAAATTACATGAAACAGTCCCCCAAAACGCCCGCGCTTAAGGAGGCGCCCAATGGTCTACTAGCGCCACTTGTTTAAAAAAATATTAACTCGTCACTGAGAAGGAGTTATGAATAACGGCTAGTAAGGACCCTCGGTAAGTGTGTCTAGAATTTTCTAATACCTTTTATAAAGTTTTGTATTGAGACACGAACCAACAAATCTCGATCCAAAGAAAAGCGACCACATTCCTCTAGATCGTATTTTGTTGCATCATGCCCAATATGAAACTTTATAAAAGATATTAGAAAATTCTAGACACACTTACCGAGGGTTCTTCCTAGCCGTTATTCATAACTCCTTCTCAATAACGAGAAAATATTTGTTTAAAGGAGTGGCGCTAGTGGATCATTGGGCGCCCTCTTAACGTTTTCTTAGTGCTCTTGCCGGGAAGAAGAAATGGCGCAACTCCCTAGTAACACAGCTATCTGTTCAGTCAGAAGAGCTAACTCCACTCAGGACAGGGACTCAGGCCTTATCTCTATAAGGGTGATATCATACACAGGAGCACTGATCAGCATTTTTCTATATCTCTATCTCTGTCACGTATCATTTGCTAGAGCGAGAAGTCAAACATTCGCATTTATTCAAACCAAAAACGCTTTTGCGTGGACCCTATTATTCTTTTTTGCTGGTCAAATTCTTACCAAGAATACGCTCACAATACCACAATTTTATTATCACACAGAAGACTTATAAAAATAACGAACAATCTGAATAGCCTTTTTTCCCAACTATGTTGGGGTCGGCTTCCGGGTTAACCGGATGCAGCTGAATACCAGTATTTTACATTGAGCGACTATCTGACCTCCACAACCCAGAAACTAAGTACTACGATACCCCTTGGTAAAACTGGTTGTCAGACTTTCGGGCATCTAACGAACCGTAACGACTGTCAAATGTCCACGAATGAAAGCCGGAACCAACGGCTTAACGTGCTTTCCGAGACACGGAGCAGTCCCGGTATGTAAAGATGGTCATCCATCCACGGACCAACCCCGGCAAGCGTAAGTTAACCTGATGGATCGACCCGTGCGGCTGTTATTACTTAGCTACGAGCGCTTCACTGGCTTGTATATCTAATAAATTAGTAAATTACCTGTTCCTCAATTTCAGCGTGATCGGTGTCGTATATCCAGCCTTCTTCGCCCAGCAGGAGGGTGTCACGCGGATGCATCGCGCTTCGAAGAGTACCTGATAATGAAACGGAAAATTGTTATTATTCTTGCAGTAAATTATTGCGGGGCTCTGTCTTGCATAGGGTCGTAGCATAATGCTGAGCGATAGCCGATTTGCGTGGATGTGACGCATGCTTCCCCAACTTTTTCTCATTTATGTATTTAAAACTTTTTTTTTTGCGTCATTTTTACCGCAAATAAACGTTTTTTCTTTCTTTCTTTCTTTCGATGGATCAACTATTCACACAACATTAGGTGAAATGAAATTTACACACACAGATCAGCATTATAGGCTCGCCTCCTATTACATGGGACTTAAACATAACTGGTGAAATGTCGGTGTGCTTTATGTACAGTTCTACTTAACTCTTCGGGGATTACACGCGTGATGTTATGTTTATCAGCATTATCTTGTATCGCTACCTATTTTTTTTTTTCGGAAATGCGATTTACTAGAGAGCGCAAAGACGATGTGCACGTAAAAGTACTGTTGACAACGCAGATTGTATTTTTTTTTTCACAAGGTAAATCTCTGTAAAAGAAATCCTCTCTGTAACGCGGTCTACAGACCATGTAAAACATCATAACCAAATGTACTCGTATCCTACCTGTAGCCACATTAGCGCCACTAGGATCAGCGGAGCCGGCCAGCTCGGCCGCGAGCAGGCGCAGCAGCGGCGCGGGCGGCGGCGCGGCGCCGGCGCCCAGCGCGTGGCACGCCAGGTACACGCGCAGGCGCAGCAGCGCCGCCGGGGCCTTCAGGGCGCCGCCGTACGACCGCACTACGGCGCTCACACTACAGGAAGGACACTGGTTAGCATACCATTTAAAGGGCCAGTTTCTCGAACGAAAACTATAGCAAAATTATTCTCAAGCTCGCAAACTGTAATTGGTTGAATCGTTTATCAATACCCAATCGCAGCACTTTCCGCGCGCTTGTCAATTAAAATTTGTCACATTAATTCCGCAATTATTTTTAGTTTGAGAAACTGACCCTAAGCATAGCTCTATCGTACTATACTTCGAGTACCGTGCTATGCTTGGAGTTTTCCTACGTGACCGAATCAGAAATGTTAAGATCCGAAAATCAAATTATATTTGCAGAAGACAGCAACAATTTAGAGACAGACTTCGACGCGGAAGGTGACGACGATCAAGCTGAGTTCCACGCTGAATCTGAAACGTCGACACATCCTGCGGTACAGTCAAGATGGCCGACAAGGGTATGTAATTATTAAGTCTGCCTATGGGGCCTTGGTGATCCGTAATAGAACCAAGGGAACCGACATAGCCCGAAGAATTGCCAAACTTAAGTGACAGTGGGCAGGGCACATGCTCGCAGAACAGGTGGCCAATGGGGCCGAAAACTTCAGGACCGACCACGTACCGGCAGACGTTGCGTCGAAAGGCCTCTCACAAGAAGGACCAATGATCTTCTGAAGGCCGCAAGAAGCCGCTGGATGCGGAAAGCACAGAAGCGGTCAAAGTGGCGGTGCTTGGGGGAGGCCTATGTCCAGCAATGGATATCTTTCAACTAAAATGGCTATTCTTGGACTTTTAATCCTATTCATTAACTTGACAGTTGGAGGAATACCAGTTTCTGACAGAAAAAAAGGTTAGGAGGAAAAAAAATAATGAGTGAAATCGAACTTAAATACCTTAAACTTACAAACAAATTTTATTCGTTTGTAATATAACTTTAACAATGAGTAATTAACGATTTCATATTTATGAAAAGTCAATCAAACAAAAACAATTGAAGATGTAAATAAAAAAAAATAAGGGTTACATAATACGATTAATTTCAAGTATAATTCACAAACGTAAGTAAGCAACGATAGTTGTTACGTCATTTTACGGAAGTAAAACCAAAACGGAAACTAAGACGAAAACGGAAACTAAGACGAAAACAAAAGGTAGGTAGGTAGGTATATATCAGAAATTTTTAGCTTTTAGCGACACTGATCGCTTGTCATACAACTGTATGAGTCAGGACTAATTTAAGATGCTTCAATGTCTGAACCTCAGATTGTAATAATTACTTTTTATCGATACAAATATGGTATCGACACTATTTTCAAGTGAAGTTCGAATACCCTTGAAACATAATCTAAATACTCGATACTGGAAGCTTTTCAATGAGGTATTATTTGTTCACGAGGTGGCAAATTGTTAAACCGGCTACGTTAAGAACTGAGTCGTCGAGCCATAAATCATTGTTATTAGTCTTTCTCGCTCGCAAAACAAGCAAACTATAGATAAGACGCAAGCCATTGCACATTCTTATTGCTACTAACATTTACGGTCTGACGACTCAGTTCATAACGCGAGTATTTTAAAATTAACACTTACTTAGTCAGAACAGCAATAGCTCCATCTATCGGTTGCGTCAGTCGTTTAGCCGTATCATCGTTGTGGACTAACGAAGGACAATGTATTAGCAGACTGTGTAATGCTGATAGGGCTCCGGCACGACCTTCCAATGTCACCTGGGAAGGAACAACACTTTAGAGCAGTGGTCGGCAAACCGCGGCTCACGAGCCACATGCGGCTCTTTGGCCTATAGCAGGGGTAGCCAACCGGTCGACCGCGATCGCGGAATTTAATCCAGTCGATCGAGCAAAACAAAAAAAAAGTTTATGTACCTAAAGGTATTTTTTAAGTAAAAAAATAGGTAGAACAGACCATGCAACGTAACCACCAACTACTGCGCGCATCGTCTTCTTTCATTTTTCAATCGCTGTTCCATCACGTTATTTATCCTCTCTTCCACGCAGTAGCTCAGACGCAACACTCACACTACTGTATATACTTACTAAGAATAATTTTCAATTTTATGATCTCGTAATAAAATAAATAATACTATGTAGGTAATTGTATACAGTTTCATTCAAAAATTCAAGAAGTATGTAATTGGTAGATCGCGTAGGGTTTCGTCAGTAAACAGTAGATTCTAATAATTTCGAGTCTATTCGAGTCTAACGAAGTTGACAACCCCTTTTTTTTTTGGGTGGGAAATCATCAAATAACTTCTCCCGCTCTGGGCGGAGCGGGAGGGCGTGTCAGACTCTTACTGACTAAAACCCACCCGTGTTCCTTCGGTTGCCCTGTTGCCGGGGGCCACGATCCCCCTTTCGGTTTTCTTCGCACCCCCGGCAGGCATCGGCCCTAGCGGACCCCGTCGATTCTGCTGACATCTCTTTGAGGCGCGCGTGGAACACAACGCGCCGTCGACCCGGGCCTGGTCCTTATCGGACGGTGAGCCACCCATTGCTCACCGCCCGCAAGCCCGCGCCTACGGTGGCCGGAAATCGCCCCGCGATTCCCGACGCCCTGGGCGTCTCCTCCTGCGGCGGTTAGGGGCGTGAGGGCGCGAAATTTGAAGTTTGAAGTTGGCAACCCCTGGCCTATAGAGTGCGGCTCTGTGCAAGTGTTAATGAGTGCGAGCGTAAATATTATATGCGCGAGGGTCGGGGTTTCGGGCGTTAAGCAAGATATCAAGTTTTATTCAAAATTAAAAACAATATTTCAAAGATTTATTTCCGAAGTATTTTCACCAAAAATTAACAGTACATCGGAAATCAGTTACTGTATCTATCTTAATGTTAACTTGTTAATAAGTAATATACCTTCATCATATTTTTATCAGCCGATATGATGATGATAATGAAGGCATCCTACTTCTTAGCAAGTTCATTTTAGGAAGCGTTGTGGAGTGATAGAGGATGGGAGTTTCATACAAACGCTCGTACGTGATAATAGCGTTGTAACACATCTTTCTTTGAAACTTTTGAACTAATAGGTGTCTTGTGCACTATATCTAGGTTTCTATGAAAGCAAAAAATAAAAATTTGTAGAATCAAATTCAGAATACACCTCCAAAAATCTGCACAAATTTTACCTGAACTTTGGCCGTTCATAATGTACTCATAAATTGTAAAAGTAAAGAAAACATCATCATAGAAACCTCGCACATGTAATGGAGACTCTAAATGAGGATCACACAAACTTGTAAGGCTTACACAAAAACAAATATTTCCTGAAACAAGTTTTATGAAATTTCCGCGCACTATTTTTCGTACAATGTTATCGCGTTCTCACTTGCTTGTTAGTAGTTCTCACTTGCGCTGGATGAAACAACAAGCTTTACGACCATGCTCGCGTTGACGGACCGGGAAGGGCCCTCTTAAGAATAGTGTAATAAGACGGCTGTTAGGACACATAGCAATCGTAGTCGTTATAATATTGATATTTGGCTCTATTGACTTATGGGTTTGTCGACTGCTGTAGATAAACATTTTATTGACAATAGTGGACGAGAACAACCTCGGAAAAAAAACTGCAGGGACTTTTTATTGGGATTTTCAAGAAACTACGACATGCAAAACCAAATGGTTCGTATTTTGAGGTTAAAATACTAGAACAGTTTGTGTTTTTAAAATGCGCATAATTCTTGTACCTACATATGTTGAACAAATGAATAAATTACTCATCCACTTATGCACTTTTTTGTTAAAGATCTTGTTTGGTTTTCAGTTACTGAACAGCTAAGTCAGAAAAACGCAAGACCATAAAATTGGCTACAATCACAGATTAATACAATTGGAACACTCCGCAAAAACATTTAAATAAAGAGCGACTCTTGCCACGACACAATAAAGTGCAATTCAGGTCACACAGCACCAATCACATACAATTTACTTGTAATCACATACAATTCTGTGTAAGTAATTGAAAATATTATGTCTCCTTTTTAATTTAGCTTCTAATGAATGTATTGTTGTCTTCTATATAAATGTTTGATGTAAATTGATGGCCTGAAACACAGGTTTTCATAAACCTAGATCAGGCAGGTCTACATTACAATTAGAATAAAATTTTCCTCGATTGTAATTAATGTAAATCATAATTTTACTTTATACTTGAATAAATTTTTTATTTATTATTTATTTATTAATTATATTCACCGAGAAGTGCCTCTCTTTCTATCGCGTGACTCTTAGATCTCCTGACTACGTTACACACACTGAATTGGCCCAGCAAGATGGGCCCGCCGTGTACTTGTAGCTTCATACCTAAACTGCGGAGTGTCCCATCTGTATTCATCTGTGCCACAATATCAAACAATCAACTCTGACATGATCACAAGTGTGCTTTTACTAAATTGCGTTATTATTTCTAAGTATAGTTGAACTAACCTGCCAAGTAAACGCATCTCCTCTGGACTTCTCAGATTCGAGTTCTTTGGCAGAGCGCGGGAAGCTGTTGCGCCATAGAAGTAACATTCTGGGCAGCAATCCACGGACCACGGGCACTCCTATGAAGAATTATTTAGTAAGTAATAGTTTAGTTGAAGAATACTTAAAAACTAAAACTTTTTTTACAAAGAACAGCTTACTTAGACCGCAACCGTACATTCATTCGGTCACCCAAAAAAGCCCGCTATGTTTTTTTTTTAAATTACATATGGACAAAAGAAAAAGAAATACCCTCTGTTTAAAAACAATATATTCATTTTTAGGGGCCATAAATGAGTTTAACTCCATAGTGGGTCTGGTCTGCTTGCCATACAGTTTTTGCTTTCCTTTGCATTTTATTTTTTTGTCACTTACACATAGCACCAATAATCAACTAGCACGTGTACCATGATAACTATATAAACGGGTTTTCTAGAGGTTTTCTCGACGGAAGAATAGACAAAATAACAAACTGTGATTGTTTATCTGTCATTTTGTGTATTCTTCCGTCGACAAAACCCGTTTCTGTTATGGTCATGCTAATCACACAGCCCACATTGGTCCTCGCAGCAGTCAGTCTACTGCTTTGTTCGGCAGACCTCAACAACTGTTCGGTTGCATTGAATGCTACTTTGCTCCGACTAAGTGAGGATAATCGTACTGTATTTCTATTTTCTTAATGTCGCTCGGCAAACTTCGTGTTTCGTCAGTTGTCGGATTTCTATCAGTTGCCCTTTGCACTTGGTGCAGACCGGACGCTCTCAATCGACTTGGAAGTATATAGAGTTGTTAATACTCTTTTAATTTAATGTAATTTATTTTAAAAATGGGAGGAAAGCCGCTAAAGTCGCAGGCAGTACAGATAGGAAAATAGTTTTACAGCTCTTTATAGTTCACACGGAAATCAAAAACAAAACAACAATAAAGTACTTAGTTCTAAATTCAAATTATTATACACGATAAATCTATTAATTGATGAACATGGAAATTAGCATTCGTTTGTATTCGGAAATCCGAAGATACCCGAGGGACATTAAGAAAGAAAATAGAAATACTGTACGATGTTTAATGTAACTGTAGATTACCTATATGATACTCACCTAGTGTACAAATAGCACCAACAATCAACCAGCCCGCGTTTGTTCTGGCAGCAGTTAGTCTACTGCTTTGTCCAGCGGATCTCAAGAGTTGTTCGGCTGCATTGAACGCTACTTTGCCTCGGCCGTGTGGCACGCCCAGAGGAGAGAGGCGTACGGCGCCTAGGATAGCCGCTAGAGCTGCTGAGTAGCCTGGAAGATTGATTAGGGAATTAGTGAATGATCTTTAATATTTTTCGATCCTGCGACTTGATAAGTGATGTGAAATCAAAACGAGGCTTCTCATCATATCCAGAGTGAAGCAAGGAAGCTCGGGATTCATTGATTTTGTTTTGCAGCGCAGTGGAAAACAGGTTCAGTTCATTTTTTTGCGCTTTTTTAGCGCTTGATAAAACATCGTAAACAAAACATGAATGAATTATACACTTAAACCTTCCTTATGAATCCCTCCGTCGATTCGTGAAAACCTTATGAAAATCCGTTCGGTAGTTTTTGAGTTTATCGCGCTCAGACAGACGCGGGGGATTTTGTTTTATAATATGTAGTGACATACTTCATGTTTTCAATGTTGGGGGTTAACAATTATCATATTAGCCTTGCCCACAGAGTACCTTTACATTTGTAACTATGCTGCTTGTCACAAATCTTGATTCTAGAGTCTTTTGGTATTAAGAAAGATGGTTGGATTAAGCCGTTCTACAGAACGTCATATTTAGTCGTTCTACAGATAGTGGTTAAGCAAAGAAGCAAAATAAATATCACCCAAAATAAAGGCAATAACATAGTACCAGAGATATGATGCGGCGTAGGCCTAGCCGCGTCGAGAGCGTCCACACACTTGTCTATGAGCGGCGTGATCTGCGACGGTAGCGCCACGCACACGCAGCGGACGCACCACGCGGCTGCCAAGCGGGCTGCTACACACGGATGTTCTAGTACCTGGAGAAAGGTAGATTGAATTATGTAGGTTTTATTCGTGCTTGTAAAATAGTCTAAGCAATGCCACTAGATACAAATTTCATATCCCCGGAATAAGCAAAGTTGACAATACTACAGATGACGCCATGGTACATCGCGCTAGCAATGTTTACCCATAGAGTTAACATTATAATTTACTATGGGCGACTGCCCAAAATCTCTCCTATCTCGTTGGATCGCAAGAATCCTCTCTTTTCTTTGGAGATTCTTCCAAAGTAGCCATCCAACATGAATTCTTGTCACAATCAGCAACACCGTTAGGGCACAATAGATCGTAAACATATCTCACTTAAGGCTTAATTTGATAGATGGGTAACGCACATTCCTCAGCACTAAGTATAATCGGTCCCTGATAATCCTAATATTATTAATGCAAAAGTGAGTTTGTTTGTTTGTAACGCTTTCACGCTAAAACGGCTGAACGGATTTGGATGAAATTTGGCACATGTAGACCTGGAAATAACAGCTAGTAAAGTAAAGCTTAATTGTCAGTTCAAAGGATAAATTAATACTCACGGTGCAAATAGCATCAAGCATGTTCAGCGATGTATCAGACACGAGGTTCTGCACTGAAGTACCCAGCTGTAGCGCCAGTTCGCCAGCTTCCATCAACGCGCAGACTAGTAAGTGCTGGCTGAATAGTGTTTCCTGAGTAAGAAATAATTTGTTCAGTGTCAATTTTTGAAGTGAAAACTTCTTTAGACGCGTTGGGTATTTTTGAGATGGGACTAAACCAGTAATTTCGCACACCAACTTTTGACCAATAAAAAGACATCAACGCGTTGATTACCGCGGTGCGTGGAGTAAAGACATCAACGCGTTGATTACTGCGGTGCCGATTTTTTTTTCAAGTTTTCACTTCTGTCGGCACTCCCGGAGTGCCACTGTTTTTTTGTGGAAATGGTCTATGGAATTTAGGGTCTACCCTATGCTTGTTGATATCTATTCATTCGCCACCGTATAGGAGGGTAAAGGCTCATTTTCATCAGTCCATAGGGCACGTATGCGGGGTACGGAAGATTTCTGTAACACATGCCACCAGGCCCCAATGCAGGGAACCCTTTTCATTAGTCGATAGGGAACGATAGCGGTATACGCAGAACCTGCACCGCACTTTTAGCAGTTGCTGTGAAGGCTCTTTATCATTGGGTGTGAGTCTCTGCACGCTTTTTAGCCACCGATTAATTTCAGTGGTAGCTACGCCCGCTGCGGTAATTCCCCGCAGACAGTGTATCGACCGCGTTATCGACTTATGTTTTTCATTCGCCACTACCCCGCCTGCGGGGAGTCCCCGCATACCGTATATCGACCGAGTTATCGACTAATGAAAATGAGCCAAAATGTCGAACGCCCTAAAATATTGACCTTTTATTAAACTTGTTTCTGGGACTTTAATGTTACTTGCGCAGTTAGTGCACCTGGCAGAAAACTAAACTTAACCACCACTTATTCCTGTTCCTTACGTTTCCGTAGTCAGAGACTGTTAGTACTAGAAAGCTGTCATTTGGCACGAGTATACGTATTAATCACGCCGACAAAGTGCCTCCCCTACTCGCATAGTGGGAATGTTTTTTTTCTCATCTATCCCATGGTGTGTGGTGTCGTTAGAAAGGTCGTAAAAAAATATTGTGAGTTTGTCGAAACCAGTTTTGGATTGAGGGGTCCGTTTTCGAAATATTAAATTTTCAAATTATTATTTTTGTTAGAGTCAAGTATCCCTCCCGTGTGGTAAAATTCACAGCAGTAGTATATATAACGAAATGAAAAGGAAAACTATCACAGCTAAGTAGGCTCTACAAGCTAACGAGTAATAATCGACCAACTTACATTTGCAGTTGAAAAACAAGTTCTTCCATACATTCCATATGAGAAAACATGTTTTTCAACCACACTGTTAAGTTTGTTCTTGGGATAAATTCATCCCATCTACGGAACCCTTCATTGTGCGTGATCCGACACGCACTTGGCCGGTTTTTTAAATCAGCATGGCGCCTTGTACTAGCTAAACGTACCTGATTACAATCCTTAGCATTCTCCGGGTTGAAGTCAATGCTGTTCATCTGCTTGATAACTATCTGTATGATCTCGCGACACGCCGACGCCTGCGCTTTCTCGCCCAGCATCTTTCCAAGAGTGTTGCGTAGTATAAAGTTGATGCATTTTCTAAGAATAAAGATTTGTTTTTAACTGCCTCTCCAAAATTCAATGGGTGAAACGCAAAACCATCAAAATTATGTTTCATGAAAATTTGGTTAGAATGGAGTTTAAAAGCAATAAAAATTATACTTTATTCTATACCTAGAATACACAGCGTCGACATGGGAGCTAGCTGCCTTGGGGTTGGCCACTAGGTCTAACACGTGGTTGAGGAACGTAGTCATGTTGCGTTCTAACCATACGCCTCCCATATTTTGTACGAACACCACATATGCCTGTGGAGAGAAAAACAGCTCTTAAAACATTTAGTTTTATCGATAACCTGAACACTAACCAGATCTTTTGGTATAAAGCTGAAAATCAGACACAGACACTCATC
This sequence comes from Omphaloscelis lunosa, assembly GCA_916610215.1. NCBI lineage: Eukaryota > Metazoa > Arthropoda > Insecta > Lepidoptera > Noctuidae > Omphaloscelis > Omphaloscelis lunosa. The sequence goes on along the minus strand of OU744265.1, from coordinate 6,895,759 downwards.
AGCTCAAGTTATAAAGTCAACCAACTGCATGTATCGATACATTGACGAAATAAATATTTCTTCGCCAGTATTAGGCTGCCTGTCCACTGGAGTGGAACGAGGCAGCGGAGCGGAGAAATGTGCCAATATTAACCAATAGGAGCGGAGGTCTAAAGTGGAGTTTAGATTCTATTGGTTAATATGCGCACATTTGTCCGCTCCGCTGGCTCGATCCGCTCTAGTGGACAGGCAGCCTTATTGCGATAATATAGATCATGAGCGAAACTTAGGATGCCATCTTTATAATATGCTGAATCTAGCTTTGGTGTGTTTTATTGGCAAAAGTTCAACAAATCCTTCATCTGGATCCTCCAAATTGATTTTGATGTTTCAAAGTCAAAGTCAAAGTCAAAGTCAAAACATTTATTTCAAATAGGCCCATGTATGGCACTTTTGAACGTCAAAATTTACAGAATAATATAATTGATTCTAGTCGCCCCTTCCAAAAGGTAGTTTTCATATGGAGAAGAATGGGCAAGAAACTCCACCGTTACTCTTTTAAAATGTTTTACAATAGTTTGTATAAGTACGTACATTACTTAAATAATTATATGTGAAGACGATGCACCTAGAATAAAATTACTATACCACAATAGGTAAAAAGAATTAAAAATGAAGCAACGACAGATAATTTAATTATATGATAGATACATGGTGCTCACATATTTACAAACATAGTAAAAGTTCGATGACGATTTTCCTAATGTCGAAGTGACAACCAACTAAACCACCAACCAACCACACCAACCAACCAACCAACTAACCAACCAACTACAGTGAAAACCGTTTATAACGACTTCACATAAAACGACGTACCTGTTATTACGACGAAATTTTAAGGTCGCAGCATTTCTGTTTACTTAACATAGTTTTTGGTTATAACGACTATCGTCTATAACAACCGTAATCTGCCGGTCGTTATAAACAGTTTTCACTGTATTTACATTATGGTACGCAATAAAGAATTGAGAATTGACTTTGATGGCTAAGTCAATAGTTGAAATATGGGATATTTTCGGTAACAACCACAGAAATACAGAAACCAATAAATAAAACCAATATTTATAAGTTCACTGTGCGTGGTCCGATACGCACATCTTTCTTCCATTCAGTTGGCCGGTTTTTCTTCCTTCTATGTCCATCCTACTACCTCAAAAGACAGTTATTCATACTCACATGTGTAACGCAAACGCGCACTTCCCGGTTAACTCCGGAGCTGGACTTGATGATCTCTCCCTTGAGGAAGGACGTACCGCCGCGGAGGAACGCGCCCATCAACAAGTTTAGTGCCTCGTCTAGTGATACCACGTTCTTCGGCGGGTCTTTCTTTTGTTGGACTGCAAGTAAAAATTGAATCATTATGGTGGGTAAGGGTGTGTACCCATACCTACCATAATGATTCAATTTTTACTTGATGTGAACGGTAACATGAAATGTATCATACGTTGAAACCATAGACGTAGAAAATGGACCGAGCGTTCCGTATTCAGTTGTGCAGTGAATACAAACCGAAAAGTACGAAAGATACAAAGCGCATGTGCGGCCAAGCCAGCCAGGTGTGCGCAGTCGCAGCGGAAAAGTAGTTGTCTCATTCTATAATTCTGATCGGTTCACATTGGTGGTCATCGAAATTAAATAAAATAAAATTGTTTATTCTGTAAATAGAATCACTTTTACAAGTCATATTAAAAAATATTAAAAATAAGCTAGATGAAACACAGCTAGTTAAACTGCCTATTTCTTTCAAACATATCTGTGCTATTCAAGGGTTATAAATAAAAAAAAATCAGTAGTTATACCTGATTGAGCCCCAACTTTTAATTTGGAATTCAGGTTGGTTACTTCGCCGGCCTGAGTGATCGCTATCAACGCACCAAGCAACTCCGCAATGGCGCATCTGATAAAAGAAACAATAATATCTTATAGTTGTTCCTAGGATACTTCACTTCATTCAACTATTCAGACCTTGATTCAGAACTTCACTATCGTTTATCATTAAAATTGCTTATCTCAAACCTCAAATGTTGGTGTACTATTACTACACCTCTGCCAAACCCTTCGGGAAAGAACGCGTGATGTTATGTGGCTTGGGCATCGTATATTGTTACCAACAAAATAAATTGTCGTTGACTCAGTTTGTTAAGGAAACATTCAAAAGTTCTGAATCTCGGGGCTAAAAGCCAGCTATAAAAAAATTGGACTCGCCCACGAAGAGTTTCGAACCGTATTAAGAACGAACAAAAAAACGCCAAAAAATACACGTTTCTTGTATCGGTACCCCCTTTAATTATTAACTTTTTATTATTTGTTGTTCTAGCGGCAATAGAAATACACAATCTGTGAAAATTTCAAGTGACAACTTACTACGGTTCATGAGATACAGCCCGCTGCCAGACAGACGGACAGCGGAGGCTTAGTAATACAGTTCCGTTTGACACCCTTCGGGTACGGACCCCTAAAAAGCCAGGGCGGATGATACAATAATAAAATCAATCAAACAATCTCACCTTAAAGAATAATCACTGGAATGTGCAGCCCTCAAGCAGGCCGCAGCAATAGCGTCTAAGTCAGCCGGCGTCAACCGCATCAACGGCAACAAATGTCGCAGCGTGTGCGCCGCGGCCGCCCGCACTGCCGTCGCACGCTCCGACACCAGCGCGGCGCGGGCCGCGCGCGACACCTCGCGCACTGCCGCCGGCGCAGCCGTGCCCATACCCACGCAGATCTAACAGAATACAACAATATCATACCGTTTTCGAGAAGCCTCTATAATATCGAATCTTTAATAAGTTTAAACTGCTGTCAAATGACCAAATTTTACAGTCATAAAAAATAATTAAGGCCTTTCGGAAGGCCAAGGAAACGGGAGAAGTGGAAAGTTACTCGAGAGACGTTTGCATAGCAGTGGAACAATTCAGGTTGATAAACAAAAGGCGTTTCGAACTAAATTAAACAGACTACTTTTTAAAAAACGGCGGATGTTTTTTTTTTTTTTTACCTGGTATTGCATGAATTCTACCCTTCTAAAGTTCAAAATGCATAAATAAACTTAAATGAATAATGACATTCATCAACTTCATATAATTGTTTTGATAGTTTTTTTGTATTATTGTTTTGCTGTGGTAGCAACATCATGACAATAGACATTGTGTGTTGAACTAACAAAATTTATTGATAAACAATTGCTATGATTTTATTAGAATATTAATAAATGAATTAGGTCTAATATTCAAACATGAAAAAGTCGGCCAGACGTTACACACGGGTAGGTAGTTGCCAAACTAATAACGTAGCATACAACCTATAATGTTCCCACTGCTGGGACACAGGCTTCCCTCTGTGATAAGGAGTAGGCCGTAATCCACCACGCAGGCCCAATTTGGGTTGGTAGATGTCACTTTGTCTTTGAATTTTTTGTTCTAGGACATGCCGATTTCTTCACGATGTTTCCCTTCACCGTTTTGAGAGCAGTGGTGATGAAATAATTTACACAAAGTTTAAATAATAGTATTATATATAGTGCCTTCCTGGGTTCGAACCTACGACTCGGTAAGTCGCGGCCGTTTCCACTGCTCTGAATTATAAGATAAGCAAAACCAATTTCCATAATGTATTCTTAAAAGTACCACCTTACATACCAAAAAGTACAAACTTAGGTTCCCGTAGATACAAACAAACTTAGGATACAACGCGTAGCAGACGATTATTACGATAAGAGAAAGTATCTCACTGGTCTTTTTGCCATTTACTATAATTTTCTTTACTCGAGACCGATTTACGAAAAACGCGGGTATTTCTGGTAAACGCCCGGGAGTTGTCTAACTTGAGTCAAACCTCCGCAGTAGGGAAGCGCGACCCCTATAGGTCACCTTCGTCAAACGCACGCCTTGTAAGCGCCAATAGCAGATTCTTATTGAGTAAATAGCAAATTCAGCTAATCGCAGATTCGATCCTTAATCCAACTAAACCTAAATGTTTAGGGAAGCTGAGCCTTATGTCTTAGCTTTTTAAAAACAAACCTTTTCAAGAGTATTCATAATCTCGAGCCGTGTTTGCGACTCAGCGTTCTTCAAGGACTTGACTAGGGTTGACACAGTCTCCTCATAAGATCTCCCCATCATCCTGCCGAGTTTCTCGTACATACTCCCCAAGCAACATATGGCAGCCCTGAAAAAAAGTAGGTATGTTTGCAAAATAGAAAGGGTAGGTAAATTATATCTGATATGAAGCGACTTGACGTAGACGCTGAAGTCAAGGTCGCTCAGCGCGCTATGGAGCGGGCTATGCTCGGAGTCTCTTTGAAGGATAAAATCAGGAATTAAATTATCCGGGAAAGAACCGGAGTTACCGACATGGCTGCGTTCAGAGTTACGCTGTCATCGATATGAGCGTGCTAACACCCGTACCGCATTAGCGTGAGCGCGATGCCCTAAATTAATATCACCGTGAGCACTGTCAAAAATGACAGTTGTGCTGTTTTGTTTAGGCATTTTCGAAATTGTGCTTTTGCCTACAGTCACCACCTTACCAAAGAAGAAGAAATTTGTGGTGTATACTCAAAGAAATACTGAATCCAACCACCTTATGCAAGGTTTGGGGTTATGTTATAAGTTTCGACGTTGAGCGAGCAGTGTGAGCGCGTTCACGAGCGTTCCGAATTTTTAACTCAAACTCAAACTCAAAAACTCAAAGCATTTATTTCAATTAAACCATTTACAGGCACTTTTGAACTGTCAAAGAGTCGGTCAGTTAGTCAGAAAGTTGAAGCTAATTGCCCATTCCAAAACGTAGATCTCTATGGAGAAGAACGGGCAAGAAACTCCAAGGACACTCTTTTAAATATAGATATTACAAAATCCTGGGTACATCATTCTTGTTGCTTCTATATGTGAGAACAATGTAAAAAAAATAATCAAAAGCAATTGAAAATATAAGATTAAAAATAAGCCCTGGCAGATAAGAGATGACCACTTTCAACTGACGGCGCCCGTTCACGAACATGACGCGTGGATCAGCACCATCCAGCTCAACCATTTTGTAGGGAACCGAATGATCCAACACACTCGCCACCATCAGCGAGACATTTAAGTGAGCATGACATATTCTCAACTGCCATGCTATTTCAAGTCAACATACATCTTAATAAGCTAATAAACGGCTCCATGGTCTCACATTTACAAAAATAAAAATGCTTCTAAATTATACAAAACTATAGTTTGCAATGTATCTAAAAAAATAAAAGAATTTAACCACCGAAAAGAAAGAAAACCATTACTTAATTGGAGCATTCAACAATTAAGTTGGTAAAACAAAAATGAACATTAAGTTCCTAATGTCAAAATATTTTTTTTTTTTTTAAAGGGGAAGCAACTCTTCCAAATATTAAAATTTTAACTAGTGAGCCCAAGCGGCTGTGGAGCAGGACCAGCATTAAGCCAAGCATTTTTATCTACGATATAATCATCTAACTTATAATATGCTTGTCTACATAGTGTGCGTTTAATGCATGTTTTAAATTTCTTCTCATTTAGTTGAAGAATATCAAGTGGTATTTTATTATAACATTTTACACAGTACCCCATAAAAGAAGTGTGTACTTTAGACAATCTAAAACGTGGTTGATCTAATTTGTTCCTATTTCTAGTGTTAAAATTATGCCTGTCGCTTATCTTACTAAAAAGATGGAGATTTTTTCGAACATACATAATGTTCTCATATATATACTGACAAGGTACCGTCATGATGTTAATTTTCTTAAACAGTTCCCTTAGAGACTCGCGTCTGCGGAGGTTGTAGATGGCTCTGACGGCCCTCTTTTGCAGAATAAAGATAGAATCAATATCTGCAGCCCGTCCCCACAGCAAAATACCGTAAGACATGATGCTATGAAAGTAACTAAAATAGACCAGTCTCGCGGAATCTACGTCTGTTAGTTGGCGGATTTTCCAAACAGCGTAAGCGGCTGAACTTAGCCGCCCTGCAAGTGATGTTAAGTGAGGACCCCACTGTAGTTTAGAGTCAAGCGTTATCCCCAGGAAAACAGTCTTTTCGACGAATTCTAGTGTCTCCTTATTCAATACAACGTGACATTCACTACTTCTAACATTCGGTAACGCGAATCTTATGCATTTAGTTTTCTTCTCATTTAATACCAAATTATTTACAGTAAACCAATTATGGACCTTAAGCATAGCGTTATTTACGTCGTCAAGCTCCTGTGCATGTCTGTTTACTTTAAAAATGAGTGATGTATCATCAGCAAATAACACCATTTGTGGTCGGGTTTTCAGTAAATTAGGTAAATCATTTATGTATACTAAAAATAGGAATGGACCCAATATCGAGCCCTGTGGAACACCCATTTTGACTTTTAAACCCAATGAATTTACACCGTTTATTTGAACTTGCTGCAGTCTATCATTCAAATATGATTTTACTAAGCTCAGCGCAAGTTTATCTAGTCCGTAATGTTCAAGTTTCAAGAACAGCAACAGCTCTGAGCTGTCATAATCGTGGTATCTAAATCGGTACGCAAAGTATCGATGTGAGCGCTATGAGCGATTAAGATGTAACTCGGAATGCGGACATATAGTTAGCACAGTAAGCAAACTGTAGTGGCAATGGTTGGCCATGTTTTTCGAAGGACCAATGGCCGGTGCAGCAGACTAGTCCTGGAGTGGAGACCTGGTGTGGGACGCCCCCCAGCTAGATAGATCGACGACCTTAAGAAGGTGGCTGGGCCTAGCCTATGTCCAGCAGTGGACTACGATAGGCTGAGTTGATTGATGGAACTGCCTCGTTATTCTAGCGCTCGTAAACGCAACGCCTAAACGTCGGTCATAAGTTACATCAGGCTGTGTTATTGGATGTTCTATTAGCAAATAGTAGTAACACAGATCCTAGATTCTTGCCTAGTTCATAGCAAAATGCTTACATAATTACATACTATAACATTCTCTGCTTATACCTACCCCTTTATTGAATACAGGCATTATGTTACGCATGGAACTAACATAATGCGATTATTAATATAATCTGTAATAAGCTCATTATGTGGTTGGCGTAGTATGTAATGCACAATGAGATCCGCTGGGCATTAAACAAGATAATAGGCTTATATTGAAAATATGCGTAAAATCATAATGAATATTTTGTTTTATGATTTCTCATCAGTATACGTAAATATTCATCCCCAACTATGGAACCCTGCAATGTGGGTCCGACACGCACTTGGCCGCTTTTTTACTAGTATTTTGTTTAGTTTACATTTTTATTTTATTTTTTTTCCTCAAAACAGGCTATTTTACAAATGAGCCACACAACGAAAACCTCTCAGGGTGTAAAAGTAACTGCACTCCATTAAGACCTTAAAGATATGGTGGTTATACTAACAATGGTAAGATCCTTTTTCGTTTTTGACAAAAGTTAACAATGCTTCGAAATCTAATAAGGCATTTTAAGGTTACCCAAATTCAGTAGTTTGTTGCATATCCAGCTTTTAAATTGACTCTTGCCTACATACTTGTTTGCTGTGCACTAGCAAATATTGTGCAAAAAAGTAGCTGTTTTATTACTGACACACTTATTACATATACTACACAGTTATTACATATACTATTCATACCTATTGAGATTATATAACACTGCTTTGTTCATGTATGTACTAGCGGTGACCTTTTGCTTGGCATTTAGAAATACTTTGTAAACTATGGGACAATTAGGTTAGCCCCATGGGACATTAAATTGGGTGAGGGGTGACATTAAGTGGACTCAATATGGAGCATCTATGTTTTGAAGTAGTTTAAAAGTGTAGTATATAAAAAAGTATTTTTGTTTTATTTTATTAATTAATCAAAAGTTTTGCTGTTTCGTAAGTGCATTGATAGACTCATTATCTAGAGAGAGGAGCTCGTAGCTAAGTAATAACAGCCGCACGATTCGATCCATCAGGTTAAGGTACGCTTGCCCGGGTTGGTCCGTGGATGGGTGACCATCTTTACATACCATGACTCCTCTGTATCTCGGAAAGCACGTTAAGCCGTTGGTTCCGGCTGTTATTCCTTTGACAGTCGTTACGGTTCGTCAGAAGCCCGAAAGTCTGACAACCAGTCTTACCAAGGGTATCATATTACCCAGTTACTGGGTTGTGGAAGTCAGATAGGCAGTCGCTCTATGTAGAATACTGATAGTCAGCTGCATCTGGTTAGACTGGGAGCCGACCCCAACATAGTTGGGGAAAGGCTAGGCAGATTGATTGATCTAGAGAGTCAATTCATAAGCCACACATTTGTTTTGTGCAGGAATCAAAACCATCCTTTTTTTTCATGGTTTTTCTTTTCTCATTTCCTCTCTTTTTTTGTTTCTCATTTATGTTTCGAGTTATCCTCATAGCATTGAAGACATAATACAATGATACTCCAGTATGACTAGAATTCAAACAAAAATTTGTACTCACAGTCTTGTCGGCAAATAGGAAGGCGAATCATCTTTAACCTTGATGATGTCATTACACTTGTTTACAGTATCAAAGAGCAGGAAGGTGTCCCCAACAGAGAACAATGTGGCCAGGTTTCTGGCTAACAACCTCCTTGCTGGGCAACCGAGGTTCTCACGTAGGAGGTTCACTAGCTGGGCCACTAGTTTTTGCTGGCAGCTTTTTATGTCTGACTGTTGACAAAAAAAAAATTCAACAGAAGATACAGCTGCTTCATTAAACATTGTTTATATTTATTTTTATAACATATCAGAAACTCAACTTTACCTATTAAAAATTCAAGTCAATTAGATTTCATCGCTCAATCAAAATAAATTATTGTTATAATAATTATAATATTTAAAATAATTCTATTACCTACAGAAAGCTACGTATTTTATCAGCTTCCGCGCAAACGAAGTCGCGGGCAGAAGCTGGTTATTTATAAATAACTAATGCATTAAACAATAATATTTACCTTATGTGCAGCCACAAGCACTTTGTCAAGAAACCGGAGCCATTCAAATATAAAGTGTGGCTTCTTATCATCCGGCAGCTGTTGCAGGGCAGACTCGTTCAGAGTCAGGGAATGGGACACCTCCATTTTTCTATAAAAATATTGGAAAATATAGGTCTCTAGAAGTAAACTCCGGTTGTCGAGAGAATGCGTTCCTGACACCTCTCAGTTTGAAAAATTATGAACAAATACAGTATAATCTCATAAAACACATATTCTTTTGTACTCATCTGGCAGCACGTGTAGCATGACCACCGTAGAAAAGGGTTTCGTTGATGGAAGAATAGACAGACTATGAATGTTTATTTGTCATTTTGTCTATTCTTCCGTCGACAAAACCTGTTTCTACGGTGTTCATGCTATGCGTGCAGGTGTCAGAAACGCATTCTCACGGCGACTGGAATATAGTATTAAGTTCACATCGTAAAAGTTTGTAGAATAGATAGATAGATAAATTACTCTTTATAATGTACACCATATAAACTACACATGTAAATGTAGAAATTTTATATAGGGTGACATGATGGGCAGTCATTGCTAAAAACGTTATTTTCAAAGCAACCTTTGGATGGACCCTTCTCCCAGCAGAAGGAGAGGCATTACTGCAGGTAGTTTCTGGGTACACTATTTACATAAGCGTAAAAATAATAATATAAGCCTTTATTTCGACAGGTATACAAAAAATAGTACATTAGTTGGTTATATTTCTTTGTTTAGTTAAATACAATATTAGAGTTTTGACAAATATCACTTTGAATTAATTAACTGCCCCGACATGCATGTCTATATCCCGCATAGACAAAGGCCTCCTCCAAATGCCTCCACTTCTCCCTATCCCCAGCGATTCTTGTCCATGCAGTGCCTACTACAGCCCTAATGTCATTTACATAAGTATACAATAAATAAATACGTACACACAACATACACCTATAATACAAAATTTGATATAATAGTTAGAAAAATAAATATTTATTTGCAGGACGTAGTATGTCCATGCATGTTACCAATGTTTTTGAGTAATTGACGCATCTCACTTTCAGAAGGCATGTGGAATTTATTTACTTGGTTTGGTAGTAAATTTACAAGATATGATTATGTTTTACATCAAAATTCACAGACTGTATAGAAGCAATTTTCAACCAGTCAATTTAAATAAACAGAAAAGAATATTTGGGCTTACAAGAAAGAAAGTCAGAACCTTATTACCGATTCTCTATCCATAAGCCATAATCAGCCTATAATGTTCCCACTGATGGGACAGACGCCTCCTCTCCGTGAGAGGCAGTGAGCCATAATCCACCATGTGGGCCCAGTGCGGGTTGGTAGATATCATATGTCTTTTGAATTTTTGGTTCTTTGACATGCTGGTTCCTCATGATGTTTTCCTTCACTGTTTTGAGAGCAGTGGTGTTAAAATAATTTACACAAGGTAAAGCGCCTGTCTGGGTTCGAACCTACGACCATTACCACTGGGCCACCACTGCTCACCTGATTCTCTATATAGGATACTAATTTATAAGATCTAGTCTTTACTCATGTAATGTTTACTCATGACCTGTCACAATAAACCTAGTTTCACAAACTAACTCTTTTAATGCGTGCGAAAACAGAATAACGAGCGTAGCCCCGATGCGCTTACACAGTGGAGTTTGTTTATTATAGTTAATTATACTCAGCAATGGCGTCAACGTGATGAATCAACCCGAGACTGATAATATTACACAGAAATTAGCACAGGGTCATACGGGACTGGTGAGGATGAAATATAACACGTTTAATTACGAACAGATATAATTAAAATGTTACAAACCAATAAACGTAGGTAGGAAGTCGTAGAAAACACAACTTTCACATAATAAAATTACGAAAATGGTGAAGCAGTACAGCGTCAAATCACTATTGAGTAGCTTAGAATTATAACTTTTAAACAGTCACAGTGTTTACGACACTAGACTAGTAAAATATTAAATAAAAATACACAAAATCTACTGATCGCTCAAATACAATACAGCAGGCAACTTCAGGCAAGTGACAGTGGGTGACAGTCGACAGCAATCGACCGACAAGTCAGTGACAGCTTTAAGTTTTATTATCTATCTACTAAATGCAGAATGTCACAAAAGTTGATTGCGTTTTCCGATTAGAGTGGCGATGGCGAAGCAGGGAAGAATACGGTTTTTAAATTATCGGTACACACGCTCTCACTAGAATTGCCACCTCTTGTTAATCAAAATCCGAGAGAAAAAAGAAAAGTATTTTCTTTTTTTGTCTTTTTTTATGTTTATATTGTCCATTTGAACGTACAGACTTCAAATATCTGGTCTTGAGATAACTTAAAAAAATCCTTTACAATCCATTTTAATCGAAAAAGTTTGGATTTCTGCCTGGACATGTTCGTCATTTCAGCGGGTTCTTTCTTTTGTCCATAATATCGCATACTATATTAATAAAAACACGCTCGCAGGCGTAGACGTAGCTTCGGGAGTTGGCGACTGCATTGGTCAGTAGCGTACTGTCGTGCGCAGTCGTACGATTTTCGCCACTGTCTAAGGAAAAAGAAAGAAAGAAAGCAAAATACGTTTATTTGCGGTAAACATGACGCAAAGAAAGGACACAAAACAAAAAAGAACAAGTTGGGGTAAAATATGCGTCACATTCACGAAAAACAGCTATATCACTCAGTATAATGCTGCGTCCCTAAGCGAGATAGAACCCCATCGCTGGTTTTCAATGACAGCCGGCGTTAACGTTATGACGTAGACCGGTGCAGCATACAATGAGATATAAATAAGATATAAAAATATACAATAATTCTACATATTGTCTGTCAGTTATTACGCTAGCGCGCGTGAATTTTAAATTCCGGGAGAGTGGAGAACCCTAGCTGTCACACGCAGTGACTTACTCACCGGTGACTCACTGCTGTTTGTGTTGATTTTGCTACCCTTCTCTACTAGCTAAACCATTGTTTTTGAATACGTGGAAAGTATTTACTATAGTAGTACTGTGTATGGTAATAAGTGTTGAAACTGTCTAAAACTATCAGTAGTCAGAGAGGATCGAGCGGCACATAAGCGTGTATATATATAATATTATAATATTGTTGGTTCCCTTATTAAAAAGATTATGGTTAAATGTTTCTATGTGACTTAAAAGTTTGTGGAACAACCGCAGAAAAAACGTCGTTTGTCTTTTTTTTTTTGAAAGAATTTCTCTAACAGGGCTTGTGGTTCTGTGTAAGTTGACGGGTAGAAATCGTCACGTAACGAAAAAGTGCTAGGGCCGAAAAAGTTAGTTTTAAGATAAGGTTTTTAATAAATTTACTTTGAAAATATAATTAAAATACTCAATATACAGCGAAAGGAACTATGTTCCAACCGGGTGTCCCACGATACATACCGACTTTTTATGAAATACAAACTTATTTTTGTGATCGACAAAAACTAATACAGGATTGTCATTCGGGAGCGGCTTGACCTCGCTGAGGGTAGGTTTTAGCAAAGTAAACAATAAAAAAGCACGTAACATTTTACAAGCATCCTCGGATTACTTTTCCCAAATTTTTCAATGATTTCCTTAGGTTACAGACTACCAGATATATCTCGGTGAATATACATGGCGGCCAAACCGGGCAATATGAGGACAAAATTCGTCACGAAAACAAAACATCTTAGAAAAAAACATGAAAATGTACTAAGTAATTATTAAGTAAATGATAATTGATGACAGTTGTACATTAGGTAGTGCAATACATACAAAAAAGTTTAAGTAGAGTAATATTAAGTTCACATTGAGATTTGTCACAGAAGAACTTTGGGGGGGCTTGAGCCCCCTAGTCCCCCCTGGATCCGCTACAGGTATGGTTTGACATGCACTTGGCCGGTTTTCCTTTGAATGATATGTACGCCAATGTAATGCATACATACTTTTTTTTTTTTTTTTGAACGGGCATCTCGCAGTTTTGACCACTAAGGTCTTGGCTGCTTAACCGGACTTTCCTGTGGGTGCCTTAAGCTGCTACACTCAAAGCCTCCAGCCAGGGGCAAAATACTAAGCTAAATTAAAACTAGGCGAACGCTCGCTAAGGGCACCCCCTGTGGGGTACGAACCTCGGCTTAGGGCGTCGCTGAGGGGAGGACAGCAAGAAGGGACAGGCTGGATCAAAATTGGTTTATATCATGATTATTAAGCGGGGTAGTTTTAAAGCTACGTGCTCAGCGGCAACAACTTGCTGGCACCTCGTTTTCGAGCAAGGGTCGGGGAGGAGTATCAATTAATCAGGGACACGGTCGCGATCGCAAAGGACCTCGGCGGCGAGGTCGGAATGACGGGAGGCGTCTGTTTTTGTATATTGTACTGGTGGCCCTATTCTGCTCTTGGAGGAGTGTGATGGGATCATCAGGGTCGGAAAGTACATGCCGCGGACGGCGGATCTGACTAATTCTAGAAGGGACATAATTGGCTGTGCATACATACTATTTTAATAACGTTATATTATTGTAAGATCATTTAGAATTTTAGTGAATAATTGTTTATACAAATGTTAGTTGATTGCTGTGTCAAGAACTCATGTACTCATTAATCTATTAGTTTTAAATGTTCTTAATTACTTTTTCGTTAGTTCTGAGATAATCTCTTAATATGAATTTTACTAGTAGTTGATTTATATATTCTTGTTGGATCGTTTTATTCTTGGCCCCAAAATGATGTTATGTGTCGGTGTACCTAGTAAAATAAATAATAATAACAATAATAAAACCGTCACTAGCGTTAGTAGTACTCGAGTGTGAAAACACCTTTATGTTTTTAATTCTCATTGCCTTCTTTTGACTCTTTGGCCTGCTTTTTAGTAATCTGTGCCTGCTTTGCTTTGCCTGTCAAACTGAACGTCACGTCAATGTCGTCGATTGTCCGACGCTTTCGAGAAATAGTTATTAGTTAGAATTATAATCTCGTTAACAAAGTATTAAAGTTTCTACCCGTTATAGCAAATAATAAATTAACACATGGTTCTGTGAACTTTTTAACTATATCACAAAAATACAATGAATTTAACCTTACACGTAGCCTACGTGTATTGTAAGAAGCCAGTGCTAAAGCATTAGAACAATATCAATGATTAACATGAGTGCCCAGCAGAGCCCGGCGAACATGCAGTCCGTGGACAGGGAAAAGATATTTACGTGGATCCTGGAGTTGTGCAATCCTGAGACGCGAGAAAATGCGTTACTGGAACTGAGTAAGAAGCGCGAGAATGTGCCAGACCTAGCGCCCATGTTGTGGCACAGTTTCGGCACTATCGCCGCGCTGCTGCAGGAGATCACCAACATTTACGTGGCCATGATTCCGCCGACGCTCACGGCTCACCAGAGCAACCGCGTCTGCAACGCGCTGGCGCTCATGCAATGCGTCGCTTCACACCCCGAGACCCGTTCGGCCTTCCTACAAGCACACGTACCGCTATTCCTTTATCCTTTCCTCCACACTGTTTCCAAAACACGTCCATTCGAATACCTACGCCTTACAAGCCTCGGAGTCATTGGAGCATTAGTCAAAACAGATGAACAGGAAGTCATAACATTTCTGTTGACCACTGAAATAATACCGCTGTGTCTACGTATCATGGAGAACGGATCTGAACTATCCAAGACTGTTGCCACATTTATTTTACAGAAGATATTGCTAGATGACAGTGGACTTTGCTATATTTGCCAGACATATGACAGATTCTCTCACGTAGCTATGATATTAGGAAAAATGGTATTATCACTGGCCAAAGACCCGTCTGCACGCTTGTTGAAGCATGTTGTGAGATGCTACTTACGCCTGTCTGACAATGCAAGAGCTAGAGAGGCATTAAGACAATGCCTGCCAGATCAATTGAGGGATTCCACATTTGCAGCATGTCTCCAGGAGGATAATTCAACCAAACACTGGTTGGCTCAACTGATAAAAAATTTAGAAGCTCAGCCACCGCCGGCCAGTCCGGCGCAACAGAACATGTGAGCCTTGACTTTCTGACACATGCCCACTATGGACAATATACAATAAGTAGTGCAGTTTTATACACTAATTAAATAATATGTAGCTAGCATAATTACACATCACTGCTTCGTAAAATTATTGATGGTAAAGTGTATATTTTATTGCAGAGATGTTGAGCCTCAATAAAGGCTTGGACGATGATGAATCGTAATGTTAAGATTTGATGCACGAGTGTGGATGTTGTTTTCTAAAACAAGCTTATTCAAAGAGCTTGAATAGACTGAATAGAGAATCACATGCTCTGCTCTTGTATTTCTCATTACGTATTACATTAGGTCCTTAAGGAAATTCTGGAAATTTCATTAAGGATGTATAATATTTTATTTGATTTTATAGTATGATAAGGAATACTATAAGTGCTACTTTTTGTTATTGTTTATAGTGGGCCTGTGAGCCTTTTCATAATTCCCAGATCAAATCTGTGTTTATATCAGATATTCTACAGATTTGGACTGTTAAAATAATTTGTTTACTGACATATCCCAATTCCAATGATATTTTGAAATAAATTCATGAATGTACTGAAAAAAAATTGCCTTTTTAAATGTTATTATGTATTTGTCTCTTACACGTTATTGTATTATTTTTTAGGTACAAAACAAGGTAAAATTTCAAGGAATGCACTAATTTTGTATGCAGTCGTAGTGGACTAGGAATAAACTTTTTATCATTTCAATTAATTTGTTTTCTTTTATATCTTCCTCATTATAGATATGAGAGGCCTATTTAAAGCAGTGTCTACTATCCACCAAGTACCAGCTCATAACAACATAAGTCGCAACCAAACAAAATCTAATGCGCCAATTCCATCAGAGCTTTCGTGCCTTCACATCTATCGAACTGCCGAAGATTTTCCTCGCATTGAAGCTGTGCTAGCGCGCTAGTAACACAGCCTCAATGTATCACGTAGGTACTTCACGGGATTTGATTGAATCGACACCGTCGCGTGACGTCGCGTTAGGGCGGCGTACAAAAGCACAAATATCGGCAAGTATTTGAGTTTTAAGAATTATGAGTCGCAGGTTTGAATCCCACGTAAAGGTAATATTTAAGTTAGGTACCCAGATTCTTAACACTGAAGGACACTAAACGCCCCCAGACGTAGAAACAATAAAACTTCTATTGTGTCCTTCAACCGATTAAGATAGGTATCTAGTTATTCTGAAAAGAAATTTGAATCGACTATAGTAATACACACAGAATGTGTACCACTATGGCCAACAACAAAATAATAAACGCGTTTTTTACTAAAGCTACAGGTCGTGCCATTAAAGATGAGACTTGACGCACCACGTGGTTTGACTTGCGCAGTAGACGATTTATGGGTCTCTTTAGCGGTATGAGGTCCCCGCTGGGGCGTCATCGGGGCGGGGGAAAGAGCGGCGGGAGGCGCGGTCAAGTCTCATCTTTAATGGCACTACTTTAAAAAAAAAATGTTGTGTATA
This sequence comes from Omphaloscelis lunosa, assembly GCA_916610215.1. Lineage (NCBI taxonomy): Eukaryota > Metazoa > Arthropoda > Insecta > Lepidoptera > Noctuidae > Omphaloscelis > Omphaloscelis lunosa. The sequence goes on along the minus strand of OU744265.1, from coordinate 6,879,240 downwards.
TTGTACGGTGGTCCGGACCCCGCCCCGTCGTGTGCGAGTCCGACTCGCACTTAGTCACTTTAAAAAAAATCGTTTGGTTCGGATTTTAAATTAAAAAAAAACAAATATTTGGGTTTTGAATTCGTATGTGGATTGCTTTTTATGTAGGGTAAGACAAAATAAACTGTCATGTATATGGGATCATGATAATGAGTTTTAAGGTGTATTTTTCTGTAATAATGCCAATAAACGCAATTTTCTTTCTTTCTTTTTATTACACTATCCGTCCGAGAAATGATATAGTTGAATTTCACACAAGTACATTTTTTTTTTGGGTGGGAAATTATCAAATAACTTCTCCCGCTCTGGGTAGAGCGAGAGGGCGTGTTAGAACCTTACTGACTAAAATTCACCCGTGTTCCTTCAGTTGCCGTGTTGCCAGGGGCCACAGTATCCCTTTCGGAGATTCCCGCATTCACACAAGTACCTAGTTTTCATATTATTATTATGAGGTTCCATAGTAAGTTGGAGCATGCGCTTCTAGAGTCGTAAGTATACCTTTTGAACGCCATGGTCGGATATAGCCGACAAACGAAAACGTGCCAAATACGCCACCGTCGTCTACAGCCGACAAGAACATAATCTAAGTACAAAATAAATGTACTAAATTAAGTTTTCAGTGTTTCTTTTTCCTATTATTTAAAACTACATTAATGAAATATTGTAAAATAGCACAAAGATATATTCATTATTTACATTTCACTAGAAAAAACAATAATCAAAAATTGCTAATCGAAATCCATAAAAAAGTGTTTTTCCTCACGCCACAGTCGTCAAGACACGACAGCTAGTGATGGGTAAATAAGGTAACTTATATTTCATATTTATGAAATATTTTATTAAAAGTAGCTTACTATTACTTCGACAATTATTTTTTAATGACAACTATTCGTATCTGAATATTCCCAATGCATATTTGTAAAATTGTGGAAAAAATCATAATTGTTATCCATAGATCGACAGTTTACTGTCCACTCTCGCGCATCCCTACGCAAAAGCGCATAAACAGTGACCTGTACGCCACAGTCGGGAATAGACGTTAAGCGGTGACGTCATTAGCGCTACGGGAGAGCGCTAGTGATTTCCTACATTTATAATTATGATCGGGGGTAATATTTCGTGGGTCGCTAGTAGCGACCCACGAAATGCTGCGTTTGCAAGATTGGTCGCTTTTGAACTGGATCGAGTGCCAGAAGAAAAACGTTCAGTTACTTACGTAAATATACTGAACGTTATTAGAAAAGTATGGCAGCAAAAGGACTTGGATGACATAAGTTTGCCAAGTTACGAAGAATCGGAGTAATAATAAGTAAATTGATTAAATTGTTTAAAATACTATATGATTATTATTTATTATGTCCCACAATATCACATCCCTACTCGCATGCGAGAAAGTTGTCAAAAGTCGTGTCAGGCACGCCAGAGTCGGGTCTTCCCGACAGCGGATCACGTCATGAACGAGATTAGTGATGTACCTTATTATTATTTGATTTATTCGCTTGTAGTTATAATGTCTGCTTTTAGGTTGTTTAGAGCTTTGTAACTGGTGTTTAATGATGGTATGATACCAAATAGGGTCAAATTAAATAAAAGAATAATGCAACGAGTAATATTATATTTAAAAAATATGGAACGAAAAGCAATGATTAATTGGTTATCGATAACTTATCGATAAGATGTTGGAATCCCTATTTTTTTTGTAGGTATTTGAGCTGAATTTGTATTTTGTTGCTTGGCGTAGCAGGGGCGCCGAAGCGTTTACGCTCTGGCGTTCAAAAGGTTAAATGTGTGTGTCCCACTAACTTTTCAACTACCTACCTAACCTACCTATAAGGGGAAGCCGATCTTAAGGTTATGCTAGTCGGTCATTCTTCGATACAAACGTAGTATGGTGATTACTCGTCTGTTTGACGGTGTACGTTCAAAGCTAAGAATTATATCAATTTATCTTGTCATTATCTAGCCCTGTATGGAAGTAGAATTTGAAAAAAAATTGGTTTGGAAGTTACGAGCGTCGAAACTTCCATTTTTCAACACAAATTTTAGCTTATTTTTGGGCGTAAATAAATAACTTATGTAGTATGAAAATGGTAAAATAGAAACCGTATAGGGATAGATAATTTAAAAGCAACCCCAAAAATAACTTTGTTTTTCACAGTTTCCTTGAGCAACACTTACTACGAAATACAGTGCGTGCCACTAAAGATGAGACTTGACACACCACGTGATTTGACTTGCGCAGTAGACGATTTATGGGACTCTTTAGCGGTATGAAGTCTGCGCCGGGGCGTCATCGGGGCGGCGGCGGAAGGCGCGGCGGGAGGCGCGGTCAAGTCTCATCTTTCGTGGCGCGTATTGTACCTACAAACTTATTTCTTGACATAAACATCACTCAGATGGATTAGGCGTAGATGTGGTACCAATAGGTGTACATCCACATTTCGTCCGTTATGTCTCGTAATAGGGGACTAAATTTATTTTTGCTGCCGATCAAATTAATATTACGTACCCATGTAAACGAGGCAAAATAAGTATGTAAGGATAGCTGATATGGCATGGACTTCTGAAAAGATTTCAATTTCCAGAAATCTAGCCTATAGTGACGTAGATCCTGATCTACGTCACTTTAGGCGTAGCGTTACCTACTGTGTAACTGGCGATGAAGTCCCCGGTCTAAAATTATAGCGAAGTGAAACTATGTCAGGTAATTTTCATTTTATAAGGAGGTCGGTTGTATAATTATCACTTGCTTCAAAATCGGTAAAGGAAAACATCGTGAGAAAACCCGCATTCCTGAGAGATATATCTCAACGGCATGCGAAGCCAAGTCAGAGGCCCATGAGCGGCTTTTAAACTCTAACACCAGGTTAGTCACTAACCACACGAAAAGAAGTAGCTAGGAGGAAGAAGTAGCATCTACTTAACTACACATTGTGAAATACAATGACTAATTAAGTAAAAGTTAAGTTAATATTTTAAGTAAAAGTAAGGACAATTATACCTTAATGTTTTTATTATAATTGTATGAACGCCGGTTTAGAAGTCGGGTCCACGGATATTAGAAGACCGATCCAGGGACCATCGTTTGCAAGAATGGTAGTTCATAGTACTTGAACGGTTACTTTTTTGGGGTTCGGATCTTGGACTTCTAGATGTCTTCGGGTTCAATGATAATTGTGCCATTGCATGTTGGGCTTGGGACAACATTGCCTCATTATCTCGCTGATGCTTACTTCCATTGTCTAACATTTCTTCAAACTGTGTACCATAAGTGACTGTATCAATATCTTGTGAACAGCCTTTGTCTAATATGTCTTCAAACTGTGTACCATAAGTGACTGTATCAACAACTTGTGAACAGGCTTTATCCAAATACGCATGCAGTCTGTAATCATGTGTTTGAATTTGTTTATTGCTTGAATAACAATTCGTTTTTCCAGGAGAGCATTTGCAATTAGAGCTGATATTGTCCCGTTTGCGAACATTTGTAATACATTCATCATCACGCACCGAAGGCTTATCCGCGTTAGTTGTGTTGGCTGCTTTTGACAAGACAGATTTCTTAGGGATTCGGGCTTCATTTTCTTTGGCATTGTACCGAGTGTTGGATCTGAATGGACCAATAGTATCACGTGTCGTAAATTTGCTGGGTGTTCCCTTTTTCTGTCCTGGAGTATTTCTCGGTCGGGTGACTGCAGAATTTCGTCTGCTAGTTCCAGAATTAGGTGCTAGAGACTCATTTCTTCTTGTATTTAACACAAATGCGCCAAGAGTGGGATTTTCTATGGCAGGCTCCACGATTTCATTACACAATCTCCGAGCTATAGACATTGAAGCCAACCAAAGAATATACTACTCTCGTATTCTATTCAGCTATTCTGATTGTTAAATTTTCCTAGTCATGTCTTTTGTAATTTTAAGAGCCATTTTTATCTCTTTGTAAGTAAGTAGGTAGGGTGGTAGGTACCTACTGAACATCAACACATTTTGGTGAATATGATATTCCAAGATTATAAGATCCAAGTGGGATAATTTATTTCGTTTTGATTTCAATTTATGCCATTTTTTATGCAACTGCAATGCCACGGTGTTCGACAGCGTATTTGTGAAATAGCCGTATTAAATTATCTATGTGAAATAGCCTGTCAATTTATTTTTCTTTATGCCATTTTTGAATGCAACTGCAATGCCAGGGTGTTTGACAGCGTATTTGTGAAATATTCTGTCAGTTATTTTTATTTCATACTAGCTGACCCGGCCCGGCTTCGCACGGGTAGCATTAAGGACTTACGGCCCACCTACCCTACCTACCCTACCTACCCTACCGGGTATACAGGGTAGCCTACCTAGAATCATCAAAATTCATGCAAGCCTAGTACTTTTTGTTAGGATTTATGGCATATATACCGGGATATCAAAAATGCAAAATTTATAACAACATTTTTCTTCATATCTTTTTTTTTCGTAAATTTTCCATTTTTTTTTTCATACCGTGAAAATCAATCCAGCCGTTCTCGAGTTATAAGTGTTCGAACAAACCCGACTTTGTTTTATATATTAAGATTTGGTTATATTTCCGGTTGATTTATTTGATTAGTACTGCCGTCTCTGGATACTGCCGGGCGCTGCGATTCCGTGCTTTGTTTGTAATAGTTCCCATAATAAGCTATCAAACTTACTGTTCAATTTAAAGTTTAACTCGACATTATCCGTTTTTGCAACTTTTTAGGACAGCAAAAACAAACATTAAAATTGAATTCAACTATGATTTTGAAGACAGGAGAACACGGTTATAATTATTTATGCTCGGTTACCTATTTGAAATTCAAAGGATGTAAATTTTTAAGCGACTCCCCTAATAAATTCGGAAATAATCTTAAATATACGAGGGTAATTAGGTACACCAGACCCAATTTTTAAGGTCCAGCAATCAAAATTTGTAAGCATGTTGTTATCAGACCTTTTAGTTCTAAAAATGAACTATTTGAGCTCAAAAATATGCTGGATGCTGTTTAAATCGGACCCAAATGGTCCAAAGATACAAATAACTAGCTTTTGCCCGCAGCTTCGTCCATGTGAATGTTGGAAAATATCCCACAGAACATGCCACCGGAATTCAGAGTACTCCTACGCCTAACCCAGCTAGCTCATGGCCTATCCGTAAGCCTTTCATCTAAATCCGTTTAGCCAGATAACGGTAACAGGCAGATAATAAATCTGTTATAGGGTTCCGTACATTAAAATGAAAAATTGAAACCCTTATAGCATGACTTCGTTGTCTGTCAAGACCCTTTTCCTCAAGAACGCGTGGAGGCATCAAGTTGAAATAGATAGAAAAATTCAGATCTACAGTCTCTTGGAGCTGTAATGAAAATATAACTTCCAGATCAACGCAGTAAAAAAATACTTGACACTCGCAAATAAACCAGTCTATTTGGTACTTCCCGTTGGCCCAGCAGCATGAAGTTTGGCGAGAAGCAAAGTCAAGTACCTAAACAAAGTAGTAAGAGAGGTCATTTGCACCCCAGGGGCCGTACTGTGACGTGTTGCAGCCATTATTGTTCCGCTATTAAAATAGGATAGTGGTATTTACGCTGTATAGCTCCATCTCTCTCTCACACTGGAACAATGATGGCTTTAACATGTCGTAGTACCTCTTTGAGTATAATGTACTGTGCGTAGTACGGCCCCTGAACCACCATGCCAATGTTTCCCATTTTCAAGTACGTTATTTGCTAGTTTTAAAATATAAAATGTAAATTACTCGAAAATGGGTGACATTGGCATGGGGTTATTAGGGGTAATTTGGTTGCAAATGACCTCTCCTACATCCCCTTAATAGATTGCCGACAGACAACCAATAACCATGTATAACTTTACTTTCGTTAGGGCTGCCAGTTTGAGATCTCGCACCACTCAGTTTCGTCTGATTTAGCCCATGTTCACGGACGTAATAAAACTGCGGGGGACAAAATCGCGTGCCGCGCTGGGAATGGAACAAATATAGTAGAAAGCGGTACAATTTCGCACGGCCGCGGTTTTTTCTCGCCGCGATTTTTTTATCGTGCGGTGTTTGATTTTCAATGCTTGACGTTGAGCGTTAAACCTACCTACTTGTGTTCCCACGGACACGAAAAGAAGAGATTTTATAATTGTCAGCGAGCCGCTGTGCAACTCATTGAGATAGAAAAAACATAAATGTCATTTCTATGGTGTAGTTACACCATAGACATAAATGACCTTATAATTTAGGCATCCGCATTTAGCTGTGTGCTGCGTTCCAGGTTACGTTACGAAAAAGCCATATTTTAAACATTTTCACACAAACTTTGACAGTTTGATTGTATTGTTGTCATAGTTATTACGCTTAATTGTTGTATTGTTAAAAAAAGTATAGTTCCTATTTCATTGACTAGAATAATTAAAAACGGCAATTGGATATAAAAAAATACAGAAACAATGTGGGTCTTTGGGTACGGATCATTGGTATGGAAAGTAGATTTCAAATATGAATGCAAGGTTGTAGGTTATATAAAAGGTTATTTGAGGAGATTTTATCAACACAGCATTGATCACCGAGGAGTACCTGGAAAAGTAAGTTTCTGAATAAAATGTAAGACGCAATATGCAACATATTATAATACATAACACGTCCACCCCGTAGGAGTAGAGTAGGCAGGCCAATACGCCAATTTCTCGATTTATGTCTGCAATTTCTATAATCACTGCGTACTCCTTTCAGTTCGTCCACATTTTACTCCCATCTGACTCTCGCGCGAAGTATGTACTACACACCTCACCTGTTAGAAGGACATGACTAGTAATATTGGTGTATGTGTAGGCCCTCCAAATATTTTCTCTTGTAGTGTTTGTAGTGCTACTACTTTTAAGATGAAATCAAATATAACTATCAATGAAATAGACTGACTTGTTGGTACTAGATCTGCAACGTTGCGAGTACTATTACTGAGCATGAGATTTGGGGTTCAATTCTCAGGACAGGCAAAGTGTTATTGGGTTTCGCCATTTGGAATTTGTCAGTGGCAGCCCGGAGTTTGGATTTGTGCCTGGTTGATGGCAATAGGCTCGCCCCCTCTTACATGGGACTTGAACATAACTGGTAAAATGTGGGTGTACTATAGGTAGGACACGACCTCTGCTCAACCCTTCTTAGAATACAAGCATGGTGTTATGTATTAAACTTACAAGAAGGTTGGTTAGTTCTAAACCTTGTCCAAAAATTTTTGCTATATCTAAAAACTTTTTCTTTTAATGATTCTTGAAAAGAAACTTTTGTTGCCTACTAGTCAGTTTTCCTGAAAGCCCGTCAACCCAAAAGTCTGACAACCAGTCTTACCAAGGGGTATTGTATTACCCAGTTACTGGGTTGTGGAGGTCATATAGGCAGTTGCTCCATGTAACATACTGGTATTCAGCTGCATCCGGTTAGACTGGAAGCCGACCCGAACATAGTTGGGAAAAGGCTAGGCAGATTGATTGATTGCTTTTTAGTCAGTTTTCCATTCCATGTATGGTCACTCATTTAAAAATGCCATCAAGTGATTGAATATGCAAGTAAAACATTGTTATCGGAGTCACAATAATATGAACCATTTCTAATTCCAGCCAGGCAGAGTTGTAACACTAATTCAAAGTAATGACCTGAACAGCAAAGTTTGGGGCGTAGCATACAAAATTAGGAAAGAAGATGTAGCCCAAGTTACAGAGCACCTGGACTTCCGAGAGAAGAATGGATATATCAAGAGAACTGTCAGTTTCCATCCAAAAGATACTCTTAAACCATTTAAGTTGACTCTGTATGTGGCAACAGAGGAAAATGAATCCTATGCAGGTAAGATTGGTCATAATTTTATATGAGTGAATGAATATTTCAGCTTTTGCTTGCTTCCAAGGTTACATCTACAGCAAGCTTAGCTTGACCCCAAAGAAACAGGGTTTGTCTATGGAAGAATAGACAAAATGAGAGATAAACAATCACAATCTGTCATTGTCATGGACAAAACCCGTAGAAAATCTGTTTCTATGGTTGTCATGCTACGTGTGCAGATTGAAGAAAATGCAGTTTAACCACATAGTTTTACTTGAATTATTATAGATATTTAGTCACAATCAAATTAAAATAGCCCAGTGGTTTAATTAAATATAAAATTGGGTGTTATAGTAACACCCAATTATATTCACCTATAATTAGGTGCACCTCCGCCTACCCCTTCAAGGAAAACAGTTGTGATATTATGTTATGTATTAAGGCGAAAGCGTCAGGGTAGCCCGAGAAATTAAAAAAATCTTACGTTTTTTGTAATTTGTAGGTCATGAGGTCAAAAAAAAAATATAGTATACCACATAGAACTGCTCTTCTGAGCAAAAGTTTTTTTTGGAATGGCATCTAAAATTTACAATAAGATACCTGCTGGGGACATTTTAAGCACCAAGGAATTCCCACTATTCAAATATAAATTACGTAATTTTTAATTGACAAAGCTTACTACACGATCCAAGGTTTTCTTAATAATTAGTGCTTACTACAATCTGTCACCATACACCTAATTGTTATTTTGTAAGGTTTGCTTTATAAGTGATACCTAAGAAAATTTTTATACTGCTTGTTGACATAATTATTGTATGTCTATTAGGCAGGACATAATGGAACTATAATGTACCTAACATCTGTCTGTATAACATATACCTACTTACAATAAAAAGATTTGATTGATTAAATATGATTTCAGATTTTGAAATTTTGATTGTGATCTAAATATGATTTGTGTCCGTATCAAATATTTATTTATATAATTATAATCATAAAAATCATTAATACAGCTCTCTAACTTCTCATAACCCTATTGAATTACTATTCCATCAAATCATGACATTTGAGGCCAGTTCTAACTTAAGGTGTTGTATTTCTGATTCTAATGATAATAAAAGCCTTATTTGTTACGGTTGCGAATCATATTTTAATCAACTTACCACCTGACACTAACCTGCAAATTAAAAAAAAAAACGTAATGAAATTTGAATTTCGCGGGCTACCTTGAAGGATCCCCCTTAAATATAATTTGGGTTGCAAAGGCGTTCCTGACTACATAATTATTCATATAAACAATATGTTAAGAAACAGTGCAGAACCCTTGAATAACATGCGTTCCGAGTCTCTTTATGTAATGGATGGTCGGCCATCCACGAACCGATCGCGGTAAGCGTAGCTTATCCTTCAATCGACCGTGTGGCTGTTATTATTTAGCCACAAGCTACAAGCCCCTGATGAAGTTTTTGTGTTCTCTACTCTATAAACATATTTTCTGAATGAATCAAATTGCTATTTAATTTAAGTAGGCTCATTGAACAAAACCAGTTGCTGCTACAAAAAAAAAAATCTCCTGCCATAGGTAATTGCATATTGTTAAGTATTTTGCAGTCCCATTTCCTGCAATATGGGATGCCCTATGAAGGTTGTCACTAGCTGTAAACTACATACAAATAATCCATTCTATTTTCATCATTTTCATGTTATTTACTTACTGCATTGTACCACATAATATGACTATTTACATATTTACGTAACAATTAGCAGGTTAGTGAGTAGTCGGTAGTGCATATTATTTGCATGAGTTTGCTTCCTTGTGTTCACATCTCCGTGTTTTCCCTATTCTTAGTAAACTATTTTAATTATACAGAGATGGCATGGACATACACACACCTATTTCATTTTCATATAGGTATATTTTTTATTGGCAATCTAAACATTCAGAGTTACACAATAGGAGTTTCCAAGGCCATAAACACATAGGGCACATAGGGCATTTAAAAGTGATGGCCCTAACAAAAAGAAGACTCTTCCACTTTATGCATCTTTTCTAAACTCATGCACCAAAAAAGAGAAGATCAATTCAATTTTTTTTTTCTTTTATCAATACAAATAAATAAAATTGAATTATCTGTTAAATGCATATGAAAGTTTAAACGGTACTCAAAAAAAATAACATTTTAAGTCTTTTGTATGTCTGTCTGTTTGTTCCGGCTAATCTCCGAAACGGCTGGATCGATTTTGACGGGACTTTTATTTACAGATAACTGATGTTCTAAGGAGCTACTTTTAGAAAAAGAATTACGCGGCTTTGCCCGCGGGCAGCAGCTAGTCTTATAATGACCAATCTTGTCTATAGTCTGTTCCAAAATTATCTGATGAAAATGTAAACAAGGTGGATAAGAAAACGTTGTGGATGCCAATTTATATTGCCACTTACAAGTTGAGTGCTTTGATTTCATAATTTGAATACTTACACCGAAAATTCTAATTTTAAATCAACTTAAATATGTTTTTCATTTGACAATTTATATTAATTTTATAACCAAAATTTTCGTCGATATTTTTTCAATTACTTACAATTTAATCATGTTATTTAAACAAAAATTGCTGGAAAAAATAGAGAGAAATAAAGCTGAAACCTTAATACATATTAATGTGTTAATAATTCCCTTTAGTGAGTGATTGTGTAAGAATTAAGCCTGCTTCTAATTACGTAACATATTTTCGTAAATACGACTAATCTGTTTCATTTTGGCAGTTCAACAACATTGGTTGCGTTAATTAAGTTGTTGAGCAGATTTTTTTTTCGAACTTATGCAGCAATGGATAGCAATCTGTTTCAAAACGATTCAAATTGATCGTGTATTACGCAATTAGGGTACTGAACAGGGTTTGATTACACTTTCATTAGATAGTTTTGGAACAGATCATACCTAATAATACCTTAGTTTTCATAAAACTTCGGAATACTTACGAAAAATAATCTACTTTCAGGAGAAGCATCTATAGAACAGATAGCGAAACAAGTGACTAGCTGCCAAGGGCCCAGTGGACCTAACAAGGAGTATGTATATAACCTCGCAGCAGCTATGAGGGAACTCGCACCAGATGTTGAAGATGACCATCTCTTCTCATTAGAGGCAGCTGTAAGAAGGCTAGATCCAGATACCAAAAAGACTTGAATGTGATATTTTTTTAATATAAGTAGTTCAATTATTGCAAAGAGCGTAGCTTTGGTGCTGATTTTTGTCGTTTTTTAAATCATAAGCAAAGCTTACTGATTGATTTATAAGCATATTGCTTTTAAATCAATAAAGAGTCTTCTACAATTTCTGAAGATAAATTCATATTATTTTGTCGCAATGTTCTGCAATCTTTTAATAATTTAAGGTGTATGTCAGCGTAAATAATTGCTGATATTAATCACTATTAGGACCTTGCTACGCTCATTTTAGTTAAACATTTATTTTAATAGCTGCAATGTGATTTTAAAATTATATTTAATTATTTTTGTAAAAATATTCAGTATTTTTACTAAGGCCTGTTTATACTACGATTAGTGCAAGTTTTCAGAAAAATAAGTACAATCGCAGAGCAACCTCTTCGTAATTCTATTAAGACTGCAAGCAAAAATACACCTTAAAGTGTTACGCGAGTGTCGAGGTAGACTAGAGTCATATTGTCGAAGTCTCATAGTTCAGCAATGATTGGTATTTGTTCTCATGTAATTAGAAATCTGCCGCCCACAAAAAACGTAACCTTCGTGTTCGAAATAGCTGTATAATCTTATTAGATTCTTGTCTGTAAATAAACGGTAATATTTTCATGATTATATTTGTGAAAACACGAAATATACTATACTATACTATACTATTAAACAGGAATTTATATCATGAGGATGCATATTTGTACTCACGTTCTCGAAATCGGCTCTAACGATTTCGATGAAAGCTGCAATATAGGGGTTTATGGGGGCGAAAATCGAATTAGCTAAGTCTCATATCTGGGAAAATTTGTTTTCTCTATATTCGTAGCCTTGGGAATGTGATAGGTACAACGTTGGTATACCTGGACGATATGTTTATTTCTATTTTCACTCGAGCAGAGCTCGGTCGACCAGGTACTTTTGATAAACGTATAACCTAATAATGACCTGCAAATTGTAAGAAAATTTTACGCTGACACTTTCGCCTTAAGTGACTTTTTTTTCTTACCTCTTACATTAAGAACGCTCTTAAATTAGCCGCAATTAATCGTGCGATTTTAATTTGTATGAAATTGTAAAAGCCGTGCGTGCGGCTGCGCTGCTGTCGTGCGATTGATTGCGGTTCATTTGTAGGCACTCTAATCGTATTGCTAACAGGCCTTACTGCTTTAGTTGATAGAGTACTAATAAGTATTTAGTTCCAATTCTGATAATGATGTATTTAGATTTTATATTTAGATTTAACACTATTTATTATAATTAATTATTAATTGTAAAAAATATTAATTTATGATTAATAGACTGTACTAAAGTAAATCATATTTATTTAATATTTTTATTCTAGTAGTGAGTTGTCATATATTTACTTGAATTTATAATTAATTATCGATGCACTTATCGGTTACTTTTAAGTAAGCGTGGACCATTGTCGACTGCATCTACATATCACTATGTAATATGTGGTCAAACGGGAGCCTATCAAATATTTAAATCGATTGTAAGGATCTAACGAGATTTTTTTAAAGGAGCTCGTGGCTAAGCAATAACAGCCGCTAGGGTCGATTCATCCAGTTAAGCTACACTTGCCGGGGTTAATCAGTGGATGGTTGACCATCTTTACATACCGAGACTCCTCCGTGCCTCGGAAAGTACGTTAAGCTGTTTGTCCCGGCTGTCATTCGTGGATCTTTGACAGTCGTTACGGGTCATCAGAAGCCCGAAAGTCTGACAACCAGTCTTACCAAGGGTTATCGTATTACCCAGTTACTGGGTTGTGGAGGTCAGATAGGCAGTCGCTCCATGTAAAATACTGGTATCCAGCTGCATCCAGTTAGACTGGATGCTGACCCCAATATAGTTGGGTAAAGGCTAGGCAGATTGATGTTTTTTTTGTATGGATTTACCACAAAAAATACGTCTGCATGTTCCGAAGCGATAGGTGAAAGTGTATATCACACCTACGATTCGCCTGTTATGTTGAATTCCAATTTTAAAATGGGGTGCATCTATCAGTCAATCAGTTTATCGATTGACTTTATTTAAATAGAGGTGCTGCAAAGGGCTAGCTCGCAAATATAAAAAAAAATTGACCCAGGTTTAATTAATTAATAATAATAAATTAGGTAAATCATTTTTGACTTAACTGACTGACTTTTGTCTATTCTGACAAAATTAAAAGTTCTAATTACAAAAAATGTAGTATAAATCGAGTCTTTTATTTGTTTTTAAATACGGCTGTAAGTTGTCAATTTGGTATTAAGGGGGATGCGCTAAGGTAGCTCGCGAAATTCATTTATTTTTTAAAGTTTTTTGGTATTTGCAGGTCAGTGTTAAGTTTTATGTTGAATAAATATGATTCGCGACCGTAAAACATATGGTTTTACAGATTTATAATTAAGAATCAACAATACATCTCCTTGAAGTTGAAATAATCCTCAAATGTCACGATTTCATGAAATAGTCATTCAATAGGATTACATAAACTTATTTGTTTTGAGATTTTTTATGGTTATATTTGTATATTCATGGCCGCGAATCATAATTAGATCAACATACATGATACTCAAATTCAAAATTCAAATTCAAAATTCAAATTCAAAATATTTTTATTTCACATAAACCTACATGGGCACTTATGAAACGTCAGAAGCTAGGTGCACGGTTCCAATTGATAATGACCTGCAAATTGCAAAAAACGTAAGAAAATTTGAATTTCGAGGGCTACCTTGACGCTTTCGCCTTAAGAACTTTACCATGTTTGAATTAAAGTTCAAAATACAATAATTGGCTCGAAGCTTTGGGCTAGGACTAAAGAACTGATTTTGTAATACGGTAAGCGCCTATTATATTACATTTCTTACTTAGTAGAGCATTGCTATCTTGTATTCGTAGGCAATTATGGACTATAAGATAAAAGTAGTGAAGAAACTTGTAAAGTATGTGAAACTTAGGCAGGCAATGCTTAGGTCCTCGCGCACATTTGGGAGTGGCGCGAGGAGGCGAAACGCCGGGGCTTAACTCCGCTGCCGCGAGAAATCGCGGCACAGCGGACGGAGCTCCGGCGGGATCTCATGGCGTCATGGAGAGTGCGATTGTCGCAACCCAGCGCTGGGCACGCCACAATTGCGGCGATAAGACCCCTCTTTGAGGAGTGGCTAGAGAGGCGCCACGGCGTCCTCACCTTCCGCCTGACGCAGGTCCTCACCGGACACGGCTGTTTCGGGAGGTTCCTGCACAGGATAAGGCGGGAGGAAACGCCCGGGTGTCACCATTGTGTGGATCGCCCGGAGGACACGGTGGAGCATACGGTGGAGGTCTGCCCAGCTTGGGCGGAGCATCGCCGTGTCCTCGTGGAGGCGATCGGCGGCGGTGATCTCTCGCGTCCGGCCTTGGTTCAGGCCATGGTGCGGAGCGAGAGGAAATGGGAGGCCGTCACCTCCTTCTGCGAAGCGGTAATGCTCGCAAAGGAGGAGGCGGAACGCGTGAGGGAGAGGCAAATTTCGCGCCCTCACGCCCCTAACCGCCGCAGGAGGAGACGCCCAGGGCGTCGGGAATCGCGAGGCGATTTCCGGCCACCGTAGGCGCGGGCTTGCGGGCGGTGAGCAATGGGTGGCTCACCGTCCGATAAGGACCAGGCCCGGGTCGACGGCGCGTTGTGTTCCACGCGCGCCTCAAAGAGATGTCAGCAGAATTGAAGGGGTCCACTAGGGCCGATGCCTGCCGGGGTTGCGAAGAAAACCGAAAGGGAGATCGTGGCCCCCGGCGACAGGGCAACCGAAGGAACACGGGTGGGTTTTAGCCAGTAAGAGTCTGACACGCCCTCCCGCTCCGCCCAGAGCGGGAGAAGTTATTTGATGATTTCCCACCCTCAAAAAAAAAAAAAAAAAAGGCAGGCAATGCTTGTTACTCGTCGTTAAATAATATTACTCAAATCATAATACATATGTACGTATGTGTTCTTCAGAAAGGCCAGGTGCGTAGTGCATCCGGCGTGCGTGTATGACCAGATGTATGAACGTAAACGAAGCAAAAGGAGTTTGTAAGGATCGTAGCAGGTAGCGTTCTGTAGTTTCTGCCTACCCCCATTTGAGGGCGTGAGTTTATGAATGTATGTATATTAAAATCATATTAAATCGGCTCAAATATCATAGCAGAATTTCGAATTAGATGCAAGAATTACCATGAAAAATATCTTAAAACTACTGATTTAAAAATCAATGTGGTATTATTTGAAAACTAATGGCTTGATGATAGATAGATTTGTAATGAAGGTGATTATTTCATTTCCAAATTTCTCCATTAGGTTTTTTTTTTGAGGTAGGGCATCTCATGACTACTTAACCGGGCTTTCCTGTGGGTGCCTTAAGCTACTACACTTAAAACCTCCAGCCAGGGGTTATTCAACTATGATAATTAAAACTAGGTGAACGCTCGCTAAGGGCACCCCCTGTGGGGTACGAACCTTGGCTTACGGCGTCAACCGGAGCGAGGACATTAAGGATGGGACGGGCTGGATCAAAGTATTGATCATGATTATTAGTCGGGGAATTTAAAGCTACGTGCTCAGCTGCAACAACGGCTGGCACCTGGTTATCGAGCAAGGGTCGGAGGGGTCTCTATTAAGTGCGTTTGTTTTTAAGCTCTTAATCGCACACACGTGATCCCTTCCCTAATTATAATTATCAAGTTTTAACTTGGAATGTCCATTTAAATGAATAAATGAACATAGTTATTTCCTTATTCAGCCGGAAACAAATTCAGAAAACGAATATAAATAATAATAAGTAGGTACAATTATTTTTGTGATATTGTTGTATTCAGGCACAATAATTGCGTGTTCTCATTTCGCTGATGCTTATCCAATAGTTTTTTTAGTTTTGTTACATATTTTTGTATGCGTTACGTATTTTTGTCGGTCTGTACGCAATTTGCCTGCGAACATTTTCGACAAAAAGGTGTCATTGAATTCGTCAGAGTCACGCAAATAAAAATACAATGGTACATAACAATGCTAAAAAGTCGGTCGAAAACGTATGTTTTTGTGCATAAGCTAACATTCTAGATCTGATTTCGTAACAACTCTTTTTAGTTGTATTAAGCAATCAAGTGGCACTAACAGTTCCTTACCTAGATATTATAAATTAATTAATTTAAAAACCAATTAAAACTCCTACGTTTTTAAAATGTAATTTGTTTGACATTCAGTTAAGTGTGCAACATTGAAATACGTTAATCATTTATTTGTAATACTTTGTAAGAAAAGCACTGTGATATTTATGTAATTATAATTATTTTATTTTTCTGAAATATAATTTCATTGACGATGTCTGTGTTTCTTTTATTTTTAAAGATTATTAATAAAATTCAAATATTAAAAACAATAAATTTATTATGAAAATATTTGGTTCGAAGGCTCACTAGCTTATTATCTCTGAAGTATTTGTATGGGAATTGTAACATTATTATATGGAACAAGTTATTAATAGTAGTGATAATGACATCATAGAATTGTACCTATTGATAAACTAAGGCACGTTTATGGAAAATTTACAGGATGTATCAAGTATTAATTAATTAAACAAATAATAATAGTAACAAAATATATAACGTTAATAGCACAACTATTAAAATTCTCTTATATACTAGTTATTCACGTAAAACATTATTTGTTATAAAACAGTTTGAATTTGGCAGATAGGGCGTGTCACATGGCACTTAATATTATCAGCTAGCGATAACCCAACCAATGCATTGCGATAAAAAACAGAGGAAGACTGGCCTTAATTATTTTAGATATAAATAAATCCATCGGTTTATTCCTTTGCGATATAGAGAAATATCTACATATCAAAAGATTACAGAAATGACGTCATGTTTCTTTTAATCTTTGGCTGTCCTGCATTATTTGCAGTATATTCAATATCACATCAATGTTATAATATATCGTTACTATTTGTCCTTCTTGCGACCTAGCAACTTGTCTAAGAAACTACGTTTTCTCTTTACTTTTTTCTGCATTTTATTCGTATTCTCCAGGTTGTCGCCCTCCGCAGTCATTTTCTGTATCAGTGCAGGTATACTTAAATCTATGATTTTGTTCTCTATAGGTTTTTTGCCAGACTCTTTACTTAATTGCCTTTGAATTGTCGACAGCTCCGGCACTTGATCTTGTTTCTCGTCTAATTCGGATTGTGATGTTTTCGATTCACTTTCCTTCGCTGCAACGGCCTCCGCACTTAATGATTCTGGTCCATTTTGTATGACCTCTGCTTTGACTTCCACGGGATTGTTCTCGGATTTTTCCACTAAATTTTCACTTAAAACAGCCGCTGCCACTTCACCATTTTGTTTCTTCTCAAACACGTCATCATCAACTTTTTCATTTTTGTCGTTTTTATCTCCACTATCAATACTGTCGGCCACACTAGAATTAGATTTAGGAACAGACGCGACCACCCTGGGCTTGGTGGGAGGTAACTGCCAGTCCACTGGCTTCCGCTGTGGTGAATATCTCTTCAGTATCTCCTCAAATAACTTTTGTTGATCCACTTTATTGGGTGGCTCATGCGTCAAGCTCTGATGTCGCACTCTTGCTGGATCTTGGTTCTCCTTGCCACCGCTTTCTTCATTGGCGGGTCCTAGATCAACTCGACGCACCGGCGTCGGCGTAGAGTAGGGCTCCGCGAATGGAAACTTGTATAAATTGGGACTCTCAATTTTATATTTTAACGGCGAAGTGTTAGTGTTAATCGGCATGGAAGCTCGCGTCCCGGAGCGGTTGAAGGGACTGGTACTACCTGGCTCGTGTAGGTTCGACGTCATGAAGTCTCGCCGCATTTTGGACAGGCGGCGAGTCCGCTCGGTCATGGTGTGTCGGTACTCCACATCGTCGCTCTGATTGAGCTCAGAGGTGAAGTTGTCGGAGTACTTCCTGGGTCGGAAGTCGAAGACCCGCTCATCGGTGCGCGACTCCCGCATGCTGGAGTAGCCGGGCGTGTTGCGCTTGAAGTTGGCAGTGGTCTTGCCGTGGTTGGAAGTGATGATGGGCTCAACCTCACGGTAGGAGGCGGGCGTGGGCGACGCGGGCGGCAGGAACACGGTGTCGTGCTTGCCGAACACTTCGCGGCGCTGACTGAACTGTTCCTCGCCGATCATTTCCCGCGACTTCACACTCATGGTAGGCGATTTAGCCGCCATTTCCGTTCAATTACAAACCGCAACACTTTGTTATTGATACTATTTTCCTGTAAACACTGTATTTCTATTTTTGTACGACGCACATTATGAGTTCACCGGTAACATCGCGCTTACAACAGTACACGTCTATATGTTAAATTGGACAATAAAGGTGGCACGGTCGTCCGTATAAGGCGAGCCGTTCGCGATATGTGTCGAGTGATCAATAGAGTGGATGCGATAAGATACGAGCGTCGTGTAGCGCGCCACTTTAGCTATTTCTTTATCTTTCAGCAGTCGAAACAGTTGAGTAAATATAACCGACTGAACACAATCGTGTACGTAATTAATAGCGAACCGAGTGAAAGCGCGCAAGGCGGCGACCGATGGCCGACCGTCTCATTATATAATGAATTTAAAACAAATGTCCCAAATTCAATAGAACCACTTTACACTGCATTGTTAATATTTATTGAACACTAATTTATTTCTGGAAGCACTTCTGTTAATGAATGTCAATATTTACTTGAGCCTTGGCCTTTATCACTAATAATTCACAGTCATTAGATGATTGGTAACTGAGCAGAAACCCGATTCTCACAAACAACGAGATTATTGTTGCAACAATATCTTACAACAGATAACATAGATTATTCACAGTAGAGCACGATCGCGATTGTAACAAGTATTGCTCTCGCGTAGAGACTAGAATCGAATGCACTTTAATGTGTCTGTATTCACGTACTCATACGAGTTTTGTTGGAAGAACCGTTAGAACGAAAATTGTTCAAGTTGTTAGCGCTTGCGGTGAGAAATATTTGTGTGATACAATGGATTCCGAACACAATTTAGCTCTGTCTCACTTTTTACCGCAACGCGAATACGTTTTCGAATGCTCTTCATGTTCCTTCGTTCACTGAAAGAAATAACACTCATCACTTGGGATTACCGAGAAAATCCGTGGAATCACTTTATCTTATCCTTTTGAATAAAAAACTTTAGTTCTAATCCGTCCGTGCGTAAGTTGTGACACAAGAAACAAACACACGTTTAAGTATGAATTTATAACACCCTTCAGTTTTGACGGAGGTTAAATATAGCTCTCCCAGTAAATATAGAATTGAATAGAAGAGTTCATAGAACGATATAAGCTACCAACGAGATACTCCGCTAAGGTGAAGTATTTACAGATCGGATTGTTGCAGACTTCCGGGATTTCGCTGCATACATTCTATTCTAAATATTTCTTTGCGGGAGCATCTAAACAAACAGATGCACACATTAGTAACCCTGATTGTAATTATCGATGTGTTTCCTATGAATCGAAGTCAGATCATGTAAATTTAAATAGATAATTAAATACTCAGACAGTAAAATCCAATACAATTCTGGGCAGATACTGAGACATACATAAGTGCTAGCAACAATTGAATTATGTTGAAAGGCATAACATTTGTAGCACTTACGCGTGTAGGTAGTATAAAACCCAATGATAAAACCTAGGCAAGGTACGTAACAAAAGATAATACACACTTACTCAGAAAAGATATATCACCTATCTACGTACCTTTTAAAACAAGGTTGATTTATTACACTTCCATTTTAGTCATAGGCTTGCTGGTGTGATGAAATGGTAGGCATCTACCCACCTAATTTGCAGTGGATGTGCCAACCTACGACTTGGAACTGTTTTCATGAGATCAACAAAAGAAAAATGATGAAATTGTATGTTACTTAAATATAGAGACACCTACTTTTGGCAATCAAAGCAAATACCTGCACGTTCTTATGAGAGCGTAAACTTACGTTTCATAAAATTTTTCCTCTTGATGGTGCAGTTTACCTCATATTTAATAGGTAGGTATTTGCTCTGCAATTGTTTTTAAATGCTGATAATTATAAAAGGGCAAGGTCTGCGGCTGCTTATTAATATTATGACCTATAAATGCATATCTCTCAATGACTACATAATTAGCACTTGTTAATCCCCATATCTCAACAAAATATCATATGTTTTGGTATTACTTATATATGTGGGTACATTACAACTAAAACACGTGTCTGTATAGTTGTATATTCAGAAACTAGGTGAACAGGTTAACGGTTGACCTTATGTTAATTTATTGTGGCCGGCTAACAAGACCGGCTACATGCATACGGGCTAAGTGCCATCAATGATCAACTTTCGCTCAGGTAAACATAGAAAAAACTATTTTTCTTTAAGGGAATAAAGTCTGAATTAAATGAATCCACCATTGATATAAGAATAGGAGAAAAACAAGGGTACGGGATCCCGCGGATATCCGAAAATATCCAAGCTTTATAAAATTAGAAACGTGTTGTTATTTTCTCAAATGATGACACGCTTAGGAAATACGGTTAGAAGAAACCTGTACATAAAAACAGCATTGTCTTGTTGTAATGAGGCGTATTTAAGTCCTTAAGAACGGTACTTTGTTCATGAACAAAGATGTCATTAAATACTTATGCTAATGAAGCCCTGAACCAGATTAGAGCCGACTAGACGCCTAATTACAGGTCTATTTAGCGTCCATTATAGAATACAAAGTTGAACTACAAATATGACGAATAAGAACGTAAAGTAAGTAATAAATTTATCTAATCTCTAGGTAATACATAATAATCAAACTGTGTTTTATGTTTATCGTTTCAAAATGTTTCTGAACATTTTATAATAATTGAATACTTTCAAGACAAGCGCACTAGTTCCCAAAGATATGTAAGTATGTGTTACCTACGTATTTCTTTCATCGTGTCATTCATGATTCAAGTTTCTATGTAGATATGCAATGCTTGCAAAAACTTAGAGGTATGTTAACTAAGTATAGGGTAAAACGATTATGCATTTGCTCATTGAAACAGAATCGTTGAACCCAACCTTGAAGTGATTATTTGATGTATGCTAACTGTTGTTGTCGAATAGCTACATTATGTACCAAAATGCGAAGGTCAAAATCTTCACAATGTGGTGATCTCATTCGCGTTTAATTTGCATACAGATTTGGGGTTTGGCCTCTCTTGTGACCATCATGGCTGGCCGGTGACGCCTACGTCCAGAAATGCTGCAATTCATTAGGTACCTAAGCATATATCTACCTACGTACCTGCTGGATCAAGGTCAGTATCTTTTCAAGATCCTTAAGCTTTAAAACTGAATGCTAAAGACAGGTTTATCCAGTGTGGGTGCCAGTATAAACAGTAGCGATTGGTTTCACAGTTTTCGATGTCGAATGACTAATGGCAGGTCATGCTTAGAATTATTAAAATTTACTTTTGGTTGGATAACCGGAAGAAATCGTGTCAACGATCCCTATTGATTTTTTATCGTATCCTTTTTTAGTTTGTAGTACGAATACTTTTGGTCGCATATACACGATTTCATTTTTAATGTAAGAGCATAATTTTTGCCGGCTTTTCTACCATAGTTCTGCTCAGCTCAACCGTTTTGATTACCGAAACAGTTGCTTTTGAGATCTTATGTCTCTGTATCAAATAATGAATTAGTCATCGCCTCATTTTGGCTTTTTATCGGTACAGTCAACTCACGAGCACTAATATGTATACACTTGGTCAAATTAAAAAGTGATTTTCTCTTGGAATATCGATTGCAACTTTGAGTTGCAACCCACCTATTTTATAATAGTGTGGGTTCCAAAATACTAGCTATGGTCATAACAATATAAAATTACAGTCACTACAATAAATTCAAAATACGAATTCAAAATATTTTTATTTCACATAAACCTACATGGGCACTTATGAAATGTCAGAAGCTAGGTGCACAGTTCTAATTGGTTGTTTCATATGGAGAGGAGCCGGCAAGAAACTCCACGGTTACTCTTTTGAAAATAATTGGCTTTTACAATTCTTTCAAATAACAGTGTGACTAGGTATGGGAGGACAGTGTAGGTCTTTCAATAAGTACCAGGTACTTAAGAAAATAAAAAATGTTTAACAAATCTACAGTCCACTAAGCCTACATGCCAGCCAAAAGTGCCATACATGGGCCTATTTGAAATAAATGTTTTGACTTTGACTTTGACTTTGACCTACAGCATTCTCACATTCACAAAATAGAAAAGAATCTATAGAAAAGATAAATAAATTTATAAAAATAAAAACCTATTTTAATTAAACGCAACTACATGATTGCTATTACAACTGTAATAAATCTGAAATGATCATGCCCAAAAAGCCAGTAATAAAGAGTTAATAGGAGTATAGGTAAATAGGAGAAAATCACTTTGTAAACATATTAGTGCTCGTCCTCGTCGACTGCCCCGTTGGTCTTCTGGTTGCATGCGCGACTGCTGAGCGCGGGGCCTGGATTATTGGGTTTTTATATCAGGAATTTCTTAGTAACAGCCAGAAGGCCGGAGTGTGGAAGTTGGCGGTGTGATGTACCTCTGAAACCACGTTCAGCCGTTGGCCCTGCGTCTGATCTCGGTTGTGTTAGATTGCCACTGGCTGGCTGGTTGTTTACTATGAGAGTGAAGGAAGAGAGGAGCGCGCCCTATCCCTTGATCAAGATAGAGCGAGATTGTCTTTGAGCGCCCTTTGATTGACGCTTTCACTTCACGTAAATCCAAAATACCCTACGGATTAAAAAATCTAATCTGGCACTGCTCCCGAGCCTCTTTAAAGGCGCCATTTCTTTTTCTGTGCTGGATTTTGTTTTACGCATGTTTTTTTGGCGCCTAGAGCGACCGCTCCAATCGGTCTACCCCAGGGCCAGCGCTGGCAGAGAGAGTGCACCTGTGTCTGCGCACCCACTTGTGTACTAGAATATCTCCCGCGCCGAAGGCTGGTCTCCGCTGCGATTATTCGCCATGGCCGAAATTCGGTCTAGAGGACTATTATTAGTGCTCGTGACTATACACGGTAACATTTCTCAGTCACAATTCTAGGAGACTTGCTATCTAATCATTTTGATGCCTAACTTTTGCCTAATCGTATCCGCAATCGATTTAATTGTTTCATCTTAACAGTTAATTTTTCTTTTTAGTTCCAAGATTAGCTGTTGAAAGTTACGTAATTAAATAATAATTAAGTCCGGATAGTTACGACATGACAACTTGCGACGTGAAAACTCGATTGCGGTGCAGTCGATGGAATATTTCTTTTTGTGTTCGCCAGTATCGCGTGACTGTTTACAACGCCTGTTGTTTTATAATAAGTGGAACATACAAAATGGGTTCTTTTTCACATGATTTTTTGTACGAATTTGTATTGGTTTCTATGATAAAGATTTTTTTTTTAATGTGCCTATATGTAGGCAAATGTGTATTTATTTCTAGAACAATATAAAAAACGAGCGAGTCTTACAGTAATCGCATATAATATGTGTAACATCTGACATCTTGGCTGACGTACATATATGATAAAAATAATATTCATCATCATCACCGTCATCGTCATCACCATTATCATCATCCTGTTACGACCTCTCGGAAAATGGGTTGGTACCATCTGACGGCCAACTCGAGCACCGCGCGCGCTTATTTGTCAAATCAAATAGCGCGCGATTCCCCGGCTTAATTTGATTATAGGAAAGCGAGAGGCTTTCCTCTCGCTTTCAATCATTTTTTATTGATGTGTAACATCTTTACGTTACACATTAATAAAAAATCTGATTGTAAATCGAATCACTTTCCAAAGCAGTTGCATGCGGTGTTGCCAGGCCGACCTCTTACTAATAAGACTTTTACCATCAATTTTTTTTATAAGAAATGTAGAATTGCAAATATAACTTCTAATGCTGTTATTTGGCATCCATTATAATACTATATGATCACATGAATATATTTCCATTTTGATTTCTACATGTGGTACTGGCATGTTTTTAGCCTCCCGCGTTATGTTTAAGTGAAAGCATCAGTTTTGGTCGATAGGTAGAGTTAATAAAATACTTAATTGGAGTGCTAGATATACGTATAGATAGGGAGATAATTACAATAGCCTCCTACGTAATGAGGTGTCAAACAGTTGTTGAAAATGATTTCTACTTTAAACTGGTTAGACACTTGATTTGATTGCTTGCAGTCACTCTTGCAGTAGATCATGTCATTACCTATATTAAATGTATTTCAGTTGGTAGCGTGATATATAGCTCGGTATAATCGATACAAGAAAAATAAAAGTAACAAACATTGTAAAAGTACCTATGTATTGTAAGTAGGTACGATCAAAGTACAAAAGTACCTCGTTAGTTACACAAGTCTTGATAAATAAGTATCAAATGTTTATGAATTCAAAATTGCCAGTTCTTATGTAATAAGGTGCATAGTACCTAATCTAATAATTAGTTTGACACTTGCAAGAATTTTTGAAACTCCAAAAATTTAATTGAAGCCCTAAATGATGGCATTGCTGATTACGCCGACTGTACCTACTATGAAAGATACTCTTATAGATCTTATACAGAAAAATTCTATGGATAGGCATCAGAAATAGTAGGAAAAAGATAAATTAATTCAATACAGAAGTCATATGACTGACCATTTCTAGAATATGTTATAAACACTGCACCTATCATTTTAAAAGAAATCTATAAGTAATTAAGATACGTATTTATCGCGATAATGTTTTGATATACAGTTGATAAGGCCATATTATGGTTATGCAATTAGAACATTGATAATAAATATTGCAAGATAGAAACAATAATTCTAGAATAAGCCGACAACACGTACACAAAGTACGTAGGTGTACCTATAATATTATTTCGTGTCGAGGTGGGGTACCTAAGTATATACGCGTCAGCTGTAACGTTTTATGCAAAGGTTTTTAAGTCATTATCAGTTCAAGGTCGCGGGTTTTCACACTTGAGACATCCTTACCACGACCTCGGGAAGGTCAGTAGCACGTAGTGGTCACATGCTGTCCATACACCGCGAGGGTGCTAAACAATTTTGAGGTGCAACTTGGAAAGCCCATTAAGCAGACGCTTCACTTTTCATTTTTAGGGTTCAGTTCCCGAGGGGTGCCAAACGGAAACCTCTTTAAGCCTCCGCTGTCCGTCTGTCTGTCAGCGGGCTTGTATCTCATGAACCGTAATAGGTAGACAGTTAAAATTTTCACAGGTTGTGTATTTCTATTGCCGCTAGAACAACAAATAATAAAACTCAATAAAGTTAAAAATGGAAGGAGTTTTTTTAAATATTGTACGGTGGTATGGAACCCTTCGTGTCCGACTCACACTTGGCCAATTTTTGTCTTTCGTTCGGCCATATTTCGCTCGAGTGAAAAACCTGTTTTTTTTTTCATTTGTGAACCGATCCAACGATGTTGCATTCCGGCACTCTGCATCTTTCACTTACCTACCGAATGATCGAAAAATGAAATGAAAGAAGCAGATGAACGTTCATTTTCCTATATAATTTTATCGATGTCGTGTGAACGTGGAATACAACAAAACTGGACATTCACTCGAGTGAAGCGATTGATTTATCCAAACGCGATTCACTCTATGGGCTAAAATGATTAATTGAGGGGTGAAAAAAATAAAAAAACTTTTACTTATTGTACAACATTTATTTTGATCAAGATTAATCTATAAATTAAATACGGAATTCTTCAAACACTTCATCATGATAATAATTTACATTTACAATGTCAAATTGTGTCCAAGCAATAGTAAATTGAATTATAATAATGAGTCCATTATTAATGCACATTCACGTTCTATAGTATATGTATTTAAGTAATAGATAAATATTACTGCAGTCTTAGATATGCGCAAGAGATAAGATTGCCTCGTTAAAATGAGTCAATGTCATAAATAGTCCATTTTTTGTTAATATAAATTATACTTCGTAAGCCGAACAACATTTAACAAATGTTATATTAATAAATAATCTTACGCTATTTAATGTATTTGAGACTATATTACGGCCGATATCTGCTAACAAGTTTCAATGCACAAGTTGACAGTTCTAGCACAGATTAATACTGATGGGACACTCGCAAAATCATTTAAATGAAAAGCGACTCTTGGTACGACACAATAAAGTGCAATTCATGTCGCACAGCGCTAATTACCTAGTTGATATTCACCTAGACGTTGCCTCTTTCTATCGCGTAACTCTTAGATCTTCTGACAACGTTACACTCACTGAATTGACCCAACAAGTCGAGTCCGCTGCGTACTTGTAGCTTCATACCTAAACTGTGGAGTATCCCATCTGTATGCATCTGTGGTTCTAGTTGAAGTTTACTGTGCAACTTGGTCGCGGTCCGGACGTCAACTTGGCCAATAAAACTGGCTAGTAGACATCATGCATTAGGAAGGGTAGAGATTCGTGGAAACTAATTACATGTCTTATCACTGGTAACATTACATGCCAAGTCTATAACCACCCTTAGGCCCCGTTTACAATGTGTCGTGACGTCACATAGTCGTCCTGTGTCAATGTGTCGTGGCTTGCATATTAAAGTGGAGCTTTTCATTTATTTACCTTATATGTTATGATTAACTAACTTTCGCTTGCGAAATCGTATCGTGCGAATTGTTGATTTTGCTTATGGGTATTTTTCAAGATCCAGTAGAAGCTATAGAAATAACAGTCAACTATAGATTAATATTCGTCTCAACACTAGGAATGGTTGATAACTTACTATCATCATCATCTTCCTGCCCTTGTTCCATGTTACGTGGGGTTGGCGCACCCTTTTTTTTTCCACTCTCCCTTGTCAACCGTCACTCTATCTTTCGCTCTCTTCTCTTACTTTACTACCTTTACTCAGTATCAAGTTTATGATTTCGATAATATTTCTTTCATAGCCAGCTCTATTTTAAGTTGAATACAAGCAACTCTTTCTTGGAAGATCTGGTTGATTAGGTTAACTCTCTTTTGTTCTAATAACGCATTTTCCTTTAATAGTCTTTGTCTTAACTCCTGCTCCTCTGGTGTATTATTTTCTTTACTATCCTTAGCACTTTGCGCGCCTTCTGCCTGCTTATTTTTCAAAGCAACATGACTCCTAAGTTTCACTATTTCAAACTGTTCTGAGTTGATTTTCGCTTGGAGTAGTGATTTAAGTTGTAAGTATTCAGCGTTTTCAAGCTCTAGTCTCAATACTTTGAGTTCTTTTTCTGTTAGTTTCGGTTTTTCTTTAACTGGTTCTGAGGGAGGGATTTCTAGGTCGGGCGTTTCTTTTTTAATTTCGGGTTTCGGGAATTCGAAATTGTCTTCGAATTCAGCTTCGAATATCGGTTCTGTGCTGGGAGATTCTTTTGGCTCTAGGAATGGTTCATTCGGGGTTTTAACTTCAATTGTTTCTTGTGGTGTGTGTTGTTGTATTTCGGTCAGTTGTATAGGTTGAGATGGTTGAGAAGGTTGCGAGTTTCTTCGCGCTGGTTCTTCCTCAGGTTTGTTCTCTGGTTTTTCGTCTAAAGAAGCATGTTGTGGTTGTAAGGAGTTGGCGGGTTCCACTGATTTTTGCACTGAGCGAAGTTTTCTCTGAAATAGAAGGTTTGTATTAATTGATATTTCGTTTCATAAAAATAAGCCTGCTTGTGCTGTCCTTTTTTTTTTTTGTATAAAAGCATAATAATTTACTGTTTATGCAAATTAAAACATAATATTCATATGGAACTTGATTAATGCCATCACAACTTGTTGATGAAACTAACGCGACAAATCGAAAACATGACATAAAACAGACGGAATCTTTCAAAATTCTTGTAACAAAAACGTTTAAAGATTGTCTGCAGCATCTATCATTCAAGCTTCACTAATTAATTCTATACGCTAATGCTAAAGATACTTTCGATTCGAAACAAGTTTGTCTTGTTTATTCGTTACGCAATTCATTTAGGAATCCATGACGTCAATTTATTTAATGATTTTCTCAATGATCGGAGACACTGAGAATATTTTAACAATTTCATTACAAATATATTCAAATAATGCAGCTTCTGCCCGCGTGGAATTGCTTAATTTAACATAAAATATTTCCTATGACGCTCGGCAATACTGTATCTTCCCATTGGTGAGAGAATTTTTGGACTTGGATCAGTAGTTCCCAACTACATACGAATTCACAAATTTTATTTCTTTATAATAGAAAAAAAAAACAAAAGAAAAGATAATAAATTGACGCCGTCTGTTTAAAAAAAATCAGACCATTTATTTCAAATATACCAATTACAGGCACTTTGAACTGTCAAGGGGTCAGTTAGAAATATGAAGTTGCTCATTCCAAAGCGTAGGAGATACCTATTGGGAAGAACGGGCAAGAAACTCCACGAGCACTCTTTTAAATCAATATATTGGTTACATCATTCATGTAAAAATTATACATGTCAGAACAATGTAGAAAGACGTGCACGTTAAAAGCGTCCGTAATAAAAACAAAAGCAATTAAAAAATTAAAATAAGCCGTGGCAGCTAACAGATGACCAGAATAGCTGAGATAACAATAAAAGGCGGAGAAAACTCCTTTAAAATCAACATAATTATTGCGATCACGAATGCATTCAAGCGAGTTAGCAATTATGGGAACAGGCCGATACAAGTAGGTAATTTGAAGGTCGTTTTTATATAATTTAGGGATTCATTGATTAAAGGATTTTCAACCCTAATGACTAGAGATTTAATATTCTCGCCGGTGAATTTCCGTGATCAAACGTAATGAAGTTATTTAATTGGTAGAGCTAATAATAGTTAAGTAAATCGTAGACAACCGCGATAAGAAACCAGTGTGACTAATACGACTGTCACAATAACCTCTAGCAAACAAGTAATTGTGTTGTTATTATTATATATTAATAATAGTTATAAGTTACAAAATATGATAAATAAAACATGAGGAAAACCACAAAATTTATACCAATGTTTTGTTAATGTTAGAGTTGAAATATGTGATAGGTGCATTTGAAATATTTATTCAATTTGCACAAAATAAATACTTTTCAAAATGTAACAAATAAATAACTTTTAAATGACGGTAATGATTTAAAAATGGAACAGCTTATCTGATACTGATTCGGGGTATTTTCCTCTACCCACATTATGGTAGTTTCATTATTTCATTTTTGGAACTAAATTATCTTTTACATTTAGGACCGTCAGTTTACTCAAGAAGAAATGGATTGATTGTGCGAGGGAGAGGAGGGAACATAATGTATGCGGAAACATTTTGCGCCAACCCCAAGGAACATGGAACAAGGACAGGCAGAAGAAGTACTAATTAAGATAACTTACATAAGGTATGGAATACATTGCACAAGCTCAAAATAAAACCACTTTCGGATACTGGAAAACAGTTGTTACTGGTTAGTTGAATAACCGTTACGAAATGGGGAAGCTGTATTTTTTCTGTAACGCGAATGAGATGAGTATTGTCCATTTGATTTGGGCCACATAGCTGCCAAGCTAAAATAGTTGGAAGTAAAAGGGCTTGCCAGATTTAGAAAAAAATAATCACACAATAGGTCTCGAGCAATAGCAAACATTGCGGTAAGCCCAGTAGAAGGTTGTGATTTGAATGGAATTTGCCTATGTATTTAAAGGACTGCCCAGACCGTAAATAACCGTCTATCTAGAATATGTTGAGTATACAGTGTAATACAAAAGTCAAAATCATTAAGCCATTAATTCCCTATTTTCTTTTGGGCTTAAGCCATGATCAGCAATGTGAATATGCAGGCAGTCCCTCACACGGGCAGTCAGATACCCGAACGCCTGATGGAAAATTCACTACGAATTCGCTCTTTCGGGTTTAGTTTTAAGCCATTTTGATGCTGATCCGCAGTTGTAGTAGATTGCTGCAGCGCTCATAGTCAACCAGTCTTTTCAACCAAGAGTAACTTGGATATCACAAAAGCAGTTGTAGTCAGTATTTCACAAAATACAGTTATTTAATCTGAATACGATACGATACGATACGATTTATATTGAATACGAGGCGTTTGGCTTTTGGTGAATTTGTATTTTATGTTTTTTTGTTGTAATTTGCTTTTAATTTGTGCAGAATAAACAATTTTTCTTTATTTTTTAGCTGTATCAAGTTAAACTGGAAGCCAATCTCAACATATTTGGCTAGGATCTGCCTTTTCTCAAATATTTTGGGATCAGCTAATTAGCTGAATTAGCTTTTAGTGTGTAAAATAATAATAATAATAAATATCTTGCAATAATCTTACACCAACCAGGGTTTGTCCTTGGGTACACTTGCATGCACAGGGATAAATGTCGGTTTGTGTTTCATTTTTTTTAAATGTTTTACGAGCCGCGACTTGGCTTCGACATCTGGTACGTTCCCAAAGGACCGGGATCCATGGTTCCGAGAATAGTTAAAAACTAAAAAAAAAATATAATAATGATGATCTATCTTACCTTCAACTGTGTAACAATTCTCTGCGCCTCCCACAGTTGTTGGTCTCTTGCTGGCGTAATGAATCCTGCGTGCATTTCAGCGTGTATCTGATTCAGTAAGGACTCTTGTTTGCGAAGCTCCAGACTGATCTCTGGGGCCGTTTCTGGGAAGTCTGGTGGAATTGATGCGAGAGGTGGAACATATCTGTAAGAGAAAAAAGGTTTATGAATAGTTTTATGATATGTAATTGTCTTTTATAAGCCCAGTATAACAAATCAGCTGTTTGTTGGCTTACTTCTTCATTCAATATAAGAATAACATTATTCGGTTTATTATTTTACGTCGTATTCTTCGAAAATTGCGTGTATTTGCTCACCGAACAGCAGTAATCGCGGATAACTCGATTAAAATTGTTAATCAGAATAAACTGCGCACGCCAGAAAAGAGTCTCAGTTTAGATCAGAAAGTGTTTTCTCTTGTTTTATAATTTAACCGTTTCAATCCGAAACTTCACGTCTGAGTATGTAGCGAGCTAGCTTGTGACACACATGTGACATCTACCAACCCGCAGTGGGCCTGCGTGGTAGATTATAGCCAACTCCTTCTCACACAGAGGAGGCCTGTGTCCCAGCAGTGAGAAGATTATAAGCTAATTATGGTAGCTCGTGACGAGTTGACACCGGTCAAATTCACTGATGTAGGTTAGGGGACGTTCATCAATTAAGTGAGGCGATTTTGGCGATTCTTTCCCCCTTGTTAAGATGTCGTGAGATTTGGCTCGACCCCCCCCACCCTAATCTCACGTGAGATTTTTCAAAATGCGTATTTTCTTCATTACGTTAATCTAGCGATGGATTAATTTCAAAAACATTATTTGATTAATTATTATTAAAGACTACTAAGAACGTAATCTAGAATCACAGTGAGAAAATCGAACAATAATATACTTAAATAGGAACTACTAAGATTCGTTAAAGTTTTTCGCAGTTCAGTTTTCTCGCAATATTACTCTTTATTGCGGAAAAAAAAATCATCCCCCACGTGAGATTTGGTGAGATTCGGCTCGACCCCCTCGCCTCCCTAAACGCCTCACGTAATAAATGAACGACCCCTTAGTCCAGCAACCGAGACTGTGTTAGTATCGTGCCAAAAACTGATTGCTTTTGGTTAGCCAGATCCAATCAAATGCTAATTCGCTTGAATCTAATCACAGCTTCAGGTAAGACTTACTTAGTCAACTGGACGTCAGGGAAGAGTTTATCTGCCTTGGAGATAAGGTAAGTAAGTAGGTTCAGCGACATGTTGAGTGCGGGACCCATGGCAGTCGCTATCGTTTGAATGTTCGCGTGATTCGCCTGGAAACAGAAAATACAAATCTGTGTTAAAGTATTGTAAAATGTTGTCTACCGTAACGTTTCAACTTACAAAGTAAATAATATGATAAAATATATTTATTTATTTATAAATTTATTCAGTCCGCCACAATAGGTTGTCCAGCAAGATGTGAAATAGATACGTAGAAATTGCTCTGAAAACTAATGCAAGAAGCATGATGCTAGTAGCTTAAGAGCGTTCATACTGAAAGTGGGCAACGTCGCAAATAGCTGTCAAATATTTAACTGTTATGATTAATTTGGCAATATTACTGTATGGACATAAGAAATATGCCTAACTAGTGAATTAAATATTGATTACGAAATGCAATAATTAATATCGTACCACCAAATAATTAAAAAATACAATAGAAATGGATATATTTAGTAACCTGTTCCGCTTAGCTATTTCTGAAGAGTCTTAAAAAAACCCTTCAAAGAAATCGAGACGTGTTTCACCTGTCAACGAGGCATCCTCAGGATGACGATTGAATTGTCGCGAACTCGAACTAGTATACGTTTTGTAAATAAAATCTAACAAAAAGGCCTAAAGGTGTCAACCCACCTGTTCGTTAGCCACAACGCAGGCAAAGTGCGTCATGAGCCAGCCCAGCAGACTGTAGTTAGGCGGCGGCAGCTTGGCTATGAGAGACAGCATAGTTGCTTCGCGCTGGGGTTCGGCGATCGCGGTTGCTTGTTCGAACTGCCCGTGTAGCTCTTGGGTTAGAATAGAGTCCGGTAGTTCGCTGGAATTTGAGAAAAGTATAGTTTAGAATTAAATTATACACTAAATAGCTAATATGACATAAGACAGCAGATTAACTTCAGAGAAGCGGCAAATAAATTCAGTTTTGGGGCGTGAAATATTTTGGTCTATATGTTCCCTAATTTTATAATAATAAACAAAATGCTTTCCCCGCCGACGTCGCCAACACCTGTACGTCGGCAGGGGAGAGGCCGGCCACCAGCGGGCTTGGGACCTCGAGGCCAACAGGCCCCGAACAGGGTCCTCGCTGCCGGTGGAAATGTGTCGCGCATACGATGGACCCAGTCCATGAATGAAAATGTGATGCGCGCATATTATGGGGCTACCGAGGGAGGAATCAACCTTACAGCGTACCGAAGTCGGATGTTGTCTCTGTTTCAGGTGCTTGAACCTACCATCAACGTCTCGGCCTAACGATTATCGGATCAGGTGCGCGTCATTCAACACAACCACAGATTGGATAACGCTACACTTGATCGGCTGCGCTTGGAAATGCAGAATAGCTTTGCTAGTAACCCTCCCCCATCCCAGAATGTCGTGCAGGCGCCTGCCGCGGTTCCACTGCAAGCAAACCAACATGAAGAGGAGGAGGACGGCAGGGCTATATCTGCAGATAACCTATGCAATGTGGAATTAAGGAGTGCACTGGAGGATGCGATTCGTGAGTACCGGTTCACATCACCTGACCTTAGACCACGGCTACCACGTTTGCCCATGAATAAAAGAAACAGAGCACTGGTGTGTGCCCTGGATGCGCTGTTACCAAATTTTATTGAAAGCAGTGCAAACCTTTGCGATACACACTCAATCTTGTATTGCACGGCTGTTGCGGCATGTCGTATAGCGCGCGTCAAATTCCCAAATACTGACCGATCTGTACGACCAAAACCCGTCGCACCAGCTTGGCAGTGTAGGATTGAGTGTCGTATTAATGAGGCCAGGGTACTCATCGGGAAGCTCATCTGCTTCAGGGAGGGCAATACACGCCCAAGGGTGATGCGCTTTGTGAGGCGGGCATTCTCGGGAACTAGTATTAGTCCCCGAGAATATGTATCCCATGTCACAGAGCGCATCGACTTCCTGAAGCAGAAAGTTTATGCATGGGCAAACCGTATCCGCCGGTACAGGCGAAGAGTGGATCGGTACACTCAGAACCGCATGTTCCAGAACGATGAAAGGTGGGTATACAGAACATGGGAGCGGCCCACTCCCAATCAAGGTGTGACTGACACGCGTCTACCGAATAGTGATGCCATGAAAGCTTTTTGGCAAAGCATTTGGTCGGTGCCTGTCAATCACACTGAGGGTGATTGGATGCGTGTTGTTGAGCAGGCGTGTGATCCAATACCACACATGGAGGCCATTAGCATTACTCCTCTGGATGTGGCTCGTGCAGTCCGGCCGTTACCTAACTGGAAATCTCCAGGACCGGACGGACTGCACAATTTCTGGCTTAAATGGCTACAAAGGTCACATACCTGCTTAGCCACGCAATTCCAGTCATCTTTAGACACTGGGTCGCTACCACTGTTCTTCACAACAGGAGTTACCCACCTGCTCCATAAATCGGGCAGTACTGCGGAACCTAAAAATTATAGACCAATTACATGTTTACCGACGATCTATAAAGTTCTTACATCCATTCTTAGAGCAAAAATTTCACACCATATTAACAACAACTTAATTATGTCTGTCTCAGAATGGATGTAAGAATGGGTCCCGCGCACAGTGGAACGAATGTATGGGAGCGGTTGGACGTAGACATGTCCGAAAAAAAAGAGTAAAATTATGCCAAACTAATGATGCCATCTTATTCGATTACTTAATGCCTTCATAACTTGTGGTGATGAATTTCTTCATAACTCCCATATTTCGGGAGTAATTTGAGAAAATGTGAAATTTTACTATGAAAATGAGTGTATCGAGCTCTCTCCCTCCTGATTCCGGGCTTGTTTCAAGTAGCGGTCTCTAATATCATAATGCTAATACTAAGAGCTATATTTAATACTAAGACACATAGTGCGCCAAATGTGCACTTTCTGGGATAAAGAGTGATGTTTATTTTATAACACAATTTTTTAATTTTTTGTTTATTTTGTTGATTAAAACCGTTTTTCTAAAGGTTTACCTTATTACAATAACATTTCTGATCAGCCAATTAGAGAAGATATAAGCTAATTAGGATATATAATTAGGGACTTAAGGTTTACATATAAAACTGATGCACTAATGATTACTGATAAGAACATTGCTATTATTTAATTACTAAATGGCTCTTAATACACTAATTTAGCATGCATCATTTACTAATTATCACAATAACTAATTACCTTGCAATATTTAACAAAGGATACCTGGGATACCTGGATTTTATATAAATAGGTCACTATTAGTAACTTTAAAATCAGTGTTGATTTACACCTCGTTGTATCCAAGCTAATCTCGCAATGTATTTTCCAAATTTTAATACAAATCTTGATATTCACGTTGCTTTATGCGCACGCGCACATAAAGATTTACGCGACTTTAACTATTTGTTCAGTGTTTTAAAAGATAACAGTTGTGTTCAGTTATGTGAAAGTGCTGAAACAAGTTTAAAAGACTGGTGTCGTCGATTTTGCTACCGCATTTATGCAAAATGGACACAGTCTGGAAGAAGCACAGATAAGTTTCGGAAGAAACATGAGATTTGGCTACAGGCTGCAATTCAATGGCCGGAATTACAGAATGAAAATATGGAACCTTCTACAGAAAATATAAGTGACGTCATCGAGCCCATAATTTCTCCTGCTAAATCTGATGCTTCAACTTGTACACATCCTAGTCCTCGTAAATCTTTTGAGGACCTTAGTAACCGGCAAAAAAGAAGACGCACCACTGAAGATAGTCTTTCATGCAGCAGTAGCAGCGCTGAAATTATGTTTTCGGCCGAAAGGGCGCTTCAAAAGGCAGGACAAAGCGATACAGCTTATGTTATGAAATACTTGACGGAGAATCCAGAAGAGGCCTCAAAAATCAAAGCCTTCATTGAAGGTAAATCAATTCAGGTACGGGAAATATCCCCTTTGAAGGCATTGGCTCTTTATGTATCGATGAACTTATCGAAATGGCGCTATAACACTCTTCGGGATTTCAACACTCAAGAAGGAGCTCTTCAATACCCGAGTTACTACATGTTGGTTAAAGAAAAAATTAAGTGCTATCCGGCCAAAGAAGATCTCACAGTTACAGAGAGCTCTGCAAAAATCAAATTACAAGCCTTGATGGATTTAACCTCAAGAAGACTTATTAGGTCGTTAGAAACCCCTGTTGATCCCAATCAACAGCTCGTATTGACCAGCAAATGGGGTTTTGACGGATCATCTAGCCAAAGCATTTATCATCAAAGGACGAGTGAAGATGAGCAAATCGATCTTGCTAGTAATTTTATGATTAGTCTTGTACCACTGCGGCTCGTCTCAAAAGGTGTAACAATTTGGGAAAACGAGCGACCATCTTCCACTTCATTTTGCCGGCCAATATTGTTTAAGTTTATAAAGGAAACCAAAGAAAATGTGCAGAGAGAGATGGCTGAAATCGAAGCAGAGATTGAAGCCTTAACTCCATCCACCATCACTGATGGAATTAGTGTCAAACACCAACTGCTGTTGACAATGATTGATGGTAAAATTCATTCCATTATATCCAATACAGCAGCTTCAGTGTGTGACATATGCAAGGCTTGTCCTAAAGAAATGAATAATTTAGAGTTAATCAAAGATAAACACGCAAACGAGGACATGTATAAATATAGCTTAAGCACCCTTCACGCTTGGATTCGCTCAATGGAATGCTTATTACACATTTCCTACAAATTAGACATAAAATCATGGCAAGTAAGGGGTGATATAGCAAAAAGGCAAGTTGATGACAGGAAGAAAAGAGTTCAAGAGGCTGTAAGAAGAGAAACGGGCTTACTTCTCGATGTTGTGAAACAAGGCAGTGGATCCACCAACAATGGCAACTCGGCAAGGAGATTTTTTGAAAACTACACTAAATCTGCTGAACTGACCGGAATAGATGCTATGCTTTTAAGAAAAATCTGTGTGATCTTGCAGTGTATTTCATCAGGAGAGAAGATCAACGTAACTAAATTCCGAGAGTTCTGCTTTGATACTGCTAAGCTTTACGTGGAGTTATACCCATGGTATTATATGCCTTCTTCACTTCATAAAATTTTAATGCATGGGCCAGACATAGTTCAGAACATGTCAATTGTGCCCATTGGTTTTCTATCCGAAGAGGCATCTGAGGCTAGAAATAAAGATTTTAGAAAATATAGAGAGGGGCATTCTCGAAAGCATAGCAGTATCTCATGCAATGAAGATATTATGCACAATCTTTTACTGTCTTCTGATCCACTTGTTACAAGTATCCGTCCAAAAGGAAATAAGTTTGTAAAAAAATCTTCTTTTAAGGAATTTTATGAGCTTACGGATTCTGAGAAAAGTGATATCGAATTTGTTAACATAAATGATTTAGCGGACATCGATTCTGAATTTGAATTAATTGATGATGATGATGATGACGAAGATAATTAAATGATGTTATTGTTTTAAAATGTGTAACTTAGTAAATTAGAGCTTACGTCTTAATTATTTATTGTACTTTTAATGAAACTAGGTAATTTATTATCAACTTACTTAAAAGTCATACTCTCATCAGTTCTTGTGAATATTTTTGTTAATATATATTTCTGTATATATATAATATATTTATAGACCTCTTAATAAGTCTGTCTGCGGTTTAAAGTAAATACAAATGGGGAAAAAACGTTTTTTTTTTTAAATTTTCATTTCCTTTTATCCCAGAAAGTGCACATTTGGCGCACTATGTGTCTTAGTATTAAATATAGCTCTTAGTAATAGCATTACGATATTAGAGACCGCTACTTGAAACAAGCCCGGAATCAGGAGGGAGAGAGCTCAATACACTCATTTTCATAGTAAAATTTCACATTTTCTCAAATTACTCCCGAAATATGGGAGTTATGAAGAAATTCATCACCACAATTTATGAAGGCATTAAGTAATCGAATAAGATGGCATCATTAGTTTGTCATAATTTTACTCTTATTTTTCGGACATGTCTACGTCCAACCGCTTCCATACATTCGTTCCACTGTGCCGCGGTACTAAGGAGCTGTTCCTTATAGATATGACCATCAGCCAACAGGTTCGTAAATCCCGGAAGGATTTGTCGACTTGTTGGATAGATTATAAGAAGGCCTATGACTCGGTGCCACATACATGGCTCATGAGGGTGCTGGAGTTGTACAAGATAGATGCAACGCTGCGCACCTTCCTGATGTCATGTATGCGGCAATGGAGGACGGTCCTTCTCTATCCAGGATGTCGACAGATCCGGGGAATCGATGAACCGATCAGGATTGAACGGGGAATATTCCAGGGCGACAGTTTGAGTCCGCTTTGGTTTTGTTTAGCCTTGAATCCTCTAAGCACACTGCTGGAGGATTCAGGTCTAGGCTACCGGTTGAGAAGGGGTGGTCAGGTGATTTCTCACCTCCTTTACATGGATGACTTAAAACTCTTTGCCCCCAACAATTTGCGACTGATGGAGCTACTGAAGATAACAGAAACATTCAGTAGCGCCATCAGGATGGAATTTGGTGTGGACAAATGTGCAGTCATGCATGTAAAGCGAGGGGAGATTATGGAATCCGTGGGAACCCAACTTGCGGATTCCATACACCTTAGATCCCTCTCCTCATCCGAAACCTACAAGTACTTGGGTATGTCGGAAGCATTGGGCATCAATGTTACCGACATGAAACAATCGTTGAAGGAACGCTTCTTTGGCCGCCTGAATAAAGTGTTAAATAGCCTTTTATCAGGCGGAAATAAGGTGCGTGCCTTTAACGGTTGGGTCATGCCGGTCTTGATGTATTCTTTCGGCATACTCAAATGGACTCAGACGGAACTTGACGCTCTGGATAGGAAGGTCCGCACATTGCTGACGGCAAATCGGATGCATCACCCACGGTCATCAGTGATGAGACTGTACATCCCGCGGAAGTGCGGGGGTCGAGGTTTCCTAAATGCTAAAACCCTCCACAACCGCGAGATTTACAGTCTCAGGGAATATTTCCTTCAAACCAACGTGGGTATGCACCGAGATGTGGTCGCAGTGGACAAGGGCCTCACCCCGCTCTCCTTGGCAAAAGAGAACTGGCGCAAACCTACAGTACTTGATACTAACGATCGTAAGGAAATATGGCAGGGCAAAGAACTACACGGACGCTTTTTCCGGGCCCTCCACGGGCCTGATGTAGACTTTTTGACATCTGTATCCTGGCTGCGTTTTGGCGACCTCTTCGGGGAAACCGAAGGTTTTGTCTGTGCGATTATGGATGAAGTTATCATGACGAATAATTATCGGAAATACATTGTCAAGGATGGTACGGTTGACATCTGTCGGGCATGCCACCAACCCGGTGAATCAATCCGACATATTGTTTCCGGTTGTTCTCGTCTTGCTAACGGCGAGTACTTGCATAGACACAATCTAGTAGCTAGGATTATCCACCAGCAACTTGCCTTGCAGTACAACCTTATAGAGTCCGGAGTACCATACTACAGGTATGTGCCCGACCCAGTTCTCGAAATTGGTCACACCACATTGTACTGGGATCGATCTATCATCACTGACAGGACTATTGTAGCCAATAAGCCTGATATAGTGGTGATAGATCGACGAGAGCGCCGTGCAATGATTGTCGATATCGCTGTCCCTCATGACGAAAATCTCGTGAAAGCTGAGAAAGATAAAAAAATCAAGTATCTTGACTTAGCACACGAGGTTGTCGACATGTGGGATGTGGACTCTGCAATCATTGTACCGATAATCGTTACCGTTAATGGCCTGATAGCGAAGAGCCTCGACCAACACCAGGAGGCTCTCATTAGGGAGATCGTGGCCCCCGGCGACAGGGCAACCGAAGGAACACGGGTGGGTTTTAGTCAGTAAGAGTCTGACACGCCCTCCCGCTCCGCCCAGAGCGGGAGAAGTTATTTGATGATTTCCCACTCTCAAAAAAAAAAGGAGGCTCTCATTGCGTGGCTGGATCAAGGGCCTGATTCAGAAAGCAGTACTTCTAGACACGGCACGTATAGTGAGGAGGTTCCTCTCTCTAGAGCCCTGACCACCGGCATCTTGGACCCTGTTCCTGATGCCGATGGGCCACTATTTTTTATATTTTTAAATGTTTTTTTTAATGATTTTTATAAGAATATTTAAAAATGTAAATAATATGTATTGAAAAGGAACAAAAATGCGAGTAATATGTCGGCAATCCTGATACAGGATAGGTACCGGTATTTGCAAGATTTTTTTAATTTTATATTTATTTGTTTTAAATCCCAGTGGCAGTATGCAATCGTTCTTCAAGTGATGAAACTCCTCTAAGTCACTGACTGGCCAGTTAGTTTCAAGACAGGGCATAGCATATTATTTCTTTCGTTTTAAAATTTTGCCTCACGCTAAGAATATCTCCGAAGCTATTATGAGTGTGTTTAATTGTCAAGGCTTACCAACTTCAGCATTAACCCAAAGTCAAATCATTTATTTCAAATAGGCCCATGTATGGCACTTTTGAACGTCAAAATTTACAAAAAATACACACATCAAAAGTGTCTAGGGATCAAGCATTTTTATGCGGATTTCTTGAGATTGAGATGTGGCTTTGTAATAAATTTATGATTATCTAAATTTATATGGATCCTTTTTGGTGCATTTCATAATTTGAAACAGGAACTGTTAATCAAATTCGAGTAAAAGATGAAAATCAGCTGTCAATATTTTCCCTATAAAAACATACAACGCATTGAAGACATTATTAGTGCTACTGTTTCCCTACTACTGATTTAAACCAACGTTATTATGGAGCGGCGACGTCATTTAAGCAGGGAAGAAATGCTCAGAGCCGTGGGAATGATAGAAGCTGGTTCCCGGCAACGTACTGTGGCTTTAGCTCTGAATACAAGTCAGAGTGTTATCAGTCGACTTTGGACACGTTACCGAAGCACTGGTACCGTGGCTGAGCGCCATGGAGGACGGTATCGCTGCACCACACGGAGACAAGACCGATACATTCAAATCTTAACTCGAAGAGCTCCAACAATAACCGCCATGATGTTAGCCGTGAGGCTTCATCACTCTTCAGGGAACTTAATTAGCGACCAAACAGTCAGAAACCGCTTGCATGAAGTGAACCTTCATTCCCGAAGACCGCTACGGGTACCACCTATAGCAATGCACAATCGTAGGATTCGATATCAATGGGCTCTTGAACACAGAAATTGGGCAGAAGAACAATGGCGTTTCGTGTGCTTTTCTAATGAGTCTCGTTTTGGTATGAGACCGGATACAAGACGTATACGACACTGGAGAACCCCTGGACGCCAACAGCGATTAAAATCCTGCCAGGAAGTCCATCCTTATAGTGGTGGAACCATCATGGTATGGGCGGGTATTTGGATCGGCGGAAGAACTGAGTTGATTTGGATCAGAGGCAACCTCAACGCTCAAATTTATGCTGAGACGATTGTATCTGACGTCATCGTTCCTCTACAAGTGCAAATCGGTCCCTTATTTCAGTTAATGCATGATAATGCACGACCGCACACCGCAAGAGTTGTAAGACAGACTCTCGCCGCAGCTAACATCAATGTCCTGCTCTGGCCTGCTCAGTCGCCAGACTTGAACCCGATTGAGCATGCATGGGATATGCTACAGAGAAGAGCTCTGCCAAATATGGAGGGTATCCAGTCGCAAGAAGACCTTTTTTTGTTGTTGCAACGAACATGGGCGGCCATTCCACAGCGTGATTTGGATGAACTCATTTTGAGTATGCCAAACCGATGTTCTTGTGTTGTTAGTGTTCGCGGTAGAAACACGGATTATTAATTGTTTAAGTTACCCAATAAAATTTTAAAGAAAACTGTTATTTCAGTCTTTTTTTCGAACTTTAATGTTAGTGGTTCAAATGTCAAAAATCCCTTTATTAGGAAAATGGCAAATTTCTTTATTAACGCAAAGGTGACTTGGTTTATCGTTACTGTGACAAACGAAAACACTTTATTTGATGAATCCTTAAAGAAAATTTTAATTAATATCAATCAGGAGAAAAGTTATTGCAAAAATATATGTTGATCCCTAGACACTTTTGATGTGAGTATTATTGATTCTAGTCGCCCCTTCCAAAAGGTCGTTTTCGTATGGAGAAGAATGGGCAAGAAACTCCACCGTTACTCTTTTAAAATGTTTTACAATAGTTTGTATAAGTACGTACATTAGTTAAATAATTATATGTGAAGACGATGCACCTAGAATAAAATTACTAAACCACAATAGGTAAAAAGAATTAAAAATGAAGCAATGACAGATAATTTAATTATGTGATAGATACATGGTGCTCACATATTTACAAACATTGTAAAAGTCGACGATTTTCCTATTTTTTTTAAAATAGTCATTGTGTGAGGAAGTAATCACAGAATGTAACCCATAATCTTTGTCATATTTATAAACCTCATATGTATCTAAATTATAGAAAAGCATGGCACTTTTAATAAGCGTATACTTGTACATTATACTAAAGAAAATATATAACAAAAACACAAATTTCACAAACACCAAACATAGACCAACTATCTGTAGTAGAGCCCATACAAATATTTGTCCGTGCGGGAATTAAACCTAATACTGCTTGAACCGTACCGATTAAGCAAATCTCATTTCTACTTACCTAATAAAGCATTTAAGCATAGAGCATGCAACAGCAACATCCCAATGGTAAGGGAAGGTAGGTCCTCGATCAGTGAACAGTTTTTTTAGCTGATGAAATTTTATCTTGTCGGGTTCTTGTCGATAGATCTGGTTTGACTTGAGACCGTGCGCCTGCAAAAGTAATAAGAGCATTGAAATTAATAATAATGTTTATTTGTACACAGTTCATGAAACACAAAGTAACAAGGTTGATGATCGATTGAGTGGTGGTGTTGGTTTAGCTAGCATAAAAGTAAAGTCAATAAAGGGGAGGTGTTGGTAAACCAATATTTACCAACAACTAAGTTGTGTTTATGTGTTAGCTATGATTGTCTAAGCGTTGTTGCACACGACATGTTGTGGCAAGACACTTATTCGTTAAAGTTTTTGGTTGATTTGCCCTTAACTTTTTGGCTAAAGTAGAGGAATATTTTTTTATCATCAAGTTCACAAGTAAAAGGCCTTTAGGCCTTACAATAAAAAATTGGCCAAGTGCGTGTCGAACCACGCACAATGAAGGGATCCGTAGTTGGAATGAATTTATCCTAAGAGCAAACTGAACATTGTAGTTGAAAAACATGTTCTCCCATACATTCCAACTGTAAATGTAAGTTGTACGCACAATATTGAGAGATTTATCATATTTTTTTAAGACCATAGACTTCTTATAGGTTTTTCTTTAATTTATGAGTACAGAACCTTGCTCTGTACTTTTTTTTCTTCCAAATTTTAGGCTCAGTAGTTTCGGAGTTAAGGGTCATGTTTCATCTTTAAAAGTACTTATTTATATATATATAGATCCTCGCAGCAAGCCCTTTAATTTAATATGTCACATATTTGTAAAACTTTTTTATTTTATTTTCTTATTTGCCCCCAAAATTGACCCCCATATTCAAAATTCAATTAATTTTATTTAAGTTACACGTCTGTGTTTGGATCACAGATGCATCTGTGTACCAAATTTCAACTTAATCAATTCATTCGATTCGGAGCAAATTGGCTATGACAGACGGACAGACAAACAGTGATCCTATAAGGGTTCCGTTTTTTCCGTACGAGGTCCGGAACCCTAAAAAGAATAGACTCGAAAAAACAATATATAATACATAATTTGCTATTTATAATGCAATGTTACACCTTGTTTAGTCTACATACAACTTTTAAACAAGATTTTGTGTAATGTTAGTACGATTTTGTATGTGTGTCCGATTAGCGCTGCTTTCCACTTCCAAAAAGTCAAAACATTTATTTAAAATAGGCCCTTGTATGGCACTTTTGAACGTCAAAATTTACAAAATAATAGAATTGATTCTAGTCGCTTCTTCCAAAAGGTTGTTCAAAAAGTCAAATAATTTATTTCATATAGGCAATTAGGCATTTCTCAAATCACAATGCTGCAAAACAGCTATTCACTAGTTTAATTGTTATAGTTAACTTCCAAAATTGGACTTCTGCATCAAGATTATTGTGCGTTGTTTTCAACAATACATGAGTTTAATCGGTTCACAAACCGTATATCCTTCTAACTGTAGCTAGAGCAGCTACTATGTTCGTCCGTTTTACACAATATCTTTGAATTGAATACAAACGAAAAGGAGGTAGTCTGTTGTATTAATGACAGTGGAATTAACTTTGAATAACATTACTATCGTAATCGCAAGAGCCTTTACACACGTTCCGGCTAATTGGTGCCGTTTACCCGGTTGCAAAATGTATGGTGAAGTCCGAAAGCGATACGTGCCGATGTAATTGTTCCGGTTACCCACCGGGTACCTGACTACCACGGGCTATTTAATAAAACAGATAGGTGACAATCTGACAATTTTGTAGTTTTCTACTTCATTATAGAACATCTGTCATGAAAATGTGAGAATATGTAATTTTCTATTAAATGTGCCGCATTGACAGTTACACGAAATAGGGCTCAGACTGTGTGAAAGGACAGTTACTATTTCCATAGATATACATCACAGTCCTAATAAATGACCGTATGTATAGAAGAACTGTTGAGATAAATAACCATCGTGAGGAAGCATTGAGACTGTCACTCAAAATTACTGTTTGAAGTACTAGGTCAACTACACCGCTATTGTAAGGGAAATAATGACCCGGTTTTTGAAAGCCAATCCTATTTAGTCTGTTGCTA
Organism: Omphaloscelis lunosa; assembly: GCA_916610215.1. NCBI lineage: Eukaryota > Metazoa > Arthropoda > Insecta > Lepidoptera > Noctuidae > Omphaloscelis > Omphaloscelis lunosa. The sequence continues at coordinate 6,834,537 of OU744265.1, read as the reverse complement.
AATCTTATGTTTACTTATAAAATAGGTCGTCTTACTAGCTAACCTTTGATTTTACAGTACATTCTAGAAATCTAAGGCTCCCAAAAACCGGGAGTTACCCTTTAAAATAATAAAACAAAATCCTTGTTTAGTTTTGTATTCCGAAACGAGCTAATCCACTCATTCGGTAATCACTATCATCTGCTTAACCTTTTTATCATGATATAGTCGGCATCCAGTCTAACCTGATGCAGCTGAATACAAGTATTTTACGTGGCAATCTGACCAATCATAAACATACACTGCTACATGAATTTTTTGGCGCTTGAATGACGTTGACAGCGCAGCGGGGTGCTGTTGGTAAACATTTGTGTGCATTTATTTTGTGGTGGCAGCTATATCGCCACATGCGAATGCATCACATTGACGTCACAAAATCCTGCATCGTGCAAGCAGAGTTTACCGTGCGACGAGTATATATACAACGTCCGGACAACAATCGTTGGCCAGCTGCCCACTTGTATAATATAATAAATTGTGTGTCACGAACGTCTAACATCAAAGTAAAACTGTTAAATACCTGCAAGTAATCGATGCTGTCTCGAACAACAAGAGGCAGGCCGGTGTCGTCGTGACATCGTGAACGCTCCACCGATTGCGCTAACGGCACTCCGAATATTGGCAACGCCACTGAAACAGGAAGTAATCAAGTTGAAGATCAACGTCAACAATAAAAAGCAAAACGAAAAAGATTCGGAACTTTGTTTACAATGTGGCTCCGATGATAGAGCTATCTATAGTAATGAGATTTTCGCACCACTTACTTATAAGTGTCTCTGCTTAGCCGAATATTCAAAAATCATTTACTCTAATTAGACTGAGAACCAGTACTTTTTTGAACGGTCGAAAGTTACAAAAGGTTGTTTACAATGTGGTTCCGAAGATAGAACTATTTAGAGTAATGAGATTTTCGCACCACTTACTTATAACCTGTACCTGCTTAGCCGAATATTCAAAATTCATTTACTCTAATTAGGCTGAGAATCAGTACTTTTTGAACGGTCGAGAGTTACAAAAGATAGCCTTACTAACGCCCACTCTTCAACACTTCCTGGTGTTACCAAAAACGTAGCAAATAAAAGCAATTATGTTATTGTTAAAACGCCCTTATTTTCAATTAAATCTTTTGTTTAAAAGATGCTACATGAGCTATTCTGGGGGGATGGTAAGGTCTAGTTTTAACAGTAAAACAAAAATTGGAACTACCTCAAATTGGCTATTTTCATATCCAGTCAGGTATCAAATTAATAGCTCGTCATTTGAAGCGTGAAATGAAACACGTGTAAATGTAAACGCGGATATATTTATCGTCAATCGCTATACATGTTCGTATGTTACACGATCAAATTGGTCATTTACTTTGCCCTGGAAAAGTTGGCTACAAAAACATGTTTTTCAAAATTAATAAAAATACCAATAAACCTATTTTCAGATTGCAGCATAAAAAAAAAGTGATGATTCAGTAAACCACATGTACTATCACGTAAACAAGTAATAAAGCAGATTAATAATGCAGACCAGAACACGTCATGTCACATTTCAATAAAAACATTTCCGATGTACACGTCTTTTGTTTACTTCCGCTATTGCAACTTTATGGTATTTATATGAGCTCTTACTATTTAATTGCACCGTATCATTTGCCGATAGTGTTCGACTGTACGTGGTTTAACCTAAATCGATTAGGAAATGTTTTTCGTTAGTTTCGCGAAGTAACATTGATAAACATATAGCTATCGTAATCTAAGTCTAAAATAACGAAGGACTGTTAAAAAACTTACCGCCTATAGAAAAGCCGTGTATAAAAGGGTTCATTATTAAGAAAAATAAAGACACGAGCTGACCGCAAAATCGTGAGATAGTAACTAACAACAGACAAAGTACGACAATACTCCCAAAGAATTCATGTTTACACGCCGTGTTATCATTTACCTTGAAAAGAATGTTCCATTTAGGCATCACAGATAATTCTGGTCCGATTATGGTTTTTCCGATAAAAGGTGCAAAAATCAATTTTACTGAGAATAAAAAAGCAGCCAAATGCGAGTTACACTCGCACATAAATAGTTCCGTACCACCGTACAATATTTAACACTAGGTACATATAAAAAAATCCTTTAGTTAAAAAAAAAAAAACATGTTTCTTGTATGGGGACCACCCCCTTTCCTTTTTAACTTTATTTAATATTTATTTGTTATAGCGGCTATAGTAGTACAAACTTTGAAAATTTCAAATGTCTATCTATTATAGTTCGAAAGATACAGCCCTGTGACAGATGGACAGACGGACGGACGGACAGCGGAGCCTTAGAGCGGTTTCGCACTACGTCCGATCCGAGAAATGTCGGTTCGAAGTAGTATTTGTTTGTTGCACTAGATCCGATCTTTGTCCGTCCGAATTTAGAACATTCCCAATTCGGATTGAATTCGGATTCGGATCAGATGCAGTGCGAAAACGCTCATACACTGTTTGTCCACCACACCATGAACGGAACATAGTACATGTACTGTCGCTACTTCGGCATCGTCATCTCTTTCTCGTTGACGTACCCCGTTCACGGTGCGGTGTACAGTGTTAATAATAAGGTCCTGTTGGCACCCTTTGAGCGCAGAACCCTAAAAATGGTCTAATAAAAATATGAAACTAACTAAAAGGGACTCGGCAACTAGAAATAAAGAATATTTTGTTTATATTCCAACCGATAGAGGCATGATTGTATGATTACTGATTATGCTTTTTATCGGAATGTTTAGCAGAAGAATGAAAAACTTAAAGGCAAACATAGACAGGTGTTTATCCTTCTTGTGCGTCATTTTCAATCATTTGTTTCTGAAACACTTTTGATGAGTGACCAAAACATTGAACGCCAAATGTAAAAACTACAATCAGATGGAAATAGATTGCTTAGGAAGATACGAGTTAAAAACTGAAGTGTGAAAATACAAACCTTCGAAATTTCTTCAATGTTATGACGGTTTTAAGAAAGGAAAATGCATTTATTGGTATTACAGCAGACAAAATACACCTTATAACTATTAAAAACAGAAAACAATCATTGTAATCCCAAAAGGGCCTCAGCTCAGCATATTGTCGGATGATAACACAAAGTGTACCACCTGACGCTGATTTTCAGCTGCAACCCACGCTAAAATAATAAACAGGGAAGTGTGTGTCCGTTTTAATAAATTAGGTATCAGAATAAATAATGTAATAAAAGATAGGATAATATAAAAAAAAAGCTCGCAAAATCAAATATACTGTATTGATATACATGAGTGTTTGTTGTGCTGTGAATCATAATAACTACAAATAATAAATCTATCACCTTTTTATAGAAAGAAAGTAGGTAGGTTACCTTCAAGGAAAAATCGTGTGACTGCGTTATCCTTCTAAACTACTTTAATTTAAGTTATGTAAATAATTTTTCGGGAAACAATTAACATAGATAAATAATGACGGAAATCTATTTAGAAGCCTATTCTGAACAAACTACTTTGTGTCTTGCGTTTATTATTTTACACACAAGGTGTAAAATAATAAACGCAAGACAGACGCAAGGGGAGCTATTTGAAATGATCACATTTATTTTTAGCGTTCCGTAGCGCATAAGGAAAAAACGGATCCCTTATAGGATCACTTTGTTTGTCCGTCAACCGTTCTGTCTGTCTGTCAGACCCTTTTTCTCTTTTAAGTCAACGCAATATAGGAATACGGCCGTTTATGCGACATATTTCGATACTTGCAAATAAATCAAACCTTTTCGGTACTGCCTGTTGACTTAGAAAAGAAGCAATGTCTCACAGCATAAGTAAAGGAAAAAGTCCAAAAATCGTTAGTTTGTAGTATTATAAGGTAAAAAAAAAAACCGATTACTAACTTAAATGTTTGTAGATGGAGAATTGAATGTGACATATTTCGATGAATGGGTGAACATTTCAAAGTTAAGACTATTTTTGGGATAAATTCATCCCAACTTTCCCTACTACGGAACCCTTTATTGTGCGTGGTCCGACGTGCACTTGGCCGGTTTTTTTCGTCTAGGTAGAATGAAGGGTTATGATTATGAGTATAACTGACTCCTACCGACTAAATAATAAAAATATTTATTTATTTACGAAATACCACGTTGGTTCATAATATTATTATGTGTTTTGTTAGTTCATCAATCAATTACATAAAAAATATCAATAAATCACGAATCTAAAAATACTTCAAACGGTAGTTAGTTTCGGGAAACCACGGTTTTCTCGTACCAAATAAAAATCAGTACCCTAATTACGTAATACACGAGCAATCACAATCTGTTTCGATTGGAAACAGATTGCTAATCCATTGCTTCATAAGTTGGACAAAAGAATCTGCTCAACAACGTAAATAACGCAATGAATGTTGTTGAACTGTCAAAATGAAACAAATTAGTCATAATCGTTTACGAAAATAAGTAACGTAATTAGGGTACTGTTTACACAATCTAGTGCCATTAGCCCATTCAATTACGATGACGAAAATATGCAACACAAATACACAATGCATGCACAATCAAGCAACTGACCATCTGTTCAATCGTATTAAATTTGACCTTTGTCAAATTACGTTATTAATATAAAAGACGGATTTCTATTCGTTTATGTAATTCCATTTATATTTGAAAGGGAAGGTGTATTATTTATTGTCTGTTTTTTTTGCGTGTATTTATTATTATATAAGTAAGATGTCTGATTAGTACTGATTAGTATCCCGTTAATTCACGTCGTGAACATTTTGTCACCATGACCACGCAAAGGATGTCATGGGCAAAGGCTTGGTGGGTAGTTATAAATAATGAGTACTTTTCAAATATAAATTGATGCTTACCTCCTAAAGTAAATATCTCTTCAAAGGGAATCCCACAAGTGAAAGTAGAAGGAACTTTCGTCAGCTTCTTATCTTTTTTATCTTTATCCTTTTCTTTAACTTTTTCCTTTTCTTTCTCTTTTACCTTTTCCTTGTCCTTATCTTTTGTCTTATCTTTCTTCTCATCTTTAAGTTTCTCCTTAGATTCTAATTTGAATTTCGCTTTTTCTTCTTTTTCCTGTTTAAACAAAAAATTATAAAGTACTGGCCAATAATATTGAACATGTGTCGCAAGAAAAATGTGTTGTCAACAAAAGAGCTGGATTCGTTTATCAAAGTAAATTTAAAGTAAAAATAGCACTACAATGAAATCGTGAAATTGTAAACAACACAGTATTTACACCAATATTCAAGTACTAGGTACTTAAATTGACTTAATAACCGATGCACATCAACCACTTTACATATATCAACTTTCAATACTCGATCATGACCGATTTTATTTCACGAAACTACGATAAAAAAAAGGTGGTTAAAAAAAAAAACTATCACATTGACATTGGTCAAACGATTAGAAACTCTATGATTAGAAAAAAATAAATAAACAAAAAAGAACACGTAAATTCGCGCACCTTTGAGAAAACATTGCGTAGGTGATGCATGACGCGCAAACGAGACCCAACTGAGCAAACCATGACCGTTCTGCCGCCGTTTATCCAAGGTCGGAGCTACACTTACTGAACAGTGAAATTATGCAAAACGTATCAACTGCTGAACCGCGAAAATTTAACCTGATATAGAAATAATATTTTACATGAGCTTTAAAACACATTTTCTACTACATTTGTTTTGAATATTTTTAACGAAGCAAAGGTACTTCGGATTAAACAAAGACTGTACTAATATATAAATGCGCGGAGTGCAAGGTTACTGTGACAATAGATGTGTCATGTCCCTACGAGTTCATTTGGATCTTTATATGAATAGAATAAGGACTATTTTGGCCGCAAGCTTGAAACAAGGTCGAGCAATGTCTGAACATTTGTCCTGGTGGTTTTGTAAGTATTTGTTGGAAGTTCATTAATATATGCTGTGTTCATTAACCATATAATATAAATTTAAAATGAATTTTCTTATAATATTTTTCTTGTTAAAGAGTATTTTTTGTTCTCCAGTTTGACTTAGGTCGTTTAGTCGAAACGCAACAGTTCGCATGTAAGAAAAACTGCTACAAAAATGTTTGCAAAATTCTATAGAAATACATTAGTAAATGCCATTTAGAAAGGTGAGCCAAAATGAATCGTGTCATTTGAAACCTTCGCTATTATTTAACAGACACTTTACCTAAGAGACTTAATTGGCTTATTTAGATACAAGTAAGGAAAAAACATACTGGAAATTTTGTCAACATTATTTTAAAGCAATATGGTATGGGAAGAGTCTTCATGAGAACCAACTGTAGTAAACATTTACTAGGTACAATCAATAAAAGAGTTTGGTATGCGGACTATAAACACCATCTGCACGCGCAACATGTCAGCCATAAAAACGGGTTTTCTATGAGTTTTATCGACGGAAGAATAGTTAAAATGACAGATTGTCATTTTATCTATTCTTCCGTCGAAAAAACCTGTTTCAATTGTGGTCAGGCTAAGCGTTGGGGAGAACTCGCCCAGTTCCCTCCAAGAAAAGTTGGAGAGAACTCGCCCAGAAGCGCCGGCAATATCCAGTGTTGCTGTCCTTTCTCGAAGTGTTCGGGAGGGGTAGAATAAAGCACTTAGTTGTGGAGTTGCTGATAATAGCCCGCAACACCATACCATCTTTGGAGGGCATTATTCATTGTAATTGCGCGCGCAACTTTTTTTACATAACACTCACTCAAACCTATGGCAAAGATTTGACCACACAGCACACGCAAAACATGGTAGGTATACAAAATAGGTACTTTGCGGCCTGTACACTTATCTCTTTTATTGACTATACATACTGAATGCGACACATTACATGAGTTAATGAACCTACAATACACAATGTCCACCATAACCATGTAATCACAATCACATGAAACAGCTTGGAAATGAAGCAGGAAGTACAATATGTAAAAAAACCTTGGCCAATCTATGAGGGTGTTGTTAACTATCGTACTGAGAGTCTATTATTTATGTGGTAATTTTCAGGAAAAATGAAAAAAAAATCCCCTCTTTTTTTCAATGGGTAATTTTACCGGGTTATTACATGGGGCGCGGGGGGCCGTCGTTTAGCGGGTGTCTCCTAGTCATAACTTATGACCCCTGTTGAAAATTTTTAATGGATTTTGGTTAATTTTGGTACTAAAAATGTGAATTTTAGATAGCAGTAACTTTTTTATTTTCAATGATAATAAGATTTTTTATTACTTTTTGGTAATGTTATTGCAGTACCTATGTTTCCCTTTCGGATCGGACAGGGTTTTTTTACATATGATATTATCTGTTTTCAACATACCAACCTCTCGCTTTATTCTCACGGGGTAGTCAGAAATTTCTTGCTAGGATCCTCGTTTTGAATGATTGCCTTTATTAAATAGTGCGTCAATAGATAAATTGAATAAGAGTATTAGTATTTTATGTTGGTTTTTCAGTAATGTGTAGTGGCACAATAAACTAACGCTGTTTCGCTCATTGTGAAAAGGCAGAAAATTCAGAATGCGATGTTCTGCGATCTCAGTCCAGTTGCTTCATACATTTGGTCATCAATGCGCTCCAGTTGGGAGTACCAAGTACTTGACCTTTTGCGTCATTAATTAGATTTAGATCAGTTTCATGTTAATTCCTTACCGTTTGACAACAACATGACCAAAGCATCTAAGCATGCTCACACAGTTATTTAAAATAACTTTAATATTACAAAACATCTAAGGCTTAGCGCGCACTGCGCTGCGTTTTGCTGCCGCAAAATCTGTGAAGTATGAAACACAGTGGAATGCACGTGCTGAGGCAAAAAAACGCATCCGAAAACAAAGCAGAATTTTATTCGTTGCGGCGAAAAAAACGCATCGCCAGTCACCGCACCGCAGTGCGCGCTAAGCCTAACACAACCTGTCTGTCATACTTACAATAACAATGAAATTCTAGTGTCTATTTTTAAATACGTACGTACTCGTATTTCGTACGCGTTTTCTTACGTATTTGAATAGAGCCAGTACGCGTAAATATACGCACGAAAAATCCCTATGAAGGCTTGCACTGGGTTCGAGTTAGACATGCATACAATACGGCCCATGAATCATGGCTGGTCTGAACATAGGCTCTCCAAACTTTCGCGAATGATCTCTCACTCACACTCACCTTACGTCACAATTTGGTACCAAAAAAATGTTATTGCGCAGCCTTTTGCGCAAAGTTCGGACCGGCCGTATTGTAAGCGGGGATTCCAAACGAGCGACATCAAAAACAATTATCAATTATTATGGATAGGCTCGCGTTTGGACACTTCTTACCTGATGGACTCACAAACACGTAGGTAACATGAACTTGTATCCGCCTCTGCGCTCCAGTGGTCTATCGCACAGAATTTTCCTGGGATCCGACCCATAACTAACTCTATACAAAAGAACAAACCAACAAACACACATTTGTAATAGAAAAGAGGGGGATTACGCACCTTAAAGATATTACGCACTTTATCCTTCTCCCTCAACTTGTCACGTTTTTCTTTCTCTTTCTTTTCTCTTTCCCTCTCTTTCTCCCGTTCCTTTTCTTTTTTTTTCTCCTTTTCTTCCCTTTCCCTTTGCTTTGCTGCGTCTTCTAATACCTTTTCTTTATCACGTGATTTCTCACGTTTCTCCTTACTTTTTGTTGGGAATTTAAATGATTTTGTTTTCTTGGATTTCGAAGGACTTCTGGCGAGAAATTACTTATTAATTTTGGAATATGATGGTATGTGTTTTATTACTAAAATTAATTAATTTTCGATGAAATGTGTTTAAAAAAATAAAAACGAGCGAGCCTTATAGTAGCTGCATATGATGTGTACCATCTGACATCTCACCTTGGAAATAAGCATCATTAAAGGGACAGGGCCTCATTCATGCTCACATGCTGAACCAAATATGTTCTTTTAGTTGCAGCTAGATAGTGGGTAAAGTACAGGTCACATTGGGAACGAAGGTATGTTCGTTTAGCTTTTCTCATATAGCTACAATATGTTTTCAAGCACGTAACATGAGTGAAGTTAAAAGAACTTCATTCCCAGTATGGCCTGCGTTTATTGCATTCAATTTAGGTACCTAGTGCTATGAAATATGTGCTTCTTGGGAGTTCCATTTCTAAACAAGAGCATTCTTTAAAAAAAAATGCTGTTTTTTGCAATACCATAAATATATATTAAGTAGAAACATTTTCCAACAACCAAAATACCTGATTGCTGTAAATACAGTGCAGACACAAGCGTGGTAGGAACATATCCATATATACACGGTTTTTGGTTATTGCTTACATACCATGAAAGGGTTGAAACAATTTATTACTACTAAGTTTTATCTATAGGTATTGTGGTTATCGGACATTATCCTATAAGACCATTCCTGGGATATTTTTTTTTCTTGGGTTTTGACATTGAATACTTTTACCCCCCAGTAGTACATTTTGTCTATTCTTCCGCCGACAAAACCCATTTCTACGGTGGTCATGCTACGCGTGCAGGGGGTAAAAAGTACATTATGTCATAACTCAGGTCATGGTGTACCTATGTGCCAAGGTAACAGACAGACAGTTGCTTTCGCAATAAATAATATTAGTACGGACATAAAAAACCTGCAACCCATTCACGGCATTGTGACCCTGGTTACAAAAATAGTAAGTATAATAACTGACTTTGTATCAGTATCCTCCTCAGGCGAGCTCTCTCCCTCAAGTGCAGCATAGCCTCTATCTTTTTTCTCCTTCTTTTCTTTGCGCCTTCCTAAGAGGTCTTTCTTGCTTGGCTTTTCATGATCAGCTCCATCGCTAACTGGACAAATTAAAATAAAAAAACTTTGAATTCTTTATGTGTGTTTTGTAGTAGTTTTATTTGGCATTGAGGTTATTTGAAGCTTATGAAAGGTATTGGGAACAATGTATTCTGGAATATTAAAACTTTAATCACTTCCACACTGGGTGGACTTCTTCCTGTTTGGAGTCATAGGCACAATTAACAACACGTAAGCTAAAGTTGGCTTGATTTGGGTCCATAAACCATGAATCTGGTAAAGTTAAGGTTTTGCGTGAATTATGAATACATGCACATTCTCAACACGCATACTTACAGTCACTTTCATTACTTTTCCTGCCACTTTCAGACGCATACAAGCCTGGAAAATCTTTTTCTACATCTGGACTTTCAAAATCCATGATGTGAATAGTAAAAAACACTTAATTTTTTATGTATTCATGTAAAATGGAAAATATTTTTTCGGCAAAAAACACTATTATTTTGTGTCACAAACACAGATAAAAATAAAACTTCAAACTTGACGTTTGACATCACTTACTTACTAGAGATGCTACGCATCCTTTAGCTATAAAAACCGTAACAATACAGAGTAACAATAATTTGAGTACTTCTAATTCATCTCTATTAGAATGGATGTTTACGTGTCAGCTGTCAAGTGTCAGATTGTCGTGAAGATGTGATGTTTTGATTCAGGCAAAAAATAAATCGGAGAAACATAAAAAGCCACGGCCCCCCATTTTCCTGATGCCCGGTATGAATTTTCTCCACGATCATTCATTTTGAATACATCACGGAACCGATGGCAGAAGTAACAGCGTTAGCGATGTTATAATCAAAGTTCTAATGCTGAAATTATTTTATTTTTAGGTATAAAATAATTATTATAAATGGCATGGTTCGCGGACCTCGCCGGGAAGGCGGAGAACCTCCTTAACAATCTGGATGAACAGACCGGCGCGGCTTTGCGAAACCATAACGTTACGAGGAAAAGGCTTGACCACCGTGGAACAGATTTTGGTGCCAGTCATAACAACACGGAGACAGCTTGGTTGCCCAAGAAAAGAACGCTGAGTCGTAGTCCGAAAAAAGCTATGCCTATACCAGATACAACGAAGGTTTACGCACCAAATTCGCATCATCAATCACGTATACAAATGAAAGACAATCCAGATTCTTCAAGAAACGGTTCAATTAAATCTAAGAGGTCTCCAACAAAGAAATCCAGTCCAACACGACAGTACAATCTGGATCATTGTCCTAGAACATTAGTCCGTGATGTGAAGGTCAAAGACAAGGATACCGACACCAATGTCAATGTTGATTTCTTTGCACAAACATTAAAACATAGAAGTAAGTACGTTATTTATATGTTTTTCTATTTATTATTAATTACAGCAGTAGGGGTAAGTGGTGATGCAGGCTAACAGTAATATTGATACGCTATGCCCAATTTTTGAAGGTATAGTTTGAAGTGTCAATTAACATTTTACTTATATAATAATTATTTATTTATTTATTTCTTACCACAAATTACAGAGAATGTTAGTACAAAGTCACATTTTTATAATTAATTTGTCAAAGACTGGTGCCTAAACTAAGTTTTAAGCAAAAAATTTTTTTTTTTTTTTTTTGAGGCTGGGAAATCATCAAATAACTTCTCCCGCTCTGGGCGGAGCGGGAGGGCGTGTCAGACTCTTACTGACTAAAACCCACCCGTGTTTCTTCGGTTGCCCTGTCGCCGGGGGCCACGATCTCCCTTTCGGTTTTCTTCGCAACCCCGGCGACCAGGGCCCCCTAAAACAAAGTTTTACATTTTTATTGTTGTACTGGAGACAATCTGATTCGCATATAATATTATTCAAATAAAATCTCATACATTATATGCTGCATTGTATGCTTTTCAGTTCTTGTTTTTGTAGTTGTATTTTTCCTTTATCAAAGTAATAAAAAATAAACTACGTCAGTATTATGCTTCTCTGAAAATATATATATTATTTTAACCATTTATGAACACACACATTTATATATAGACAAGACAAAAGGAACAGAAAAGTAAGTACAAAGGTGATGCTTATTTCTAAAGAAATCTCTTTCAGTATACCTGCAATAGGACAGAGGATAAAAAGAGATGTATACAATGTGTGTATTAGTAGAGAGAAAGTGAAATACATAAAATCAAAACAAATCACTTAATAAAATAAAACAAATAATATAAGAATATACTTACACACACACATACATACATACATAACTTCTAAAATAAATAACACTAAGATATTAATTATAATGTAACAAAATAAAAACAAATAAAAAATATATACATATATATTAATATAAAATACTAAATAAATACCTATGCAACTATGTCGAAGTGGACATATAGTGTTCTTTCACTCTTCTTTTAAATACTGCAACAGTTTGGCAGTCCCTAATGTCAGGCAGAAGTGAATTCCACAACCGCACGACGTGCACAGTGAATGAGTAGGAGTAGAAGTCAGTGTAAATAGTTTATTTATTATCCAAAGAGCTGCTAAATATGTCCTTAATAATGTTGGGGATAAAATCTAGTATTATAATATAATTTGGAGGCCGATAAACTATCATGCAGTGTGACAGGTTTATAAAATGTAGCAACTTGTATAAAAGGTTTATACAAGTGTTTGGTCCAAATTAAATGTTTTTTTAAAAGTCCTTGAATAAAAATACTGTTGGCAGGATCAGTTTCTTTTTCCTAATTTAATCAAATCTAATGCATTAATATATAATAATAAAATGTGACTGCCATTTATTTGCTTCTAATCAGCCACCAATTTTCGGTCTTGGGTCTAATTAACAGACATTTCTAATAATTCTAATTAATTCATTAATATTGAAACTCACATTATCACTTCATTAATTTCCATGCTACTTTTTTACAGGGAGGAGTTTACCATCAGACTTGGAATTACTAAGCAGTGAAGAATTTACGTACAAGATGCAAAATATGGAGGTAGAGAACGCAATGCTGAAGAACGAACTCAACGTAATGAACCGAGAGGTTGCTGAACTGCTTGATAGGCTACGCAAGACAGAGGACGGTAATGATATAGATAGTCCAGGTAGGATCACTTTTTATATATTTATTGCATGTGATGATGTGTCCTCTGTGTAACTAATGAGGTTTGGTGACGGTTTATTTTTTAATTGCTTATGGTATTGGCTTTGTTTGTTTTGGAGATTTTGTCTTTTCGCAAAATTAGTATGCAGAACTCAAGACATTATATAAACAGGCCATCTTTTTTTAAAACATTTGCAGTAAATAAATAAATCCTAGTTTGATATTTATTTTTATCTTTTCAACATGAATTTTCTTTTGGTTCCTTTTTATCAAAATGGCTGATGGCAATCTTTCATGGTAGTGATAAGGATATTATTGTACGTAATTAAAAATGTTATCACGCCATTCAAAATATCTTGTGAAAGCTATAATGGCAAACTCACTCAATAAATGAACACACAACATAATCAGCTTGTAATGTTCCCATTGCTGAGACTCAGGCCTCCTCTGTGAGAGGGAAGAGGGAGAGACTTTATGTCCCACAATGTTTTCTACCGGCCTTTCTAGAGCAGTGGTGATGACATAAATAAATTAGATGCCAATAGATTAGCGTAATCATTTTAAAGAGAGGCCTATGCCCCAGCAGTGAGTGAAGTCGGTCGGGCTGTAATGATAATGAGGATGATGATATTACTGCTTGTGAAAAAACTCAATAATACCTTCTTTGTAATTGTAGTAGTAGCAGAAATCCGCATCAAACAAAATACTTCTGAAGTTTTGAATCGCCATCTAACAAAAGACAAGCAGTCCCTGACGTCACAAGTGGAAATGCTGTCAATGAAGATACAGGAACAAAAAACTGCTGAACTGGTGAAGAATAAGGAGATAAACCAAAGATTAGAAAACGAAGTTGCTTTATTGAGACATAGGAATTTGGAGTTGGAAGAGAAGTAATTTTTTTTTTTTTTTTTTGTTGCCCGTTTTGGTCCTAAGAATTTGGCCGCAGCCTTTAACAGCCATGTAACCGTTCGCATAGGCGCGTAAATGCATTCTAATACCGATATTCATAATATATTTTTTGTTAATCTTATTATCTAAAACTAGGGACAGAAGAATATAAAGCCTTTGTCTAGCAGAAGACAGTTAAAAGCCTTGGTCATTGGTTGAAGGAGGCAAGTTGAGCCGAAAGCCCAAAAAATGCTCGAAACAAAAAAGTCAATTAAAAAACGGACAACCTATTTCTGTCAAACAATCTCATGCAGTCGATGAATCTTATTAAATTTAACAATAAAGACGAATCTAACGACATATCATTTATCAAAATCAGTTCATCCGTTTAGTAGTTACGAGGGAACTTAGGGACCGACATACATACGTACAGGTCAAACACATAACTTTCCTTTCTTGGCTTCACCGCAGTCGGGTAAGAAGAAACACTTATTCCAAAAGATTTAATGAACATTTTATTAAAGTTCTAAAATACGACAATATTTTCAGGTGTAAAAAAATGCAAGATAGCACAAAAGACAGGGAAGCAGCACAAACTAAACTGGAAAACGACTTGAGACACGCACAATCTACCGTCAATGATCTACAGGCAAATTTGCAGAAAACCACTGACGAATGTAGGAGACTCGAGAAAGACTGGGAAGCGTATAAACTGAGAGTGAAGAATATGTTGCAAGCGAAAGATTCCGAGATCAAGAAGTTACAGGACGGGGTTCATATCACTGAAGATACGAAGGCTTTGATGCAGGAGATGGAGCATTTGAAGTGAGTAAAAGTGAAACGGGGCGTTTTATACGCTTCGTAATTAGTACCGATTTTGAACGCGTTTGTTGGCTATCTCGATTCTGTGCGAAGTGATTTTTTTATGAGACCGGATAAAATGATAGTTTACGTATACATCCGTCTCTAATGTCTTGCGAATTTTATACCCATGTCGTAGGATAAATCCTGGATCGTTGCAAAAGACCGGATTATTGGAATTTTAAAAAGATTTTTCTGATCATACAAGCTACATAATTATCTATTAAGAAAATCTTTCTTGGTTTCCAATAAGCCTATCTTTTGCAATAATCCTAGGATTTTCGCAAAGATTCAATTCGATTCCCATCATCATCTTCCTGTCCTATAGGAAATTCTCTTTTTTAAATAAAAAAATAAATAAAATAATTTTATTTCGGATATAAAGATCCATAAATTGTTAGTGACATGTTTGCACTTTAAAACTAAAGACGAATTTGTGAGAAGACTACCCAACATCTAGACACAATGAGAAATGGTAAAGGTCAAACTATGGTAAAAGTCTTCTCACAAATTGCCTTATTATGGCGGAGGAAGTATCTGCTGCCACAGCCTTCAAGATACTATTGCGACTGCCTCTTATTCTGCTCAGGAGTGAGGCCAATTTTTTTGCGGATGATGGCATGAAATCCATCGGTATGGGTTACCGCGAACATTTCCGAAGCACTGCAAAAACGAGGCAGTCGCAACAGCATCCTAAAAACATTGTTGTATTGGACGCGTAGAACATCTAGCGACCTTTTCGAGTAGTTGACCCAAAGATTACCGGCGTAAAAACTGACAATAAGCTTTAAAAAGCGTAATCTTAACTTGGTCAGTACACCGAGCAAATCTTCGTGCCAACATATTACCCCTGACCGCCAGAGCCCTACGCTCCCTCTCAATATCACTATGGTCGCTGAGGTCGCTGGTAAGAAAATGCCCCAGATATTTAAATTTTGTGACTTTTCGAATTGGCGTACCGTTTATGGCAAGTTCGAGGGCATCCTCCCGGCACTTACCAGCGACCCCAAAGACCATGTATTCACATTTTTTGGCATTATAGACCAGTCCGTGTGCAGCAGCGTAGGTCTCCTAGTCCCCTCTCATAATTTGAGCATCTCCGCGATCGACCCCAGCGACGGCCCCAGCAGCACCATGTCATCCGCATAACTGATGTTGTTAATGCTTTAAATATTATTTTTACATAAATTATTATAACTTTAGAGAGGAACGCGATGAGTTGCAAGAGACCGTCGCGAACGTTCGCTCGGAATGCGGCGACATGAAGCTATACGTGCAACAAGTAGAGACGCGCCACAGCGCGGCTGAGCGCGTGGTCGCCGCTCTGCGAGACGCGCTGAGAGAAGAACGCGCGGCTAGGAGCAGAGCCGAGGCCGACTGTTTCGCTGTCGCTAAGGTAAAGTATAACGGGTATAAAAAGATGCCGAAATTCACATAAATTCCGCGACAATGTGATCATTTTTATGCATTGGATCATACCTGAGAATCTTAGTCTTCTGGTTATATTGAAGCTCAAAATTCCAACGTGTTTTATACTTTTCTCACGAAACAAGTTTTAAATGTTATAACTTAATTTTAAATAAACGCCTAATAAGCACAATGTGTTGCGTGCGTTACATTAAGCGATTTTTCACACCAAAATTTAAATTCGTTTCTCAGATATTATTTTTGCACCTTTCTTAGTTTGACGGACAGAATGCATAGTTATAGGCTATGTTATGGGTCTTTTGCCCATAGTGGTGGCCCAGTGGTAACGGCCGCGACTTACGAATTGTTGTAGGTTCGAACCCTGACAGCTGCTTTAGCTTGTGTAAATTATTTTATCACCACTGCTCTCAAAACCGTGAAGGAAAACATCGTGAGGAAACCAAAAAATCGAAGACATGTGACATCTACCAACCCGCACTGGGCCCGCATGGTGGATTACGGCCCACTCCTCACTGAGAGGAGGCTTGTGTCCCAGTAGCGGGAACATTATTGGCTGATTATGCATGCAATATTTTTATAGGAAATGAAAGCCGAACAAATTGAGACAGGCCAAACAATAGCCAGCTTACGAACGGCCTTACGAGATAAAGAGCATGAATTGAATAATTTCCGCGACATGTCCTCTACGGTCCAAACCACAGACTCGAGTGCGCTGAACGTCGCGGATTATGATACCATAGACAACAACAAGATACACTATTTGACAAACACACTCGTGCAGAGACAGACGAAGATCGACAACTTGCTGGGCGAAAATAATATGCTTAGGATACAGTTGGAAAAGTTAGAAGTAAGTATGCAGTTGTTTACTAGGTAATGAGGTTAAAAACTGAAAGCTCATAACAGGTGGCAGCACTGTTGTACGTCTTTAAACTGCCATTGTTGTGTTTATGTTTACTTTTGTGTCGATCACAAATTATACGAAAACTAGATAAATATGTATGACACTTGGAGTGTAGCACTATTAAAAGACGAGCTAAGGACAGGGGAAGCGTCTACTATTGGTAAAAACGCAGCTTTAGTGAAAAAGTCAATAAATTATGAACGTTTTATATTTTATAGGTTATTTTGTGTTTGTTGACTTTAAGTTAATTTTTTGTTAAAGACTGGAGGCGTACGATAGAAATAACCTGATCAGAGTTGAAAACCAACTCGGGCATGATCTTCCTGACTGAAAGACCTCAGAGATAGCACTTCTAGCAGTGCTCTAATATGATAATATAAACACGCACATACTTTACTATAATTTACATAATTCACATCACAAGTGCCTGTATTTAATGAAAACAGACTTAGTTCTCTTGGGAGCATCACCTATAAACCACGTTCTCCCATAAAAGGCTTAAAGGATAGCACACCGTCTCGACTAAATATCGTATTCCAATTTTTTTCGGAGACCTTTCTCCCACAGTTTTCTTTTTATAACATCTTTGGCAAATACATGGATCCCCGTATTTTTGCACTAAACAGCTGCGCAACTGGGCTCATTAATTAATTTTGTGTAAGAGAAGTCGCTTGTTTGCAAAAAAAAATATGGCTAGTTGTCAAATTATAAGACGCTGGAGATCAGCGCCATCTGAAGTGGCAGTTTTTATCCCCATTCATTGCATTTAGTAGTAGTCAGTAATTTGAACCTTCTGTCAAATGCGTAAAAGTTACATAACTCACGCTCGTGATTTACTACGACTATAAATGTAACCTATAGTTTTATTATTTTTTTGTAATGATAGACCTGTTACAGACTGAAGTTAGTAATCATTTCTTTGAGATTTGGTAACTCGAAGCACGTAAACTACGTTTAAAAAAAAATTCTGCTTTGTTTTTAGCTATTTATTTATCATCACCACGAATGCTGGGGCCGCATCTGCGTCTGTCGTGACGAAGCTTCGCACAGTGATACGATACACGTAGATGTGACCAACCATTATCGGCTATCGTCGCGATAGTTCGGGCTCCATAGCACTTATCGTTCGGGTGGCGGTACATCAAAGGGTTTTAGCGCGCCAATTAGCGTGTTGCGTGATCGGACTAGCATTGTTCATTTTGACTGTTGTTTCCGGTCTGAGTAGACGAGTATTCTTTTTAGTTTTCAATAAGTGTATGAAGAAATAATTAACACACATGTAGAAGTAATGCAAGTCGTCGTCCACTGTCAAAACAACGCAGTGATTATCTTCCCTGATCAGATGCCGTCTGGAACGGACATCTTGGATTATTGCACGATAATTCGTTAAAATTACGAAGCCGCTAATGTGACAACCGCATTAGTGCGATAACTTTTTAGCGAGCAAAATATACGAAACTTCGGCACGCATTGATTCGTCACGATAGACGCAGATGCGGACCCAGCATAACGAAACACTCTGTACACGCGCACTTGTCGCACTTGTCTTTCCACATTGAAAGACAAGTTCGCGTGTACAATGTTTCTTTTACGTATCAGTTGTAAGATTTTTGGTGAATATTTTACCATAAAAAAAATTAAAATATTTTTTTTTTTGCCTTTATTGACGCAATGCTATTGCAGGTTGACGGGAACGCATCTCGTTAGTTAACATACTGTATATTTGTTTTATTTCCACAGTCTAAATTCAAGTCAGAAGTAATGCCAATCCGCGAAAAGTTCTCGCATAGTGTGGTACACTTACAAGAGAGCGAAAGTCGCCGGTTGCGGGCGTATAATACACAGTCGACGCTGTCCGCGTTTTCGCTACGACTGGGCGTTATGGTGAAGCGATACCCCATCCTTAGGATGTTTGTCATCGGTTACATGGTAAGTATTATTATTTCCTCGTTGATCCAGTGGTCGGTTTCGATTCCCAGGTCGGGCAGTGTTAAAAAATTCAAAATATTTTTATTTCACATAAACCTACAAGGGCACTTATGAAACGTCAGAAGCTAGGTGCACAGTTCCAATTGGTCGCTTCCCATGGAGACGAGCCGGCAAGAAACTCCACGGTTACTATTTTAAAAATAATTGGCTTTTAATGTCTCGTATGCAGGAGGTAATTACATCGCACTGCGTAAATTAGGCTCTACTGGTGTTAAATAAAGGGGCACTAGCAATGTCAAATTGTTACAATAAACATGCAGTTTTAATTAAGCAAATCTAATGTAATGTTATTTTTCTATCATCTGCCTAAAAAATATTGATATTTTTTGTGTTTCTGTCATAGCGAGTAAGGATGAAATCACACACATCGGTAGTTTTTTGTATCTATCTCTTTCTGTCACTGAGAGGTGTTATTGGTTAGAGAGAGAAGTTCGCTCGTAAGCATCAGCATTCATTCGCATTGAAAGCGTGTTTATGTGCAAATGGACTTCTTGCTCTGGAAAGCAGACGCCTCTCAGTGACAGAAAGAGATAAGAGATACAGAAAAGGCTGATCCGTGCGTGTAGGTTTTTTCATCTCATTTGCCTGGATAATAATATATTATTAGCCATTGATTTCGGACAGAATCCATATATTTGTTAGTAACAATTTTCTTAAGGTCTATGTTAGTACATAATCTAATAAAGTATTATTATTTTTTTATTTCAATTACAATTTCCCTGTAACTATTCCCACCCAGTGTGCCTGTATGTGACAGTCATGTCGGGATGCAATCATTTGCAAAATGGTGTTGGTGCTACTTTGAAATAATGACGCAACTTTCTTACGCACTATAGCGTGGAAACCGTCAACACGCGCATTTGCGACGCCCTACAATACCGTAGCAACCCCAACAGCATTCTGAAAGCATTACGTCTACCGAACTCACAGGCCGTTCAAGTAAAAAGATTGGCAATATGCCCTAAAAAGTGTTAACTTAACTTCTTTGGTACATCGAGCGAACCTACGGGCCAGCAGCCCCTTACTCTTTCTATATCTGGGTCATCTTTTAATAAATAAAAATAAAAAAAATATTTTTAGGCATCAAGGCCCATAGGGTGTATAAAAGAAAATCATAGTCGCAGGAAGGTTTAACAAGCTTTGTTGCCAACATGTAGCTTGGTAAACCTCCCGATTGTATTTAAGTCAATAATGTTTTATATTTTGTCTCCAGGTCTGTCTTCATTTCTGGGTCCTCACGGTATTATTCACAAGCACACCAGAAGATTACGTCCCACCTTCTAAATCTTAGTTCTTAACGATTAAAAAATATATCTGTATATAATTATTATTATTCCATTAGTGTGTATCCCAATAAGAAACTAGTTAAGTTAAATTGCTCGATTTGATATTCAGTTGAAGTTATGAAGCAATAAATGATACAGCTTTAAGTTAGAAAAAATAGCATAGTGTAGTTAATTTTGGTAGATTTTTTAAACTTCGTTTTCTAAAATCCTGTTCAAGTTTCTGATCAGTGAATCGCATATATATAAAAAATTGTACTGAGCGTTAGCCTCACAAAAGTCTAGAAAGAGACAGCGACTGTTCGGTCAATATCTGTAGTACTAGTAAAGAGAACACTACTGCACGCGTAGCATGACGGGTTTTATCGACGGAAGAATAGACAAAATGACAGATTGTGATTGTTTATCTGTCATTTTGTCTATTCTTCCGTCGACAAAACCCGTTTCTACGGTGGTCATGCTACGCGTGCTGGCCGCTTATTCGCTTTGTCTCCCTCGTATTTTTCGGTCTGTATTCACTGCACAACTGAATACGGAACGCTCAGTCTATTCTCCATGTCGATGCTGATGGGCAGCTAAATCTCATACAAGCTCTTGTGATTGGTTGGCAAACAACCAATCATATTATGCTGTCATGGGGTTTGATAAAGATTCAAATAAAGAAGCCGAGGAGTATTTTTGTATTGCCAGTCACAACGGCGTTCCAAATGTATTATTTTTTAAAATAAACTTCGTAATTCGTAATGTATTTTAGTAATTGTATTTCCTATTTAGTATCTTGATTCGTGGTGCTAAGTGGATGTGAAAAAATAAAATTATTGTGTATCATAATGTAAATAAATAGACGAATCTCGCCAGTGCTATATGAAATAATTGGCCATAATAATGTACCTAATCTGTTGTCTTTGTTTCTGTGTTAATTTCTACTGTTAGTGTTGATTGAATTTTGATATTTATTTTTATGAAGCATAATTTTGTTTTGCCGACGGGAAAATGGGCTAAATAAAGTGTTTATACATTATTTTGTATTTCATTGCACCTTAGTTACACAGTACACTGATCGATCAATATGTATCTCAAAATCTTCGCGGGAATGCGTTGCATCTTCGGCGATCACTTTTCTGGTTGAAGTTTACTATAGAATGCTCCATGCAGACGCCTCGACAGCCGCTGCGCGAGGCAGCATTGTCATCACTTTCCATAACAACCAAGCGTGTTTTCGTCTACTGACACAGTGGCACTACGACTCAATGCTGGGAACCGAACTAAACTTCGCGCCCTCTCGCTAAGCAACAGAGAGCGCGCGAAATAAAGTTCGCGATAACGCGACAATGTAGCCCCAGCATTATAGAAAGAAAGAAAAATAAGTTTATTTGTCACAGAGACACGTGCATACAAAAATGTATTTAACTGGTAGAACGATAAAACAATAGATTTAAATAAAATCAGGAGCACAAAACATATAGTCGGCAGCTGCTGGCACGTCATGACTGACAAGAAGGCTTCCACTCAGCATGATGACGTGCTATGGAGACCCACACCACCACCACCACCCATACCCATCACGTATGTAGAGTGACTAGCTGACTTAATTTGACCCTGTAGATTTCGGAAATATAAAAATAAACGGATATTTTTGCTGGATGGTTACAAACTGCGTGGTTAGAATTACAAATGGGAAACATTTGAAAGTTCTTAGTAACCGCTCAATCAACTGTCGACTCATGATTTGAACCACCAAATTGAATAATAGCGTGTGAATAAGTTTCTTACTTCTAATCTTAAATGACTTCATAGGTTATTTGCCACATTTCCTTGTGTGGTTATGTGGCTTTTGAAGTATTTTTATCCGACTTCCAAAAAGAGAACGTTCTCAATTTGACTGTATGTTTTTTTATACGTTTTTACGCGATTACTTTGCCAATAAAATTATAAATTTAAACTATTTAAATGGTTCTTTTTTTTTAAGTAGGTCATATTTCAGAGGAGGTCCCATATAAATTTCATTAACTTTGCTTGGGTAGTTTTTGAGTTAGCTTCAATAATACGTATTTTTTCCCACTTAGTATGTGGATGATATGATAAGTTCCTGTTACTGTTATTTACATAGTAGGTAGTGGATTGAATTTGTGATTCGAGGTGTGAATTTGTGTGGGGTAGGTACCACAACTAAAAAGTGAAAAATAAAAACTTCACAAAAAGTAATAAAAACAACCGACTTCCAAAAAAAAAAAAAACACTACAAAGTGAAAAATAACTTTAATTACGGATGTCGGTTGCAAAAAACGAAAATTCAAAACCAAAGACACCGATTTCCGAAATGACAGTTATTTTTCACTATGTACTTAGTGTTTTTCTTGGAAGGCGGTTATTATTATTTTTTTGTAAAAAGTTTTATGGCTACTGGCAACGAAAGTCGGTGAACGCTGTTACTTGTTCTGTGTCCTTATCTAAATTGACACAAAATTATTTGATAGGCATCTGTCTGGCATTAATGCTGAAATGAACCTTTTTGGCGCAGCCGTGAGGCACACACTGTTGTTTTTTAATATTATTATTTATTTTATCTTTGTTATTTGTGTTTTGTGTTTCACGAACTGTGTTCAAATAAATGTTTTTTCTTTCTTTCTTTCTTTCTTTCTTTATCTGTAAATAATCTGGGTTATTTTAAAACTAAGTCCAACTTTTCCGTTATTTTAAATATTAATGTTGTTACGTTATTATGAAAAAGTGAAATGTTAACCAACTTTAATTACTGACTTGATTGGGGTACCGTAGAAAGATTTTCTATTGTCCTGATTTAAGTACCTAATATTATGTACCTACCTCACCTATAGTCACTCTATTGTTTAGGTCATAGCTACAGGCACCAACACCTTAAATGCGTAGATAATACACGATCAAGTACAATCTGTTTCATTTTCACAGTTCAACATCATTCATTGAGTTATTTACGTTGTTGAGCAGAGTTTTCGAACATACCTATGAAGCAATGGATTAGCAATATCCTTCAATATTTTTCAGATAGTGATTGATCGTGTGTTAGGGTGCAGGTCTAAATTATGATAAGGAAGAAAAGCACAGCATTGTTAAAGATAAGATTGCAGTATGACTGTATCGGTGTTTCTGATGAGTCTCGATTTTTCGTAATAAAAACGTGGATTCACAATTATTTGTTCCGTTCTTGCAAGAGTTTTATTTGTTTGTTTTCCCTGTATGTTGTGCGGGGATCTTTATTGTGGACAAATATATATAATTACCTATACATACCTACGATATTTACAAAACTTAGCAATGGCATCTTTTGGGAAAGGCAGGTATTTTTGTGGTCAATATATCGACAAAACTGTGTCAATATTTGAATACGTTGGGTTAAAATAAACTTTCCAAATGTGATAAAACTCTGAATAAAAAACAGGCAAATGGTGAAGAAGCTTAAAGTTTCTGCAAATAGGTTTTAATTTTACGTTTAAGCTTGACAATGTTCATCTTTCTACAGACTCTCTCTAAAACCTTTAGATTTTTGCCACACATGAAAGAATGGTAAACCAGGGGACGTGAAAATTAACGGGGTGAAAAACCCTTCTGTTTCTCTAAAGGGGACTAAGATATGATATTTGTTACGACATTTGGGACTTCGGAACTGAGTAGGTAGCAGACTTATTCAACCATTTCGTCTATAAATATTATTATAGTGGAGTCGCATCCTGCAGGCAGGATGCGACTCCACTATAATACACGCACCAAGCAGCGCAATACACTATAACCAATTACACCTCAGGAGGTGTAATTAGTTAACACAAACAGTAACAATGGTTTTCATTTTGATAGTTCAACAACATTCATTGCGTTATTTGCGTTGTTTAGTAGACAAATTTTTCGAACATATGAAGCAATGTATTAGCAATATCCGTCATTCACATTGTGATTGAAAGTATGTTACGCAATTAGGGTGCTGGGTTTAAAAGCTGGTATGCACGTTTAGTTTTAAATACTTAGGTTTACATACACGGTTCAATCGTACCCAGCATAAATATCTTTCATTGTAAAAAAAAATCTTCTGTTTCATACAAAAGTACCATACCTACACAGTCTAAATGTATGGAACAGCAAATTCTTTTATAATGACCCTCGTAAAATTTTAACGCTGGTGGGTCCAGATTCATATCATACTTACCTACTGAATTTATGGTAACAGATTACGTGTCGATGGTTTACACCCTGTATGAAAACCTAAATTATTATGTTGTAGGCTAAATACAATATTGATTACAGTTAATCCAATACCGGTACACAGTAAACCCACTATGCTTGATATGTGAGCTATAAATAATAAATACTTAAGTAATGCATTTTTATAAGAGGCCAAAGAACCGTTACGAGACCACAGTATCATTAACGTAAACCAGTCGAAGGAGCAGTAGGTGATCTCCTTTCGAAAAATGCATTGTACCTATCTATAGTCGGTATTAGGAGCGGGTTGTAACAGGTAAAATCATATATCTGTTCCGCCTGTTCCTGCTCCACGTAATAACAGCTCCAGAAACTTGTTACAAAATAACAGCCTGTTATTTCATATTATGTAGGAACAGACTATTGTGTGTTCTCTATTACCACAGATATAAAGTATAAACTTGTAACCTGTTTACTGTAACAACTGTTCTTATGTGGTACATGTATTTAATACACGGTTTATTGTCATAATGATTATATCATCAACACTTGCTTATACAAAAATAAAAAATAAACACCACAATAAAATTAAATATATAATGCGGTTGAATAATCAATTCGGAAAGATGTGTGTATCTGATTGCAGTAATAGGCTAACAGGACAGGACAAAAAACCTACGTCGTACTTCTCTTTCTAACTAAGGTGTTAAACCTATGCGAGAAAAGGAAAGAGCTTGTGACGGCTGTAACAGGCTGTCACAGTGTAACAGTAATATTTTTTTATTTTATTCTAACTATCATAAGGATGAATAGAGTAAAGCTTGTGACAGTCATTTATGGGATTTTGCTATCTCGTGGGACAGAAGCTGTTATTTTAGTTTGTTTGTCATAGTTACAGTCTGTTATTTTGTGCTAGATAACTATTTTATTTAGCTGTTACGATAAATACGCCTCACTTCTAGCAGGTATATCCTATAGTAAATACCTAACTATATTAGGATATAGTTAGGTATTTACTATAGGATATACCTTACCTTACTATAGGATATTTCACGAGAAAAAGTAAGTAACGGTAGGCCGTTACTTACTTTTTCTCGTGAAATAAATATTGGAACTATGATAAAAGACCTATTTCATAATAGTATGGTTTCGATAATACTATGTTCGGAACATCAAAAAATATTTAAGAGAAATTCGCTTTTGAATCTTCAAGCGTAAGCGTAAAGTATTTATGCTCGTGACTGTAATGCGAAAACTGTTACCATGGATTCAGTACATGATTCAGAATGCGTTGACATTATTGGTCGGTAATTAAAAAAAAAAAAAACTCCTTTTTCATAGAAAACTGCAATACCTACGCGGTCAAAATGTATGGAACAGCAGATTTTTTTTTTTAATAACCGACGAAAAATTTCAACGCAGGAGGTTCAGAATCATGTCCTGAATCCATGGTAACCATTTTCGCGTCGATGTCCCTGCCACCCTGTATAATTACTCTGTTGAGGCTGGTATTCTAAGTGAGAATTTGTATCATTATCAAATCAAGATAGCGCTAGAAATACACACATCAAAAGTGTCTAGGGATCAACATATATTTTTGCAATAACTTTTCTCCTGATTGATATTAATTAAAATTTTCTTTAAGGATTCATCAAATAAAGTGTTTTCGTTTGTCACAGTAACGATAAACCAAGTCACCTTTGCATTAATAAAGAAATTTGCCATTTTCCTAATAAAGGGATTTTTGACATTTGAACCACTAACATTAAAGTTCGAAAAAAAGACTGAAATAACAGTTTTCTTTAAAATTTTATTGGGTAACTTAAACAATTAATAATCCGTGTTTCTACCGCGAACACTAACAACACAAGAACATCGGTTTGGCATACTCAAAATGAGTTCATCCAAATCACGCTGTGGAATGGCCGCCCATGTTCGTTGCAACAACAAAAAAAGGTCTTCTTGCGACTGGATACCCTCCATATTCGGCAGAGCTCTTCTCTGTAGCATATCCCATGCATGCTCAATCGGGTTCAAGTCTGGCGACTGAGCAGGCCAGAGCAGGACATTGATGTTAGCTGCGGCGAGAGTCTGTCTTACAACTCTTGCGGTGTGCGGTCGTGCATTATCATGCATTAACTGAAATAAGGGACCGATTTGCACTTGTAGAGGAACGATGACGTCAGATACAATCGTCTCAGCATAAATTTGAGCGTTGAGGTTGCCTCTGATCCAAATCAACTCAGTTCTTCCGCCGATCCAAATACCCGCCCATACCATGATGGTTCCACCACTATAAGGATGGACTTCCTGGCAGGATTTTAATCGCTGTTGGCGTCCAGGGGTTCTCCAGTGTCGTATACGTCTTGTATCCGGTCTCATACCAAAACGAGACTCATCAGAAAAGCACACGAAACGCCATTGTTCTTCTGCCCAATTTCTGTGTTCAAGAGCCCATTGATATCGAATCCTACGATTGTGCATTGCTATAGGTGGTACTCGTAGCGGTCTTCGGGAATGAAGGTTCACTTCATGCAAGCGTGGTCGCTAATTAAGTTCCCTGAAGAGTGATGAAGCCTCACGGCTAACATCATGGCGGTTATTGTTGGAGCTCTTCGAGTTAAGATTTGAATGTATCGGTCTTGTCTCCGTGTGGTGCAGCGATACCGTCCTACATGGCGCTCAGCCACGGTACCAGTGCTTCGGTAACGTGTCCAAAGTCGACTGATAACACTCTGACTTGTATTCAGAGCTAAAGCCACAGTACGTTGCCGGGAACCAGCTTCTATCATTCCCACGGCTCTGAGCATTTCTTCCCTGCTTAAATGACGTCGCCGCTCCATAATAACGTTGGTTTTAATCAGTAGTAGGGAAACAGTAGCACTAATAATGTCTTCAATGCGTTGTATGTTTTTATAGGGAAAATATTGACAGCTGATTTTCATCTTTTACTCGAATTTGATTAACAGTTCCTGTTTCAAATTATGAAATGCACCAAAAAGGATCCATATAAATTTATATAATCATAAATTTATTACAAAGCCACATCTCAATCTCAAGAAATCCGCATAAAAATGCTTGATCCCTAGACACTTTTGATGTGTGTATTTAAAGAATGACTCGTGAAATGGGAAAAGGTACTTAGCAGAAATTGACAAGGAAACGCCACATCGGGAAAAGCCCCAGTCTAGGTGTGTATTAGTAGACTCAAGGGGGAAAAGGAAATTATAATGCACGCGCCATATTAGGTATTAATTTATAATGAGTAATAGTGCAATGACTTCCAATTAATAAAATGTAGAGGAGTGAGTACGAGTTTACGAGTGAGCGATGGTTCTATGTTCTATGTTATGGGGTTTGTTTTCCGCACTTAGTCCGTCAAGTGGACCATTGTGCGTGGACCATGGCGGCCGTTTGGTGGTTATTCCAACCAGCCCACCTCTCTCCAGAAGTTAATCAAAACTTCTGGTCTGTTCAGAACAGCAGTGAAAGATCTGGGTGACCCGAGGGTTTCCGTTCTAATCTGGGTGACGTCTGTGCGTGAAGAGCACGTGCGCGATGGTTTCCTCAGCACTCCATGCACGCCCTGCACAGAGGACTGTCCGTTATGCTTATTGTGTGGAAGTGTTTATTTAGCGAGCAGTGCCCCGTGATGGTCCTCGTCACCAGGCGCAGGACGTTCCTGGCCAAGCTTAATAAACGCCTGGTTAGCCTGCTATCCAAGCGAGGGTTATGAATCTGCCTAGCCTTTCCCAACTATGTTGGGGTCGACTTCCAGATAACATGGTACCTCTTGGCAAGACTGGAATAAAAAGTGTTTACTAACCCATTCTATTGTTTAATGGGAAGGAAAGGAGGTATACGAGTGAAGTAAGCAAATAAAACCCTTCCAGCTTCATCCAGGCATATCAAGGTGCCTTGAATATCTACGTGGACTAGATAGGTATCTACCTTCTCGTAGTGGAATATTAAAATCTGTTAGGTACCTACTTCCTAAGCGATTAATCTCAAAGGGAGTTGCCAGCTCTATCTTTATCACGGAACATTTCTATTCCACGATCTTTATGAAGAATTCTAAACATAACCAAAAATTCGCTAGCTGCATCAATAAAAAATCTTAAATAAAAAGCTATCCAAGATATTCACATTTTTATTTAGTGAGAACTGCCAAGTAAATAATCGTAGGTACAGGTAATTGTAATGACCGTCCGTCACTCAGTCGTCAGGTTACGATCCTCAACCACAATATTATAAGTAGGGTTTTTCCGAAATCAAAGTCGATTGGAATGGAGCTTAACCTTTTACTTGTCAGATAAGGACTTAATGCATTATATCCCCTTCAGTATCTTTATGTCAACATCATATTCCTAAGTAATGATGGGTAAGTCATCATTTTTATATGAGGTTGAAAGAGTAGGTAGGTACTTCATTTTACCTCGCGAGGTCCTCGGTAGGTACCCCTCATTTGAGGCGAGGAGTCGTACGTCGGCGTATTCACCTCACGAGCCGAGCCCGAGCCGAATCCAACCGATAGTCTGAGGCAGCGGGGCGGAGGGGTGCGTCGACTCCATAAGTACTCACGATTCCGATTTTTACGTCTCCCTCACACAAATCATTTTCTTTAGTTCGTCTTCATGAAAATAAATACATAAAAGAATAGCTTTTCATTAGCAGCTGAGATTTAAAAAACATCTTGACTATAGTGATATATGTATAGACGGGGGTGGTAGACAAATTAACTAAGTCTGTCAATGGCGCCCTCCCCCGTCTCTCCGCTCACATATCTGAGGCGGTGACTAGCAGTCGCGCGCGGACTATAGGTACTATTTTTGAATTTCAAAACAATATACGACGATCTGCCAGTAGAGTTCCTGTCCCAGTATAACGAAATTATGTTGAGAAACTTTATATTGCTCGGTTTTAGTGTTTCATAGTTTCAGTAGCGGCTGTGCCACATCTGTTCTGGCACCAAAGTCTCAACAGTATCTACGCCAAGGAGAAAAGTGGCTGACGATTCTTGAGCATTTACTGCGCAATTTTCACGACCTTCTAGGATGAAGGGATGGACCGTTCCAATCATGTAGGAGAAGATACAATAAGCCGACGTTGGCACGGACGTAATAAAATCGCGGCAATTTTTTTTCGTGCACTGGATTTTCAACGCTCTGCTTAGCGCCGAGAGTTTAAAGTCGAAAAATATGTTTTTTCAACGCTCGACTTAACACCGAAAGTTGAAAACCCAGGGCGCGATAAAAACCCGCCGCGATTTTATTACGTCCGTGTGAACGTCGGCTAAGTAAATATGCCAAACAAAATGGTAATTTATAAATCACACGATATAACTGCTTTTTTCTATATTTAACTCGTTAGACCAACTGACGATAACCAAATAGTTTGTACTTTGCCGATGGCGTTAATAGCACAAAAAAATGTTGAGTCACCAGGATGTATATGAACATGGTATAGAACCTTTTACGAAATCTCAGTACTTTTTTACAAAAACCGTTCACTGATCTGAATTAATTCAAAATTCCAGATGCCTAAAGAAGTTCAGGAAAAAATCCAGTTTTCGCTTACCCAGGGAATTCATGTCAGATAATTATATATCTGGAGATGTAAATATAAAAAGGCAGATTAAAAACAAACACCGCTAATTATATACGAGTGTTGGACCTTATGTATTCGACGTCGCCAGTTGATAAACCGGTTGCAATGTCAGAAATATAATGAAACCTTCCCCGTCAAGCGGTGCGGACAGCATTTAGTCGCGGTTTGCGCTTCCACTGGTGAACTCGCGTCTCGATAATGAACATAGAATAAATTTCAGTGCATATCCAGTTGTAGTGATAATAGTCAAATGGTCTCAACGTAAAGTCCGTGTTATTTTCACCTTGAACTTAAGAAGTTTTTTTCCTATATTGCTGTTTTCCTTGTATTTCAAGTGTGATCGCCATGAATGCGATAATTATTGTGTTTTTTGCTGGTGAGTTTGTTTGACCATGTTTACTTTATTTTTATATCTAATGGAGACTCCATGTATTTGAACATAATGCTAATAGTTTTCCAGTTCTCTCATATGTACGCGTCTGACAACATTGTTTACCCTTTAAAATGCTAAAAGGTCATCGTTATTGATTGTATTATGTACACTACGAGTAGGTACATATTTGTAACAACTAAATTTTTTGCTAATTGATGTTTGATTTCAATGAGTGTTCTGCGCAGATGCGACAGGCATAACTAAATGATACTTTATCATCATTCGAGTTTATAACCAGAAGTTTCATGAATGTCCTTATTAACAACTTCTGTGTCAATCGATATTTCCTTGACATTGTCAAAACCAACCGAAAAAAATAGATAGGGTTTGAAAGTTTAAATAGTGCTCAAGACGATCGAATAAAAAATATTGTGAACTGGAAACGGAACTGATTTTGAGAACTTAGTTGTAAAATGTACGACTGTGGTTGGTTGACCCAGCTTTGACTTAAGATGGCACCGCATCTTGGAGAAAAAGAGTTATCTGGAATTGCTATTATAAGAAAAAATTGACAGAGAATCTGTATTTTCTGCCGAATTTTTCTAAGAACGAAAGAAGAAAACGTGTAGAAGACTATGCGAAAGACCTTTGCACAGCAGCGATAAAATAGACGTTGAAAAAGAAATTCAGGGATCAGTAACCCTTGGAGGATCATTGAACAAAATGATATAGCCATCGTGATCGTGTTGCCTTGCCGATGCCGTCGACAAATGAACAGAAGTTGTACCAGCACTCTATGAGCGATTTTGGAAGTAAAATCATGAAGCTTTTAATTGGGATAGGGGAAATAAATTACCTACCTAATTAGTATCTTGCCAAGTTGTCTGATCAATTTTAGATCCAAATAATTCTCAGCGTACATAATGAGGGAAAAACGAAAAATTCTGCATCATTTTGTAAGCACAGGTACTTAACTTCAACCAGTTCTATACCTACTGGTTTGGCAAGTTTTAGTATAAATTGTCTTCTAAGAATTTTAATAATTTCGTTAGGTATTAGCACCTTGTAAACATCTATAGTGGCCTCCCGGGGTCAAGATGACGATGACGTCAAGTTCTTGGGGACAATATATTTCCTTTCTGAAAAGAATACATAGCAAGAGAATTATTGTGAGAATACAGGTGGATATACATAGGTAATAGGGATGAAGCCTGGGTTAAAAAAAGAAATTCTATTTAGTCCGTCAGCCAAATAATAAAAAAAATGTTAAACACGTATTTTTGCTTTATCGTTTTAATAAATAATGACTTAGATAAAACACATCAAAGTTGGGGAGAGGGGGTTGTTACGTTACAAGTAAGTATAAAATCTACATACTCGTGACCTCATGGCACATTTTAACTCAATGTATTGCCGTAATCTTTTGATGAGTAAAAAAAAGAAAATACATGTGTCCAATATTTTTTTTAAATCTAACTGACGGACAGTAGGGACGGGCAATAGGGATGATGACAAAAAAAAAATTGTCATCATCCCTATTGCCAAAATATATATCGCTCACCTAGCAGTATAATGACATATCTACATTTTTCTTATTTTACAGAAATGAGGGTCAAATTTTTTCAAATTTTTGATACGAAGTTAACCTTAATATCTATTAAGGTTTATACTAGTTGCTAAAACCATAAAATCCATGATAAAATGTAAAATAAACTCATAACTTCGTTTCAAACATTTGTAAAAACTTTGACCCTCATTTCTGTAAAATAAGAAAAATGTAGATATGTCATTATACTGCTAGGTGAGCGATATAATCATTATTAAGTCAAAATACCTGCTGACTTAAGCCCTCCCCCAAGTATCAATAAGCGATCCTGTGCTTCCCACATCCAGCGGATTCTCGTGATCTTCCCCAGGTCGTCGGTCTACGTGTAAGCCAAGATATAAAGTAGCATCAATATCACAAATCACAAGATTATGGTTTTGTCAATCGCCGGTTTGCCAAGACTACTTGATTTTGGGATCCCACTTCTGTGTATTGTAAACTCAAGATACGACGTGACCGGAATTCGTATTAAAATAATGATTTAGATTCTGACATTTGACTGTTTGAAGTTCCAACATTTTCCTCAAAATATGACATGAGGCTAATCACATCTTAATTGCACAGTAATAGCAAATCAATTAAGTTATACAATATAAACCTGTTCACAGCTTTGTTTATGTCATCGTATGGACGAATAGAATAAAATTCTGGGTACGCGTGTCTTCTTCTACACTATCTACACTTATAACTATAATAATATATATAATTTATTATATGATAATAAAATTTTATTCTTATTCACTTACATTTTAAAATATAACATTTAAAATAACTTCGGTGATCGGATGAGAACGGGTGTATTCAACGTAGTATGGACGTTGGCTATATAATTTATTATATGATAATAAAATTTGATTCTTATTCACTTACATTTTAAAATATAATATTAAAAAAATGTAAATGCATAAGAATCAAAATGAAAAAACGAAATTATAATATTATATTATAACGAGAAAAAGTTTTTAGTTTTGTATTTTTGTTTGTAATGTATAAATTCAAAAACTGCTGGACCGATTTTATAAATTCTCTCACTAGTGGAATGGTATATTATCACTGAGTAACATAGGCCATAATTTATAAAGATATCACGCGGTCGAAGCCGCTGGCGGAAGCTGATCAGTTAATAAAGTCTTTGATTAATAAAAAAAAACAGTAATTGATGGGATAGAAAAGGGCAGCTGGGTAAATATCGTTTTGTCTCCATCGTCGTTAGTCTTTTTTATTGTTACAATTGTTTTTTTTGTCAGGCATTCTTTATAATTTGTCAACCTAATTGGTAACAACGCAACAACCGATGTTGCGTTTGCACCCTTCTTTTTTAGATTCGACAATCAGGTTTCTAATCTGCGTCGAACGATTATCAGTCTGGAAGTAGCATGTAGCTTTTCTATATTATGTGTTCTGGAATTGTCTTTTGCTACAAGTTTTATCGTTGCATCTCATCTGGTAGGTACCTACCTACTGTTTATTTTGAACTAAGGCAAACTGTAATCTAGTTCATTCACAGAGAACTGTAAATATTGAAGTGAAAGATTATTAGCTTGTTCAGCACGACTAATATGGCAGGTTATCGGCAGGTCAGCTGGATAACGTGTGAACGATACCGCAGATGTAGGTCTGTTGGTAAATGAAACAACACATCGTTATGACTTTATGATCATACAAAATGGTTATTACGATGTGTTGTTACGTTACAGTCCAACCGAATTGATTCCCTTGGTTACGTTCCAATTTGGTAGCTTCATCCAAATAAAAAGGTACTAGTTAACCGTATAATTTTTGGGTTTACTACCTTTTTATCAAGCTGATTTTCAAATTGGCGAGGCCTGTGTCCATAACTTTATTTTTTTGTCCGGAAGGTAGATTAATAAAAAATATTGGACACGTATTTTTTATTTTTTTACGTAATCAAAAGAATACGGCGATACATTGAGTTAAAATTTGGCATGACGTCACGCCTTGCTAGATTTTATACCGAGTTGTGACGTACCGAGCCCCCACTCCATAACTTTAATGCGTGTTTTCTAAGTTATTTTTAATTAATGTGATAAAGCAAAAAATACGTGTCTAATATTTTTTTATTATCTGAAAGACGGACTAAATAGAATTTCTTTTTTTTTACCTAGGTAACTACCGTATTTACCGATGAAGGAATTGAAATGATAGTGGATTAGGTAATAGGCATTACTGTTTTCATCTAGCCACAACGATGAAGATGACTGAAAAATCATAGGCAGGCTCACTTATACCTAGAGAGACACTGGCAACATAGCTTGCAGAATAATCCAGTCGTCTCTGGCGAAAGATAATCGTTTGAGGAGACGAGTTTATTAGGGGACACCAAAAACCGGTAAAAAACTGCCATATTATCGTTGCAAGATAGGTCGACGACCGAAGAGCTGAGCAAAATTATGTAGGAATATACTACTACACTAGGTAGGCAGCTGCAAAAATTGTCTTGCAAACTGTAAGTTAACTATAAAGTCATAGAATAACCAATTTATCAATGTTGGGATATAAGTCACGCAAATAATTAGAACAAAAGAACAACTTTAACGCTCTCGCTGAGAGGAGCAGTGCGACCGGTAGAACAATTTCCGTGAATTTTTCATAGAAATTCCACCACATTCGCATCGCGCCTGTCTGCGGAAGACTTTAATCAATATTTTATTTATTTTATCTGCCGGTTCTGACATCTTTTAATAGTCTTTGTCAATAGCAGAGAATTATGATTATAGAGAAACTATTTAACACGATCCACAACTACTCGGGACAGGCACGACTTAGTGTGGAGTCCACAACTTAGGTACTTAATATTAAAATTATATTTCTTTTGTAAACATATACACATATCTTTTATAGTAAGGGGATAATGGGTAATTAACTTGTATTAGTTTTAAAGAAATGTTAGAATATTTTATTTAGTTACTAAACGATTTATTATTAATTGTAAAATTAAATCCTAGCTGATGAATTTTTACGTCGGATTGAAAACGTATTAGGTGAAGCCCCCTTTTTTTTTGGGTGGGAAATCATCAAATAACACCCCTAGGTGAAGCACCTGACAACTAAGGAAAACAAATCGAATATTAACGAGAAAATAAATGTGTTTTACCAATAGTAAACAGTGTTCTGCTGGTATACGTATTTGAATAGTTATATTGTCAACTATCTGCTGCCCTCGGATTCACCCGCGTGGACCCTAATTCTTAGCCTAAGTTAGTCCTTATAACATCAGCTATCTGTCAGTGAAAGTCTCTTCAAAATTGGTCTAGCCGTTTTGGAGATTAGCTGGAACAATCAGACAGACAGATAGACAAAACAATTTCAAATGGTTTTTTGTTTTAAATACCGTTTATACTTTTATAAGCATTTGGTAAAAAGCTGTTTGATATCACAAACAGACACAAATTTGTATTAACCTGTGTAGATACTTATATACTGTGACTCAGTGCCGGTTGCCAGCGGCGGCGCTTTGGGCGAGATTTCTTTTATGGCGCCCCGTTTCTACTCTCCATTGCCCACATGTGAGAAAGAAAAACAAGGAAATAAACGAAAAAAAAACCGTTTGCTTCAATAAAAAAAAAATACTTGTCTAGCCTTTCTAGCGGCAAACATCGAAGTCTATCATTTTCGATTAACAAACTTACCAAGTTTGATATCAACAGCGATACGCATCCTTAAAGCCTATCTATCACGTATTTATGTAATACTCTCTTTTCTAATGGCTTTAGGAGTTGAAATCAAAACTCAATGCAGTTGAGGAGACAGGCGAGACGGGGACCAGACCAACCGCGCCCTGCCCTAACACCGCGCCCCTATCATAGTATGACAAATAAAACAAGAACACAAACGGGGTGCCTATACCGTGCAGTTGGACGTTGTAGGATAGAATCTTAGACCAAATAAAAAACCAAGACATAGGGCTGTTAATAGTGACGTGAGGCCGGTTTCGTAAACATGTGTGCGCTTAGTGAGGTGTAGTTTGATTGTAAATGTGTGCGTGTGAGCGTGTATGCACTCAGCAGGTGTAGTTTTGGCATGCTTCACTGTATTGTTCGCAGCGCTATGTCTTTTTAAAATTTGGTTGGAGGATATAATAATAACAAAAAATGTAGTTCCTTGTAACTATTTGTTTAGCACGACAATCAAGTTGTTTCGGCAAATTAGTGGATTTCCCCATGGGAAACTCCGCATTTTTGCAGCAGATTTTTACGCATGTGATAGAAAATTACAGTCGTGCCGTATGCATTTAGGTCAGTGACATTGATTACATTATAATTGTTTGTGCCCATATATGCCCGCATTGATGCGTACAATATTATGAACATCTGACATAATGTTGGCAGAAAATTGCTGTTATGAATATGACCGAAGGGAAGTTGAAGGGAGGGGGGTAACTAGGATTTATATCTGCCAGAATTTCCCCACATTTTCCAGGATTATGTTTTTAATTTTTGTCTCTTCAAAAGCATTTTCACTAACTGTTTTGAATAGGTATGCAGCATACCAGCACTATACGCTATATTTAATTTTTTATTCATTTAAGATATACGTATACCTTGGCACTGATGGCAATCCTTGGGAAAGGGCATTGTCTAGCAGTTGATGGCTTTCTTAAAGTTATGAGCCTAGCCAGAGATAACATTTATGATCTTACGTAGATCAACCTTTATCTTAACAATATCATTGTCATCAACATCTTAAAGATAACATATACCTACTCATTTGTCTACAGCCTCCCTCGCATTATGTGCATCGTCAGACATAGGGATAGATTCTCAAGTCCTACATGACGTGTTCGGAGACTACTTGCGACGAGACGCGGTGGGTGCCGCGTCCAACATCCAAGCCACGGCGGTGACGCCTGCGCCGGATGACACGCTCGTAGACCTGGACTACTGGGATTCGGATATCTTCAACCCAGCTCCCGCTGACTATGATAAATTTGATTGGACGTTGACTAAGGTGAGACTTTTTAAGATACGATTATGCACGCAAGTGTAAGCATGCATAAGTATTTTTTGATTGTAGAATCTTGGAATCGTCGGTTGAGTTTTAGTTTTTAACAGTGGAAATTGAATAAGACTAGAGAGCATCGATATTTAGAGAGTCACAACACTTGGTCGTTTTTGTGTATATAGGCTAACTGGTAATTAGTGACCGACTTTACTAATCATTATGAATAAATTTTACTATGGGTCCAAACCTCAAATTTTTTGTTTAAGTATCGGTGACTAATTACCAGTCACCCTGTATATAGTCCATAGTGTCATCGGACAATCTATTCATAAAATCATATTTAATTCATTAGATGATAAAAACAAGTTCTGCGGTCTTATAATATTTTAATAATCTCGGGGAAAACCCAATGATGCTACAAGCCTTAATATGGAAAAGCATGTTTGTCGATACCAAAGCTTTGATTACCTTTACAAGTAATCTTCTAGCACAGTAAAAATAAGTAACAGTATTATATCTTAATAGAAAACGGCCGAAACGACGCGCTTCGAAATCTCAGTGTATATCAGTCAGTATGCAACCGTATCCAGTGTGCGGCATGTACGCACGGACGCGGAAGGTTTATCTACCGAGCGGCCGTAGATAATTATTTCATAGTCACTGGCGAGATATAATACTGTTACTTTATTAGATTGTGCTTCTAGTGTAGAGATTATGATAAATATGGGTAAATCCAATAGTTTCGTAATGAATGAATGCAAACCGCAATGCAGGACCCGAAAGGCAACGTCATCTACGCATCGAGCGTGATTAACTGTATATAATAGGTACCTAATGTTGTGGTATAAAATATGATGCTATAGTATAGCATAATTTGATCTCACCATCAGCTTTTATTTCAATAAGCCCATAATGTTTCAACTGCTGTGACACAGGCCTCCTGTCTGTGAGTCAAACATCCAGAATTATACAGATCAGCTTTAAACATCCAGTTTTCTGTTATTGTTACCATTTTATTCTTTCAGCGCGTAGCAGCATCCTCAGACCAGAACTTCCTACTATCACCTCTAGGTCTGAAGCTGGCACTGGCCATTCTCACAGAAGCGGCCACAGGAGTGACCCAGAATGAGCTCTCGTCTGTCCTGGGCTTCGATCTCGACAGAAACCTTGTCAGGAGGAAGTTCTCTAACATCATAGAATCTTTACAAGTAAGTCAACTGATTTAAAAAATAAACTGGTGCTACTACGCATCTCAAGATATCTTATGTCATTAACATTGAGTTCATTGCTCATATACATCGAGGTAGGTATTTGGAAATTTTAATCTACTGGTTATTGGTATATGTTCGAACCGATTAATGATTTATTTGGGTTGGTTATTTTATTAGTCCTACGTCAACTGCTACCAACCGTTAGCTTAAGCCATTTTGTTTCTGGTGCTAAAGTTTTTAGGCTTAGTCTTTTTCTAATTATGTTATTAGGGTACAGGTTTTGAAACTTAGTCAAAAGGATCATAATTAATATTATCAGATCGATCATCTTATATTTCTGTGTGATATCTGGTTTTGTATCTTTAATTATTTTACAATATACATTTAATATTAAAATATATAAATTATATAGAAGTACAGAGGAGAAAAAATTAAATAAAGGAACAGCTCATTGGACATCAAAAAATTCGTCCGCGTCGCTGTCTGTGGGAAAAGAGCCCAAAAGGTTGGCAGAATTGCCACGTTGTATGGCAATGCTGATTCTTTGACCTAAAAATTGGCCAACCCTCTGGTCACGTCAAGAGTCGACCAACCGTGATAACTTGATATTGTTGCATTGTGTATTTCTGGGCCCACACCAACGGGAAACGCCGTTGATTATCGCGATGATGGACGTTAACCCGTAGGAATAAAGTCCATCACCGCGATAATCAACGGCGTTTCCCGTTGGTGTAGCCCCAGAATTAGCAATTCACATAAGTGTTTAGGTCTCAATATTTTAACTTATTTATTTTTAAATCGTCAAGGCGTGAGTCCGTGCCATAATCAAACAAATCATAGTAATCGATTAAACAAGTCAGCTCAACAGTTTTCCATGATAAAGTTAATAGTTCTCTTGTAACTACTAATTTAAAAACTATTTCGTTTATCGCCTCCGGTGTTTTGCGGCAGCGACGGCGCAAGGAGAGAAATTAAAAAATAATTAATTATTGATGTAGTAATTTTATCCAAGAACAAAGCTCGACATCATATGAAGCGATTCAAATATAGTTAAGGAAAAATCATTTGAAGTAGTTAAATATGCAGTTTCTTCGATTACAGATATTAACACTATGATAAAGATGGATCTCATCACGATTTACTTGTTCACGTGATGAGCGTCCCTCCATCAGTTACTACAGATGTAAGGGTTATCAGTCTAGACACTTTTCTTAAAGCAATGAGCAGTATGTGAAGAGTCTGTTCAGGTTCAGGGCCCATATATAATCTGTAGCAGTATGTATTAAGGGTACGATGGTCAATTGTCATATGAATTGCGTCAATAAAAAACCTTAATTAAATAAAAAAATAATAAAAAAAACATTGATCAATTACCGATATTTTGTAGCTATGACGTCAATGAAAATTTCCAATTAGCAATTTCATGTACAATACTTCTACCGAGTACTTTCGAAATACAAATTGAGTCAGAAATACCAGAAGAACAAGCCCCGGAATAAAGTATTGAGTAATAAACTATTCAAGCAATTACTTGGAAAACCTTATTCTCAGGTTATTTTTTAGAAAAATCGGATCGTCGTATTTTGGTAGCGTACACTAGATGTTGTAAAGATTTACTTCTATTTGCATTGAATTAAAGAACATGGCGCAGAACGACGTAAAGGAATCATTCTATTTAGCTGAGTTGACAGCACAGTTCATAATGCAAGATTTTATTGTGAACTTTTAATATCAGTAATGTAGGATCGTAAAAACGACTTAACAGGTGCTTAGAATCCCATTCAAAAAGTTCTGCGAATTACTCAAAGGCCTTCATCTACAACTGACGTCATACAATCGATGTCTTATATCGTACAGTTAAAGTTACAAATCGCATGACCAGTCAAATTAACGATTATTTCCTTACTCGTATTAGGAGGTAAATCTGCAACTATAAATACAATTATTAACTGTATTAAGACATGAAGGAATTACTTTTGAGCTCTTTTTTAAATCTGTATATTTTATTTATAGTAAAGTAGCTTTTGCCCGCGGCTTCGCCCGCGTGGATGTCGGAAAACATACCACGGGAACGTACTATTGGGCAGTACCGGGATTACATACCTAATAGTCCAGGAAAAGGTTATTGACTCCTACAGCTGCGCTCCAACAATAATTATTTTGTCACACGTAATTTTAAAACTGTGATATCTTTTAAACCATTAATTTAAATTATATGATGTCAAGGCATATTTTAATCTCAATTAAATGCCCAATTTAAATAACATATTTTATTGGATAAGGATTAATATGATACCGGTCAATATAGCTTCGGAAAAAACAATAGAATTTTTATCAATTTCTGAAAGATAAAAATGGTTACTGTGGGTCATCCTTAGAAGATAGACATATGCCATTGCGGACTTTTTTGTTGAACTTTTTAAGATCTTAAATCCTGTAGAACATAATTTTTTACGCGGTGCACGCCAATAAAGCTCGGCATGATTTTCTCCGACATCTTTGACATTAATCGTCATATTTCAGCCAATTTACACAAATCTTTAATGAATTACACTCTTAAGTCTTCCGAAAGAATGACCCCATCCATTGGTGAAAACCGTTTGAAAATCCGTTCGGTAGTTTTCGAGTTTATCGCGTTCAGACAGACAGACAGACAGACAGACGCGGCGGGGACTTTGTTTTAAAATATATAAGGATTACATCAGGGTGTTTCTGAACTATATTTAGAAATATACCTTGAACCGTGCGACATTGTACGTGACTGACAATGACAAATAGAGGTGTAAACAATTTCGTTGGGTTTATCTTAGGTATAATAACTGACGATGAACCTGTTTCAGAACTATATTTGAGTAAAATACTTAAGCCCTGTTACCCTGTTTTAAGAAACGATTCGAGAGATGGTGAAATAGACCATTACGGTTATAAAGTTGAATCTCTATTAGACAAACACGACAACCGAAACCACTTTTACTCTCACAATAGATTAGAAATAAAGAAAACGATAAAAAATACAATAGACGTGGATATATTTAGTAACTTTCCGCTTAGTCTAAAGAGCCATAAAAAAGACTAAAAATTCTTCCTTCAACGTATGCGTTCAGCGGTCGGTGTAGCAACACGCCGTGTTCGAGTTCGCGACAAGTCAATCGTCATCCTGACGATGCCTCGTTGAGAGGTGAAACACGTGTCGATTTAGTTTTTTTTATGGTTCTTTAGAAATAGCTAAGCGGAAAAGTTACTAAATATATCCACGTCTTTTGTATTTTATAATGGATTTCCGCAAGGTCACGCCTGAATCAATTAGCTAAAGACAACGATGTTCAATCCCGATACTGATTGAAACCGTCTCCTTTTTTCAGAAAGAATCACAATCCATCTTGAACCTTGGCAGTAGGATTTACATCGGTGACAACGCGACACCGCGCCAGAGGTTCGCAGCCATTGCGCAGGAGTTCTACAAGACTGAGCTGAAGACCGTCAACTTCCACAACCCTGCGGTCGCTTCGAAGGAGATCAACACTTGGGTCTCTAATATAACGGAGGGACACATTCCGTCGCTGGTTAATGAAGGTTGGTATTCCCGACATAAGATCGGAAAATAACATTAAGAGGGTTCGGAAGATTAATGAAGATAGAGGGATGAACAGGCAAATAAATTGTTGACAATAAAGATATATGACTGGACACAAAGAAGACTGAGAGATAAAACGCAGATGGGTGCATTAATATCTAGAATTCTAGATGAATGAGAATTCACGGCAACTAGTTTTGATTTACGGTTCAGATATGTGCATACAGGGATAGGTTGAAGCATGGATAGAAGAAAATAGATGGATGGATAGAAATGAATGAGAAGTCACGGCATGTAGCCTTGATCCTAACTATCCTAACTAATATTATACATGCGAAAGTGAGTTTGTTTGTAACGCTTTTACGCTTAAACGGCTAAACAGATTTTGATGAAATTTGGCACATGGGTAGACCATGACCTGGATTAGGATACTTTTTATCCCAATGTTGCCACGGGATCGAAATTAATAAATTCGGCTGTAATTTATCAATGGCGCTGTGTGGTAATATGGCGAAAATCAGGAAACCATGCCATATCACTAGATACATTATTATACTGAACAATAATTATTGAAATTGCAATACTTAATGCTGTTGCTGGCTATATTGTTAAGTACTACATTGAGTGACTCAATTATTATGTGTATTTTAATGAATGCCCTGTCAACCTGATGTGCTTTGTGTTAAACAATGTAGGTACAGGATGCGATTATTTAGATTTAGGTGTCA
Organism: Omphaloscelis lunosa; assembly: GCA_916610215.1. NCBI lineage: Eukaryota > Metazoa > Arthropoda > Insecta > Lepidoptera > Noctuidae > Omphaloscelis > Omphaloscelis lunosa. The sequence goes on along the minus strand of OU744265.1, from coordinate 6,792,009 downwards.
CATGACAAATTACCGCAATTACTTTTCGTTTGGAGTGTATTTGGTTCGTAAAAATATAATTGAATAATAGCTTATTATTGTACTTTATGAATGTGGTAACGACCTCCATCCCTAATTAGGAAAATACGTGGTAGTGGCTTTGTGTCATTTAAAATATTTGAATGCACATTCATACATTCATTTTGAATAGCTAACGGATGTGTGTATAATGATTTTGTAATACAAAGGTATTATTTACATAGTATTGTATGAAAAACTTTTATTTAAGCTAATTTCATTAAGCACTACCGGCTTCTAAAAGCCTGTTGGATTCAATGTGTTGCTAAATATCGTGTTATTTCATTCTGGGCTTTTATAATTTCTAACTTGACGATATTATCGTGGACGTCCACTGCATCATGATCACAGGGAAGTAAAATTTAATGGAAATATATAAAATTCCTGTGGCAGCATCCACATCGCCACATACGAACTACGCATCACACTGATGTCCGCGAAATCTTGCATCGCGCAAGCAGAGTTGACCGCGCTATCAACATATATAACTTTCCGACATCAATCGTTAGGCAGTTGCCCAGCAGACACAACACCCGTCTGGTCGGAGGATTCTCCTTTTTCTAGGGATGAGTGAATTTTACACCCTGTTCCTCATACCTCTAAAATGCTTTTAAATGTCCATCCATGATAACGTTATGGCAGTTAACGGCTGTTTTGTTTCGGTCAGCAAATCACAGCTGTTAACATAAGTTCGAAAGTGATTCAGTTTATTTTTATGTTGATCACTATCTCAAAAACTGGTTGTAAGTAGCACAATGAAACGGAATGGTTAACCATTAAATATTTTGGAGCTTGTAGAAGGTTTAGATAAATATAATTGTGATGGGTTGACCAGTCACCGAATGTGTGAACAAAGCAAGAAGAATGTGTAACAATAGACATGGTTTCCTGTAGTTTATGTCATGAGCCATGAGAAAGGGCGAGTGTTTCTGAATGTCCGGCTTAGTAGTTCAGCACTTGATGTTACAAAGAGCGAGATTTTGTAATAAATATCAGTGCATTGTGACTCCTTGTTTCATCATCTTTGGCCTTGTCCACACATAATCACGAATTATTTTGAGTGAGCAACTTTCTTTCTTATTTTTCAAAATGATGAAGGCCTTACTTGAACAAAACTCACCCCTTAACATTTAATAATACTATGTTCGTATCGAAATTCAATTTCTAATCTTATATTCTTCCTCCTAGATGACGTCGCCAACATGGTGGTTCTGATCCTCAACACCCTGTACTTCAAGGGTAGCTGGCGTCATCAGTTCGCGCCCAACGCCACCAAGACTGGCCAGTTCTACGTCTCAGCCAAGACCCAGAAGACCATTCCTTTCATGAATGTCAACGATAAGTTCTACTATACGGAGTCGGCGAAGTACGATGCTAAGATCTTGAGGATGCCTTACAAGGTGACATTTTAATAATAAATTGTAAAAAAATAGGAGTAGAAAAACTTGTTAAAAACTAAAATTATTATGATAATAATTATAAAAATTTCAATTCTTTTTCGTAGGGCAATAAATACGCAATGTACATAATAGTGCCCAACTCCCTCATGGGTCTACCTCGCGTGCTGAACGACCTCAGTGACCTTCGATTGGAGCTGAACAACCTTCGGGAGTACCTGGTTGACGTCACTTTGCCCATGTTCAAGTTCGACTACACCTCACAGCTGGATGGAGTTTTGAGAGAGGTAAGCTTGAGCAAAAGCATAGAAATGGAAGTTATAAAATTCTAGCATTATGTTTTAGCAATATATTCTAGGTTTTTTCAAATTACTGGTTTTGCTAAATGAGATCATTACAAATCAAAAAGCTTTTCGAAACCATTAACGGTTTGTCGTTTAGTTTTTTTTAAGAAACAGGATGCGACATTAGATACTTCTAGCATAAGTTTACCTGTTCAAATAGGTATTAGAAAAATGTGACCTTAATTAATTCATTAATATGTTTTTAATTGTTATTATCCACGTCACATGATTTCGGACCGCAAAAAACAAGTTTTCGACTCTTGGAAAAATATTCAGACAATATTTGTGGTTTGTCAGTTCATGAGAACAATATTTAATATTCTGTGTCTGACCTTTAATATTTTCCTTAAGTACAATATTACGACTTAAGGAAGAAAATGACATTGATGATGAACGACTGACTCAAACTCCCAATCACAGTAGCTAATTTTCACGTCACTGACGCCAGATACTGACGTTGTCAGGAACAGCCAATTCTCCTTTTAAATGACGGCAGTCCTTATATTATTTTAAGTTACATACGATTGCAATGGTTCATAATCTCGTAAAACCAGCACGATTAGCATGACCATAATAGAAACGAAATAAAAGAAAGAAAATAATAGAATAGAGAAATGTATCTGTCATTTTTTTTCTATTCTTCCGTCGACAAAACTCGTAGAAAACCCATTTCTATGGTTTTTTTACTACGTATGGAGCTGGAGAAAGTTAAATGGCTAAACGAAACCTCTTGTGTTTTAAAAATACCAGCTTTCATTTCCGAAAGTTTAAAAATAGATAATAAGTATACAGGGTGGGTTAAAAAATCGTAGATCAAATGAAACAGGGCGATAGCTGGGGTTATTTACAGTAAAAAAAAAAAGAAAAAAAAAATATTTTACAAATAATTTTTTGTGAGACTTAAAAGATATTTTAAATAAAAAGTGCCAATACTCATAAATCATGGTACCCACTGTCATAAAAGCACTTTTGTAGTGATGATACATTTCCAAGAAGCAACTAAATACCATTTACTGTTTTAAAATAGGTAATTACCTATTATTGAATTTTTTGGTATTTTCTTTAAAAAACACTCAAATGTCATAAATTTTAAGGAGATCAAGTAAGGGTTTTAACACAGAGATATTTTTACTGCAAATAACCTCAACTATCGCCCTGTTTCGTTTGATCCACGATATTTTACCCATCCTGTATATACACGAAATAAATCTCTCTCTTTAATTCATTATTCTCATGTTTACAGTTGGGCATCAGAGCAGCTTTCGAAGTAACCGCCTCCTTCCCTGGTATCGCTCGTGGTCAACTGTTAGATCAGAGACTTATGATTTCCAAGGTGCTGCAGCGATCTGGCATCGAGGTCAATGAACTTGGCAGTGTGGCTTATTCCGCTACTGGTATGTAACGTTTGAAAACGAAGACGGCTTAGTCATTATTTCATCAGGTTTGATGGTAGCAAACTCAATTCTGGAAAGAACATTTTTACGTGGGGATTTCGAGCTATATGATAATTAATGTCCTTATGAGGAATAGTGAATGTATAATTATCCATAGATTACTGCATGTTACAGGAACTAATGAACTCTACTGATAATGCTAGATTTGTAGCTCTAAGTTCTGGTTCGTTCTGTTGACACGATTTGGATTGCCATCAACATGCTGAGAAGAAGAATGCTGCACATGTAGTATACAGTACTTTAGTGCCTTTGCCCACTTCTGGGAATAGATAACCACCCCCTTGTATATAAAGCTTTGCCAGGAGCTTTGATTCTACATTTCGACACTGTAGCTTTCAAGTTACAAAAAAATAGAGTAAAATAATTTACATTATAATTTTTCTTTCTCCCAACAGAAATAGCCCTGGTCAACAAGTTCGGCGAGGACACAGAAGCCAATGCTGAGGTGGTAGCCAACAAGCCGTTCCTGTTCTTCATTCAGGATGAAGCCACAAGACAGTTGCTCTTCACCGGTCGCGTGGCTGACCCATCTCTCGCTGATGGAGCCTTCAAACTATAATAATTTTGTGATGAAGAAAATAATATGACAGTAAATTTGATGATAGTTAGGGTTTGATGAATGATCGTTTTCATAATAATTGTAATGTTCAAAATCTATTGTAATAATTGTAACTTGTTAAAGGCAAGATCACCATTTTAAAAGAGAAAAGAAAGATGGCTTCAGAATGGTCACACATATGACAATTGACACTCATCTACATAGTAATTTTAGATTTAAGAATGAATAAAATACGATTACATTTAATAAATATAAAGTATTAAATGTGAGAGTATCTTATGTTAAATGTTAATTTGTTCTGCCAACAGCTCACAATAATCTGAGACGAAGAAATACTTGAACAGTGCCATTTGTATGTCCTTTGTGGATTTAAAGGTAATGTATGCAAATATACGATGATTGTGATAAACTTGAGTTGTATTTTACTATGCTGGATGCGGAAGACGGAGAACCGGGTGTAGTGGCGCAAGGTGGGACAGATATAGGTCCAGGGGCACCCAATTTTGTTATTCGGCAAAAAGCCTCTATAGGGTCGCAATGGGCAAAAAACTAAATACTTACTCTATGGAGTTTCATGGAAAATATATAACAATAAAAAAAATCTAATCAAGCTACCAATGCCAAATTTATCCTAAAACTACTGTTTTTTTACACGTAGTATTGTTGTTGTACACTATTTTTAAATGCATCACTGACTAACATTACATGTTATCAGTGTCTGACGCTCTTGTGCTGGCGAATCCCGAATCCGAAAACTGAATTGCGAGCGAATGGAGGTCGAAAATTGTAGGACCTCGGATAGGTTTAGTTTTACCAATCGTACAGAAATATATAGGAGTTGCTTTGCTGACTTATGCAGAGAAGAATTTAGAATGAAGAAAACTCACGATGCAAGAGCGAGCGAAGCGAGCTCGAAAAATGTTTGCACCCCGCTTTAAAAGGATATAACGCAACCAAGGTACTAACGTAAGTATTTATTAGTTAGAGGTGTAGCCGCGCGTCGAGTGCTGTTAAAAAGATATCGCTCAAAGCCGAATCATTGATCAGTTTTGATGTCTACGCTCACGGGTACTCTGCATCCATTATTTAACTCTCGTGGGTGAGCCCCCGAGCACCTATTGAGTCCATAGGTCATCTATTCCAAGCGCTGAACATAAATCCAGCAATGGATAGATAGATAGAATAAACTTTATTGTACCTACAACCAAAAACAAATCATAACCATTCATTTACAGGGCAGAACGGCGGTCTCATCGCTAATAGCGATATCTACTAGACAACCTTTGGAAGGCCAGGGAGACAATAAGTTAACTAAGGGGTAGTCCGTGGTGTACAGCAATGGACTTTGACAGGCTGAGTTTATTACTTGAATAATGCTGCCGTTTGCCTAAAATCTGAGTCCAGCAGTGACTTGCAATAGGCTAAGTAGATAGCAATCTAAATACAGTGTCAGCCGTCTTAATAAATGACTAGTTGCGCCCCGTGGTTTGACCCGCATAAGTTTCGATCCCTTAGGAATATCGGGATAAAAAGTATCCTATGTCCTAACCCAGGTCATGGTCTACCTATGACCGAAATTTCATCTAAATCCGTTCAGCCGTTTTAGCATGAAAGCGCAGCAAACAAAGAAACTCACTTTCACATTTATAATATTAGCTAGAATAATTATATAGTTAGGATTATGTTATAAACCGAGACGACTGGGCGCTAAGCATCGTCAACGATTGTAGTTTATTCTTCTCCTGCAGGTTTCTGAAAGCAACTGTTGCACATTTTAGGTCTAGTGCTTATCTTTCATTCGATCTTTTCTCTAGATATATTAGATTTCATAGAGTAAAGTGTGAAGGGAGGATGGATGCTAAGCCCACTCATAGAAAGCTCGAGTCGTCAACCACAAAATTGTGCTTGAGCGATCTTCACTCACAAAATAAGTATCTAATTCTGATGCTGCTTCTGAGTTCTCATTCGCGGAAGTCATCAATAATTGATTATGGCATAACTAACTTAAGCAAAACATTTAAAAATCATATCGTGTCCTAAAACATGCCAAATTTGGAAGCACCAAAAAGGCATTGATAAAATCTTGTTTTAAAAATAACTAAAAAAACCTAAACCTGATTTAAATAAGTTAAAATGAAACGTAAATACCCTCCCTCAGCTATAACTGGTTTATGTTTAAAATTAAAAGGTCGTTTGTATTAGTCATTCTTTGCTGACGTCACACCAGTATCTTGCAGGTTTCTATAGGATTCCAAGTCAGTGTGTTTATTTGACGACTTGCTTGTGGTCGTCGTCGGTTCGTCGATCAGTATCGTCTACCGGTTTTGTTATTTTATTATGTAAATAGTTGCAAAAAACTTCAAAAATGCGTTCCACAATAGCCGCTGGTAAGTAATTTTAATTTTTTTGTAGCAAAAAACTTTAATTTGTTGTTTTTTTGTGTTCTCAAGTAGCATAGGTAGTGAGAAGTTGATAGGTAGCTTTTTTGTCAATACATCTGTGATTTGATTTTCTTGCTTATGTGTTCTCGAATGACAGATTGAATCGATGCTACTTTTTAATCGAAATTGAGATCAAGCATGTGATTAATAATATTCCTCAACCTTGGGACTTTTCCTTGTAGTTACATTCCTTAGTATGTTTCTAGTTAGTTAACTATTTCTTATGGTCATACACATAATGTATCTACATTCTATGATTTCATTGTAAAAGATAGGAAATAGATATTTAATATCTTCGGAACGACCTTTATAATTTTCCTTTGAAATGAAACCGGTACCTATCATTAGTCTAATCGTTTTGTCGTTGATGCAGATTTAAGATAATAAATACTTACGTATTATGGGTTTGTGAGAAATGTTTTGAATAGAACGTAGGAGGAAAAGAAAGAGAATATTGATGGACACAATGATAATATAAATAATGGTATCAGCAGAAACATCAATATTTGTGTAGAATTAGCTGAGCATGATGACAAACTATAAAATGCTCTGAGCATACAAACATATTATCAGCAAATACCTATGAATGCTATTAATCCGAAGAACGTAAAAAGATTGAAGTTGATTTTATTGCCTGAGAATGATAAGAACTCGTTTTGTCTAAAGATATATAAATACCTATAAATGTAGGTCTGTAAAATTTTATTTTTTGTGAACCCCAGATGATTTAAAATGAATGGGAAAATATTACGGTACGCAGGCAATCTACCATATTTATAACCCCGAAAAATGAAGCTGTCGTTTATTTATTTTATCATTTTCCTTATTTCAGTTTTAATCTTCGCTTCACTCCAAAGTTTGGACTGTCTTTCCGGCACTTCAAATTCACGTCTTAACTATTTTGACATCGACCTCCTTCGGTATTGCGCCGAAGGGAAGAGTGGCAACGTCATGGTTTCTCCAGCCAGCATAAAGTCAACACTAGCAATGTTGTTGGAAGGTGCCCAAGGGGCCACTGCTACAGAAATCCAGAGTGCTTTAAGACTGTCACCCAATAAAGATGATTATAGGCAACTGTTGAGTGCATTTATGAAGAGTTTGCAGGTAAATTATTGGCAGTTTAATAAAAATGTATACTCAAGCTATATAAACTAATGATGCTGAATTTGAACTCATGGAAAATTCGAAAGACGTAATGTCCTTCCAGGGAGCTATTTTTGTACAGGTTTTGGGTATTCCCACTTGTCTTGTCTACGCAGTTTGGTGTAGTAATCTTGCAACATGGATGGCAATGTCAAAAAATATAATAAAATGAATTATCCTTAGCCAAATACGAAATGCCATTCTACATTTAGGTAAAGGATGCAATAAAAATTGACAGACGGAGCATGTTGAATGTAAGATTCTGTTCAGGCTACCATTATATGACAATAAATTCAGAGTGTAGACCAGATAATCACTAAGCAACAATTTTATCATTTCCTGACACATAAAAAATACAAACATAATTGCAGGTAAATACAACTAGTGTATCTGTCCAAAACGCAAACGGTTTGTTTGTATCGAAGAAGCTGCAGCTTAACAAAGAATACGAGATGATGGCAAAGCATCTCTATTTCTCTGAAGTGAACAACATGGACTTCAATGACCCAAGGACTGCTGCCGACATTATTAACGGTTGGGTGAGCAGCAAGACTAAGGGGCTGATCCCGAATATTATAAATCAAGGTAGGTTTCACTGATTTAACGCGTTTTGATATTCTAGCGTCATGTTGAGATGGTTCCCTAATCTGCTTATGTGAAGTAAGCACATTGACTTGGAGTGCTTCTCACATAACATCAGGCTGCCAGATAGCAAATATTTCGATTCCATCTGCGCAACTCTATTTATTTATTTAGGATCTCCAATAAAAGATGGACACAAAACATGACACATAATTTTTTTAATGGACATTAAAATTAAGAAAATATAACATTTATACTTTAATTAAATTAAATCTAATAAACATAACATAACATCACGCCTTGTTTTCCCGAAGGGTTGGGCAGAGGTGTCCCTATATCAGGTTCACCCACATTTCGCCAGTTATGTTTAAGTCCCATGCAATAAGGGGCGAGCCTATTGCCATCAACCGGGCATAAATCCAGACTCCAGGCTGGTACTGACAAATTTCAAATTTAACTGTTTTTTTTTTTTTAAATTTAAATCTCATAAACACTTATTATATTTGGACAGAGACTCGCAGATGTCTTAGTTTGTAGTTTTAACTAACATGTTATATTACCTACAAAGCTTCGACGTGTTTTATATGGATTTTTTTCATTTTTTTTTATGGAAAATATGAAAAAAAATATTATCTACATGTTGAGTTTTAGGAACTTAAAGGGGTCGAAATTTTCATTATTTTTTCGATACACACACCATTTACGAGATATAAGTAAAAGAAAAGTAAAAAATATACAGTAGGTACTGTTTTTGCACCTGAAGTTCATTGCACACCTTTTAAATCGCGATTAAAAATAGTCAGATTTAGATAGACAATCAAAATTTTATGTGAAAAACGTCTAATTCTGAATAGAAAAATTACCATTTTCACAAAATTAATAACTTAGAGCCATCTTAGTGCTGTCAAACTAAGATATAGATAAGTTGTGTCACTTAGGTCTATTTCAGAATGGGAAATCGTCGTTTGACAGGAATAAACAAAATTTTGGTGATTTTTAGTCTAGTTTAGAGGCATTTGTGACAAGAAAATCGGCACCATTATCCTCTTCGTTTGTAATATTTCAGCACACATAAGCCCACACACGGAGCTGCTAGTCACAAACGCGCTGTACTTCAAGGGCACCTGGTTGCATGAGTTTGCGCCTAAGTTGACGCATGCCGACTGTTTCTTCAAAGACGGTGTTTGTACGAACGTGGCCATGATGGAGTTGGACGCAGAACTCAATTACGCTTATGTGGAAAATCTGAGAGCACATGCTTTGGAACTACCGTACGAGGTAAATATAATGAATTGATTATGTCCTAGGTACGGAGCGCAGAGACGCCTCGGCGACCGCTGTTAGAGGCGGTACAAACCAAGCGTGTCACAGTTTACTTGCACTACGATATTAATGATGTATAGAAACTGACGGTTTTGAAGGCGGTCCGTGACAGTAGAGCGCTGAACACTGTTCGTCGGCACGAATTTTATTAGTAACGCCGTCGCTAGGCGCAGCCGGCGCTCTGGTTATTACCATAGGTTTTGACGAAGACATAGACAAGACAAAAACAGAGAGATGTTCAAAATCAAGTGTATATGGCTTGGTGTTTTAATGGTGACATTAATTTAATACACGTATACGGATTAGCGTTTTCTTTTTATGGAGATATTTTAATTTCATTAAATGTTATTATTAATTGATTTATTTCAATTTTCTAAAATAGCATCTTAGTGCAACCTGTACTTAACAACTGTAGCGCAGAGGTCATTTACCGGGATCTTGGATTATAACATCGCATCAATGAAAATAAAACGAATAACGTGCAAACAGAAGGTGAATTGAAGGAAAGAGAGAGCCCTATGATGGCGAGCGTTTGAAAATTTTAAATTTTCAATTAACGAATTATTTTTTCTTATTATACTTTTATGATTACTGGCCACTAGCCCGACCCGTGTTTTAAATTAATGTCGCCATTGTAGCGGCACGTTGTAGGACATATTCAACTTATAATACGTCTATAATAATATATAGAAGCATCAGATAAAACATATTACAAAAAAAAAACAATTCTATGACATCGGCCATATAATTTCGGTTCCCGATTTTCCAATACTATCTACTTAAAATTATTTGATTTGGAATATACCTCAATCATAATTGCTGAACAATATTTAAATTAATATATAAAATTTACTCATAAAATTAATGCACTCTTGGAAGAAATTTCAGCTGTCATTGACTAATTGTCGTAAGTGGATTTGTGCTTTCAAGGTAGTTCTTATTCCTCTTTTTATTTATGAATAATAGTTCAAGTGGCTAAGTAATAACGGATCAGTCGGTCGAGTCGATCGGTCGGTCGATTGATTAGGTTAAGCTACGCTTGCTGCGGTCGGTCCATGGCTAGTTGACCATCTTTACCTATCGAGACCCCAACCGTACCTAGGAAAGCACGTTAGGCCGTTGGTCGAGGATATCATTCTTGTATCTTTGACAGTCGTACCGGCTCGTCAGAAACCTTAAAGTCTTACAACCAGCCTCACACAAGGGGTTATCGTATTACCCATGCAGTAACTGGGTTGTGGAGGTCAGATAGGCAGTTGCTCCATGTAAAATACTGGTATTCAGCTGCATCCTGTTAGACTGGAAGCCGACCCGAACATAAGTGGGAATAAAGGCTAGTAGGTAGGCAGTTCAATTGCAATGATTAGGCATCTAATGCATGCAATGTACGGTCACGTGAATAAAGTAATTTAATTTAGAATTTGATTATCAACGCGTATCTGGAAATATTTGTGTTTTCGGAATGTTTTAAGTATTATTTCTGAGAACAAATTTTAGGGTTCTCCGTAGTTGCAGTTACGTTAGTCAGCAAGGAATTTTTGCGGAAATTTTATCGTTAAAATCGTACGTTAGTCATATCGTACTACAATCGTTCATATCCTCTCCTCAATCGTGACATCTCACAAATGATTCAATTTCTTATTAATCCCAATTCAAGATTGATATGTTCATTAGCTACTAACTTTGTGCTTGAAACAGTATCATTAAAAAAAAAAACCGGGCAACTGCGTGTCGCAATCGGACCACGTACAATGAATGGTTCCGTAGTTAAAATTGATTTATCCCAAGAACAAACTTAACTTTTCGGTTGAGAAAATGTTCTCCCATGCATCGATATACGTCACCGACCGTGACGTTTTTAATCGCAAAAAAAAAGTGATAAAACTATAAATTAACGATTTTCGGATTTTTTCCTTTACTTGTGCTGTCAAACTTTGCTTCTTGCCAAATTTCATGATTCTAGGTCAACGGGAAGTACCCTATAGCTTTTGATTTATTCGCAAGTGTCAAAATATGTCGCAGAAATGACAGTATTTTTTATTGCGTTGACTTAGAAGCTTTGTTTTTGACCTTCAATGCACAATGGACCGTAGAATTTACGTATTTGATATTAATTTCAACTTGAGACCTCCACGCATACCTGAGAAAAAGGGTCTTGACAAATAGATAGACTGATGGACAACGAAGTGATCTTAAAGGGTTCCGATTTTTTCTTTTGAGGTACGGAACCCTAAAAAGGGATTCAAATTATACCTATCTCACCTGATGTAATCCAAGCGATGATGCCATCTACTCTGGTCAATGTTCATTATTTTTCTTTTATTCTTTTAATAAAAACAAATGCTTTTCCTCCCAGGGTAACCGTTACTCAATGATCCTGCTAGTGCCCCAAGACCGAGACGCTGGGGTGGCTCTCATCCGCGACCTTCCATACATTGGCTTACTGCAGATATCCAAGTTGCTGCAGCCGTCTGACGTCATCCTTACCATGCCCAAGTTCACTGTTGAATACAGTGCTGATATGGTGGATGTGCTGAAAAATGTAAGTGTTTGTCTAATATAAGATTAGGATATAGTGAATGTTGTTGCAAAACCCTTGAATGACAAACCTCGTCAAGACCATTGACTTTCTTCTACAAACGTGCAACGGAGAGGAGAGGTTGGTCTCTGATGATGGATAACAGTGACACCGACACCGACACCAGTCCGGTGCTCTGCAGATTTACGAATTGCTCACAAATAATTTAAACAAATCGTTCATTGTAGCCGCATTTATTTTATATTTCCAAGTATTTGCGCAAATAATTTAAATAAAAACGGTCTTCATTGCAATGTGTTATTTTTCGTAAATAACAGGTTGCTTGCCTTTTTAATTGTATGCAATCAATCTCATCATACAAACAATGGGGTTTATTTATAAACGTTGCTAAAATTTAAATAAAGGTAAAATTCCGTAGCTCACCGCAGGTGGCAATTGACACGACAGGTTTCTATTTATTTCCATGAAGATGACGTGTCGCTAGCTACGGAAGGTATTTCATAGAAATTTATAAAACCTGTTGTGGCGTGGCGACACGCGTCGCCTGCAGTTGCCGCCTGCCAGTCGGCTACGGAATGGTACCTTAATGATTAGCGACTGTTTAATCATACATTTTTGCCGTTTCAACGTCACTTAAATTTAAGCAACGTTTATAAATAAACCCCAATATTTATTATTTTATTTTATCCTCATGTTATTATTTTTTAACCTTCCAGATGCGCATCACAACTCTATTCTCCCCTTCCGCAAACCTCTCGGGTATCTTCGCAGACCATAGAGCCTCAGGTCACCTGGACAGCATCTTCCACAAAGTGTACATGCAAGTTGACGAGAAAGGCACAGTGGCCGCCGCAGCCACTGCAGGCATGGTTGTTCCGCTGATCAACAACTTCGTCAATCTCAAAATTGACAAACCCTTCCTTTTCTTCATTTGGGATAATCAAAAAGGAGTGGTGCTCTTTGAAGGAAAGATTGAGGACCCAACTGAGTTTGTTGAAACCCATAATAAGTTTGGTAACAATGGTAACTATGTGAAACCTATTTTATTTTTATTTTAGGATATTATTTATTTTAATTATTATACTTATTTTTATTATTGACTGTCCTATTGGTCTCGTGGTCGCAAGTGGGACTGCTGAGCGTGCGTCCTGGGTTCGATTCCTGGGTCGGGCAAAATGTTATTGGGTTAATCCAAAAGGAATTTCTTAGTAAAAGTCCGGAGTTTGGACGTTGGCGATGTGATACCCCCGTGCCTCGGAAAGCACGTTAAAAGCCACTGGCCCTGCGTCTGATGTCTCTTCAGTTGTGTCGGCCATTCCAAATCGTAGTAGGTACCTATGGAGAAGGACGGGCAAGAAACTCCGAAAGTCTCGATTTAGAAAAGTAAAACAAATTATTGGAGTTTTATAAAGGATTCACCAAGTAATTCTCAGTATTGGAAAGAGGACCAGTTCATGGATGTTCTGTTTCAATAAGAATAGTGTAGCTTCAATAAGTATTGCAGACCATCTCAAGATTAAATTAGTATTTACTTATTCTCCAGATAGAAGTAAGTATACACGTTTCAAAACAAACGTTTTTATTTCAGGTCAGGAGCCTGTTAATCCTCAGCTGATCCTAAATCCAAGTCCAGGACCTTATGGTCAATCGATTCCTATTCAACAACAAGTTCCTGTCAAGCCCGTCGTAAATCAACCTATCAGCAGTCAGCCGATTTCGTTTACGAACCAACCGATATCCGCTCAGCCGATCCAACCAATTGTTAACCAACCCGTCAACGGCCAGCCCATCCAGCCAACAAATCAACCAATTCAACCTGTAAATCACCCGATTAAACCTGCAAACCAACCGATTACGACCCAGACGACGGAGCCACCTACAACCAGCCCCTCAATTCCTAGAAATGGTGATAAAAGCTGGTGGAAAACAGTTTTCGGTTGATTTATTCAATTCTGTAGCGTAAGATTATTAATTTTTAAGTTTAATTTTTGGACACGATTTTGTATAGAAAATAAAATGTTTTAAGGACAGAATAGTTTTAATTTTATGGTAGCGACTCGCGACGTAAGCTAAGATTTTTAGCACTTCTATTCCTCACTAGTGTCACTCCTCATTGGACACCGGGAACAATTTCAAAAGCAAACAACCACCTTACAATTAGTTCAAATTCAGGCATTCATATTTACAGTTAATAGGTATAATGAAAATGGACAATAACAGCCAAATGTCATTGACATGTATCTAAATAAAATCACGAGGTCAAAATAGTTTTTTAGCATTTTCAATATATTTCTAATTGTATATAATAATATCTGATTGCTATCATAAAATGGTATCAATTACGTGTATGATATTGTGACATTTTTTATGTTGATCCGGTGTAGCAACCTCGGATAGTATTATTTTATTAATATTTAATATTATTAAGAGACAATGCAACAGTTATTTTATTTCAGAACAATTTGAATGAATGATGACACGTAGATCAAAAGAAAATCCATCCGCGGCAGGTACAATTAGGATTAGATGTTTGACCGTTCATAAAAAAAGGATTTAGGGGTAAGGAGCACTTAACTGAGAACTGTAGTCGACACTATCCATGTACGGTGTGGACTGGCGCTTGGTACGGGCACTGAAATCTTTATACAAGGATTCCAGTGCTTATGTTAGGATAAATGGGGCATACACGAACTGGTTCTGCATCTTGAGGGGTGTTAGACAGGGTTGTGTAGCGTCACCGTGGCTGTTCAACTTGTACATGGATAGTTGTCTGACAGATTTGAAAGAGAGTGAGTGCGGATTGAGGATGAATGAGTTGCCTGTCAAATGCCTTATCTACGCAGATGATCAAGTTCTACTTGCTTCATCAGCAGAACAGTTGCAACACATGGTGATTGTGATGGGTGAAGTATATAAGGTGAAAGGGATGAATATAAATGTGAATAAGACGAAGGTCATGGTGTTTGAAAGAGGAGAGGATGTATCGGTGTGTGATGTGAAAATAAATGATAAGAGTGTGGAGCAAGTAAGTGAGTTTATATACTTGGGGAGTCTGTTTACAAGGGATGGGAAAATTGATGAGGATGTAGAAAGGAGAGTAAACGCGGGAAATAAAGTGAATGGTGCTATACATGCGATTGTGACCAACCAGTCGATGTCTAAAAAAGCTCGACTGGCTGTTCACAATGGTGTGCTGGTGTCCACGCTTATGTATGGAAGTGAATGTTGGGTGTGGCAAAACAAGCATGAAAGTAGAATAAATGCTGTGGAAATGCGTTCCTTGCGAAGCATGTGTGGTTTGTCTATGAATGATAGGCTGAGGAATGATGTGATAAGACAGCGGTGTGATTTAAAAGAAGATGTAGTGACAAAAATTTAAAAGGGTATGCTGAGATGGTTTGGGCATGTTGAGAGGATGAATGAAAGCCGACTAACAATTTGTATTTACAAGGCTGATGTGAAGGGAAAGGCCGGTCGGGGACGGCCTAGATGGACATATACTGACCTTATTGGTGATGTTCTTCAGAAAGGCCAAGTGCGTAGTACTCGCAACCGGCGGGCGTGTATGACCAGATGTATGAACGTAAACGAGGCAAAAGGAGTATGTAAGGATCGTAGCAGGTGGCGTTCTTTAGTTTCTGCCTACCCTCATAGGTAGAAGGCGCGAGTTTGTGTATGTATGTATGTATGAGCACTTAACTCATCCCAACCTATTCGTCTTTATCAATTGATTTTGTTAAGGTAGACGCGAAAATCAAATTTTCTTACGTCTTTTGCAATTTGCTGGTTAGTATCAGGTTGTATATTGATCTTAATATGATCCGTGGCCGAAACAAATATTTTTTTATAGAATTATAATCATAAAAATCATAAATACAACTCTCTTAGTTCATATTACCGTATTGAATTACTATTTCATGAAATCATGACATTTGAGGCCAATTCTAACATTAGGAGTTGTGTTATTGCTGATTCTGAGTTTCTCTTGATGAGTATAATTCTATAAAGCCATATTTGTTACAGTTACAAACTATATTTTAATTAACATGCAAACTGACACTGACCTGCAAATTGCAAAAAACGTTAGAAAATTTGAATTTCGCGGGTTACCTTAGCGTATCCCCCTTAAGTGGGCGCCCAATGGATCACTAGCGACACACGAAGCAACAAAATATGATCTAGAGGAATGTGGCCGCTTTTCTTTAGATCGAATTTTGTTGCTTTGTGTCTCAATATGAAACTTTATAAAAGGTATTAGAAAATTCTAGACACACTTACCGAGGGCCCTTACTAGCCGTTATTCTTTATTCCTTCTCAGTCACGAGATAATGTTTTTTTAAAGGAGTGGCGCTAGTGGACCATTGGGCGCCCCCAAGTTAAGGATTCTGGTAATTAATTAATTAATTACTTTAATTATTTATGAACACACACTAAAATATATATAGATACAACATAATTAAATAGCGATAATTAAGCGAGTGTAGCGTGTTTTAGCGAGTATTAATTATTTAGCGATAATTTGTAAAATATTTGTTAGTAGCGTTTGCCCGCGATTTCGTCCGCCAGCCTATAAATCTTCTTCAAAAATTGGGCTATCGAATGCAACAAGATTTTTTCAAATCCGCCTAGCAGTTCCTGAGATTGCCCCCTACATACAAACTTACAAACAAACAAATTTTACCTCTTTATAATATTATTATATATAAGTATAGATTAGCAGCGCCCCGCGGTTTCACCCGCATAAGTCCTGTGGGAATATCGGGATAAAAAGTATGTCCTAATCTAGTATCCCATGTTCAGCCGTTTGATCGTGAAAGCTTAACAAACAAAAAAACAAACTCACTTTCACATTCATAATATTAGATAAGATACATATTTGTGAAAAACTCATTTGTCTCTTGATATGCTGCTGTATGAGGCGATGTTCCCTATCTGTCCAAAGCTCATTCCAAAGACAATTGTTTGTCCAATTACGAGAGAGGAAGTTGAATTTGGGATTTTTCAGGGGTGAACCCGGATGGTTTTGTGATGGCTTGGATTCGTTATTTTCCTCTTTGGTTCCATCATCAGGTACGCAAAAACAGAACACCTACTGCTATGAATCTTCCAGTGTAAGTATACATAAGTAGGGGTTAAAGTTTAGAAACGTGCCGCCTCGATAGGAGGTAGGGGTGGGGGAGGGGGAATACGCGGGAGGGTTAGTAAATCCCCCACTCCCTCCCCCGCTGGAGATACGTCGTTTTTTTTAAGATGTTTTTTTTATATGACATAAATCTCGTAAAAAGGTTAACAAATGAAATGTAGAGGGAGGTGGAAGGGAGGAAAGCGGTTCACAGGAGACACATTTCAAGGTCAATGTCAAACGTCTCGAAGATAAATATAAAATTTAAAAAAAAGTGTTTTTTTAAATAAGATGTTTCAAAAGAACCTAAAAGAGATCCCTTGCCAGGAGTATATGCCTGTAATGTAACGTTCAGAGTCGAGCATTACATTAGTGAGGGAGGAGAACCGAGCATTACAGTGCGGAACCTGTAATGATATAATTCAAGCATTACATCAGTGTGCGGGAAGAGAACCGAGCATTACAGTGCGCAATAGCTTTAATTTTAATCTGAAATATTATATTACAGGCGAATGCTTCTAAACAAAAAGGAGATGACGGTCATGTCGTCGCTTTCGAACTTAATCTATCCGAGTCGGGGTGCCCCAAGTCCCGAGGTCGCTTCGCTCGCTCTTGCATCCTAAGTTCTTATTGCATATTTACTATGTCGAGATGTGTCTGGACTTGCAGGCACCACGACCCAGACAAGTTTAGGTTCGAAGGGGACTGAACCTAACCTGTCCGAGCCGGGGTGCGCCAAGTCTCAAGCTCGCTCTTGCATCCGTAAATAAATGTTATTTTTTAAACTTACCTAAAAAAATACATTACTTTTATTTTGTTCGGGCAAAAAAAATAATTGGGAAGGGTTCAGGAGACCCCATATTCTTTCTAACGAGGCGACCATTTTCTAAACCCAACCCGAAAATAGTATTTGAGCTTTTTAGAAAGTTTAAAAAAATAATTTAATGATGAACTGAATTATTCATTCGCGCCTAGAAAAGGAAGTTACTAGGACGTAGTTTTAAATATAGAAATCGTATATTATTAGTCTCTAGAGAGAAACTAACACATCAGCATTTTAGGGGTCACTATATCATTTCAGATGGTGAACATTTAACATAAGTGTTTGCAAACAGGCTTTGGTATCTAAGTAGAATTTTAGCACAAACGTTCAAGCTTATATTGACCGATTTTTTGACGTGCAAAAAGTAAATGGCGTCTACTTTTTTATTATTTTACTAATGAAATAATAACAAAAAGTGATGCGACGTTCACTTATGTCTGCTTTCAAGTAGGTACCTACCTATGCTACTGTACATATATTTGCACCGAACTAAAGTGAAAGAAAGAAAGTAAATAAAGAAAAAATTAAATATTGGCATAAGAACAAATATCACCTTAAAACTATGAAAAAAGAATATGTGTTATATTATAATACCAGTGAAATTATTGCTGCAAATATTATATTAATTTTATGTTGTGTAGATAAGCTCCAAGTACAACGATGTTTCTTGAAAGTACTGTTTAAATCTTGGTAAAAGGATGGTTTCTCATAATATTATCATTGTATTCGAATCTTCAACGTCATTCGAATCTTCATATCACTGCTTCGAATCTTCATAGCCTTCCCATTTTAAATACCTACTCCTAAAGGCCTATTCAGATATCAGCGATACAGTTGTCACGCTTGGTAGCGATATCTGGTTATACACTTTGAGCCAGTATCGCTACCAGGCGCGACAGCGATATCGCTTATATCTGAATAGGCTATAAGTCGTACAAAAGCATGAAAAATAAAGAACACCACAACCTACGGTATTCGCTGACATATAGGTACGCAGATGCTTAGGTAACAGAACAAACCAATTAGGATTCCGAGAAGGGCATAGAAGTTGAAAAACTTGCGGCGTCTGCAGGTAGACGCGACGACCACCATTTTGTTTTGTTTCCTCCACTATAAAATAAGAAACGAATTCCTAAAGTGAACTTTGAATCTTATAGGTGAATTGTTGAACGAACTTGAACGTTGTGACTTGAAAGTCGTGCACACTACAACTCATTTGCTTGATAGTAGGTCAGTTTAGACACTTAAGACGGATTTATCTAAGTCGGAAAGTGGTTCCTAACTATACGCTGGATAATAAATAGCTAGACGGAAGACTGAATAGGTAGGTAAATTCAGTTCACTGCAAAATTCAAGAATAATAAAAAAATCTAAGGGAATAAGAAATATAACGAGTATATTTTTAGGTTTTATTTAAATGGTTGAGGGCTTATCTGATAACTTTATTTGAGGAAAATTCTTGATTTTTTTACAGTTTTTTATGACAGAAACTGTCAAGCGTTTAATTCACTTAAACGCTTGACAGTTTCTGTCATGTATGTCTGAATGACAGACAAAGACATCAGAAATAAAAAAAACCGGCCAAGTGCGAGTCGGACTCGTACCACCGTACATTATTTAGCAAATAAATGAAAATACTAAACAAAGAATTTTATAATTTTTCATCTTAGTTTTTAAAAACTACAAAGTTATTTTTGCAATTGCAGTAAATCACCTATATTTAAATAAAATACCTCATGAATCGGCGGTTTAAGTATTTGTTGATTATAAACAGTATATGGTACATGATATACAGAAGTTTCAAATTCCCAACTTGTTTATTTAGATATTTTATTAATATATAATTATAAATTATATATTAATTATAATATTATATATAAATTATTATATATATTTTCAATAATTATAATTATGTTTAGATATTAAATTTTTAATATTTGTTGTTATAGCGGCAATAGAAATGCATACTCTGTGAAATTTTCAACGGTTTACCTATTACAGGACATGCAGCTCGCTGTCAGACATACGGACAGACAGACAGACAGACAGATGGACAGCGGAGGCTTAGTAATAGGGTTCCGTTTGGCAACCTTCAACCTTCGGGTACGGAACCCTAAAAAGCAGTCTTAAATATTTTTGAAACGTCCACAATTCCACTGCATTTCCATATGTAAAAATTTTAGAAACTCAGTGAGCTAACCAAAATTAGGCGACGATGTTAAATGATTAAGAATCTTGTCACTTTTACAAAAGAAAAGGACAATTTATGGCACCTCATAATTATACAAAATGCGACAATATGACGACATGCAGTATTTTAATCCAACAATGCATGAAGAATCGAGACCTCATCAGATAATTGTAAAACTTTCCGTAAATGCGAATGTGTCCTCGATTCTCTGTTGCGAATCAAATATTTTTATTAACTATGTCTATTTATATAGTCGTCTTTTGATTTTTTTGTAACTAACCAGAATACCCGTAAATTTCGCAGATTCATATTTTATTTTTTATTCATATTCTTTATGGCACCTCTTTAGATCATAAGCTATCCGAATATTAAAAAAATATGGCCTACGTCTTGAGCCCCCCCCCCCCCTTACGACGTGAAAATTGATTCGCTGTTACAATATATTAGGTATTGCAAATAGTGGCCATATTTTTTTCACTTAAAGAGTACCTACTTAACTATAATTACTGTCAAAAGAAGCACCGATTTTTTTCAATAACATTATTATTGTGACCTAGGATTAAATGAAAGTGCTTTCTCTTCTTCTTAGCTTGTCGATGGCAATTTATAGTCAGCCTAGATTTTGACTAAAAGTTTGGCACCTTCAGAAGTGTCCATCAGCTCCTACATCGTGAAGGCAACAAGACACTGGACACGATATTAAATTCCCCATTGTTTGTAGAACAGCACCACATTTACACTCCGGGGCGGAATTATCTGTGAATCTCCACCTGAGCAGGTTTTCCTTGCTTCGATGTACCGAGTCTATTTATAGGCTTCCAGCCCGCTTACCATGACCACAATAGAAATAGTTTTTGTCGACGGAAGAATAGACAAATGACAGATAAACAATCACAATCTGTAATTTTGTCTATTCTTCCGTCGACAAAACCCGTAGAAAACCCGTTTCTATGGTTGCTACGCGTGCAGGTAAGCCAAGGTAACTCATGACTTTCAGCACGTGGAACGAATGGGTTGGGTAGGGAAGCACTGGTGCGGATTCTCTTGTACACCGATCTAAACTTACTAAACTATCACTAAAATTACTTACATTTGACTATGAGAATCTGAACGCTATTCTGCAAAATAAATTCTCTAAATTTAAAAATAATTTTGACACAACTAAATCGAATTTGACAATCGCGACTCCACACGTGATACTTATTTGCCCTAACCCATCAATTTTTTTAGAGCCGGAGGCGCGCAGTGGGGGCAGCCTCGACGTGTTTTATATGGAATTTTTCATTTTTGTATGCAAAATAAGAAAAATGATTACACACATGTTTTATAAAGGGGGTCAGAATTTTCATTACATTTGTGATTGGACACACCATTTTCGAGATATAAGCAAAAGAAAAAAATACCATACTGTTTTTGCACTTGACATCGAGGTGTTGGTGTGAATTTTGTTCCACACCTTTTTAATCGGGATTATAAATAGTCAGCTTTGTTAGACAATCAAAATTTTAGGTGAAAAACGTCAAATTTAGAATGGAAAAATTGCCATTTTCACTAACTTATATCTCAGTGCCACTTAGCTTTAGCCTTGTTCTCTTGTTAGAACTTGTTGAGGTTGTTGCTGTGTTGTTCTTCGTAGCTTTGTTCTTTTCCGAGATTATTAAACAAAGATTGGGATATTGATTATGAATATTATATACTGTGAGTCTTTATAATGTGCACATTTCGAAATGAGGGAATCAATGCTGAATTTTCAAATCAAAATCAAATAATTTTATTGTCAGATCATACAATCCAATTTGTTAGTAATTACATACATATCTTAAACACTACATGATAATATTTGGCATAATTTTATCGACGGATTTTTTATTTGTTCTGTTCGGCACCTTATTCAGTTATTTTTGCTATAAAAACATGTTTATTTCCAGTTGAGGGTAGTTTTTTTTTTGCACTATTTTTGTGAGGACGCCTCATTACTTTCAATAATTATGGAGTTTGTTTTCATCGCGATAGATCGTTTAGTTTAAGAGTTACACCGTTTTGTTACAATTTTTTGTTTAATTCCCTCATTTCGATATGTGTAAATTGTAAAGACACACTATACTCCGTGATTAAACACGAAAACAAAATCAAACTTACAAATTGGTTGCAGAAGTTAACGTTTGACAAAACCGAGAATCTTATTACAATTGTCTGTATTAAAATTAAGGCATTGTTTGTTTAATTTATGTTGTTTTCTATAAGTACTTGCACGACACTCAGTACCAGTTGTATGCCAATGTACCTGGAGAAACTTGGTTCCTAAAACACAGGCTTCTGGCCTAGTTTAGGAGGCAGCAGCGATTATATTTTTTATAATTCTTGTGTATTTATGTATGTTTTTCTAAGTGAACAAATAAACATTTTTATATGTTATGATGACGTAGCAGTTTTATGATTTTTAATGTTATAATTAATAGGCATCTATTCTATTCTGTGTCGTTTTGTAGCGCATCGGGAATGTTCGCGGACCTTCATGTAACACGCACATGTGCATCCCTGGTGCGCAGAGTGCGGGCCAGCTCCAACGATACCCTAAAAATGATCGCTAGCAGGCTCGATTGGATATACATCAATCATTGCAGTGGCATCTCCCATGGGATGAAATAATTTTAAATTAGAATCAAATAAACTAACATAGTTCTTAAGTTTACTAACACAATGAGTCGTTGTTACTTGCATAAAGAAATTTATATTTTATTATTATTCTCAATTATCTGCCTGTAACTACAGACCTTCGGGGCTTATTGCCTGTATCTATGAAGGTTTATGGAATATTTCATAATTTAACTTTTCGCTGGCCGTGTCTTGTTGTAGTTAGGTCAGTAGTTAACCAGATGTTAAAATATATCACATTGATTACACCATTCAGTACATTATGCTTGCACACTGTTTGGACATTCATATTTTCAAGAATACAGTGGAAACTTTTTTTTCTAGAACAATATACCTATTAACTAAGTATTATTAATGCTTACAAAAAGTAGGAGAAGGCCATAGTTTTGTATTTTGAAAGCTGTTGGAAAATGTAGATGAAAACTACTCATTGCTGATGACATCGACATATTTTGTTGTGCTTTGGGTAAATTTAAAAGCTTAGCTACCTATAGAATTTGTTATGGTACAAGCAGTGGAATTATTTATTTTTTAAACGTACTACAATATCGCATTGGGTCTAGCCTGTAAGGATATTTGTATGTTTGGAGTGAATAAATAAATAAAATTAAAATAAAATACACTGTTTGTGTCTCATTATTTGGCATTTTTATGATCCGTTCGTCTTTGGTTGCTTACTGTTCTTACGTAGAGAGAGACATTATGTCTGAGAAACTTTGATCTCACCCCTAACAGGGATGATGAGGAAAAAAATGTTTTTATCCGTCTTGTAGATTATTAAAAAATATTGAACACGTATTCTTTATTTTTTTTACGTAATCAAAAATTGCGGCGATACATTGAGTTAAAATGTGCCATGACGTCACGAGTATGTAGATTTTATACTTACTTGTGACGTAGGCACTTCCACTCCCCAACTTTAATGCGTTTTATCAAAGTATTTTTTTATTAATATGATAAAGCAAAAAATACGTGTCTAATATTTTTTTATTATTTGGCTGACGGACTAAATATAATTTCTTTTTTTTTTAAACCCAGGTATCATCCCAGATATATTGTAAAGATGTCCAACCTTCTGAAGCTTCCTTCTGCGAGTTCCTTACTAATAATAATTATCTTATTGGAGTGTGCATTATGAGGACATACCTTGAATTTGATTGGTTCTATGATAGATTTCACAGGATATTTGAAAAACAATAAGTGATTAACTCAATATTAAATGCAACATGCATTAAAAAAAAAAACCTTCATCTCGATAATACAGGGAAATGTCGAGTTTCTGATTATTACATTACGGCTGCACATGCAATACACCACTCAGCCGTAATGCAGCATATATATTGTGTTGTTAATATAATTGTTTCACAGACAACAAACAGTCGTTTCCTAGTAGCATTAGCATGCCTTCCGCAGGAAGAGGTGACAGGTGAGATGGAACAAGGAGTTATTAAATGTTAGTAACAGGTACTGTATTTCATGGCCCATGGGACTAAGAGTCCAAAACTAGTGGAGGCCCGGAATTTGTCGCTCATCTTGCGAGAAGTTTATGCCCAGCCAGTGTCTTTGTTGAGATAGATAAAAAATAAATAAAATTTCGTAATTATGACATTCAAACCCAAACCATTTATTTCAATTAAACCATTCGTGTGCTTTTGAATTGTCAAAGAATCAGTCAGAAATATGAAGCTACTTGCCCATTCCAAAGCGTAGTAGGTAGGTACTTATGGAGAAGAAAGGGCAAGAAACTCCACGGACACTCTTTTAAATAAAAAATTGTTACAAAATATTGGTTACATCATTCATGTTGAAATTATACATGTGAGAACAATGTAGAAAGACGTGCTTGTTAGAAGCGTCTGTTATAAAAAGACAAAACAAAGAACAATTCAAAAATAAAAATCAATTTAAAATAAGCTATGGCAACAAAGAGATGACCAGTCCCAACTGACGGCGCCCGTTCACGAACATGATGCATGGATTAGCACCATTCAACTCAACCATTTTGAAGGGAGCTAAATGATCCAACCCACGCGCCACCATCAGCGAAACATCTGAGTGAGCATGACATACTCACAGCCGACATAGCACATTCAAGTCAATGCAAGACATATTACCCTGTAAATGGTAAATCTTTAGTACATAGTGCTCACACCTGTGCTATACAATTATATAATACCAAAGAGATTTGAGTTTATACAATGCAAAGATGGTCTTACAATCTTCAGCAGCTCCAACAGTATTTGCAAATGTTAATCATTGCTGATAAATGTCATAAAAAACATCTAGCGCACCCTGAGAAGTAATTAAGTAAGCTCCATTGCCGTTACTAACCGGCTAATTATGTTAGCAAGGTGATTTTTGATACGACAAAAGAAGCTCCTCCATGCCTATCTAAATATAGCTATAATCCACGATAGAGCACGTAGGCAGTTTATGGATCTTAGTCTAGTTTCAAAATCTCCACATTACATAAAATGCTGACCTCATTATGTAGCTGACTCAGTAATTCAGAATCTGTTAAAACGTCTTAAGAAATAGTACACGGGGATTAAAGAACGGGTTAGAGGTAATTAGACATTAATTAAACACAGTAATTTGCTTGTCCCGCCACTGGCTGTGCACGCGCAGAATTAAGATTAGCTACGACTCGAATAAGTACAGAAAGATGAGGTTGTAGTTAGGATGTAGGTAAACCTGAAATAATTAGTGAAGTAGTAAAAAATCCGAAGGAGATGATAGAAATAGTAATTGTGTTTGAGGAAAATGTTAGGCATCTGTGGGAGCGTTTTGCTGATCTGTAAATATTGGGGGAAGAAGAATTAGACTAAGGTGTACTCGTCTTAAAATTTAATACGAAAAAAAGCTTTGAATATGTTAAGTACGGATTGAATAAAGAAGCCAGTAAATTAACTAAATACATACCACTTGAAACAAAACTTAAAAGAAAAGAATGGCACGGGCCACTTTTAAAATATATTTTTTTATCTAAAAAATCTTGCTGCCAACATAAATAATGAGAAGCAATAAATAAGAAAGAAATTGATCGCTCGTTATACAAGCATCTGTGTGGCGCCTAGTTTTGCCTTTCTACCACTAGCGATTTCTTTTGTTGCATTTATCGGTTTCGCGTGCTCGATATCCCGGGACGATGTAGACTTGATAATGCTTAGAATAGACGACTTTTTATTTTCTTTGATGAGTTTGGAGATCGATAAGTCAACTTTGAATGATAGTCGAATAACCATTATAGTAATATGATAAATGCGCTCTTTATTGCTATGTTATTAGTGCAGTGATCGGAGTAGGTAGACTGATTTAGAGTCAATGAACTGGCACGAATATTTATAAGAATGGATATGCCTCTTGGATTCCGGGATTTTGAAATTATTAAGATTTTTTTAAAGAATTTCAAATGTGGTAATGTGTAGAGTAAAGAATACATCAATATGAATAAAAATGTTTAACCCTTTTGCTGTTATTGCATTTAATGCGAAAAAATATAAAGAAGTATAAAAAGATATTTTTATTTATTTATTCAAGAATAGTAACAATTACAAGCAGTAGATACTTCTACTAAATTAGTCATATTTTGTAAGTTTCAAATGAACGCAC
The DNA here is from genome assembly GCA_916610215.1 of Omphaloscelis lunosa. Lineage (NCBI taxonomy): Eukaryota > Metazoa > Arthropoda > Insecta > Lepidoptera > Noctuidae > Omphaloscelis > Omphaloscelis lunosa. The sequence continues at coordinate 6,765,767 of OU744265.1, read as the reverse complement.
AACAGTAAGATTCACTTTATTACGTGATAAATAAGAAAAAAAAAACAATTCTAATGTTGTACCTACTTTAAAAATCCTTACTTTTACAATTATTGATTCAATCCCGTAAGTACCAAAATGAAATCCAGGAAAAAAGGCTTATGATTGATATGGCTTTGTTATGATTTATATGTCGATTCATGATGCGAGTACGTAAAATCAATCTACCTACTCCGATCACTGGTTATAAGTGTTACTAGTATGATTTTTCACTAGACTACTGATGTAAAAAATCATTAATCACCTGTTCATTTTTGTGGTGGTTTTTTATTATATATTTTTCGATGATATTTTTATAAATCCTATGTTCGATTGTCGAGTCAACGTTCACCACTCCCATTAGCACCTTGGACAAGGAATAGCCATTGTATTATATCGTTACAAGTGCTTTAAACAGCTATTTCATATACACAGCTGGGCAAGAGACCAATTAATTTTTTACAATTTGTGAATTTTGGGTAATGTTGAAAAACCACTAAAATAAATAAATTAGCTCTTTATTTATGAAACTCCAGGAAAAGCTACTTTTCTCAAACATGCTTCGAAATTCGAATATTATTTTGACAACCTTCTTCGAGATAAATCGAAATTGCGGTACTGGTCGAATATATGCGAGCGCCCGGCCGGCAATGTTTGTATGAAAATCCATTTCTGTCGTGTTATTTAAAAATAGAACGAAATTTTTACTTCAACACATGGCAACCAAGGAAGTAACTTCCAAAGATTTAATTTAAATTTTCATTTGGCTTGCAAATAGAGCTGTTTCAAGTAAAGAAGAAATGAACATATTGGCTCGTGAAAAATTATCGTTGTTCGTCCGTCATTGATTCTGGAATTTATAATTAATTTACTTTGTTTGAATTTCCACGTATTATTTGAGAAAAATATTATACAAGCCTTGGCTGTAACCAAGCATTGATGGACTCACGTATGTGTGCCTTGGCTTTGCCTCGGCCCACATTTTCACGATCGTCTATCAATGCCCCAGTTGCAGGCTGCGACAGTAATGTAACTATATGTCAATTAACGTTTCTTCCAGATTGGATGTTTTTAGTAATATATTTAAAAACTATGTAGAACCTCCTATCACCTTGATATAAAAAGTCATAGAAATGCAACATACGGCACCACGGCGCCTATTCTATGTCAACTGTGCCTTCTTCAAACATAACTGTTTAATGTCTAGATATAAACGCGCCCCGCCAGCTTCCGGGCACGTCATTCTCTATCGAGCTCGGCGCAAGCGCAGCCGTATGTTCCCGCGCTTTTTTGACATTTGCAATTATTAAAAAAAAAACGTGTATTTACTTTTTAATCAGTGCCTGTGTTGCAAGCCTGCATGTAAGTAATTGCTTACTATTTTAAAACGGCCGATGTTATTTATGTAGGTCAGCTTGGCTTAGTTGTGCACGGCTTAACGGGCCCTGCTTTCATGGTTAAGCCTTTATCAAATTCGCATTATAAGGTTCTGTATTTGTCAAAGATATTAGGCATTGTTTAGGTTAGCAAGCTCAAATAAATTTTATTCGTGTCTCTTTTAAATAATTAAAACAAAAAATATTATTGACATAGTTCTGCGTTCTTAATTACGGTGGAAATTGGGCCATGCCATTTTTTTCTGAATACAATGGTTTGGAAAAACTATTTTGAATTAAATAACGTTCATTTTTTTTTAAAATAAATCTAATAGAATTTGGGACAAGCATGAAAAACAAAAAAAAACCTTGTCATTAACGAAGTAGGCACTAGTTTTTCTTTTAATTCGTTTGCCTTTTTGTTAAGTTCTCAAGCCAGTAAGTATTTGAGCATGTATGTACCTATTATTTTTATTTAACGCCTGGTCCTCCTTGGGTTGGTTTATTTATATCATATTTAGATAGATGACGATGTGTTAGGATGTTTCCTCTGACCGTGAGCCAAGGATTTCTATTAAAAAAAAAAAAAATACTAAGTTGTTTTATGTCATTCAAAGTTTTCAATTAAAACCGCTATTGTCAAGTTAATCTCAGATTAGTATGTGAATTCTTCCTCATAAACCTTTTCGTTTTAAAATATTGAAGATTAATTTTCATGAAAATGTCTACTATTTTGCTTCGGCATTTTAAAAACTACTTAGTAGAGGATACCTAGTTTCATTTAGTAATTCTACAAATGGCTGTTATATTATTTACCAGTCAAATAAATAACTGAACACGTCATACATTTTATTATTCGATGCCCCTTTTAGGCGTATTTAGTTGACAAAAGTTCAAGGTCATCTTTCATCACTTATTGTCAATAAATCATTGTACACCAAGCTTTAGTCATTAAAACGGTTATAACTCGTTTTCATATTAAAAACAATTTGAACTTTATTAGCAAACGATAGGTATCAAAATTCTGTGAACGAAATGTCATCGATCACAGTCAGAAGAATAATGTTATTAATTTTTCTTCCTAACTTATTTTTCAAGATTTTCTAGTTATAAATCAACTTGTTTTTAATTATTTTTTGTTTTTCCACGACCACAAATATTTTATTATGTTCTAAAATGTGCGCATCGCATTTTACTCACTTTTATGAATAAGAGTAAGAACCATTTATTTGCAGAAAATACTGGTGTTACCAGTTGTAAAAGTTAATGGTTTAATGAACAGTCCATATTTCGCCTGTTTAGGGCATGCAAATTAATTTTACATTAATACCTAATAGATACCTACTTATTTTAATAAGTTATAGGGTACAGAAAATACCTATGTTCTATGGGATTTTTCCCAATGATTACTCATTATTCTTCTTATGCTAATGCTTTGCGATGAATCAATGTTTAATACTTACAATTTTTAAAAGAAAGGTATTTTTAAGTACCTACTTTAATTAGCGTAAAGCCTGTATTAAAGACCCACTACCTTATTTTATTCTATGCTTCCCAATTAATAGTTATCTATAATCTCACAAATTCTCCATAATATAACCCACTTAAGGATCGTAACAGATGACGTTCTGTAGTTTCTTTTCTGCCTACCCCTATAAGAAAAAGGCGTGAGTTTATATACATAATGTATAACCACAGATTAATGCAGATGGGACACTTCGCAAAATCATTTAAATAAAAATCGACTCTTGCTACGACAGAATAAAGTGCAATTCAGGTCGCACAGCGCTAATGACCTTCAGTTATATTCATCTAGAAGTTGCCTCTCTTTCTATTGCGTGACTCTTAGATCTTCTGACTACGTTACACTCACTGAATTGGCCCAGCAAGACGGGCCCGCCGCATACTTGTAGCTTCATACATAAACTGCAGAGTGTCCCTTCTGTATTTTCTGCACGCGTAGCATGACCACCGTAGAAATGGGTTTTGTCGACGGAAGAATAGACAAAATGACAGATAAACAATCACAATCTGTCATTTTATCTATTCTTCCGTCGACAAAACCCGTTTCTACGATGGTCATGCTACGCGTGCTGTGATACCTGTAATCTAAATTTCACCGTGCCGCACTTCCATAATTTTGTATCTAAACTAATTGCTCGTGTTGTCAAAATGTATCATGTAAACATCCTATAATCTCGCTGTAAGGGACTAAAGGATAGATCCTAAACAAAGCCTGGTTATCACTGAAACTCTTGGAAGAGACGTTTGTCTTCTTTTAGTATATTTCCATGAAACCAATCGAAACTCCACTAATTAATTGATTCATGAACTTATAAGCACGAATAATAACTTAGCTAACTTAATTTTGTTTTTGTTGTTTTCAGATCATAATAATAGCTGAATAGTGAAAATGCGTCCGTTACTATTAGGTAAGTCTATTATTTTAGCTCATCTACATATTATATTGGCATGCTAACTCGCATGTTTCGAACACATAATTTATATTTCTAAATGTTTTATTTATGTAAGTTAATAGTCGAAAGTTGGTGAAAGTTCGGGGATGAAACAAAAGACGGTTAGAACGTTAGAACAATTTATTTAAAATTCAAATGTTTCAAACGTAAACAAAAGAGAAACGCCAGGGATTGGTGGGCCAAATATACTTTTTAGATAAATAAAAGATAATCGATGGGGACTGATCTATGTAATAGGTACAGTATTTCTATTTTCTTAATGTTCCTCGGGAATCATCGCATATCCGAATACAAACGAATGCAAATTTCCATGTCCATCAATTATTGGATTTATCGCGTATAATAATTTTAATTCAGAACTAATTACTTTATTGTTGTTTTGTTTTGATTTCCGTGTGAACATGATATAGAGCTGTATAACTAATTTCCTATCTGTCGTGCCTGCGACTTTAGCAGCTTTCCTCCTATTTTTAAATAAATTACATTAAGCTCAAAGAGTATTAACAACTCTATATGCTTCCAAGTCGATTAAGAGTGTCCGGTCTGCACCAAGTGGGCAACTGATAGAAATCCGACAACTGACGAAATACGAAGTTTACGGAGGAATATTAAGAAAGAGAATTGGAAAACTGTTGCTTGACGGAACGTCAATAGTGATATGACGTGTCCACTGAAAGATTTAAACGTAGTAGTTGAAGAGATTAATAACGTAGATTCTGGAGCTGTTTGAATTAAGGCTCTTTCAAACAGGCGCGACACGCGACGCGACACAAAGACACCGCGCGCGCGAGCGGTGTCTTTGTGTCGCGTCGCGTGTCGCGCCTGTTTGAAAGACCCTTTACTGATTGATTGCTGCAAATTTAATCAAACATATCCTGATTTTCCTCAAGGTGGTTTTGAGGGATTGTCTTCTTTTGTGAACGTCTGACTGCCACGATGCGTAAGACGAATACTTAGTAACCTCACTGGTAGACGCTCTCATATTGCACCTCAGATTCGCCTTAATAATCAGGATCTTCTTGCATAACCATCGGGAGTTTTTAAATGTTTATATTGCATATTTACATTTACTTAACTACTCGTGACAACCACTGTTGTTATGTTAAGCTAACAAGTAAGTACGGTATGTCAGGACATCTTTATTCTATTTATGTGTATTATCTAAGCCATGAGCTCATCATCAAGATCGCACGTAAGATTATAAGATGTTTTTTATCGCACTTTTAAGGGGAATTCGAATTCCGATGAATATCGAGGTTTTATTGACATTGCATGTTGAACATTTTAAGAAGGCACCTAGAATGTTCTAAAGGAGGTGGGTGTAGTTAAGATAAATAGTACATGGAATTGATTCCAGGGTTGCCCTTCATTTGATGCAAATACGTAACTATGCGAGAATTTCGAATCCTCTAGATCAGAGTTTCCTAAAGTGGGTTCCGCGGAACCCAAGGGTTCCCTAGAAAAGTCACAAGGGTTAAAATAATCAATACAAATATATTAATGCTGAAGAGTTTGTTTTATTTGATTGGTTTGTTTTTAGTTTGAACGCGTAAATCTCTGGAATTACCAGTCGCATGTGAGAATTTATTTTTGCATTTGATAGCTCAATTCTTGAGGAAGGTTATAGCTAATCGAACAAGGAATTAATAGCGCGGGTGAAAAATGTGTTATTACTTATTTTAGTATATTATTGTGTATTAAGATTTTCACGCAAACAAAGTCACGGGCAGTAGCTTATTAATTGAAACAGTGAAAAATATTAATTCTATAGGAAAAAATAAATTTTCTGCGAAAAATTCCAATTGAAAAATTCTCTTCGTGATTATTATTTGGTTTATTATTTGGTGATATTTGGTTATTACAACTATTGTGTGAAAAGTCCATTGCTACAAAAAGAGCAAAAAAAAAATGCTGTGATACATCTAGTAAAGGATTAGTTTTACGTCAATTTATGGTACTACAAGTTTATTCCACGAGGGTTCCATAAAATGAAAGGGATTTGTTGAGTATTCCGTGTCCTTAAAAGTGTAGGAACCGCTGCTCTTGATTAATCAAGTCATACACCAGTTTATTAGGAGTAGCTGTAATTTTTTTTGGTACCTACATGTTACCTGCATTCGTTTTTATAAAATGTACACTAATAAATGTGGTTTATTTCGTTCGGATCCCACAATCCGATCGCACGCTGTGGGGTTCGTTAGGAATTCGAATGATATTAATATTTTTTTCCAAACCGATCCCAGTACAAAATAATCTCTGCTGTGAACCGACAAATCGAAATTGAAAGAGAGATACGGAATATAATTTAAATTATTATTATTACTTAAACCATTTTTTTGAATGCTCAAATCTTTAAGATATAATATGTAGAACAAATAAAAATGGTTATTATAAAAATTCAGAATTTAAAACTCAAATTTAAAAACGGATCCGAACGGAATAAGCCAGAAATCTATAATTAACAAATAATGCAAAGCTTGCACATAATTAATTATTAATACAATAAAATTACTAATTACATGTTAATTCAATTACATTATGATAATAAAATAAAATTACAGAGAATTATTGTCATAACTATACTCCATTTGATTTAAGATTAGACATTTAAATAAACATTTTTTTTTACAGTCCGTTCAACCGATTCTGACTTCTACACCGTAAGCATAAGGATGTCATTAAAAGGAAAAAGTGGTTACAATATTAACTGTTTACAGCAGCTGCCATTTGTGATGCCACCAACGCAATAGAAGTCAAAATCGGTTGAAGGTACCTATTACTTATAAATGACCTTCATTGATTGTTGTTATTGAGGTAGGTTTAATAATGCGTGCTTAACTATCTAGTGTTGTGTCAAACAACGTGACTTATCTGCCACGACCCAGTCACAGTATAAATAAGTACCAGTATTATATCTCGGCAGTGACCTTGAAATTATTACCTAGGGCTGCTCGGTAGATAAACCTTCCGCGTCCGTGCGTACCTGCCGTGCAGTCCATACTGTTGCGTACTGATATACACTGAGATTTTGAAGCGCGTCGTTTCGGCCGTTTTTTATGAATATATAATGCTGTTACCTATTTATACTGTGACTCTGTTGAGGTATGTTTTACCATAAATAGGTGTCCGGTAAATACCTTAACTTTTCTTAGAAAACCAGTGTGTTTTAAAAATAGTCTCTAAAAGGCAAAAATCACTTCGTATTTAATATTTTTAATATTATTTTTATGTCTGGCATTGACATAACATACATAATTATAGACCCATATAATTAAATAAAATAGTGTACTTTGGTGTCTTTAAGCCAGGTTTTTGCCGACATGGAGAGCAAGGTAATAATTTCTGCTGTTTATGCTTGCAAATTCTATTAATTTTACGGAATTGTAAGATGCGCGAAGTTACAAACTTATTTGTTATTTACAACCCAGCCAGTGAGTTTCTCAGAAGGTAATTTAAATATCAATGGGCATCCGTTCATTTAGAAAAACTACGAAGACAAAGGGAGACGAGTCTTCGACATAGCTTTGGTACGTGACTGCATTTTTATATCTGTGGCTGCATTTGTTACCGAAATAGTTGGAGAACGAGAATATATTGTAAACCTTTTTCTAATGTCACAGATTAGACTGTATACAGTCATGCCTTTGGACAATTCTGGAAAGAAAAAGAAAAAACAGACGCCTTTAGATATAGCTTTTCGGGCAGAAATCAGCTTTAACATTAGATAAAATAGCTAAGTCTCATATTTGAGAAAATTCTTTTTCTCTATTTTCACCCGAGCAGAGTGCGGTCACCTAGGTACTTTCTATTAAATTATAAATAAAACTAATCTACATATTAACTATACATAAACATTTATATCCTAACACTAAATCTAAGGTTTTATTTTCTTGAATCAAATGCAACTTTAGACGATTGACTATCGGTCTTAATTCTGCATTATTACAGTCGTACACAATGCTTAAACGGTTTTGCTTGTAGCTACAAAATTAAATAATGCCAGTTTAAAAGGCATAAAATCCGAAAGTTAACGTTGAATAGCGACTAAATGCAGGACAAAGATGCTATGTATGTGCGCACGCGTCGAACTTGCCGCATTAATATTAATGTCCCACGTATGGAACGAGTATGTAATACTTAAGTATCGTATGCTATAATGTGTGAAACTTGCATTCATGATAATTACATGAGCTGTGTATGTTTGAAAGTCGATTGTTTGTTTTTATCTAATTATATTAAACAAAAATACACTTTATTATCTACGTCAGGGAGTTAGAAGTTTTTCTTTTAGGTACTACGCGGTTTCTGAAAGCCTATTTTTAATCTGTTGTCAAATCTTTTGTCAAGTGATTTGATTCAGTGTTGTCGTTTCGGTCAACCAATTTGCAGTAGATACCTAGCATGAGTTGAGACAGCTAGTTCGCTGGTTTTGGGTCGATAGGCTATTAGTATGATTTCGGGATACTTTTGACTCACCTAGGCATTGTAGATGAAAGTGCTGTTTCAGTTTTTCAAAGTGCTCATTACATTATACCGCGATTAGTTGGTACATTTTTTTGTATGCAAAATACGTGCTTTGATGTGCAGTTGCGGACACCGCCTCGTCTTACCAATATGTAGTTGTACATTTTCTAAGGTGGTGGATTACCAACACCTTCATAGAAAATGGCCTCGTGACCGTAGTATGTCACATAGTTACGGTTTTTATGTCTAGGAATTTCGTTTACTAGCCATAAGAGCGGTAACAAATTAGAAACGTAGTTAGAATTAATGTCTAGGAAAAAAGATCTGTCTAGGCTGATTAAACTGCATGAGTACTATTTTTAGGTTCAAGTAAGCATGCTCTAAGTACCTACATAGGTACATTATTTATATTTTCTTAAAGTCCCTCGGCAAACTTCGTGTTTCGTCAGTCGTCGAATTTCTATCAGTAGCCCTTTGCACTTGGTGCAGACCGGATGCTCTCAATCGACTTGGAAGTATTTAGAGTTGTTAATACTCTTTTAACTTAAAGTGATTTATTTAAAGATGGGAGGAAAGCTGCTAAAGTCGCAGGTATCTACGAAATCAAAACAAAACAACAATAAAGTACTTAGTTCTGAATTCAAATTATTATACATGATAAATCTAAAAATTGATGGACATGGAAATTAGCATTCGTTTGTATTCGGAAATGCGATGATTACCGAGGGACATAAAGAGAATAGAAATACTGTACTTCACATCGCTCACAACTGTATTTGATTTTCCGATCTTTCTTCCTGACACATTCTGAACATCTTGTTTTAGATCTTGACATTTTTCATTTTTGCTGGTGGTTCAGGAAGTTTTTCATCGAGCAATTTATGTAAGCGCGTACGAGAATTTTTCGACTGACATAATGACCGGCCTCAACAGAGACTGTTAAAATGGCTGATCATAAGGGAACTTAATACTTACCTTAGAGGCCCTTTAACATAACACGTGTGCGTAGGCGTTATGGAGAGGCATGGGTAAACTGCACTTAAGGCAACACACATTTAAGGATAGGATAGGTAGGTAATTTCCTAGACCTATAAATAACTAGCTGCGCCCCGCGGTTTCACCCGCATAAGTCTCAATCCTTTGGGATTATCGGGATAAAAAGTAACCTATATCCTAACCCAGGTCATGTTATACCCATGTACCAAATTTCATCCAAATCCGTTCAGCTGATTTAGCGTAAAAGCGTAACAAACAAACTCAGTTCCGCATTTATGATATGAGTTGGGATTCTAATATGTAAACACATTAGAATCCCAATAATTCTACGAAGTAGGTTCGATCTCACAACGCTAAAAATTCATTTCCTTTCCTTTTCTGTAGTTTTAAAATAAAGATAAAACATGAGTCAATATGATCTATGTGTTTCTTGAAGAATATAAATGTTTTGAAGTAAAGAAAACTTCAGGTTCACCTCTGGTTTAACAATTACAGAGTAAAAATAAAGAAAATAACAACAGATTCACTAGAATTTTATTTCTCCGCGAACATTGTTTCGCAGAACTTGGAATTTATATAGAAATATGTGGGAGTGTAGTCACATGCAGTAATATCTAGAATTATACGAGTATGAACAAGTAAGGAGTGTTACAACAAAGTTTATTATTTTGCTCTGTGGCTCGCTGTCATTACTTTCGAGAGAGGTATGCACTTAGAGAGCTGAGTACGGATGGCAAAAATAATTCTCATCGTTAAAAAGAAAATTGGAAGATTTATTTAACAAATTTTGAATCAAACTAAACAACAGGACCTTCTGGTTTCTTATTTTTACGCCTACTATCAAAACCTTGTCGTAAAAACTTCTGTTAGTGACTGGCTGCCGGTAAACAAATGAACTACAGTCAATAAAATATAATCACTTCACATCACTTATTTTGAAAACGGATGACATACCTAGTAGGTAACTTTAGGCACAGTTTAAGTAAGTTCCTAACAGTATTATATCTCGGCAGTTACCTTGAACTAATTACCTACGGCCGCTCTCGATTCTGTTGCGTACTGATATACACTGAGATTTCGAAGCGCGTCGTTAAGAAGATAATATATAATATGTTACTTATTTATACTGTGATTTCGGTTTCAGCAACATGGGGTTAATGACATTTAAAAACTGTTGGGGATAATGCTCATACATTATCATCACCATCTTGCTAATATGACGCTAAGTGTAAGCCATCTCGTGTGCGCTATTCTCACATCTCACATGTTGCTGACGCTACTCAAGCACAATGGTGTAGGGTCAGCGCAGTGCGTTCACCGCGCCGTGCTTTACTTTACCTCACATTGGAGCAATCGGCGCAGGCGCATGCCATTCCCATGCTTTGTACGTTTGTCTTTCACTTTACAATGAAATATGGCGGAGTTAAAATATTGGTCTTTAAGAAATGTCTACTTTTAAAACTTGAATTTGTCGTGCTTGTTTGCAAGACGTTAAAAGTAGAATTACAGACTTTTTTATGTTGTGGCGAGGAAGATCAATACAGGTAAGATTACCTATATTGATCTTCCACGCCCGCCAGTTATTTTTTTACAGAGGTACATTCACTAATTTCATTCTAATTACGTCTCAACAGCATATTGCTTTATCGCGATAATTATTTCTGGTTTTTATATGCATCCACACTTTTCTCTTTCTTTATTCGGTATCATATTAATATCGTATCACACTACCGCACATACCGTTGCATCGTTGCACCGCATCCCGACCGTGACGCTGCGCCCGCGCTCCCTAGCGTCGCATCGCTTCTAGTCGATAATCTGCGCATAATCAGATTCACTGTGGCGCAATTAGCGCCATTAAACTACGCAAAATGGTGGTATTTTTTTGACAAATAGTAAGTTTTATATTGTAGACTGGTAATCATTAAAGATTAAAGTTAATTTAATTAAAATCTTATGTTTCTGAGTGTATAAATTTTTATTTACGAGAAAGAAGTTTAAGCAAAGCAGCTCTCACCGTTTCAATCCATACAATGAAGTAAGTGGAAAGTATCAGAATGTCTTTTCTAATCTGATAACTTCTAAGCCATAAATTATAATGTTACGCATGTATCGTGAGAGGATTTTATGTGAACAATAAATTGGAAACTTTCACGGAGATGAAATCGCTTTCTCGAGAGCCATTATGTATTAGAACATGTTCTGATACTTCAGAATTTATACCACAAGACTAGTTTCTGTTTCTATTCATCAGCATAATGTTTTAGAATCTATGTCGTGGTCTACTTCTACCTAATTTAGTTATCATGTGCCTAGCCTTTTCCCAACTATGTTGGGGTCGGCTTCCAGTCTAATCGGACGCAGCTGAATACCAGTATTTTACATGGAGCGACTGCCTATCTGACCTCCACAACCTAGTAACTAGGTAACACGATACCCCTTGGTAAGACCGATTGTCAGACTTTTGGGCTTCCAACTACCCGTAACGACTGTCAAAGATCTACAAATGACAGCCGGGACCAACGGTTTAACATGCTTTCCGAGGCACGGAGGGTCTTGGTTTGTAAAGATGGTCACTCATCCACGGACCAACCATGACATTAGAAGTATTATCGGTAATTTTCCATTGGTTTATTAGATTTTAAACACACGCAGAGGTGACAGATAGTTCACCCAGATTTCAGCAATACGGTATGATTAAGTCCCATGTAATAGCGGGCAAGCCTATTGCCATCATTCGGGCATAATTCAAGACTCCGGGCTGCTACTGAGAAATTTCAGATCGAAAGCCCCAATAACACTATGCCCGACCAGGGAATCGGACCCAGGATATGCTCAGCAGTAGCGCTTGCAACCACTAGGCATAAATGTGTGATAATAAAGAAAGCTGTGGCGACATCTACATCGCCACATGCGAACTACACATCAAAGACCTGACGTCACACAAATCCTGCATCGCACAATTAAAGTTAACCGCACTATCGACATATATACAAGATCCCGACTTCAACCGTTGGGCAGTTGCCTGCCAGAAGCGACACCCGTCTGATCGGAGGATCGTCCCTTTTCTATAGAGGATTAGTGAACTTCGCACCCTATGTCTCATACCTCTAAACAGCGACAACACTCAAGTACCCATAAAATTCAGCCAAATAAAGTCGTAACTCTCAAAGTAAACCAGGCTGTAGGTCTATAAATAAATTATCCTGCAACAAACAGTTACAAGTACATACACATGCATCGTTACCGCTACACGTACTCGACCCACTTCTCGAGATGTCTCGAGAACCAGTCTCATATCGATACCGTCCGGAACAGTTACATTATTAAGGACATTAACTTGTTGACATTTCGCAAATGAGGCTAATCTAGCAAATGTTAACGTAAAGAATGTCACTGCATAAGTAGATCCTATACTATTAAATGAGCAATATTTTTGTATATATATACATATATATTTTTTTTGTAATCACGTTCTCGAAAAAGGCTCTAATGATTTCGATGAAAGTTGCAATATAAAGCGAAAAGTCGATCTAGCTAGGTCTCATATCTGGGAAAATTAGTTTTCTCTATTTTCGCCCGAGCAAAGCTCGGTCGCCCACTGATGGTTTAAAATAAGTGCCGATTTGATTTGACTTAGATTACTTATATTCTGTTTTCCATTGTCCAATCTAAATGGGACTATTAAATCTTACCTGTTTTCCAACTATGCATCCTTAACTCAATTTTGTAGTCAGGTTTTCAATCCAAAAGCCACAAACCAAGAGACGAAATTAAAGTTTAAAAATTCTGAATGGACTTAGAAATATACTGGTCTTTTCTCTCAAATTGTTTTTACCCACAGATCATTAACGTTTTGCTTTTATTTATTCCAGTATTGTTCGTGGTGGGTCTAAGCAGCGCGCGATGGCTTCGCAGCGGGCGCTCCGACCAGCCCAAAGATACCAGCTTCGTAGGAGAAGCGACCAGTGAACTGTCCACAGCAATCTTCCAGGTAATCATTATTATTACTTCTTCCTTGTCTTATTGTAGGACTCATTAGTGCAACCTCCAGGAGGCTTCAGCTATTTATCTAATTACACCTAATTGGGGTTTTCTGTTTAGCAACTTGAATAAATTTGGTTAGTCATTTTGCTTTTTCATAGCAAGCGATAAGTTGGTTTTTAATACCCATCATAATATTAGGAGATGAGTTCACGATATAATATGTCTTTGTAAGACAGGTTCATGGAATATGATAACTAACAATACTAGATTACTTCTTGATTATCGTTAAAACGATTAAAATGATTTTAATTAAACAGTAAGTTGTTGTAATACAAACTGCAGATTTTTTAAAATTTTGTCAGAGAATTATTGTATTCAAACTTATTCAAGAGAATGCTATGCTTCTGCTAACATGACTGCGAATCCTCACGCTCAGCTATATACACGGGATGTACCTAATAGGGTGGTCTATGTTACCAAGACCACACGATACACGGCACGATTTCCAGTCAATAGCGACACTAATTGTCTTGCTGCAGGCCTAATTGATGTCGAGTATGTCCGAAGACTACACACACGAGTATGTAGTTACTAAGGAATGTGGAGATTGAGTCGATCACGGATGTTTTCAGAAACGCTAGCCTTCGTGGCTATAATAACACAGCAACAATAAAGATTGCTGGATAGACAAGACAAACAATGTAAATAATAACAATTAGTTTTTATCGTCTCATATTCATGTAGTCTACGTTTTCTAGTCGGTCCGACATTGTAAACTTAATTAATTTATCAAATTAGTTTTGGAATCAATATCATTGATAAGTAAGGTTTTGTTACATTTACTTCTTTGTGTCTTGTTTCCTGCTATGATTTATGAGTCACGTTTTGGAATTTTAATTTATTATGTTTATTTAATTTGCAGGGTTACATCGATGATAACAAGAACATCGCGTTCTCACCCCTCGGTTACTCAGCCATCCTGGCTATCCTTGCTGAAGGTGCCCGTGGAGAGACGAGAGAACAGCTAGTATCTGCCTTACACCTACCACAAGACCCCATCCTCACCAGAAAGACATACAGATACATCATGGAGAGGCTGAAGAACAACCATGAATACAAATACAACCAGCCTGAGTTGAAGAACTACTTCTACATCTACAAGAACTACACAATCAATGATGATTACAAAAAGATTCTAGAAGACTACTACCTAACTGAGGTCAGGTCAGTTGAGCGATACAACCCAGACCTTCATACGCAGGATGAAGATGATGATGATGATAATGATAATAAGGGCGAATTCACTATCGAAATCTCTGACAAGACTGAAGGCAACAAAAACGAGGAGATCCCTGAAATGATGCCGCCTAAAGAAACAGACGAGAAACTTATCTCCTTTGCTGTTGATGACATTCCTGAGAAAGTCGACATTTCTCATATGGAGTACAAACCTGCGAAGAACATTAAGGAAAAGATTAAGCTAGTGAAGACTTTCCCCAAGAAGACTGAATCTGAGGATGATGAAGAAACTATGGTGGCTGTTGAAGCGAGAAACCACGCCAGGAGCTTGAAATCTCTGCAAGAAGTTCATGATGTTTCGTCCAGCCTTTCTGTGAACAGTGTTGGAAAGAAATCCAGTAAGTTTCTTTACAGTAAATAGACATAACTTTTAGATTTGTCGTCTAACCTAAGAAGTAGAGCACTAAAAGGGCTAAGCTAAGCAATGAAATATCCCATAGAAAGGACGAAAATAACTAAACTTTAATATTTTCTGTTTCTATTGCAGCCTCAATTTCCGAGTCCCTGATGATCATCTTCAACGGAATGTACTTCCGAGGATCTTGGAAGACTCCCTTCGAAATTGTCGAGCCTGGCTTGTTCTACAAGTCCAACACAGAGAAGAAGCAGGTCTCTATGATGAAGACCAGAGGCAGCTTCCAGACAGGCTCGTTGCCTGAACTCGATGCTGAGGCTATCAAGCTGCCTTATGATGTAAGTATTTTGAATGAAAATTAATATGCAATGAAACAGTTTAGTACCAGTCACTGGATTATTTGACACTTGCTGCTGCGGCCGTATTTTATCCTATGCAATAGTGCAGCTCTCGGGTTTCTGTCAATCATAGATTTTTTTAAATCGGATTAATACTTCCAGAGATCACTTTTACAAACAATTTTACCTTTTATTAATAGATTAGTTTAGATTACCCAAAAGATACTACAATGGATTTCTAAAGAAAGTTTCTTGTATAGGAACTTTCTTTGGCAGTAAAATTATCATCTTTGTTCATTGAGTTATGCTCTCTCTTGTTTAAAATTCATATGCTGTTAATAAATTGCATTCAAAGTTGGTATCTTACTGCCATAACTTCAATCTTTAATCGTTTCAATAAAAATCTGGATTTATTAAAAATAGTTGCTCTAACCAATATTTTCCATCAGGGTGGTCGTTACGCGTTGCTACTGGTGGTACCCCGCACTCGCGATGGTCTGACCAGGCTCACAGCTGACCTTCCCGTCGCTCCACTCTCTGACATCCTGGATAGCCTGAAGGACGAAGACCTGCAAGTTTCCATACCTTCATTCTCCGTGGAAACCACTACTAAGCCCGTAGCTGCTTTGGCTAAGGTATGTTATTTATATATTCCTTCAATATTTTGATATTATTTAAGGTAAGCTGAAAGGAGAAAAGCCGTAAAAGAAATGGTAGTAGATAACATACCGTACTTTCGAGTCAAAATAAAATTATCATAAATTCTCGGACATCATGAGCGTGGCCTGTAGGTGCTTTTTCCAAATAATAAGATGAGATTGCTGGACAAATACTTGAAGGTATAACGCTTTCTGTCAGAAAGCACCAACATTGCCTTTTAACCTTATTTAATTAATCTTATCCAATAAGAATCATAGTTTTGTACCTTTACGCATTTAGCATCACCTGTACCCTAATTGCGTAACTTATTTTCGTAAACAATTTTGCCTAATTTGTTTTATTTTAACAGTTCAATAACATTCATTGCGTTATTTACTTTGTCGAGCAGTTTTTTTTCCAACTTATGAAGCAATGAATTAGCAATCTGTTTCAAATCGAAATATTGAATATTGAAATATTAATCGATTATGATTGTGTTGTATTATGCAATTAGGGTACAAGTATCAATACAAGTATAATTCATAGATTATAAATTTATAACATTGTTTATTATTCTTTGTGGTTAAATATTTAATATTCTTTGTGGCATCTAAAATATATAAGTTAAATATATATGTTTTTGCTGTTGCTATCTAGTTCGGTGTGAGCAGCATCTTCAGTCGAGATGCGGACCTGACCGGCGTGTCTTCAGACGAGGGTCTGTTCGTGCAGGAGCTGGTGCAGCACGTTGCTGTGCGCGTTGATGATGCTGACAGCTCGGCTTCAGAAATCGCTGGTAATTGTCAAACAGATTTTATTCAGATTAATTTTGCCCATATTGGTAATTAAACTGATTTCAGCCATACTTCTTCTTTTTGTGTGGTTAGAGCTTAACCTGGTGTCAGAGTTTTAAAGTCGCCCTTGACCTCTGACTTGGCCTCTTCAGCCATACCCAAAATTATAATTATTGAATTCAGGCAAAAACTACAATATTAGTGTTACTATTATTGCTAGCGTTATTTAAAAGCAGTTGAATGGAGTTTCTTACTCGTTCTTCTCCATAAGATCTTACTACGCTTTAGAATGGGCAACTAGCTTCATCTTTCTGAACTGACTGACTCCTTGACAATTCGAAAGTGTCTGTAATTGATTTAATTCAAATAAACGCTTTGAGTTTGATTTTTGAATGAAATATTTAATAAGACATAATCAGTACCAAGAATATATTTTATGTTTACTTACAGCCGGAAACACAGTAATGGAAATGTCGAAGAACCTGCCATTAGCGCCACCCAAGTCTCTTCGCCGCTTCAACGTGGAACACCCCTTCATCTTCTACATTCTGGACACACTTGACAACCTCGTCGTAGTCGCCGGCAAAGTCGTAGACCCCGAGAAACCATTCATGGCTAACGACGTAGTACCTGTTTGAAAGATACAAAAATTTTAAATTCCTGTCACCAACACTTTGGTGTTTCTTTTTCGTACTCTGAAGAGTCATCAACATCGTTTGCTTCGGCATTCTCGAGAGCCCACCCGTTCTACTCGTATTTATATAAACATTTTGAAGTACTTTATGCCTTGCTGTGAGATTGTACAAGTTTCTTAAAACAACAGATGCATTTGATTATGAAAAAGTACACAGCGTAGTTTGTAAGTTAGGTTAAGTTATTATTTATTTTTTGTAATGTTGTGATATGGTTAAGATTAAATTATTTATTTGAATTGGCAACTTTGGTTTTATTCTTGTGTATAAATGTCTCACTGAAACTACCCTCATTAAGTTTAATAAAAGTTATAATAAACAATATGAGGGTAATTTTAGTGCTTCCCATTAAAACTTAAAATTTCCACTCTCATACTAACGGTCATGCTGGTCGTGATCGAATGTATTTAAAAGTTTCAATTATTGTGTAAGTTATAATTTAAATAATATGGCGTCTTCAAGGCACGACACTGATAAAGAAAATGTGTATAGAACGAGAATACCGTTACCCAAGGATCCTTTACCAGCCTTGCCGAAACATTTATTAGTGGATAACAAACCGGTCCATAAGCCAGTAATCCCACATCGACGTCCTTTGAAGACTATCAACACTCAAAGTACGACTATATCTAAGGCTGGTCCCAGTAAAGTAGTTCCACATAAACCGAAACATCCCTTGAAGATCGATACGAAACATGTCACAATGAGGCAGAGAAGTGAAGAGTTAGACTGGCATTACAATGTCTTTAATGACAAACGTGATCGAAATAAAAATAGCTGTGTCCTATCTACAAGTGATGATGAGAGACATTTGAACGATAAAGGTAGTCAACGGTATTTTGTTGAGAATAAAAAGAAAAATGCATTAGGCGCAGTGTTGACCGCTGTCACGCCAAATCCTAAGGCTAATTTAGAACCGAACCGTGTCAGGAATATTAAGAGAAGTCTGAAAAGGCCTCATAGTCGAGAGCTGCAGGGTCTGTCCCCACCTGTCGTAACTAGACAAGAGAAGCCTGATGATAAAGTGAAACGTCGTCTGAAGTTCAATGAGAGTATACAAGACAGATTAAGAACGCCTGATTTCTGTAAGTACCTACGGATAAAATGTTTTATCATCCAGTACCCTAATTGCGTAATACAACACGATCACAATCTCATAATTTAAAAAAAAAAGTAAATTCATAGAAAAGTGCAATACCTACGCGGTCAAAATGTATAGAACAGAAGATTTTTTTTTAATAACCGATTTAAAATTTCAACGTAGGGGGTTTCAGAATCATATATTAAATCCATGGTAACAGGTCTTTGATGAAAATAAATTAAATATTTGCTCGTCTTGTAACTAAAATTGGCTATCCGGTAGCCAATTTTAGTTTGAATATTGTGCGCTATCTGTACTCTATACTCATCTATTCAAGCAATTTATTGATCTACTAGTTCGACTAGGTAAAATTTGTGATCACGTTATATTGTTTTTTTTTTTAACATTCCACCCTCTTCAATAAAAGCTGAATGCTTAGAATAACAAGGCAGAATGACTATTCTTGTTTAGAATAGATGATAAGGCGCTATCACCGGGAGCATTCGCCTGTAATGTAACATGCAGAGTTGAGCATTACATCGGTGAGGGAGGAGAACCGAGCATTACAGTGCGCAACATGTAATAATACAATTCGAGTATTACGTCGGTAAGGGAGGAGAACCGAGCATTATAGTGCGCAACCTGAATAAAACAATTCGAGCATTACATCAGTGAGGCAGGAGAACCGAGCATTACCGTGTGCAATGTCTGTAATATTTGATCTGAAATGTTACATTACAGGCGAATGCTTGTCAGTCAGGGAAGCAATATTGTAACGTAATGTTCAAAATCGAATCTTCAACGTTACATTACAGGCGAATGAAGACGATAATGTTATCATATCAAGTAGTCTGCTGAAATATTTTACCAGTATTTTATGTATAAACACACAAATCGCCAATTTAACTGTTTTAGATAGCTATTCATATGCATCCATAAATACACATTTAACCGGACATTAGCACATGCTATTTGGTGAATATTTACAAACTCTGACATTCACTATGACTCAATAGTTGTGCAAAACTTATAACCGTGGTTAAAATTTTTAATACTTGGTCCATTAACTGTTTTGTGTTTAGTGTATTCGTGTCAAATGGATAAGATACGTAGTGTGGGTAGTAAATAATGTTGTTTTTAGGGAAGAGGACGTATATGCAGAGTTTACACCGGGACTATACGACGGGTGTGTTCGAGTACCTTCTCGCTAAGGAGATTAAGCCGCTGCAAATGCCCAGGACTTCGAGCGTCACTAGGGCTTGTGTCATCAACTGGATCATGAAAGTTAATGTAAGTGAA
Source organism: Omphaloscelis lunosa (assembly GCA_916610215.1). Classification (NCBI taxonomy): domain Eukaryota; kingdom Metazoa; phylum Arthropoda; class Insecta; order Lepidoptera; family Noctuidae; genus Omphaloscelis; species Omphaloscelis lunosa. The sequence goes on along the minus strand of OU744265.1, from coordinate 6,745,952 downwards.
CATTTTTTGTTATCTTTCACTAAGTTTTACTTTCAGTTTATCTATTTTGTTGATTTAGAAATACTTACCAACATTTGCTATAATACCTAGGTCATGTTTATGGGATAATTGGCTTTCCAATCTACCGATACAAAATAAAATAAATCTTCTATGAAGAAATTTGTTGCCGGCTGTTCCTAGATTTGTTGTTTGAGCATCAAAATGCAAGGAGGCGATTTCTTGCAATAAAACTGCTGTTGTTATCAAACCCCACCATTTTAATATATTCTAGCGAAATTATTTTTTACAGTTTGTTTGTCGCTGTATTCGTGTTGATATGTTATCCAAAGTAAAACAAGAACCGGTCGATTTAAAAATCTTCCAAATAAAAGAATAAGGCAAAAACCAATAAATACCTAAATTTTATGCCCCATGCCCATAATATGAAATAATTCGACGTTTTCATTTAATATGAATAGCGATGAATAACAGTCGGTAATTTCTGGGTTTTATTCCCCTGGTGAACTATTTGTGAAGGTTAAATGAATTTCATGCTAATTATAACGGGAGTTTTTCTGTCTGATAAACAATAGGTTAAGAGCATACGTCTTATCATTTTAACTAGACCTTAGAGGAGGGATTGGAGGCCTTTGCCCTGGAGTGGGGCAATACTGATTATTATTATTATTATATTAGACCTCGACAAGAACAAAAAATTATACTAAGAGCCCATGGTACCTCAGCTCAAGTTCACTTTTTATCTCGCTCGCACTATACTGCTCGCGGACTGAGTGAGAGCGAGACTGAGTGGGGAGCTACCGGCTCCAAGACGCCAATAATTTAGGTAATTTCTTTTTACGGCGAAAATAATGGTAATTTAAATGAAATAAAAAACATAGTATTTGCTTTGTAGTTTGCTCAGTTATCAGTTCAGTTTCATGATTTCATTTGAAGTATTTTTTTAACATAACATCACGCCTGTAATCCCCGAAGGGTTAGGCAGAGGTGCACCTATAGTACACCCACATTTCGCCAGTTATGTTTAAGTCCCATGTAATAGGGGGCGAGCCTATTGCCATCAACCGGGCACAAATCCAGACTCCGGGCTGCTACTGAGAAATTTCAGATAGAAAAACCCAATAACACTTTGCCCGACCTGGGAATCGAACCCAGGACCTCATACTCAGCAGTAGCGCTTGCGACCACTAGACCAACGAGGCAGGAAGTATTTTTTTAATAGCAGCAATTTATTTTTCGGTTTGGATGATTTTTTTTTCTATGGATTTTTTTATGGAATCGTGTTTTCGTGAAACATGGTACTTAACATTAATCCTCAACTTTAACATGGATATATTTATTTCAAAACGAATGCTGCAGTATTTTCGATATAACGGAGGATCGTGGTAAGCAATTTGAGGAAGTATAATATAGGGTGGTAGGGACATCGAAGCGAAAACTGTTACCATGGATTCAGTACATGATTCTGAACAACAACGACGTTGAAATGTATCGTCGGTTATAAAAAAAAAAAACTGCTGTTTCATAGAAAAGTGCAATACCTACGCGGTTAAAATGTACGGAACAGCAGATTTTTTTAAATAACCGTCGAACAATTTCAACGCAGGGGTGTTCAGTACTGAAACCATGTACTGAATCCATGGTAACAGTTTTCGCGTCGATGTCCCTGCCACCCTGTATAGGCCCTTAAATACACAATTTTAGGGTTCTGAATATTAAAATCACACAAAGTCCTTCATTAATTAAAGTATGGCAACAACTGTTTACTCATCTTCTCCCATTTTAGGGAGCCGACGGCAACCCAGCCGTCGTCCAGGCAGCGTGCTGGTATTTTGACTCAGTCCTGGGCATAGGGTACGTTCAGCTGGACAAGCTACAGCTCGTTGCAGCAGCTTGCTTTTGGATAGCTCAGAAGCTCAATGGCCCATTCATACCTGCGATGAGGTTGGTCAAATACTCCAACTCGGCGTTCACGACCGATAAATTGCTGGCTGCAGAGAGAGCTGTGATGATCAGATTGGTACGTTGTGAATTTACTTTTTATTCTGTATTTGATATGATATGTTCATTAGAGGTTACAACCAGAATGGCGTTCATAAGTAACCTCCACGAATGTTATAAGAACGAGACACAATATAAGTTTTATTGTTATTACGTCTGGGGGCGTTTAGTGTACCGCAAAGTGTTGGTATAATTAACACTTATTGGCTTAATTATTCGTCTATTTAATATTTAGAAGAATAGAAAAGATAGATTACATAAATATGATCCGTCTCTCCACTATTCCATTGCCTACTCTAGGATGCATATACGGTACGGCTCGCAAGTCCTTCCATATCTTAAAGAAAGAAAGAAAAGAAGAAAGAAAGAAAGATCTAAAGAAAGAAAGAAAATAATTTTATTCGACCCAGGTTAAGGCACACAAACCAAAAACAAAAAAAAAACAGAGAAAAATTAAAACAGTATTGTGTGCCTCACGGCTGCGTTAAATAGGCCCAGTTCAGCATAAATGCCAGACAACTAGTGCCTGACGCTAATTTTCGACTGAACCATGAGTAAATATTTAAATAAAAAAAAATAAAAAATAGATGAGTGTAGCAATTAATAATAAAATCAACATGGTACAGTTAAGTTTTAAAAAATATTTAAAGATTTATACAGAGCACGTCTTCCCTACCATTACAGCGCCCCCCAGTCTACTCCTTGATATTCAATGGCCTCTGTAGCCCCATGAAGCATGAGGCTCCAGGGGCTAGTGCAAATCTTGGGGTTCATACGATTGATCGAGTCTGGTTAAACCACGCTGAGGTGGGTGAATTTAATTAATTCATAGAAGAATAGTAAAGTGTTGACAGTTTGGAGAGCGGACAGCGCAGTCTCAATGCAAAAAAAAAAAAATAGGAATAATTATCCTACATTAATATCAGATACGAGTTTAGTTCTTTAGTAGTTTAGAGCTCCATGATCCCTTAAGTGACCGCCATGTCAAAGTCAAAGCCAAATAATTTATTTCAAATAGGCCCATGTATGGCACTTTTTAACGTCAAAATTTACAAAATAATATAATTGATTCTAGTCGCCCCTTCCAAAAGGTAGTTTTCGTATGGAGAAGAATGGGCAAGAAACTCCACCGTTACTCTTTTAAAATGTTTTACAATAGTTTGTATAAGTACGTACATTAGTTAAATAATTATATGTGAAGACGATGCACCTAGAATAAAATTACTATACCACAATAGGTAAAAAGAATTAAAAATGATGCAACGACAGATAATTTAATTATGTGATAGATACATGGCGGATCATCCGCTTTAGCGGTTGTTAGATAGTAGCAGGACAAGTGTATTGGGATATTTGGTGTTTGGATTTTCTCAATTGACAAGGATAATTTAATACAAAAACCAGCCAAGTGCGAGTCGGATTCGCTCACGAAGGGTTCCGTGCCGTATTAAGATTAAGCAAAAAAACGTCAAAAAAAGCACGTTTCTTGTATGGGGACCTTTAATTATTAACTTTATTGTAGCGGCAATAGAAATACACAATCTGTGAAAATTTCAACTGTCTACTTATTACGGTTTAAGAGATACAGCCCGCTGAAAAACATACTGACGGAAGGACAGCGGAAGCTTAGTAATAGGGTTTCGTTTAGAACCCTTCGGGTATGGAACCCTAAAAAGCAAAGAAAACAAGTTTTTTATTTGCTAGAAACTGTCTTTCCTCACCTAAGACAAACTTAAATACGTATATGAAGAAAAATCAGGTTTTACCAGAATTTATCCTCAATCACTTGACCAGTGACACTAATAGGAAACAAGTTTCTGTTAAATGTTGTCACAAAATTAAGTTTTGATGCCGCTATTCATTTATCTATTTGTACCTCTTAGTATTTGCAATTATCAAGGGAATAAGAGGAAGGATTGTCTACACCTACACTCTTTTCATGGGCGAGCGGGGTGCAAGAGGATGCACTTGGACCTCCCTGGCTTTGAAATAAAATATAGGTTACACCTATATTTTATTACAAATTAAACATTAAAAACTAAAGAAATATCCGAAAATGTCTAACACAATAATAGACAACTTAAACTATTCGAGGCGAGATCCAAAAATTTTGGTTTAGTCCCGTCTCGGTACCTTCCCATCTCGGCACCCTGTCATAAACCATTGTTAGGTACACATCGAAAAATGGAAACAGTATCTTTGTAGTAAGTAAATCAACTTGATTATTTATTAAATCAAAATATATTTTTCAAAGTAACTGTTTATAAAATAATTTTAATTTTAAAATACTAGTGTATTGTGGACAAAGTAAAAGATATTTCTATTGGACTTTCACAGACAAGCCCTTGAATCGCTCTAATTAGAGGCTCCATTACCTCTGCGTTGGCAGTAACTTGGGAAATCTTAAAATGTATGTATATGCAAAAATCAACAGTTCATATGAATAATCATTTTAAAATCTTAAAAAAATCAACAGTTATCTGTATAGTAAACAGCTTAATCGGTATAACAGTAAGAGTATAATCGGGACGTAGGCAAATATGGGCGCCCATACTTTGAGGGCGTTCATACTGGTCATGAATGATACGCTTGATTACGCGTTCACTGTAAATTAATTTTCAGTCTTAAAATATCACATAAATCAGAATTGTATATTTTCTTATGTTTTAAGTAGGTAGTAACTTAATAATATCATAATGAAAAAACAGTCTTAAAAATACCTATCTGAAATAATAAACTCACAGAAAGTTAGTTATTTAGTTCTTCATACAAAAACAAAGTGGACCTAATTGCAAACTATGAATTACAAAAAAAATACACTAATCAACAGTTGTATACATTATTTTTTAATGTTTTATATCATATAAATCAACATTGTACCTAAATAATGTTCTTAAAAAAATACACTAATCAACAGTTGTATATATTATTATGTCGTGGCGAGATCTTAGAATTGATCATTTCATGATGTAGGTCGATCATAATGTGCTAATTGTTTCTATCTCGCTCTTTCTTTTGTTACTTTCTTGCCTACCGCGATAAGTCTGATGACCTTCGATAGGTCATCTGACTTATCGCGGATGAAATATATGTATATCTACTGGTGTTCTTACTAGTAGATGTACATATATTTATTTATTTTACAATATTTATTAGGAAGTGAAAAACATTTATTTGAAAACGCCATGCTCATGCATTATGGTTTTCCAAGTGACTACCGAGATAATGAGGCTTCTAATTAGGACGATTCAAACGCCTGTCTGTGCAAATCCGATAAAAATATAGTTTTCTTTGTCCACGATACACTAGCATTTTTAAATTAAACTTATTTTATAAACTAACAACTACTAGTAACTTTTGAAAAATATTATCAGGTTGATTTACTCACTATAAAGATACTGTGTTTCTATTTTTCAATGTGTTCCTAACAATGGTTTTAGACAGGATGCCGCGGTGGGAAATTTTCGTGAGCATGATAAATGATGAAAAAAGATGGAACTTTTCAATGATGAAAATTTTCAATGAATCAATCAAAAAATCAAATTAATTCTGCAATCTCTCAATTCTAAAGTTTCGTTCCATTAGTCGTCAAAGTACCGAAGTCTTATTTTCGAAAATCTAATCGGCCCTAGGGTGCTAATATTATCGACGGAGTCACACTACGGCCGCTACGCGTAACGTCCGTTTATGGCCCTATTGTATTCTTGAAGGTGCATTTTTTCTCGGATGAGTCGCATTACAGCCGTTTTACCTAAGCACACTCAACGTTAGAAGTGCCTGTGATGAGAAAAGAATCACACAGATCAAATTAAAATTTTGTGAAGCATGGAACTAGTCGAGCAGACTTATCAGGCGATACTTTTTTTGCCAACACATACGCAATAATATTGACAATATCGTATATATATTGGCAATATTATTGTGAGTATATTTGCGGCTTTAGTCAGACTGTTCGCCAATCGCTGCCCGCGGTGAAATAAAATGTGTGAAACAGGACGCCATCTATTGCGTTCTCTGTTGATACACGCCAGCGCACACTATGCTCCATTCAACTAGGAATCAATAAGTAACACACAACACGCGCTAGAATCAATAATAATTACTTTCTGCGTAATATTATTTTCAAATAATACTTTGCGTTTTGACTGTACTGGAATAACGGACTAATCGTAAAATATGAAGGTCAACGGCCGTAATGCGATCGATCTCAAAAAAATGCATCTTCCAAATACAATAGGGCCATAAACGGACGTTACGAGTAGCGGTCGTAGTGCGACTCCGTCATATTATCGAGCTTGCTTCGCTCGCTCTTGCATCCTACTTCATCTTACTTCTTAAGCATCTTTGTATAAATCGACACAGTCCTCTTTCTGTATGAATTGACAAAATAAAAGCTGTCCCATTCGAGGCGTGATGCAAAAATTATCAAGTTCGCTTCGCATGCTCTTGAATCCTACATTCTCCAAGCTTAAATCTACTCCTTGTATGAATCGACAAACAATAACCTAACACATCTGAGATGAACTGCAAAATGATCGACCTCGCTTTGTGGAGCCGACTCCTTTTACAATTATTTAATTACCGTTGTCAGCAACCTTATTGCAGCAATAATGAAGATATCTAACAGTGATGCAAAATCAGAGGTAAAACCACAGAACAGATAAAAGAGGTTTATCTGTTCTGTGAGTAAAACAACTGTGAAATGTATTTCTAAATACATTCCTTATTTAAAAATATTGTAATAATAAAATACAGCCTTTCTTTTTTTGAAAAACAAACTTCAAAGGAAGCCACACCCGTTGAACAAAGACCGAGAAAGAACGTCCCGTATCAGTTCCTAAACCATATTTTACTATTACAGAAATTCCCAACCCAGCCAATAGTTGCTCAAGACTTCATAACTTACTTATCTTGGTGCTGCGACACACACAATGCTGGTGAGATCGAGGTGGCAGCCACCTTCCTAGCCATGTGTGGGCTGCTGGTAGATCGGGTCCTCTGTGACGAGTACCCCTCGGTCATCGCCGCGGCAGCTGTCAGGAACGCCCTGTTGTTGCTGAGGAAAAAGGAGTTGATGCCGCGACTGCAGATGTGTAATATGTATGTGTATAAGAAAATTGTTCAAATATGAAATATTCCCGTGGGAATATCGGGATAAAATGTATCTTGTGTCCTTCTTCAGGTCATGGTCTACAAGTTCGTTCAACCGTTTTATCATGAAAGCATTACAAACAAACAAACTCAATTTCGCATTTATAATAATATTAATTAAGAAGAAAATTGTTTAAATAACGTAATTTTTGAGTTGTTAAACAAATTTATCAAACCTGTAGTTTCATTAGATGACGAAGGCTCACTTTTTCATTTTCGCATACTATTCGCTGCTTATTGAGCCCAGTTTCTTTGGTAAGTAGGACTTGACCTCAAAATGACCCTGATATTTTGCTTAATGTAGCTACTAGGTAGGCCTTTGTGTCCTGTGTCAGTCATCATTATCATCTGCCTAGCCTTTTTCTCAAATATGTTGTGGTCAGCTTCCAGTTTAACCGGATGCAGCTAACTAACGGTATTTTACATGGAGGGACTGCCTATCTGACCTCCACAACCCAGTTACTGGGTAACACGCTACCCCTCGTCAAGACTGTTTGTTGTATGCTTGAGTATTACTGGTCAAGAATTAATAAAGGAAATAATAATTATTAATAACTGGGGTATAGGTATTGCATAGTAGGTAATGTTACTGATGGAATTAATTTGATTAACAGGTTTCTAAATGTTCAAAAAAATCTTGATTTTGAAATTTTAATTGATGCCATTCCGGTTTTTGTTGATAAATTGTTGTTTCTAATTTTTTACTTGTCCTTAACAATTATGAGAACTAATAATAATTCTATAAGACGCAGGAACTGGTAAAACTTGTTTGATAATTTGTTGTTCAAGTATCCACAATAAACTGAGACGCGATTTTATTTTTGCTGTTTAGATTTTTGATTTATATATTTTAATTTACAGATTTATAGTTGCAGAGAAGAAAGCAGCGAATTTGTCCTACACTTGTTCCATTCTTCGTCGGGCGGCGCGCGCGGTGGCTGCACCCTTCTACGAGTATAAAGCACCATTGGAGCACTATGGTATGCCGCCATGTTGCATCGCACAGAGAATTATACATGCCGCAAATGAACTGTCAGTTATAGATGCTAGGAATACTGAGGGGCGTTAGGTTAGGTTAGGTTTTAAACTATAACTTTATATTTAAGTTGTCATTATCGCAAATTCAATGTACTGCGAAATGCTTACTTCTCAATAGAATTTTAACAATTTATAATAATGTAAAATAAAATAAAAAGTTGAAAAAAAAAGTAAGTAAGCAAGTACCTAAGTAAATACAAAAGACTAAAATTAATAACTATACTGACCGAAAATGAATGAATTACAGACGGATTAGATCTTGGAATAATTTTACAGACAAAATTGAGATTAATAAATAAAAAAACGAAATAATCTTGCCCTTTTATAATTGACTGAGTATGAGATGAGACTGTAATTAACTGATTGATATAAATGACTTAATGAAAAAGACATAATTGACGAGATTGAAGAAAAAACTAAATTGACATAATTTTTGACTGACTCGACTAGAATTAAAAAAAAAAAAAAAACGTAAATTGACTTTTTAGAATTTGGAGTTGAATAAACGATTTTTACCGGTACTCATTTTAGACAAATATTTTAACGGTATCGAGTAAGAAATCTTAAAAAAAAAGTAGTATAATTAATGTTTGTGCCAATTTTTTAGTTTGTAAGTAATGTAAATATTTAAATCAAATTAGGTATCAAGTGTCACTAACCAAACGGTATAATTAAATTCTAAGATAATTGTTATTTTTCCAAAAAGTCAAATGATCATATTATTCTAATAAATCTGCATTTATGAAGGATTTATCCTTGTTATTTTAAATATGCACATTTGATTGCGTAGGACTGTGCTGTTTTTAGTGAACTTGGAAATACCATTAAATTATTAGGTACGTACATACGACCTGCTAGATCGTCACACTCCTCATTTTCGAAAGTTCTTTCCTGTTCTTATTTATGTTATATTTTACCTGTCACTTGTATCTTTGTATAAATTCATACCCTACAGCATCAAATTAGTCTACGGATTTAAAATAAATTAAATAGGAATTACTTTTCTTCAAAGATTTAAATCGTTAGATAATATTGCAGTCGCCATGGAAACGCTATATATGGAATGTGTGAGCTCACTGTTATCAGTGTGGACATTTTTTTCGCGATATGTATAATGGTAACGGCAATTCTAACGATTTAAATCTTTGCTTTTCTCCCTAATTATAAGAAACTACCTATATATTCATTTAGATATGTTTAATATGGTCACCTATAATAACTTTTGACCAAATCTTTGATTTATTAGAATAATGTGACTCGCTTGTAACATGGACTAAACGCTTTTATCTTTTGTAAATCTGTACCCTAATTGCGTAACTCATTTTCGTAAACAATTATGCTTAATTTGTTTCATTTTGACCGACCAACAACATTCATTGCATTATTTACGTTGTTGAACAGATTTTTTTTCCAACTTATGAAGCAATGGATTAGCAATCTGTTTCAAATCGAAACAAATTATGATTGTGTTGTATTACGCAATTAGGGTACTGAACATTTTAGACATTTGAATTTATTATAAGTGATTTATGAATAGTAAATGCAAAAGACTGCTTTAAAATAAAATTATCATTGTAATTATAGTTTTTTTTTATGTCTCGGGACCCTGGTGTCCCGGAATTTTAAAAGGCGTACGAGGGGCCAAGGCCAACTCGCACGCAGAGCCCCGTTAGACACTCTCAATGAAATGAAACACCAACCGACGATTATCCTTACTACTATGCAACCTACACCCAAGGTCAATTCCAAGTTGGTGCAAAACTGTTGCAGGGTATGGCCTACTATGAGGGTTTGGGTGGTTTAAGTGGACTGGTTACCTAAAACTATGGGAAGGACTACGGCCTCTGCCTGATCAATGTTATCGTCGTCGACTAGCAGATTGCACTTATCTTTTAAAAACGATATGTAATGAGATTGACCGTCTTAATCTCCGGTATAAACTGCATTTCAATGTCCCACATAGCGTGAGCGGGTAACATTGTAATATTCTTTGTAAAAAAGTTTCATTTCACCCAGGCATTTACCACCATAACCTATTCTGTAGGCACTCTGCTGAACGCTGACTTTATTAAAAGTGCATAGTGCTTACTGTACCTAATATTTAAATATATCAACAATAGTTCGACTCTGCCAATTCTGACCATTTACGACTTCAGACTTTTGACATCAGAAAACTGTAATCCTCAATCTTTTATTGTTTTAACAAAACAGTAGGTACTTCTAAATGAACTAAACAAACTTTCCACTAATCATAGCAAAAATCATCAACCAGAGCCAGGTAAAATCGTTGTTCACATCAACAATCATCTTTTTCACACTTAAAAACCCAAACACGAGTAAACCACTCTAACGCCACAACTCTCCGGCCGACGAGCAATCGGATTGCTCTTACACATCCAGCGCATGGATTAAAATTATAGGGTCTCCATACCCCGACCTCCGCCAGTAACTACTGGTACGGTCGCACACAATACGGCCGATAGAGAACCCTACTCGCGTAGTTCCCATAACTTAAGCTTGCTCATCACCACTGTGATCACATCTATTTCGACTCGTATATGACCTACTGGCATCTTTTTTCACCTATCGTAGGCGTATTTGTAAGTACGGTTAGAATTTTAAGCTTTTAACGTATAGCGATGGATGTTTGGATGTTTGGTGTTTTGGATGGTGATCACTTGAGAAATCAGAAAGTTAGATCGGAAGTTTAGAGGTCCGTTTAAAGAAACGGTCTCAAGTTGGTGTCGTTAATCGTTACGCTACACATGATTTTTTCTGTGCTAAATACATGTGTTTGACTAATACCAGTCAAAGCAGCAACTTTATTAACTCGATTGCCATTTAATTTAGCTGCACAACTCTCCTTTACTAACAAGCATTCCGCACCAGCATCGTAAAAAAACAATACAGCTCACCCGTTTGTTTTAACGTGTCTGAGGGTAGTTGTACGACGCAAACATACACTCGTCTTTAACTGCTTGTAGTACGTGCTCCACCATCCGATTTGCTGCCACTGTTCGTGCACCGGGCCGCGATATGTCCTAGTTTCCCACACTTGAAGCACACGAAAGGATTCGCTGACTGCTGTGGGGTTGTTTGGCTCGATACTGAAGACGTCATAGATTTTCCTCTGCTGTCAATCGGCTTGGCTTGGCAGTCGCGCATCATGATCACACATAAGCGCTTGCATGTTTGTATTTTAATGTTCAAACACGCCACGCCATCAGTCATTTTCAACCATTAACAAGTAATTATTGTAACCTCCTTTTAATCAAATAAGTCTGTGTTAGGAGGCTCCGCTCTTCTTATTTATTTTCTGTAGCCAACTGTGTTCAGATCGGTCCATCGACCACTGCAACTCTGTAGGAGTTACCTAGTGCTCGGTCTTTATAAATTACGCAAATGATCCTTTGCACTTTCAAATAAAAAATATGGCATTTTTTATTGACTATTTATTAAAATTCAAGCAACATTTTATAACTAAATAAAGAGATTAAGGTAAAATATTGCAAAATTCAAAGACTCTTTTAACTTTGTTAGGTAAGGTTTTACAAAAACCTTTATAACAAAAGATAAAAATTAAGTTAGGATACTTAACGTATCTTTCTTAACTAACTTATCATCATCATTTCAGCCGAAAGACGTCCACTGTGTAACGTTACATTTTCCCAGAAGGGGAAAATGTAAGGGAAAAATAATATAATTGAATATTATAATATCATTAAAAATACAAGGGGAGTACAAAAACAGTTTAACACTACTAATCGGCACTGCACGCTTAGGAGGTTAGGCCTCAGAGGTGGCCTGCAGCGGGAGGTGGTCTTCGGGAGATGGAGGCTCCGGCAGGGAGTGATTGACGGCTGGTGGTGGCCTCGGCGGGTCGATGACTCCGAGGGAAGGAAGAGTTGGCTCCGGCAGGGAGTGGGTGAGCCCCGGAATGGCCAGGGCAGGCCAAGATGGACTGTAAGAGAGACAGACCCTTTTATTATCGTAAAGTCGGAGATAGAATCGGAGATAGAATGGGCGATAGAATCCGAGATAGAATGGCCCGTTGCTTCTGACGGCCTCTGCTTTTATACCCTTCAGCTCGTTTCCAAAATCAATATTCTTTTCCATTTTCAAACAGTGGTTTCTTCAAATATAAGCGGACCTCCTTGGAGTGCGTAAATTTCATAAAAGAAATTTAGAACAATAGTTAATTTGTAGTTATTTCGTACAATCATAATATAAAAAATAAATTATAATTAATACAATGTTTTAGCGATATCAATAAAAATAATTAAAACTATATAAACCAAAAAGTAACATCATAGACTAAGCCAAACAGAAAAATAAAAAGAAACTGACAGTTTAAAATTTGACATAGGTAAGTGTCACAACAAGAAAATCTACAGAAAATATCAATAACAATGAAATACAGAGCCTCAGGAATATTTAACACACCGGCAATGGTCATGCATTTATCTAGAGAGAACGTATGATAAAAGACCAACATTTTAACAACCAAACCGTAAGTAAAACATGCAACATTACAACTGCTGGACATGGGCCTTCCCCAAGCACCGCCACTTCGACCAGTTCTGTGCTTCTCGCATTCAGCGGATTCGGCGGCGGCCTTCACCAGGTCATCAGCCCACCTTGTGGAGAGCCTTTCAACGCTACGTCTTCCAGTACGCGGTCGCCACTCCAGAACTTGTCGGCGCCATCGGCTGCCAATTGCTACTTAAATTTGGCAATTCTTCGGGCTATGTCGGTATACGGTCGGTATCAGTACACGTATCGTATTGGAAATTAATATGAGATACCTCTCGTTATTTTTCTAAAATGAAATAGGAATAGACTTGTGGGTTGGCAAAGCTAGTTTCAGATCACTTACTTACACCCACTGAAAAATTCTGGGAGAGAGACAGAATGAGAAGGAATGTTGTGTCTACATGAAGAAGTAGAGCTGCAACTCATTTATGGGATTTTGTAATCATAATAATTAACTTTTTTTTTTTAATTATATAAAAAAAGAATATGCGTCAATGTACAATTTGATACAAAACCCAAGTTGCGCATCTGGTAGGCATTTCATTAAAATATCATTAGGAGTATCTTTTGCCCGCGGCTTCACCCGCATGGATGTCGGAAAAATCCCACGGAAACGTACTACCGGGATTAAAAGTATCCTGTGTTCATCCAGGTAAACAATGTACCTATTAATTCCGTACTTAATACATTGTTTTCATATAAGTCTATTAGTTTACGTGGCGCACGCCAAAATTAAACCTCCCAATCGCCATGATTTTTTCCGACATCTTCAACAATCATCGTCACATTTCAGCCAATTTACACGCCACTTAAGACGCCGATATATGCCAGTAATCTTGAGTAGTTAGCTTGCGTGTTCGGTGCTGAGTTCACGCCACGCGTCGTACGTCCAGCCAGCAATAGGACTTGCCCATCAAGGAGCGCTGTCCCAAATTAGACGCATTATTAATTTACTAAACATAGAAAAAATATATTTTAATAAAAAAACGTATACTAAAAGATTAATGATTAAATTATCTTTAAAATGTTGAAGGTTTCAGAAAAATACGCTTGATAGATTTGGCGTGATTCTCCGTCTTAGACATAACTTTATAAATTAATTTCACTATGAAATATAAACATAATCTAAAATGTTCCTATAATTATTTAAAAAATGCTCTAATTTAACATATATTTTTTCCGAATCATTGACACTACTCGTTTAGACGTGATCTTCAGTATAAAATCATTAAAAGTCGGGTATCGTCGCCTTAAACTTCCTCATGTATCAATGCGTCCATTTGTGAAAACCGTGTGGCATGTGAATCCGTTCGGCAATTTTTGAGTTTATCGCGTTTAGACAGACAGACGCGGCAGGGGGACTTTGTTTTAACTAAGGTTTGCCAAGGAAAACCACAAACCCGCTGTTCGCGGGAAAACCAGTTCTTTAGCCGACAATATCCCCTACATAAATATTTTTATTAAAATTAAACCGTATGATTATGAAGCGTTACGTTCAAAGTCGAATGATAAGTCGTATACTAATTAAATTATACTGCGGAGCTTAAGTCCAATGCAAATGTGACTTTATTAAACGGTCAAAACGTTTAAAATTCTTTGATTATCGTTAACGACTTTTTATTCGCGAGATCTTGTTTACGGCCACTCGCCCGGTAGTGTCAGTGGATAGTGCATGTGAACTGTGCGCTTGCGCATTGATAAAGTGATTTACAAAATAATAGCTACAAGTAACAACAAGTGACAAACAAACAAGTAGTTAGTTTTAACAAGTTAATTTTAAATTATTTCAGACACGTCAATCATGTTGTTAAAAAGTAAGTATTATTAAAACATTTTATAAAATAAGATAACGGGTTTTAAAATAAACATGAACAGTGCTTTAGCAAAATAGTTTTGTTGCCCATTTTTCATTATGACTCAATGTAACCAGTTATCAATCTCTATAATGATTGTGTAAAAACGAGTCATCTGGACTCAAGTGTCAAATTGCCATAAACAACGAAGGGGTTCTGTTTTTTCCTTTTGAGGTACGGAACCCTAAAAATTTAATAATATATGCCATTTTGAGAAAGTTGTTTTGAAAATAATCGATAAGGTTGAGACAGAGATACACAAACATCTTGAATGACGTCACACAAACACACGTGACTCGTGAACGTACCCTTTACATATATTAATTATAGTTACCTGGTGCGATCCGCACACTCGGGACAATAGCAAGAGACAGGTGCTTATTGACTTATTCTACACCGTAAAATTCAAAGTTAGCATAATAAAATAACATAACAACACGCTTGTAATCCCCGAAGAGACCAGCAAAGGTATAGGTACATAGTAAAGTACATAATTATACCTATAGTGCATGGTAAAGCACATTATTATAATGCTTGCTTTGGGAGAAAACTATATCAGTGCAGTCAGTTTGATGGGTACTTTCAATCAGGGTATTCCTCGAAGCGCACGAACTTTGAAACGCACCAAATGAAGCGCACCAAAAGTATTCCTCGAAACGCACCATTCAGGTGCGCTAAAAAATAAAAATATTTAATTGATTAATATTATAACAACAAATGTAATTCATTACAGGTTTGCTGTTTTGCTGTTTGATGTTGAACGTTCAGACACAGAATCCATATTCTCCACATGATTCACAGTTTCTGAACCCAGGTTTTGTGTACAATCCTGACAATTTTCCAGTTTTACCACTGTCAGCCACAAGTCCCAATGAACTAGATAAAAATGGATCACCGAATAATAAAAAGCCAACGACAACAGTGGAAATCCAAAAGAGCTATGTATCAGAATTTGGCCCGACCGTCGAGCAAGTACCTAACGATGATAAACGGAACAATGTAGCCTACAGACAAATACCAACATCAACGACACCTAGAAGAGAGACAACGCAACTGCATAGACAAGTTTTTCCCCAGATTTTACCAAACAGACAAATTGCACTTCAGAAAGCACAATATGGGCAGAGCCAACCAGAGATATCACGAGGTCCAGCAGCTGTACCCCAGTCAGGACCAAATTGGCCGACTATACAAAAGATATCACTAGGAGGTCAAACTGATACACCAACTAGACCTCAGTTTCAGTCCAATCCTTCGCTTTCCAATCCATCGGCTTTCTACTACCCTGCTGAGCAGGCTTCAGGTTACAATTCATTGTTGTACTCAGTGACAAATTTCGGAGTTAATTTATTAAAGGTTAGTAAAGGATTATCTTATTTTTTCTGAGCATTTGCGTAGCATTTTGGAGTTTCTGAACAAATGTTCTCTCAATGTTTTTAACATCTACTCTTAACTAAATATTCTCCTTTATCTATTTCACGACTTTAGCATTTATTGCAGCCAAAATGTGTTATTTTATTTTCCTCTTTTCATTATTGTTTAATAAACTATTGCAGACTATCGATTCCGTGCATTCGGGCAACGTAGTGATATCACCATTTTCCATCACCTTACTTCTGAGTCTACTGCAGCAAGGAGCATCGGGACAGACACAAGCACAGATCACAAACGCACTGAATATGTCGGCGGATGCAAGTGCACCAGCTTACGCCAAGGTTTCTGAGGATGTGCGAGTAAGTTGTTGTTTTGAAAAATTAGCTCGATTTTAAGAATATAATGAGAATTAGGAATATATGAAATTATTATATAGACGAATTTACGGTGATGCCATGCCATAATAAGAATGTAAGATATTAGAAGGATATAGGATACGGTTAAAAAACAAATGCTGAAAGCATTCTTCAATGCATAAATGTGGTTGTTTTCACAATTACCTACACAGTAGTTGATAGAAATTTAATTATATTTTTACCACCTTCCACCACCAAAAGAGTTACAATCATGGCTTTCTTTCCTCTATCCTTGTAGAAGACGTAATGTTCAGTGAAAGTTGTGCCTCTTCTACAAAATCTTCAATCTATAACATTATTATTTTACAGGCTCGCAATTCCCGCAATATCCTGAGAGTTGCAAACAACTTGTTCCTATCAGACAATTTCGCTATCAATAAAAACTTCAAGAACATTGCCATAAACAGTTTCAACAGTGAAGTCACGCCTCTTTCCTTTCAAAGAACAACGGAAGCTGCACGCCAGATCAACAGCTGGGTAGCGTTGAAAACTAAACACCAGATCGAAAACCTTATCGCACCAGGTAAATATGTGTTAACAGCTTTCTGGTCCCACCAAGGTGTTGGAAACCACCCGTCTCAAATCCAAATTTTCTGCTCGGTTTAGTTGGTGTTATAACTTGTTCTAAGTCCGCCAAGCTAGTTACCACCATCTTATCTAAGTCTGTCGCCAAAACAACAATGTTAACAGCATTGTTATATTTCGGCATTTAAAGGTAAGATAGCCAGTTCCTCTGTGGTTGAGTATTCTAGGTGAAGCTCGCTTCCACTTTCGACCTGATCATCACTTAACATCAGGTGAGATGCAGGGCAAGAGCTCCCCCGTTGTAGTAAAAAAAAAAGGATATTTTCTCAAAACAGCACGAACTGGTTTTTTTTTAATTGCTCATATAAATTAAATTATATATTAGCCATGCAATTCTCAACGTGATAGCGAGGCGGATTGCCTCGGATGCGCCAGACGTATTTAAAAATAGTGATGCATGCTAGTTTTAAGGGGTCTGGTTCATAATATCGACAGTCACTAAATTGACGGTCGCTGTATCGAAAAGGTTCCATCGACGGGTTAATGAATCGACAGTACAATAAATCGATAGTACGCTACATCGACAGTACACCAAATCGATAGTATGCTGTATTGACAGTATACCATATCGATAATACGTTGTATTGACAGTACACCATATCGATGGTACGCTGCATCGACTGCCCGACCAGAGCCAGGTTTAAATAAAAAACATAAGCTTTTTTAAAGTTTTGAATCACAATTTGTTTTTCATGTAACCCACATAAAATGGTTGAAATATCATTAATTCGTATTCAGTATCCTTAGTTATTATTAAAATAACCTTTAAAAATAACTACAACATTGACAGTATTAATTAGAAATAAAAAGTCCAAATAATAATAATAAGTTTCAATTTATAAAGTACATAAAATACAAGCAATATACAAAGGAGACTGTTCAAATTTGTATGGAAAGTGGTCTATGAACCAATAGCGATATTCTACTGGTATTTCTGTGGGCAAACCTCAACTACATCCTTGTGCAAAGGGGCATCAAAATCTAGGCAGTCTTGAGAAAAATAATTCTTTTTCTTATAATAATTTCTTAAAACTTTGTAAACTATAACTACTTCCAAGTTGCTCGTAGCTAGGCAGGCTACTTATGCGTTAAATTGTAGTTGGTTTGTCGCAGTTCACAATTTTCGACAGTTTAAAATCTAACGGAATTAATTCCGATACATTATAAACAAATTAAGTTCATAATTATACGGTGACATGTACAAAAAATCGTGGATAAGATGATTGATCACTACGAATTATTTTTATGAAAGGTTTATTGCCACTTCTAATATTCTAACCTCGGTTGGTCTCCTAGAATTTCTTGATCGAATTTTATCAAAAAAAGTTTTATTGTAAATTTCCAATTCTCTGCTGACTGTATTTTTTTTTATAAAATCTTTAAATCGGGTCAAAATGTTTAAAAAAGTATAGGAAAATCATCGTTGAATGTTCTCTTCTAGCTACAACGGTTAAATTACCATCGGGGTAACGCATATCTAAGCATTTTGAAAACAAAATCCCGTGCACACGACCCTTTTTTTTCGTAGGTAAGCGATACTATAGCGGCCGAGCGCTGCAAGCAAGGATAGTACTTATAGTGTACAGATATGCGTCTCTTCGATGGTACCCTTACGAACCGTCTGAATATCCAGCCTGTTTATTATGAAAGTGTATTTTTCTCAAAATTGCCGCGTCAAATTTTGATGCCCTTTTGCGCAAGGATTAAGATGAGGTATCCCTACACAAATATCAAAACCATATCGCTATTGGTCCATAGATCACTTTAGAACAGTCTCCTTTAACAAATTGCGATTCATTAAAAAAGCTTATGTTTTTTATTTCAATCTGGCTCGGGTCGGGCAGTCGATGCAGCGTACCATCGATATGGTGTACTGTAGATACAACGTATTTTTGATATGATATACTGTCGATACAGCGTACTATCGATTTGGTGTACTGTCGATTCATTAATCCGTCGATGGAACGTTTTCAATACAGCGACCTTCGATGTAGTGACTATCGATATTATGAACCAGACCCAGTTTTAAGACCCACCTTATTTTAGAATTTATGAATATCGATTTTTTTTCTTTGACACACAGGAAACATAAAAACGAACAAAAAGATTCTGCATATATGACATGTGACATTTTTTTTCTTAAAATAATGCAGGTGGATTGCTTGCGTTATTGGGTTTTTTGATGTATATCTTACTCGATATACTTTTGTTTTTATTTGAGTCCGATTTTATTCACAACTAAGTAGCTAATGCGTCGCAATGCCTTTTTAATTATTATTTTTGTTAAGAACCTTTTCCGGCGCGCACAAAACAATTTACCAAAGCTTCATTACATTCGGTCGAGCCATTTTCGAGTTTTTGCGAGACTAACGCAAGGCAATTGATTTTTATATATAAAGGTTTACGTAATATGTTCTGAATTTCTGATTCTTCTGATGCAGTTTCGCTTTTGCATCTCGTGATAAGTGGAACTATGGAAACACCTTTTTATGACGCACGTGAACCAGTTATGTTACAAGTTTTACATTCCTATCTATTTATATTTAACTGCCCTTCTTTATAAATGCACCTGTCCATTCCCAGAATAGGTTTTAATAATTTAAATTTTGAAATGTTGGAAGTGCTGGTCTTTAAAGTCAATGCTGAATAGTACTTCAAACTTATTTATCTTATTCAAATGTTATTAAGGTAATTTAAAAATAATTACTTACCTACGTAAGAAATACACTTGGAAGGCTGAGGTGTAATTATAGTAGGAAACTTAATACATACAAGGTAAAATTTTAACCAGTGCAAAAACTTAAACACGTGACTTTACTCATCATTATGAACGACGAATCGGAAACAGTTACGATTTATAAAGTGAAAAGCAAAGATTTTTTTTTGAAAATGCTGATATTTTTCCACATTTTTGTTAGCACGGAATATCATCCTCATTTCTTTACCATATTTCTTTGCTTTTAAGACAATTTTAAATATCTCTTAACAGAAATTGAGCAGTGGTAGCCTAGTGATAATGGCCGGGGCCATTACCACTAGGCTACCACTGCTCAATTTCTGGCCCCGAATTACGAGTTATTATAGTTCGTGGGTTCAAACCCAGGCAGGCGCTTTACTTTGTGAAAGTTATTTCATCACCACTGCTCTCAAAACGGTGAAGGAAACCGGCGTGTCCTAGAACCAAAAATTCGAAGACATGTGGCATATACCAACCCGCACTGGGACCGCGTGGTAGATTACAGCCCACTCCCTCTCGAAGAGAGGAGGCCTGTGTCCACACAGTAAACATTATACGCCGATTATACTAACAAAAACAATTTTTTATCTTTCCAGATGCTATCGATTACACGACGCAAATGGTACTTGTAAATGCCATTTACTTCAAGGGTTTGTGGGAAGCGCCATTCAGAGTAGAATCAACTATTTCTAAGGAATTCTACCTTAGTAATGGTCAAACAAAAACTGCTCAATTCATGCGTATGCGCAAGGTGTTCAAGACCGGTATAGATAAGTTTACTAGTGCCAAAGTTATTGTACTACCTTTTGAGGTAAGTGGAGACGGTTTTTGAAAGTATTATTAAATTAAGGAAATTTGTAGTGAATGTCTTCATAGCAGTGAGAAATGTAGAATCGTGTGATATAACAAAAGTCGTCAGAGTAGTTAGAGTCTGGCAAATGAAAGTAGACACTCAAATTATTTGCAAACTTTTTATAGGGCAATGCTATACTAATGTCAACCACAATTTGCCAAAACAAGATGGAGGTTGTTGGTGATTTGTTGTGATCTTGATACAACATTTACTAAATCAAAAATGACAAAACAGTGATGCTAATTAATCTTTTTCACATTCATGTTAAGCCGGTGTTTAAGTTTTTAGATTCAGATTTTAATTGTGGTAGTGAACCAAAACTATTATAGAATATTGTTTTTTTTTTTTTATTCGAATTGCTGCATAATACCTAAAGACGTATTTTTATTCAGACAAAGGAAACAGATTTTTGAAATGTCAAGAAATTTATCTGTGATTTGAATTATAATAGGTAGACTGATTTTAATCAAATAATTCTAAAGTATCAAATTAGGTTATTCCAGGTATGTCATACAATTTTTAGGGTTGCTATGCTGTTATTTTTTAAATTTGCCGCGCTTATTCAGTCTACTTTCGTTTGCCAGACTTTAGATGATGACATTTTTTTTTGTTGTGTCAGTGGCATCAATATCAGAATACCAGCGCTGCGGTACCTATTTGTTTTTCAAATATCGTAGCATTACGTTGAGATAGGAACCTTTTTGGCCTCGCACAAGTCTCTTTTTCATTTACACTATTTTTAAATTTTCTTTTCTGAAATTGTTATTGTTTTTTTATAATTTTCTTAGTTTAAATGTTGTATTTCCTGTGCGTGTCCCAAATAAAAAGGAATCTTTCTTTCTTTTCTTTCTATTTACATTGTGAAGACAGTGGAGTCTACTTAATCGAAAGTTTTACTGAGCCTCACTGATTTATGCCCTCTTGCATCACAAATCACTAAATGCGTTTAACGCTAATGATGTTGTATGTTGATCAAAATGTAATTTCATAGTGAATAAATATTTGGTACCACCACGTACCAAATATTTATTGACTAGCTGCGCCCCACGCTTTCACCCGCATAAATCCCGATCTCGTGGGAATATCGGGATAAAAAGTATACTAAGTCCTAATCCAGGTCCTGGTCTACTCATGTGCCAAATTTCATCCAAATCCATTTAGTCGTTTTAGCGTGAAAACGTAACAAAAAAACAAACTCACTTTCGCATTTATAATATTAGTTAGGATAGGATAGAATTATAATCATACAAATCATGAATACAACTCTCTGAAGTTTATATTACCGTATTGAATGACTATTTCATGAAATCATGACGTTTGTGGCCAATTCTAACTTAAGGAGTTGTATTGTTGATTCAAATGATTATAATTCTATAAAGCCATATATTTTTACGGTCGCAAAAAATATTTTAATTAACAAACAACCTGACACTGACCTGCAAATTGCAAAAATGTAATAAAATTTGCAATTCACGGGCTACCTTAGCGCATCGCCCTAAAATTCTAATATATATATTTTAATTTAATTGTATATACATAATTCTAATATATATAAATCAAATAAAAATGGGGCTTAATATTCATGATACGTACGTAGTACCAAACCATATTTTTGCCTAATATATGACCTAAATTAAATAATAACAAATTTTCTTTTTTATTTTCAGCGCGACGAATACCACCTCATGGTGGTCCTACCCAATCAGTTAATGGGCATGAGGCAGACTCTTGCATCACTAACTGATCACAGACTGCTGAGCTACCTCACCTTCGAAGATACGGACACGGAACTTGAGTTGCCCAAGTTTACAATAAGAGCTGATACGGATTTGACGCTTGTTTTGAAAAGTGTAAGACCTCATTTATCAATACTAATCTATGAAATATACCTGCAACTTCACACACAATTCGACAGCGAACTCATTTGCTTATGAAGTAAACAATCACACATTAATTTTCCATAAATACACCATCCTCTTTTCTTGAGGACGGTGACTAGCGGTGTCGGTGGATTAGCTTCTCTCAGTAACGATGTTTAAAGTTGCTATCTAATTGCGTAACAGATTTTCGTAAATAATTAACACTAATCTGTTTCATTTTGACAGTTCAACAACATTCATTGCGTTATTTTCGTTGTAGAGCAGATTTTTTTTCGAACATATGAAGCAATGGATTAGCAGTCTGTGATTGATCGTGTATTAGGTAATTAGGGCGCTGGTCTACCCTTATTGAAATGCCAGTTGTTCAGTACAAGTTTAGGTCCCAGTGAATTAATTGACCCCATTAAAAGCAGTACCTTTATACTGACGGCTACATTGCTCGCAGTGGTAACAATAACATGGAATGTCTAATGGTGACTGGGAAAATAGAGGGCAAAAGACCGAAGCCCAAAAAGGTGGTCGGGTCAAATATCTGAGCGTTTGCTGATACCTATCAGTGCCGCACTCCACGAAGCCACTGATCGTAACAGAAGGAAAAAGAGCGTTGACAATTTGATACGGAATCACGATTCTCAGCAGTGAGAGAGCGATTGAAAAGAGAGGAGATTTACTTACTGATGATTGGAGACTGTCTCGGATATCTAAATGCACCAAAAGTACTTTTGCAGGTTCAAAAAAATGAATTAAATCTTTATAAATATCATAAGGCATTGAAATTGAAGTGATTTTGATAAAAAAATCGGTCTGTGCCGCAAACGACCTTTTGCATAACTAACAAGTTAATTATTTTGAACATTTTCCTCCTATGTGTTGAAACTGGCGTCGTTTGTCTGTCTTTTATTTTATAAGATAAAATTATATTTTAGTTATTTCACTATTTTAAAGCAAAATCATACATGCATCGATGGTTTAATTCAGCATTTTTGTTCGGAAACATTGAGTCGTATTTCTAGTTTGAATTGTTCTTTTTTCAGATGGGTGTCACAAACATGTTCCGTCGTGATGATTCCGAGCTCAATGGGGTCGGAGCATACGGAGCCGACTCGCCGACCATATCTTCAGCAATTCACTCGGCAACGTTGTCTATCGACGAAGAAGGAGGTACTGCAGCCGCTGCCTCAGCCTTCGCAGCAGTAGCACTATCATATGACGAAGCTGACGTACAGTTCATAGTGAACCAACCCTTCATAGCTGTCTTGTGGGACAGTAAGAGCTCTCTTCCCCTATTTATGGCGAAAATCGAGGATCCTCAAGAGTAATATACGTGATGTTATAGTTTTGTAATTTATTATAATACTCACTGTTTAGGTTTAAGGAAGCTGCAACTAGATTATAAAATGAAATTACGATTTGTAATAATTATTTATATTAAACAGAATTGGATCTAGTCTAATTTGTTCTTAGTCTACAATTATATATTTAGTATAAATAGTCTATTTCTTTTTCTTGAACATATTTATGAACCAATCGTCGGCGAATATCCGGAGTCTTCCTTCGTAGAAGGATTCAATTTCTTGGAGAGGTTTTCCTTCTGTTTCGGGCATGAAGAAGTAAAGGTAGATGGTGCCGAGGTAAGCAAAGGCAGCGTACGTGGCGAAGGCACCGGTCAGTCTGAAGTGAGTCTCCAAGTCAATGAGGGTCTTAGCACCGATGAAAGTGACCACGTAGTTCCAGGCAGCTCCGGTACCTTGAGCTGAGGCTCGACTCCTGATGTAAAAAGTGTAATGTTAATCATTCAAATCTACCCGTTAGAGTATTGAAATAAACTCATTGAAATTGAAAGGCTCACCTGAAAGGAAACACCTCTCCTAGAATAACCCAGGACACATTGAACCCAGTGAAAATAGTAAGGAGATAGAAGAATATCAAAGGAACTACGCTCTTCTCTTTAGGGAATGTCTTAGGATCGTAAGAGAACACGTTTTTGTCCAGATGTGTTTCAGCATAGACGCTGAGAGCAGTGCAGCAGATGGCTGTTCCAAGCATAGCTGTGATACCTATTTTCCGCTTGCCCAAGGATTTTATGATGCCGATTACAACGATGCTCGCTATTAGTGTTATTACCCCTACCATTACCTGAAACAGCAGAGAAAGAAGTGTAGATATTAATTTGTTTAAGAAATTTTAATAAAAGTTGCAATTATTACTTTTAGTATTTCGAGCAGCACACGAGTAGGCAGAAAGTTAAAAGTCGTTTGATAGAAAAATATCATAACGAAACGGAGTGATTCGGTTAATTGCAAACAAAAGTAATAAGTCAAATGATGTCATTAAATTGTTCTGATTTTACAAACCACAGTTATGATAGTTGAAAAACATGAAATATAATCTGTTTGCATATTTATTAAGGTTAAAGATTACAATTTATGAGGAAAATAAAGGATTTTTAAACAGGCATGGAAACAAATTATCACAGACAATGATATTATACTAAAACATTTTAACTTGTACGAAGTCATGAATGTGGAGAGGCGTGTAATGAGTATGACCGTAGTAAGAGGCAGATGTATTCAAGACTGATGACAATAGGATAGACGTTGTGTTTACTGACGTCATAAAATAAATTGAATGATCCGAAAAAAACATTGCGACATTTGTGACAGACTTTGTAAATCTAATTAGCAGTTTTTCGAATATTACGTCACACTATTATTTTAATTATAACAAATTAAAGACGATAGTAGTGTTTCAATTATTCGGTAAAAATGCAGAATGATAATGTCTGTATACTCAAGTAAAAAGAGCCGAAAATACTTGTTAACAACCTGACATCTGTTGCTAAACATTTATCTTCTAATGAACATTATGATACAGTTACTGATATTAGTAATGGCACTGATAACAATATTAATTACACGGCCGTTTATAATAACAAAACAGTTGTTGAAACGGCAACAAAAACAGAAATGCTTACCACAATATTTTTGCTGTCATCAGCCATTCCGAATGCAGAGCAAACGTTGACCATGTTCGGTTTGACCGGGGTGAGGCCGCTCATGACAAGGAAGGTGAAGTATAACATGGTGAGGCCCAATGGCCTCAGGGTCTCCTTGCACAGCATCACTATGTTGAACTTTACGAAGAATCTACAAATGATTTCATGTATGATTAAACGATTTTTTTTTATATTTATAACTTTTTCCTCAAGTCACTCAAGAATGATACAAAAACCATAAGGAAAGATTTTGGGTTCCATAATATTTCCCTTTAAACAATGTATTTTTTTGTGTAAGTAGTTCTATTATAATGTATTATTGTATTATACATATAAATTTGCTTCTTCAGAAAAAAAGGTCATTGTCTAAGTTTCACTTGGCTAGTTTTTCAGAACAACAAGTCTATCATGTTGGGCTATTAAAAAAGTCTAAGTATATTATTACCTCTTAAAAACATTCATTTTATAATGATCACATTCAGACTCCTCTCGTTTCTCCTTCCAGCAGATAGCACAGCCGTCCAAACTCTTAGAGTACACCACCAGTTTGTCAAATTCGTCCTTTACATTATCTGGTGTTGTCCATCCGCGAAGATTACATAGTGATTTTAGGGCATCCTTCTCCCGACCTTGAGATAGTAACCATACTGGTGTGTCAGGTACCTAAAAACGAACATTGAACGATTTGTTTGATTTAAAAGCTTATTGAAGTCGGTTGGTTCTATGGTCTATATGGCCGGCCCGTTACCACTTCAGCTTGCTTATTCTGTGAGCTATGTCGTCAACTTTGTTTCTCTGTCGGATCATCTCGTTTCAGATTTGATCCCTCAGAGAGAATCCAAGCTTAGCCCGTTCCATAGCTCGCTTAGTGACCTTGCATTTATGGACCAGCCATACCGTGATTATCCACGTTTTGACTCTTTTAATCACAACACGCAGAACACGCTGATTGAATACATTAGATTGATAATCCGTTTTACTAGATTTGTTCACAACTAGACTTTCAACAACTAAAGTAGCCGTCTAGTTAGTATGAATGCGTTAGTAAGTATATTAATTAGTGATTGTGTTTTCAATATGGATTTTCGAACAATAATCAGCTTACATCATGTCATTGGGCCACACCACACCTGCTTCATTATTTAATTGTGTTGACAACCGTTTGCAATTTGTCCTGTTACACATATTATGCCTGAATACTTACAGCACCACATAACACCAGAAGCATAGAAGTGAAGGGTATAGAGATGCAGATGATGGCTGCAACACGCCAGGTGACTACGGAGCCGAGGAAGTACATCGCAAAAATACCGATGGATAGGAATAACTGTGTGATGGTGCATAATGCTCCGCGTATTGATGGTTCACTGAAACGAAATGGATATAATATAAATAAAGTCATCTTAAAGTTTTTTAATCTTCATTTAGGGGAACAGCATGACACAGTTCGCAAATTAACAGGCTGCATTTATTTAACAGTTATTGCTCCAGACTGTACTTATTGAGTCTTCCGAGAGTTTCTCTGTGCTTTCGACTGTCCGATTCTAAACTTCCGATTCGAAGTCCAATAATTGAATATTGAATGGATTGCCCTAAAAAATAACTAAGCGACCCGCAAGTTAACCTACGGGATTTAAATTCAGTGACTATAATTTCTCTATTACCTAATTTCTCCGACATAAGAGTTGATGGGTGCTTCCATGATCCCTGTTCCGAGTCCCAGCAGTGCGTTCCCTATAAACAAGGTAGGAACGTTCCACGCGAAGTACATAATGATCCAGGCTATCACATGGGGCAGGTTGACAAGGAAAGTGGCTCTCTTTCTACCGACGTAGTCCACAAATGGCCCTGATACTAGAGCTCCGAATGGCTGCGTCAGAAATGAAAGACTGCCTGTAATAAAAATATTATGGGCTTGTATAATGCTTCAGATTCAAATCCAATTCAGATGCCAAGTTTTTTAGAAAATTCTCGTAAGTGTTGATATAATAATATTAAAAGCACTTGTCCAAGAGTATCATTATAATAATAGTATTAGATATAAAAAAATGTCGATGTGATTTATGCAGATAATTTAATATTGGTATTCCGGACTTCCGACAGCGCAGCGCATCACCCTCCCCCGCTTCGTCTCTCGTTCGTCGATTCGTTGAAACGTCGCGTGCGATGACGCAAAGCATAATGTGGCATGTCACTAAAAATATTTCTAAAACGATGCACTGTTGACGCTGTGACGATGCAACGCAATGCAACTAATAAGGCCTCACTCTTAGCAGGTTGGTACTTACCAAACCATGAAGCTTCGTTGTCTGTGAATGAGAGATCCCCTGGGGCGTTCAGTAGGTCTGGTATCACTATGGTGGCGAAGCTGATAGCCATTCCCAAGTCCAAGAGAAGCAGGTTCGGTGCCATACTTGCTAATAACTGTAACAATGTTTAATAAAAACATTAGAGCAGTGTCTTAAAGTTATATACTTATTGTTATGTTTTTATTTTAAACTGTAACAAGTGCTGCCACCTAGATGTTTGTTTGTGTAGCAAATAAATGTCATTGACAATAATGTTCTATTGTCTGTGGTTCTGTATTCTATGTTCTCTTTGGAATAAAATCTTCCCATTTTGTCCGTTGCCATGAGCTAGCACGTTGTTTTATTAGAAAACTACAATACTTATGTTATGATAAGTACCTTGTACTTGTTGACAGACTAACAATGTTCTCTCGTACATAATAAGAACACTGTTATATGAAAACATTGTACAAGCCAATTATATTAAAAAGAGTAACTGTGGAGTTTCTTGCCGGCTCTTCCCCATTGGAAACGACCAATTGGAACCGCACCTAGCTTATAAACGTTACAGAAGTGCTGATGTAGGTTTATGTGAAATAAAATCATCATCATCATCATTTCAGCGGAAAAATCCACTGCTGGACATAAGCCTCCCCCAAGGTCTGGTGGTGCTGATCTCCCTGGTGCTTCTCGCATCCAGCAGATTCCTGCGCCCTTAACAAGGTCATCGGTCCACCTTGCGGGAGGCCTTCCAACGCTACGTCTTTCGGTACGCGATCGCCACTTCAGAACCTTTCGGCCCCATCGGACAACTGTTCTGCGAGGAATGTGCGTTGGCCTTGCAAAAAAAATTTGAATTTAATTGAATATGTTCCTTACTACCTAGTATTATCACTAGAAGAGGAAAAGATAGGTAAGATTTATTCAACTGGTTTGTGGAGGTCAAATAGACAATCGCTCTATGTAAAATACTGGTATTCAGCTAAACTGTGTACACTGGAAGTCGACCTCACCGTAATAGGAACAGACTTGGCAAATGAATATGAATAATAAAAAAAAATGTTTTGATCTTTAAACCCTAACTACGACAAAAACGCCAACTAAAAAGGTATAAACAAGACTACAGACCGACAAATAAAAATCCGCAGTCACACGTCATGTAATAAGGCATAAATCGAACAGATGAACAGACATACTTACATAATACATAGCCTGTTAAAATCATAACCCTCGTTCGGCTTTGCCGTAGTTGGGTAAAAAATATTAAATCAGTGTCTTGAGTTGCATGCTTATGTTTCTAAGTAGATCCGTATTAGGATCCCAAGAGAAGGAAGAACAGGTAAGTACCCAAAATTCACGGATACATGAGTACTACACGGGTATTACGAGACAAAAATGCTCCCACTGCTGGGACACAGCCTCGTCTCTTCGATACGGAGTAGTCTGTAATCTACCACGCAGGCCCAGTGCGAGTTGGCAGATAATTGATGTCACACGTCTTAAAATTTTTGGTTCTAGGACATGCTGATTTCCTCACAATGTTTTTCATCACCGTTTTGAGAGTAATAGTGATGAACTTATTGACACAAAGTAAAGCGCCTGGTTTTGTTCGAACCCACAAACAACTCGTAAGTCGGGGCCGTTACCACTGGGCCACCACTGCTACATCGAACCCATATAACCTACATATATACAACTGGTACCCAAATATTAGGTAGCTTTGGGCACCATAAGGTGCAGATGACCAATGGACTGAATAGGGGTCACGTACTTAGTGTGTCTCCAAAATCAAATCTGATCTCATGGTGTGGCTGCAAAACCTAAAAAAGTTCAAGTACAAAAAGCTTGACGTACAAAACAAAAACTGCCTTTTTAAACTGATTTAAAAAAAGGAGGTTTCTCAATTCGACCGTTTATATTTTTTTTATGTGTGTTCGTGGATAACTTCGTCGTTTATGAACCGATTTGGATGATTCTTTTTTTGTTGGAAAGGAGATATCACAAGGGTGGTACCATGATAAGGAAACTAGGATTTGATGATGAAATCCTGGAGAAATCGAGGGAACTCTTCAAATATTATAGGCAAATCTATAGCGATTTGGGT
This sequence comes from Omphaloscelis lunosa, assembly GCA_916610215.1. NCBI lineage: Eukaryota > Metazoa > Arthropoda > Insecta > Lepidoptera > Noctuidae > Omphaloscelis > Omphaloscelis lunosa. The sequence goes on along the minus strand of OU744265.1, from coordinate 6,716,147 downwards.
ATTTTTTACAGTAACTCGTGCATCAGTTGCTCTTGGAAAGCACCATTTGGTAAAGTGGAACTGATGATGAAGACCACAAATGGCCACCGGAATTACTCAATAATAAGTATCGCACGGGTTGCGATTCAATTACTTTAATATGGTTGCAATGTAATTTATGCTCGTCACAATGCATATGGAGAAGTGGAGCTGATGGTGAAGTACCAGGAGAAGTCCTCAACCATTAACGTCCCTGCATCGGGAAAAGCAATATTTTGTAAAAGATGATGAGCGGTTGAGATTAGGCTATTGTAACTTAGATAAATTACAAACTACCCACTAAAAAGCGAGAAATGAAAACAACCGATTTCCATAGAAAAACACTACAAAGTTAAAAATAACTTAAGTTTCGAAAGTCGGTGGTAAATAACTAAAATACAAAAAAAAATTACAAAAAAAAAACAACCGGCTTCGAACTTTTTTCTTCAAAAGTTTTTTGTATTACTAAACGTCCTCTGACCGTCCGTCCGTACATCCGTCTATATGTCAGCGGGCTGTATCTCATGAACCGTAATAGGTAGACAGTTGAAATTCTCACAGATTGTTTATTTCTATTGCCGCTATAATAACAAATAATAAAAATTAAATGTAGTTAATAATCAAAGAGGATCCCCATACAATAATCTTTAATTCTGAAAAAAAAAAAAAAAAATCTTTCCCTGGCATGTGGGGTGTCATTGTCTAGAGCTCATCCAGAAGAGTACAAATACAACTATTTTTTAAAATCTTCGAACAATGATGAAATAGGGGGCTTTATAAGTTGTCAGTTTTAGACCATTTTTGAACGAGCTCTATCGCAACAACTTAACAAGTTAAGAATTTGAAACTTTTGTATATCATGTACCATTATATACTGTTTTTAATTAACAAAAAATTAAAACGCCGATTTATTAAGTATTTTATTTAAATATGGGTGATTTTCTGCAACTGCAAAAGATAACTTTGTAATTATATACCACAATAAAATATTTGATATTTTAATTCACAGTATCATTATGAAATACAATTTATATTTGCGATTTTTAAAATTTAAGATGAAAAATATTCTTCGTTTAGTGTTTTCAATTATTTGCTAAATATTGTACGGTGTTACGGAACCCTTCGTGTGCAAGTCCGACTCGCACTTGGCCGGTTTTTTCTTTTTCATACGGAAAACAGAAATTAAAATAAATATTATTCTTGCTGATGTAGCAAAGCAGTGAGTAGAACAGGAAAACGTACTCATCTACAAATTGTTCCTAAGTACATAGGGGTCGTGCCATTAAAGATGAGACTTGACCGCGCCTCCCGCCGCTCTTTCCCCCGTCCCGATGACGCCCCAGCGGGGACCTCATACCGCTAAAGAGACCCATAAATCGTCTACGGCGCGGCGGCGCAAGTCAAACCACGTGGTGCGTCAAATCTCATCTTTAATGGCACGACCTGTACCTACACTATACTTCAAAGGTTTAGGTAGTTAAATAAAGGTAAACAAATCGTAAAAAGGGGTTCTGATAGATGACACTTTCGTGTTTAAAAATACGATAAAACCAAATCAAATTTATTTAAGATTCTTACAATAGTTTCATCTTTTATTAATGTATGTTAAACTTTATCATTTATTCTTAAACTACTCTTCATAGATGTAACTGCTTGAGCACAATTTTTTTGTTAGTTTTTTAATAATTTTTGTAATCTATCAACGTCAAGGAATTATAACGTTGCTAAATTGAAGAGTACAACTGTAGCGTAGCATGACAACTAAAGTGACAGGTATTACGATTAGTCGGTTACTTGACAGCTGTCTCTTCATGTGTTGTTTTTTTGTTTACCTTTATTAAACTACTTAAACCTATGGAGTATAGGCATAAAACTTTCCATTCATTATTTTGTAATGCAGAAATAATATATTTTGTCGCAGGGAGCAAGCAGTAACCAAACTATTTAGGTTGTAATAAAGAAAGTGGCATAAAGAGGAAAATAGATAACTATCACACATCGTCTGTTTCTTCCACTGGAAACAGATGTTTTTTTATGAACCTTATAATATACTTACCCCTAGATCTAAAATAATATTACATTACGCCTGTATTCCCGAAGGGTTAGGTGTACCTATAGTACACCCACATTTTGCAAGTCTTGAAAGTTGGCAACGTCGTAAATAGTTTAATATTTACCTGTTTTGTTTAATTTGACACAATTACTTTATGGAATTAAGAAATGTGGCTAACTAGGGAACTAAAATATTGATTATTAAATGCAATAATTAATATCGTAATACCGAATATTTAGTTCTAGATGTAAAAAAAGTATTTGGAAACTTTCAAAATGTCTTTTTACGTTTAAAACGGTTACAACATCAAACTCAGTGTTATAATTGCAATTCATTATTAATATTCTAGTTCAGTAGTTAGCCACATTTATTATTTTCATACAGTAATATTGCCAAATTAATCAAACAGCTAAATATTTGATATCTATTTGCGACGTTGTCTACTTTCAAAATAAACACTCTTAAGACCGCCTGGTCTTAAGGAGTGCCTACTCCAAACACAATTTCCACGCAAACTCCGCCCCCATGCACCCGACTAGTCCACTATGTGCTATACGCTAACGTATCAGTAATAAAGTTGAATATCGCGTGCGCTCTTTAGTCGTGCCAAAGAGCGCACGCGATATTCAACTTTATCGAGCATGGAACTAAATGTCGCGTCTCAATTCTTATTTATTTTATAACTAAAGTAATAATTGATCTAGAGAAAAATAGATTTTATCTGATTAAAAAACTATAATTATTAAATAGTTATTCTAGACATAAAAGTCGAGTAATCTAGTTTTTGTTTCAAATAATCTTTTAAAAAAGACATGACTTTCGAATAAAATATGAATCCATCATAAATGTTCCAATTACCTAACTGTCTTATATATGGAAAGATAAAGATTCAATAAATCATATAGTATAGTTTCATTTCGATTGTGCGTGACTGTTTCAGAATATTAATGCAAATTAACATTAATATACATTAACATTAGGGAGCCTCCTCTTAAGTCTCAAGTAATGGAGGTGAGCCTATTGCTATCAACCGGGCAAAAACACAGACTCTGAGTATTTCTAAATGGAAAAACCCAATAATACTTTGCCCGACCCGGGAATCGAATCCAGGACCTCACGCTCAGCAATAGCGTTATGCAACTACTAGACTAAGAGGCAGTCCACTTTTAATTATGTTCAGACATATTTATTTTCGCTAGATCTTACTTGGCTGCGAATCCCCGCCCAACTAGCAAAATGCTCTTGACTACCGCAGCTTTTAATGCTTTAGATCTTAAAAATATCATATAATGGCTTTGGTCAATCCTATCTTCCTTGTAATCTATTTTCAAATGCCTTATAATCAAGAGCAGAAAGAGATCTTCTAAAAAAGTCTCAATAACGTTTACATGATTAAATCATAAGACTTAAACGACATCTACCTATATTAAAGTATTCCTTATGATTTATACTCTTGCCTACATACTCAAGCATTAATAATGCATTAACTAAGACTAGCCTGAATCTTTGAAAGTGCGTTTATGAGTCATATAAAAATATTGGTTTCGAGAACGCAAAGATTAGTGCAATTGTTGGAAATCAGCTAAGAACACTGACAGTTATGGGAGAATTAGCATTGATTTCGATAAAAAAAATCGTCATAAAGTTATTCGTCATCCTGAGGATGCCTCGTTGAGAGGTGAAACACGTGTCGATTTCTTTCAGGGTCTTTTTAAGACTCTTTAGAAATAGCTAAGCGGAACAGGTTACTAAATACATTATTACAAAACACAGGACATACACACAACACGTTATTGCATTTTACTACAAAATCATTACAAGAATAATAATAATAATAATTCTTTATTGGCATAAAAACAGGTTACAGAAAAATGTGAGACCCTGGCTCCAGAGCTAGGTTAGAATACCTGTATTTCAGGAGCCAAATAATAATTCACCAATGCAATAATTCTTGGCAAAAGCGCATTGGTGACTTTTATAAGATCAATTTTTGCTAGTTGGGCGGGTTTTCCAAGTTTTCCATAAATGATATAATAAGTCATAGTCATATTATAAAAGGCGACTTAGTCTCTGTCTCCGTTTTTTGTGGTAACTCTAACTTATAAATTAATGTGTTGTATCAGTCATCGGCAATTTCCTAATCATCTTCATGACCCTTATTAGTAACCATTAAGTTTATAAATTATGAATGCATCATAAAGACGGCCACGCGAATCCACGTATTCTAATCTGTACCATTCCGTTTTATATCAAAGATTCATCTGTCTTTTATCGCCAAGGAAATCTGTTGCCAATCAATATTTATATCACTTCTAGCTGACCCAACAGTCTTTGTCCTGATGTCCATTTCAATAATTCTTACAAAATTTCCATTGAAAATGTATAAATTTTCCTGGCAACTATTAAATATTTTTTCCGAAATACCTGATTCGGACTATTACGAACATTTTAAAATAATAAATAGCAAAATTGGTCCAGCTGTTCTCAAGTTATGCGGTTATAGCTTGTCGACTCAGTAATGACGCATTTTACGAACACGGGGCCCACGGCATGTACGTAAAATGCGGTAGTGGGGTGCGTCCTTACAAAGTGGATAAGCTATACCAACGATAATCAATTAATTTTTATTATAATAGAAGTTATATATCTTCTATTATAACAAAACTGAAATGATGTTCGTAGATGTGATGAATATATAAAAAAAAGCTAAAGTTAGCTCATGTAGAATATTTGTGCAACGAAGCTGAAATCTTATGAGAATCCTTTTAAAATAATGTATGTCACTATGCGAATATATGTAAATATTTCATTAAATAAACTTTAGTCTATACATTGTAGGTTAATGTTAGTTATTGTTGAATATTTATGGAATAAAACTTATGAATTAATCATATATTATGATTAACTAGCTGCGCCCCACGGATTCGCCCGCATGAGTCTCGATCCCATGGAAATATCGAGATAAGAAGTATCCTATGTTCTAACTCAGATCATGTTCTACCCATGTGCCAAATTTCATCCAAATCCGTTCAGCCGTTTTAGCGTGAAACCGTACCAAACAAACCAACTCACTTCGCAGTTTGAATTTTAGTTTAGTTAGGATGAGCAGTCGAAAAATAGTCAGAAGCTGAGGTAGCGAAGATAGAACGATTGAAACACGGAAATACAAGGTCAAAATAAATTAGCTAGTAAAACTCCGCCGATGTGATATGTATCGATATCTTAACATGGGAAAAAGAAAAAAAGAAGAGGTTTTTTTTAATTGGGAAGAGTTGCCGCAGGTACTGTAGTTACTATAAGAAATACTGATTTTCTAAATTCATACTTTGGCCTCGCGCACTTTGGATGCGTATTCGTACGAATTACACTCGTGCGTACACGTACGACCGTAGTCGTACAAATTGAGTGCGCACATTGGATACGTTTTTCTCCGTCAAATAGAACTAATCCCAACAAGTCCGGATTGTTTCGCGTGTGACATCGGAACTATACGTACGTATTCGTACGACTAAGTCGCAACCAGTCTGCGCGCTCCCTTTGTACTTGGAAGGTCGGGGTCGTTCGTGCATATTCGTACGTGTACGCACTAGTGAAATTCGTACGAAAACACATCCAAAGTGTGCGCGGCCTAAGGAATACACTGCCTGCGATCGAACGAGTAGACACCATTTTAAAAAAAATCTTGTTAGATATCGGTACCCATGTCTGCGGTTATGTTACGCTAACTAATTTATTTTGATCCAGTTTAGATTTGACCCAGATAATATACATGACCCTAAAAAATGAAACCATCTCGAAAAGAACACGTTGCTATACTTTTACCCAAGATAGACACAACATATATGTAACTATTTATTTATTTATTTTAGTCACTATTGACGTCAAGAATATAAAAAATTCTGGGTTTATTGGAACATCAATTTTAATTAAACAACGTTGTTTTTTGTCATGTTGAATTTAAATATTAAATACATCTATAAACTTCATGTGACTATTGCCTTCTACTAGTCTATGCTCAGAATTCAGAATCACGTTATAAATTAAGCAAGAAATTTACCGTCTTGGATGGACTTTTCCGGGAGCAAAACCAAAACCTGAGGGCACTTCGGTTCGCTTCGTGCAATCTCGTCTCGCTTCGGGCGACTTCGGATCGTTGTCCGGTTTTTGCGCCCGAGTCAAAGGACTCAAACTCAAAGCATTTATTTCAATTAAACCATTTACAGGCACTTTTGAATTGTCAAAGAGTCGGTCAGTTAGTCAGAAAGTTGAAGCTAATTGCCCATTCCAAAACGTAGATCTCTATGGAGAAGAACGGGCAAGAAACTCCAAGGACACTCTTTTAAATATAGATATTATAAAATCCTGGGTACATCATTCTTGTTGCTTCTATATGTGAGAACAATGTACAAAAAATAATCAAAAGCAATTGAAAATATAAGATTAAAAATAAGCCCTGGCAGATAAGAGATGACCAGTTTCAACTGACGGCGCCCGTTCACGAACATGACGCGTGGATCAGCACCATCCAGCTCAACCATTTTGTAGGGAACCGAATGATCCAACACACTCGCCACCATCAGCGAGACATTTAAGTGAGCATGACATATTCTCAACTGCCATGCTATTTCAAGTCAACATACATCTTAATAAGTTAATAAACGGCTCCATGGTCTCACATTTACAAAAATAAAAATGCTTCTAAATTATACAAAACTATAGTTTGCAATGTATATAAAAAAATAAAAGAATTTAACCACCAAAAAGAAAGAAAATCATTACTTAATTGGAGCATTCAACAATTAAGTTGGTAAAACAAAAATGAACATTAAGTTCCTAATGTCAAAATATATTTTTTTTAAAAAAGGGGAAGCAACTCTTCCAAATATTAAAATTTTAACTAGTGAGCCCAAGCGGCTGTGGAGCAGGACCAGCATTAAGCCAAGCATTTTTATCTACGATATAATCATCTAACTTATAATATGCTTGTCTACATAGTGTGCGTTTAATGCATGTTTTAAATTTCTTCTCATTTAGTTGAAGAATATCGAGTGGTATTTTATTATAACATTTTACACAGTACCCCATAAAAGAAGTGTGTACTTTAGACAATCTAAAACGTGGTTGATCTAATTTGTTCCTATTTCTAGTGTTAAAATTATGCCTGTCACTTATCTTACTAAAAAGATGGAGATTTTTTCGAACATACATAATGTTCTCATATATATACTGACAAGGTACCGTCATGATGTTAATTTTCTTAAACAGTTCCCTTAGAGACTCGCGTCTGCGGAGGTTGTAGATGGCTCTGACGGTCCTCTTTTGCAGAATAAAGATAGAATCAATATCTGCAGCCCGTCCCCACAGCAAAATACCGTAAGACATGATGCTATGAAAGTAACTAAAATAGACCAGTCTCGCGGAATCTACGTCTGTTAGTTGGCGGATTTTCCAAACAGCGTAAGCGGCTGAACTTAGCCGCCCTGCAAGTGACTCGAAGCCTTCTTTAGTTCTCAGCATGCATAAGTGTATAGTCACGTACTTCGAACTTCGACCAGTACTTCGTCGGAGCTACTTCGCGAATAGTTTAGTTCAGATTCGCCAAATCTCTATTGGCAACGATTGCTTGAGCTACGACCATTGCAACTTATCAGGTATCAACGGTATTGTATTGTCAAAAGGTATGAGCAGTGATAGCCTAGTGGTGTGACCGTCGGACTGCCAAGTCGTAGGTCTCGAGTTCGAACCCACACCTCTGACTTTTCAGATTCATGTGCGTATTGTATAATTATCACTTGCTTCAAAAACGGTGAAGGAAAACATCGTGAGGAAACCGGCAAGCCTCAGAGATATTTCTCGACGGCATGTGAAGCCAAGTCGGAGGTTCATGGGCGGCTTTAAAACTCTGACACCAGGTTAGTCACTAACCAAACGAAAAAAAAAATGTATCAACTGCTTCGTTGATCTCCTGATAGCAAGCACGACTGCTGAGCATGGGATCATGGGTGCGATTCCCAGATGGGACAAAGTGTTAGTGGGTTATTCCTAGCAGCTCGGAGTTTGGAAGTTGGTTATTACCAACTTAGCCCTGTGTCTTGGAAAGTACGTAAAGTCGTTGGTCCTGCTCCTGATCTCTATTCGATGGTGTTGGATTGCCGTCCCATCGGACTATGAGAGTGACGGAACAGATCCCCATCTGTTCCTTAACTCAAACTCAAACTCAAACTATTTATTTCAATTAAACCATTTACAGGTTCTTTTGAATTGTCAAAGAGTCTGTCAGTTAGTCAGAAAGTTGAAGCTAATTGCCCATTCCAAAACGTAGATCCCGAAAGAACGGGCAAGAAACTCCATTCAACTGCATTTAAGTAACGCTAGCAATAATAGTAACAATAATGTTGTAGTTTTTGGGTGAATTCTACAATTATAATTTTGGGTATGGCTGAAGAGGCCATACCCAAACACTATACACTCTCATAGTCCGTGCCAAAGTGCTGCAAAAACTCATCTTAAAAAACTACAAACATCTAAAATAAAATTATTAAAGTCTTATTCAATTATGTTAATTTTACATCTTCTCAAAAGAAACAAAATTTATAAATATTGATCAAATTTATAAATATAACACTGCATACTTGTAAGTAAAATAATTAATGATAATATAATTAATAATACTGTCATATATGAGGGGCTAAACTCTGGTATAGAGTTATACTCTACACCTAAAGTAATTAAGGAATCGAAATCACTTCCAACTTTTCAAAGGCTATTAAAGCACCACATGAATAATGTATGAATTGTGTATTGTGTTTACCGTTTTATAACTTAATTTTAGTTTATTACCAAGCGAAACCGTCGCTTATCTTAATTATTATGTTTTTCCTCATAGGAGTGAATAAATTGTATTCATTTTTAGCGATTTTTTTTAAATCATAAATTGTACCCGTGTTTGCGCACACAGTTGTACTTGGCTAATCTCCGTTGAGATTGGTCAGCGTAACGGAAACCGGTCGGGAGGGTATAATATTGTTAGCTGGGAAGGCATTCAATAAATATAATTGTACATTTTTGAAGTACCATCTGTACATTTTTTGATTGCTCTCTTAGTTGAACCAAGACGACCTCAACTGTTTTTTACTATCCCTAATAGTATTGCAAAAAGTACTTATTTTATTAGCGTTAGTGATTACTTATGTTGGTTATGTATCCATGCGTCATGTTCGTGAGCGTGCGCCGCAGACTGGTCATCTCTTAGCTGCCAAGGCTTATTTTAATCTTATTTAATTTTGTAATTGTTTTTTTTTTCTTCTTTTTGTTACGGACGCTTTTAACATTCTGTGTCGTTCTCACAAGTGTAATTTCAACATGAATGATGTAAAATATTTTGTAAACATATTTTGAGTTTCCGTGGAGTTACTTGCCCGTTCGTCTCCATAGGTACCTAATACGCTTTGAAATGGGCAACCCGTCTGACCGACCCCTTGACTATATTCAAAAGTGCCTGTAATTGGTTTTTTGAAATAAATGCTGTGTTTGAGCTAGTAATTTTAAAGGTTCAATTACTAATTTGATTAGAAGTTTTTCGTTAAAGTAGACATTTTTTTGGAACAGAAGAGTTGTTTCGACTTTGCCCGTCTACGAAGCAGCGGCAACAGCATCCTTAATGCTATTGCTGCCCGTTTTGACTGTCCTTTCCAAAATCTGTGGATAAGGACAGCCATAAGCATTCGTTAGGTATAGATTTTAACAATACTAATATAATTTTTGATACAATTCTGTTACTAACACACTAACATTTTATGGTTTTATTTAACATATATGGAGTTTTTACTCTGAAATAAATAAATAATAATATTATTATTATTTTTTAATTGCTAAAATCACCTCAGTTTTCCGAAACACGAGCTAAATCATACAGTAGTGTATACTTGTTAAAATGTAACAAGAAAACATTACAATGATAAACCCATTTACGTTTACGCGTTTTACGCCCATACTTAGAGCGTTGTCTTCGAAATTACACGCTTTTAGTCAAGGCCGCAGTTAAAGACATAGATATATATATTAGGTATTTACATAATTATCGTCGGTAGCATTTTTTTAGGCACGTTTGGTAGCACTTTTTTTCTATTTAATTCTTATTTTTTACTAATATTAAGACACCTTCACCTATTTTTCACAAAGTAGCGAAGTAGACACGTACATACATATATACTTCTTCTTTATTTTTTGGATGGGAAATTATCAAATAACTTCTCCCGCTCTGTGCGGAGCGGGAGGGCGTGTCAGACTCTTACTGACTAAAACCCACCCGTGTTCCTTCGGTTGCCCTGTTGCCGGGGGCCACGATCTCCCTTTCGGTTTTCTTCGCACCCCCGGCAGACATACATATATACTGATAGTCCGTGTATGACGTATACACGGATTATTAATATATAATAATATGTATGTCCGTGGCTTCGGACAATCGGCGCGCGAGTTCACCTGTTGTAAACCCAGATATCAGTCACATAGCCATTTTCATGTCAGTTTTTAAACTTGCGTTGTTAAGTGCAAGAACAAGAATGATAATAGTCACGGTCGTCGGCGTTACAAATAATAGTTAAATAATGAAAATTATTGCATAGCTTTATTTATTAAAGCAACCAACAATGTAAAATAAAAAAGAATAGCAATAACCGTATTAGTATAACATTAGGAAGTCCCGCTTAGAAGCGGATATATGGAAGTCATGAACGAATGTTCGTCCATAATGGCAGTGGACTCATTTAGTTTACTTTTGCACGAAGGAGATAAAGACTTCATCCGTATTTTGTAAAAAAATATATATATGTATTACAGTAATTGGACTTTTAGGACATAAGATCTTTCCTTGAATTTGTATGTATTTTCTAGCAAATAAACATTTTTGTTTTTTTTTTTTTTTGATTTTGAACCACTTCCTTGGTAATAATTAATCCTATGTTTTAAAATATGTTCTAATAATGATACAGTTTTGCGTTCAAAACGCTCTGCTATAGAATCATGATTTGTAGATAACCGTTTAGGTATACTTTACTACCGTCAATATAATTATATCTGAAAACTAGAATTGGCACAACCTATGTAAGAAGTGTACCCGTGTACCTTGTACATTGTGGGCCGTAGTAAATATACATTTAGCATCACCACTAATGGAGGCCTTGCCATTTTAATAATAATAATAATATAACATAACATAACATCACGCCTGTAATCCCCGGAGGGTTAGGCAGAGGTGTACCTATAGTACACCCACAATAATAATATATAATAATATATATTTATTTTGTACGAAAATATACAGCGAAAGTACAGAGAAGTGTCTTAAGGGTAGGTTGTACTACAGTGACAAAAGTTCTAGGTCGAACGTCTGACTTCTAAACTATAATAATCCCCAAACTGTACTATAGGATTCATCATTAACCTCATCATGTTTGCCTCGTTTGATACACTGTCGCCTATGTATGTGTTATGATGACCCTCTACAGAGGAATCTTCAGAAATACGAAACATTAAATCCATAATAAATTATACTGTCATTATCACCATTTATTTGTAATGATAATGACATAATCTGAGAATGAATACTCATTTATCTTGTCTACACCTTGTCTTGTCTAAGGTTTGTTGGTAGGCGACATAAGAAAGTCGTCCTATTCCGAGCAACCGGTGCATATGTATAACCGGTTGAAAGAACATGAAAGAAGCAAAAGGAAGGAGGGACCGTAATAACCCGATCACTAATCACGTTTGGCTCGGAGGTCATCATCGTCCTAACCCTTGTCCCAATTTATATGAGGTCATCGGAACACCATGCTTTCTTTTTCCATGCATATTATTTACTAGCTTCTGCCTGCAACTTCATACACGACCCTATAACTTGCGTCAAGAATTGGGCTATCCTAAGCAAATATAGTTTTTCAAATTTGATTGGTAGTTTCGGAGATTACCCCCTACATACAAACTTACAAACAAACACACCTTTATAATATTAAGTCTAGATTAACATTAACCTCCTTTCTAATCAAATAATGTTTCACACAATCCATCTATCGTTTCTTTGGCCTTCACCAACTCATAAAACAAGGAAACCGATATCATAGCTCGAAGAATTGCCAAACTTAAGTGGCAATGGGCAGGGCACATTGCTCTCAGAACAGATGGCCGATGGGGCCGAAAGGTTCTGGAGTGGCGACCGCGTAACAGAAGGTGTAGCGTTAGAAGGCCTCTCACAAGGTGGACCGATGACTGTGAAGGCCGCAAGAATCCGCTGGATGCGAGAAGCATAGAACCGGTCGAAGTGGCTATGTCCAGAAGTGGACGTCTTTCAGCTGAAATGATGATGATGATCAACTCATAAAGTCATCCATACTTAAAACCTTACTGTTAAGGACGAATATTTGAACTCATTCAACTCAACTCAAACTCAACTCAAAGCATTTATTTCAAATAAACCAATTACAGGCACTTTTGAATTGTCAAGGGGTCGGTCAGTCAGAAAGATGAAGCTAGTTGCCCATTCCAAAGCGTAGTAGGTACCTATGGACAAGAACGGGCAAGAAACTCCATGGACACTCTTTTAAATCACAATATGTTTACAAAATATTGGTTACATCATTCATATTAAAGTTATAAATGTGAGAACGATGCAAAACGATAAAAGCGTCCGTAATAAAAAATAAAACAATTCAAAAATCAAATTAAAATAAGCCATGGCAGCCAGAAGATGACCAGTCCCTACTGACAGCGCCCGTTCACGAACATGACGCATGGATTAGCACCATTCAGCTCAACCATTTTGAAGGGAGATAAATGATCCAACACACACGACATTACGAACATTACGAGTTAGACCTATTATAAACTGAACAACGACTGGATCGTTGAAATGTGTGGACGTAATTAACATACGAATGATTAGTTCTAGACAAATGAGAGACTTACTGACAATGTTGCTAAGCTAAGTAATAAATTCTGTTCTTTAATTGCTACATACACATGCTGGGACTTAAAATTAAATAAAGTAAACAAAAGGCATTGTAAATCAATTGAAGATTTATTAATAACACGGGTTGATACAAAGTAGCATTGAGGTATACAAGGTGTAATTAAAATGGGGTCGGATCTGGAAAGAGGTCATTTACTCATCATTATGAAGAACTTTGACGATGGGACAAACCCTTAAATCGCGAAAGAAATTAAAAATAATTATAAAATAATTATTATATTTAATTATATATTTGTTACAGTTTTTTTTTTCTTATCACCTGTCAAACAATTTTAATCGTAAATATCTTTTTTAGCTTTGTAATATTATGCAAAACCATTACTGGTGCATGTTGTGTTAACCTGTGGGTAATTGTTACACTTATAAACGGACCTACTATTAAGGAATTTATTATAAAAGTATTGTGTAAATAATTGTTGGCTAACCTAATTAATCTTAATATATAAAACAAAGACGGGTTTGTTCAAACACTTATAACTCGAGAACGGCTGGACCGATTTTTATGGTTTTTGATTTGTTGTATTAGTCTCCGTCTCAAATAGCAGAGTAATTATTAAAAACATTGGAAAATTGACGAAAAAAGGCAAGGCATTAGGCAGGGTAGGTAAGGTAGGTAGGGTGGGTAGGGTAGGTAGGGTAGGTAGGGTGGGTAGGGTAGGCAGGGTAGGTAGGGTAGGTAGGATAGGTTCAGGCAGGGTAGGTAGGGTGGGTAGGGTATGAAGGTAGGGTGGGTAGGGTGTGTAGGCAGGGTAGGTAGGGTAGGCGGGGTAGGGAGGCTAGGCAGGGTAGGTTGGGTAGGAATTTTGTATTAATTTTAAAATCCTAAACATGCACATTCATTGACTGTTAGGCGGAACGAAGTTCGCCGAGTCAGCTAGTAAATAATAAAATAAACTGTTTTGCAATTTTTATCGGCAAATGTATGGAGCAGCTGAATATTTACAGCGATTTCAGGTATATGATACACTAAGCGCATTTTTTTCTTAATGCCCTATTTCTTATATTAATGCACTATTTACACAATCTTATTTAATGCGTTCCGGTCATTGTTTGCCATTGTAAACGCTTTGTGATGTTATTTATAACATTATCTGCTTATTTTTTGCAGAAAGATGGCTAAGTTAATCTGTAGTGTTTTAAGAGACGTACAGGTAATGTCTAGAGTATGTGCAGATTTTCCCATCCGTCTGAATACTCATTCAGGAAGTCTGAATAGGAGTTACCCACAGCAACTCGGGCAAAAATTGGCACCCAACCAATCATTTATAAATATTTACACTAAGTATAGGCTTCTCCTTTATGTAATAGTACCTTAAAGAACCGGCTTTAACTTCTGTGTTAGCTACTAATATACGATTATAATAATTATCGCGTAGGTACATTATTTTATGACTTAAAAATCTAAATGAATTGCATGACTTTGTTGATGATATTTTTATAGTGTCCATATCATCATATGGTCACCATTCAAGACATCTTCTGCTGGGCATTCCCCCAAATATCGTCATAACTTCAGCATCGATCATATTCCCGCAACCTTCAATCTACAGTAATTACTAATTTGGGTATTATGTTATGATTTATCATAAGAATAAGACCATTTATGAAGGCTGTACCCTACTTAACAAATTATGATGCTAAACTTTCCACTTAATAAAATAACATTAAACCTGACTGTAAAAACACATAACTGAAACGAGAAAAACAAGCATCTATTCAACTTTGCTTTTCAAGCCTTTATTTTTTTTAGAAAGAAAGAAAGAAAATACGTTTATTTGCGGTAAACATGACACAAAGAAAGATAAGATCTAAGGTATTTATGTAAATAATGACATAAGTACTTACTTGTGCCGAAAACGATCTTATCCTGCTTACAGGTATTGCCACTTCCTTCATTTCTGTGATTTTGAACACCATTTTGATAGTTGTAATTAAAAAAAAAAATATATTCACAACAATAAAAATATAATAATTAAAAAAAATGTTTCCAAACACTAAACACCAAATAATATCATTTTGTACAAAATAAAACTTTTAATTTAAAATAATATTTCCGACATTTTTTCGCGGTAAAAACTTTTCTTTAGTAAGTCAGCACCCGCCAGCCTTGCACTGTCAAGGCGAGCGAAATACTAACTGTTTAAAATGTGAATCTCTCAACCATCCAAACGATTCTTAATACTAATTGGTGGAGCAGGGTTTGTGTATTTCAATATTTGTGCTCCCATGGATCCTTTTGATAATATAACATCAGATTGGTTGGGCAGAGGTGTTCCTATAGTACACACGGCTACACTTCAAGCTATACAAATCCAGTATAAGCTGACCTCGCATTATTCAGAAATCCTATATAATGCGAGATCAGCATAAACTGGAGATGTATAGCTTGATGTATAGCTGTGTGTACATTCACATTTCGCGGGTTTTATATTTTTAAAAGAGTAACCGTGGAGTTTCTTGCCGGCCCTTCTCCATAGGAAACAACTAACTCGAACCGAGCACATATCTGCTAACGTTTCATAAGTGCCCATGTAGGTTTATGTGAAATAAAATATTTTGATTTTGATTATTGATTTTAAATACGGGGCGAGTGAGATTGTGATCAACTGGGCTTGATCCGGACTCCGGTCTGCAACTGAGAAGTTCCAGATGGAAAAACCCAAGTAGCGCTTGTGACCATAAGACCAACGATGCAGCTTTTTGATAACAATTTTTAATATTTACAGATGCAATGTGCAGCATTCATCAAGAATGAGTTCTCACGCAAAGAAAAAGATTCAGGTGTGTAGTGCGGGAAAGTCCGAAAGGGATACCGTGGCCCCTGGCAACATATAGGCAACTGAAGGAACACGGGTGAGTTTTAGTCAGTAAGAGTCTGACACGCCCTCCCGCTCCGCCAGAAGCGGGAGAAGTTATTTGACAATTTACCAACCAAAAAAAAAAGTGTGCCTATATGTAGTAGGCACACTTTATTTATCGTTTAAATTCGT
Source organism: Omphaloscelis lunosa (assembly GCA_916610215.1). Classification (NCBI taxonomy): domain Eukaryota; kingdom Metazoa; phylum Arthropoda; class Insecta; order Lepidoptera; family Noctuidae; genus Omphaloscelis; species Omphaloscelis lunosa. Next base: position 6,700,060 of record OU744265.1, on the reverse strand, counting down.
TCATCGTTATAATTTATCAAAATAGTTCATTATTAATTATTTATTATGGCATTTTAACGACTTATTTACTAAAGTGTACCTACTTGCATGTAAAAATCAACCGAATTCGAAACGGTTGGTTGTATTAGGAGAATTTGTGGGTCCAGTGACAGCTCGACCCAAGTCAACTGAACCCGAAGAATAATACCAGATATTTTAATCCCGATTACGTAAACTGATTATTGAAAAGATGAATAATTAAAAAAGGGTATCAGCTCTTTTTTAATTTTCCATCTCAAACGTTTCGAATTCACCTGATTTTTACATGCAAGTAGCTACACTTTAGTAAATAAGTCGTTAAAATGTCATAATAAATAATTATATTTTCTCATTGTCCCCTTTTAGATTAGGATATTATAAAGTTGTAGTGCGTGTGAGGTCATGCCACCGTTAGGAGATCAAGAACTAGAATTTAAGAAGTATAGGTACCCCGACCTACGAGTTATAGGTCCTGGGTTCGAACCCAAGCAGGCGCTTTACTTTGTGTAATTTATTTCATCACAACTGCTCTCAAAACGGTTAAGGAAAACATCGTGAGGCAACCGGCTTGTCCTAGAACCGAAAATTCGAAGACATATGTCACCCACCAATCCGCACTGGGCCCGCGTGGTGGTTTACGGCCCAGTCCCTCGCACAGAGAAGGCCTGTGTCCTAGCAGTGGGAACATGATAGGCTGATTATTAGGTACGCAAAAGGTAATTGTAGCAAGGAAAACGTATGTTGGCCAAGTACAAGCTATTTATCCTAATAATTACATTATCATCTTGTCGTCCTAGTTCTTTTTAGGGTTCCGCACCTCAAAAGGAAAAAACAGAAACCTTATAGGATCACACGTGTGTCTGTCTGTCTGTCTTTATGTCCGTGTGTCACAGCCAATTTGCTCCGAATCTCATTAGATACCGTAAAACGCTGCAACTTTGCCAACTAAGCCCAAGTTTGCCTATTTCGTTTCGATTACGATATTTCGCGTTTGCTTAGTTTTTTCTTATTTTCTACCATTTGGTAGTGACTTTACATTATTAGGGCAACATATTTTTCATTTTTTATAATGGTAACTTCATTGGTATTCAGTCAGTTGTGCGACAAATACGAGTGCGACTGATTGAAAGTTTTTAGTGTCCCGGAACTTTTGGAGTTTGAGCTAAAGAAAAGGTGTTTTCGTGCAGGTGAAACATCCCAGGGTAAGACAATATTATCTATTTCCGTATTATTTAATATTTTCATGACAGGGACGCGATTTCATTTAAATAATTAAGTAGGCAATGTTGTGCACTGTTTTGGAAACTTGAGTGACACAACTTTGCCTGGGTCTAGGGTTGTCACTAGTCGGATTTTATTAATGATATATTTTTACTTTGTAAATGTCATATTTACATGGAATTTACACAGGCGAAATGTGGTGTACTATACATAGTACACCACGTTTTGCCAGTTATTACAGGCGTGATTTTGTGTTGTGTGTGGTATTTAAGTAAGTCTTCATTCTATTGCAGTTATATGAAAAAATGCCGAATCATACACAACGAAGCAGGAGAAAACCAGGAGCTCGTAATTATTCCGATTACTCATTAGAAATGTTAGAAGTTGCTGCAGATCTCGTACGAAACAAAATCATTTCGTCATACGAAGCGGAAAAGCAATTTGGGATCCCGCGTCGGACCATTTTCAATAAATCAAAAAACATGCATAATATACCATATGGTCGACCTACAGAGTTGACAAATGTGGAAGAAGCCCATATCGCAGATGTAGTGAATATTACAGCTGAATTTGGCTGTCCTCTTACGCTATTAGACTTGCGCATTGTAGTTTACAACTACTTATGTAAAACTGGAAAAGATTACCTATTTAAAGGAAAAATGCCAGGTGAACGCTGGGCCCGCGCTTTCTTACAACGACACAATTTTTCGCAAAGGGCAAAACAAAATATAAAAAGAAGTCGAGCTGCGAAAACAGTTGAGGAAATTATTGAATATTTCAAGAATCTTGAAACTTCTCTTAAAAATGTTCCCGCCAGCAATATTCTCAATTTCGATGAGACAAATTTAAGTGACGACCCCGGATGTAAAAAATGTATATTTAAAAGGGGGACAAAACACCCTGACAGGGTCATGAATGCTAGCAGAAGTGCAGTATCAATCATGTTCAGCGGAACTGCTGACGGAAATTGCCTACCACCCTATGTGGTTTACAAGGCAGATCATTTGTGGTCCAGGTGGTGTGAAAATGGTCCAAAAAATGCTCGATATAACCGAACCAAATCTGGATGGTTCGATATGACCTGTTTTGATGATTGGTTTAAGACTGTAGTTTTGCCATGGGCAAACTCTCGAGACGGCGTTAAACTAATTATAGGTGATAACTTGGCATCGCACCTTAGCGTCGAAACAATTCAAATATGTCAAAATCAAAACATCAGATTTGTTTTTCTTCCAAAAAATGCGACACACCTAACTCAACCGCTAGACGTTGCGTTTTTTGGACCAATGAAACGACTTTGGCGTGAAATTTTAACAGATTATAAAGCTACATGCAGCAGTGCAAGCACAATTAACAAATGCCATTTCCCACAGCTACTGCAGGAGCTAATGATTAAAATAGACATTACAAAAGATACCAACATATGTAAAGGATTTGAAGGATCTGGAATATTTCCTTTCAATCCCTCAAGAGTGACAATAAAAATACCAACAGTACAAGAAGAAAATACTCGTCAGTTCGATGCCAGCCTTCTGGAGTTTTTGCAACGAAACAGACGATCAAAACCAATCAAATCTGGTCACAGTAGCAAGCTAGTAGTCGTAGCTGGAAAATCAATCTCAACCGAAGAAGCGGAAGAGTTAGCTAAAACTAAAAATATAAAGAAGAACACAAAAATAACTAAACAGAAAGAGAAAAAAGATTCAAGTTTACCAGGACCGTCGAAAATAACAAATGTCAAGAAAAAAATAAAGCACGCTGAAACTAAAAGCACCGAATTTATCGACACCTACGAGCTATACAACGGCGACTTCCTTTCCACCTTGGAAAACAACTCGGCACAATTACATAGTTCGTCGTTGATGCTCAAAAATCCTGACAGCCTTTGTAGGCTTTGCATAAGTGCCATAAACATTTACTTGCAGCCTTTAGTGGCAGATTCAAATGACTTTGTGGTGCATTACCTAAAGAATTTGCCAAAGAATGCTAAAATGAATACTCCGTTTTGCGAAGACATACCAGAATGCCTGCAGTTAAAAATAACCAATGTACCTAATATTGACCTTGAACCATTTAAAAACCCGAACAAGAATAAAAAACCTAAGATAATAATTACGTCTAATATAGTTATAAAAGAAGCTTCCCCTGAAAAAACAATTATTTAACGAGATATAAATACACAAATAAATACAAGAAAAAGAATACAACCCAGTACTTCACAAGGAGAGTCATCTAAAATGAAAAGGAAAAAGAAGCCTGTGTACCATAGCGACTCAAGCCTGACATCGGAAACTTCATTTCAGGCTGCGGATGACTCCGACTACGAAAATTTTGATAAATACATTAGGTCATGTTTACAAGAACAAGAAGAACAAGAAAACATATGCCCTTTCGGACTGAGTGATATTGATTTTTATGTGGGAGATTCTCTTGGACTTCAAGAAAACAAGTGGATAATAGCCAAATTCGCTTCGAAGAAAAGTGTTAAACACTTTATAGGGAAGGTTTTATCGATAAAAAATCAAATTCCCACAGTGAAATTTGCACGAAAAGTCAAAAACTCTAAGTGTGATAAGGGAACAGTTTTCACCTACCCTAACATTGATGACATATGTGCTGTACATGATTTAAAAGATGTTATTGCAGTATTACCTGATCCCCAAATTTCCCGACGAGGACAATTCATATTTAATTTAGATTTTGATAAGTATAACATACAATAGGTAACAATTTATACCTACCTGACTAAAAATTTTACGAATTTTTTTTTTTTTTACTGTGACCGTGGTCAATCGTTTAATTTCATCGGATTTTGAAAATTTCCAATAATTTTGTATTATTTTATAGCTTTTATAATTATGTACCTATAGTTCGTAATATAATTATGTTCCTATTCATAAATAGTTTGATTTAGCTAACAATTTGTTATGTTTAACAAAGTATATGTTGCAAACTACAGTAGTATGTTTAATAAAAAATACTTCCTGAATTATCAGATTTTTGAGGAGTGCTTTTTTTTTCATATTAGGTGTTTCTAGAAATAAGGAAACTTTTTTAATCATATTTTTATAGAGGTTTGTTTCATACCAAAGCTTAAATTTTGTTCCTACATTGTGTCCCTGAATTTTAAATTATATTGGTAATTTTAGCTTTTAGAGAGAAGAAGACTTATTCAATATCAGTATTGTTATTCACATAATTTACAATGTTTTTGTTTTTTAATTTTGTTTTAATAACTTTGTTAAAACAATACTCATAGATAAACTCTATCTTATCTGGTAGTCATTTTATAAATTTGGTTATTTGTAATTACGCATCAGTATTGCTTAAAAAGCATTGCATTTGTGATTTTTACTGTTAAGTAGCAATTTGATAAATTTTGAAAAAAGTAAATAAAAGTTTAAAAAGTTTATCTGTATTTTTTGTGACAACCCTAGAGTCAACGACATTTTTGTATGAAAAGTTTGTGGCACCTGCTGCAACATTGCCTATTAGCTGTGAAAAAAAAAAAACTAACTTCATGGCATTAATGTAACTGCCGGGGACAAGCACGGTGTCTCATGCACACGGAAAAAAAATACTGAAAAGATCAACAATATATTTATTGAGATATCCTTCTAGGCAAAGTTGTGTCTTTTATTTACAACTTTGCCTACGACTTTGAGTGTTTGTAATTCGGAAAAACGGCATGATTTAAGTAGATTTGGGTTCTACCTGGCAAGGCATAAGGTCTGTTTTCCATCTGAAAGTCCTTAAAGGCCATAATAATAAATAGGTTCAGAGATACGAGCAAAAAACCTCAAAATCCAGGCAAAGTTACAGCATTTTACGGTACGGAGCAAAAATTCGATCGGATCGGATCGGTTAAACCGATCCATTGATCGGTTAAATTGAAATTTGGTACACATATTTGTTTCTGTGACTCAAATACGAACGTGTAACGTAAATAAATGAATTTTGAATATAGGGGTCACTTTTGGGGGGCAAACAAGAAAATCAAAATATAAAGTTTTGCTAATAGTACCGTGTGACATATCAAATGAAAGGGCTTGTTGTGGGGATCTTAAACATATTTTTTATATAAATTGAAAATAAACACTTTTAAAGATATTTAAGAAATTCGATGAAAATTTACTATTCCTCCTTATCTCCGAAACCACTGGACCTAAAATGTTGAAAAAAAAAAAAAACATAGTATAGCTCTTTACTCCTAAATTACAGGAAAACCTATAAGAAATCTATGGTCTTAAAATAACATGGTAAATCCCTCAATATTGTGCGTACAAATTTACATTTGCAGATGGAATGTATGGGAGAACATGTATTTGAACTACAATGTTAAGTTTGTATTTGAGATAAATTCATCCCCACTACGGAACCCTTCATTGTGCGTAGTACGACACGCACTTGGCCGATTTTTTTTTAGGGAGAATCGTCATGAATTCATGATATAGAATAAGCCTTAACAACCATAAGATAACTACTTATTTGATGATAGAACATGACCCACTTTACCGATATATTTTTATCTTGTTAGGATAAATTAAAGCCAAGTGCTGGATAAAATAAAGTAATCTTATTTTTATTAGGTTTTCTTTGAGATAATAATGACTCAAAAACGTTAGTAAAATCCTAAATAAATAAAAAATACACTTCGTCAATAAATATAAATCCTTGTATTGTAAGGTTCAATTTACATTGCCGAGGAACGGAATGGAAGCGGGTTTTATGCAAAGCATAATGAACTTTATATTAATAGTGTAACGCACCAACTAGATGAACCCATTTGTACATTTTTGGAAATTCTCGCAGTAACAAGCTCGTAGTTAGTTTGTACGTTAGACGATTGACATAAAGTTCATTTTGCTTTGTAAAAAACTCGCTTCCACACAATTTCGTTACAAAAACTCTCTTCCACTCCGTTCCGTGGTAATGTAAATTGAGCCTTATTGAAGACCGACCGATTGAGTGACCGCCAGACTGTTTAGATGTCACTGACACATTTTGTATGGTCAGGATTAACGTCACAATGACAACGGATTATCACGTTCAGGTTCCCTAACCTACCTAGACCTGAATTAGAACATACCTTGTTATAGGTCGTGCCATTAAAGATGAGACTTGACCGCGCCTCCCGCCGCTCTTTCCCCCGCCCCGATGACGCCCCAGCGGGGACCTCATACCGCTAAAGAGACCCATAAATCGTCTACTGCGCAAGTCAAACCACGTGGTGCGTCAAGTCTCATCTTTAATGGCACGACTTGTACTGTGGTAAAGAAACCTGTCAGCAGCTTGGTAGCGCTGTTGAGTGCCTAGAGTGCGCGCTGGTTGAAGGATAGTAGTAACACTCTTGGTAGCTCTTTGTAACCCTTTACAAAGAGCCACCACAATATACAGGGTCAAATTAAATTAGCTGACAAAACTTCACCGATGTGATAGGTATCAGAACATGATTTGAAAATAAAAATGTTTTTGGGGGCAACGACCGCTGGTAGTGTTGTTATTTGAAGTATGAGTTGAGAAAATCTGTTTTCTTTTATTTCATCGTTTTAAGATATCGATACCAATCTAGTCTGTGAAGTTAACCCAAAAAAAAAAACAGATTTTTTAAACTGATATTTGAAGTGGTTACGCTATTGCGGTCGATGTCCCCACAAAAAAAAAAATCGTCAAATTGACATATTTTTTTGTTTTATAATGTTCAGTATCACATCTGTAGAGTTTCGCTAGCTAATTTTATTTGACCCTGTACTTGAGAAAATAACAACGAATCGTTTTCAGCCAAGCTCAGTATTGAAAAAAACAGCTGCCACGGAAATGCTTTCAGGTTCTTATCAGGCTTCTTATCATTGGCATAGCATAATCAGCCTATAATGTTCGTACTGCTGGGACATAGGCCTCCTCTCTGTGAGGGCGAGTGGGCCGTACGTAATCACTAACTTGATTGTCTGTGGCGATTATTTCATGAACATTCTTCTTGGCGCCTGAACAGTTTACTGACCAATTTTTCAGAATTGAGCGTTTACTGATTGTGATATTATGTAGTTTAAGCAGAGACTGATTGTTTTAGCAAACTTTGACTAAAAAAGAAACAATAAGTCACAACGAATAGAAAGATAGAGACATGAAGCGTTTGCATGTGATTCTAAAGAATTACACTTCTTTGTAATGCTCTGGCAAAGCAACGGCTTTGTACCTATGTGACGTGCTGGTAACAAATGAAAGTAGTGATTGCTGGGCTGTAGTTACGGATGTAACATCACAAAAGTGATATCAAAGAGGATTGTAAGGTCTGAATTCCTCTTACGCTGATGTCGGTCGCGTACGCAATGTACGTACGTACGCGCCGCTGACGTCGGCGTCGCAATATGGTGCTATATAGAACACAAAGTATACCTATACGGACGCGCGACCGATGGCGACGTACGCGACCGACATCAGCGTAACAGGAATTCAGGCGTATTAGCGTAACAGGAACGTATCAAAGTTGATAATTAATCAGTGGAAATTAATAATAGATTAGTTAATTGCAATATAGATTTGAAATGGTTTTTCCTAATTTTCGGGGTTCAGAAGCAGTTGTAATGAATAAGATCGTCGGCGGCAGCAAAGACAATCTCCACAGATGGGGTTTCTCGGATGGTTCAAATCTTAAATGTATATGCGGCGTCTCTCTGCAGCCCATGGACCACCTTTCATCTTGCGTCGCATGCCTTGTCACTTGTGCACGTCAGGACGTCTGCGTCAGCGAATGGTGTTAGTGTTGCTGACTAGATACTGGGTCAAACAAAAAAAAAAACAATCTTTTCTTTCAATATTTGCCATCAAAACGCTAAGATTAAGATTAGATCGCTTTCGCTTTTTTCCTTCCCTATTTTCAAAACATGCCTTCATATATTGTGTGTACAAGACCGCTGTTCCCGCGCCTTAGGAATGTAAGGTGCCCGGACAGCGTTGACGAATGAGCGGCCTGCACTGCCCTCGGACTCGGCACGCACATACTAAAGGCGCGCACCAGCGGTCTTGGTCAAACTATAGCCAAATTTATTCTTCTGTAACTCATATATGAAATTTCTAAGGAGCTTTTCTCAGAATGTTTCACTTTATTTGCCAACAAAAGAATTCAGTAATTAACAGTACACACAATGTGGTCACAAACCAAACTACAAAGAAGTAAGTTGTGAAGTCAATTCATTTTATGAGTGCAACAGTGAAAGAGTCATAAATATTTTATTGTAATACAAAATCGATAGGTTACAGTCAACGGCTAACTGCCGTTCTGTTGGAAACAATACATTGAACAATGTTTGGATAAAATGATCTTATTTATTCTGCTGGGTAAGATTTTATTAATATTTTTTCTCTGACGAAGTATGAATGTATGATGTAAGAAAGTAAGGAAGAAATTTTTCTGTGCGTTTTTAATTTCCTGCGTGCGTGTTCCAAATTAAAAAAAATTTCTTTCTTTCTATTTGAAGACAAGGTAGTGCATTAATATCTCCTCCCTTTTGTAGCCATATCATCTTTCACACAATCCATCATTCATCAGCTCATCATTGTTCACACTCAAAACCGCTCACGACATTTTCCTTATTCTTCTCTATCACGTTAACGTAGCCACAGTCACTGCAGAAAACTAAAAACAGAAAACTTCGGTACCGGTAAACTGCCCTAACTTCGCCTGGCGTCCTAAATTTGCCTATGATGAAAAAGCTGTAATATCTTTTTAATTTTACTTGTATGGCAATCGAAACTTTGAGTAATCATAGAGAGTTTTAAGTGTCTATTGCCGTACAAGTAAAATTAAAAAGGTATTACAGCTTTTTCATCATAGGCAAACTTAGGACGTCAGGCGAAGTTAGGGCAGTTGACGGTATCCTAAAACCCTCCACGATACCAACTTGATCACTCGGTAAAGTTTCTTTTCAAACTGAAGGTACTTAAATTTAAAACGTCAGATGTATTATTAACACTCATGTACCACTCGATATTCCAACCTAATATACAACCTAAGTCGAAGTGTATGCAAGAAATTATTTTATGTCGTTTTCGGTACTTCCGTTTTGATATCTATGTGGAAACGTCAATCTGCCTATCCTTTTCCCAACTATGTTGGGGTCGGCTTCCAGTCTAACCGGATGCAGCTGAATACCAATATTTTACATGGAGCGACTGCGTAGCTGACCTCCATAACCCAGTAACTGGGTAATACGATACCCCTCGATAAGACTGGTTGTCAGAATTTTGGACTTCTGACGATCCGTACCGACTGTCAAAGATCCACGAATTATAGCCGTGAACAACCACTTAACGTGCTTTCCGAAGCACGGAGGAGTCTCGGTATGTAAAGATGGTCACCCATCCACGGACCAACCCCGGAAAGGGTAGCTTAACTTGATGGATCGACCCGTGTGGCTGTTATTACTTAGCCACGACCTCTTATCTATGTGGACACATGACAAATTGATTTGTTTCATTATTTAATCAAATTGTGCATTTAGAACAGCAAATAGAAATACCTAATTCAGACTTCTATTAGCTATTTAAAAATAATAAAAACTTGTGTGGTTTGTTTCAGTATTAACATCAGTACATTGGACAGAGCAGCATTTGACTTATGTAATGTTTACATATTTTTATTTAACTAATATTTCCCCAAGATAACTAATCTTCCCCATGCCAAACAGGAGAACATCACCACAGAGCTGAGTATGTACCATCGGGGTAACGCATTTCTAAGCAATTTGAAAACAAAATTCTGGGCACACAACCCTTTTTTTCGTAGGTAAGCGATACTATAGCGGCCGAGCGCTGCAAGCAAGAATAGTCCTTCAGTGAACAGATTCTTCGATAGTACTTCTTCTTCTTTCATACTCCACTTACCCAACACGAGCTAAACGAGATCATGCTGTGGTCTTCTTCGGTAACACTAGCCAACGCAAAATGCGAAATGTGAAGCAAGATAAGGCACTGCTCAAAATAATGTTAATCCGCTTTATTCTAGCTTCGTCCATACTCATCTCCAGTTAGAACTCGCCCGATTCTTATATATCTAACTACATGTATAGCTAAAAGGAGTAAAAGTACTGATGGTAAGAAAAGTGCTAGTAAATTTTTTATTTAGTCATAATATGCAGAATAAAATGAACAGTAGGTAGTTAGATACTACTAGTGCTTTTTCAACATCTTTAAAATAGAATCAACATTAATGAGCAACATAGGTGTTATACGCTCGTTTAAAAGAACTAGTCGTTTATCTACGCTCTTAAAGTCACAGTTCGTAAGTACAATAATTAAAACTTTGATTACAATTTAAACTTTTCTCTAAAAAAACATTGTGTTCAATAATTAAAGCTCTCTGCAAAAAAATCACAGTCTGTATATTCACTAATTTAATTCAATTATTGTAAAATTTCTAGGAATGCAATACTTAATAATTAATAGCTACGTATTTGCACGGAATCTAAGTAGATCATTTTGTTAAAAATATATAGAAAAAGATCAAGAAGATTATTTAGACGAAGAGTATTTTTATTTTCTACATCGTAGCACTTTTCCGACAAACTGTACCCTTGCACCAGATAGGCATATAAAAAAGCGGGTGAGTTCGAACTGGGGATGAGTGTGGACGAAGCCGTGACACATGCATCAGCAATAGTTAGCTAGTAAAGCCATTAGTGTACTGGTTTCCTTTGTAGAACTAAACATTAAACGTTTATTTTGCGTTGTTACTAATGGATTCGTTGACAGGTAATATTACGTAATATTACATATCATATGCATCAAAGGAAACAAGTTTGAACTAGCATTTAAAAATATGTTTATCGTGATTTTACAACACGTTTCGGAGTGTTTCCCAGTAACAAGCTCGAAGATACCTAGTTCTTATTTATAAACATTTATCATAGGTTATATTCTGACTGTTTCTAGTAGTACTTACATAAGAAAATGGTAATAGGTCTTCTTGGGAAAGACTATTTGTTGAAATACTACTTATAATGAGACCTCATTAGTGTGTTGCGTGACGTTGTCGCAACGGATCAACGCATTGTATAGCACATTTGCGTTGCGATGCCGCACGACGTCGTAACGCAAGAGGGCGACGCACGATGTCGTAACGTCTAGTTTGCCCCTCTAGCAGTGGAATACTGTCTGTCTTCTATCTATCGTAACAGGTAGAAATAACAGATATTTAAAAATAACAAATAACAATTGTTCCTAACAATATAATGTATCTGTTACTTAAAATAACAGACCCTCAAAGACTGTTATCGCGGTTGTTACTGTTAAATCATTATAACAATCACACATAAACTGTTACTGCGGCTGTTACTTACATATACACTCACACAAAGGAAGAAATATTGCAAGGTTTGCAATTTTTCTTCCTTCCTCATTTAGGAATGACCTTGCTAAATAGAACCTATTATTTACTTTGAAATATTTTTACTTCTCACTGTTACTGAAACGGTTAAATTACGCTAAAAAGAGAAGCACTTACTATTTATTATCTCTCTTGTAAGAACAAACACTTACGAAAAAGTGACTCCTAAATTAGGCCGTGTTACCTGTTAGGTACCTGTTACTGACCAGTTACCATTGTAAAACAAACTTGAAACGAATAGAAATAAAGAAGATATCCAATTTATATTTAAATACGTATTTATCGTCCGTACAAAACTAACAGTCTGTTATTTAATAACGGATCTGTTATTTTTATGTAACAGTATCAGTGATAACAGATATTGTGTTTAACCTGTTACAACCCATCTCTAGCAGCGCATCAGCCTCCCCCGCTTCGTCTCTCGTTCGTCGATCCATTGAAACGTTGTGTGCGATGACGCAATATATAATGTATTAATGTGTCACTAAAAATATATATAAAACGACGCAGCGTTGACGCAACAAAAATATTCACACATTGAGTTATTATGAAAATGCTCTTATTTAATATATCTTTTTTCCAAATCATGAACACTACTCGTTCAGACGTGATCTTCAGTATAAAATCATTTAAAAGTCGGTTATCGTCGCCTTAATTTCCAAATTTGTCATTTGGAGTACGTAGGTACCCATTTCCTTAGGTAGGTAGGAACGTTTTTGGGGTTAACGCGTGCCTATTAATTCTGTAAAAATGTCACCGTGACGTTTGAAAAGTTAGGTGAAGGGAGCTGTCAATCCCTAGCATCAGGTGGAATGACAACTCACTTCAAGGTCACTTTGCCTAAGTTTTCACGTTGAGATATTTAGCCGACGTTCGCACGGACGTAATAAAATTGCGGCGGGATTTTATCGAGCATTAGATTTTCAACTCTCGGTGTTGAGCCGAGTGTTGAGAATCCAACGCGCTAGGACGCACTCTCATCCCAGTGCGTTAAAAAAACACACAACTTTCGGCGCCAAGCAGAGCGTTGAAAACCAAGTGCACGAAAAAAATCGCCGCTACTTTATTACGAACGTGGGCTTACAGAATAGTCCGGGTTAATCATAGTTTCGGTAAAAAAATGTTGTCAATTTCATCCTAACTTTTCTTCACAACTTTAATATTCAAGACAATGGCACAAAAAATTAAATCGGAGGGGCAACCGGATGGCAAATGGTAATCTGGGTCTTGAAGCGATGCCGAACCCTCTCGTACTGTCTGAATGGACGCCAAATGGACGGGGGCGGAGATATGGGGGATGGGCGCAAAACATTTTTTTTTTTGACATGGCCATTAAATGTAAGCTCTAATAAGTGCAAAGAATTTGTGTGTATATAAGTTAGAGTTTAAATTTTGAATGCAAGTAAAAACAAAAATTGTCCCCATCCCCCATATCTCCGCCCCCGTCCATTTGGGGTCCATTCGGACGGTACGGGGGGTTCGGTATGACTTCAAGACACAGATTACCATTCGTCATCCGGTTGCCTCTCCGATGAAATTTTACGTGCCGTTGCTTTAATAACCATATTGAATTACATAATTTTGATGGATTTATTAATAATTAATCCCTTCTCTCAGCCAATAAACTACTGCCAATTGGCAGCAGTGTGCATCCACGACCATAGCATGGTGTGTGCGGCAACAGAGGATGGCTGCAGTCGGCGAACGTTCCTTGACCAGTGCGACATGTACGAATATAACTGCGATTTCGGTGCACGTATGTATCAGTTGATCTTCTATAAATTCACCTCGAGATTCGAAATTAGGGGTATTTATTAAATTTAAAAATATATATAATTAAATAAAAAAAATAATTAAGCAAAGCAATAAATTAATTAAATAAATAAATTTAATTAATTTATTGCTTAGGGTAAATCTCACCAATAAAACTGAACGCGATGAGCACATCTAAACTGAGTTCGAAAGCTGTCAGTGTCAATATTCCACAGCAATGATGACACTGACAGCTCTTAAACGTGGTCTAAATGTGCTGATCGCGTTCTATTTTAATGATGAAATCCGCTCTTAATTGCAAAACGTCGTCTCCGTTTGCATCCTAGACTAAGACTGGTTACTGTAGTACCCTCGAAATAAAAGGATCACGCAGTGTAGGTATAGTCGAACAAGCTATTTAGTACTCAAGCAAAACTATCCATCTTTCCACGACACTGCCAAAATTATTTTTTATTGTCTGCGTAATAACTTTTAAACCGTATACCTAAGAGTATATAAAATAAATGACTACTCAGCACCCTAAATTGCGTAACACACTTTCAAATCACAATTCTAGAATTTTGAAGGATATCGCTAATACATTGCTTCTTTTGGTTTGAAAAATTTATCTGCTCAACAACGTAAATAACGCAATGAATGTTGTTGAACAGTCAAAATGAAACCTATTGCGATCAATTGTCATTTTATGTGTGTTACGCAATTACCCCGCAGTACACTCACAACAGTGTAGTAGTAGTTGCAAGTTAGCTGCCTGTAGACCAAATAGCTTAAACGACTGTACATAATTTATGTTAGAGGGTATACAATATGCGCCACGAAAGATGAGACTTGACCGCGCCTCCCGCCGCTCTTTCCGCCCCCCGATGATGCTCGCGCGCAGACCTCATACCGCTAAAGAGACTCATAATCGTCTACTGCGCAAATCAAACCACGTGGTGAGTCAAGTCTCATGTTTAATGGCACGAACTAAACTATGAGCAACATCTTCGATGAAAAAAAGTGGGAGATGTCACATAATTTTAGTTTTGGATCTGTTTGCTAATGCGTCCCTATTCAAAAGAGTGCCAATTGTTGTCAACATAATTAGGTATGGTTTCTCACACAAAGTTACACAATCGCCTGCAGCAAACATAATACCTAGGTATTTAAAACAGTAAGAAATGAGTGACAATTATTGAGCAATAAAAAAGCGCTGCATTTTGCAATAAAACTTGAGTAATATTGAATTTCGCGGGCCACTTTGAAGGAATTACCAGATGGATTAAAATGTCAATGTATATGTCAAAAATTTGAACACGGGCGTAAGAACAAGAATAGCAACTCGAACACGTTATTCAAGGGGCTTTTGGGTAGTAGGTACACACGGCTACACATCAAGCTATAAATTTCCAGTTTATGCTAATCTCGCATTGTGTAGGATTTCCGTACAATGCGAAGTCAGCTTATACTGGATTTGTATAGCTTGATGTGTAGCCGTGTGTACATGTTTTTTGTATCTGATAAAAAAAAGAAACAAGTTTCGGTTACCATACTTATTTGAATATGTAGTTTTGCATTTCGAACAGCGCAAAAAATGCTGTTTTTTCATTTTAATTTACAATCTTTTGCACAATTTATAGCTATTTTTAAATTCTTGGTTGTTTTTTTAGGAACTTTTAATTGATTCTTACTAAATCGCAGGAAATCAGCAGCTGTTATATGGAAAATAGTTTTGGAAATAGTTGGCCATTCGTTAGGGTTAATTTTGGAGTAAAACTACAGATATAACTTAATACTTATTTAACAGTAACGTGTTATCTGTCCTGTTTCAGGGTTCAGAAAACATTCTGCAGCGCAAAGTAACCCTTGTTCGGGAGGGCAACAAGATTTTGGTTGTAATTAATGTCTAAGTGAAGATTTTTCTTTTCATTAAATAAAAAAATATTCTGAACCTAACTATGGTTTTAGTTTTACTCCAAATCTTAATTCCTAACGATGAAAATTATTAAAACAACTTATGATGAAATAAATACTAATCAATAAAATTAAAACAATGTAATAATAATACCAGTTTTAATTGTTCTATTTTACTTTAAAAGGCGTGTCCGCACGAACGAACAAGAACATGGTGAACACGAACATCGAACACTTAGTTCGCCAAAAATGTTCTTGAAGAGAGCGGGAAATACAAGTCGAACTGTGTTCGTATGTTGTTCATGTTAGCTTTGCTAGTTTTAAGTCCACACGTACGAACCAAATTTTTCGTGTTCGATGTTCGTGTTCACGATGTTTTGTTCGTTCGTGCGTGCACGTATTAATCATAAGTAGGTGGGTGAACGAGCTCTGCTCAGGTGAAAATAGAGAATGCTCATTTAATAGTATAGGATAGTACCTACTAATTCCATGCCGCCATGTCATTATTCTAATATCAATAATGTCATGTCATTATTGATTATCTTGTTCTAAACTTTGGCCGACCGAGCTCTGCTTGGGTGAAAATACAAAAAAAAACGAATTTTCCCAGAAGTGAGACCTAGCTGGATCGATTTTTCGCCCCCGTAAACCCCTATATTGCAACTTTCATCGAAATCGTTAGAGCCGATTTCGAGAACGTGAATAGAAATCTATAAACAAACAAATAAATATATATACAAATATTGCTCGTTTAATAGTATAGGATAGGATAATATGTCAATTGTATAGATACTTGTCATTTGTATAGTTACTGAAATGCCTACTTTAGTTGTTTTTAGGGTTCAGTACCTCAAAGGAAAAAACGGAACCCTTATATGATCACTCGTGTGTCTGTCTGTCTGTCCGTTTGTCACAGCCAATTTGCTTCAAATCTAATGGACCGATTAAGTTGAAATTTGTTACAAATATGTATTTCTGTGATCCAAATACGGACGTGTAACGTAAATAAATGAATTTTTAAAATGGGGGTCAATTTCGGGGACAAACAAGAAAACAAAAAAAGAATATTGTAAACTATATCGTGTGACATATAAAATGAAAGGACTTGTTGCGAGAATCTCAACTATTTATTTTTCATTTAAATATATTTAAGAAAAGAGATGAAACTTTACCATTCCCCCCTTATCTCCGAAACTACAGAGCCAAAAATTTTGAAACAAATACTGAGTATGGTTCTTTACCCATAGATTACAGGAAAACCTATCAGAAGTCTATGGTCTTAAAAAAAACATGGTAAATCTCTCAATATTGTGCGTACTAACTTTGCAGTTGGAATGTATGGCGGAACATGTTTTTCGACTACTATGTTAAGTTTGTATTTGGGATAAATTCATTCCAACTACGGAACCCTTCCTGACACGCACTTGGCCGGATTTTTTTAATATTTGAATTGGAAGTGACTGTACTGTTGGTGTGCTTATTATAAACTAGCTTTTGCCCGCGGCTTCGCCCCCGTGGAGTTAAGAAATTATCCCACTGGAACGTACTACCTGGATAAAAAGTAGTAAGTAAAAGTAGTACACATAAACATAGGTTATATCCAGTACCCTAATTGCGTAACTTATTTTCGTAAACGATTAAGACTAATTTGTTTCATTTTGACAGTTCAACAACATTCATTGCGTTATTTACGTTGTTGAGCAGATATTTTTTTCTAGTTTATGAAGCAATGGATTAGCAATCCGTTTTAAATCGAAACAGATTGTGACTGATCGAGTATTACGCAATTAGAGATTTAGGGTACAGGTTATAAACTATCTGTGTGGCAAATTTTATCCAAATCCGTTCAGCCGTTTTTGCGTGATTGAGTAACAAACACCAAACTTTCTCATTTTTTATACATATATATAATAGTAGGATAACTAAATACTTAATAAAATAAATTTTAACAGTTTGAGACTGCAGCCAATTTTAATTGTATGTTGCCAATTAAATACTCGTCTGTATTTTGATTGATTTTAACACTTTGAGGGACACTAAACGCCCATAGACGTCATAACAATAAAACTTCTATTGTGTCTCGTTTACTGTCCTTCAAAGTGTTAAATGAACAAAGATATAAATGTTCCTTTAAAATTAATCAAAATCGCTTCGCTGTACAATATATTAATTTTTCTTACAAAAATGTATGAATTTTCAGATTGTCGAGAAACCTATAAGCTATTTTGCCTAGATTCCGAATTGGATGTAAAGAACCCACCCCCCCTCTCTTACCATCGCCCAGCACCGTGTGTAACACAGCCGGTTTATTGCTTTACTGGTACTGCACCACAGATGTCAAGCATAACACCGGCCCCGTCTAAACCGAACAATACACCAGCGCCATGTGTACCGAACACTCCACCACCACCATGTGTACCAAACACTCCGCTTGCGCCATGCTGCCATGCTGCGCCATGTGTTTCAACGATTACTTCTGTTACTATGTCTACTACGCCCACAGCAGCTTCCTCACCGCCGCCAAACCATTCGATGATAAACTGGCCCCCAAAATCGCCAAACACTTTACCACCATGGCAACCAACTTTACCGCCAACATCATGGGCAACCCGGCCACCGACAACAACGCCAACAAAAATGTGGATACTATGGCCTCAGAAACCGCAAAAAACGTTGCCACCCTCACCATTGAGTGAACTGCCAATATCACAGGAAACCCTGCCACCTACAACAATTTTTTCGCCTCCACCAACAGTAATTTGGCCACCGAAACCACCAAAATCATCGCCAACCCCGCCACCAACTATATTGCCTACATCGTGGGTAACCCGGCCACCAACAACAACGCCAACCATACCGTGGATAATATGGCCTTCAGATACACTAGAAACGTTGCCACCTCCACCATCAACTTTACCGCCAACATCAGAAGAAACTCTAGTACCAAAAATATCAATCCCGACGTTGATTAATTGGTCTCCCCATGAGGAAAATACGTCACCACCCCTGCCACCATCTTTACCACCAACACCATGGGCAACTAGACCTCCAACAACAACGCCAACCACAGAGTGGATACTATTTCCACAGAAATGGCCAACATCAGGAGAAAGCGAAGAACCAACAATGTATCCTCCTCAAATAATATTATGGCCACCAGAAATGCCAAAAACGATGCCAAAAATACATCATACAACGCATTATCATGACCTACCGACATTAACAACAACGATTATTTCTCTAACAGCTCCGAATTATTTTGATATTAACGCTAATGGTTTACCGAATCAGGGCGCTTATTCTATATCACCTGTACAAGAAAATCCACACGAAAACGTTCACTCACCAGAACGAACATATGAGTATGTTCAATCACCAGAAAAGATAAATGAGGGTGATCAATCACCAGAAAAGATATATGAGGATGATCATTCACCAGAAAAGATAAACGAGCATGATCAATCACCAGAGAAGATAAATGAGGATGATCGATCACCAGAAAAGATAAACGAGCATGATCAATCACCAGAAAAGATGAATGAGGATGATCAATCACCAGAAAAGATAAATGAGGATGATCAATCACCAGAAAAGATAAATGAGGAAGATCAATCACCAGAATCGCTACCTGTTTATACTTCTTCACCACAACCGCTACCTGAATATACTTTTCCACCAACACCGATACCTGTATATACTTATCCACCAACACCGCAACCTGTATATACTTATCCACCAACACCGCAACCTGTATATACTTATCCACCAACACCGCAACCTGTATATACTTATCCACCAACACCGCTACCTGTATATACTTATCCACCAACACCGCAACCTGTATATACTTATACACCAACACCGCTACCTGTATATACTTATCCACCAACACCGCAACCTGTATATACTTATGCACCAACACGGATACCAGAACATTTTCATCCACCAACACCTATTCCAGGACATTTTCATCCACCTGGAACGAGACCTCCCCGTGGTCAATATTTTGACTCACCGGAATCGCACTATGGCTCTGGAGAGTGTTCAACTTGTGAAATCATTGAATCATGCGAAATATGTAATTTGAAATTGGTGAATAAGAATACAACAATAAAAAAGTTATTACCAAAATATTCAAGACCTTTAAAAAAATCCTCAATCCCAACTCTAATAGTTACCGATGGTTCAAAGTTTGACACCGTCACTTTTGGCCCGTGTTGTGATAGACCAAAAACTTGGGTAACAAGAGAAGAAATACGGTTACTTACTACCGTACCACGTACTACGGAAACGGAATCATTGACGAAACCTAAAATACAGCCAACTGAACCAACAAAAGTCGAAAAATGTAAGCACAATTTATGGGGCTGCCAAAGTTACACAGCTAGTTTGACCATTCTATTCCTTCGTAGTGCAATATTTCTTCATGAGTTTTCTGCAGTGGCTCTGAAATTGCCACGATAATTTTAGCTCGAAAGGAATTGTTTCTGGGAGTCGGTAAAAGTTATGTATGTCGCAGAAAGATGGTTTTTGCCGTGATATAGTTATAGAGATATAGCTATACAATATGTAAAAAAACCATGTCCGATCCGTGAGGGTAGGTATCGTACTGAGAGTCTATTTATGTGGTAATTTTCAGGAAAAAATAAAATAGCCACATTTTTTTTTTCAATGGGGAATTTTACCGAATTATTACATGGGGTGCGGATGCCAGTCATTTAGTGGGTGCCAACAAGTTATAACTAATAAACCCTGTTGAAAATTTACAAATTTTTAATGGATTTTGGGTAATTTTGGTATTAAAAATGTGAATTTTAAATTGCAATAACTTTTTTATTTTTAATAATGATTTAAAAAAAAAACTTTTTGGTAATGCTATTATTGCAGCACCTATGTGCCCCTTTCGGATCGGATAGGTTTTTTTTACATATTGTATACCGTAATATACTTATATGAAATCGATTCGTAACCGTCGGAGTGTCCTATTTTTGTTACTGCGACCAATTTCGACGTAGTGCTCGCCGGCCGAACCGCGGCTCCGCTCGCTTCCCTCGCTTGGCTCGCGCGTAGTTGGTCACAATTCTAACGTAACCTGAGCTTTGGTCAGAGTGTCCTAATAATTATATTACTAGATCGTGCTCGTATCATAGTTATATTCCTAGTAAGACAGTTATGAAACATAACATAACATCACGCCTTGTTTCCCCGAAGGGTTGGGCAGAGGTGTCCCTGTAGCAGGTTCACCCACATTTCGCCAGTTATGTTTTTAAGTCCCATGTAATAGGGGGCGAGCCTATTGCCATCAACCGGGCACAAATCCAGACTCCAGGCTGCTACTGAACACACACAGACACACACACACAGTTATGAACTGCTTTCATATTACTATAACACGGCTATAACCATCTTACTACGACATATATACTAAATGGAAAATGATGATATAAAATTGCATGCTAATTTTTCTCAAAATAATTATTTAATTTTAAAATAATTAATTTAAAATTAATTAATATTTTTTTAATTTAATTTTATTATTAATCGAAATTAAATGTCTGCTATTTCGGGGCCACGGTAATTAATTAACTGATATTTTCTTACACGATGTATTAGGTCTTTATTCATGAAGTTGCTGTATCGTTTAAAAATTATTGTTCTTTTATGATTCGGATCTATTAGTGAATTAGATAAATATAACAAGGATAAAAAATGTATGGTAATAATACAGTAAAATAGTATGAAACGCTTTTTATTGTTTGTCACTTTGATTTTAACTTTTCTACGTTTTTAATCTCATTTGACCATTGGCCAACTGTTACATAGCACTTTGAAAATATAACTTTAAACTTAGATACTTATTTCATCTATCGTTCTTTATCAATTGTCATTAAATGATCTTTTCCTTAAACCTTCATCTGTGCATTTCTAGTTGTTTCCGTACCATGCTCTATGCAGTATTTAAAATAAGTCATATAATTCTAAAATAAAGCCATTATTTCATTAATTTTCATGTTCACTGACGAGAATCTCTGGACGTAAACAAATACTGAAAAGACATGCAGGTAAGAAAAGGAAACAACGTGATTAAAAATAAATTCAAAAGCAAAATCCAAAGAACGGCAACTTCATAGGTAACGACCTAATATTTGATAATAAAATTAGACTGTTGAAAATCAAAGTTATAAATCTAAGACTTGAGTTCTTTGGCTGTTAAGTAGCCTCCCTTTTTTTTTTTGCGTGGGAAATCATCAAATAACTTCTCCCGTTCTGGGCGGAGCGGGAGGGCGTGTCAGACTCTTACTGACTAAAACCCACCCATGTTCCTTCGGTTGCCCTGTTGCCGGGGGCCACGATTTCCCTCTCGGTTTTCTTCGCAACCCCGGCAGGCATCGGCCCTAGCGGACCCCGTCGATTCTGCTGACATCTCTTTGAGGCGCGCGTGGAACACAACGCGCCGTCGACCCGGGCCTGGTCCTTATCGGACGGTGAGCTACCCATTGCTTACCGTCCGCAAGCTCGCGCCTACGGTGGCCGGAAATCGGCTTGCGACGGTTAGGGGCGTGAGGGCGCGACATTTGCCTCTCCCTCACGCGTTCCGCCTCCTCCTTCGCGAGCATTACCGCTTCGCAGAAGGAGGTCCATTTCCTCTCGCTCCGTACCATGGCCTGAACCAGGGCCGTACGCGAGAGATTACCGCCGCCGATCGCCTCCATGAGGACACGGCGATGCTCCGCCCAAGCTGGGCAGACCGCCACCGTATGCTCCAACGTGTCCTCCGGGCGATCCACACAATGGTGACACCCGGGCGTTTCCTCCCACCTTATCCTGTGCAGGAACCTCCCGAAACAGCCGTGTCCGGTGAGGACCTGCGTCAGGCGGAAGGTGAGGACGCCGTGGCGCCTTAAGTAGCCTCCCTAAGTTGTCTATGATCGTAAGAGGTGACTGTGAAATTAGAACCAAGGAACTAGCAGCGGCATAAATTCATGTACGTTAATTTCAAACTGTGTTTGTGTTTTCGTAAGAGTTTTGATGTCCATAGGCAGTCACCTTACGCGCTTGATGATTTTGTTGGCATGGTAATTATAATGAAGGACTAAATCATCAATGTCATTACTAATCCCTAACAGGAACCAATTCCGACATTATTACTAATATTGGCACTAATTGACATATTCAACAAGACACAACATGTCTCCAACAGATAAATATGAGGCAAATATATTTAACCAATATTTGCATTTGTTCGTGACATATTTTTTTTTCCGAAACAGCTTCTACAACCACTACTGAAGCATCTAGTACGCCATCCACAACCAAAGAAGCATTTAGTCCACCGTTGACGACAACTGAACCATTTAGTCCACCGTTAATAACAACTGAAGTATTTAGTCCACCGTTAACAACTGAAGTATTTAGACCACCGTTAACAACTGAAGTATTTAGTCCACCATCAATAACAACAACTGAAGCATCTAGTACGTCTACAAAAATACCGTTGACAATAACCACAACACAAAAAGAGACTAGAACTACACCTAAAGCAACTAACACTACAACAATAAAGATTGATTTAAATTTAGAAGATCCATCATCAACTTCGACAGTAACAGAGTCGACGATTAATACTGATAAACCAAAAACTTCAAGACCGCCAAGATATACTGAAACTACGTGGTGGTACCCGACGATGTGTAAAGATAAGAGATGTGATAGACCTTATACGTGGATTACCACAATTAGGCGTAGAATACGCAGAAGGTTATCTGGATATCATCATTTATAATGTATGTACTTATTATTATTAAGTTTAAATCGTAAATACACTAACTTGGAATATGGCTTTGTGTCATTATTTTAAAGCCAAGCTAAAATAATGAAAACAGCATTATGTACAATTCACTCAAATGATTCCACAAACTTTTGACTAATAAAATATTGCCTTTTTTTCAGTTTTCAGGTTGATACGTTGTGGAGATAGAAAATTATCAACATTAGCACCACCTCTCCCGGAACACAATACAGTCCCCATTGACACAATCTGCAGATTATCTTGAAAATGACCGTGTTAGTAGCAGTAAGTTACAACTTGTAGACCAATAACATGAGAAACCTGTGACGAGGATCACAACGACTAAGAAACGAAAACAAAACTATGGATATCGCTATTAATGATTGTTTTGAATATCACATGTGATTGTTTTGTATTGATTAAATCAGTGAATAATATAGCTAATATTTTGATTAGATACCTCGTAACGTATATACATCTGTCTATAATTGAGATGAGCTCATATTATTTGGAGATCGAGAGACGCTAAAAGTAGTTTACCTCAGCAGTCCAAGTATAGAGGGAACCGAACGAGGTTTCTTGTATTGTTAAGGGCTTCGAAGTTTTTTCCAAACCCATTTATGTCGGGCTGAAACATGTGAAATAAGTCAATTGTCTTTCCGAAAATAATATCAAGTACAAATGCAAATATTAGTTAAGTATATTTATCTCATACGCATGGATGCGAGTCGTGTTGTTTCGTGTTGAATATTTCAATTAGTGCCATTATAGATAGATATTCCTTTACCACCTAGGTCAAACAAAGTAATGATGTCGGAATTAGTCTTTAGCATTTCCTAATTAATATGATTTAGTATTGACATATATATTGATGTTCATCTAGCTTTTGGTGCGACTGTCTATGAGCATCAAAACACGTCAGAGTATAACAAAAACTCAGATAAATTTATGCCGCTGCAGCTGAAATGTGATATGATGGTACGGAAAAATATACAAATGCCCAGGTGAAGATTTTAAGAAAAGATGATATAAATAAAGACAAATGATTAAGAACGACATAATAAATAGGTATCTAGTTAAAACCTATATTTTCAGTTGGCTTTCCCATGGTATGAGGTCAGGGACGTGGAATAGTTAAAATCCAAGTAACAAACAATATAAAGCGCTTCATACATAGTATTTTACTGTATTGATGAATACTATAAATTTTGTAGCCTTGTTATATTTTAGATCTTCACTATTAGATCCGAATCGTAATAGAACAATGTTTTTCTTGGAAGATACAGTAACTTCATATGAAAAGGCCTAATACGTAAAAAATATCAGTTAATAAATGTACATAACCGTGGCTCGTAATGTCAATTAATAATAACATTAATTATTAGGAGAATTACATTTTTCAGTTAGTAAACACAATGTTTACTGACTGTCACAAACTATTCCCTTCCTTAGCCACGGCACGAAAATCTTGAAGAAATTTTGCACTACGGTAGAAATGTCAATGATTATAAAGTTGGCAACCCGAAAAATTGTGCTTAAATTTTTCATCTTTTGTTAGTTCAGTTGGCTGTTCTTGGTTTCGTCGATGATTTACGTTTCACCGTTCATGGTACGGTAGTAAATAACCGTATTACTTCTGTCGTTAAACCAAATTTTTGGTCTATCACAAGACGGGCCAAAAGTGAAAGTGATTGCACCAATTTTTATCGTAGTGGCAAAGAAAGATATCAGTGAAATATACGTAATAAACAATAATTAGTCTTAATGAGGAAATATATATTAAATATATACCTAACTAAAACTATTAACAAACTAAAATATGGCGTCGAAAAATTCCTCCGCATCACTGTCGACTGGTAACGTACCTAACCTAAGATACTGGCGGCTAATTTAGCAAATTAGATAAGTTATGTGTAAAGTGTTATTGTGTTATTGTTTCGTATGAAAACAATTTTTTAACAAGTACTTAACTCATATAGAGTTAGGATAATTTGAAAAGTATATTATTTCGAATTTATTTATATACATATTGCATCCTAAAAATAAGCTGTTCCGAAATATAGGCATTTAACGTTGTTGTCATTTGTACATAGTACTCATAAAAATTGGTATTGATTACACTTTGAATTTTTTGGAATTTGGTATAATAAAAAAAATTGCCACTATGATTGTAAACTTTAGGAAGTATACCTAAAGCACCTGACACTACAACAATAAAGATAAATTTAAACTTAGAAGAGCCACCATCAACTTCAGTAGTACCAGAGTCAATAACTAGTACTGCAAAATCAGAAACATCAAGACACCCATACACAGAAACTACGTGGTGGTACCCAACTATATATAAAGATAAGTGTGAACGATCTCATAAGACCGGTGAAATACAACGAGGCGTAGAAGACGCAGAAGATTTTCTGGATATCATGAATAATGTATGTACGAATTATTATTAAGTTTAAATCGTTAATACACTAATTTGGAATCAACTTTGTGTTATTATTTTAAAGCCTAGCTATAATAATGAAAACGGCATAACAAAACTGTAAAAATCACTTAAATGATTCAATAAAAAATTGATTAATAAAACACTGCATAATTTTCAGGTTTCACGTTAATATATAGTGGAGATAGAAAATTATCAACATTAGCACCTCTTCCGGATCACAATACAGTCCCCATTGAAACAACAGAGTCAGATTATCTTGAAAATGACGTCGAAACTAATTCTTTCGAAAAAAATGAAGAAAACTGTAATCCTTATGATAAACCACCTTGTGATAGACCTACCTCTTGGTTTACGACTGTAACCGAGGAAATAGAGTTTTATATGCCAGAAGAACCTACATATTCGGATACATCCGAAACTACTTTTGAAATAACAACATATTCTACAACTTTGGATAAGTATGAGCAGATGAACGTGACTACAGAAGCTGAACCTTTTACTGTTACTGAACCGTTGACTTCTACTGAACCATGGACATATACAGAGCCGTCGACTTATACTGTGCCGTGGACTTATACTGAGCCGATGACTTATACTGAACCGTCGACTGACACTATACCAACAGAAAAGATTAATTTGAATGAGCTGGATATTAGAACTACCACCAGTACCACTACCACCACTACCACCAGCCACCCTAAAACAACACCGACAACAAAGACTACTACAACTGAAAAATTAACTGAAGCTACAACTATGCAAACAAGTTTTACAAAATCTCACTTGTGGTGGTACCCAAAACCACCATGCAATAACATAAGATGTGATACCTTTGACGTGGATCACAACAACTAAGAAACGAAAACGAAATTATGGATATCGCTACTAATGTATGTGATTGTTTTGTATTGATTAAATCAGTAAACAAAGCTAATATTTTGATTGGATACCTCTAAATATGTCTGTCTATAACTGAGATGAGCTAATATTATTTGGGGGTCGGGTGAAGCTAAAGGAGTTTACCTCAGCAGCCAAAGTTTATGGAACCGAACCGGGGTTTCTTGTCGATTAGGGCCTCGAAGCTTTTTTCCAAATCAAACCAAAAGTATGCCAAAACAAATAGTCCTCATCTAGGGCTGAAACGTAAATCAAATGTCTTTCAGAAAGTAATGTCAAGTAAAAATGCAAATATTGGGTAAGTGTTTTGTCTCATACTCATTCATATGGGAGTCGTATTGTTCTGTGTTGAATATTTCAATTAGTGCCATTATAGATAGATATTCTTTTACCACCTAGGTCAAACAAATTTGCAGGCCTTTTTAGCGCATGCCTCGAGCGGGGTCAGTTTCCATGGCGGTGGTAAGCTTGGTCCTGCTGAGGAAGGAGAGGCGCCCTGCAGACTCTTCCTCGGCATACAGGCTGATTGTGCTCTTGGACGAGGCGAGCAAACTATTAGAGAGAATAATTGCTGACCACCGCGCCCGGCATTTGATCGGCATGGGGCCAGATTTGCGGATAACCAGTTTGGTTTCCGCCGGGGGCACCCCACCTTATATGCAATCATGCATGTAAGGGCTCTAGCGGAGGAAGCAGTTGCCCAGGGTGAGGTCGTTTTGGCGGTGTCTCTGGATATCGCTAACAATTTTAACACCTTGCCCTGGAGTTGCATAAGGGAGGCACTTGTATATCATCGTGTGCCTGCCTAACTGCGTCGCATTATCGGAGACTATTTTTTGGAAGGCCTCCCACAAGTTGGACCGATGACCTTGTGAAGGTCGCAGGAATCCGCTGGATGCAAAAAGCACAGAATCGGTTGAAGTGGTGTTGGGGGAGGCCTATGTCCAGCAGTGGACGTCTTTTGGCTGAAATGATGATTTAACGGAGAGAGCCGTAATTTACCCAGGTGGGGAAGGATGGAGCCGGGGAGATATGTCGTGCGGTGTTCCACAGGGCTCAGTCTTGGGGCCACTGCTGTGGAACATTAGTTACGACTGGGTTTTGCGCGATGCACTTCCCCACGGCATCGACGAAACCTATTATGCTGATGACACACTGGTGACGGCCCGGGGACTAACGCACCGGTAATCAGCCGTACTGGCCACGGCAGAGGTTGCGCAGGTAGTTGGAAGGATCCGTCGTTTGAGTCTCGAGGTGGCTTTGCACAAATCTGAGGCTCTCTGTTTCCATGGGCCTCGGAATGAGCCACCTCGGAATTTACACATAGTGGTAGGAGGTGTCCGCATCGGTGTCGAGTCGACAATGAAGTACTTGGAGCTCGCCCTCGATAGCCGTGCGACTTCCAGCCGCACATTCAGCGCCTGGTCCCTAGGTTGATGAGCGTTGCGGCTGCTCTTGCGCGACTGCTACCCAATTTAGTGGGGCCCAACATCTCCTGCCGGAGGCTGTACGTGGGGATCGTGCAGTCCATGGCTCTGTATGGGGCGCCCGTGTGGGTGGACACTTTTACTTCGCATTTCTGCGAAGACCGCAGAGAGCGATAACCGGTTAAGGGGTACCGTATGATCTCTTACGAGGCAGCAACTCTCCTGGCCGTATCAATACCTTGGGATCTGCCACTATATCACTAGCGTAAGGTGAAACTAGCGTGTGATCAGCGTCTAGTTCCCCTAGAATTCGAGGTACGAAGGACCAAGTTCCGTCAGATCCTCATGGCTAAATGAAGGGAGCGACTTGCTCAACACAGGTGGGGCCTAGCCACAATAGTTGCAGTCAGACTAGTTATAGGAATGGTTGGACAGGCAGCATGGCGCCCTCAGTTTCAGGCTGACGCAAGTGCTTACTGGTCACGGATGTTTCGGGAAGTACCTGCATCGCATAGGTTGGGAGCAGACGCTTGCTTGTCATCATTGTGTGGACTGTTCCAAGGACATGGCGCAACATACGCTGGAGGAGTGCTCATCTTGGGCCCAACAACGCTGTGCCCTCGTCGAGACACTTGATGTGGGTGATCTCTCGCTTCCGGCCGTAGTTCAGTCCATGGTCAGAAGCGAAAACGCGTAGGATGCTGTCGCTTATTTTTGTAAGAAGATGATGCATGCAAAGAGGCGGAGAGGGAGAGAGAGCATACCTCTCACTCCACCCGCACCAGAAGAGCAGCCGGGCGTCGAAGGGTGCTTAATGATCTCCGACCACCATAAGGATGACCTGTGGGCGTCATAATTGGGACTTTGTCGTCGCTCGAACAGATAGGCTCAAAGAGGTGGCACGCAGTATCGAATGCGCGCTTAAATGGGAGGACGTGCGGTCGTGGGATCGGCTGCACTTGGTGATGGGGCCTGTCAGGCATGGCAGGCTGATACCAGTCGGAGGTGTGGCGAATATACAAGTATCTCCTGGGTCCCCGACTCATGCTACTAGAAGGAACAGTGGGGTTTTAGACGGTAGGAGTCCGACATAGAGGGTATCCATGAGGATTTCTCCACGAAAAAAAAAAAACAAAGCTCAAATAAAGTAATGATGTCAGAATTTATTATTTTCTAGCATTTCCTGATTAATATGATTAATTATTTACATAAACATTGATGTTCATCAAAGCTGTTGGGGCGATTGCCTATGGGCATTAAAACACGTCAGAGTATGACATAAACTGGTTGTAATTTACACACAATAACACAGCCGGCTTTTGTGGTCATAGAAACGAGTAGCTACATATTTCATATTCAAGGAATTCAAGTGTTGTAACATCAATATTACTTTGCCTTTCAACAATCTAAATATGCAACATTAAGTCGTTACCTATAAAGTTGTCGTTCTTTTATGCAGGTCATTTACATTTTGCTTTTGAATTTATTCTGCATATTTTTTTTAAGAATTTGCATCTAGAGATTCTCGTCAGTGATCATGAAAATTAATCAAATAATGATATAGTTATTTTCGAATTTTAGAAGGAAAGGCAATTTGAACACTGCACAGAGCATGATGGTATGGAAAAAGCTACAAATACCTATGGTGTGGGGATTTTAGGAGAATATTATATAATGACAAATGATTAAGAACGACATAATAAGTAGGTATCTAGTTAAAACATATATGTTCAGTTGGTTTTTCCATGGTTTGAGGTCAGGGACGTGGAATAGTTAAAATCCAAGCGACAAATAATAAAAAGAGCTTCATAGTATTTTACTGTATTGATGAATACTATAAATTTTGTAGCCTTGTTATATTATTTTTAGATCTTCACTATCACAGATCCAAGTCATAATAGAAAAATATTTTTCTTGGAAGATACAGAAACTAACTTCATTTGTAAAGACCTAATACGTAAAAAATATAAGTAAATAAATATACATAACAGTTGCCCGTAATGTCAATTAATAATAAAATTAATTATTAGGAGAATTACATTTTCCAGCAAGTATACACAATTTTTACCGACTCTGAAGAAACTATTCCCTTCGAAATAAATAATTGCAATTTCGTAGCCATGGCACGAAAATCTTGAAGAAATTTTGCACTACGTAATAGGAAGAATAGAAATGTCAAACCAGCTGGCAGCTAATATAAAGTTGGCAACCCGAAAAATTGTGCTCACATTTTTCATCTTTTGTTGGTTCAGTTGGCTGTGTTTGAGGTTTCGTCGACAATTTCCTTTTTATCGTAAGTACATGGTACGGTAGTAAATAACCATAATACTTCTCTTGTTACCGAAGTTTTTGGTCTATCACAACATGGGCCAAAAGTGAAAAGTGACTGCACCGACTTTTATCGAAGTGGAAAAGAAAGATATTAGCGAAGTAAATAATAATTTGTCTTATTTAGCAAATATTTATTTAAATAACACTAATACCTAATTAATTCACAAAATAAAAATATTACATCCTAATATAACTAAAACTATTATATATATAACTAATACTATAAACTAAAATATGGCGACGAAAAATCATTGGTAATGTACCCCAAGAAACTATCGGCTGATTTAGCAAATTAGATAAGTTATAAAGTGTATGTTGTTTCGTCTGAAAACATTTTTTTTACAATTAATTAACTCAGGATGATTAGAACAATATATTATTTTGAATTAATTTATATATAGCTTCCTAAAATAAGCTGTTCCGAAACATAGGCATTGAGTATTGTTGTCATTTGTACATCATACTAATAAAAAATGGTATTTGAATTGCCACTATGATTATAAACTTTAGGAACTACACATAAAGCACCTGACACTACAACAATAAAGATCAATTTAAACTTAGAACATCCACCATCAACTTTGACAGTACCAGAGTCAATAACTAGTACTGACAAACAAAAAACTTCAAGACAGCCAATATTTACTGACTACATCGTGGTACCCGACTATGTATAAAGATAAGTGTGAACGACCGCATACGTATAAAACCATGAGGCGTAGAAAACGCAGTTTTTTTTTTTGGATATTATGAATAATGTATGTACGAATTATTATTAAGTTTAAAATGTTAATACACTAATTTGGAATACAGCTTTGTGTTATTATTTTAAAGTCTTGCTTTAATAATGAAAACAGCATTATACTAGGGGCGTTCAATAAAAATGAGAATGAGGTACAAACTCTTTGGAAGTATTAAAGTAAATACTGGCTGGTAAAGCTGGAAAAAATCTTTTGTTTTTAAATACTAGAAGTCATTTGTTTGCGGTAGGTTGCTTGAAAAATTTGACCACGGAACAAGTCAATCAAGATTTACGGGATACATTAGGCGCAAATGCTCCGCCGTATTCCACAGTTGCAGGTTGGTGCGCCGAATTCAAACAGATGTAGTGTGCATAGCATCTTACATGAACAAAATCCGCGAGAAAGGGCGAGACAAACTTGAAAAGATTGTCCTTGTTTCATCAACATAACGCGCTCCCAACAACAACTCCGGCGTTGCGATGGCTGCAATTCGAAATGCTGGCTTTGAAATACTTGATTATCCTTCATAGTCATCAGACCTTGCCCTTAGTAATTTCTATGTATTTCCGAGGTTGAAGGATTATTTGAGAGGACATAAATCTGAAGATAATGAAGCAGTAGTCGCTGCATTACAGGAATTTTAAGGTACTCAGGAGGAAGAGTTCTTTAGGAAGAGAATTATAAGTTTATAAAAAGTTAGTTAGTTAGTTAGTTGTTAGTTAGTTAGTTAGTTGCTAGTGGTCGCAAGCGCTACTGCTGAGTATGAGGTCCTGGGTTCGATTCCCGGGTCGGGCAAAGTGTTATTGGGTTTTCCATCTGGAATTTCTCAGTAACAGCCCGGAGTCTGGATTTGTGCCCGGTTAATGGCAATAGGCTCGCCCCCTATTACATGGGACTTAAACATAACTGGCGAAATGTGGGTGTACTATAGGTACACCTCTGCCTAACCCTCCGGGGATTACAGGCGTGATGTTATGTTGTTATGTGTAAAAAAGTTATTCCATTTGTATTACACTAAAAGGTGACTACGTCGAAAATTAAAAAAAAAAAATTCAAGTTACCTGAAACATACTCATTCTCACTTTTTATAGAACGCCGTAGTAAAACTGAAAAATCACTTAAGTGATTCAATAAACAATTTATTAATAAAACATTGCACTTTTTGTCAGGTTTCACGTTGATATGTTGTGGAGATAGAAAATTATCAACATTAACACCACCTCTCCCGGATTACAATACAGTGCCCATTGACACAACCGAGTTAGATTATCTTGAAAATGACATCGAAGTTAATTCAATCGAGAAAAATGAAGAAAACTGTAATCCTTATGATAAACCACCTTGTGATAGACCTACCTCTTGGTTTACGACTGTAACTGAGAAAACGGAGTTTTATATGCCAGAAGAACCTATATAATCGGAGACATCCAAAACAACTGTTAAAATGACTACAACATATTCTACAACTTTGAGTAAGTATGAGTTTATAGGGATGACTATAGAAGCTGAACCTTTTACTGTTACCGAACCATCGACTTTCACTGAGCCTTCGACTCCTACTGAACCATGGACATATACTAAGCCATCGACTTATACTAAGCCGACAACTTATACTGAACCGTCGACTGACCCTATACCAACAGAAAAGGTTATTTTGAAGGGTAATATCCGGTATATTAGAACCACCACCACCACCACTACCACCAGCCACCCTGTAACAACACCGACAACAACGGCTACTCCGACTGAAAGAGTAACCGAAGCTAAAAGTACACAAACAAGTTCTACAAAATTTCACTCGTGGTGGCACCCAAAACTACCATGCAATAACTTAAGATGTGAAAAACCTGTGATGTGGATCACAACGACTAAGAAACGAAAACGAAATTATGGATATCGCTACTAATGTATGTGATTGTTTTGTATTGATTAAATCAGTAAATGATACAGCTAATATTTTAATTGGATACCTCTAAATTTATGTCTGTCTGTAATTGAGATGAGCTATTATTATTTGGGGGTCGGGTGAAGCTAAATGTAGTTTACTTCAGCAGCCCAAGTATAGGAAACCGGGTTTCTTGTATTATTTAGGGCGTCGAAGTTTTATCCAAATCAAACAAAAAGTATACGAAAGTCCTCATATAAGGCTGGAACGTGTGAAGTAAGTCAATTGTCTTTCAGAAAGTAATATCAAGTACAAATGCAAATATTGGGTAAGTATATTTGTCTCATACTCATGCATCGGAGTCGTGTTGTTTCTTGTTGACTATTTCAATTAGTGCCATTATAGATAGACTAGTATTTGGGCGTTGCGCGAGCTGCAAGCAGCTCGCGGGGTCGTGTTTTTGAGGAGTATTTCTTACCCTTGTAAAATTTTGAGAATTGGACAGTAATCCTTAGCACTTATAGGATTTTGTAATAAAATCTCTTAAATATTTTGTACGGATTTATGTATGGACTTTTAAGTAAATCAACTGAATGTTGTTTTATTCCTACAGTTGATTTACATAAAAGTCAGTACGAATAAACTATAAAATAATATTCCTTGTAAGTGACCATCCCCCGAATGCTGAAACGTCACTCAAAATTTAAGTAGCACTTAAATTTAACAGTTACTCAAAAGTGACGTTTGGCCATACAAAATTTAAAGTTTAGGTTTAACTGCTCAAATTTTAAGCAGCGCTTAAATGTTGAGTGACGATTCAGTATTCGGGGGTAAGTAAATAATGAAATAAGTTCCTACTTTTATGCTTTTCAAAACTACTCTACCCCAGGGTAACATTTATTTATTTATTTAGCATGTGTATGGGAGTATGCAATATTACCAAGGTCGCATTGATTTTTTATTTCCTGGTTCGATTCACTCACAAGATAGTAATTTCCGCGCTACCAGAAGATTTGGTTCCTGATGCGTTTTATTTCAAGGTATCCCCATTATAAGCATAATCCACCTAAACTACTCGATTTACATAACACTAAATCATATCTAAACTACATCTATATTAAGTAGGTATGTATATCAAAAACTAAAGATATTAGAGGCCTAATCCACCTAAACTACTCGATTTACATAACACTAAAACAAATCTAAACTTCATCTATATTAACTATGTATTTCCCTCTGCCTCTGATGCATCAGGAATGTCTGCTCTAACAAATTTATCAATATCTATATTTTGGACAGGCCCGCCACCTTCAACCCTAAAACAAATGTGAGCGTGTGGTAAACCTCGCTTTTGAAACTCTATTACGTGCATCATATAAATACATTTGCCAAACCAATTACCACCTCGGATATCTCTTAATAATTCTGCTAGCTTTAAATTAAAAACTCTAGCACATACAGAAGGATTTACATAGCTGCTTTGAGTGGATTGTTGAATTTCTGGCCACTTGGGATTACAAGTAAACGTCAAGAAAAATGATGGGTTCCCCAATCTGCTTACTATTGCAATAGCATCACTATATTTTCCTTTCATGTATCGCGGCCCCCCCGTAAAAGTGCTGGGCAAATAAACGCGACCTGTTACGAATCCCTCTCCCTGAATGGTTTCATCTTGACGAATTTGAGGCGCGACTTCAATGCTCATTTCAACTTCTTGAAGTGGAGCGGACGTCAGTGCACTACTCGAGTTATGTTTTTGTAGACTTGATATAAAACGTAGGCGTTCTTCTATGATTCGGCAATGCATGTCAACTAACCATTCTTCCGATAGCCTGCCTATATCGGAAAATCGTGGCTCCGACAATAACAAGCAGCGAACGTATTTCGCTTGAGTCAATTTATTTCCGTTATTATCTACTTTGTTCGGGTACCAACCCGCATTACCCTCAGGATAAAATAGTGGATACTGAAAACTTTCATATAACGGATGCATTATATCTACAGTGTGCGGTTTCCTATCACCGATTTTCCAAACTGCTATGCAATGAGGTATAAAATTTTCGCGTTCTGTACTAATAATGGCCGCGACTTCTTTACCAACAGGTAAATCTCCTAAAATGTTACCGTGGATTGAGCGAGACGTTTGCTGAAATTTAATAAAGGCCTGATCGGATGGTTCCCTACTTAATCGTTTATAACATTCGATAAACGGATTGACGTTATGTAAAAAGTTAGTTATGCAACTAATTATCTGCCTATCAAGTTTCATATTTGCGGCTATTTGCTCGCGTTCGCTTGTATCGTTAATGCATAGTCCTAAATTATTTACGCTACCAGTGTAAGCTAAATCAAAAACTCTATGATAGACTCGACCTTGAATTTTAAGAAAAGATATTCCCGTTGGTTGTTGGTACCCGTGAGAAACGCCCAAGGCACTGAAGGCAAATAAATTATTGTAAGCTCGCGGTCTACTCAGAAAAGACGGGTGAGAGTAAACCTCGGTTAACGGAATTAAATTTTGTATGTTGTACGCGCCCGACCCACAACACCATTGTTTTCGAGATTTTTCTTCTTCAAACAGACGCGCATTACAAGATGGACACCTAAAAGTGTCTGAAGAAAGCAGGGACGTTTTTTTTAAAGAAAATAATTTTATTACGTCTAACTCAGCGTCCCTCTTCTGTGCTATTAGGTTTTTAGATTGACGTAGTGGTATGTCAATACGACGGCTGTTTTTATTATATTTGTCAGTGGCTATTTGATTAATTCAGGGTTCTGCTTGGTATAACGGTGTACAGCATCGCGATTAATTTCTGGATTTTCCTTGGTATATTTTTTTACAGCATAACGATTTATTTGTGGATTTTCAGTTGTATATTTTTTAACGGCATCGCGATGAATTTGCGTTTTTTTTAAATTATATTTTTTAACCGCATCCAAACGGGCGTTTACTGTACTACATTTCCTGCCACGTTTTTGTTTTTTGGGTCGACCTCTCTTTGTTGACGCCACATGGGTGTCAACTACTACCGGTTCAGGGGTTTTTTGAAAACCAAACAATATAGATTGTGATTCCGATAATTGACTATGATCTGTTGATGCCGGGCATTCGAAGTCTATTATAGACTCGACAGACGCTGGCAATGGCAATGCAGATCCTACAACTAAATTTTCAATTGTTTGATAATTGAGAACGCGTAGTCTGTGTATTGAATACTGACCTACACCTATATTTCGCAATAACAGCAATCTGGCTAATTCGCGAATCGAATAACATTTAAACAAACGTGCTACTCCGCATGTAGAATTTAATTTGTTATATTCATCTACTGCGTGACTGTTAAATAAATAGAATGCACTATCGAATCTCCAAAAAGAAACTGTATAGTCTTGCCCGGTAAATACCACGCTATCCGTCTCATCATTGTGGTTTGCGTCGAAAACATTGGATTCAATTATGTTTGCAAGAGTTAAAATACCGTATTCATTTTCTGAAATTTGAGGAAATACTCCATTTGTAATCCAATTGGCGGTCATATTTTCAATTTGAGCTCTATTGTTTCCGACGACAATGTCAGTAGGCAATTCCTCGAGGTTCAAAAATATGACACCCTTCGGTAGAATTGGTTTAAGCGACATATATAAAGTGTCTCCACTTTGGAGAATGACATCGATATCATGACAAGTCAGATTCCGATGTCTGCAAACTGACAATACTCACGCGCAAGCGGACATTGCCACGCATTGAGCGTTATTACCCTTATAATTGCTACTCCCTTGGTGTGTAGTTCCTAAAACATTAACAAAAATACAAGGTCAAGTACAAGGTAGATATAATGTTACAAGAGGGAGAATATTTTGTAATGACAAAAATCATCTACACCACCCTTTGTAAGGCAAAGCGTCTTTTTTGTCCCCATTGATTGGATTAATGGGTTACAGACAGCTCGCTGACAGAGACGACAGTAAGCAAAGAACAACATATTTATTTTTATTTACTGGGGAACCTGCTTCCAATTTTAACTTATTTTTATTATGTATAGCGGCAACCGAAATCCACATTCTTGATCATGAGCTGCAGCCCGCTAACAGACAGATGGACAGACGGACGAACAGCAGTCTTAGTACATAACAAGATTCTGTAGTTTTTACCCTTCAGGTAACCTAACAATTAATAATGTTTGTATGTTTTACCTCTAAACTGTCTTAAACAATTGATCAGGTTGTGAAGAAACTGGTAGGATTTTAGAACGCGAGGGTTTCTGGCACAAAACAAAATTTATAATATATAAAAAAAAAAAAATGTATTTCCCACTCATTTTTTGTGCAGTACATTTAGGAGCAGAACTAAGGAAAAAACCAAAAACATTATGTATGCATTAAATATTCGAAAAATATCTATTTCACATTGTGGCACAGGATGACGTTGAACTGACTGCAAAATGAGCTCAAAAGTCTGCATGGCTAATAATATGGTGTCTCTTATAAGCATTATTTATAATGATCAGTACCTAATTATGTCAATTTTCTAAATTATTTAAAAACAAAACAATAAAAAAAATATCCCTAAGTATATTAGCTGGCTGATGATGAAACTGCTTTTTAAGTACCTATAACTTATTAATTGATATGTACTTACCTACTTAAATTAATCAAACATTAATTTGTGATAGCATAGAATTATTTGATGAAGGAGCTATGAGATCATATATTTATACTTGAATACTATTTCAGCAGTCTCGACATTAGTAGGTAATGACGCTGTCGCAAACTTGCGATCGTAATAATACCTAATAACGAAAAAATTCTGTTGCAATAACGACGCTCGTGAGAAACGCAAGTATCTACATCCAAGTTAGCGAGCCAAGATGTACAATAACTTGACATATCGGTACCAATGATTCTATTTTACATGAAAAGTCGTACTTAAGTAAGGCTACAAACGTGTAAAAAAAAATAAAAAATATTAAATATTTAAGGAAATTAAAATTTGCCTCCTTGCAACATTGGTTTAGTGTCAAACTTGTCAAGTCATTGGTTTTGACGTTTTGTTTATTTTGTTTCTGTTCTATTAACAATGGACCTGTATAAAAATGTACTCTGTGCAATGGACAATGGTATTTTCTCAAGCATTTTTTATTGATAGCTAAGAGTACAGTACCTCTGCTTTGTGGCTGAAGCTGCTACCCCACTGGATATACTTCTACATTCACGGTGGGTCGTCTTTGGGGCGGATTTACAGACGTCTGAGTATCTACGAAATGATACTGGAATTCGACAAAAATGTGTTTGAAGAGATGGCTGTAGGAGCTGCATGAAACATTGGTATTCCGTCAGGATACAGAAATAAGCAGATTCAAGGGATTTTTCATTTTAATCATGCGGATTCATTGTGTCGTACCATACCAAAGCTTTGGGAAGTAGTGTGTAGCGAGCTGTTCACACTAAAAAGAACCTCCGACCTCCACGGAGCTGGGGACTACCAGTAAAAGAATGTCAAAGGACAAGCAGAAAATCAAACTGAGT
Source organism: Omphaloscelis lunosa (assembly GCA_916610215.1). NCBI lineage: Eukaryota > Metazoa > Arthropoda > Insecta > Lepidoptera > Noctuidae > Omphaloscelis > Omphaloscelis lunosa. The sequence continues at coordinate 6,661,727 of OU744265.1, read as the reverse complement.
GAAATAGTGTAGTTTATGTAATATTGATAAGATTCTTTCAATATAAATGTATCGCAGTGTTCCAATATTTAATATTACCGTACTATAGTTGTAAGGGATACACAGCAAAGTTATTACAAGTTTAAGTGACACAAAAGAAATGCTTGTGTGCAAAATAATTCCAAAATATTCAATAAGTATACAAAGCTCATCAACCAAGGTTTGAATAACTGAAACATGTTTGAAGGAGAATTACCCGTTTATTTTAAAGTTATTCAATTAATTTATAATGTTATATCGAAGAAAGTAGTTAACCAATCCTATATTTTTTTTTGTACCAATGGCAAATTCAACCAAATTAAATTTATTATTAAATCATTTAATTCAAGCAACAAGACTCGATAGTGTTATTAACAATATACTTACAAAAACTATGTTAGTAACACACTAATATAGTTACCATTATTCATCTCATTCTTCCTATATTAAAAATGCAGTGTGAAATTTAATTTTAACGTTGATTTTCATGTTAGTATTTCAATAATTGATAATTTTGCCTTGTTTGAAGAAAGTATTTGTGTATATTATTGTATTTATTGATACAGATGTTTGTACTTTAGTATTTTTTTGTATTATAAATAAATGATGTGTGTATTATTTATTGTATTGTTTAAAATTTTTAACATAGATAGTATAGCTATGATGTAGGTACTGTGATATGTAATATTCATTACTTGTGTGTTCTGCACTGAAATAACTGTAATGTCCTATTTTTTCACATTTTATGCAAATAAAGATACATAGGTACATGTATACGACCTTCATTTTGCCTTCATTACATGTTTAATACTTTACTTTTAAGCTAGATTTTAAAATATGTGAGCGGCTTTTTAATTGCAACCAATTAATAATTTAACAACCATTATCTCTGTCTCTATGTCTGTTATCGTGGACCGAGCCTGACTAAACCAACTTGTTCATGTGATTGGCAACTGTGAGATTGTTCAATCTTATATGTTAGTAAGTACCTTGGTTCCATAATCAATTAATCACACACTGGGGGGTGTGAGGATGAGATTCTAAGGAGATGTGCTAACACAACATCTGCCGTTGATAAGCTCAAAAGAGTCTGGGCCAATCATAATTTTTAAATCAGTTTTGAAAAAACAAATTTTGACCTACTCTGGGCCCACGGACATGAATCTGAAAAAGAAAATGTTCCGAGTCTTAACTTCCGAGATCCGCCTAAAAGGGGGGAGAAGGGGAAGAGAATGGGGGGAATTTTGAAAAATGGTTTTTACTTTTCCGAGCCTCCTCTATACGAATCCGTAAAAAAACAAAACCCAGGAGGGGTGAAGGGGGGGAGAGGGGGGAGTTTTGAAAAATGATTTTGACCAACTCTGGGCCCCTTGATATGAATCTGAAAAAAAAAAAAATGTTCCAAGTCTCTTAACTTCCGAGATCTACCTAGAGGGGGGGAGAAGGGGGGCAAGGGGGGCAACTTTGAAAAATGGATTTTACTTTTCCGAGCCTCCTCTATACGAATCCGTAAAACAACAAAACACGGGACTCTTAGTTTCCGAGATACGATAGGGAGGGGGGAGAGTGGGGTGGAAAAGGGGAGGTTTGGGATTTTTCCCATACTCGTGAGAGTTACTTCTATACGAATCTGTAAAAATATACCCACCTCCCCCTTCACCATCTGGGAGAACAATTATGTCAGTCAGTGAGTGAGTGGTAATCGAGCTTTATATAGTATAACTAGTATTTGGGCGTTGCGCGAGCTGCAAGCAGCTCGCGGGGTTGTGTTTTTGAGGAGTATTTCTTACCCTTGTAAAATTTTGAGAATTGAACAGTAATCCTTATCACTTATAGGATTTTGTAATAAAATCTCTTAAATATTTTGTACGGATTTATGTATGGACTTTTAAGTAAATCAACTGAATGTTTTTTTTTATTCCTACAGTTGATTTACATAAAAGTCAGTACGAATAAACTATAAAATAATATTCCTTGTAAGTGACTATCCCCCGAATGCTGAATCGTCACTCAAAATTTAAGTAGCACTTAAATTTAACAGTTACTCAAAAGTGACGTTTGGCCATACAAAATTTAAAGTTTCGTGTGGTAAACCTCGCTTTTGAAACTCTATTACGTGCATCATATAAATACATTTGCCAAACCAATTACCACCTCGGATATCTCTTAATAATTCTGCTAGCTTTAAATTAAAAACTCTAGCACATACAGAAGGATTTACATAGCTGCTTTGAGTGGATTGTTGAATTTCTGGCCACTTGGGATTACAAGTAAACGTCAAGAAAAATGATGGGTTCCCCATTCTGCTTACTATTGCAATAGCATCACTATATTTTCCTTTCATGTATCGCGGCCCCCCCGTAAAAGTGCTGGGCAAATAAACGCGACCTGGTACGAATCCCTCTCCCTGAATGGTTTCATCTTGACGAATTTGACGCGCGACTTCAATGCTCATTTCAACTTCTTGAAGTGGAGCGGACCTCAGTGCACTACTCGAGTTATGATTTTGTAGACTTGATATAAAACGTAGGCGTTCTTCTATGATTCGGCAATGCATGTCAACTAACCATTCTTCCGATAGCCTGCCTATATCGGAAAATCGTGGCTCCGACAATAACAAGCAGCGAACGTATTTCGCTTGAGTTAATTTATTTCCGTTATTATCTACTTTGTTCGGGTACCAACCCGCATTACCCTCAGGATAAAATAGTGGATACTGAAAACTTTCCTATAACGGATGCAATATATCTACAGTGTGCGGTTTCCTATCACCGATTTTCCAAACTGCTATGCAATGAGGTATAAAATTTTCGCGTTCTGTACTAATAATGGCCGCGACTTCTTTACCAACAGGTAAATCTCCTAAAATGTTACCGTGGATTGAGCGAGACGTTTGCTGAAATTTAATAAAGGCCTGATCGGATGTTTCCCTACTTAATCGTTTAAAACATTCGATAAACGGATTGACGTTATGTAAAAAGTTAGTTATGCAACTAATTATCTGCCTATCAAGTTTCATATTTGCGGCTATTTGCTCGCGTTCGCCTGTATCGTTAATGTATAGTCCTAAATTATTTACGCTACCAGTGTAAGCTAAATCAAAAACTCTATGATAGACTCGACCTTGAATTTTAAGAAAAGATATTCCCGTTGGTTGTTGGTACCCGTGAGAAACGCCCAAGGCACTGAAGGCAAATAAATTATTGTAAGCTCGCGGTCTACTCAGAAAAGACGGGTGAGAGTAAAACTCCTCGGTTAACGGAATTAAATTTTGTATGTTGTACGCGCCCGACCCACAACACCATTGTTTTCGAGATTTTTCTTCTGTTTGAAGAAGAAAGTAAGTTGAAAAAGAGAGTAAACCTCGGTTAACGGAATTAAATTTTGTATGTTGTATGTTGTACGCGCCCGACCCACAACACCATTGTTTTCGAGATTTTTCTTCTGTTTGAAGAAGAAAGTAAGTTGAAGAAGAGAGTAAACCTCGGTTAACGGAATTAAATTTTGTATGTTGTACGCGCCCGACCCACAACACCATTGTTTACGAGATTTTTCTTCTTCAAACAGACGCGCATTACAAGATGGACACCTAAAAGTGTCTAAAGAAAGCAAGGACGTTTTTTTTAAAGAAAATAATTTTATTACGTCTAACTCAGCGTCCCTCTTCTGTGCTATTAGGTTTTTAGATTGACGTAGTGGTATGTCAATACGACGGCTGTTTTTATTATATTTGTCAGTGGCTATTTGATTTATTTCAGGGTTCTGCTTGGTATAACGGTGTACAGCATCGCGATTAATTTCTGGATTTTCCTTCGTATATTTTTTTACAGCATCGCGATTTATTTGTGGATTTTCAGTTGTATATTTTTTAACGGCATCGCGATGAATTTGCGTTTTTTTTTTATTATATTTTTTAACCGCATCCAAATGGGCGTTTACTGTACTACATTTCCTGCCACGTTTTTGTTTTTTGGGTCGACCTCTCTTTGTTGACGCCACATGGGTGTCAACTACTACCGGTTCAGGGGTTTTTTGAAAACCAAGCAATATAGATTGTGATTCCGATAATTGACTATGTTCTGTTGATGCCGGGCATTCGAAGTCTATTATAGGCTCGACAGACGCTGGCAATGGCAATGCAGATCCTACAACAAAATTTTCAATTGTTTGATAATTGAGAACGCGTAGTCTATGTATTGAATACTGACCTACACCTATATTTCGCAATAACAGCAATCTGGCTAATTCGCGAATCGAATAACATTTAAACAAACGTGCTACTCCGCATGTAGAATTTAATTTGTTATATTCATCTACTGCGTGACTGTTAAATAAATAGAATGCACTATCGAATCTCCAAAAAGAAACTGTATAGTCTTGCCCGGTAAATACCACGCTATCCGTCTCATCATTGTGGTTTGCGTCGAAAACATTGGATTCAATTATGTTTGCAAGAGTTAAAATACCGTATTCATTTTCTGAAATTTGAGGAAAAACTCCATTTTTAATCCAATTGGCGGTCATATTTTCAATTTGAGCTCTATTGTTTCCGACGACAATCTCCGTAGGCAATTCCTCGGGGTTCAAAAATATGACACCCTTCGGTAGAATTGGTTTAAGCGACATACATAAAGTGTCTCCACTTTGGAGAATGACATCGATATCATGACAAGTCAGATTCCGATGTCTGCAAACTGACAATACTGACGCGCAAGCGGACATTGCCACGCATTGAGCGTTATTACCCTTATAATTGCTACTCCCTTGGTGTGTAGTTCCTAAAACATTAACAAAAATACAAGGTCAAGTGCAAGGTAGATATAATGTTACAAGAGGGAGAATATTTTGTAATGACAAAAATCATTTACACCACCCTTTGTAAGGCAAAGCGTCTTTTTTGTCCCCATTGATTGGATTAATGGGTTACAGACAGCTCGCTGACAGAGACGACAGTAAGCAAAGAACAACATATTTATTTTTATTTACTGGGGAACCTGCTTCCAATTTTTAACTTATTTTTATTATGTATAGCGGCAACCGAAATCCACATTCTTGATCATGAGCTGCAGCCCGCTAACAGACAGATGGACAGACGGACGAACAGCAGTCTTAGTACATAACAAGATTCTGTAGTTTTTACCCTTCAGGTACAGCACCCTAACAATTAATAATGTTTGTATGTTTTACCTCTAAACTGTCTTAAACAATTGATCAGGTTGTGAAGAAACTGGTAGGATTTTAGAACGCGAGGGTTTCTGGCACAAAACAAAATTTATAATATATAAAAAAATATGTATTTCCCACTAATTTTTTGTGCAGTACATTTAGGAGCAGAACAAAGCAAAAAACCAAAAACATTAGGTATGCATTAAATATTCGAAAAATATCTATTTCACATTGTAGCACAGGATGACATTGAACTGACTGCAAAATGAGCTCAAAAGTCTGCATGGCTAATAATATGGTCTTAGAAACCAGAAGTGAGGACAGTTTTTTTAAAAAATAACTCACAATTACTTCCTAAATTATTTAATCAACAATCAAAGTTTAATAACCGAAATCACAACAAAGATAATTTAAAAAATAAGACATCTGAACTCTAATTACTGCAAATGATATAAATTAATTAGCAAAATAACAATATAGCGACTGAATATAAAAAATACAAACGAGGGTAGCGATGTTCAACCGTTGCCGACCGATAATCGAGAGACCCGTTGCTAACCGCGCGCTGTCTTTTATAGCGCACCGCTTGTACCAGGTTTTGGAGAAGGAGGTTTCGCTAAGACGGCCGTTCCTGACAGCGGGGCGTCCTCGACCGCATCTTGCCTTGTGTCATCACTAGGTCCACCATCACCAGACTGGCCGTCATCCTCAGACTGGCCATAATCATCTGCAAAGTAACAACAACACATACTGTACATTTGTTTTCTTGCGACCCTATGTGTCTGAAGCCGGAGAATAGAAAGCACTTGAACTGATTTTGTTAAGTACGCGATAGTGAGCGTGCACTCCCACCATCAGGCACCCAACCAACTATCAGGAAGGTTTCTTAGGTAATTGAAATGTAAATCTAAGAGCTTCAGACTAAAAAAATTACAAAGCAAAATCAGTGATTCTAAGTATTAAAACGTAAAGGGAACAAAATAGTATTCCAAGCAATGGAATTCCGGACTCCCATTGGGTAGAATACTAGCCAAGATAAGTAGTAGTGAAGCTAATATACTTAACCAGAACAGAAGCCATGAACCATAAGTCCAGGCCATACAGGAGTCATAAGCCAGAGGTTCAGACCAAACAGAAGCCTTGAACCAGAGGTCCAGGCCAAACAGAAGTCATAAGCCAGAGGCTCAGACCAAACAGAAGCCATGAACCAGGGGTCCAGGCCAAACAGAAGTCATAAGCCAGAGGCTCAGACCAAACAGAAGCCATGAACCAGGGGTCCAGGCCAAGCAGAAGTCATAAGCCAGAGGCTCAGACCAAACAGAAGCCATGAACCAGAGGTCCGGGCCAAACAGAAGTCATAAGCCAGAGGCTCAGACCAAACAGAAGCCATGAACCAGGGGTCCAGGCCAAACAGAAGTCATAAGCCAGAGGCTCAGACCAAACAGAAGCCATGAACCAGGGGTCCAGGCCAAACAGAAGTCATAAGCCAGAGGCTCAGACCAAACAGAAGCCATGAACCAGGGGTCCAGGCCAAACAGAAGTCTTCCGGTTGCTTACCAGCCTCGAAGAAAGCGGAGCATGCGTCAGGCGTCCACTCACCGCGCCAGAGCACCATATGCTCGGCAGCTGCCTGGGTTTTTTTGCCATACGAACCAGCCAGTAGTTCCAGCTCGTAGCGATGATGTGGCAATACACGTAGGACCTTATAGGGCCCCCGCATGCCAGAGTCGAGCTTTCCTGTGCTCTGTGATGCCTTGTTGACAAAGACATAGTCCCCAACAGCGTAGGCTCGTGGTTGTCGCCGGTTCTGGTTGGTGTAGTCGTCTTGACGCCGCTGATTAGCTGTAAGCAAGTCTGAGGCACGTTGTCTCCTGAGCGTCATAAGTGCTTCTCGATTAGGGTTACGGTTCTCAAGTGCGACGTCACGCACTAGAGATCTTATTACTGGGGTCACTGCATCAATCCCAACGAGGAGTTGTAATGGCGAGGCTTGCGTAGTTGCCTGCCTGGTGACATTTAAATTGAGCTGCACTTTCCATAAAGCGTCAGCCCACTGAGAACCTTTATGTCCAACCTCTACCCGTAACATGTTTAGGACAGTTCTGCAGTACCTCTCTGCTTGCCCATTTTCTCGGTGCATTCCAGGTGTGATAAAATGAACGGAGCAACCCAAGCTACTAACCCAGTCACGGAAGGCTACGCTTTCGAACATTCTCCCTCTGTCGCATATTATAGTACTTGGAGACCCGAACAAACATATCACATTAGTAAACACCCGTTTTAATTCGTCCTAGTCTTGACGATACATGGAGTACAGCAGACAAAATTTTGAAAAGCTGTCAATTACTATTAAAACGTACTTAAACCCGTTAGATTCTGGAAGCGGGCCCAATATATCGGCATGGATAACACAGAATGGGTCATCAGGCTTCGACCAAGACTGAATCGGTTGTGGGGGTGTTTTAGGTACTTTCTTATGAGCTAAACATACAAGGCAATGGCTAACATATTTTCTAACAAATTGCCTAACACTAGGAAACCAAAAGTGACGTAATATAAGATCCGTCGTTCGGTCGGCTCCAACATGATCATGCTCATCATGGAAAGCTCTTAAAAGGCTAAGCCGGTAACCTTTAGGGATGTAACATAAGAATCGTGGTTCTTCCCCGGTTGGTGTATATTTATAATACAAAAGTTCATTTTTAATTAAATACCTTGAAGAATCTAATTGGCCATCTCTCAACTTAACAATTAAGTTTTGGGTTTCCTCATCCGCAGTCTGAGCGACCTTTGCCCAATTGTTAGGATTGCGAATGTGTGATACGTTTGCAGTTTCAGGAGGGTGCCGGCTTAGAAAATCAGCGTGCTGCATCATGGATCCTTTTCTATATTCCAAAGTAAAGGTAAAGTCTTGTAGGTAAACCCACCAACGCGCGACACGAGGCAACAAATCTTTTTTTTGTTTCAGTTAACTTCAACGAATTACAATCCGTCACTATTTTGAAATTGATACCAATTAAATAATGACGGAAGTTCTGAAGTGCGCGTACAATGGCTAGGGTTTCCAGCTCGTAGCTGTGATAGCGACTCTCCGCACCCTGGGTAGACCTACTATAGTAACTGACTACTCTTTTTCGTTTACCGACATGCTCCTGCAACAACACCGCACCGACACCAATGGAACTAGCATCGGTGTGAAGTTCCGTAGGCAAACTTGGGTCAAAGATCGCTAAGACTGGTTCATGGGTCAAACAATGAATAATATAGTCGCGTGCCACATCTTGTTCTGAACCCCATTTGAAAGGTTCTCCCTTTCTTAACAGTCTGGCAATGCAGGCTGTTTTAGAAGCGTAACCCGCGACATAACGCCTAAAATATCCGGCTAGGCCCAAAAATTGGCGAACCCCCTTAACATTAGTAGGCTTTGGAGAATTTACCAACGCTTCAATTTTTCTTGGACTCGGCCGCACCTGACCATTACCAACTACCCGTCCTAAGTACTCTATTTCGGTATCTAAGAAGGTACATTTTTTTAAATTAACCGAAAAATTCGTGAGAGTACTCAAAACTTGACGCAGCAAGTCGAGTCCTTCAGGAATTCCGTTTGACATATACCGACAGAAACTCGACTAGATCCGTTATTTTAAGTTTCGCATTCGTTGCCGCAGCCTTTACTTGAGCATCAGTAATACCTCTGACAATTATTGCAACTTTCAGCTCATCAAACAACCCCTTTACAATATTAAGACGCAAAAGAGATTCGGCGTATATCGGGAATTTATTTGTATTGTTACACATAACCTCAAACAAAATTGAAGGATCGTCTATATTACGTGGGCATAGTGAACGAAACCCTAATTTGAAGTTGCTCCACGAACGATCACTTGTTACCCAATCGTTAAGCCATGACTTCGCGTCACCACGCAAACAACTTCCTATGCGCCCTAGACACTCGCGATCGTCCCATTTATTTAAATTATGAGCGCGGTCTACCTCTAAACACCAAAAGTCAAAGTCGTGTAGGTTAGGATAGAAGGGAGAAATATAAAAATTATGCGATCTCTCTTGAACTAAACAAGACAATGCGCCAACGAGCTTATCTGTCACGTAATTATCATGGTCAAGCGTTCGCGACTTCTGCCTAGTGAAAGTTTCCTGCCCCCGTGAGCCATACTCCGCAACAGGCGTAGACACGCGACACGTTGGCGAAGTCGGCAAACGGCTCTCAATAGAATTCAAGCGAGCTAATATTTGACCTAAGGCCTGATCACGCGGAGAATCACGGCGGCTATATGAGGTGTCACGACGTCTATGACCGTTTCGTGGACTGCGGGACACATGACGATGTCTAGAAGAGGTACGCTCGCGACTATGAGAACGCTCACGGTATCTACGCGGTGAAGGAGTGTGATTGCTCCTTCCGGAACCATGCCTATGATTACGCGATCTACTTCTCAACGTTCGAGAACGATTACGATGCAATCGACGCGAATCGTTTTGTTTTTCAACACTTGTCGAACGTCCCGGCATATCAGAAATAAAATTAAATGATCGGAAAAAAAAAAAAAAAAACTCACCGATACTCGCGTACCCACAAAAATAAAACTTGCAGTAATTAGGTTAAATTCATACACTATCGGTCATTTACTTTAACTTAAAACAGATGGCAGAAACAGCACTAAGCACGTGGTCTATCCCACTTCTGATCTTAGAAACCAGAAGTGAGGACAGTTTTTTTAAAAAATAACGCACAATTACTTCCTAAATTATTTAATCAACAATCAAAGTTTAATAACCGAAATCACAACAAAGATAATTTAAAAAATAAGACATCTGAACTCTAATTACTGCAAATGATATAAATTAATTAGCAAAATAACAATATAGCGACTGAATATAAAAAATACAAACGAGGGTAGCGATGTTCAACCGTTGCCGACCGATAATCGAGAGACCCGTTGCTAACCGCGCGCTGTCTTTTATAGCGCACCGCTTGTACCAGGTTTTGGAGAAGGAGGTTTCGCTAAGAATGGTGTTTCTTATAAGCATTATTTATAATGATCAGTACCTAATTATGTCAATTTTCTAAATTATTTAAAAACAAAACAATAAAAAAAATATCCCTAAGTATATTAGCTGGCTGATGATGAAACTGCTTTTTAAGTACCTATAACTTATTAATTGATATGTACTTACCTACTTAAATTAATCAAACATTAATTTGTGATAGCATAGAATTATTTGATGAAGGAGCTATGAGATCATATATTTATACTTGAATACTATTTCAGCAGTCTCGACATTAGTAGGTAATGACGCTGTCGCAAACTTGCGATCGTAATAATACCTAATAACGAAAAAATTCTGTTGCAATAACGACGCTCGTGAGAAACGCAAGTCTCTACATCCAAGTTAGCGAGCCAAGATGTACAATAACTTGACATATCGGTACCAATGATTCTATTTTACATGAAAACTCGTACTTAAATAAGGCTACAAACGTGTAAAAATAAATAAAAAATATTAAATATTTAAGGAAATTAAAATTTGCCTCCTTGCAACATTGGTTTAGTGTCAAACTTGTCAAGTCATTGGTTTCGACGTTTTGTTTATTTTGTTTCTGTTCTATTAACAATGGACCTGTATAAAAATGTACTCTGTGCAATGGACAATGGTATTTTCTCAAGCATTTTTTATTGATAGCTAAGAGTACGGTACCTCTGCTTTGTGGCTGAAGCTGCTACCCCACTGGATATACTTCTACATTCACGGTGGGTCGTCTTTGGGGCGGATTTACAGACGTCTGAGTATCTACGAAATGATACTGGAATTCGACAAAAATGTGTTTGAAGAGATGGCTGTAGGAGCTGCATGAAACATTGGTATTCCGTCAGGATACAGAAATAAGCAGATTCAAGGGATTTTTCATTTTAATCATGCGGATTCATTGTGTCGTACCATACCAAAGCTTTGGGAAGTAGTGTGTAGCGAGCTGTTCACACTAAAAAGAACCTCCGACCTCCACGGAGCTGGGGACTACCAGTAAAAGAATGACAAAGGACAAGCAGAAAATCAAACTGAGTGAAATAGTGTAGTGTATATAATATTGATAAGATTCTTTCAATATAAATGTATGTAATCGCAGTGTTCCAATATTTAATATTACCGTACTATAGTTGTAAGGGCAGAGTTAGTACACAGCAGAGTTATTACAAGTTTAAGTGACACAAAAGAAATGCTTGTGTGCAAAATAATTCCAAAATATTCAAAAAGTATACAAAGCTCATCAACCAAGGTTTGAATAACTGAAACATGTTTGAAGGAGAATTACCCGTTTATTTTAAAGTTATTCCATTAATTTATAATGTTATATCGAAGAAAGTAGTTAACCAATCCTATATTTTTTTGTACCAATGGCAAATTCAAACAAATTAAATTTATTATTAAATCATTTAATTCAAGCAACAAGACTCGATAGTGTTATTAACAATATACTTACAAAGAACTATGTTAGTAACACACTAACATAGTTACCATTATTCATCTCATTCTTCCTATATTAAAAATGCAGTGTGAAATTTAATTTTAACGTTGATTTTCATGTTAGTATTTCAATAATTGATAATTTTCCCTTGTTTGAAGAAAGTATTTGTGTATATTATTGTATTTATTGATACAGATGTTTGTACTTTAGTATTTTTTTGTATTATAATTAAATGATGTGTGTATTATTTATTGTCTTGTTTAAAATGTTTACATAGATAGTATAGCTATGATGTAGGTACTGTGATATGTAATATTCATTACTTGTGTGTTCTGCACTGAAATAACTGTAATATCCTATTTCTTCACATTTTATGCAAATAAAGATACATAGGTACATGTATACGACCTTCATTTTGCCTTCATTACATGTTTAATACTTTACTTTTAAGCTAGATTTTAAAATATGTGAGCGGCTTTTTAGTTGCAACCAATTAATTTAACGATCATTATCTCTGTCTCTATGTCTGTTATCGTGGACCGAGCCTGACTAAACCAACTTGTTCATGTGATTGGCAACTGTGAGATTGTTCAATCTTATATGTTAGTAAGTACCTTGGTTCCATAATCAATTAATCACACACTGTAAATGATTAATAATTTCTCGATTATCTCAAAAAAAATATTACCATATTTTTTTGAGACCTAGAAAACAGGAAAAATTTATTTTAAAAGTTCGTTAATTATCCATAGTTTAATTTTTAACCGGCGAAAATTTCCCCGGCTTAAACGTACCCCAAGCGAAAACTTATACCAGCGGACGACCGTAAACGGAGCAGATTCAATTTTAGTCAGATTAATTTTTCACCTCGCGGTGTGCTTAAACGGGGTACTTGACGTTTAGGCAGTCAATTTTAAACTGAACAATTGACTTAAACGCACCCCAAACAAAAACGCCGTCCGCCATGTTAGTATTACTCCCCCCTTCGCTCCACTCGGTCTCGCAGGTTCGCTCCACTCAGGACCTACCTACCACCGGAAAGCTATCGTGACCTTATCCCTACGCTACGCTACGCTTCGCTTTACCGCTACCTAGTTTCCGAGATACGATGGGGGAGGGGTGAAGGGGGGGAGAGGGGGGAGTTTTGAAAAAACTAATTTTGACCTACTCTGGGCCCACGGACATGAATCTGAAAAAGGAAATGTTCCGAGTCTTAACTTCCGAGATCCGCCTAAAGGGGGGAGAAGGGGGAGAGAATGGGGGGAATTTTGAAAAATGGTTTTTACTTTTCCGAGCCTTCTCTATAAGAATCCGTAAAAAAACAAAACCCAGGAGGGGTGAAGGGGGGAGAGGGGGAGTTTTGAAAAAACTAATTTTGACCTACTCTGGGCCCACGGACATGAATCTGAAAAAGGAAATGTTCCGAGTCTTAACTTCCGAGATCCGCCTAAAGGGGGGAGAAGGGGGAGAGAATGGGGGGAATTTTGAAAAATGGTTTTTACTTTTCCGAGCCTTCTCTATAAGAATCCGTAAAAAAACAAAACCCAGGAGGGGTGAAGGGGGGAGAGGGGGAGTTTTGAAAAAACTAATTTTGACCTACTCTGGGCCCACGGACATGAATCTGAAAAAGAAAATGTTCCAAGTCTTAACTTCCGAGATCCGCCTAAAGGGGGGAGAAGGGGGAGAGAATGGGGGGAATTTTGAAAAATGGTTTTTACTTTTCCGAGCCTCCTCTATACGAATCCGTAAAAAAACAAAACCCAGGAGGGGTGAAGGGGGGGGAGAGGGGGGAGTTTTGAAAAATGATTTTGACCAACTCTGGGCCCCTTGATATGAATCTGAAAAAAACAATGTTCCAAGTCTCTTAACTTCCGAGATCTACCTAGAGGGGGGGAGAAGGGGGGCAACTTTGAAAAATGGATTTCACTTTTCCGAGCCTCCTCTATACGAATCCGTGAAACAACAAAACACGGGACTCTTAGTTTCTGAGATACGATAGGGAGGGGGGAGAGTGGGGTGGAAAAGGGGAGGTTTGGGATTTTTCCCATACTCGTGAGAGTTACTTCTATACGAATCTGTAAAAATACACCCACCTCCCCCTTCACCATCTGGGAGAACAATTATGTCAGTCAGTGGTAATCGAGCTTTTTATATAGTATAATAATAATAATGTTCCAAGTCTTAACTTCCGAAATCCGCCTAAAGGGGGGAGAAGGGGGAGAGAATGGGGGGAATTTTGAAAAATGGTTTTTACTTTTCCGAGCCTCCTCTATTCGAATCCGTAAAAAAACAAAACCCAGGTTTCTTAACTTCCGAGATCTACCTAGAGGGGTGGAGAAGGGGGGCAAGGGGGGCAACTTTGAAAAATGGATTTTACTTTTCCAAGCCTCTTCTATACGAATCCGTAAAACAACAAAACACGGGACTCTTAGTTTCCGAGATACGATAGGGAGGGGGGAGAGTGGGGTGGAAAAGGGGAGGTTTGGGATTTTTCCCATACTCGTGAGAGTTACTTCTATACGAATCTGTAAAAATATACCCACCTCCCCCTTCACCATCTGGGAGAACAATTATGACAGTCAGTGGTAATCGAGCTTTATATAGTATAATAATATAATAATGAATCTGAAAAAAAAAAAATGTTCCAAGTCTCTTAACTTCCGAGATCTACCTAGAGGGGCGGAGAAGGGGGGCAAGGGGGGCAACTTTGAAAAATGGATTTTACTTTTCCGAGCCTCCTCTATACGAATCCGTAAAAAACAAAACCCAGGAGGGGTGAAGGGGGGGAGAGGGGGGAGTTTTGAAAAATGATTTTGACCAACTCTGGGCCCCTTGATATGAATCTGAAAAAAAAAATGTTCCAAGTCTCTTAACTTCCGAGATCTACCTAGAGGGGGGAGAAGGGGGGCAAGGGGGGCAACTTTGAAAAATGGATTTTACTTTTCCGAGCCTCCTCTATACGAATCCGTAAAACAACAAAACACGGGACTCTTAGTTTCCGAGATACGATAGGGAGGGGGGAGAGTGGGGTGGAAAAGGGGAGGTTTGGGATTTTTCCCATACTCGTGAGAGTTACTTCTATACGAATCTGTAAAAATATACCCACCTCCCCCTTCACCATCTGGGAGAACAATTATGTCAGTCAGTGGTAATCGAGCTTTATATAATATAATAATAATAATGTTCCAAGTCTTAACTTCCGAAATCCGCCTAAAGGGGGGAGAAGGGGGAGAGAATGGGGGGAATTTTGAAAAATGGTTTTTACTTTTCCGAGCCTCCCCTATTCGAATCCGTAAAATACAAAACCCAGGTTTCTTAACTTCCGAGATCTACCTAGAGGGGGGGAGAAGGGGGGCAAGGGGGGCAACTTTGAAAAATGGATTTTACTTTTCCAAGCCTCTTCTATACGAATCCGTAAAACAACAAAACACGGGACTCTTAGTTTCCGAGATACGATAGGGAGGGGGGAGAGTGGGGTGGAAAAGGGGAGGTTTGGGATTTTTCCCATACTCGTGAGAGTTACTTCTATACGAATCTGTAAAAATATACCCACCTCCCCCTTCACCATCTGGGAGAACAATTATGTCAGTCAGTGGTAATCGAGCTTTATATAGTATATAATATAATAATGAATCTGAAAAAAAAAAAATGTTCCAAGTCTCTTAACTTCCGAGATCTACCTAGAGGGGGGAGAAGGGGGGCAAGGGGGGCAACTTTGAAAAATGGATTTTACTTTTCCGAGCCTCCTCTATACGAATCCGTAAAAAACAAAACCCAGGAGGGGTGAAGGGGGGGAGAGGGGGGAGTTTTGAAAAATGATTTTGACCAACTCTGGGCCCCTTGATATGAATCTGAAAAAAAAAAATGTTCCAAGTCTCTTAACTTCCGAGATCTACCTAGAGGGGGGGAGAAGGGGGGCAAGAAAACTAAAACAAATCTAAACTTCATCTTTATTAAGTATATGTATTTATCCAAAACTACAGATAACTAACTACAAACCTTTTTCCACACCACCCGAAGAGGTAAGGTTTCAGGCGCGTTTTTTTTTGCGTGGTATCCCCAAGAGGCCTAATCCACCTAAACTACATCTATGTACCTACATACATTATACTACACTTCCCTAAAATCAAAGTAGCTAATCATATTAAAATATTTTTACTTGATATTAATAAATAGGCCTAATCCACCTAAACTACATCTATGTACCTACATACATTAATACATTATACTACAATTTTCTAAAATCAAAGTAGCCTAATTACGTTAAAATATATTTTCTTAATATTAATAAGTAAACTGGATTAAATAAATATTATGTTAGTGTAGGTATGTTAGATTTTAATAGCAAATAATATATTTCCACTTAACCATCACTCTCCAATCATCTTATTTTCATTCAGTTTCGATCACGCAGTAGGTAGGTATACTTACATATATTATTACTTTTAGGTAAGATAATAAATTATTGTAAATATTATTACGAAAAACTAAAAAACAAAAAAATAAATTAGAAAATAATTATTAAATAGAAATAAAAAAATAAGTAATACCTAAAAATAAATACTCTGTAAGTCAGTGTCATTGACAAGTGTGATATAGTATGTTATATGATAAAAGTTATACAAATACGTTCAAATATTATATTCTTAAACTATTACAAGTTCACAAGATTCACAACATACTTCTACAACGTTCTCTTATTATCCTTCTTTTCACATATACACACACACATACTTCTCCTTGACTTCATTCATAATCCTTTCAATCAACATTTTACATACTGCTTGCTAGCAATTTCACATAGGTATACACACACATACTTCCCCTTGATTTCATTAATAACCCTTTCAATCAACATTTTACATACTAATTGCTAGCAATTTCATTTAAACACACACACATACTTCCCCTTGATTTCATTCATACATAACCCTTACAATCATCATTTTACGTACTAATTGCTAGCAATGGACATAATACGGACTATGTGCGTGCAAAGTGTATGTGTACATGAAAAATAAATAAATATAAATCTATGATTACAACAAATTGTCATTGATAATCATGGCAAACAAACACTCCAACCCAAACTATTCGTCAATTATAAATAAATAAAACGGAACGTAAGGTAGTTCGAGATGAATACGTACCCAATGCGAGATCGTTATTGAACCATGTTACTGGTCAGTAGAAAATCTGACCGACTGTTGATCGGGAACGGTTGGTTGCCCGGTCAACCGAATGATCTGTAAGCAGTTAGGCTTTGGATTTTGATCAATCGGCTTACTGCCGAGAACATACTCCGTTTGGTGATGAAGTCAATAGAACGGAGTGATTGCAAATTCGTCGTTGAGGTGAGTTGTCGTACCGGTGATGAGGGGTCAGTAAAGTGTGGTCGGTGTCGGTTGATTGCTAGGATGTCTTGCATTGTTTGTGGCGCGAAAGTCAGGATGAGATTCGATGTCAAGTTGTGGATGCTATCTGACTTGTGGTGGATCGGTCGGGACGGATGATAATTATTTCCGTTAACATAACATGGGTATGCGGCATGAAAGTTGAGCGCTGACTTGAGACCCCGTGACTGCGCGGTAAGGATAATCGCTATCGCGCAGTTCACATTGGTCTCCGCTCACCATCCTTGCAGATATGATTTGTTGTCTTATCAGTAATAAGTTGCACTGGCAAAGGTGTAGGTAGAGTCATTGGTTCATTCATTCATTCAATTGGTTATTTTCTTTGTACTGGAATAAAAAGATGATGGGATGTTGGTTGATTGCTGGGATGTCTTGCGTTGTCCGTGGCGCGAAAATCAGGATGGGAGTCGATGTCAACTTGTGGATGCTATCTAGCTTGTGGTGGATCGGTCAAGACGAAAGATATGTCCGTTAAAATGGGTAAAAGTTGTTGTCTTATCAGTAATGAGTCGTAGTGTGCAAAGGTGTGGGTGGAGTCATTGTATTGGTTGAATGAGTTATATGGCATGGAGTTATGAGTTATATGGCAGATACCGAATGTCTTGTTATTTTTTGCTAAAAAATAAAATAATAATAAGCCGTGGACAGCTGTAATGCATGAAGGTGTGTGTGCTGTAGTAACAAAACTGTTATTAGTATGTATATTTAGGTTAAGGTATTTTATCTATGGGTCTTTGTTACCTGAAATAAATTGTTTATTATTATTAAATAGGTACACCTAAAGTGTAAACTAAATAGAATATTAATCTTGCATGATATTCTTTTTAGTATACGGTTAAGTTGTGAAATAAATTAATAAGCAGACCAAAAAATGTATGAATCAAAATGTAACTATTTTCAGTGACACGCGAGTACAAGTACTTCAATATGCAATTCTTTTTCTTTTTAAGTTAGTTCTTTTATAATATAAGTTTTGTAGGTTCCATTCAAAGATATAGGTAAAAAAATATAGGTAAATATAAAAAATCTGACCCGTCTCAATTCAAAAGGCCTTTACACTTTGACTCGGTTTGGAAAGTTTTCTTTATGAACCACATTTGCAATATGCTTTCTAGCGTTTTTCTTAGCTAACTACTGACATTTTAATATGTATTATAGTTAAAATTTATAAAGAGCAATTATAATAACTAAGTAAGTATAGTGTACATATTAGTTCGTTTTTTTTTTTGTTTTTTTACACACATGACTCTTTTTTTTGCATGCTGTTTTTTTAATACATGACCCATTTTTTTGCATGTTTTATTTTTTGTTTGTTTTGCATTTTTTTTTTTTGCAATACCTATATTTTTTTTTACAATCTTGTGTCTTCTGTTCATGGTCAAAGGATGATACGAATTGAGCATCGTCGTCGAAATAGTAAAAGCGTATCCAAAGTTTATGTCTATGATTCGAAAGAATGTTCTGCGGATTCTGTTCTGTTATCCATGCAACTTGAATTTGGAGTGCGTTCTATCAGTGATCTTGAATGCGTCATGATGAAATTGCTATGCGTAGATTGTAACGACATGAATATCACCGTGTAAATTTGCAGAATAAGTAAGTAGACTACTACGGCATCAATGGAGTTCCATCCAGATCTCATATTCTATGCTATACAAAAATCAAGGCTGATGACGCAACTAAAAATATGTTTGTTTGTGAAGTAATATAGTGGTCAGGTTTTGTGGATATTCTGCAGAAAGCGACGCCTGGAACACGTTTTTAGATTCTTGTTTTCAAAATTTAAATTCAAAGCTGGATCACGTTGTTACAATTTATTTTATGAAATGTTTTTTCAAATATGTTAAAACAAGTTTTCGCATAGTTCCATCAAGATTCGGAAGTTTCATTTGAATTTGCTTTTATGCGACGACGGTTAATCAATTTTTTCTTTCTTCCAAACAATTTGTGTATTTTTATATGCAATGTAATCTACATCAGGATATCATCAGAATGGAAGGTAATAAATTATTTAATACATTAATAATGTAAATCTTTTTTCACATTATTGTCGATATTGTCAAAAAAAAAAAAAATTGTCGATAGAAATTTCGCATACAAATAGTTGAAAAGCGTTATGATAATTCAGCATAATTCAAACTACGAGCTTAATATCATGCTCAAAATTAAATGTAATTAAAATAAAAACAGTTTAAAAAAATGGCGAAGAATAAACATTAGTTAAGACAGCAACGTTAGACATTGTATTTAAACTTATTTCATAAGAAGCAGAGACAGTTAAGTACTGAAAACTACGGTATTAATTATTTTAACACCTTATTACAGATTCAACATAATGAATGTACTTTGAAACAAACTAAGATAATTATGATAATAATTCATTATTATCTCAGTTCTTCGTTTACATTAAAATTTAAACGCTAATAGTTGGGGTTGAAACTGGAGTTTGTGAGAACCAGAATAAAAATCAGAATGAAAGTTGAAATAAGAGTCCAATGAAAGTTTTTAGGCTTCTTTCATGCGCAGCTTAAGAGTAAAAATAAAAGCGACAGTTAGAGTAACAGTAAGAGACAGAGCGAAAAGATTAAGTGCGCCTTTTGAGGCTCCTTTCTTGCACGTGGTAAGAGAGAAAATCAAATTGAGAGTAAAAAACAGAGTGAGAGTAACAGGAAGAGTTAACGATGAAAAGATTGAGTGCGCCAATCAGAGTATAGTAGTGAAAGTAAAAGCCACAGAAAGTCATGTCCAATTTTCATTTTGACTGCCATTTTGATACTCCTTACTCTCTTTCAAATTTTCACATTTTTTTTCCAAATTCGACCTTTTTGTTAACATGAACCTTTAAGCATTACATATTTTGTCCGTCTGTTCGAATTTAAATAATTTCATAAAAATCTATTTCTATTTACATCATATAGTTTCAAATAATACGGCATTCTTGAATAATTAAAATTTGTCTTTTATTAAATACTCAAAATATAAAAGGAATAATTAAATTAAAAAATGAGTGTAGTTATTCTAAAAAGCTTTTAAACTGAGACGATGACAAATACATCACAAGAACTGATTTTAAAAAAACCTTATAAAAAGAATAAGATTTGCATATTGATGAACATAATTCTCGCATGGTAATTAAAACAAACAAACACGTCATAGGTAGTACATACATCGCTTTACATCCCATCATCTTTTTATTCCAGTACAAAGAAAATAACCAATTGAATGAATGAATGAACCAATGACTCTACCTACACCTTTGCCAGTGCAACTTGTTACTGATAAGACAACAAATCATATCTGCAAGGATAGTGAGCGGAGACCAATGTGAACTGCGCGATAGCGATTATCCTTACCGCGCAGTCACGGGGTCTCAAGTCAGCGCTCAACTTTCATGCCGCATACCCATGTTATGTTAACGGAAATAATTATCATCCGTCTCGACCGATCCACCACAAGTCAGATAGCATCCACAACTTGACATTTGGTATCTGCCATTTAAACCCACACCTTCGTGCAACACAGCAGTCCACGGCTTATTATTATTTTATTTTTCAGTAAAGAGTAACTAAGACATTCGGTATCTGCCATATAACTCATAACTCCATGCCATATAACTCATTCAACCAATACAATGACTCTACCCACACCTTTGCACACTACGACTCATTACTGATAAGACAACAACTTTTACCCATTTTAATGGACATATTCGTCCCGACCGATCCACCACAAGTCAGATAGCATCCACAACTTGACATCGAATCTCATCCTGACTTTCGCGCCACAAACAATGCAAGACATCCTAGCAATCAACCGACACCGACCACACTTTACTAACCCCCCATCACCGGTACGAAAACTCACCTCAACGACGAATTTGCAATCACTCCGTTCTATTGACTTCATCACCAAACGGAGTATGTTCTCGGCAGTAAGCCGACTCTGATCAGAATCCAAAACCAACTACTTACAGATCGGACAGTTAACCCGGCAATTACCCGCTTCCGATCTACAATCGGAAAGATTCCCTACAGACCAACATGGTTCAACGGATCTCACACTGAGACGCATATCATCAAAAACTAACCTCTTTGATCCGTTAATT
Source organism: Omphaloscelis lunosa (assembly GCA_916610215.1). Classification (NCBI taxonomy): domain Eukaryota; kingdom Metazoa; phylum Arthropoda; class Insecta; order Lepidoptera; family Noctuidae; genus Omphaloscelis; species Omphaloscelis lunosa. Next base: position 6,640,540 of record OU744265.1, on the reverse strand, counting down.
TATTTATAATTATAAACAGCTTAGACCAGAGTTATTATTCGACATAACTCTCAATGTACATCTGCTACAAACACAGGTTATAAAATATTTATTTTTCACAGTTAGTGTAATGTAAATAATATATAAGTATGCCAACAATATATAATGTGAATGATGATATTACATTACTTAATTTAAAAAAGCTAAAACAAATTAAATAAAAAACGCTCATTGAATAGCAATGTCAACATGATTTAATGATTAACTTAATTGATTTGCCTACGAAGATCAGAGGTAAACTGTTTTAGACTTATTCAGGAAGCTCTACATTAATTAATTTATAGGAGCTCCGGTATTATTACATTTTTCGCGTACGGTTTGCCATCTAAAACCCGATCTTTGTGAATTAAAATTTTGATGTATTCCTTTTTGGTTGCTCGACCTAGCGCGACGTACAATTGCCCGTGACTAAACATGTCCGACCTAAGATCTACTCCGACCCGGCTCAGGGTTTGGCCCTGACTTTTGTGAATAGTCATCGCGTAAGACAACTGTAAAGGAAATTGACGGCGGCACATTTCGAATGGACTTTTGGGATCAATAGGACCCTTAAAAATAATACGTGGAATTAAATATTCATCTGTACCCGACGATTTTTGAACGGTAATTAAGCGTGGCGACGTACCTGTTACAATTACTTTAGTTCCGTTTACCAATCCGTCGTTAAAACTGAGATTACGCATGATCATACAAATACATCCTATTTTGAGCTTAAGATCGTGCTCTGGAAAACCTCTTGGTTGCATTCTGTTAAGCGCATCTGGCCCTAAAAATAATTCATCTGCATTTTCATTTTCGACTTTATCGATGGAGTAGAAATGCAGTGTTTCTCCATCTAACCGATCGAGTATTAAGTTATTTATTTCTCGAACGGCGTCGTTCCGTGTGCACAAAATTGCTCTATGTATGCTAGCACAGGATTCTATATTTAGAACGGGGAAAACAAAGTCAATCAAATCGTCTAATTCTGATACAATTTCAATACCACCTAAATCAACTAAATTTTGAATATTTTTGCCAATTACAAAAGGATGAGATGTTAATTTATTTGAGCCTAAATTTAATAAAAATTCTGCAAACTCTACGTCATCCCTGCATCTTTGCGAAGTAGCTAGGGAGAAAAATTTTATACTTTGCCAGATGCGCGATGTTTTTACTGATGCATTTAATATATCTGAATTAGTTTTTGCATTTGTAACTACAGGGGGAATTTGTCTAAAATCCCCTGCAAAGATAATAATTTTGCCACCAAAAATTTTATCACTACGCATGAGATCACGCAACGACCTATCCAGTAGATGAATCAAAAATTTGTGTGCCATAGGGGCTTCATCGTATATTATAACGTCCGCGTGTGATATTAATTCTGCTCTTTGCGTGCCGTTTGTGATATTTGTGAGCGTTCTGTTCTAGGTTCGGGTTCTCACACTATTATGCACTGGATTGGAGGGCACTATTACTTGGTTCACTGAATAAAAACTCTTGATTACTTGTCGAATATTATTTACTGTTCACTTATGAGATCTGGATACAAACTGAATAAAAACTAATACAAACGCCTATACTTATACTAAATTACATAGGCGCAAGTAGCGGCGGTACTGATTAATACTTAAAATAAGTTAACAAATGAAATAAGTAAAAATAAATTGGCGATCTCACGCGATCCTAGGTCCACCAATCAGAGCGAGGCAGAGGCGTGTCAATGTCGGACAAGTTCGTACAAGTTCTGACAAGCTCGGTCAGGCTCAAACTCGCATCTCGACTTGACCTAGAATTGCGTACGATCATAACAGAGTTCTTATAACTAAATAATTATGTTTATAACATTGTTCTTGATCGATTATCGTTACATGTAATCATATTGCTATACTATTAGTGGGCGTCCTGCACATTTCTCCCGCCGTGCGTCGTCCGTTCTGACGTCGCAGTTGTAGAAGCCGGTGCAGGTTCGCCGTGGTCGATCGATAGTACCACTATCTTTTTCACTGGACGTCTCAGGATACCTCCTTTCGTGGACACGTCCACTGTGCGGACTACTCCACCTGGGCCAGGGAATGTAGCGCTGATGCGTCCTCTGATCCACATGTTTCTTGGGAGGTTACCATCTACGATGAACACAAGATCGCCTATATTGGGGATCACGCCTTAAGTGTGTGGTTCTATACGATTCCGTAGTTCTGGGAGATATTCTTTCAGCCATCGGGCCCAGAATATATCGGCAAGCCTCTGGGCTGCACGCCAACTGGCTCGTAGACGTAAGTCGCTGTCGTCGAATTCTCCTGGTGCCGCGATGCGACCTGGACCGCCCAAAATGAAATGATTGGGTGTCAATGCTTCAGGATCCTCGTGGTTCACGGACACGTGCGTCAGTGGCCGGCTGTTGACAGTGTGTTCGGCCTCGATGAGTAGTGTGTTAAGCACTTCTTCGCTCGGGAATCGCTCGTTCAATGTGGTGGCTAGCGCTGTCTTCACAGACCTCACCATGCGCTCCCAGGCGCCTCCCATGAACGGTGCTCCGGGAGGGATAAAACGCCAGTCGATCATCTTCTTCGAAGCTTCTTCGGCCGTAGCCGCGAAGATGGCTGTTCGTAGCTCCTTTTCAGCACCGTGAAAGTTCGTTCCGTTATCGGACCATAGCTGTGTTGGACATCCTCGGCGTGCTATCATGCGTCGTAGTGCCATGATTGCCGAATCTGTGTTGAGCGATGCCACAAGTTCAAGGTGGATGGCTCGCGTCGTCAGGCACGTGAATAGAGCGACGTACCTCTTTTGATGACTACGTCCCACTGTAATGGTCAGGGGTCCGAAGTAGTCCAACCCGGCGTAGGTAAATGGTCTCTGGTGGTGTGCTAGGCGACAGGAAGGGAGATTCCCCGTCATCGGCTGAGGTGGAGAGGCTGCTTTTATGCGACATCGCAGGCATTTGCTTATGATGTTCTTGATTGTTGGTCGTAGACGGAGCACCCAATGTTGCTGGCGACATTCGTTGACTATGGTCTCGGTGCCCGCGTGATGTAATTTGCGGTGGACGTGTTCGATCCACAATCGTGTCGCAATATGATCTCCATCTAGTATCATTGGTTTCTTTAGGCGTTCGGTGATGTCTGTCATAACGGTTATTCTGCTCTTCAGGCGAATCTCTCCCTCTGTGTATTCTATGCACAGTGCGTGCAGACGACTGTTTCGTGATATGGGCTTCTTGTTGGTCAGAGCTTCTATCTCTTCCTGGAGGATTGTTCTTGTGAAGCTCGCAGGATCAGACTTTCGGCCTGGTGTAGGTGCTCACCGGTGAGAGGCAGGTGATTGTTTATGACCTCTCGCCTCTCTCCTGGTTTGACTGACACTGACTGCTTACTTTTTCTCCAATCAGGGTCGTTGCTGCTGTTCTTCTTAGTTCTTTTGTAGTTAATATTCTGCCCTGATTGGCGGCAGAGATGCAGAAACTGTAGAACTCGTGCTGTGGCTCGTAGGTATCTTTCCCAACGTGAGAATCTGTTGGCGTCTGGTATAGCTTCGCTAATCTGTACGCTCTTATCTCTGATACTACAGGTTCTCTCTTCCCCTGTGATTATGAGAGGGTTCTTCTCGTCAGCTGGCCATGTTTCCGGAGGTCCACGTAGGAATTCAGGACCGTTGAACCAGCGATGATTTTGATCATAGTGTTCTGGCACGTCTCTTGTAGCGTCGTCTGCTGGGTTTAATTTGGTCGGGACCCAGCGCCATTCATTGGTGGAGCTGTGTTCTTCAATTGCTGCAATGCGGTGGGCGACGTATGGTTTATAAGATCTGGACCCCGTTCTGATCCATGACAGCGTAGTTCTGCTGTCAGTCCAGAACGTGGTCGATTCTGGTGTTCGTTCATGTTCTTCCTTAACCGCTGTCGCCATGCGTGCGCCAAGTACTGCTGCTTGCAGCTCTAATCGTGGGATTGACATTAGTTTCAATGGTGTCACCTTGGCTTTGGCTGTAATCAAGCAGACGTAGACTCTTCCGTCCCTCGTGACTGTTCGCCAGTATAATTTTGTTGCGTATGCAGATTCGCTTGCGTCGGTAAATATATGTATCTGTAGTGATTCCGTAGCGCTGAAGCCTGGATAGGTTCGTGGAATGGAGATATGTTCTAGTGCTCTGAGATGAGTCAGCCATTTCCTCCAGCTTGCGGCTAGGTCGCTATCTAGGGCTTCGTCCCATGCTGTTCCACGACGCCAAACTTCCTGTAGTATCTGCTTGGCTCTGATGGTCACCGGCGATACAAGTCCCAATGGGTCAAATAGGGACATAACTATACGAAGAGCTTCTCTTTTCGTAGGCGTGTCGTTCTTTAGGATGTTCTGAGGTATGCGTATCAGATTCAGGTTGAAGGTAAGCGAGTCTTCTGTTGGCCTCCATATCAGACCGAGGACTCGCTCTGTCTGGATGTTGTCTTCCAGATTGATTGTGTCTTCGGTCTTGGTTACTTCCCCTAGTGCTTCAAGAAGGGGAATAGAGTTTGATGACCATTTCTTGAGCTCGAAGTGCGCTTCTCTGTGAATGTTACGCACTGCTTGTGAGACTCTTACTGCTTCTTCTAACGTGTCGAAGCTGTTCAAATAGTCATCCATGTAATGCTTTCTTTTGATAGCTTCGACTGCCTCTGGATATTCATGTTGAAATCTTTCGGCGTTCGTGTTCTTCACATATATGGCTATAGCTGGTGAGCAGGAAGCTCCGAAGATTAGAGACTTCATGCGGTATTGTTCAGGTGGCTGGTTGTCTCTTCGGTCTCCTCGCCATAAGTAACGAAGAGTGTCCCGGTCTTCGGGTCGAAGTTCTATTTGTAAGAACATTTCAGTGATGTCGGCGGTCACGGCGATTGAATGTTGCCGGAAGCGCATGATTACTCCTGGTAATGATTGTAGAAGGTCTGGACCAGTGAGTATTTGATCATTTAGAGAGACCCCTCGGGTCTTGGCTGCAGCGTCACAGACAATCCTCAATTTGTCCGGTTTCATCGGGTTGTAAACTGCGAAGTGAGGTAAGTACCAGGTTCTATGTTTCGAAGTGGTCGTTGGAGCTGGTTCGGCGTATCCCTTTGATACTAGTGCTTCCATTTGTTCAGAGTACTTCTTCTTTAGTTCTGGATCTTTATCAATTTTCTTTTCCACACTGATGAGTCTGTTCAAAGCGCTATCGTAGTTGTCTGGCATCTTTATGTTTTCATCTCGCCACAATAGAGCGGTTTGATACCGTCCTTCTGCGGTTCTCTTCGTGTGCTGCTGCAGGATACGAAGTGCCTTCTCATCAGGATCATTGATGGGTTTCTTTGGATTGATTTGCATATTGTCCATTGTGATGTGTTCTTTCACCAGTTCATGAAGGTCGTCGTCTGTGTTAGCATGTCTGATGAAGTTCACTCTGTGGCCAAGTGCTCGTGTGTGGCTGCCATGTAGGACCCAACCGAGTGGCGTTAGTGATGCCACTGGTTGGTTCTTCTTTCCTGTTTTGGTTTCTATAGTAATGAGGAGATCCCAGTTGTCTTGGCCGATCAGGAGTCTGGGTCTTGCATCTTCAGTTACTATGTCTATGTCTCGAAGATGTTCACAGTACCTGATTGCTTCTCCAGGTATCCTCTGTGCAGCCAACTCTAGCTGCTTGACTGTTCTTGCTTGTAACTTGCGTTCAGATGTGTGAAGTCCTTTGATGAAGAAATTCACTCGTCGAGATGTCATGTCGATCGTAGGTTCGCCGTCGAAAGCTGCTATACGTAGTGGTTCACAAGATCCTTCTGCTCCGATTTGATTGGCTAGGTTCTCATCGATAATGGTTACCGTAGAGCCATCATCTAGGAGTGCGTAGGTATCTACAGCTCCCGCCGGTCCAGAAAGTTGCACAGGTATTATTTTGAGAAACGATACCTTAGGTGTCCATGCTGAATGTATCTTCTCTTGTTCTTCTTTGGGGCATTCAGGTTCTACTTTCTTCTTGTTCACTGCACTATTGGCGTGTAACATCTTATGATGGAAATGTACACAGTCGTTTATTTCGCACTTCTTTGGTTTACAGCTGTGTTGCTTTGTTCTGTATTTGAGGCAACGAAAACACAAGCGATGCTTCTTGGCTATGTCCCATCTAGCATCAGTAGTTGCTTTCTTGAATTGTTCACATTCCATGATGCTGTGCCCCTGACGTTCACATAAACTACACTTTGGTTTGTTCGTTTCTTGTGTAGTATGTACTCGTTGCTGGCGTCGCTGCGTGTTCTGAGAGGTTTGTGGTGTTGCAGCGATGTTTTCAGGCAGTGCATACGGGCTGCATATTTCAGCTTCAATCTTAATGAATCGGGTGAACTTGATGAGATCAGGTTCTGTTCTGGGCTGCATTGCTGAGAATTGGTACCACTGCCTCTTCAAGGTTGGCGTGAGCTTCTCAACAATAGCTTTCGTTACTTCTGGATTGAAGAGATAATGTCCACAGTTGAGTGCTTGCAGAGTCCCAACTATGCTTTCAACTTTGGTGGCGAATGTACAAACTTCACGCGGAGATTCAGTGAGGCGTGGCAGAGTTCGTAGACGCTCTATTTCGGCCATTGCGATTGAGTCCAAGCGTCCGAAGCGTAGTTCGAGTGATTTCATAACTTCACTAGGGTCGGCGTTCACTATTAATAGACCCTGTACAGCTTCCTTGGCTAGACCTCGAAGGCTTCTTCTAAGTCTAGACATGTTCTCCAATGCTGATAGTCGGTGTGCCGTCTCACAGTAGGCGGCGCGGAACGTGAGCCAATCTTGATGTGCTCCGTTGAAGCAGGGTAGTTCTGTATGTCTTATTGGCTGCTGGTACTGCGTGGCTTGCACAGCGTGTGTGATCGCAGCAGCAAGTTCTTTCATGTCCGCTCTTGGTTCTTGAACAGCCAGTGTTGAAGGCTGTTGCACGACGTGCGCTGATGGCATAGACTGCGGCACCCGGGTCTCGGTGGCATACCTCGGATTGTAGCTGTGATATGGTGCCGTAGTGTAGACCGGTTGCCATGATGAGTTCGTCGTCGCGTACGTCGAGTTCTGTGGCCAGGGTGCGACGGGTTCAGTCGGCACTGGCATTGGTTGCGGCTGAGCAGGCACGTATTTCGGTTGCCAGTGCGTGGATGTGATCACTGGCTGCTGGTTCGGGTATGACTGTGAGGGCACGGAGTTCTGTTGCCAGGCGGCGATTACTGGCGGCGGGTTCAGGTGCTGTTGTTCCGTCGCAGGGTTCGGCTGCCAGGAGGCGGTGGTGCTCACTGGCGGCATGTTCAGGTGCGGCTGTTCTGTCGCGAAGTTCGGCCGCCAGGAGGTGGCGGTGCTCACTGGCGGCATGTTCAGGTGCGGCTGTTCTGTCGCAAAGTTCGGCTGCCAGGAGGCGGTGGTGCTCACTGGCGGCATGTTCAGGTGCGGCTGTTCTGTCGCAATGTTCGGCTGCCAGGAGGCGGCGGTGCTCACTGGCGGCATGTTCTCAGGTTCGGTGTTCAGGTTTTCAGGCGGTGAGTGCATGGTGCTGACTCCCGCCGGTAAGGTCGCCGGGATGGTCCAGGACACGGCTGCGGTCACTGGAACTGTATGTTCGGTCGGCGACTTTACTTCGGATTGATGTGGTCGGTCGGCGATAGCGAGTACTTGAGTTGATTGTAGCCAAGTAGTCACTCGTTGATCATTTCCAGTTTCAGAGGCGACTGAGCATGAGTCATCATCCGTAGATTCAGTTTCGACTTCGGCGAGGCGCACGGTTGCTAATTCGACTAACCTTTGTGCTAGCTCCGCTTTGGCCTTGGCTATGCGACGCGCTTTTGACACTTTTTCACTTTTTTGCGACGTAGGTTTGCTGCGGCGACCACTTTCTTTGTGTTCAGGTTCGGTTTCTTGTTGTGTGGCCACAACTTTGACTGTAGATTCGGTCGCAGTGGGTGCTTCTGACGTATCAGCTGTCGCTCTCGTAGCTTCCGTACTGACCGTCTCAGTTGTAGTTTCTGTAGCGGTCTCGGTAGCGGTTTCAGTAGCAGTTTCAGTCGTGGTCGACGGTTGTCTGCCTCTTTTACCCGTAGATCTCGTAACTGGCATTGTTCTTGATTCTAAATAATGTTCTTCAAGAAGTTCAGTAGAGTTTACTCACTAGTGTTTCCTCAGATCCGGCTAACGAAGGACCAGACAATGTGAGCGTTCTGTTCTAGGTTCGGGTTCTCACACTATTATGCACTGGATTGGAGGGCACTATTACTTGGTTCACTGAATAAAAACTCTTGATTACTTGTCGAATATTATTTACTGTTCACTTATGAGATCTGGATACAAACTGAATAAAAACTAATACAAACGCCTATACTTATACTAAATTACATAGGCGCAAGTAGCGGCGGTACTGATTAATACTTAAAATAAGTTAACAAATGAAATAAGTAAAAATAAATTGGCGATCTCACGCGATCCTAGGTCCACCAATCAGAGCGAGGCAGAGGCGTGTCAATGTCGGACAAGTTCGTACAAGTTCTGACAAGCTCGGTCAGGCTCAAACTCGCATCTCGACTTGACCTAGAATTGCGTACGATCATAACAGAGTTCTTATAACTAAATAATTATGTTTATAACATTGTTCTTGATCGATTATCGTTACATGTAATCATATTGCTATACTATTAGTGGGCGTCCTGCACAATATTCCAGAAGTCATTATCGTCTACCAGATCTATGGGGAATTTAAACATGCTATGCGCCGTGGTCCCTCCTTCGTAGTTTTGCGCCGCGATGGCAGAACTCGCAGTACAAAGAACTACTCCGTTTAAGTTACCGCGTACGTACGCAGAAATAACTTTTAACAATAACGTTTTACCGGTACCCGCGGGACCATCAACGAAAATCGCGGTATCATTAACGTCACGGAAGTCAGTATCGTTACAAAGTTTTACAACGTAATCAAAAATACAATTTTGCTCTCGAGACAAGCGAGGAATCCATTGATCTGTAAAATGTTTCAATGATTCGCGGTTGTGTTCTACGATTTCTGGCAAACCGTGTTGTTGTAACGTCGATCCGTGTTTCCGAAGCAACCTATTTATTTGAATGAGACACAAAGTGTGTACTCTTTCCATGTCCGCATCCGCACCTAACCTATATGAGATGTCTTCGCTGAGTTGATTTTTAAAAGTGTCCCAGAAAGACGCGACTGGAACACCGTTTACAGCCAAACAAACGAAGAAGCTACGAAGGCGTGGTCCCGTTAAAAAGTTTGATGCTTCCAACATAGCTCTTTCGTATTCGACTTCGTCATCGGCAAGACCAACTATTTTAGCAGCTTCCTGAAAAGTTTTACAATCGGGACCACCAAGAGATTTAAGATCGGTGTAACTACGACACGAGAATTTTTTTAATAGAATTCTAAGATAAAACTGTTCACCTCTGTTAGGTGCGACCCAAAATAGACGCGCGACAAGCTCACCCTTTTGTCTTTTAGTAATGAATTTATGATTTGATGTTTCAAAAATTTCTGTAGTTTTTGTTGAGGGACGCTTGGAATGAACAATGTACTGTTCGTAAAAGTCCAAGTAGGTCAATGAGTCAAATTCGTCTCTTACGGGGCGGTTAAAATAGGTAATAAGGTCCGAACCAGCTTGTTGCGCGGCTTTTACTTCAGTGCCTGGTTTAAAATAAACGGTTTGTTGATTTTCTAAATGCACTGACAGCTGTTTGACGTTGGGTTCGCGCGCGGTCACATCGAATTCTAACGTCCTCCAAGCGGCGTCGCTGGAGCCTATATAACGTTTTGTGACATACTGTTCTATTTCGTTATTTTCATGTTCTTCCGGTACGACAGCTACGCGCGATTCGTCAGGACCCTTAGTGATATATTTAAACAAATACTTAACGACCGTGCGTTGCGAGGAGACCTCCAAGTTGATATGAGCATCGTATTTTAAAAGAAGACTTGCGTTATAAGGAACTACCCAAGTATCATTTACAATTACATCGTTACCGCGATATTTTATAGTTGCTTCGTTTTACTGTCTCTACATAAGTTAATAAATCCTTTTTCATCAGAAAAAGTGGTGGCTGTCTCACGTTTTGGAAAAAATTTTGAACATTTACTTTTCTCACTATCCCAACAAGGTAAATTAGTTCTGTGCGAGGGACCGCAAGGACCGTGAATCATATGATTCAAAACAGCTTTTCGTAATCTTCCCTCTGCCTCTGATGCATCAGGAATGTCTGCTCTAACAAATTTATCAATATCTATATTTTGGACAGGCCCGCCACCTTCAACCCTAAAACAAATGTGAGCGTGTGGTAAACCTCGCTTTTGAAACTATTACGTGCATCATATAAATACATTTGCCAAACCAATTACCACCTCGGATATCTCTTAATAATTCTGCTAGCTTTAAATTAAAAACTCTAGCACATACAGAAGGATCTACATAGCTGCTTTGAGTGGATTGTTGAATTTCTGGCCACTTGGGATTACAAGTAAACGTTAAGAAAAATGATGGGTTCCCCAATCTGCTTACTATTGCAATAGCATCACTATATTTTCCTTTCATGTATCGCGGCCCCCCCGTAAAAGTGCTGGGCAAATAAACGCGACCTGGTACGAATCCCTCTCCCTGAATGGTTTCATCTTGACGAATTTGACGCGCGACTTCAATGCTCATTTCAACTTCTTGAAGTGGAGCGGACCTCAGTGCACTACTCGAGTTATGATTTTGTAGACTTGATATAAAACGTAGGCGTTCTTCTATGATTCGGCAATGCATGTCAACTAACCATTCTTCCGATAGCCTGCCTATATCGGAAAATCGTGGCTCCGACAATAACAAGCAGCGAACGTATTTCGCTTGAGTTAATTTATTTCCGTTATTATCTACTTTGTTCGGGTACCAACCCGCATTACCCTCAGGATAAAATAGTGGATACTGAAAACTTTCATATAACGGATGCATTATATCTACAGTGTGCGGTTTCCTATCACCGATTTTCCAAACTGCTATGCAATGAGGTATAAAATTTTCGCGTTCTGTACTAATAATGGCCGCGACTTCTTTACCAACAGGTAAATCTCCTAAAATGTTACCGTGGATTGAGCGAGACGTTTGCTGAAATTTAATAAAGGCCTGATCGGATGGTTCCCTACTTAATCGTTTAAAACATTCGATAAACGGATTGACGTTATGTAAAAAGTTAGTTATGCAACTAATTACCTGCCTATCAAGTTTCATATTTGCAGCTATTTGCTCGCGTTCGCTTGTATCGTTAATGTATAGTCCTAAATTATTTACGCTACCAGTGTAAGCTAAATCAAAAACTCTATGATAGACTCGACCTTGAATTTTAAGAAAAGATATTCCCGTTGGTTGTTGGTACCCGTGAGAAACGCCCAAGGCACTGAAGGCAAATAAATTATTGTAAGCTCGCGGTCTACTCAGAAAAGACGGGTGAGAGTAAAACTCCTCGGTTAACGGAATTAAATTTTGTATGTTGTACGCGCCCGACCCACAACACCATTGTTTACGAGATTTTTCTTCTTCAAACAGACGCGCATTACAAGATGGACACCTAAAAGTGTCTGAAGAAAGCAAGGACGTTTTTTTTAAAGAAAATAATTTTATTACGTCTAACTCAGCGTCCCTCTTCTGTGCTATTAGGTTTTTAGATTGACGTAGTGGTATGTCAATACGACGGCTGTTTTTATTATATTTGTCAGTGGCTATTTGATTTATTTCAGGGTTCTGCTTGGTATAACGGTGTACAGCATCGCGATTAATTTCTGGATTTTCCTTCGTATATTTTTTTACAGCATCGCGATTTATTTGTGGATTTTCAGTTGTATATTTTTTTACAGCATCGCGATTTATTTGTGGATTTTCAGTTGTATATTTTTTTACAGCATCGCGATTTATTTGTGGATTTTCAGTTGTATATTTTTTAACGGCATCGCGATGAATTTGCGGTTTTTTTTTATTATACTTTTTAACCGCATCCAAATGGGCGTTTACTGTACTACATTTCCTGCCACGTTTTTGTTTTTTGGGTCGACCTCTCTTTGTTGACGCCACATGGGTGTCAACTACTACCGGTTCAGGGGTTTTTTGAAAACCAAGCAATATAGATTGTGATTCCGATAATTGACTATGATCTGTTGATGCCGGGCATTCGAAGTCTATTATAGACTCGACAGACGCTGGCAATGGCAATGCAGATCCTACAACTAAATTTTCAATTGTTTGATAATTGAGAACGCGTAGTCTGTGTATTGAATACTGACCTACACCTATATTTCGCAATAACAGCAATCTGGCTAATTCGCGAATCGAATAACATTTAAACAAACGTGCTACTCCGCATGTAGAATTTAATTTGTTATATTCATCTACTGCGTGACTGTTAAATAAATAGAATGCACTATCGAATCTCCAAAAAGAAACTGTATAGTCTTGCCCGGTAAATACCACGCTATCCGTCTCATCATTGTGGTTTGCGTCGAAAACATTGGATTCAATTATGTTTGCAAGAGTTAAAATACCGTATTCATTTTCTGAAATTTGAGGAAATACTCCATTTGTAATCCAATTGGCGGTCATATTTTCAATTTGAGCTCTATTGTTTCCGACGACAATCTCCGTAGGCAATTCCTCGGGGTTCAAAAATATGACACCCTTCGGTAGAATTGGTTTAAGCGACATATATAAAGTGTCTCCACTTTGGAGAATGACATCGATATCATGACAAGTCAGATTCCGATGTCTGCAAACTGACAATACTGACGCGCAAGCGGACATTGCCACGCATTGAGCGTTATTACCCTTATAATTGCTACTCCCTTGGTGTGTAGTTCCTAAAACATTAACAAAAATACAAGGTCAAGTGCAAGGTAGATATAATGTTACAAGAGGGAGAATATTTTGTAATGACAAAAATCATCTACACCACCCTTTGTAAGGCAAAGCGTCTTTTTTGTCCCCATTGATTGGATTAATGGGTTACAGACAGCTCGCTGACAGAGACGACAGTAAGCAAAGAACAACATATTTATTTTTATTTACTGGGGAACCTGCTTCCAATTTTTAACTTATTTTTATTATGTATAGCGGCAACCGAAATCCACATTCTTGATCATGAGCTGCAGCCCGCTAACAGACAGATGGACAGACGGACGAACAGCAGTCTTAGTACATAACAAGATTCTGTAGTTTTTACCCTTCAGGTACAGCACCCTAACAATTAATAATGTTTGTATGTTTTACCTCTAAACTGTCTTAAACAATTGATCAGGTTGTGAAGAAACTGGTAGGATTTTAGAACGCGAGGGTTTCTGGCACAAAACAAAATTTATAATATATAAAAATAAAAATAAATGTATTTCCCACTCATTTTTTGTGCAGTACATTGGAAAAAACCAAAAACATTATGTATGCATTAAATATTCGAAAAATATCTATTTCACATTGTGGCACAGGATGACATTGAACTGACTGCAAAATGAGCTCAAAAGTCTGCATGGCTAATAATATGGTGTCTCTTATAAGCATTATTTATAATGATCAGTACCTAATTATGTCAATTTTCTAAATTATTTAAAAACAAAACAATAAAAAAATATCCCTAAGTATATTAGCTGGCTGATGATGAAACTGCTTTTTAAGTACCTATAACTTATTAACCCTTAATTGGGCATGGCGTGTGTGGGTTCTACTCGGATTTATAAACCTAGTGGGAATTTTTTATTTAGGTATGAGATTAAAATTCTTTTTTTTGTTTTTATTTTTTTTTATTATTAAAAAAAAAAACAACGTGGGAAATATACTCCTACTGCAAGTGTAGGGCTAAATGAAATGAGCTCTATGTGGGAAATAATCTACATGTTGGAGAATGCTGGTGTAGAATGATAATTCTCAAAGCATGGAGCAGCACATAAGGATACCAAACATATGGAACAAGAATATTTTGTCCTCTGCTCTTTTGCCCGAGTGCTACAGAATCGACACCTTCTATATTTACTAATGCGTGGCATATGTAGTCCAACATTTGATAAACGAGTCTCTTCTGGCACACCATAACAGCCCCCTTTTTTCGTTTTGAATACTGCAGCCTGCTTCTTTCTGCTACTAAAATTATCAATAAGTGCACGTGCAAGACGTAAACGGAATTCTTTATGGATGTTTCTTCGTATTGAATGAGTAGTCATATATACTATATATGAATTTATAATGGCAGCTTCCAGTAAAAACCAGAATATTCGGTGCCAATTTTTTCTGGATTTTCGACCTACAGGATAGGAAGACCTGTAATGGTCAAAAAGATCAACTCCACCCATGAACTCTGTATATTTTTTTATGGCCAATGGACAAAACATATTTTTCTTTGAACCATCTTTTTGAGTCCTCTTTATTTCAATAATATCTTTGGGATTGAAAGCAGTAGTACACACAAATACATCTTTGGTGTCTCTCCATTTGAAAACTGAAAGCGGCGCCGAATATTGGTAAATAAATTCACCAGGTTTTAGTGTTGTCTCTCTAGATTTCTTGGTAATCAATTCTGGTAGGCCCTTTCTGTTTATGCGAACAGTGCCAATTGAAAATAATTTTTTTTTCAAACAAAGCTGTCATTAGCCCCAAACTCGTAAAAAAATGTCAAATACCAAGAGAGTATTTTCTGGCACATCATCTGCAAGATCTAATACCACCCGATAACCTAAGTTTTCTTCAGATGTACTACCAACTTTACCTGTGTAAAATTGGAACTGGAACAGATAGCCACTTTTGGAGTCGCACCTGGCCCAACACTTGTACCCCCTTTTTATGGGTTTTTTGGGCATATATTGCTTCATGGTACTTTTACCTTTGAATTTGATCATAGATTCATCCATGGACTGTGTTTGAGATGATGTGCAAGCTTCAGCAAAGGTCTGATTTAGTTTTTGAATGAGTGGTTGTATTTTACACAGTTTGTCATAGTTGGGGGATGTTTTTGGTAGTTCTGTTCTTATGTCAGATATATGAAAATTTTCAGTGATTTTTTTGAACCGTCTTAGGGTCATGACACCAGAAATAATTGGGTTTTTATAAAACACATCTGTGGACCAATATAGCTGGCTATCAGAAATTGGATTGATTGACATCAGTATCATCATACCTAAATATGCAGAGATCTCTTCCTTTGTGACATCTTGCCATCCATGTGATCTTTTTTCATTTGCATATATGTTTGTATTTTCTACAATTAAGTTTAGCATAGATTCCGGAAACATGTCCAAAAAGTAATCTTTTGGGGTACTCCTATTAGTATATATTTTTCTTACTTGCAATGGCTTGTCAAATGAAGGGATATTCAAGTCTCCAACAAATGTGGTACATAAACGCTCTCTATTTTGCATCTCAGAATAACTTGGTCTCGGAGTATTTGATGAAAAGTTTCTTCTTTCAGGAGGCATATTCAACACAGGCTCCTGCAGATTGGACTGTGTATCTATTATGTCCATTGCTTCATTGTTCATTTGAATTTGTTGAAATACAGTACTTACATCTAAGCTCCTGGTAGAAAACTGTTCATCAAGAGGCTGAATAACTATTTGAGAGCTTGCACTGGCAACAGGCACTCCATAAGGAATGTAAGCATGTGGGGTACATTAAGGCCTGTTGACAAGTACTTGTTCATCTGCATATTGCACAGTTTCAGTTGCGTCTGCATTTATTTCACCTGGAAAAATACAGGTACTATAAAACTAAGTACTGAAAAAATTATATTCTTACTTAATTGTTCAAAACATATCTACTTACCACTCAAAATAGTAATCAAGTCCTCTTGGGAAAATGATTTTTGAATTTGGTCTAACATTGTATTCATATGTGATACATCATCTACTAATGGATGTTCATCTTCACTAAGGTGGTCAGATTCGTCGTCTTCTGAAGACATCAATATTGACAGTGCCCTTTGCACATTGTCTCCCTTTGAGAGATCTAGTATTTTTCTCTAAAACACATAATTATGTTAGTTGTATATTTTCGTATTAGCTAAAATTAGAGTCTGTTGTGGTCTAAAGTATTATAGTTCCCACATGTTTTGAAGCTCAATAATTACACTGATATTGAAACAATCACAAAAAAAAAACATTGATATCCATAAAACAACTCAAAACCTACAAATAATACTAAGTCAAATAAACTTACCACATTTTTCCGCGACATTATAATTTTATTTTGTATTTGCACTATAATTTTGGCTCACAACTCAACGAAAACAAACAGCCGGTTTTTTGACTACCCACAGATAAAAAATTCTGTTACTTTCCGTTTCAACTTTGACATTAGGGCAAAGACACATTGTTTGTTCGTATAATAATTGACATATAGGTTAAATGCTCTAAGGGGAAGCATTCTCCTTTAGTCCAATTAAGGGTTAATTGATATGTACTTACCTACTTAAATTAATCAAACATTAATTTGTTCTAGCATAGAATTATTTGATGAAGGAGCTATGAGATCATATATTTATACTTGAATACTATTTCAGCAGTCTCGACATTAGTAGGTAATGACGCTGTCGCAAACTTGCGATTGTAATAATACCTAATAACGAAAAAATTCTGTTGCAATAACGACGCTCGTGAGAAACGCAAGTCTCTACATCCAAGTTAGCGAGCCAAGATGTACAATAACTTGACATATCGGTACCAATGATAATAAAAGTAAATCGGTACGGCAGCGAATAACGAAAATAAAATCTCCTTGATTATGGGGAAAAATAGAAAACATGGTTCAATAAAAATAGACTATAATAAAAGCTTTATTTTGAAGGCACTATTTTACATGAAAACTCGTACTTAAGTAAGGCTACAAACGTGTAAAAAAAATTAAATATTTAAGGAAATTAAAATTTGCCTCCTTGCAACATTGGTTTAGTGTTAAAC
Source organism: Omphaloscelis lunosa (assembly GCA_916610215.1). Taxonomy (NCBI): domain Eukaryota; kingdom Metazoa; phylum Arthropoda; class Insecta; order Lepidoptera; family Noctuidae; genus Omphaloscelis; species Omphaloscelis lunosa. The sequence continues at coordinate 6,623,593 of OU744265.1, read as the reverse complement.
TTGTCAAGTCATTGGTTTTGACGTTTTGTTTATTTTGTTTCTGTTCTATTAACAATGGACCTGTATAAAAATGTACTCTGTGCAATGGACAATGGTATTTTCTCAAGCATTTTTTATTGATAGCTAAGAGTACAGTACCTCTGCTTTGTGGCTGAAGCTGCTACCCCACTGGATATACTTCTACATTCACGGTCAGTGGCTCGTCTTTGGAGCGGATTTACAGACGTCTGAGTATCTACGAAATGATACTGGAATTCGACAAGTTTGAAGAGATGGCTGTAGGAGCTGCATGAAACATTGGTATTGCGTCAGGATACAGAAATAAGCAGATTCAAGGGATTTTTCATTTTAATCATGCGGATTCCTTGTGTCGTACCATACCAAAGCTTTGGGAAGTAGTGTGTAGCGAGCTGTTCACACTAAAAAGAACCTCCGACCTCCACGGAGCTGGGGACTACCAGTAAAAGAATGACAAAGGACAAGCAGAAAATCAAACTGAGTGAAATAGTGTAGTTTATGTAATATTGATAAGATTCTTTCAATATAAATGTATGTAATTGCAGTGTTACAATATTTAATATTACCGTACTATAGTTGTAAGGGATACACAGCAGAGTTATTACAAGTTTAAGTGACATAAAAGAAATGCTTGTGTGCAAAATAATTCCAAAATATTCAATAAGTATACAAAGCTCATCAACCAAGGTTTGAATAACTGAAACATGTTTGAAGGAGAATGACCCGTTTATTTTAAAGTTATTCCATTAATTTATAATGTTATATCGAAGAAAGTAGTTAACCAATCCTCTATTTTTTTTTTGTACCAATGGCAAATTCAACCAAATTAAATTTATTATTAAATCCTTTAATTCAAGCAACAAGACTCGATAGTGTTATTAACAATATACTTACAAAAAACTATGTTAGTAACACACTAACATAGTTACCATTATTCATCTCATTCTTCCTATATTAAAAATGCAGTGTGAAATTTAATTTTAACGTTGATTTTCATGTTAGTATTTCAATAATTGATAATTTTGCCTTGTTTGAAGAAAGTATTTGTGTATATTATTGTATTTATTGATACAGATTTTTGTACTTTAGTATTTTTTTGTATTATAATTAAATGATGTGTGTATTATTTATTGTCTTGTTTAAAATTTTTACATAGATAGTATAGCTATGATGTAGGTACTGTGATATGTAATATTCATTACTTGTGTGTTCTGCACTGAAATAACTGTAATGTCCTATTTCTTCACATTTTATGCAAATAAAGATACATAGGTACATGTATACGACCTTCATTTTGCCTTCATTACATGTTTAATACTTTACTTTTAAGCTAGATTTTAAAATATGTGAGCGGCTTTTTAGTTGCAACCAATTAATAATTTAACGATCATTATCTCTGTCTCTATGTCTGTTATCGTGGACCGAGCCTGACTAAACCAACTTGTTCATGTGATTGGCAGCTGTGAGATTGTTCAATCTTATATGTTAGTAAGTACCTTGGTTCCATAATCAATGAATCACACACTGGGGGGTGTGAGGATGAGATTCTAAGGAGATGTGCTAACACAACATCTGCCGTTGATAAGCTCAAAAGAGTCTGGGCCAATCATAATATCACCAAAGCCACAAAAGTCCGCCTGCCCAGAAGTTTGGTTTTTCCAATATTTCTGTACGGCGCAGAAACATGTAGGTACGGTTCGCCTCAAAGACCGACGCAAAATAGATGCACTAAATCTTGTCCATGGGCAAGTAAGGCTAAACGCTGCAACACAAACGTCCATGGTCCAAAGCTCCCGAGACGCCAGTACCTAGATTTGGAAGCCTGCTAATAAGGTTACGTTATTCACTTAACAGAACTATTCAGAAACTCACCAGAAATAAGACATTCTGAATATTCCACAGCTGTGCCTCCGCGACGCGGAACAGTTGATAACTCTTCAGTACTTGCTCGTTTCATGTTGGAAATTGATTATTTTGATAATAATTATCAATCAATATCAACTTGCAACAAGAAACCTCGATTCACGAGTTCACGACAGAAGCAGGACGCTTAATTTTGGCGCTCTTTTCAAGTTTTTTTTTAAATTCAATGTCAAGTTCAAAATTCAAATTGATGGACTCTATGGTCGATTGTTTGATTGTTGGAAATATGTTAATCGACTCTTTTTTTAAATAGGTCATATTTAAATGATTAATAATTTCTCGATTATCTCAAAAAAAATATTACTATATTTCTTTGAGACCTAGAAAACAGGAAAACTTTATTTTAAAAGTTCGTTAATTAACCATAGTTTAATTTTTAACCGGCGAAAATTTCCCCGGCTTAAACGTACCCCAAGCGAAAACTTATACCAGCGGACGACCGTAAACGGAGCAGATTCAATTTTAGTCAGATTAATTTTTCACCTCGCGGTGTGCTTAAACGGGGTGTTTGACGTTTAGGCAGTCAATTTTAAACTGAATAATTGACTTAAACGCACCCCAAACAAAAACGCTGTCCGCCATGTTAGTATTCCTCCCCCCTTCGCTCCACTCGGTCTCGCAGGTTCGCTCCACTCAGGACCTACCTATCACCGGAAAGCTATCGTGACCTTATCCCTACGCTACGCTACGCTACGCTACGCTTCGCTTTACCGCTACCTAGTTTCCGAGATACGATGGGGGGAGGGGTGAAGGGGGGGAGAGGGGGGAGTTTTGAAAAAAACTAATTTTGACCTACTCTGGGCCCACGGACATGAATCTGAAAAAGAAAATTTTCCAAGTCTTAACTTCCGAAATCCGCCTAAAGGGGGGAGAAGGGGGAGAGAATGGGGGAATTTTGAAAAATGGTTTTTACTTTTCCGAGCCTCCTCTATACGAATCCGTAAAAAAACAAAACCCAGGAGGGGTGAAGGGGGGCAGAGGGGGGAGTATTGAAAAATGATTTTGACCAACTCTGGGCCCCTTGATATAAATCTGAAAAAAAAAATGTTCCAAGTCTCTTAACTTCAGAGATCTACCTAGAGGGGGGAGAAGGGGGGCAAGGGGGGCAACTTTGAAAAATGGATTTTACTTTTCCGAGCCTCCTCTATACGAATCCGTAAAAAAACAAAACCCAGGAGGGGTGAAGGGGGGCAGAGGGGGGAGTATTGAAAAATGATTTTGACCAACTCTGGGCCCCTTGATATAAATCTGAAAAAAAAAATGTTCCAAGTCTCTTAACTTCCGAGATCTACCTAGAGGGGGGAGAAGGGGGGCAAGGGGGGCAACTGTGAAAAATGGATTTTACTTTTCCGAGCCTCTTCTATACGAATCCGTAAAACAACAAAACACGGGACTCTTAGTTTCCGAGATACGATAGGGAGGGGGGAGAGTGGGGTGGAAAAGGGGAGGTTTGGGATTTTTCCCATACTCGTGAGAGTTATTTCTATACGAATCTGTAAAAATATACCCACCTCCCCCTTCACCATCTGGGAGAACAATTATGTCAGTCAGTGAGTGAGTGAGTGGTAATCGAGCTTTATATAGTATAATAACTAGTATTTGGGCGTTGCGCGAGCTGCAAGCAGCTCGCGGGGTCGTGTTTTTGAGGAGTATTTCCTACCCTTGTTCCTCGTGGTTCAAAAATATGACACCCTTTGGTATAATTGGTTTAAGCGACATATATAAAGTGTCTCCACTTTGGAGAATGACATCGATATCATGATAAGTCAGATTCCGATGTCTGCAAACTGACAATACTGACGCGCAAGCGGACATTGCCACGCATTGAGCGTTATTACCCTTATAATTGCTACTCCCTTGGTGTGTAGTTCCTAAAACATTAACAAAAATACAAGGTCAAGTGCAAGGTAGATATAATGTTACAAGAGGGAGAATATTTTGTAATGACAAAAATCATCTACACCACCCTTTGTAAGGCAAAGCGTCTTTTTTGTCCCCATTGATTGGATTAATGGGTTACAGACAGCTCGCTGACAGAGACGACAGTAAGCAAAGAACAACATATTTATTTTTATTTACTGGGGAACCTGCTTCCAATTTTTAACTTATTTTTATTATGTATAGCGGCAACCGAAATCCACATTCTTGATCATGAGCTGCAGCCCGCTAACAGACAGATGGACAGACGGACGAACAGCAGTCTTAGTACATAACAAGATTCTGTAGTTTTTACCCTTCAGGTACAGCACCCTAACAATTAATAATGTTTGTATGTTTTACCTCTAAACTGTCTTAAACAATTGATCAGGTTGTGAAGAAACTGGTAGGATTTTAGAACGCGAGGGTTTCTGGCACAAAACAAAATTTATCTATACTAATATTATAAAGAGGAAACCTTTGTATTTTTGTATTTTTGTATGTTTGTATTGAATAGGCTCAAATCTACTGGACCGATTTCAAATTTCTTTTACCATTACTTAGAGTGATTCTTCCGAATCCGTATAGGCTATATTTTATATGTACGTTAACGATTCTCGCGAACGCTGCCTAAATGGTTAGAGATTTATATTTTAACCATTATCACATATAATGCCTATATGTGATAATGGCTAAAATATAAATGTTTGGTTTATACTATCGCGGACTTTTTTGTAGGCATTATTGAGTTCTACAACTTTTCTATAGAAGTCAACCATACATCTCTAACCATTTAGGCAGCGTTCGCGAGAATCGTTAACGTACGGCAGTTTTTTCGACGCCTTACTCCACAATTTTCACTACCACGAAAAATCTTATCTATTTTCCGGGATAAAATATAGCCTATACGGATTCGGAAGAATCCCTCTAAGTAATGGTAAAAGAAATGTTGAAATCGGTCCAGTAGTTTTCGAGCCTATTCAATACAAACATACAAAAATACAAAAATACAAAGGTTTCCTCTTTATAATATTAGTATAGATATAGATATGCGTAAAGTTTGTTCACTGTACTTAGGTACAAACAAACTGACACAAACGCGGACAAACGGACACTTAAATTTTATCTAAATAAAATTCCGTTTCCGTGTCTGTTTGTCCGCTCGCATGCGCGCGTTATAAGCGGCGATGACGGTGACCTTACTATTTTAAGGGTCCTTACCAATAAAGCTACGGTTTCCTAAAAGAGTGGTGGGGCAGGCCGCTGGCCGCCAAATAACGTCCGCCAAATAACGGGCACCAAATAACGGCCGCCACGCAACAGCCGCCAAATAATGGGCGCTTAATAACGGCCGCTACATACCGGGCGCCAAATTACGGCCGCCACATAACGGCGGCCACATAACGGCCGCTACAATTACCGTAGTTACCGTCACTCTACGACCGCAAAAACGGGCGCAAATAACGTTGTCATAAAACCGGAAAAGTGCATTCTTTGCACGGAAATATTGTACGGTGACCACACCGCAAGAAAATAAAAGTGCGAGTGCACTTTTCCGGTTTTATGACAATCGTTACTGCGGCCGTTACTTGGCGGCTGTTATGTAGTGGCCATAATTTGACGGCCAATGTGTGGCGGCCGTTATGTAGCGGCCGTTATGTGGCGGCCGTAATATGGCGGCCGTTATGTGGCGGCTGTTATGTAGCGGCCGTTATTTGGCGGCAGTTATCTAGCAGCCGTTTTATGGCAGCCGTTATGTGGTGGCCGTAATATGGCGGCCGTAATATGGCGCCGTAATGTAGCAGCCGTTATGTGGCGGCCGTAATATGGCGGCCGTTATGTGGCGGCCGTTATGTGGCGGCCGTTATGTGGCGGCCGTTATATGGCGGCCGTTATGTGGCGGCCGTAATGTGGCGGCCGTAATATGGCGGCCGTAATATGGCGGCCGTAATATGGTGGCCGTAATATAGCGGCCGTAAGATGGTGGCCGTAATATGGCGGCCCTTATGTGGCGGCCGTAATATGGCGGCCGTAATGTAGCAGCCGTTATGCACTTTTCCGGTTTTATGATAACCGTTACTGCAGCCGTTACTTGGCGGCTCTTATGTGGCGGCAGTAATATGGCGGCCGTAATATGGCAGCCGTAATGTAGCAGCCGTTATGCACTTTCCGGTTTTATGACAACCGCTACTGCGACTGTTATTTGGCGGCCGTTGTGTGGTGGCCGTTATGTGGCCGCCGTTATGTAGCACCCGTTTTATGGCGGCCGTTATGTGGTGGCCGTAATATGGCGGCCGTAATATGGCGCCGTAATGTAGCAGCCGTTATGTGGCGGTCGTAATATGGCGGCCGTTATGTGGCGGCCGTAATATGGCGGCCGTTATGTGGCAGCCGTAATATGGCGGCCGTAATATGGCGGCCGTAATATGGCGGCCGTAATATGGCGGCCGTAATATGGCGGCCGTAATATAGCGGCCGTAATATAGCGGCCGTAAGATGGCGGCCGTAATATGGCGGCCGTAATATGGCGGCCGTTATGTGGCGGCCGTAATATGGCGGCCGTAATATGGCGGCCGTTATGTGGCGGCCGTAATATGGCGGCCGTAATATGGCGGCCGTAATATGGCGGCCGTAAGATGGCGGCCGTAATATAGCGGCCGTAAGATGGCGGCCGTAATATAGCGGCCGTAAGATGGCGGCCGTAATATGGCGGCCGTAATATGGCGGCCGTAATATGGCGGCCGTTATGTGGCGGCCGTAATATGGCGGCCGTAATATGGCGGCCGTAATATGGCGGCCGTAAGATGGCGGCCGTAATATAGCGGCCGTAAGATGGCGGCCGTAATATAGCGGCCGTAAGATGGCGGCCGTAATATGGCGGCCGTAATATGGCGGCCGTAATATAGCGGCCGTAAGATGGCGGCCGTAATATAGCGGCCGTAATATAGCGGCCGTAAGATGGCGGCCGTAATATGGCGGCTGTTATGTGGCGGCCGTAATGTGGCGGCCGTAATATGGCGGCCGTAATATAGCGGCCGTAAGATGGCGGCCGTAATATAGCGGCCGTAAGATGGCGGCCGTAATATAGCGGCCGTAATATAGCGGCCGTAAGATGGCGGCCGTAATATGGCGGCCGTTATGTGGCGGCCGTAATGTGGCGGCCGTAATGTGGCGGCCGTAATATGGCGGCCGTAATATGGCGGCCGTAATATAGCGGCCGTAAGATGGCGGCCGTAATATAGCGGCCGTAAGATGGCGGCCGTAATATAGCGGCCGTAAGATGGCGGCCGTAATATGGCGGCCGTAATATGGCGGCCGTAATATGGCGGCCGTAATATAGCGGCCTTAGATGGCGGCCGTAATATAGCGGCCGTAATATAGCGGCCGTAAGATGGCGGCCGTAATATGGCGGCCGTTATGTGGCGGCCGTAATATAGCGGCCGTAAGATGGCGGCCGTTATGTGGCGGCCGTTATATGGCGGCCGTTATGTGGCGGCCGTAATGTGGCGGCCGTAATATGGCGGCCGTAATATAGCGGCCGTAAGATGGCGGCCGTAATATAGCGGCCGTAAGATGGCGGCCGTAATATAGCGGCCGTAATATAGCGGCCGTAAGATGGCGGCCGTAATATGGCGGCCGTTATGTGGCGGCCGTAATATGGCGGCCGTAATATGGCGGCCGTAATATAGCGGCCGTAAGATGGCGGCCGTAATATAGCGGCCGTAAGATGGCGGCCGTAATATAGCGGCCGTAAGATGGCGGCCGTAATATGGCGGCCGTAATATGGCGGCCGTAATATGGCGGCCGTAATATAGCGGCCGTAAGATGGCGGCCGTAATATAGCGGCCGTAATATAGCGGCCGTAAGATGGCGGCCGTAATATGGCGGCCGTTATGTGGCGGCCGTAATATAGCGGCCGTAAGATGGCGGCCGTTATGTGGCGGCCGTTATATGGCGGCCGTTATGTGGCGGCCGTAATGTGGCGGCCGTAATATGGCGGCCGTAATATGGTGGCCGTAATATAGCGGCCGTAATATGGCGGCCGTAATATGGCGGCCGTTATGTGGCGGCCGTTATATGGCGGCCGTTATATGGTGGCCGTAATATAGCGGCCGTAAGATGGCGGCCGTAATATGGCGGCCGTTACACACGACGCTATAAAATCAAAATGGCGCCCGCGGCGGCAAGCGAGGCGCAGGTTTCGCGCGCTTTTGAAATCAAATGGTTGACGCGGCCCTATTGAGAATGTTATTACAGTGGCACCGCGTCAGCCATATATGGTAGCCACCATTATTTATTTATTTATTTTACTATTATAATATGTAAAATGTAACGAAATTAGTGTCATGAGACGTTCCTCACATTCCATGAACGTATTTTACAAAAAAAAAAAATCAGTTAGGTCATTTGTTAGTACGGCATTATATGTGTTATAACCACTTTTCCATAGAATAAAAGTAATTAAAATTATTAGCCTATGTTTATTGATCGTATTATCGTCAAATACTAATCCTTATCCAAATAAACTATTTATTGAGCAAGATTGTTTCAATAGCTATAAATTACTTTTTATTTTATTCCAATCGAACAATCCATTCAAAAGATATTACGAATTTAAAATTGTAATTGGTATTAAAATGAATGATGGTGTCGCACGACTCGCACGGCGAAACCGCAGGGGAGGGGGGTGCACATCTATGAAGCAGGTTGCCGCGCGGCTCACTCGCGCGGTCGGCTCTCTACGCAGCGGACGCGGCCAAATCGAGTAAATTTACTGAATTAATGCACTTATTAAAATTGATTTCGGAACTATTTAGATACTCATTATCAAAAGATCTTTTCAAAAATACTTATAATAATTTCATTCAATATTTCTTAAATAATTCGAATTATTTTCGAAAACTGGTATTTATTTTCGGCCACCCGTGCGAAGCCGGGGCGGGTCTCTAGTAATATATAAAAAAAAAAAATCTATTTCCCACTCATTTTTTGTGCAGTACATTTAGGAGCAGTACAAAGGAAAAAACCAAAAACATTATGTATGCATTAAATATTCGAAAAATATCTATTTCACATTGTAGCACAGGATGACATTGAACTGACTGCAAAATGAGCTCAAAAGTCTGCATGGCTAATAATATGGTGTCTCATAAGCATTATATATAATGATCAGTACCTAATTATGTCAATTTTCTAAATTATTTAAAAACAAAACAACAAAAAAAATACCCTAAGTATATTAGCTGGCTGATGATGAAACTGCTTTTTAAGTACCTATAACTTATTAATTGATATGTACTTACCTACTTAAATTAATCAAACATTAATTTGTGATAGCATAGAATTATTTGATGAAGGAGCTATGAGATCATATATTTATACTTGAATATTATTTCAGCAGTCTCGACATTAGTAGGTAATGACGCTGTCGCAAACTTGCGATCGTAATAATACCTAATAACGAAAAAAATCTGTTGCAATAACGACGCTCGTGAGAAACGCAAGTCTCTACATCCAAGTTAGCGAGCCAAGATGTAAAATACCTTGACATATCGGTACCAATGATAATAAAAGTAAATCGGTACGGCAGCGAAAAACGAAAATAAAATCTCCTTGATTATGGGGAAAAATAGAAAACATGGTTCAATAAAAATAGACTATAATAATAGCCTTATTTTGAAGGCACTATTTTACATGAAAACTCGTACTTAAGTAAGGCTACAAACGTGTAAAAAAAATAAAAAATATTAAATATTTAAGGAAATTAAAATTTGCCTCCTTGCAACATTGGTTTAGTGTCAAACTTGTCAAGTCATTGGTTTTGACGTTTCGTTTATTTTGTTTCTGTTCTATTAACAATGGACCTGTATAAAAATGTACTCTGTGCAATGGACAATGGTATTTTCTCAAGCATTCAGCACTAAAACTTGTTGTCCATGGGCAAGTAAGGCTAAACGCTGCAACACAAACGTCCATGGTCCAAAGCTCCCGAGACGCCAAGCCTGCTTATAAGGTTACGTTATTCACTTAACAGAACTATTCAGAAACTCACAAGAAATAAGACATTCTGAATATTCCACAGCTGTGCCTCCGCGACGCGGAACAGTTGATAACTCTTCAGTACTTGCTCGTTTCATGTTGGAAATTGATTATTTTGATAATAATTATCAATCAATATCAACTTGCAACAAGAAACCTCGATTCACGAGTTCACGACAGAAGCAGGACGCTTAATTTTGGCGCTCTTTTCAAGTTTTTTTTTTAATTCAATGTCAAGTTCAAAATTCAAATTGATGGACTCTATGGTCGATTGTTTGATTGTTGGAAATATGTTAATCGACTCTTTTTTTAAATAGGTCATATTTAAATGATTAATAATTTCTCGATTATCTCAAAAAAAATATTACCATATTTCTTTGAGACCTAGAAAACAGGAAAACTTTATTTTAAAAGTTCGTTAATTATCCATAGTTTAATTTTTAACCGGCGAAAATTTCCCCGGCTTAAACGTACGCCAAGCGAAAACTTATACCAGCGGACGACCGTAAACGGAGCAGATTCAATTTTAGTCAGATTAATTTTTCACCTCGCGGTGTGCTTAAACGGGGTGTTTGACGTTTAGGCAGTCAATTTTAAACTGAATAATTGACTTAAACGCACCCCAAACAAAAACGCTGTCCGCCATGTTAGTATTCCTCCCCCCTTCGCTCCACTCAGGACCTACCTATCACCGGAAAGCTATCGTGACCTTATCCCTACGCTACGCTACGCTACGCTACGCTTCGCTACGCTTCGCTTTACCGCTACCTAGTTTCCGAGATACGATGGGGGGAGGGGTGAAGGGGGGGAGAGGGGGGAGTTTTGAAAAAAACTAATTTTGACCTACTCTGGGCCCACGGACATGAATCTGAAAAAGAAAATGTTCCAAGTCTTAACTTCCGATATCCGCCTAAAGGGGGGAGAAGGGGGAGAGAATGGGGGAATTTTGAAAAATGGTTTTTACTTTTCCAAGCCTCCTCTATACGAATCCGTAAAAAAACAAAACCCAGGAGGGGTGAAGGGGGGCAGAGGGGGGAGTATTGAAAAATGATTTTGACCAACTCTGGGCCCCTTGATATAAATCTGAAAAAAAAAATGTTCCAAGTCTCTTAACTTCAGAGATCTACGGAGAAGGGGGGCAAGGGGGGCAACTTTGAAAAATGGATTTTACTTTTCCGAGCCTCCTCTATACGAATCCATAAAAAACAAAATCCAGGAGGGGTGAAGGGGGGGAGAGGGGGGAGTTTTGAAAAATGATTTTGACCAACTCTGAGCCCCTTGATATGAATCTGAAAAAAAAAATGTTCCAAGTCTCTTAACTTCCGAGATCTACCTAGAGGGGGGGAGAAGGGGGGCAAGGGGGGCAACTTTGAAAAATGGATTTTACTTTTCCGAGCCTCTATACGAATCCGTAAAAAACAAAACCCAGGAGGGGTGAAGGGGGGGAGAGGGGGGAGTTTTGAAAAATGATTTTGACCAACTCTGAGCCCCTTGATATGAATCTGAAAAAAAAATGTTCCAAGTCTCTTAACTTCCGAGATCTACCTAGAGGGGGGAGAAGGGGGGCAAGGGGGCAACTTTGAAAAATGGATTTTACTTTTCCGAGCCTCCTCTATACGAATCCGTAAAAAAACAAAACCCAGGAGGGGTGAAGGGGGGAGAGGGGGGAGTTTTGAAAAATGATTTTGACCAACTCTGGGCCCCTTGATATGAATCTGAAAAAAAAAATGTTCCAAGTCTCTTAACTTCCGAGATCTACCTAGAGGGGGGGAGAAGGGGGGCAAGGGGGGCAACTTTGAAAAATGGATTTTACTTTTCCGAGCCTCCTCTATACGAATCCGTAAAAAAACAAAACCCAGGTTTCTTAATTTCCGAGATACGATTGGGGGAGGGGTGAAGGGGGGGAGAGGGGGGAGTTTTGAAAAATGATTTTGACCAACTCTGGGGCCTTTGATATGAATCTGAAAAAAAAAAAATGTTCCAAGTCTCTTAACTTCCGAGATCTACCTAGAGGGGGGAGAAGGGGGGCAAGGGGGGCAACTTTGAAAAATGGATTTTACTTTTCCGAGCCTCCTCTATACGAATCCGTAAAACAACAATACACGGGACACTTAGTTTCCGAGATACGATAGGGAGGGGGGAGAGTGGGGTGGAAAAGGGGAGGTTTGGGATTTTTCCCATACTCGTGAGAGTTACTTCTATACGAATCTGTAAAAATATACCCACCTCCCCCTTCACCATCTGGGAGAACAATTATGTCAGTCAGTGAGTGAGTGAGTGAGTGGTAATCGAGCTTTATATAGTATAATAATAATAATAATGTTCCAAGTCTTAACTTCCGAGATCCGCCTAAAGGGGGGAGAAGGGGGAGAGAGTGGGGGGAATTTTGAAAAATGGTTTTTACTTTTCCGAGCCTCCTCTATTCGAATCCGTAAAAAAACAAAACCCAGGTTTCTTAATTTCCGAGATACGATGTGGGGAGGGGTGAAGGGGGGGAGCGGGGGAGTTTTGAAAAATGATTTTGACCAACTTTGGGCCCCTTGATATGAATCTGAAAAAAAAAAAATGTTCCAAATCTCTTAACTTCCGAGATCTACCTAGAGGGGGGGAGAAGGGGGGTAAGGGGGGCAACTTTGAAAAATGGATTTTACTTTTCCGAGCCTCCTCTATACGAATCCATAAAAAACAAAATCCAGGAGGGGTGAAGGGGGGGAGAGGGGGGAGTTTTGAAAAATGATTTTGACCAACTCTGAGCCCCTTGATATGAATCTGGAAAAAAAAAATGTTCCAAGTCTCTTAACTTCCGAGATCTACCTAGAGGGGGGAGAAGGGGGGCAAGGGGGGCAACTTTGAAAAATGGATTTTACTTTTCCGAGCCTCCTCTATACGAATCCGTAAAAAACAAAACCCAGGAGGGGTGAAGGGGGGGAGAGGGGGGAGTTTTGAAAAATGATTTTGACCGACTCTGAGCCCCTTGATATGAATCTGAAAAAAAAATGTTCCAAGTCTCTTAACTTCCGAGATCTACCTAAAGGGGGGGAGAAGGGGGGCAAGGGGGGCAACTTTGAAAAATGGATTTTACTTTTCCGAGCCTCCTCTATACGAATCCGTAAAACAACAATACACGGGACACTTAGTTTCCGAGATACGATAGGGAGGGGGGAGAGTGGGGTGGAAAAGGGGAGGTTTGGGATTTTTCCCATACTCGTGAGAGTTACTTCTATACGAATCTGTAAAAATATACCCACCTCCCCCTTCACCATCTGGGAGAACAATTATGTCAGTCAGTGAGTGAGTGAGTGAGTGGTAATCGAGCTTTATATAGTATAATATAATAATATAATATAATATATAATGTTGTTTTACTACCTAGGTCAAACAAAGTAATAAAGTCGGAATTAGTTCCTTTTTAGCATGTCCTGGTTAATATGATTAAGTATTGACTGCCTATGAGCATCAAACCATTTACGAAAACCACAGTATGACATGAACTCAGATGAATTTATGCCGTTGCAGCTTTATTGGTTGTAATTTCAGAAGTTAAAGTCATTTATTTGCACACAAGGCTCTTGTAGCCATAGAAAAGTAGCTATTTCATAGTCAAGGAACTCAAGTATTGTAACATCATTACTTTGACTTTATAGTCTAATTATGAAACATTAGGTCGTTTTAGAAGGCATGGTAACTTGAACACCGCTTATAGCACGATGTTACGCAAAAAACTGTGTACCTATTTTAATATTATATATTGTATTTTTTGGGATTCTGTACAGTTTTAAAAACTTGCCACTATGATTATAAACTTTAGGAACTACGGCTAAAGCACCTGACACTACAACAGTAAAGATATATTTAAACATAGAAGATCCACCATCAACTTCGACAATAACAGTGTCAATAACTAATACTGACAAACCAGAAACTTCAAGACAGCTAATATATACTGAAACTACGTGGTGGTACCCAACTATGTGTGAAGATTAGAGATGTGTAAGACCTCATACGAGGATTACCACGAGGCGTAGAAAACGCAGAAGATTACCTGGATATCATGAATAATGTATGTACGAATTATTATTTAGTTTAAATCGTTAATACACAAATTTCGAGTACAGTTTTGTGGTATTATTTTAAAGCCTAGCTATAATAATGAAAACAGCATTATAAAACTGTACGAATCACTTAAATGATTCAATAAACAATTAATTTATAAAACATTGCATTTTTTCAAGTTTCACGTTGATATGTTATGGAGATAAAAAATTATCAACATTAGCACCACCTCTCCCGGGTTACAATACAGTCCCCATTGACACAACAGACTCAGACTATTTTGAAAATGACATCGAAACTAATTCAATCGAGAAAATTGAAGAGAACTGTAATCCGTATTACAAACGACCTTCTGACAGACCTACCTCGTGGTTTACGACAGTATAAGAAGAAACGGAGTTGCATACACCAGAAGAACTAACGTATTCGGAGACAACAAAAAATAGTGTTGAAATAAATACATCATCCTCTACAACTTACCCATCAATAGAAACTGAGCCTTCGACTTCCACAGAGCCATGAACTTATACTGAGCCATGGACTAATACTGAGCCATGGAGTTATACTGAGCCATAGACTTATACCGATCCGACGACTCATACTGAGACGTCGGCTTATATTGAACCGTCGACTGATACTATTTCAACAGAATGGGTTATTTTGAAGAAGCCGGATATCAGAACCACTACCATCATCACCAGCTCTGAAACAACATCGACAACAACGACTACTACAACTGAAAGAGTAGCTGAAGCTAAAACTAAGCAAATTAGTTCTACAAAATCTCACTCGTGGTGGTACCCAAAAACCACCGTGCAATAATATAAGATGTGAAAGACCTGTGACATGGATTACAACGACTAAGAAACGTAGACGAATTTATTTATATCATAATTAATATATGTGAATATTTTGTATTGATTAAATCAGTAAATAATATATATAGCTTATAGTTTTCTTATTCAGTTGCATTCACTTAGATTGGGAGCCCACCCCAACATAGTTGGGAAAAGGCTAGGCAGATTGATTGAATATAGCTTGTATTTTTATTGAATATCTTGTATTGTAAATATTCTGTACGATCCTTATAATTCAGTTAATTGAAACAAAATATCAGGGACGGTTGAAGCTAAAAGTATTTCACCTGGTACAGTCAAAGAATTACAAGGTCCAGCACCTTAAGTTCTTGCTTACACTTACCAAAACCGGAAACCAGTTTTTTTTAAGATTTTACAGTATTATAAAGTTGACTGAAACGTTTTATTAAAAGAATATCATATCGATACGAGCCTTTTTTATTTCGTAGTTAGCATCTTGCATACATACGCACGTATAGGTTTTCAGTGTGTTTTGGTAGGCGCTTTTTAGCTAAGCATACTGACGCTTACCGCTCCGAAACTATTTCATACATTTTGCTCTGCTATTACAATATTTTCGCTGTCTGCGTTAATGGCTGCGTTTGTCTACACAATATCAACCATTCATGAAAGTTACGTTTTTTTTTAATGGGTAGCAACTAACTACTTACCGAAACTGGTGTTCCTCAGGGCGCCATCTTTGACTTTTACTCATTTATGGGAATTATCATGCAAAGTGAAGAAAAACGACAAAAGTTGGTAATGAAAACAATTTATTTTATAATATAGTAACAATATTTACACATCCATTAATATTTTATCACGATCAGTCTCGATCTGAGGTTCACATGATTTTTATTAAATAGTAAATAAAATATTATTTTATCTAAACTTTATAATCATAATGGCAAGTTTTTAAATCTGTAACGAATTCCAAAAAATACAAAGTATAATATTCAAATACAAATTATTATTAGTACTATGTACAAATGACAGAACAACAATTATAATTATATCTATAATTCGGAACAGCTTATTTTTACGAAGCTAGATAAATAAATACAAAATAATATATTTGTACAAATTACCCTAATACTGTATGAACTAAGTACTTCTTAAAAATAGTTTTGAGACGACACAACATACAATTTACACATGAAACTTATCAAATTTGCTAAATAAGAAGAACTATTTAATATTAACTACGTATACTTCGATGATATCTTTATTTTCCACTACGGCTATACTAAAACCTGAGGTTGTGTACTATTTTAATACCTGTATTACTTTTTACGTATAAAGAAGACACTGACAACAGGCCTCATTACTATCTAAAAAGACACAGAATTGTAGATACAAGAACTATTAAAGATCCAAACGACTTAATTGTCTGATGAATTTTGCACCTGTGTTCCTCAGTATTAACAGTAAATGCATCAGGAATCTATCCAGTATAGACACGTCTAGGTATCATATTATCGATCTTGAGCTAAAGTATTTAAAATATATTTTGCTTTAATTTATGTTCAATTTATCGATTTGACTAGCATCGGTTTGTTGGCATCACCGTTCATAAGCTTCTTTTTCCTAAAAGCGTTTATAACAAAATCATCAGCGAATATTTTTCTATCACTCTTGTAAAACGATTCAATTTCAGCTAGAGTTTTCTTTTCGGTTTCAGGTAGGAATAAGTAAAGGTATACTGTTCCTATGAAGCCGAAAATGGCGTATAAGCCAAATGTCCCACTGAGGTGGAAGGCATATTCTATATTATAGTTAGTTTTCGCTGCCCCAAAGTATATGATGTAGCTTGAAGCTGCTGCTAAAGCTGTGGCGATTCCACGACTCCTGGAAACAAAGAACATGAGCTTTAAGTAAAGAGAATGACAAACATAAAAAGGTATAGCCAAACTTGAGCGACCACAACGCGGGACGCGGGACGCAAAGTGGGAGCGTCAACATCGCGAAACTTAACCGCGCGAGAACAGCGCGAAACACGGACTCAGTCCCGCTTTGCCGACGCGGTGTTCCCGTTTTACGCAAGGCGCCATATAATAACACGAGCAGCGACCCCGTGCGGTAGACGCTGCCGCATCGCGCTCCCGCGTCCTGCGTTTTGGTCGCTCAGGTTTGGGCGAAGCGTTAAGACCATGCACTTCAAAGACAATTTCCGCGTAAACTCCGTCCCAATGCACCACTCCACTATGTCTCTAAACGCTAACACATCAGCAATAAAGTTGAATATCGCGTGCGCTCTTTGGTCTTGTTCAAGCATGGAACTAAATGTCGTAAGTCTCAATTCTTACTTCGTTTATAACTTAAGTAATAATTGATCTAAAGAAAAAATATCTTATATTTGGACATGATGTTGGAATAAAAAATGGATCGAGCGAAATGGTTCCAATTACGTAACTGTTTTATATTTGGAAAGAAAAAGATCCAATAAATCATATACTAAAGTTCCATTTTGATTGTATGCGTGACTTTTTCACAACATTAATGCAAATTAACGTACAATTTAGGGAGCCTTCTCTTAAATATTATGGTTTACATGATAAGCATCGATACAAAAAAAAACCTCAGGAAAATGAAAACTGTCTAGACCTTATACATTTATGCGTAAAACGAACATTTACTTCTAGAAAATCTTTACTTCAGAAGCAAATGTTAACCGACTGCAAGTTAATAACAGTAGAGTACAAGTTACAGATGCGACTATGACACTAAAGATTAATATACATTTATATATACGTCAAAGTAGAACAAACGCAAAATTTACCTGAATGGAAATACTTCAGACAGCAATACCCAAGGTATTCCAAGGCTGTTGAAGCAAATGAGCATCAGGAACAAGACCACAGGCAGGATCTCTTTCATATCAGTAAAGGTCTCCATCTCGTAGGAGAAGACGGTAGTAGGAAGGCTCGTCCTGGCGTAGATGCTGATAGCAATGCTGCAGCATGCAGTACCTAACATGGAACCGATGACTAGCTTCCTCTTGCCGATAGTTTTGACTATGATAGCTGACAACATACTCATTACTATGAAGAGTGCGCCAATGACGACCTGGAATTATAGAAAAGAGTGTGTTATTGTAGAATTTAGGATGTTTTATACAGGGTGGCAGGGACATCGACACGAAAACTGTCACCATGGATTTAGTACATGATTATGGATCAACTCAGGGGGGTTCAGAATCATGTCCATGGTAACAGTTTTCGCGTCGATGTGCCAGCCACCCTGTATAAGATTAATTTGAATTTACAGTTTTGAACATAAGAGTGAACATGTTATATTATGAATCGGTTTCTGAAAATCACGCAAACGTTAGATTTGAATCAATAATGTAATGGTTCAATGGTTAATGGATAGATGGCGCTAGTTGAGCCAGCGAGTCATTAAACAGCTTAATTGTGCGTTTCCACTGAACCACTTCAGTGGAAACGCACAATTAAGCTGTTTCCGATTCCTGTTCTGTGTTGTAGATTCCTGCAGGTCTCCGCTCATCTCCACAGATGAGCGGAGACCTGCAGGAATCGACCAATCAAAATGCTTGAAATCCTCATCGCGCCTGTATAAACTAGGCGTTATAGACATTCTATCTGAATATTTTTTAATCTTGTTGGAAATTAAATTGCTAAAAGGCTTTGAACAAGACTAAATACTTTCTCATTACTAATTATGCTATGTGATACAAGAGGACAAACTATTTATAAGCTTGATAGATTTGTCCTCGAATTTACAATTGGGAGGCTTAGATATTTACATATAAATGCATTTTTATTATATTAATTATGTAATCCAATTCCGGTATTTCGTAAAGAACTAGTTTTTTAAGGTTAACCACATACCATTTCGGCCGTTAAATTATACAAACAAGTGCATATAATTGATATTGTTATTTACATGAATCTTCCTACGTAAACTTGCTTCGTGAATAAATAAATAGTTGATTTTTCTAATGGAGGTGTCAAGTAAATTTTTAGCTTCTAAATATATGAAACGGGTCTCCAATGCACGGTGTAAGCCAGATGATAGAAACCATTTACAGATCTCAGTGGGTTCAGAGAAAGTGCATGTAGGTATTAAGAAAACATTATTTACATGTCATTTCGTTTAAAATTGGTTTTTGTTTTTATAAATTTATTTATCTAAATATAAACCTCCTTACAAAACGCTTAGAATGTTATATATGGCCCTAGCAGACTCGGTTATCAACTACGGATTCAGCAGCTACGGGAGAACTTACCATATATACCTTTTTTTTGGATGGGAATTATCAAAATGGATATCAAAAATTCGGACTTCTTCGCAACCCCGGACAGATATTTACAAGTTACAACTAAGAATATTAAAAGTAATTACGCCAAACCATTTAAACAAGAAATTTAAAAAACAGCGACGACGATCTCTTCAAATAATGTAATGTCATGAATGTGATCAATAAAGTTGAATTTTGTACTCTTGTGGAAGTCAATAGATCTGAGCTGCTAACCGAAAAACAAGACCTGAATTACTGAGAACGATACCACTAAAAAATAAATACAACCTACCAAAGTTCAATAATGTGTATGGGATGAGGGTTGCAGAATATTTAGATAAACTGCCAGAAGACTTACAAACATTATGCAAAGCGAATTCAAAAAGTTATTAGTACAAATCCAAACGTTTCCTTATGCAAAATTTCTCCTAATGTATATATGAATGAATGTACCCACAAATTATTATCATCATTTTTAAAATATTGTATTATTTAAGTAACATTTTTGTAAAAATTTTTGAACGGCTCGCCTCACTCTGATAAACCCTAAGAGGTTTTCGTTGTGAGGCTAAAACCAAAATGTATACGGTTAAGTGTACGGTTAGTGTACGGTTAAGTGTTTTAGAAATGAATAAATAAATCTTTTATATACTTCGATTATTTTCTATTTTGTGAATGTTAGAACGTTGTGGGACTTGGTAGACTGTAGATTTGTTGCCCATTTTCCATTTTGATTAAGTACCTGGTACTTGTTGAAAGGCCTACACTGTCCTCCCATACCTATTAACACTGTTACTCAGTAACTGTGGGGTTTCTTGCTGGTTCTTCTGCAGAGGAAACGATCAATTGGAACCGTGCACCTAGCTTCTGACGATTCATAAGAGCCCATTTAAATTTATGTAATATAAAATATTTTGAATTTTACTTATAGTTTCACATCTAAAGGGCTATAGTGGTTGAAGATTGTACACGAACGAAATACAGATAAGAAAATACAAAGTTAAACTTTTAAGGTTAATATGTAATTTTAAAGAAGATGGATATGGGGAATTTAAGTATATGAGGAAAGAAAAATAGTGTGAAGTACTTACAACAACCGTCTTCGGATCATACTTCATCCCTAGCGCCCTGCACACATTCACCATATTCGGTCTCACTGGCAGCGCCCCGCTCATTGTGTAGAAGAAGAAATACGCTATCACCAACAAAAATGGCTTCATAGTCTCCTTCACGAAAAACACGTGCTTTATCTTCAAGATTATCTTTTTGATAGAATTTGTACGATGGTGGTCGCAAGGCTCCACAATCTTCCCTTCTTTGGCACATAAAACACATCGATTTAATTTCTCGTAGTATTGCAGAAGTTCATCGAATTCTTCTTTTACGTCTTCGGGTTTCGCCCAGCCTCGCAGTCGACAGAGGGAGCTTAGAGCTTCTTTTTGACGACCTTTCGATATCAGCCATATTGGAGTTTCCGGTACCTGGAATTAATAAAACAGCCTTTTGAGAATGTGAACATAAGGATAATCAAAGCGTTGCAGCCTTTTCAGAAAAGACATTCTCTCACAGGCAGGAGTGGGAACTGAGTATTACCTATAAGTTGTATGGAAAATAATGATCACTGAAAAGTGTCTTATTTATGACGCACACATTGACGCTGGAAATCGTGCCTATGACCTCAAGCTAGCAGCCGTGCTGACCACAAGTAGGTTAATAAGTATACCTAGTTACCTACTTAGGACTAATGATTAGATTATTTGCAATATAGTTTTAAACAAGGCAAACGTTAGCCCTTTTGCAAATAAATGATCGCCCTTGTTTAGTTCAAAAGTATTTACCGTTGGAGTAAAGTTACTTACGCCGAACTTACAACTTGAAAATTTTATGGTTTAATAGAAGTAGGTAATATTGGTGTAACTTCCATTTTTATTAGTTACAGTGCAAGAGTATTATTCATAAGACTTTTAAATTATTTCAATGAACCTTGTAAAAAAATTAACCGATTCATGTAAATCTTATCAACGTTCGTTGTTATAACAGCTTTTTGCAATTGAAACACAGGCATCTATTGTAAATCATTATCATAAAGATATAAAGCGAAACAACGTTGTAGTGTAAATAAAGAGTAGTTACACACCAGATGATCAGAAGTTTGCGTATGTTTTATTTGAACTAGATCATTATTACAGTTATTTTAATGTCCTAAGATCTACAAGATTATTTGTACTCACGTTCTAGAAATCGGCTCTAACCATGTCGATGAAAATTACAATTAAGGTGTTTGCGAGGGCGAAAAATCGATCTAGCTAAGTCTCATATCTGGTAAAATTCGTTTTCTCTATTTTCACAGCCTCGGGAATGTGAAACAACGATGGTATACCTGGATGATATGTTTATTTCTATTTTCACCCGAGCAGAGCTCGGTCGATCAGTACCCTAATTGCGTAATGCACGATCAATCACAATTTGTTTCGATTTGAAATAGATTGCTAATCCATTGCTTCATAACTTGGGAAAATAATCTGCTCAACAATGTAAATAACGCAATGAATGTTGTTGAACTGTCAAAATGAATTAAATTAGTCATAATCGTCTACGAAAATAAGTTACGCAATTAGGGTACAGATACTTTTGATAACAAAAGCAATGTTTTCGTGAAATGAAATGGCAAAAGTGACGAGCAAGGAAGAGTCTAAACTAAAACTGTTTTGTTTCACATCGTTTTTAGATTTCTCACTGTAGTATCTTTCATAGTAGGTTTATTATCGTGTTCTACCCAGCACGCATAAATATAATCACCCTAAAATGTTTCCACTGCTGGGACACAGACTTCTTCCCTAATCTACCACTCCGGCCCAGTGTAGGTTAGTAGATGTCACATGGCTTCAAATTTTTGGTTCCAGGACATGCCGGTTTTCACACAATGTTTTTCTTCACCGTTTAAGAGTAGTGGTGATGAATAAATTACACAAAATAAAAGTGCATGTCTGGGCCCATGACCTTCAACTTGTAAGTCGGCTTATTTTGGAAGAAAAAAAATATGCAGTAAAACAGAATATCTCTCTTTCTGTCAAAAATTTTACTCATGGTGAACGCACCATGAGCAAATTTTTGAAGTATGACAGTGTCATTAGCTCCACTCTTTTAAGAAATAAAAACTAGTACCAGGCTAAATAAGAATAAAAGCCTAAACTATAACATAACACCACGCCTGTTTTCCCCGAAGGGTTAGTCAGAGGTGTCCCTATAAGTACTGTAGTACACCCACATTTCACCAATTAAGTTTAAGCTATATTTAGCCTCAGACCAAATAAAAAGACAGCGCTGTCAACAGTGACGTGAAGCCGGTTTCGTGAACATGAGTGCACTTAGTTAGGTGTACTTTAATTGGAGTGTTATTATAAATGGTTGTAAATGTATGCGTGTGAGCGTGTATGCACAGAGCGGAGGTGTAGTTTTGGCATGCTTCACTGTATTGTTCGCAGCACTGTCTTGGTTTTTATTTGGTCTAAGTATTTACCAGGATAAAAAAATAATATATATGCATATTATAATAAAGACCGAGAACCACGTGGAGATACGGAAGTGAAGCACAGACGGAAAACCCGGAACAGCCTCCATAAATTTTAACCGATATAGTTACCTGACTACTGACTCGGTCAAGGTTGCGATGAAGCTTGAAGGTAATCTTATTAATTGGTTTTAAATCGGAATTTGATATCATAAATCATCTCGTTCATTCTTTATTTTTATATTTTGTGGTTATTTAGTATTTATTATTTACTAAGACTGGGTAACTACTGATGAGAGACTTCTTTTTGTAAATAGACAAGAAACTATTGTGTGTTTACATAATTTATTGCCCTACTATTTATGGCATTTTGGAATACGAGAGCTTTTTTTTACCAAGTCATCATCTTCCAAGCCTTTTCCCAACTGTATTGGGGTCGGCTTCCTGTCTAACTGACCTGAATACCAGTTTTTTACATGTAGCGACTGCTTATCTGATCTCCACCACCGAGTTATTAGGTAACACGATAACTCTTGGTAAAACAGGTTGTCAGACTTTCGGGCTTCTGACTACCCGTAACGACTGTCAAAGATCTATGAATGACAGCATGATGATCACCCATCCACGGACGGAACACTGTTCATTTTTTCTTTGCTTATCCAACATATTTTAAGACCCGGGTACAACAGGACAAACTCCAGCTTATTTTGTAAAACCTACGTCTTTCAAATACAATATGTTGAATAAGCAAAGAAAAAATGAACTGTGGAATTTAATGACGTGTCGCTTACTCTTCAATGGACAAGCGCGTACATCAATGAACTCAATTGAACTGTAGGCAAGCAATGTTAAATATTTATCCATCGATCGATCTAATCAATCACTCACGAGTGTGACGACTGACGAACATTGTAGTGTAAAAATATAAGTAGACACCTACTAAACTTAACATTAAGTGACTTCAATGAATGAATATCGAGATAACATAAAACAACGTATCAGAGATAACTACAAGCGTGTGGATGGAGTTTTTTTAAAGGAATTATACCATGCATTATTCAATAAGCTCCATTCAGACTACCAGGAATGTAGATGGTGATATTTTTTTTTTTTTAAACCTTTTCTCTCCCAGAGCTAGCAATGATGCTAAGGTATATAGGCCCAATAGCCTTCTAAACTTTTCTATGAATTGCCAGAAAATATATCTATAATATCTTCCGTCGTTTTTATCATATCTTTTTTATATATTTTAAAAGATGATCCACACACAATGACAAATTAAATTAGAGTGACTTATGAATATTAATTTATCGATATGTATAGTGACAAGTACCTACTTCTGTAAATTATTTATTTTAACAGCTTTTCATACATATTCATATTCAACAGGGACAAGACCTTGCCCAACAAAAATATTTCTCTTAAATCAATTAATTAATAGTTAATTGTCCATGTGTTTAATTTAATAGCTATTAAATCACATGTATAACGTTATATATAACTAAGCATATACTATGTAGTGAAAGCTATAAAAGATATAAAGAAAAAGATAGTTTGGTTTCGACTTTCGTTGTTATCAACAGTGACATGAAACCGGTTTCGTAAATATGTGTGCACTTAGTGAGATGTAGTTTGATAGTAAATGGTTGTAAATGTGTGCGTTTGAGCGTGTATGCACAGACCGGAGGTGTAGTTTTGGCATGCTTCACTTTATTTTTCGCAGCGTTTTGTCTTGGTTTTTTATTTGGTCTGAGGGTATAAGTTGAGTTGTTTAATTGTTGCTCTGAGAACTTGGTGCGTATAATATCGTAATGACACTAACTCAATGTAATGTGTCTCACGCGGACGCTGACGCAGGCACATGTATTAAAGTCGACTCCGAAATTGCCTACACGTAGGTTGAAACTATATAACTGCAGGGCTTTTTTTTTTTGGGTGGGAAATCATCAAATAACTTCTCCCGCTCTGGGCGGAGCGGGAGGGCGTGTCAGACTCTTACTGACTAAAACCCACCCGTGTTCCTTCGGTTGCCCTGTTGCCGGGGGCCACGATCTCCCTTTCGGTTTTCTTCGCACCCCCGGCAGGCATCGGCCCTAACGGACCCCGTCAATTCTGCTGACATCTCTTTGAGGCGCGCGTGGAACACAACGCGCCGTCGACCCGGGCACTGGGACCCGGGAACTGCAGGGCTAACATGACAAGCGCGAGAACGCTCTTTTTCTCGTTTTATCGTAATTTGTCTACGATTCTGACGTCATTCTAATGCCTAACATGACCGTAAACGACGAGTAAACTCGAAAAAGGCACTTTGACACTTCTTTATCGCGCGACAAGTGACCGATGTTGCAAAGTATTAAAACAAATTATTTTTATGATAGTAACATCAGCTTGAAGTTCTTCATCACTGCTCGTCATCCTATCGTTTGGGTCAAATAGGTATTGAAGTTTTGTATGGGACAGTTGAATTTTTTTTCCCAATTACGATGTTGGTCCCGTTCAGTTTGATGTTCCCGTAACCTTAAATTTAATTTAAAAAGCTCTTTTTGACCACACCTTTCTGATATATGTTGAACAGATGAAAAGAAACTGGGCGACCGAGCTCTGCTCTGGTGAAAATAGAAAATACTCATATAATAGTATAGGAAAGTTCATACCAATTCCATGCTGCCATGATAGTAGGTACTTACTAATTCCATGCTGCCATGATAGTAGGTACTTAATAATTCCATGCTGCCATGATAGTAGGTATTTAATAATTCCATGCTGTCATGTAATTATTCTGAGGTAGCCATCTTGTTCTAAACTTTTGGCGACTAAGCTCTGCTCGGGTGAAAATACGGAAAAAAGGAATTTTCCCAGTTAAGAGACCTAGCTAGATCGATTTTTCGCCTCCGTAAATTGCAACTTTCATGGAAATCGTTAGAGCCGTTTTCGAGAACGTGGTTACAAATATTTATATTTGTATTGCTCATATTCTATAGTATAGGATGTAATAATTACCTTGTTTTAAACCTGACCTATTCTATGACAGGTAACTGTCGGTCAAGGCGGCTTGATTGACGCATCCTATTATTTTAATGTTACAGCATCAGGTATGTTCTCTTGGCTCAAGGAAGTTTTGCTTCAAATTACCCACATAATGTAATGATTGCTGCTTTAAGTTAGTGAGTTGATTCGTTAGCTTGATCTAACAATTTACTTGAATAGGTAAAAAGGTTAGTTTCATAGATTTTTTTGTCTGTGTCATAAGTTTTTAGACAGGACGGAAAACTGAGCGTTAAGGCTCTTTCAAACAGGCGCGACACGCGACGCGACACAAAGACACCGCTCGTCGCGCGACGAGCGGTGTCTTTGTGTCGCGTCGCGTGTCGCCCCTGTTTGTAGGAGCCTTTATGGTCACTTATAATACCTAATTATAGTAAATAAATATTAATAAATAAACTGGCTTTGTTGAGTTTAGATATGCAACTAATACGAATTCGTATTCACCGAATACTTTCATCACATTCGTAATTCGTGACTTCCTAGAATTTCCATATAATCTGCGTTCGCAATTTATTTGCCAAACATGTAAACAAACACGAGTTTTAGGAATAACAGCAGCTGTAATGAATGCCTACACATAAGGTTCAGTTTGCGCTGCCACTTCATATTTTTTATGACTTTTTCAACAGTACTAGTCATTTTAATATCAACTTTATTGACACTTGCATAAAGTTGTTTGTTTAAGTGGAAATAATATTAATTGGAAACAATGTTATAAATAGACCTTAGATTTTGCGTAGCGGCGACCGAGTTGACAGACACAAAGATTCATTTATAAAATCATAAAACTTTCTTATCTTTTGTTTACTTCCACAGAAAGTCAGCAATTGTGGCGACCTTTTAGTTTTTGTCTATATGGAAATATACAGACAGAAAGAGGAATCGGATATTTAGTCTGCACGGCCCAAAGCGAATGGACCGCGGGCCATTCGACCGTAAACAAACATCGTCTACGTCATCGTCATCTAACTATTTAATAATAATGATTAAATTACATGTAAATATATAATATTGACCTTCCACCTTCTTTGACTAATAATTGCGTGCAGCTTTTAAGTAGAATCAGGTATTCGTATCCGTATTCCGCAAATAGTACAATCGGTATTCGTATTAGTAGTATTAATTGCATCACTAGCTGAGATACTCAAAAGTATTAGGTATACCTACCTACTCAAGACGAAGACAAGTTATTTTATGATTCTACTCAGTTCTGTATTGACAATTTATTCGTCTTATTTATAAAGAATTAATCGAGGTCTAGTATTATGTTCAAATAAAATAGCAGTTTGTCCCACGAACTTTTTTTATTACTGGAAAACTACGCCACATTAACTGGCCTTCAATGTTTATTGTGTATTAATTATTTACAGCCTAATCCATCAACAGGCATATCGACCTTTAATCGAGTAACTGGTTCTCAACAGATGTATAAAATTCATAGGAATTTATTAAAATACTGCTGCCTATCACTTGGACCATGATTTTATTTATTCACAAATGACTTTCAAATAAATTTGTGAAACATTTTAGTGGTCTGACATTTTATAGAAATTGATTATTACCAAACCAAATTAAAAATGTAATGGCAACTTAATTTGGTGCTTTTAAAATAATCTATTTTAAGTATCTCAATTGACTGAATAAGTCGTAAATCTTGTTAATTCTTAAACAGAAATCTTCTTCAGAAGGTCTTATTTTATTTTAATATATTTAATAGACCAGTAGATGGCATCCATATATACCATATCCGTATGAATTATTTTGTCTTATTTATTGCTGCTTCTATTTTTGACTTGCATTTGATTACGATTCCATTCGTGTAGACCTTTACACATCTGACCAGAATCACTGGGAAAATTTAATCTTTGGTTCGGTGTTACAAATTTACAATAGTCACCAAAATATTATAATTTTTTTGACTAAACGTCAAGGTAAAAAACCACGTGCCTAAAATAAAGACTTGCTTAAAGGTAATTATGATTTTTAATTGAATAATTTCTCCTCTAAATAAAACTATTCCGCATTCTTCCCTAGATCAGTACCAAAATGCTTATCAAATAACGATATTATAAATACCACAGCAACATTAGCGCCTCAACAAGTTTTTAACCATAATTTAATAAATAATGACGACGATGGGTCGAATTCTTATGGGCCATAAACAATTTTTTATTCAAATGATCAATTATGTTGACATTAGTCGTTATTCATAAGTTCATAACATACGTAACAAGTATTGAATAAAAGGGACAAACAAACAAATTAGACTAATCTCATAAATAAAGATAATGGTATAATAATTTATAGAATTAAAATAGTCTGTTATTATTGTGGAATATTTTTTTCGTGCCTAATTATTTTAACTATAATTGGATCTAGTCAGTATTGTCTTGGGTCATTGGATCGATGTCTCAACTACTTCATATTTGAGACTTATTATTTCTATACGGTCGCTCGCCTGAATACATTCTTATTTTAAGATGGTCGCATATACTAACTAATATCATAAATGCGAAAGTAAGTTTGTTTGTTGGCTGAACCGTTTGTTGAAAACGACTGAATAGATTCGGATGAAATTTGGCATACGAGTGGACCATGACCTGGGTTAGAATATAGGATAATTTTTAACTCGATATTACTACGGGATCGAGACTTATGCGGGTAAAACCGCGGGGCGCAGATAGTTTTTAATATAAACGATTTATACGCTAAATAATTTAATGAAATACTAGCTTCCGCAAGCGGCTTCACCCGCGTGATATCTTTATAAATTATAGACTATGTTACTTAGTGATAATATAGCATTCTACTGGTTAAAGAGTTTTTTAAAAATCGGTTCAGTAGTTTTTGACTTTATTCATTACAAACGAACATACAAACGTACAAAAGTCTAATCTTTTCGCTTTATAATATTAGTTTAGATTAGATTATATTACAGAAGATTCATATTGGCCGGATTTAAAATATCAGTTTATAAAATTAAGATGACTCAGAAGTTGTGTCAAGTTTTTCTACTCCTATTATGTCACTAAGTATAAAATTAGCCTGTTTAAAAATTAAGATGCAATGTGTGTAGAAAGGTCGTTGGGACAGCAAAAGGCGGGGGACAGGGTGATGTGGCATAGTCTGGGAGAGGCCTATGTCCATCAGTGGACTGCGATAGGCTGTATTGATTGATTATGCATGTGTAAAAAATAAATATATAATTTTAAAAAAAAAAATTGCCAATATCGATAGGTACATATTATAAATTAAAGTCGGTTTTCGTGTCTTCTGTGTGTGACCGGACTTTGATGCAGTTTTCACTATAATTTAGAGAATTTATTTCGGAAGGTATATGTATTTTATAGTCATTAATATTAAATTTAAATATATTGAAGAAATCTAATCTCAATAGATACGAATCTTAATAGGTTAAATTTTATCAAAGTAGATTTATATTGACCGGAAATATTTAAAAAGTTGAGACTAGAGATGCCGCTAATACTCGCTACTATTCGGTATTTGGCATTACTCGACATTTTTTGTTATTCGTTGAATACCGAACTTAGTCTATTATTCGACATTCGGCGAATAGTTGTTTCTAAATAAAAATAAACTTTTAATGAAACGAAGAACTATAGACTTAAAAATAATTAAACTTTTATTAATCTTTAAAAACACTTTAGAAAAACTATTTTTTCTGAACGATTGGGATCAAGTCGGTTGCGTTTTTTTTCATAAATCAAACCTGCCTCAGAAAATTAATAAACTATATTATTATTTGGGAATAAAGAATCATTTTTTTATATCCTTTTTTATTTCGAGTAATAACTGACGAGTAATCGACTATTTGCTATGGGGAATGGCGATTAATCTGTATTCAAATATTCGCTATAACAACTATTCGCAGCATCTCTAGCTGAGACCTTGACCCAGAGTTTGTGTCAAGCTTTTCTGCTCATATTATGTCACTAGCTTGATAAAAAACCAGTCAGTTTAAAAATTAAGATGCAAAGTGTGAAAAAAATATTAAATATTTAATCACTGCATATTTTGCCTCGTAACAATTTTTTTTTTATAAACAACATGTTTTACAACATATTTAATATTATAATATGTAGTGTAGCGTGTCTACTGTATTTAAATATCCTTAAATAATTTTAATAGGGAAGATGAGCACAGTATCTACCTATTCTTTCGTTTACGCAAATATTTTCGAAACGAACCCAAACGATGTGAGATAGGTATGTGACATAATAAATAGGTAAATATTGTAAAGGTTTTATTCAAGCGACATATAAAGGCTCTTTCAAACAGGCGCGACACGCGACGCGACACAAAGACACCGCTCGTCGCGCGACGAGCGGTGTCTTTGTGTCGCGTCGCGTGTCGCGCCTGTTTGTAAGACCCTTAAAGCGACAGTCATTGTGTTCTTTGTCTTACTGTTCAAAAATCGTAGTATATTTTTGTGGTAGCAAAAATATGCCGCACGTGGGGTGTTAATACTTTGTCCTTGATGTTAAAACTGCTGCCCCGCGCTACGCTATGTGTTGCGGTGCAGTGTGCGAATCGCCTTATTCTATTGACATTTCGTACTACGCTTATGCTACGGCTACATTGTCGCGATAACGTGAACTATACTTCGCGCCCTCTTTCTCGCACAGCGCTCAACGCGACGTCTCGCTGTACAACTGAGAGCGCGCGAAGTAAAGTTCGCGATAACGCGTCAATGCAGCCCCAGCAGTATAGGTACTGGTTTTTTTTATCACTGACGTGCGATCTGCCGGCGTACCTGGACCTCTTACGGCTGATTATGATCTATTGAACAAGCGAAGTGCGGCGCAGGCTATGCAAGTGATCGAATCAGAAATTAAGAGATCCGCCGGAGAATCAAGGTAACCGAAACAGCCCGCAGAATTACCAAACTTAAGTGGCAATGGGCAAGGCCTAAAGGTTCTGGAGTGGCGACCGTGTGCCGGAAGACGTAGCGTTGGAAAGCCCCCACAAGGTGGACCGATGACCTTGTGACGGCCGCAGGAATACGCTGGATGTGGGAAGCACAGAACCAGTCGAATTTGCGTTGCTTGGGGAGGCCTATGTCCAGCAGTAAACGTCTTTCGGCTGAAATAATGAACAACGAAGTACTTACAAATAGCACCAGCACCATAGTAGCCAGTGGCACAGTGAGTGCCAGCAGCGCCGCCTGTCTCCAAGGCAGAACTGTGCCCAGCAGGTATGCCACGAACATGCCCGTCGATGTGAACCCGTTGGTCAGCGTCGTGAGGATACCTCGTATTGATGGGTCACTGAAATATTTGTAATGAGGAACTGTATTGAAGATATTTTGAACACGAGAAGAATTGCCAAAACTTTCAACCATTTAATCTGCTAAACATACATATATTTGATGCACGAGAAGCATCCCTTGTGGATTGTAGTGGAATTTGAGGAGTCTTCCACGTAGACTACCGTACCGTGCTCAGTAAGGGCCACAATAGAGCATGCTATTTATTACTTTAGTCTATAAAGATGATGCTACGGGCTATAGTTATATACATCATGTTAGCACAACCACTTACAGTCCGGCCGTCGAGCGAATGGGTTCCTGACACCTGTCAGTTGGACAATATCTAGGCTACGTTCCGAGTAACGCTTGAGGGTACTAACACCCGTACTGAATTAGCATGATCGCGATAACGATATCCCGTAAATCGTCGTGACATGCGCCATCTTGTGATAACACCGACCATGTCCTAAATTAATATCACCGTAAGCGCTGTTAAAAATTACAGTTGTGCTATTTTGTTTGAATTGCATCATAACTTTAAACTAACGTGGCATTTTCGAAATTGTGCTTCTGGCTACAGTCGCCACCTAATCAAAAAAGAAGAAGAAATTTGTGGTGTATACTCAAAGAAATACTGTAATCCATCTCGTGCAAGTTTTGGGGCTATGTTATAAGTTTTGACGTTGAGCAATTACTGTGAGCAGTGTGAGCGCGTTCACGAGCGTTCCGAATTGTTGACAGCTCTGAGCTGTCATAATCGTGATATCCAAATAGGAACGTAAAGTATCCATGTGAGCGCTGTGAGCGATTAAGGCGTAACTCGGAATGCGGCCCTAGTAGTAATAAGGATCAAATTTGCAAAACACATATTCGTTAGTGTAAAACTGACAGGTGTCAAAAACGCATTCTGTCCACGGCCGGACTGTAGTTACATTTTGCCCACACGGAAGAAAGCCGATTTATTCACATATTCATAATTAAAATATGTTCGACCACACAAGGCCACAGCGGTCAAACCCTAAAATCCACCTAATTAAATATTCTTGCCTATTGCTAATTAATTTATATACATTCAGTTTAGTCAAGCATTAAGCAAAAAAAAAAATTGCCATGTACGCTCTCGTTGTAACTGAATACTTTACTGGTTCAAAACCAAGGTCTTGCTTCAAAATAAAAACACTCAAATTAAATTGTTATGTTGATTCAGAGTAGGATGTACTGTCAGCAGATTTGTCGGTGATAATGTCAGAAAAAATAATGGCAACAAAAAGATTGATGATCTTTTTTTGTTTTGTTGTTATGCCATTCATTCAACTTGCGTCGGTGGTCTAACCACATATTATTAGGGTCAGGCCTCAGGACCTTTCAAGGCTTGCTTTGGCATACAAGGACACTGCGACCAGATCCAGAGCCTTTGGAAGGCCCTAATGTACAAAAGTATGTATGTTTGATGTGTTTGTTTTGTTTAAATAAAACGTATTCATTTCCGCGCTACCCAAACTAGTGTGCCACATTATAAGGCTATGCTGATTCTTGACAAATAAAAGTACTTCCGACATTAAGAGCATGCATTCCAAAAGTGGGCAACGTCGCAAATAGCTGTCAAATATTTTGCTGTTTTGATTAATTTTGGCTATATTAGTGTATGGAAATATGAAATATAGCTAACTAGAGAACTAAAAGATTGATGAAATGCAATAATGAATATCATAATACTGAATATTTAGCTTTAGATGTAAAAAAAAAGTATTTGGAAACTTTCCAAATGCCCTATTTACACCTAAAACGGTTACAACATCAAATTCAGTGTTATAATTGCAATTCATTATTCATATAATTGCAATTCATTAATTATTCATTGTTCACTAGTTAGCGATATTTCATATTTTCATACAGTAATATTGCCAAATTAAAATAGCAAAACAGTAAAATATTTGACAGCTATTTGCGACGTTGCCAACTTTAAGAATGAATGCTCTTATATGCATATCTACTGCATAAATATTCAAACAATGTGACAGTTATAACAGTTTAACTCTTTGACGATATGTTGAGGTCTGTAGGGATTGGAGAACCTTCAAACCTCTGATAATCTGTTCAACTTTAAGTCGGTTTTTTTTTTAAATTTAGGTTAGGTTAGGTTCCTTTTTTGCCTTTCAAATCAATTTGATCCGAATAATTATGAAACAAATAAACGTTTTTTCTCACCTTATTTCCCCAATATAAGTGACCGAAGGCGCTTCCATGACACCAGTCCCGATGCCCAGCAAGGCATTGCCGATGAACAGCGAAGGTACATCCCAGGCGTAGTACATAAGTAGCCACGCGACCACATGAGGTATGTTGACAAGGAACAGAGCCTTCTTGCGGCCAAAGTGGTCCAGTAGCGGCCCGGAGAAAATGCTGCCTAATGGCTGACAGAGGAATGCCATGCTGCCTGCAAGACAAGAAAAGAGGTGTGTTTTTACGATTAAATATAAATCTTCTACAATATACGATATAATAAGTAAGTACGAAAGCTAAAAGTCTGGCAACCAGTTTTACCAAGGGGTATCGTGTTACCCAGTAACTGGGTTGTGGAGGTCAGATAAGCAGTCGCTCCATGTAAAATGCTCGTAGGTATACAGCTGCATCCGGTAAAGGGCTTGCTACACGGCCGCCAACCGCGTCTCAACAGAGGTGACCTTGGTGGTTTACGACCAAATTTCAAACAGCTCTGCCTGTCGCCAACCAAGGTCACCTCCGTCGGGGACGTGGTTGGCAGCCGTGTACCAAGCCCTTTAGACTGGAAGCCGACCCCAGATTGACTGAATAAATAGGGACGAGTAACGTGTTGGATCAATGCTAAAGATTACGGCTAGGCCTACAAAAGTGTTACGTGTTTTTTGGGTGCTACGTTGAAACGAAAAAGGGTTTGGAAATTCTACATTGTCGTTCTCAAAATCGGAAATGGTCCTAAACTTTACTT
The DNA here is from genome assembly GCA_916610215.1 of Omphaloscelis lunosa. Lineage (NCBI taxonomy): Eukaryota > Metazoa > Arthropoda > Insecta > Lepidoptera > Noctuidae > Omphaloscelis > Omphaloscelis lunosa. The sequence continues at coordinate 6,589,732 of OU744265.1, read as the reverse complement.
TAATAACTTTGAAACGTTGAACATTTATTAGGCTTCTGAGGTATAGAAATTTTAGCGTATTGATTGAGAAGACGATGTATTGTAAATAAATGATACATAATATAACATCACGCCTTGTTTCTCCGAAGGGTTAGGCAGAGTTGGGTTGACCCTCATTTCGCCAGTTATGTTTTAAGTCCCATGTAATAGGGGGCGAGCCTATTGCCATCATCCGGGTACAAATCCGGACTCCTAGCTGCTACTGAGAAATTCCAGATAGAAAAACCCAATAACACTTTGCCCGACCTGGGAATCGAACCCAGGACCTCATGCTCAGCAGTAGCGCTTGCAACCACTAGACCAATGAGGCAGTCTCAATAAATAATAATAGAAAAAATATTATATATATTTTATCTGAAGGCTATAAATATAATATATCTACGTTACTGACTGTATATTGTTAACATAACTATGTATATTGTGATGCGATCTCAAACAGGCAATATAATCTACGTTATTTACAATAATCTAGAATCAACATTATGTTAGTCTAAAATTGTGTTATTCATAACGATAAATCCAGGCATTACACAATCTTGTCATTTGTGTAACTTAGCATTATTAAACATAATTACCTATAACTACTAGGTATTTAGATCTAGGAATCAGGTATTGCTAGAAAATTTGTAAATGAACGGTTTATGCAATGTAAAATTTCTAAATTTATGTCTGTAATTTTTATGGTGAACATAATAAAGAATATTATATCTATCTATTCCTATTCAGGTAAAGAAAAGTTTAACTATCACGAATTATTCTCACTTGATTTTCTGTTAAAAAGTCAACTATCACATTAGATATCTTTTCCAACTCTACTTAATCATTAGTTCATTACTTGAGGTGGCTCCTGCAATGTGGCCCGCAAAAAAGGTGTACAAGTTATACAAGTTGTACAAGTGTATTCAGAAACCGGGTGTAAGTCGTTAGACTTAATATGATTTTACTTTTTGCGTGGTAATTACCCAATTTAAAATTCATAAAATATTTAAGATACAGGAGAGGCTATTAATTTCAATTTATTTATTTCAACTTGCGAAATAATCCGTGATCCTAACACCGATGACGTCTAGTTTGCTATTATTTAAATTATAGTTACCTACTTACAGTTTATTAATATTCGATACTGAGCAGTGCTAAGTACATATAAAAAAATGCATCCATAACATTTTATCGACCTCGTTTATGTTTTTGATTAATCAACAGATTTTAGAATTTAGGCCTATGCAATATTTTCTGGTTTGAGACTGCAATAAATAGATTGCATTGATTTATTTGTTTAGAAGATTTTCCATTTTGCGGTAGGTACAATCACGAGCATAAAAATACCTTACTAATACGCAAGATTTAAAAACGATTTTCACCTAAAGTATTGATAGAAATTATATGATAGTGTTACGAATACAATAATATCGTAACCAAACTAATACGAAATAGGTCCTTTCTCAAAGCTGCGATTGTTATTTCAAGAGTAGGTCGTTTTTGAATTTTGCGAAAATTTAAGTCCGCGCCACCACTGAAGTCCGGCAAAAAATTGTGGAACTACATTTTTTTTATAATGCAATTGGATGCAATGACATAGACACTAGCACTGCCATTACTATCGGACTTGAGTGTTTAGTGTTCATTTCAGTGTGAATGTGGCGCGGTTTCTACTATAAATTATTTATGCTTATTTTTTAAAAGTTGTTTACGTTATCGAACGCACCAGCCTTTTTTCTCCACTTTTCTAGTTTTAATTCGTGTTAACAGTTAGATATTTATCATAAAAAAATTCTAAAACTAAAACCCGACTACTGAAAAATGCTCTAAAAAGTATGAAACAAGAAAATATTTCAGACAGAAATCAAGACATAGGTACAAAAATGGTCAAGGCAAAGCCCTGGTCGAATTTTGTAGGTTTACAGGTAGCATACGATCAGGACGCTGCCAGTGATACCTCATTTGTCAAATTATGATCGGTTTAGAAGTTATGAAGTAACAGATGAACATACATACATACTGGTCAAAATCATAACCCCCTTTTTGCTTCGCTGTAGTCGGGTAAAAACATACAGCCTTCTTTCTTGGTCGTGTGTACGCCAACAGAACTTCATTTAAATTAGCATAATTATTAATAGTGCTAGTTTTTTCTGTCTACCTACACAGTAACTGACCCCTAGTAACTCGCCGTATGTTGAAGAATAGCGAAGCATCAAATAATATTGTGAAATTCTATTCCTTTGCGATTTTGTGTTGCCAATTTGACTACAAGCTTCAAGTGTTAAGGCTTGGGAGTTTGGTTTCGAATAACATAACGTTTGTATTTTAGGTCTTTAAAACTAAATTCGATTTGGCGAGTCATTTTACGGTATAGGCACGCTAGAAAATAATAATTTAATAAGGGTTCGATAGCAAAAATAGTCAAAGGTAACCAAAGGTATGCTTTTCAGCGGGAGCAGTGTTCAAAAATATATAAAACTAGCGGACGTCACGCGGTTTCACCCGTGTAGTTCCCGTTCCCGTGGGAGTACGGGGATAAAAAATAGCCTATGTTACTCGCTAATAATGTAGCCATCCATTGCTGAAAGAATTTTTCAAATCGGTCCAGTAGTTTTCAAGTTCATTGGTTACATACAAAAATACGACGCTCGACTCGTGCGGCTGTTATTACTCAGCCACAAGCTCCTCTGTGATTTGTGATGCCTACCTCGTAGGAACAAGGTGAAAAGTTTTCTCATACTCCATAGAAAAGGAAGGATACTCCAACTAGACGGGTGTTATTTCTGGTGGGATCTGCCGGACGATTTATATATGCTAGTCGCGCGGTAAAGACTGCTTGCGCGATGCAAGATTTTGCGTGACGTCCCTGTGATTGTATGTGGCGGAGTAGTTTGCATGTGGCGATGTAGATGTCGCCACATTTTTAAAGATCCGGTCCGATTCCCAGGTCGGGCAAAGTGTTATTATATAACAGGAGTTTTTCATCGAAATTTCTCAACTGCCCGCAGTTTAGATTTGTGCCAGTTTGATGGCAATAAGCTCGCCCCCTATTATATGGGCCTTAAACATAATTGGTGAACTGTAAGTGTAGTGTATTTTGTTGGTAGATACACCTTTGCCTAACCCTTCGGTGAAAAAAAGGCGTTATGTTATATTATGACAAATAATAATGATGATGTACTCACCAAACCACGAAGCTTGTTTCTTAGTAATAGACAGTCCTTCTTTGGCATCTAGCACCTCAGGTAACACCATCGTGACGAAACTGATGGACAGGCCCAGCCCGATCAGCAAGAAGTCCAATGCTAGACATGCTAGTACCTGGTAAGAGAAAATTGGTTCTTTTACTTAGTGAAAAAACTATGTATCTACCTATTTAAGTACGGTACCCCAAATATTAGGGATACCTAAGATATCACTTCTGGGACATAGGCCCGCTCTGTGAGATGGAGTGGGCCATAATCCACCACGCGGGCCCAGTGCGGGTTGGTGTATGTCACGTCTTCGAATGTTTGGTTTTTCACGATGTTTTCCTTCACCGTTTTGAGAACAGTGAAATAAATTACACGTACCTTTACCACATGTTAAAGTAACAAGAAAAAAGTCGTCTCATTTTTTTTTCAATCGAGAATTTTACCGTTTATTACATGGAGCGCGGGCGGCCGTCATTTAGCGGATGTCTACAAGTCATAACTTATGACCCCCGTTGAAAATTTGCAATTTTTTTATGGATTTGGGGTAATTTTGGTAGAAGACCAAAGAAGTGGGTTTTAAACAGCAATTACTTTTTATTTTCAATAATAATATGTTTTATTACTTTTAGATAATATTATTGCAATAATATTCCGATTGGACAGGGTTTTTTTTTACATATTATACACTTAATTTCTAAGTAGCAGAATTTTTATGATAACGTTATCGTGTCACCAAAACGACCAAATTTATGATTTGATGATAAATTGCAGGTTATTTGAAAGTAGAATTACCTACTCGTTAACAAATGACTGGACTAATGTGTGATACCTAAATAACTAACAGTTCCATAATGTATTCATTAATGTTCTATAGCCAGGGGACTGGGATAAAACAACTGGCAGGTAAGTAAGGTGATTAAACTAGTTATCACCTTACTAATGTCCACAACTGAACATGGGCGTTAGCCCATCTTCAGATGAGAGTCTGATGACGATAATATTTAGGTTTATGCGAAGTCTGAACTTAAAAGTCTGATACGCAGGTCAAGGCTGAGCCGTTGATGCGTCTTATTATTTTTAAAATAATTCATAAATTTCTATTAAAGCATATCTAAATGTATTTATACGATACGACGAGAAATATTTTTTTGGTATTTTAAATATTCTGTTTATTATTTATGTAAAGACAATTTTAAATATTGATTCCTATACAGGACTACGCGATCAGATAAATAAAACCACTTGTTTTCGGACTTTTTCATTTCAATAATAAGCAAAAAAAAAATTTTTTTATTTGTACAGAGATCTGTGTAACCGAAATCTGGTTAATCATTTGTCTAGTAAAAGCTTTTCTTTATCTTCTATTCTTGAACGATCAAAAAAATCCATGCAAGGTTCTTGAACGATCAAATAAAAAAAACAAGCGGTTGTTTTAATTGGCTGGAAAAAAAATAACCGATTTCTAGAACAAACACTTCTAAGCGAAAAATTACTTTAATTTCGGAAATTGGTGGCAAAAAACGAAAATAATAAACCAAAATTTCTAAACTAAATTATAGTGCGCGTGAGTAGATCCGGCTGTGCTTAAAATTTATTCTTCATACATTATTTAAGCTTGTTTTGATATTTTTGGATGCTTCTTCCTAAGTGCTAAATTTGCCCACAATTTTATTACAGAGATAAAATTCTAGAGCTTGGCGTCTGAATAACATGTTTTTCTACTCATTAATAACGATACGTTGAATTTTAATGTCTTATTTTAGGCAAAAATGTGCATCACCTAGTCTATAAACTATGTTAGATGACATTACTTTTGGATTTATAAGTGAGGAAATATTTTATTGATAGCTTTTTTTGCATTTTTTTTTAAGTTTTGACCCGCGACTTTGATCGCATGAAAGTCGTGAGACAACACACTATAGTAAAACTAGCTGCGGATAAGTCTTGATCCCGTGGAAATGTCGGGATAAAAAGTATCCTATGTTCAAATCCAGGTCATGGTTTACCTATGTGCCAAATTTCATCCAAATCTGTTCAGCCGTTTCACCGTGAAAACATAACAAACATATATAGAAAATAAACAAACTCACTTTCGCATTTATAGTAAGCTTAATAAGCTTTTGCCTGCGGGTTCGCCCGCGTGCAAAAGCTACTACTTAGTCAACCCTTTTTTACCAAATTTGTGAATTAATAATTTTATATGATGTAAGGATTCTGTTAGCGTATTTTGTTTTTGCTTAGCGTTCTGACTATTTTTCTTCGTCTTGTCCTAGCGTCGTTGCGACATTAAATAGCCTTCCTCGAGAGTTGGGTTCAAGTCTCAAATCTCTAATTCTTTATTGCGTACCATAATGTATATAGTTGGTAGGGAAGTAATAATATTAGTCGGGCACAGCATAGGTCAAGTAGGAGAGAGGAGGCTATCAAATACACAAATATTTTTCAAATTTTACAGGTAGTTCTAGAGAATAGCGCACAAATTCTTCAGCTTTATAATGTGAGTATAGATTATGGATAGCAATGAGATGGAAAATATTTGTCGAAAAAAAATTAATTAAGTATTCGATTTCTAAAGCACACGGCGGCACCGGTTTCTTTTTATCGAATGGTAATTTAGAGGTGCATGTTATTGTACACACGGCAACACATCAAACTATAGTTTCCAGTATAAACTGGAAACTATAGTTTGATGTGTTGTGTCCTTTACAATGTCTGATCTCACATTGTAAAGGATTTCCGTATAATGCGAGGTCAGCTTATACTAGACCGCTGGACGGGTAGCCGTGTGTACACCGTCAATTCCCCAGTTTTGTTAAAGTCCTAGGTATCAGAGGTCAACCCAATAGTCGCTTCTATACTCGGTTTACTGATACACAATATCACACCTATATTCCTCGAAGGGTTAGGCAGAGCTGTACACACGGCTACACATCAAGCTATACATTTCCAGTATAAACTGGCCTCGTATTATACGGAAATCCTACACAATGTGAGATCAGCATAAATTGGAAATGTATAGCTTGATGTGTAATCCTACCTAGTACTCTCATATTTCGCCAGTAATGTTTAAGTCCCATGTAATAGGGGGCGAGCCTATTGCCATCATCCGGGCACAAATCCAGACTCTGAGTTGCTACTGAGAAATTCCTGTTTGTAAACCCAATAACACTTTGCCCGACATGGGAATCGAACCCGGGACCTCATGCTCACCATCAAACCAATGATCAACTATAATTACTATTTTTATAATTCTACCATGGAATGCCAGAATTTTAAGATAACTTGGCGCGTACATAACTGGAAACTTGCCTTGCCGATATGTATAGTTTTTGTACCCAATTATTACCAAAGCCGATTGATTTTTTCACATAATTAGCTTGTGCGTTTTATAACGATAATAGCTTTATGGTCACTAATTGCACAAACATTAAAATAAAGAGACACGTCGTTACTTCGAAATATAATCGATTGATCGATTGGGCCATGTATATTAACTCTGTGTAAGGTCGTTTTCGACGCCTGTAATTATAAACCATATTTATATATTGATATTCTATTTCCTAGTTTTATACCATAAAAAGCCTCCTGGCCATAAAATACTTTTATTTAATTATGATAGTAACTAAAGACAAGTAAGGTTTAAAAATGGATGGATAGGTTATTTATAAGGGCAAAAATATTGAGAATATTGATGTGTATACAAAAACACCGGCCAAGTGCGAGTCGAACTCGCACACGAAAGATTTCGTACCACCGTATATTATTTAGCAAATAAATAAACGAAGAATATTAATCATTTTCATCTTAAATTATAACAATCGCATAAAATAGATTTCTATATCAAATGATACTATGAATTATAAAGTTATTTTTGCAGTTGCAGAAAATCACCCATATTTAAATAAATATTAATACCTTATGAATCGGCATTTTGATTAGTTGTTAATTATATACAGTTTACAGAACAGTACATGATATACAGAAGTTTCAAATTCTTAACTTGTTTAGTTGTTGAGCTAGCTCGTAAAAATAGTCTAAAACTGACAACATTTACGGCCCCCTATTTCACCATTTTTGAAAATCAAAAGAAATAAAAAAACATATTTGTTCTCTACTCGATGAGCTCTAGGTAATGACACCCCACCTACCAGGGGAGGATTATTTTTGGCAGCCGGGATTGCGAGGCAACATGGCAACTGTAGGAACACGGGTGGGTTTGACACGCCCTAGAAGATATTTGATAACTTCCCCCCCAAAAACAACAGTGGCACTCCCGGAGTGCCGACAGAAGTGAAAACTTTAAAAAACAAATATCGGCACTGCGGTAATCAACGCGTTGGTGTCTTTTTAATGGTCAAAATCTGGTTTCATCACGGTGTCGCGAGAGAAGCGCCTAAAGAAGTTTTCACTTAAAAAAAAGGCCCATTGTATTGGATGTCGCAGTAACGTCAATTTTTAATTAAGCTATAAATCTATAAATTAGATACTTGACAAAGTGACCTATGTTCATTGAACGTTACAAAAATAACACGAGACAAATTGTACGCGTATTTTTATCAGAACTGTTTACTTTTTAATTTGGCATTCACTGGGTGCACTGACTTTTTATCTCGACGTAAAGTGAGCTATCAATGCAATTAATCTACAATACTTAGTGATAAGATCATACAAATTAAATACAAATTTTATAATAATACAAGAAAACCGGCTTTTCTGATCGTTAACTGATATTTTTAATTCGAAATTATGAGACATCAATCAGTAGTTAAGCAATCACTGATTTAGTAGGTAGGTAGGTAATTTACTCTGACTTAAGTCTATTTAAAAAAGGCATGTATTTGAACCTCTTAAAATTTCCATTTTGTGCTCCATCAAATAATAGAACACTCTAATATCGTCGCCTTCTCCGCTAACTGTCGTATCTCACAAACTGACGCATTTGCACTGACATTACCTACGTCTTCATTAACTTTTGAATTGAATTGTTGTCTACAATGTTTACATTTTTTTTTTTTCATTTACGTCGTACCGATCAAAAGCATTTTTTACGAATACGAAAATTGGCCCTTTTTGTCAAATCATCTCATTACTTAGTGTTTAATCATAAAGTCTAAAGCTAAATTGCCAAAAAAATATTTTCTACAAAACCGAGGACTCACCTCGTGAGTCCCTTAGAAATAAATTCAAAGAAATTGATATACTGACTCAGCCTTCTCTTTATATTTTAGAAAGTATTTTGTATGTTCGTAAAAACTTAAGACTTTTCAAAATAAGAAGCAATTTCCATAATATAAATACACGGAGTAGACATGAAATTGTGATACCCAAATTTAGATTAACTAAAACTAGTAAGTCATTTCTTATGAACAATATCCGCTTTTATAACAAGTTGCCAAAGTCGGTTACAGAACTAAGCGATGGAAAGTTCAAAACCCATTTCAAACGTGTCCTTATCAAAAATTAATAAGATTAAAGACTACATTGAAGACAAGGAAGTTTGGCAATAATTCCTTATGCACATGTGGCTTTCCTGGTACCTCATTAACGGCAAACAATGTAAATTTCTATTAACTGCTACCAAATTACGATGATTATTTTATTTTACTTATTTTCCTTGACATAATCTTTTCATTATTTGACATTATATAACTTCAATTTTCCATATATTTTTATCAAATTAGGTTTGTTACAGCTGTAGTGGCAATCATGTTATTTGCTTTAAATAAGTTTTTATTTTTATTATTTTATTAATCTTTTATATAGATTATTTTCTTTTAGATTTTGCGAATGTGAGAACGTTGTAGGCTAAAGACTTGTTGATAGGCCTACACTATCCTCTCATATCTATTAACACTGTAATTTGAAAACATTGTAGAAACCATTTATTTTTAAAAGAGTAACCGTGGAGTTTCTTGCCGGCTCTTCTCCATTGGAAGCAACCAATTGGAACCGTGCACCTAGCTTCTGACGTTCCATAAATGACCTAGTAGGTTTATGTGAAATAAATTATTTTGAGTTTTGTAAACATGTTCTATAAATTTCGGAAGATCAGTTGAATATTTTCCTTTAAAAATTATGCATCGATTCATTCACTATTTTGTACTGGTTGGGCCCTAATATAGCACTAGTTGCTATGGTGAACATTGAGTCGAATGATTGTTAAACAAACTAGTGTCACTGACCTGAAATTGAGACTGATCTCTTGCAGGCCAATAAAAACATAATGGTTATGTGCGTAGCTCGTTGTGTGAGAAGAAATCATGAATTTCTTTGATACAAATTAAAAATGTTACCTTGCAAGTGACGGAGGATGAAACCGTCAAATTTTATCCATAAAACCACCGATTGATTACAAGGTTCTTGATTTCACTGATACTTATCAAAAATCTCCATCAGTATTTTATACAGAACAAAAAAACAACAAAATATTTTCATCCGTGATTCTACCAGAAACAAATGAATGCGGATGACATTTCAACATTTTTGTTTAATTTCCCGCGTAAAATTAAACTTTTTTATTCGTAATGAAAACCAGCCAGTATTTTTTTGTCCTCAGGATTCTATTTAACACTGAATTCGAATCTTATTAGGTTTTTGAATATTTTTACAGACGTAGGTAGATCGTGAAATGAGATGACAGTTTTTTTTTTCGTAATTTCGTGTAGTTCCAAATTATGTTTTATTTTCCAGTGTAATTAAATATTTAACGCTTGAATTTACCTAATTTAGTAATGACTAGCGTTATATATGGTTAACTATGAAAAAATATTGAAACAAGAAAAAACACAGACTATAATTTGTCAATTATTGCTAATAAATAAACAGTTTGTTGTTATAGATTAATAAAATAAACACTTACCTGTGATAAAATAACTCTGGATCGGCTGATTGGCTTTTTATCTTCAGCTGTCGTCATTTTAATTGTTATTTTAAATGCAATATGGCACACTGCACTGTTGAAGTAAGTTATGAAAACACAACAATCGCGTTTTATGTTTTATTGACACTGCTCGCACATAATATTTGTAATAGATTTATTGGTGCTTTGTGATAACATTAACTGAATAAGTGTCTAATTCTCATTTTATGTTACTGCCAATGTGAAGAGGTCTGTCAACATTCATTAATCCCAGCCATTTTTTTAGTTATTCAAATCGATTTATTTATCACATTTTCTATAAATTTTGTTAATCACAATCACAATTTTGTTTTTGGGTTGCTGTCAACAGAGATTTACATTGCACAGTTCCTATTTATATATTCACAATAATAAATAAATAGGTATTATATAAGTAAGTGTCGCAAAAGGGTTTCACACAATATGAGGTAGATCTAAACGTACGTAGAATTCATTCGTCCCCGACTGATTCCAAATTCGAAATGCATTTCCTAAGCGTCTGTCGTTTTGTTTCCGCTTAGTGATAAGTTAATAGATTATTACTGTTTTTTTTTGTCATTATGTTTAAATTAAATTCTGATGACGCACTTGTTTAGTAGACATTGCACAATGTAGACATTATTATGTCGACTGTTGATAAAATTATTGACTTGACATTTTGAAATCTTAAAAGCTTTTCGCCTATTTAGCAATAACATATTATCGAAATGTCCTATTTAATTCTGACAGTTTTCTATTTTTACCTTTTATACTAATTGCAACTAATAAATATTTAAAAGCATTGACCTATCTATGAAGTAAGTAATTCCTTTTAGTTTTTATTTTTTATTTAGCTCGAAACTCACAAATTGTTAAAAGGTCAACTCTATCGTTATTCGGGCAAAGAGTTATTGGGTTATTCTGTCTGGAATTTCTCAGTAGCAGCCCTGAGTCTGGATATATTTGCCCAATTGATGGCAATACGCTCGCCCCTATTACATGGGGTTTCAACTTAACTAGTGAAATGTGATGGGTGTACTGTAGGTACACCTCTACCCAATCCTTCGGGGAAACAAGGCGTGATGTTATATGTTATGTCATTATGATGTGTCTGTTCTCATTTTCATCACAATAATTTCCTTCATCATTCTATTGCCCTTAATTAATCTAATCTAAAGCGTTAATGGCCAAACACCTTTCACAAAAACGATGAATGGAATCATTTCTGTGGTCTTCATCTCATATAGCAATCGATCACAAATACCGGCTTACAAAATATTATGCCCCTACCACACACTCGTCGAGTGGCATGAGAAGTAGCGAGGAATGTACGCAGAGAAGTAGTGTGGCAATGTTAATCATCATTGCGCACGTCATGCTCCTCGCCATGCCCACTGCTCCTTCTTTTGTCAGTTTTTGGGCGCGAGTCAAAGGACGTAGTGCGAAGCATCGCGATTAATTGCGCGAATAGAGCAGTGTGTGGGCAGAGAGTGCAACATCGCGGAAGCGCGAGGTGCATAGTGGGACTAGGGCATGCTATCCGGATATCCGGATATTCAAATTTCCGGATATCCATCGAAAATGTTAAAACGAATAATACGGATAGTTCCTTTTGTTCGTTTCCTATATTTTATTACATCAAAATCAGTAATAATATAATAATTAAGGTCGTTTTTTAATAAAATAGGTATTCGCAATCGTAACAATTCATGGTATATCTTCTAAAATCCATCTAATGACACAATTACTAGATTCATCATGAGAATAATTCAAAAATGGTTTTGCTCAGAGCTCGACTTCAGTTGTCGACAGCAATGGTGTTGACGTAGTACTCAGTGATTGCCAGCAGCAGAAACTAAAAAATCATTTACTATAACAGAAAAAATAAGCAAAGAGATCGAAGAGACCATGCCAAAAACACCTTCAACTTCCACTGCAACTGATCGCAGTTGCAGTGGACGTAGTGCTGTTAAAGTAAATGATTTCTTAAAGTAATGATCATCATCGCTGCCATCAACTGAAGTCTAATGTGACAAAAAGTGAGAAAGAGAGTGTGAAAAGAAAATTTACTTTAGAATATTTAATTTAGGAGAAAATTTAATTTAGAAACTCTTTTCCGAGCACAGATGGCACACAGCAAGAAAAATACATCTTACTCAAGTCAACAAACTCTTCATCACATTGCTCCAACCAGCGTCAAAGCTAAAAAGGTTTTCCTCCACTAGTTACATACTATTATCCTACTATATAATTATACTCATGTCATTGCAGAAAAATATTTAGAATGGACGATATTTTTTAGACTATGAAAACACCGAAATCCAGTGCTATATTGCCTTCCTTTCATTGTTAATTATAAATATGCTCACTGTGATTCGGTGATTTATGAACCCTGTGTGGTTAAAAGTTATCGTGCTGTGAACTGGGTACGTATTCCTTCTTTTTCATGACACTGGTAGGTTCTCAAAATACTGGTGATAGCTCATTGGTATTTGGAGATCGTTACATAATTTTAGTGGATCTGTCTTTTTCGCCTTCAAACTAGGCAATCGGCCACTATAAACAGATTTAGGTATTATAATATACTTTCCCTTTCTTCGGTTTTAATTTAAACTCAATGAAGTTTTCACTATTACAATCAGTTTTGATGAAAAGGGATTTTGGAATTTCTTTGCAATATTGCGCACACACAGAAACATAAAACTTTGGAACATAATTTTCAGCAAGGGTCTGGTGCCTTTTCTTTGGTTTTTTGCTTCTACTGTCAACTGAAGTACTTTAGTACACGATTTTTGGAGAATTTTTGTAATGAAAATGTCGAAATTTGATTTACTTTTTTTACAGTGGTATCCATTTTAGATACCACTGTAAAAAATCTGGATAGTTCTCTGGGAGTATCCGAAATATCCGGTTAGTAGTAATGTGGCGGAAAACTGCATGCCCTAAGTGTGACACAACCCATGACTATAGTACAGTCCGGCTGTCGAGAGAATGCATTCCTAACACCTGTCAGTTGGACAATTTTTTGTAGTAATAAGGATCAAATTCGCAAAACACATATTTGTTTGTATGAAACTGACAGGTGTCAAGAACGCATTGAATGGACTGTAAAAACTTAAAAACACTATCACGCAAGCACATAGGAACCTGCTATAGGTAAGTACCCATAAGGCAAAGTCAGGGGAATTTACTGTCAAGCAAATTAACTATAATCTGTTCCAAGAGTATCTGATGAAAAACTAAACAAGTGGATCAGAAAACGTACCACTTGAGTGCTTTGATTTTATTATTTGAATTCTTAAATCCGAAATCCTGATTTAAAATTTTAATATATTTTATTTGACAATTGAGTTTAATCTTATAACCTCAATTACCATCGATAATTTTTCAATTACAATATAATAATATTATTAAAACAATAATTGTTGGAAAAAAAATAAGATATTAAGTTGAGAACTTTCGAATAAGTACATGAATCTGTAACTAATTCCCTTTAGTGAGTAATTGCGTAAGAATTTAATTACAGCACGGTTTGTGTAAACTTACTTCAAATAGTCAAATCACAACTCTCATTCATTGCTTAACAAATAATTTCCCCGGGTGTACATCCGAATGAATGAAAGAACTTGATTTAATTCAATATAACTTTAAACACGTTTGACAACACCAAGAATGAAAAAAGAACTGGTTGCTGTTAAAAATATAAACGTAATGAGAACTTAAAAAGTTTTATGGGAACGTTGTTTATCTGTGGTATGCTAAGCAGCTGAGATCGACTAAACCGGTAAAAGTTTCGGTAACTTTGATAGAATTCCTTAATAGGAGGTAGGTATGTCAAGTAAGTTTTTTTTTCCTTTAAAAAGTATCAAGTGGACTGCAATCTACCACGCGGGCCCATTGTGGGTTGGTAGATATCACATGTCTTCGATTTTTTGAGTTCTAAGACATGTCGGTTTCTTTACCGTTTTGAGAGCAGTGGTGATAACATTATTTACACATAGTAAAGCGCCTGCCTGGATTCGAACCCACGACCTACAACTTGAAAGTCGGGGCCGTTACCTTTGGGCCACCACTGCTACCTGCTAAAAAACTATAAAATTAATAAATCGTCCATTAACGTCTTTCTTATTTATTATGTTCCGAAAGTATGCAAGGATAGTTTGTTGCGCCACTTCTTCCCAACTAAAGCACTAGGAAGTGGTGAAGGGTGATGGGCGTTTTGGGGGGCTGTGTTATGTAATTTTGACGTTCGAAAAGTGCTGTTTCTCAGCCTAGTTTGACTGATTTGATTCTGATTTTGATTTTGATATAGGTAACCTTCCTATTCTGCCCACTGCTCTGGTTTTTTAGCTGGAATATTGTTAAAATCAATACATAGCTATGAATTTCTCCTAGGCCACCTACTGGGCCCAAGCAATAAGTATCATTATCATCATCAACAGAACAGCCTATAGCAAACCCGTCGCTCCACCTAGCCTCAGGGCGTAAGACGCAGGGGGCCCGGAGGCCAATGTCCAGCAGTGGATGTCTTTCGGGTGAAATGTGTAATGAAGATGATAGCCAAAGGAATGTGTGAATCAACACCTGGTTTGGGTCCGTAAGAGTCTGATGGACTCCACCAGCCCCCTTTTTTTTTTTGTGGGTGGGAAATCATCAAATAACTTCTCCCGCTCTGGGCGGAGCGGGAGAGCGTGTCAGACTCTTACTGACTAAAACCCACCCGTGTTCCTTCCGTTGCCCTGTTGCCGGGGGCCACGATCTCCCTCTCGGTTTTCTTCGCAACCCCGGCAGGCATTGGCCCTAGCGGACCCCGTCGATTCTGCTGACATCTCTTTGAGGCGCGCGTGGAACACAACGCGCCGTCGACCCGGGCCTGGTCCTTATCGGACGGTGAGCTACCCATTGCTCACCGCCCGGACTCCACCAGCCCCTAAAACCCAAATTATTGTACCGTCGTCCATTTAAAAAGAAGAATATGACTAGATATTGCGGTATCTACTAAGAAATAAAGTCAAAAGCAGTTAACTTTGCCCTATAAGTACTATTAAATAAGCAATATTGATATATTTTATAAAATGTTAATGACGTTCTGGGAAACGGCTCTAACGATTTCGATGAAAGTTGCAATTTACGGGGGCGAAAAATCGATCTATTATAGGTACCTAGCTAACGAATTTTCACCCGAGCAGAGCTCGATCGCCCAAAATTTTTAACAATATGGCTACCTTAAAATAATGACATGGCAGCATGGAATCAGTATGTACTGTCCTATACTATTAAATTAGCATTCTCTATATTCACCAGAGCAGAGCTCGGTCACCCAGGTACTTTCATATTATTTACAAAATCTTACGAAATATATAGTTTTATCTTTCTCTCATTTACACTAGTAGAACTTTATTATCAATTACATGTCACTCGTCTACTATCAAGGCTTACTAATGAATATTCATAATCGTTACTGCCATTTTTTTTACGATATCAAAACCACATGACAAGTTGTGCAAGATCTTTTTTTTTTTTCAATACAACCAACTCAATAAACTAAGTATGTAAAACGCCTTGGGGGACACCTTAAATACGTGGGCCAGTGGAGTTCTGTTTTAATTTTTAAATACGCTGTTTGATTAACATTGCGCAATTTGGATGCAATGAAATAGTTTATAAATTATACTAATTAGGACCAATTATAGAGGATCTCGTGGTTAAATAATAACAGTCGCACGGGTTGATCCATTAGGTTAAGCTACTCTTGCCGGGGTTGGTCCTTGGATGGGTGACCATCTTTACATACCGAGATTTCTCCGTGCCTCGGAAAGGACGTTAAACCGTTGGTCCCAGCTGTCATTCGTGGATCTTTGATAGTCGTTACGAGTCGTCAGAAGCCCGAAAGTCTGACAACCAGTCTTACCAAAGGGTATCGTATTACCTAGTTACTGAGTTGTGGAGGTCACATAGGCAGTCGTTCCATGTAAACTACTGGTATTCAGCTGCATCCGGTTAGACTGGAAGCCGACACCAAGATAGTTGAGAAAAGGTTAAGCATATTGAGGCTAATTAGGACGAATTAGTTATATCGCAATGGAGTTTTGATGTGTAGATCCCGTAAACCGTTATTTATTAGTGATCGATGCGTAAACTCTATAAAACAAAGTCCATATATATAGAATTTTCACTAATGACCCAGTTTGGTTCAATAACTTCTGACTTTGCTACAAAAACCTTTTGGCGAACGTATGCTTTTCTGTAACTAAAACACGAACTTGACTCGTTTTAAAAAGAATATATTTTTTTAAATTGTTGTCTATGGCTTGATGCTAACGACCTGGCACTAGTAAATACTAATGCAACGAAATACACAATAAAATCAACTTTTTTTTTAAATAATTGCCAGTATCATTTTCAAACGAGAAATTAATTTGTTTCTAACAAAGTGGTGATCAAATTTAAATTATGTTTTAATTATTTCATTATAGATCAAATAACATAGCAACATTAATTAACGACTAAATTCGAAGAATTGATAGGTAGGTGCCTAAATAACTTGTCCATTCTTAAATGACGCGCCCCACTACCGCATTACCGCATTATCGTGTGCGTAAAATGCGTTAGTGGGGAGAGTCATTTCAGAGTGGACAAGCTTATACTTTACTTTATACTTACTATATGATTCTGCTACACGACATGTTTATGTAGGTAGGTAGGTACCTAATAAATACGCGAAATCATAGACAAATATACCTATAAATTTTCATCCAAATTTGGATATTATGCAAAACTAAATAGGTAGCTACGTTATTTTTATAATAACTGCTACAATACTATTTTGCCTACACGAAGTTGAACCGGACAGAATTATGAAATGACATAGTCGGCCTTGGGCAATAGAGAGGGCTAAGCTTGTAGCTTCCCTACGTGATCGAATCAGAAATGAAGAGATCTGCAAAGGACCAAAGTAACCGATGATATAGTCCAAAGAATTGCCAAACTTAAGTGGTAGTGGGCAGGGCACATTGCTTGCAGAACAGATGGCCGATGGCTATGGGACCGAAAGGTTCTGTAGTAGCGACCGCGTGCCGGAAAACCTCCCACACGGAGGATCGATGAACTTTTGAAGGCCGTAAGAATTCGTGGATACGAGAAGCAAGGACCGGTCGATGTGACGACGCATGGGGGAGGCCTAAGTCCAGTAGTGGACGTCTTGAGGCTGAAATGTGTGGCGAGGATGATGACCAGAAGTAGTGTGAGAACCACACACACACGTGGTTTGAGTCAGAAAGAGTCTTATGGACTCCACCTGCCCCAGAACACAAAACATCCATGAGAAACTTCAAACAGTGAAGTCATTCTCTTTACTTAACAAAAATGATTATGCGACGCCTTGATTGTCAAAAATTGAGCTCTGTAAACACATTATTTTAATTTAGGGTATAAAAAATTAATTAATGATGTTTCGTAACAGAGGTGATGTTCACGTGTTTTTACGTCACGCTGCTCTACACTACCTACACGGCACACGTGGGACACAAATATGTGGACTTGTGTATTTAAACTTATGGTTTATTACCCTTGAGGTATAATGTCTCACAGTTTCATCAAGACTTCTTACTATTACTATTATCTACTTGCGACTTAAGGGTACACTAGTCGGTAATTTTTCCATACAACCGTAGTATGGTGATTACTCAATTACTCAAAATATAATTATATCAATTTGCCTTGTCATAATCTAGCCCTGTATGGAAGCAGATTTGGGAAAAAAGTATTGATTTGGAAGTTATGAGCGTCGAAATTTCCATATTTCAACACTAATTTTAACTCATCCTTGGGCGTAAATAAATAATAGAAACCGTACAGAAATAGATAATTTATTGAAAGGTTCAAATAACTTTATTTTGAGTAGATACGTCTAGTTTTTCCATAATTTCTATACGCCCAAAGGTCTGTTCATGAAATTTTATGCGCTCATTTTCGTTATAAATCATCGTCTGTTACACTAAATAAATAAATAACTTTACTAAATAGCATGCATATTAGCCACACCACCAACGAGTTTGAGCCCTCGACAAGTGGAAACTTAATGTAGGTCATTATACACCGTGACATTTTAATCGTCTTACAAAATCAGCCCACTTCATGTATCCGATGACTACTAAACATTCATTAAAAAAAAAAAGATTTATTGTAACAATTTTTTAATTGCTCCCAGAGGTATTTTATGTCGGGTACATTGAGTAGCCCTTTGTAAGATGACTAAAATGTCACGGTGTATGAGCGGTGTATGTAATGGCACGGTGGAGCCCGTTGAAAAATTCCAAAACAGGAATGAAATGAAAAAGCCGTCTTTTATTGAATTTCGCGGGCTATCTTAGCTCATCCCCTTTGGATGTGCTAAGGTAGCTCGCAAAATACAACTGAGTTACATTGAAGATTTTAATAAGTATAGCTCTGTAAATACATATTTGTTACAGTCGCAAACCATATTTTGATCAACATTTAACCTGATACTGACCTGTGAATTGCAAAAAAACGTAAGAAAATTTGAATTTAGGGGCATTTCTGGCGCTTTCGCCATAAGTAAATAGAAGATATTTATGTTCCTAATTATATATAGCACAGAAACAAGTCATACTTATTTTCTACTAAAATAAGACTGTTTCAAAATAACCGACATGACTATTAAAATCAAACTCGGTACCTGTTTTAATTTAATAGCAATTACATGTACATCTTCAGTTTGACATCATTATTCTAAACTGAATTAAAACAATAATGAATATAGGTAATTTTGTGTCGATCCTTAGGTACACACAGCTCCATTAAGTGGTTACCCCCCTAAAACACATGTGCGGTCAAATCCATGATAGGTCCAAGTTGGTTTTAGTATTTTGCAAAAACGTTTTATTAAAATTAATGTATTGTTTTAATGAACAGGGTTAACATTTACAAACAGTTATTTAACGTCTAAATAAAGCGGAGGTTTCAAGACCGCTTGCCGTGCCTAAAATAGGAGGTTCAAATCTTGTCATTCATAATGTTTTTTTTAATATAAAGTATTTTTCTGTTTTGTTTTAATAATATTTAAAAACATGTTCTCCCATACGTTCTAAGTTTATACGCACAATATTGAGAGATTTACCATATTATTTAGAGATCATAGACTTCTTATAGGTATTCCCGTAATCTATGAGTAAAGTCTATGAGTAAAATCCATTCTCTGTATATTTTTCAAAATTTTAGGCTCAGTAGTATCGGAGATAAGAGGGGAATAGTTTATTTTCATAAATTTTCTTAAATATATTTGAATGTTTTTATTTAAAAAATAAAAATAAAATTTAAATCCTCGCAATAAGTCCTTTAATTTGATATGTCACACGGTACAGTTTGCAAAACTATTTTTTAAATTTCTTTTTTGCCCCCAAAAGTGACCCCATATTTTAAATTCATATATTTATGTTATACGTTCATGTTTGGGTCACAGAAATACACATGTGTACCAAATTTCAACTTAATCGGTCCATTAGATTCGGAGCAAATTGGCTGTGACAGACGGACAGACAGACAGACATACGAGTGATCCTATAAGGGTTCCGTTTTTGTTTTGTGGTACGGAATAACGAAACCTTAAAAAAGTGTCAAACATCTCCCTCATTTAGATATATTTCTAGGGATATCTACTTACATTTAAGACAATATTTTCATATGTACCTAATAGTTTACTTTAACCAAATTGTGTTTCCTGTTTCGCGTGCGCCACAAGTCTAAAAACATATACCTAGTGGCCTTGTACCCCTAGTTCGAATTACATACTAAGAATTCTTCTCATTGTATTGATAAGGCGGCCCCTACACCTTCAATAGTTTGCGATATGTATGATTTAATCAGCACTTGCACTAAAACGATCCAATGTTTTTAAACAATTGCGGCCCAATAAGCTTAAATAATTTCGTGAGGAAGACATGTGCAATACTTATTCTACACAGCAAGGCTCGAAACCGGTTTAAATAATAAAACCGGTTTATTTGGGTTTTACTCCAAAGTTTTCTTAAGAACGTGAACGTTTTAAGAACTTTATTTTAACCTAAATTAACCGGTTTATACGACGAGCGGCATGTCGGTAAACGCGTTGCAACTTGTGACTACTTGTGAGGATGCCGCGCTGAATAAAAACTAAACAAAAAACTAGTTAATATTGCTTTAAACTGTTTAATCCGAAAAAACCTTTATGTTAAGACTCCTCCAAACCGGTTAAAGAAAACGTTTTCTACGAGCAAAACCGAATGTAAAGGTTTTTGCGTCAAGTACATAATGACGGTTTGAAAATTTAACCAGTATTCGACCCTTGCTACACAGTGCTCACGCGAAAACATTAAGAGGCTTATGGGCTATCAATGTTATTACCTGAAAATAACGGATTGTTTGAGTGCGAGGGCTGATTAAATCATATAACGCAAACTATTGAAGGTGTAGGGGCTGCCATATTATTATATAATAATCAATACAAGGAGAAAAATTCCTAGGATGTAATTCGAACTAAGGGTACAAGGCCACTAAGTACAGGTTTTTGGAAGAGGCTGGTTTAATCATATTGCGCAATGCAAAGATTGCGCAAACTTATTGTAGGTGTAGCGACCGCCTAAGGCTTTGCTAACATTCTTGATCGTTATCGCCACCCGGTTTTTAATTCTGGGATCTCTTTCACATACTTACGGCAAAATATTACAAATATTTCATTTATTTTATGATTGTTAAGATTATGTCGATAAAACGTAGTAGGTAGGTATCTATTTAATTAACCAACCAGACTGCTTAGTCATTTTATCAATTTAATATTAAAACGACAAACAACGACATTCCTCCTTTATCATCGTCTTTAAATATTTTTTAAATGAGTAGGCAACCAGAAAGCCAAAGCAATCTGACACCGATTTTAAGCCTTTAAATTATGCGATCAATGAAATAGGTCATAAAATTTCCATAAGCGTTCAGCGTTCACTTATCCGAAATGGGTGAATCGTCACTTTTAAATGTATTTTTTTTTTATTGTTTCGAGTCGCACGAAGTTAATTTATTTGTAGGCGAATCGATTTCTGGAAGTGTCTCCAACTTGAATCACGAACAAGGCGTTTTATTTTTTACCGACTCAATATGTTTTTTTAAATGTTTTTTACATTAGAACTTACGACTGGAAGAACCGATTTTAGATGATTCTTTTTTTATTTGAAAGCAGGTGCTTCCCGTGTGGTCCCAGTTTGGTCCAGTTCTGACAATGGCATCCATGAGAAAACCATATATGTCTTAAATTTGCATTAAGTATGTGCACGACAAATGAACGAATAACTCAATATCACGCCAACTGAATTCGATAATTCTTTTTTTATAGTAACTCGTGCAGTTGCTCTTGAAAAGCACCATTTGGTGATGTGGAACTGATCATAAAGACCACAAATGGCCACCGGAATTACTCAATAATAAATATTTCGCAGGTTGCGATTGGATTACTTTAATATGGTTGCAATGCAATTTATGCTCGTCACAATGCATATAGAGAAGTGGTGCTGATGGTTAAGTACCAGGAGAACTCCTCAACGATTAACGTGCCTGCATTGATAAAAGCAATATTTTGTAAAAGGTGATGAGCAGTTGAGATTAGGCTATTGTAACTTAGATAAATTACAAACTACTCACTAAAAAGCGAGAAATACAAATAAAAAAAAAACACTACAAAGTGAAAAATAACTTAAATTTCGGAAGTCGGTGTTGGCCAACTGACATGTGTCAGGAATGCATTCTCTTGACGACTGGACTGTAAAAGACAAAACACGAACACAGACGAAAGTTTGGAGCCGTCAAACTAGTTTAGTTACCTGTTAAAACTTCAGTGTGTTTGTCAGTTACTTTATAGGAGGTATGATCTGACGTCATTTAAACCTGTTTGGGAATTTTCCAACAGCCTCGGAGTCTACAGCCTAGTATTACACAATAATATGTCTTCCTTGTAAGTAGGTATGTCTATTTTGGATGTAGCGTAGCCCAATACGCTACGCTACAGCCTGGGCGTTTTTAGAAATATGCTATTACTGAAAACGCCCGGGTTTAAGAACCAGTTCATTTTAGATGTGTATGTGTATAAATATTTTAAAGATAAAATCAAAATTAAAAGTAATTTTATTCAAATTAAGGCCGAAAATCAGCACTTTTTGAACGATAGCTACTGCAAAGGGCGGTCGCAAAAATCAAGTCATGGAGAAATCCTGCGAATTCTGTGTGTGATACCTAAAATGTCAATCTCGAAACGGACTGACTACTAATTAAGTAGTTATGATATAATTTTGGATTAGAATCAGTATAAATTAAGGTTTGATTAATTAAGTAGTAGTCATAAAAAAGTTTATAGTTATCCCATAAGTTACTGTAAGCTCGTCCTCCTAAAAGCTTGCATAGACGATGCGAGCTTTATCGCAGAAAATTAAAAATAAAGATATGTATGATTAAAATATGTATAATAAATATGATTAAAATATGCAAAAATCAGATAAAATAATAGCACCGGAACAAAATTTGAATTAGTCTTTACAAATTATGTATATTCTTATCTACTTTTATCAGATGAATCTATTCTGACACATCATTCATTCAACCGATCATTCACACCGATCAATGATAGATCAATATCATTTTGTTCCGGTCATTTTCATAAATAAATATTATATTTTTATAATATCGCGGTCAATGGACTGGACCATATTTTAAAAGGTGGTAAATGGATTGTATTTCATCCAGATTATACACTAAATAAATATCCTGCAAGCACAACAACAAAGTGTGGCCAAGATTGTTATCATCATCATAAAATTGATTTAAGAAAAAGGTAGCTACAGTAAAACATTAAAAAACTTCATTATAAGTATACTTATGTCACAGATGGATTGTCGAATCTGCTGTTTTACAAAACAGCTCCGTTATGTAAAACAGCTGAACGACGTTTCGCTGTTTTCCATAATTACTGAACGTTAACACGCAGAATTGCATAAACGTCTTGCATTTATTTATCAATGCAACTTTGTGCAAAAAATTATTGCAGGGAAACGACTTTTATTTTTGGCCAGCTTGGCAGGTACTGGCATCCCTCGAGGTGTACGTAGTATTATATTATCTGTGCCGCCCGGCCGCGTAGTAATAACTGTACTCGAAGCGACTGACCCTGCATGTTCATGTATTTATAGTGTAATTGGCTTCGGTCGTTCTTTATAAAATTAATAAATTGAATTACGATTGCTCCAATGAAAATATTGTAAAAGAAAAATCTCACGTAAGAGGGTAGTTTTTTTTTTTCACACCAAAACTCTTTTAGTCCTATCTGTGTTTCTTATGAAAAACCTTAAACTATGTCTTTAAAAGTATTATGTACTCATATTTTCATTACATGCTTCAGTAAAGAAGACTAATTTTAAACTATGTATGTACTCGTATCTGTCATCTGAGATCAATCTAAGTCAAGGACTTAAACATAAATAAAAAAATATATGCATATGGATATCACATCTAGTAACATTAGTATCTGGGAACTAGATTTTTATTTTACATTTTTTAAGTAAGTCATTTAAGACCTGAGGTCTAGCAGGGCATTAATATTATACTGAATTTCATTATGACTCGCTGGTCATTAATGTGATTTGAATTTGGAATATAAAGTAGAAATTGCATACGAACATTTACGATAGGTAGTAGGTACATACTAATTCCATGCATTCACCATTAAGATCTGCACTAAAAACTAAATTGTTCGAAAATCGAACTGGCCACCACGAGTACCTAGAATATAAATTAAAGAAAAATAGAACACAAATTAAAAAGAGGCGCGAATACTGAAAATTGCTTTGCTTTGTTATATAACAAATTACGTATGTAACTACAAATTCTCACAAAAATGTCGAGTGACGATAGTGATTTGGCTCCGGAGTACATTAAATCCGAAGCCATTGGCATTGCTAACAACCTATTCCCAGAAAATTCCAAGGAATCGTAGATCAAATCATCGAAAATTACAAAGGGCGTCAAGTCAGAAACAGTGCTTTAAGTCTTCTTCCAGCATTTATCATGTATAAAGAAGCCAAGTAGCCTATGGTGCATCTATTCGATGCTCCGGTCAACAATAAGCATCGAAAATTAATACATACACCAAATTACTGGCATTTTTAAAAGGAAATCAGTCGAACTTCGTCTTTCGAAATCAAAAGTATTCACAGCTTAAAATGTGGAAACGTTTCTAAATGAAACCCCCTTTTTTTTGAGGTTGGGAAATCATCAAATAACTTCTCCCGCTCTGGGTGGAGCGGGAGGGCGTGTCAGACTCTTACTGACTAAAACCCACCCGTGTTCCTTCGGTTGCCCTGTCGCCGGGGGCCACGATCACACACGACCCTTTCGGTTTTCTTCGCAACCCCGGCAGACATCGGCCCTAGTGGACCCCTTCAATTCTGCTGACATCTCTTTGAGGCGCGCGTGGAACACAACGCGCCGTCGACCCGGGCCTGGTCCTTATCAGACGGTGAGCCACCCATTGCTCACCGCCCGCAAGCCCGCGCCTACGGTGGCCGGATATCGCCTCGCGATTCCCGACGCCCTGGGCGTCTCCTCCTGCGGCGGTTAGGGGCGTGAGGGCGCGAAATTTGCCTCTCCCTCACGCGTTCCGCCTCCTCCTTCGCGAGCATTACCGCTTCGCAGAAGGAGGTGACGGCCTCCCATTTCCTCTCGCTCCGTTCCATGGTCTGAACCAGGGCCGGACGCGAGAGATCATCGCCGCCGATCGCCTCCACGAGAACACGGCGATGCTCCGCCCAAGCTGGGCAGACCTCCACCGTATGCTCCACCGTGTCCTCCGGGCGATCCACACAATGGTGACACCCGGGCGTTTCCTCCCGCCTTATCCTGTGCAGGAACCTCCCGAAACAGCCGTGTCCGGTGAGGACCTGCGTCAGGCGGAAGGTGAGGACGCCGTGGCGCCTCTCTAGCCACTCCTCAAAGAGGGGTCTTATCGCTGCAATTGTGGCGTGCCCAGCGCTGGGTTGCGACAATCGCACTCTCCATGACGCCATGAGATCCCGCCGGAGCTCTGTCCGCTGTGCCGCGATTTCTCGCGGCAGCGGAGCTAAGCCCCGGCGCCTCGCCTCCTCGCGCCACTCCCAAATGTGCGCGAGGACCTTTGCCTCCAGATCCCATGGCGGTAATCCGGCAAGGAGGCTCGCCGCCTCGCAGGAGACCGTGCGGTATCCTCGGGCCAGCCGGATGGCCATGACCCTCTGAAATGAAGCCCCTGACCACAGCTTTCTTGGCACAAAAGTAAGTACCTACCTATTGATTCAATTTTAGGTAAGTATAGATACTAGCTACCCGCTCATGACTCTAAATTAAATAATAATTATTATTGTAAGCCTTCGTAAGGTTTATGTGTTATTATTAAAAATAATAAACTTTCTTAGATCTGATTGACACACACATGTAATGCATAAAAATGAATATATTACGTATGTTACCATCCTACTTAAATACTAACCTACCCACCTATTTTTGTTACAGGTGACTGGTGGCATTGATTTTTGGAGTGAATCGCGCCTGTCTTGGAAATGAACTCGTAAACATTAAAATCGAAGATATCGAAAAACATTCAGATTTGTTGCGGGTAAATTTGCCAGATACAAAATCAAAGAAGGACGGTCATTCGTAGTCTGTGGAGAATACATAAGAATTATCGAAAAGTACCAAGCTCTACGCCCCTCTAATATAAACACTAACAGATTTTTAGTACCTTATAATAATGGCAAGTGCACCAGGCAAGTCATTGGAAAAAATAAGATCAGCAGCATACCGAAAAAATTGCGAAATACCTGAAATTGACAAATGTCGAGCTCTGCACGGGCTATTGTTTCAGGAGAACATCGGCTACTCTATTGGCGGAGTCAGGAGCAGACATGACCCAGATTAAAACACGGTGGCTCGAAATCTGATGTAGTAGCAGAAGGCTACATTGAAAATTCAATACAAAATAAGGATAAAATAAGCTGCCACATTGGTGACAAGATCAAACTAAAAACACCGTTGATAACTGATCCTTGGACACCTTTGTCACCACAACCTTCCACATTAAAACACTATTCATCTAGCCCGCTGCCTCAAGCACCACCGTCACCAACTTTCTCGATCCAAAATGGTCCTCAGCAGACCCAAGTTTCTGAAACTTTACTTAACAGTAATACTCAAATAAACTCCACCTCAACTTCAATAAATGTACCGAATAAAAACATAACTTTGTCTTTCCACAATTGGTCTAATGAACCAAACATTACCTTTAATATTTAATTGTTTTAAACAGGTCTATTAACTGTAATTATAATTTTAATAAATACTTTGATTACTAGTAAATACTATTGCTTTTTATTTTCTCGTAGATGGTGTGAAAAGTAGAATATTCTCTTCGAGGATAAAAGTGCCTTCGTCTTGGGCGACCTTGACTCTCATGTTGCACTCAGGATTCTTGAACGATAGAATCCTTCGTTTTGCTCGGGATTCAATATGACGACCGTTACATAAGACACTACTTTATCTCCTTAGTGCATAATCTACTATTGATAAAGTGAAACAAAGCCATAGCGGATTGTGTTACATACGAGTTTATTGATCTGTAAATGGGTCTGTGATCATAGATCATATTTCAAATGTGCGATCACAATCAAATGTAGCCGATTTCCTAATAAAAGCGGTGCATGGGAATATGTAAATATGTAACTGTAACGCCTCTGGATGAGATTAAAAATCGCAGTCAGAGTTCAAGAAAAATAATAAATGACATTTAATACCTACTTTAAGGTTTATTCGTACACCCTTAAAACTGTAGTGTTTCTTTTTCATCTCAGATTTTACTTACGGAATTAAAAATAAAAACCGTAATACAAATTTATTCTAACGTAGGTATAGTATATTTATAGCTTACGAAGCGACGCGCGCTTTACTTGTGTTTACCAATTAGTGTACAAACATGCCGTGAATGTGTGCGTAAGCGCAGGAGTTTTCGGTACCGTCCGAGACAATAACGTAACGAAGTAGGAAGTGAGTGTGTGTGTGCGTGTGTGTTCTGTGCTGACACTACTCGTCTTTACGCACACATTCATAGCGTGTTTGTACACATGGTTACCACAAGTAAAGCGCGCGTCGCTTCGTATAAGTAAACGTAATATTTTTATACTATGATCCACCTTCATAATCTAAATAATGGAGTCAAAAAATCGTCTTTTATTGAGGAAGCTTTAGTCATAAAACTTTTAATAGGCTAGGTACAATAAATTGCGGCATTTCGATAAAAGTTGTACCCACAGTGATCGATCAATGTTAAAAGCCGACGTGGGAAGTTAGATTAGAAAGGCTTTCATAGATGTATAAAAAATAATGTAAGTAGGTAAGTTTAACGTGTAGGAAGATCTCAAATTGTACTTAGAGACAATTAATGTAAGCTTATTAGCGTTAAAATCGTCTTAACATCGAGTACATTATAAGTACCTAGTAAATATTGTTTTGAGTTAATCAGAAATATTATGCCTACCTATAAGTAGAATTTAATTTTGTTTTTTTTAAATCAAATCAAATCAAAATCTATTTATTTGCCAGAATGTAGGTTAACAAAGTATGATCTTAAACTATAATGGCCCCTTTACATTCTACCAATACATATGGTGTGCAAATATTTAATATAATCTGCAAACTTTGTTTTAGGATCGTTTCCGAGAACCCTATAGAAAATAATAATAATTAAATTTAATAATTCCCATTAAAGAAACGATTTTTTTTTATAAAATGAAGAGATTAGATTAGAGATGATTCGAGAGATTTATTAAGAGCAAACATATCAGACGATGAATAAATTATAATTAACTAGCGACCAGCCCATAGCCCGCATTCGCACGATTTTACGGCTTGACAGAACATCGACATTGCTTACTTTTACAACATGTAAAAAAACCTGTCCGATCCGTGAGGGTGTTGTTAGGTATTGTACTAAGAGTCTATTTATGTGGTAATGAAATGAAATGAAATGAAATTGTTTATTCTGTAAATAGGATATCGGAATCACTTTTACACGTCATATTAAAAAAATATTAAAAATTAGCTAGTTGAGAGAATTTAAAGAAAAAAGAAAATAAATTCACCACATGTTTCTTCAATGGGTAATTTTACCGGTTTTTGACATGGGACGCGAGCGGCCGTCGTTTAGGGAGTGTCTACAAATCTTAACCCCCGTTGAAAAAAAAAACATTTGTTTATGGATTTGGAGTAATTTTGGTACTAAAAATGTGAATTTGAAATAGCAAATACAATTTATTTTTCAATAATTATATTTAAAAAACCTTTTTGCTAATGTTATTGCTGTACCCAAGTGCCCCTTTCAAATTGGACAGGGTTTTTAATACGTATTGTAGTTAAGTTTAATATTAAATTAATAATACCATGAAAACCGCATCAAAGTCCGTTGCGAAGTTTAAAAGAACAACCCGATCACGCATACAGACACGAAAACCGGTTTTTGATATTTATTATTTATGGATATAGATAACCAATTACCTACACTAATAATGAGAGTCTCATTTCTGAACAAAGCAATAACCTTAAAAAATAATTTTGCCCAGTCAGCCTGACAAATCAAAATGAATGAACGTTACATACAGTCAATCAAATCTGTGTCTAAATCAAGTGAAGTCGGTTGCGTGTCCGTAAATGGCATCATTGAACTTCGTTCAAGATCTACTGTGAACAATGCGGCTCGTTCCTTTAATAGCGAACGCACCTTGACACACAGATTTAGAAATAAGAGGCAGCAGAGTTAAAATTACTTATGTATCGTAACTTAGTAAGTAACTATAAGAACAAAGCTTAATATTTGTTGTTTTTTTTTCTGTTTTTTTTTAAGTGTTCATAAAATCTGTAACACATAGAATTTCAGCATAATCAGGCATCGGTTTAGTTAATTTCCTTTTTTTAACCAATCGATTTTAGTTAAGGAGCGCATTCATAGAGTAAGTCATCCAGTAATTTTGTGGGGCAAAACCATATCCATGTCCATATTCTTACTATTATTATTCTTCTGATAGTTTCAGTTTTAGCCTTGTTAAATACATAAATAGAAAAGCTACTGTTTAGAATGTTACTTCTTTAAAACAAATTCATATCCATCCATAGATAAATATCACCCGTCTCTCCACTATTCCATTGCTTACTCAAGAATGCATATCTGGTAGGCTCGCAAATCCCTCCTTATCCTGAGGGCACGTCTTCCCTACCATTACCGCGCCACCCGGTCTACTCCCCAATATGCAATGGCCTATTTAGCACCATAAAACATAAGGCTCCAGCGGCTAGTATCTTGGGGTTCATTCGATTTATCGAGTCTGATTAAACCACGCGGGGATCGGTGCATTTCATTCATTCATTCATTCATTTAAAACAAATTCATATAACTTTGAAAGCAAACAGTGACGGCCTTATAGGTAGCGTCGGTGATTATTGCATAACATTTTAATAGTACCCACGTTGAAAAAAGGTTACGCAATCTGAACGACCATAGAGCTTTTACATCTGAACTGGTAATTTGGTCTTTGTGGTAAGTAATTAAACCACACTTCTTTTTTTAAGAAAAGACCAGTTTTTTTTTTTTTGATGATAACTTGTGGTATGAAAGGAGTTTTGTCTAGTTTTGGACTGAGACGGGCTAAGTCGGTTGGTTGGTTATGAATTCTCGTACTATCTAATACCTAATGATAATCGTTAGCTTGTGGTAAGTACAGTCAGGAAAATTAATTCATAAGCAAATTAACACCCTACGTCAATTTGTCATGTTAAAGCCATTTCATAGCACTGCAGTTGTGATTTAAAGATAGGTAGATACGGACAATGGTTGTGTAGGTAACTTACCCTACCGTTCCCCATTTACCCTCTACGACTGCGTAGCACGGTCTACGAAACATGCATTTTTATTCTTTATATTTATTATCTACTATATAAAAATAAGTCGGGTTTTCCTTCCTGACGCTATAACTCCAGAACGCACGAACCGATTTCCACGGTTTTGCATTCGTTGGAAAGGTCTCGGGCTCCGTGAGGTTTTAGGTAGGGTAGGTAGGTAGGATAGGTAGGGTAGGTAGGGTAAGTAGGGTAGGTAGGTAGGGTAGGTAGGTAGGGTGGGTAGGTAGGGTAGGTAATTAGGTGCGCCGTAAATAAGTTCTTAATGCTACCCGTGCGAAGCCGGGCCGGACAGCTAGTTTTATATATAATTCCATTTATTTTCACGATCAATTTTTATTGAAATAAATACAACCGTTCACGTTGACAGATGTTGGTTGCATAGCAACATATCTAACTTTTCTATTGAACCTTGTTTCTATACCTTTAGCAACTTTTAAACAGTTCCTGACTAGTTTAGATTACATACGTTATTAATAAAAAAATATTTAAAAAAAAAAAACAAAAAACCCGACTGCAGAAACACATAACTACCGTCCGTATCTACCCATATTTAAATCACAACTGCAGTGCTATGAAATGGCTATAACATGGCAAATTGACGTAGGGTGTTAATTTGCTTTTGGGTGTATTTCAAACTTTTTAGTTTTAGTTATATATATATATGGAACTGATTCGTTACTAGCTTTGATTTGATACCAATAAGGTTGCTTTTTTTTTAAACCTACCCCTCCTTTTTTGTAATATATAGCCTATGTCAGTCCCACAATTAAGACGAATCTAACGACACTTCATATGTTAAAATCCATCAAGCCGTTTAGGCTACAGAGCGTGCCAAAGAAATAGACATACATACATACATACATACTCTCGAAAAACATTACCCTCCTTCTGGGGCAGTCGGGTAAAAAGAATATGAAACAAATAATTTCTCTCCATTCACCTTTCAAAAGTAATATTATGATATGAATATTATAAATAAATTATAAATGTTTTATCCTTCACCTTCCCAATTTATCCATAGCACCAATGTCCCGTCGATAGAATTGAATAAATCCATGATGGCGTTCCCTGTGACGTCAAATGTTCAATCAAGACAACGTGGATACTTTAGTACCGACACGTGCACAGGCGTCGCTATTGAACCGAACATTCCTGATTGATTGATTTATTTTCAGAGAGGAACCGATTGCTTTGACATATCATTTGATTGGTTGTTCGGTTAATGGCGATAGATTTGTCCATATCTACTTCTAAACTTATATCTTAACTATAAAGTCAAAAGATTTGATTTTTTGTACGTTTGTTTGTTATGCTTTCACGCTAAAACGGCGGAACGAATTTGGATGAAATTTGGCACATGGGTAGACCATGACCTAAAAGATACTTTTATCCCGATATTCCCGAAAGATCGAGACTTATGCGGGTGAATCCGCGGGGCGCAGCTAGTTTATTACAAAAGGTATTTGCCAGTTTGTGTGTAGGGGGTAATCTTCGGAAATTTTGATCCGATTCCAAAAAATATTTCTCTAATGGAAAGCTACGCTATTGCGGAGTGCTATAGGATTTGTTTTATGTTAAAACATGCGCACGAACTCTCAGGCAGGTATTCAATTTTACCCTATTAATCAAATTCTATTTTGATCAATAGTAACTATTGTTATTTTATTAACTTGAATTGGAGCTCGACCAGTTGAAGATCCTTATATTATTACAGGACAGTTATGGATTTCTCTTATTTTATTATTAAGCCTTTTCCCACCCAAAAAAAAAACATGGCAGAAGCTAGATATGTATATACATACTTATGGCGAGTGAAGTTCGAATTTAGGCGAGCTTGGTTTGAACCACAGTAACATAGATAGATTAGATAGATTACGCAGTAACATAGATTAGATGACCCAAACTGTCCTCCCATACCTAGTCACACTGTTATTTAAAAGAATTGTAAAAGTCAATTATTTTTAAAAGAGTAACCGTGGAGCTTTTTGCCGGCTCTTCTCCATAGGAAACGACCATTGGAACCGTGCACCTAGCGTCTGACGTTTCATAAGTGCCCGTGTAGGTTTATGTGAAATAAAAATATTTTGAATTTGAATTTTTTGAATTGAGATTATAAATCAATAGAGAAATATGACAGGTATTACGATACGATCTATTATGAAGCTTTTATTAATAGTCTTAATGCATGTTCACGTAAATGACGTTAACGTTTTATTAATAGTTATTCTTTTGTTTTCGTAAACGGTTGAGGCATGAAGTTTATTGTTAGAGACAGTTCTCTATTAATCTATGACTAATGGGATTGAGATTGCAAATAATGCCCATCTTCACCTCAAGAAATTAGCGCTCTCCACAATATTGTTGGTTGGTAGTTTTCTGCGAGCATACTGTTATTTATTTTATAAAACAATAATTATGATTTAATTGATGAATGTTTAAAAATGAAGAATAAGTACCGGTTGGAAGTTTTTATTTGAAATAGGCGATCTCCAAGCTAAGATAGTTAACATAATGTGATCGATTACCTATTTTAGAATTACTATACTTGAGTTTATGTATACTTCAAAGAATTCGTGTTATTTATGTGTTCAGCTAAAACTTTTTTTTAATGGATCGGTGGCTACAAACGTTTAAAAATTAGAATATAGGAACTGTGCAACGCTATCTCTGAGCCAGGCAAAATAATAGAACATTTCAATGAACTATTGTTTGAAATAATACCTACACTTTTATCACTTATTAACCTTATTAGCTTACTTACAAAATAATCAAACGATTACATATTTTTTTTTTACAAAATTCACTATAACTTCTTTAACATTTCGACTAGCGTCGACACAAAAAGTTTTCAGGAAACAGTAAAACTGCTTTTTTCGACTACTTTTCGCACGTCATAAATAGTGGTTAAATAGTTCAGAATTCTTGAACCATTTGTCCAATAGTCCAAATTGTTTGTTAATACTTAGAGGGTCGCGTCGCGATTTCCCGACAGTGTGTCGTGCGCGTTAGGTCAGAGTGACTGAGCCATACTGATGATTTGAATGACTTCCATTGACCACACTGGTTAAGCTTCTCTCTCATTATTTTTGATAATATATTTGGTTTTTTATGTTCGCGAAACACTTCCGTTAACTAAAAAAATGCACTGGTTAGCATAGAAACTTTTGATAAGTTTTTTTTTGTAATGAGGAAGTTCATAATCTTGTTTGTAGATAGAGCTATGTAGGTAAAATTGTCCGATAACCTTCCTTTCAAATAAACAAGTAAATACCGAGATCATGCCTATGTATGTTTCGCGATTTTTTTTCTTTTTTCAATAAAACATAAATTAAAACTAAAAAAAAAGAATTGTTGTTCAGCGTTTATTCCGTAATTTCTATGAGACAGATTTAACCAATTTGATAACGATCTAATCTAACCTGCTTTACCAAAAGCAAGCAGTGACCCTTTTGCCGCTACAATACAGCAGAGCAACTCAAGTTGAATTACTTACACCCATTTTTCCGAACTCTTATATTTCCTGAATATAGACCAGTTGTTAGATTTAGTTGAAATTGTGCCTGCTGAAGGCTCGCCTGTTCTCATTGATCTTTCATGATTTGTCTGTACCCTAATTGCGAAACTTATTTTCGTAAACAATTATGCCTAATTTGTTTCATTTTGACAGTTCAACAACATTCATTGCGTTATTTACGTTGTAGAGCATTTTTTTTCCAACTTATGAAGTAATGGATTAGCAATCTGTTTCAAATCGAAACAGATTGCTAATCCATTTAGAATTAGCAATCTGTTTAATTCCAAACGCAATTAGGGTACTGGTTAGTTTACTTCTATTTTTGCATCACGGTGATCTGTGGAGCTACTAAGAAGCAATGATCATCCCAGGGCGGCTGCTGGTAGCAGCTGGATTAGAGGAGTTGAACCGAGTCGAGTTTAGCAGAGGATCATTCCATGTCCTCAGGCTAGGTAGGTAGGAATATTAAAGATTAGGTGGGTCGAATGTTTGTAATAATAAATTCCATATTATAGCAGATCTTCAATCACTCCTATGCACCAACCATTACAGCAAAAGTTTATGATTTTTGAAGTAAAAGCTTCTTTAGGCGCGTTGAGCTTTTTTGAGATGGGACTAAACCATTGATTTCGTGACACCACGAAGACACCTCATTTTTGTAAACGCGATTGTGCTCTTTATTAGATAGGTTACGGACCAATGTTCTATACAAGTATTTTTCTCCCAACGAGGCGATCTTGTTCAAGTTTTCACTTCTATAGGCAGGAGTCCCGGAGTGCCACCACTTTTTTTATACCAGACTAGCGACCCACCACAGTTTTAATTTAATATTCTGAATTTCTTCTACTATAGGGGTACCTGAACTGTACCGAATGATGGTAAAATCGCTTCAAAATCCGTTGCGGCGTTTAAAAGAACAACGCGGTCACACAGTGGGGCACAAACAGCGACTGTTTTTTTTTAGCAGTTTAGGGTCAGGGAAACGGTAAAGGGCTTGCTACACGGTAGTCAACCGCCAACAGAGGTGACCTTGGCAGAGCCGTGACAGGCTGAGCTGTTTGTAATTTGGTCGTTAACCATCAACTCCATGGTTGTAAATCTCCAAGGTCACCTCTGTTGGGATGCGGTTGGCTGCCGTGTAGCAAGCCCTTAAGTTTTGTTTTTTTATTTTCTATTTTTGATCAGTGTAAATCGCCATCTATGAGAAGTACGCAGGAACTAGTAAGCAAGTACTTATATTTAATTACAGTACACTGCTACTAGATGTCTCTGCATTGAAAAGTTTTTCTAGTTCACATTAGATGGCAGTAGTCAATTAGATTTCCTATTCATCGGTAGATGGCGGTAGTTAATTAAATCAGTTACTTGACGCTAGATGGCGCTTGTTAACAATTTATAAAATATATATATTTTGTTCTTTTTTTATGACATAAGGTTCATTGGTAATGTGCTTGTCACTAACGCTATAAAACGCGAGAACTGGGTGAAACAGTACAAAAATGATACTAACAAGGCAGATGGGACACACAACTAAACAAATGTATTCGATTAGAGAGACATTGCAAGTTGCACTTGCAATAGGTGCCTATTTGTGATAGGCATTTCAAATCGGGATGTTTTTTGGTTTCCTACTTATTCCAACCAGTTGCTCAATAAGTAGATATAAGTCATTCTCAATCAGACATCGGACGGTCTTTTCGCCAAAGATTTCATGATTTTTCATGTCATGTTTTAATATTTACTTAATTATGTATAAAGTAAAAAAACTCTTTACAAAAAAAATCAACCGACTTCCAAAAAATACACTACAAAGTGAGAAATAACTTTAATTTCGGAAGTCGGTGTCTGAATTTTCGTTTTTTGTCACCGACTTCCGAAATTAAAGTTATTTCTCGCTTTGTAATGTTTTTTTTATTTTATTTTTGGAAGTCGGTTGTTTCTTTTTTTTTGGTAAAAAGTTTTTATTTTTCTGTTTTTAGTTGTGATACCTACCCCACACAAATTCGAATACCACTACCTGCTATGTAGAAAACAGTGACATGAACTTGACATATCATCCTCATACTAAGTGGGAAAAAAATACGTATTATTGAAGCCAACTCAAAAACTATCCAAGCAAAGTTAATAAAATTTATATGGGACCAACTTAGGAGACCCTTTAAAAAAAAAAAGAATTTTCAAAATCGGTCCATAATTGACGGAAAAATCGGTGGACATACATAAAAAAAACATACGCTACGAAGATATAGCCTCCTCCTTTTTGTCAGTTAAAAACTGAAAACAACTGGGTCAACTGGGTTGGTTTTGAAAACTGTGTACCTACTTTAACCTGAGTCAAATAAATTTATTTTCTTTCTTTCTTTAGGTAAGAAGCATCACGAAGCATAGGTACAGTCACCAAACAATCCTTGAGACCGATATGAAAGTGGCCTACTTATTACCAAAGTAACTAGGAACTTTTATGCTGTTCCATCCATTATGTTGCTTTGGGCTACTGCATAAAGTACCGCCTTAATGTTTTAGGCTACTGCCTAAAGTACCGCCTTAATGTTTTATGAGAGTGAAACTACTGTTTCGCTCTCATAAAACATTAAGGCG
The DNA here is from genome assembly GCA_916610215.1 of Omphaloscelis lunosa. NCBI lineage: Eukaryota > Metazoa > Arthropoda > Insecta > Lepidoptera > Noctuidae > Omphaloscelis > Omphaloscelis lunosa. The sequence continues at coordinate 6,553,521 of OU744265.1, read as the reverse complement.
CAAGGTACCATAGCAGCTTAGTAGGTAGTTAGTATTTAGGTACTATATATAGATAGTTAGTAGGTAGGCACACATGTGATCTAAGTTTAGTGGGCTATTAAGGCCGCTGAACAGTACCTTAAATTAAATTGTTACACTACGTCTCGGAATCAACGGTATACCTATAGCTCTCTATAAGTACACACGGCTACACATCAAGCTATACATTTCCAGTTTAAGCTGACCTCGCATTGTACGGAAATCTTATAAAATGCGAGATCAGCTTATACTGGATACGTATAGCTTGATATGTAGCCGTGTGTACCTATTGCCATCTAGTATCTTCCATATTATTTATAGGCACCTGGGTATAGATATACCATATATACTTACCTTTGTTTTAGATACGTTAGAACTTAATCGATGATGACCTCAGGTGACCTTTTGCTGAAGTGACTCCTGTTTTAATTTAATTACGAAAGTTAGATCATAGAGCGTAGGTACTTCTCGTCGTTTGTGATATTGATGATTCAAAGCCGGCGTTCAATAGGCAGCACGGCGAATCATTAAGGTTCCTACAAACAGGCGCGATACGCGACGCGACACAAAGGTACGCCCGCGCCGCGTCGCGCGACGAGCGGTGTCTTTGTGTCGCGTCGCATGTCGCGCCTGTTTGAAAGAGCCTTTAACATTTGTAAGGCCTGGCTTGCCGAAGCCTTCTGCGGTATACCGCAGCATCCCTCAGTATGCTCAACTCCTCTGGTGACGATATCAATGAAATGTGAGTGTTAAATCAATATTTTAGTTCACTAGTTAGCCATATTTCTTATTACCATACCTACAGCGAAATATTTCGCAGCTATTTGCGACATTGCCAACTTTATGTATAAATGTTCTTAAGATGCCAATTATACTGTCATCACCAAAGGTAGGTATGATCGATTCCTAATTGAGAGTTTATGAACTGAATCACAAAACCACCAATCTCCTTTCTTAGTGTTAAACCATTAGAAGTTCTATCAGTGGTTAGTAATGTCACGGTAATATTACATTACCGTGGTAATGTTAACCACTTTCAGTCAATGGTTAGCAATGTAAAGGTGGATCCAGACTTGGCGAGGCATGCGCTCCGCACGGCGCACAACGCATGCCTCGCAAGGTGTGTACCTTTATATTCGTGGCGAGGCATGAGCTACGAAGTCAAAATCGGTTGAACGGACTGTAAAAGCGTTTGTTTAAATGTCAAATCTTATTTCAAATATTGTATTTGTAGTACATAATGCACGTAGGCATGCGTTGTGCGCCGTGCGGAGCGCATGCCTCGCCAAGTCTGGATCCACCTTTAAACATTTTTCTCAGGTTTAGGGATAATGAAAAATTTGTAGACGTTTGCATTATCAATTTATCACTTTAAATAAGGGTTAGGTATAATATTGAGGCAGAAAAATGAAACAACAAAAATTCGAGAGACTAGTGTATTTTTCAAAATTGACTTATGAACTAAGTAAACCACAGAAAAGCCAAGATTTTTAAGCGTAGGTACATTTAACATACACATAGGGAGCCTTGTGCAATAAATTATACTTAAATATCAGCTTAATGTCAATCACACAATAATACTTCTTCAAAGGATTCGCATTTTAGAATTTCGCACTCCCTGTGATTGAATCCTTACCTTACATCACTTAACTTACAAACCCACAGACGCTTCAACAAATTATAGAAAGATAAAAAAAAAATCAAGTACTAATTAAAGATTCTTAAAAGTAATGTTTTTTGTGAAAAATATACTGAACTCAGTTTAAATATGTACATTTAAATGAACACAGTGATTGGTAGATCTGTGCATTCTTCTAATTTCTATTAAATGCAATCTAGGTTAAGGATGCTATACACAGTTTATTGAACCAAGGAAATGAGGAACATTTTTGTTTCCCGCTAATCGACAGGAGTGTTTGTACATTTGTTACAGGATAATGACCCCGAGAAGCGATACAGATTTCGAGGTCAGACTAATGATATTTTGCAGGAAAATTAAAAGCTTTGTTTTCGCGAAGCCCAACTTAATGATTTTGATATTACGGTGTTCTTTCATATGAGATTTTCACACAGAGGACATCCACAATTCGGTGGTTTTGGATTACTAGAACGTAATTTCAAAATTATAATCTAAATTAATGAGCTGTCGTAAATATTAAGGGCATTTTAATGAGAACATAATTCCTAATGAATGAGCTTCCCAAAAACTTGATATTTTCTTCACTTGGTTCAATTAACACAGTGCCTGCATAACGAATACAAAGGTGTTTTGTAGAAATTAATTAGAAACTAAAATAAACTAACTTAATTTACGTGCTAAGAGTATTTTTTTTGAAAACCTTTCTTTTCGAGTTCTTCGTACCATGGTTATTTTTTTCAATTAAATATAATCCCTAATCAGCGTTCTCGATATACTTATTGAAAATTTCACAATTAATGTAAGAATAATGGTTCCATTTTCCGTTTAAACATCTATGGAAAACTTTTAATTTCAGAAAATATGATTATAAAATTTATATCATTTTGAGTTTTGAGCTGCTAATAAGGAAAAAAACATTTAACTCTACAGATTTCAGCGTTAAATTGCGCTTGAACCAACAGATGCTAATAACTGGGAACAAAAAGCGACAAAGCGTCACTACACTTCTTTAAATTACCCTTAAAACATCATTTTTACCCTATCTTGCCGGTCTCGCATAAATAATACGCCATAATATTTTCTAAAACCCTAACGACGGCGCGATGTTTGACCGTATCACAAATGGTACGAAGATGGCTACCTTATCAATAACAGCCTCATGCTTACAACCTCTTTATAGCTTACTTCTATAACAACAAGACATTATCATTACCACAACATTTTACTTAAGACACTGCAATTTTTATTCATTTATTGCTGGATGAGTTAACCAATACTATATTTGAGAAAACAATAAGAACTGTTCACAATCTTAAATATATAGAATACTATGACGACTTGAATCGATTATTTTGAAAATCACGACTACAAATTGAAGATTTTAACAATGATTCTTATATAATTTGATCACAATTAATGTCAATGTTAGACATAAATAACCTACAAGTATATTATAAGGTCTTTAAGTAAAGTTAAAAAGCTAAATAACTCAACAACAGGTTTTAAGTAACATTCAATCAATCATTCATACTAAACAAATTTAATTAATTTCATTCATTCGTTCATTCACTCATCGTGTTCCGATGTTAATCGCAGTCGATTTACACCTTGGGTTCCAGCTTCAGTGGAGAATTTTCTACGTTCTGAGTTTGCGCTTGTGGGTTGGGTCCGTACAAGCGGATGTGTTCAACGTAGCGTTTTCTATTTTCAGGGTTATTCATGATGGCGGCAACGAATTCAGAGGTTTCCTTTTTAAGTGCGATGATCTTTTGTTGGATGAGTCTGTTCTTGTGCATGAGGGCGACTGTCTTCCAGGCCAGTTCGAGGATGACCCTGTTCTGGGCATTCTTGTCGACGGCGGGGGGGCACGGGGACACTGACACAGATACAGAGGTGTTGTCATCGCTGGTTGCTGGTGATGACAGCCTCTGCAGCCTTTGAATGCGTCTGGCTTCACGCAGACGGGTAAGGTGTGAACCTGGAAAGATGGAAAAATATTGTTAGTTACATAATCAAGAAACACGAGTAACTTACAGCTAAGTTCGGTTGGGGAGTGATCATGATTGATTCCCTGTGTATGTTAGACAATGACCTAAAATTCTTAAAATATTGAAAAGATTTGACAATTCTTAATTCGTTTTGAATCCACGCTCAGTGCAAAAACATCGTCGTTAAAGTCCCAAAACAATGGAACAATGCCTGGTTTCGTTTGCAAATGGCGGGCGTGTTAAAAGAGCAAAATATACAAAATAGGTAACATATTTAAAGTAGTAATCCCAAAAACATACTTAATGCAAAATAAGTTCGCAGGCTTAAATTATTAGTCGAAATTCAAATGATGACATATGCAACAAAGGTAGTATGGTATTATTCATGAACTCATTAAAGTCTTAGGTAACTGAAACTTGTGTCTCATTTTAAGTGAAGTACATAGTATTCAGGCCAAGGCGGCCGTGAAGGCACGCCGTTCGGACACTATAGATAATATAACTACCTATATGCACCGATGTATGTACAGGATGGGCAGTGCCTTGACCCGGTCGGGGAAACTGCGTATCCGCAACTACATTATGAGAGATTTTATCGATGTTTTGTTAAAAACATTTGTATGGTAATGCTGTTGCATTATAAGCACAATTTTGTAAGTACCATCAGTTATATTTAGAAAAGGTTTGTCGGCAGAAAATCGTCAAATAAAATGTTCCAAAATGAAGTTGAAAAAGTTTGAGGGTGTAACTTTACAATAGGCAATCCAGAAAGAAATGGGGTTTAGCATTCAAATAACTTTTCTTTTTAAATATACCGAGATTTGTTTTGTTAGAAAAGTTAATGAAGGAGAGGGTGAAAACATTAATAGGATAAACCTTTAATACCTAAAGCACTCGTTCCTAAAAAGCGAAATAGGAATTGTGGGGCAAAAAATTATTCATAACAAAATGTAAGAAATAATCTTAAAATAACTAAAAATTTTTTGTTAGCCTGTCGGAATACAAAAGTGAAACTAACTATCAGCTAATCAAAGGCAATCCCAAGTCATTCCGTAGACGTGGAATACCTAAAAACATTCTTATCTTATCGGTTGATAATAAACGTCAACAAATACGTCAGTACTTACCTAATTAAAATCACCATCTAGATATCTTTACAAAAACAACCGTCAAAGACCTTTTGTTTTGCCTCACGTGTTCTCTATAATCCCCGGAAATTAAAAAGAAGGAACAATACAAGGAAATCTTTGCTTGCAGTTTGACATTAAAAAAAAAAACAATCTGTCAGAGCAGTGAACAATGCTCAAACGCGGTAAGTCACGTTACGGGCCGGGCGCGGCGTGCGTTCAAAAACCTGGCAACAAAAACAGCGATGCGCATGTCGCTGCCACGTGACGGACTGGGGAGCAGTTTACAGAGAAAATAAATACTGCAGAATGCAGACTTGCAGCTTGCAACGTGAGTCTGCTCAGTGCTCCGCGGCTGCAGACAGTCACGTTACATTACAGACTTGCTAGACTAACACGCGCGTTGTTTATTGACGCACCAATCGCTTTATCGCGTTGTGTGTGTCTGACGTCTATTTCGTTTTGGTGTCAAATTCAGCTTTCTAAATTGCCTATTACTAGCATAGCGATTAATTAGTTGGCGCTAGATTGATAAAATTGATAATGTATTATTTGTGGGTGTTGCGATTGCTAACTCGAAATGATTGGGTTCAATAATACTTACTTAATTAATTTATAAACTACTAAGTATTTATTGTATTAACATAGTTTAGTAATTCCAAAAAAGTTTAAATAAAATAGGTACGTAATAACAATATAATTATGACGTCTTTAATCATTATTTACGCAACTGATTTTCCTTGAAACGACTTATTCTATCCAGTTTTCATTAACTTTTCAGCAGGCGGTAAAGCCCATTCAATATTAATATAGTGTGACACATTGTATGCCATGTGACTCGGGAATTGTTTTCGTAGTTACCAATCGCGTATCCGTTGTAAATAATAAAAATGAAATGCTGTTCGTTAGCCCATGACTTGAGAACGGCTGTACCGATTTGTATGTTTTTTGTATTTAAATGTTTGTAATTCTGTCTTCAAAGATATTTAAATATCTAGTTTGTTTGTTTTGTAATTTTATATTTTAGTACTTAGATAGGTACTTATATAAAGTGTCAAATATGTCAACAGTCGCGCCTTATTTATATTCAAATGCATATCTACAGTCATGAGTCCTAATATGTGTCCAACTAACAAAAATTAAAAGCGATTTTCTCGAAGAATAACGCCTGCTCTTTTGAGATAAGACCTATTTCATATTAGTATGGGTTCCAAAATACTATGTTCATTACAACATAATATTAAAATCAACACAGTAGGAGAAAATCACTTTTTAAAGTTGCCAAGTGTGTACATTATACTTGACTGTACTTATATTTTTATGCTTCCAAAATGCATTGAACACTAACTTTGCGAATGACCTAAGGTTTATTAAGCATGCGAATTGTTTTGTTATGAAATTCTTTCCTAATTTTTTAATCTTCTCAAAAAGAGAGTAAAAACAAATGACAACCGATGTAGGTATTTCGAAAATCGAATGCAGATTTAATCCGATTCGCAAGTGTTAATTCGAGAATGACATACGTAATGACAATTTATGCGAATTGTTTTGTTTTGAAATTCTTTCCTAATTTTTTAACTTTTTCAAAAAGAGAGTAAAAACAAGTGACAACCGATGTAGGTATTTCGAAAATCGAATGCAGGTTTAATCCGATTCGCAATAGTGTTTATTCGAGAATGACATGCGTAATGACAATTCATTTACTTCCGTACATAACGGTGTTCCATCAACAATGCGAGGGTACCACGTGACTACCTATGACGTCACATCGGGTCAACGAACTTTCACCCGACAGACTATGGCTACCAGTTAAAGAACAGTATCACATTAGATAAATGAAATTAAACTTTGTCCCCCTCAATATAAATGTATATATTGCTTGTGTTAGCAGAGCATTCTGCAATACATTCACGTTGGCGCGCTTGATAAGTCGGAACTCGGAACACGTAAGAAAACATGTGACTGTCGTTGAATGTATCATTAAATCCTAAATTAATTGATTAAAGTGAGATATTTTACATTTATTCTTTAGTTATTATTACCATTATATTAATTGAATACTTTTGACTTAAATAATGTTCGAAATGTAGCCTATATTTGGAATCGACCTATAAATGGAGTGATAACAAAACTCAAGTAACACGATGAAAAAAAAACCATTGAACCTAGCATTATTATTTCAGTTTAAAAGTATCGACTGCCGGACATTAAAACTTTAGCTTTTGAAACTCTTTAACTCTTTTCAGGCAGAAATTACTTACCTATATCAAACTAAAATGACCCAGAAAGAAGCATAGGTATAATATTATTGTTCCTAAGTTCATTGGCACCTTTGTACGTACTTAAAAAAACCATTGAACCTAGCATTATTATTTCAGTTTAAAAGTATCGACTGCCGGACTTTAAAACTTTAGCTTTTGAAACTCTTTAACTCTTTTCAGGCAGAAATTACTTACCTATATCAAACTAAAATGACCCGGAAAGAAGCATAGGTATAATATTATTGTTCCTAAGTTCATTGGCACCTTTGTACGTACTTTGATACCTGGTTCAACTTGCAAAGCGAATTGCGAATAAATAAATGTTTAATAGCTACGCGATAAGACCGAAATTCATGTTGTTTTTTAATAAACCGTGTTTATTAATGAGACATTTCTGTCCAACAAACCATTCTGTTGATTTTATGCAGTTTGCAAAAAGGTAACGTAGGTAGCAAAAAGGTCAGATAGTAGGTACTCACGACCTCACGACGTACGCGTAGATTGAGAAAAACAATGTTTTGAAATTGAGTTTTTGAATTTCGAAGTGCGAAAAAAGATGGCCGGCCTCCTTGTCAGTTTTAATTATGAACTGTTTACGTTGTAACTGAATTTCAAATTAAATTTATTTTTGACTGATTGTACATTCCTTGAACCAAAATCAAGTGTGTTTTTAGCGTTATCATTAAAATGGTTATAACAAAAGCTATCAATTCGTCCGTTACAAGAATTTCATTTAATAAATTATCATTTGTTCTGAATAATCTATTCAAGTAAGCTTTTCTGTTCTTTTGATGCTTTCTATCAGTAATAAAAGTGCTAATAAATTACCCATTGATGTTTTAAGCACATTCCCCCCAATATAGAACCCCGTCGAATGCACTAAATAATTCAAAACGAATTGAAACATTAACATTTTAAGCCTACGTGTACAAGAATATCTCGATCGATACTTCAATATTGCACCGAGCTGCGCCCGGCGGCACTGCCGTTCATTAAACCTAACCATAATCGAGGATTAAGGGATTAATCACATTTGGCTGCACCTACACCCAATTTAAACATGCAAACTTGTTTGACGATAATGTATCAATGTAAGTGTAGTTAACACCTTACTAATTTACATGCTGTATCATTTTCTAGGTTTATAAAATTGGGATAATATTGGGAAATTCTTAATAGATTTGGTTTTACTAATCCCAATTAATTTGGGATCAGCGCAGCGTCATCTGTATTAACCGCCATCTCAGTCTGCACCCCCTATTGCCCCTGCGTTATTTTACTTAGTAAAAAAGAAAGGCTACGTAATTACTTAATGGCGGCTCGGAACATGAGGCGAGTCGCTGCGCAGTAACGAATTCATGGGTCAGCGGGGGTGAGGGGTGGGGTACTGCGCAGCGAGTAGCGCACTTTCGAGCCGCCATTAAGTTTGAATCGAACTGTACCGATCATTCAGTCCAGTGTTAGTACTCAATTAATAAGAATAAAATACCAATTCATATTGGCCATTGCTTCATGGAACAAATACCCGGTTATGACCGCCTGGCAAACAGGCATTTTAACTTTTATAAATTAATACTTCTGTATGTAGGTATACTTGTTCGTTTATTTTTAGGGAACAATGACTTTGTTCTTTTAGCAACAAAAATATTGCGTGGGAATGAGAACTTCTCAATATGACATTGTTTGGTCATTAACAATTGCTTTATTGTTTAAAAACATTTTAGTAAGTTCGGACTGCCTCATTGATCTAGTGGTCGCAAGAGCTACTGTTGAGCACGAGGTCCTGGTTTCGACTACCAGTACCCTAATTGCTTAACTTATTTTCGTAAACGATTATGACTAGTTAGTTTCATTTTGACAGTTCAACAATATTCATTGCGTTCTTTACGTTGGTGAGATTTGTTTGTTGAGATTTTTTCCAGCTTATGAAGCAATGGATTAGCAATCTGTTTCAAATCGAAACAGATTGTGATTAATCGTGTATTACGCAATAAGGGCAATTAGGGTAGGTCAGGCAAAGAGTTATTGGGTCTTTCCATCTGGAATTTCTCAGTAGCAGCCCGGAGTCTGGATTTATGCCCGGTTGATGGCAATAGGCTCGCCCCCTATTACATGGGACTTAAACATAACTGGCGGTATGTGGGTGTACTATAGGAGTAAACCTTTGCCTAAATCTTCGGAGAATACCGAGGGGGAAATTCCCGTATTTTTTTAGAACGTTCGCATTCGCAATCTGTCAAAAATACAATCTAAGTATATATCAACATTTTTGACAAGTTTGACAGATTGCGACTTGAATGTGAAAGATTTTTAAATACTTACGAGAATTGGCCAGCAGGTGTGATGTTATGTTAGGTTATTTTAATCTTTAAAAAAATTAAAATATCTTCCCATGAATCGTTTCTAACCTAACTTGTCATGAGATAAGTTTAGTCACGCCGCCACAAAACGAACGGTATAACCCGGCCAATACAACTTGGCAATTCTGAACTTCCCGCAGAAAGCTGCGCAACAACATTTTTAGGAAGCAAATGGCGACATGAGGCGAGTGTAAGTGAGAGAACATGCGTGAAAGTTCGCAAAGCCTATGTTCAGACCAGCCAAGTTCGCGGGAAAGTCAGGAATACGGTGGCCCCTGGCAACATACAGGCAACTGAAAGAACACGGGTGGGGTTAGTCAGTAAGAGTCTGACACGCCAGCTCCGCCCAGAGTGGGAGAAGTTATTTGTTAATTTCCCAAAAAAAAAACCTGCAAGTTATATCGACCGTATTGTAAGTAGGAATGACGTGTCGTCAACACAACAAATCGTTTTCTAGCACTTACGAGCTTAAAACAATTTTATTAATACGTAGTACATACGGTTATACATCAAGCTATAAATTTCCAGTATAAGCTGATCTCGCATTGTACGGAAATTATATTCAATGCGAGATCAGCATAAACTGGAAATGTATAGCTTGATGTGTAGCCGTGTGTACATAAAATAATAAAATATCCCTAAATATGTCATGTTCTGTTTATCCACACGTCAGTTAAAAAAAATCGTTTGATTAGGAACTGGGCCAGTCAATACATAGAAATGAGTAATGTGTAAGTTATTGTATTAATATTTTTGTATGAGCTGTTATTTGCAAGGATTTATAAAACGTACTTTTTAGGTATTCTATAATTGTACCGTATTATACCGATTCGCGTGTACCGCTGCGGTACCGCTTTCTTTTCAGAACCGTTATTTGTCGCGGCAATACGTTGTGTAAAAACGTGACATAGACCGAGTGTAATGTTATTATGTATATTTACATTATAATAGGTTCAATTTATCTAAATATAGCATTAGCATTAACAAAAATTAGGTCAAACCATGCTGTATTGTATATATTGACTTTTTGTCAGTATTATTGTAATTTTTCCTCGTTGCTATAATGCGAAATGAAATCTGCTAAATAGAAGGCCAATGACCTCTTGACAGGCTTCAGAACATTGTGGCGGGAGTTTATTTATTTTTGCATTTTTTGATAGTTACTATAACGCATTTAATTTAATTGATTGGTCAGTCTTCGATTTTTTAAAAGTATTTTAAAGCACATAGACGTTAACGCGGCGTGTGCGCTGAGTCTACGCCGATCCTACGAGGTGCCTACGCGGCGCCTACTAGTGCTACGCAGTGGTTACGCCGTAACGCAGCTTCCACGGTGCGTCTACGACTCACCTACGACCTACGCTACGCCGTGCACACGCCAAAAAATGACTGTGAACCAATGGTTTTAAAACGAAATAGTGCATTCAAATTCAATGTTGTTATTGTAAAAAACACAAATTAATTATTTATTGTCAACAACATAAATATTATTATAAGGAAAAAGGAGTTATGGGTCAAAAACTTTTGTATTTCATAAATCCTGCATAGTAATAATGAGTGTACTTACGTATGTAGATAAGCAATATAGCTGTTGTAAAATTTTAACTGTTGAATACACGTCATCGCATTGAAAATACATAAGTAAAAGACTCTAAAACGAATGAAATCGAACTAAAGAAAAATACAACACACATGGATATGTATTGTATTTCTTTTGTCACAATTTCCCAAAAATACATTTTATTTGTTCACTATCTTTTGAAGTTTTGGTGAAACAAATTACATTTATAAGAGGAAACGAAAAAATAAAAGGTACTGCAGATAATACAAAACCTTTTGTCACTAAAACTTGTCATTCCGGTTTTCGCTAAAAACCCGTTTAATGTGCGATCAACCGTAACCCAATAAAATACATAAGCCTTTGTATTGCAACTCTTGTTTAGCAAAAGCTGAATACCTACATATTATGTTGTTCATGTTCATAGGTACACACGGCTACACATCAAGCTATACAGTTCCAGTATAAGCTGACCTCACATTGTACGGAAATCCTACACAATGCGAGATCAACATAAACTGGAAATGTATAGCTTGATGTGTAGCCGTGTGTACATTGTTATTATTGTCTCGTTGAAGTCCGTTCTCTTTGTAGATAGGCCTTCACATAACGGTCAATGTACGGCCTTGGCAGATATTGTTTAACTACAGTAGCTTGTCAAGGGAGCAAAGCTACTTGATGCTTGACAGTATAGTAAAGTTGTTTGGTAATCAATAACGACTTGATGACCGAACTTGGCAGAGGGATTGCGAAAATATTGTAGTGTCGTGATGCCCTTATAAGTGTGCATGGGTACAGCCTCTTGTACCTGAGATTCAGATGGATAAAGATTTTTTTGAAGTGAAAACGTTTTTTGGCTCGGTGGGCATTTTTCAGATGGGACTAAACCATTGATTTCGCGACACCGTGATGACACCAGCTTTTGACCATTAAAAAGACATCAACGCGTTGATTACCGCGGTGCCGATTTTTTTTCAAGTTTTCACTTCTGTCGGTACTCCCGGAGTGCCACTGTTTTTTGTTTACTTGGGCGAGTTATTTTAATGAGTTTTTGACAAATGTTTTTTTTTACTATTAATTGTTGTTTTATTATGTAGTATTTGAGTGACGATGGTAAAATAAATAAAGTCTAAAGTATGTGTAATAAAATATAGATATGAACAAAATGTCAGGGTTTACGTAAGTAACACTTATGTGTTAATTCCTTGCTTTGTAATAACGATTTGTTAATTAAATTATATTTATGTTGCTAATTAAGATTCCTTTTGTAAAAATATGTTTATGAGAATGTCTGGGTAGTATAGTTTTGGGTAAACCCGGCCGACATTACTAAATGAAAAACCTAAAAAATATTATGATGAATCAAGACGTAGGTTTATGAAATAGCACTACAACTAAAGAAAAACAATTAAAAAGAAAAATAAGGTGTAAGTTGCTTTCTCCATTAGAAATTATTAGAAAGTTTGACGCCACAGCAGATTTTATAATCGGTAAGTAGCTAAATACACTATTGGCTATTTAGCTGCAACTGCATCATCTATTTGATTCGCTAACAAGATAATTAGAAAACCATTAAAAATGGAGATAAGATTTGTAAATTATGCAATTACTTATAAAGCGGAAATAAGTAAGTTTTGTTCAATTTCATGCATATTCTTAATAATTGCATATGCATATTGGTAGGTACATCTTTGGCTAATCAAACGATGCATCTATACAAAAAAAAAGAAAGTGTTTATTTTCTTTTCATGGTTTAAAAAAAAACAAAATTGAATCTAAGGATTTGCCAAACTGGCAGTTAAGTTTATATTCAACCAGTAAATAAATACAATAAAAGATGATTATTTCAACAGACCGGTGGCTTTGTTATCTTTGTCCCTGACTGTATAAACCTTCTCAGTAGTCTTTATCTGAATCATCGGCACATTCCGTGCAGTTTTCTCTTCTCACTTATTCGTAACTTGACCCGTACCCTAATTGCGTAACTTATTTTCGTAAACAATAATTATGCCTAATTTGTTTCATTTTGACAGTTCAACAACATTCATTGCGTTATTTACGTTGTTGAGCAGATTTTTTTTCCAACTTATGAAGCAATGGATTTAGAAATCTGTTTTTACGCAATTAGGGTACTGGTATTGCAACCTTTGTTTTCATATCGAGTTACGAGAACAAATTGCTGTGTTGCTGAAGCTAACTTAAAACTATTATTGTATTTTTTATTTTTATTTTATGTATTTTATTTTCTCTTTTACTCTTTACACACGGTGTCTACATTTCTTTTTGTCCTCTGTGCTATCGCAGGTGTGCTGGAAGAGATTTCTTTAGAAATAAGCATCACTTTTACCTTTGAACGTATTTTTCTGTTCCTTTCTTTTTGCCTGCTTATTTGTGTGTACCTACATAAAAAGTCTGGAGTTTACAAAAAGTACCCTAATTACGTAACTTATTTTTGTAAACAATTATGCCTAATTTGTTTAATTTTGACAGTTCAACAACATTCATTGCGTTATTTACGTTGTGGAGCAGATTTTTTTTTTTCCAACTTATGGAGCAATAGATTTAGCAATCTGTTTCAAATAGAAACAGATTGTGATTGTGTAGTATTACGCAATAAGAGTACTGGAATCTTTGAACAGTTATACATTATTTGTCTTAACAATGTATTCAATTATTGCAATTCAAGAAAAATAAACATAACTTAGGTTTGTATTTATTTTTCACTTCAAACGTCCGTAATAATCAACAAAGGAGTTTAAATAGCATTGAGCTTGTATTGATAACTTATCAGTCGAGTAACTTGCGAGTAACCTTCGAGCGTATAAATTAAATGTGCAATGTAGGCCTTCTGAGAAATTCGATATGCAATTTGCTCTTAAGTGATATAGGTACAGATGAATTATAATTTGTTTTTTAATTATTTTATGTAATATTATAGATTTTATTCAAGTATTTATTTCTGTTTTTTGCCAGACTAATTTCGACCTCAAAAAGGGAATCTGCGAGTCGAACTCATGTGCATGGACAATTAGGGAAATTAAATTGTTTAGCAAAGTGACACCCTACGTTTATTTGCCGTGTTATAGCCATTTCATACAACCGTCATTCTTCTTACATTCAAAAATACGTACGGACAATTAACTTGGTACTCTTATGGGTAAAAAATATTTATCTCTTATGGGTAAAAAGTATTTATCTTCCATTTACCTAGCAGGTGTATGTACACACGGCTACACATCAGGCTATATATTTCCAGTTTATGCTGATCTCGCAATGTATAAAATTTCTGTACAATGCGAGGTCAGCTTATACTGGAAATGTATAGCTTGATGTGTAGCCGTGTGTACAAGCTTATAACTACCCTAAAAATAGAAGATATTAGTAACAAACTAAGCCTATACCAGCAAGCGTTGAGCACCTTTTGAAACCTTGAGATAGGTCAGTTTCAACGTTAAGAAAGGCAATGGCGTAGCTATTATGATTTGAACCTATTGTTAGAATCTTACAATAACTGCACCAACACCAAGGTAAATAGAACCTTATACCTTGACGACGAACGTTCACATTTCCCTTATTACGGAGAAGTAGGTTGTATAGGTTAAGACAGTACTAATCGGCTAGTGTGTACTTGTGGGTAAAAACATTTTCTTAGTAAGCAAAACAGTTAACGTAATTATGGTTTGCTAGTTAAAGTTAAAATAATGGAGATATCGATGTTTGAGGACCGTTAAGTGTCATTTTACCGGATGAAAACCAATTACAATGATGGTAATCTACATAATTATAGATGTAGGTAACCGGTGAAATACAACGGTAGAAAAAAAAGCGAGGCAGATCTAAAAGGATACAATTGAAGTCGCCACGGAATCTTCAAGAACATTCAACGGAACTACATCTTGACAGCAAAGTACCCTCAAATGTATGAAGATCAATAAAAATTAACTACACCTTCGACAAAATCCATATTTTCGCCGATAAAGTGAAGCGACTCCCATTTCATCCCACCCTCATCGCGACTACACATTATGACATAAAACTAGGCTATACAGAAAATTTTAAGTAGAAAACAAACCGTACCTTTCTTAATCTTTCTGGTCCTTTTCTCACACATGTTGGCTAAACAACACAGCTTAAAAACACTTGGTTAAACAGTTAACACGACTTGTCAATATTATTGACAAATATACAGCGATACACTATTGAGAGCGAAGGGCGCGTGCGAAACGTCTCAATACCGAACGTGGAATGAGTTAGCTAGTTGGCGAGGCCGGCTGTTTGAAAATCGAATACGGCTGCGTTGCGTCGGCTCGTCAGCTCGGCGAGTAGAGGGGGACAGAGCATTGTGTTGTAGTGCTGCAGTTTACATTACCCAGATATGACACGAGTGGAAAAAAAAAAAATTGTGGCACTACAGGAGAGCCGACAGAAGTGAAAACTTGAACAATTTTATTGTGCAGGAAATAATGTATCGCGAGTTGGTGTCTTTTTAATGGTCAAAAGCTGGTGTCGTAACAGTGTCGCGAAATCAATGGTTTAGTCCATCTCAAAAATGCCCAGCGCGCCTAAAGAAGTTTTCACTTAAAAAAATCGGATTGTTACTTTTTAGTTTATTTGTTTTTAAGAGTGCACAATATGTAGGTACAAATTATTAGCGGCTACGAACTCAAATATGATCATCAATCAGTGTAGTGTCCGACGGAAACATGATTTTCAGCCGAAACCGAACCTTCGGCTCTCTAGTTCTACCCGAAACCGAAACTTACGTAAATAAGAAAAAGTTAGTTAATTAAATGAAATTATTTTCTGAAACCGCGGTTTCCGTAAAATTCCTAAAAATAATTTGATTAATGGCAAATTCTGCAAACATCAGATTTCTTTTATCCAAAGAAAAATACTTTTGCCAGACTTTGTGCGAAAAACTGTAAATATTTCAAAATGACGATTGAAAAATGAGCCCTAACTTAAAGGCCCTTCAGGTATGCTACCGTTAGCTTTGCGATTAGTGATTTAGTTTTTTTTTTTTATGGCTCGATTCAACTCTTATCGCATAATTTTAGCATAAGCAATCAGTGAATTAGAAGCTGATCACCTAGCTTTATCTCTCCGCCAAACAATTCGCGCACGGATACTAAATGTAGCATACTGCCCTGCTAAGCCCAAAGGCGGTATCTCTGAGAACCACCCTTTTAGTTTTTTTTATACCATTCAATAGCTTTAAAAATTTCGCATCTAATGGTATAAGCGAAATAGTGCTATCTAACTTAAAACATTAAAAAAAAAACACTAAAAAGTTTTATATCTCCATATTTCCTTAAATTTCAATTGACAAAAAGTCAATTTTCTCAAAACTTAGTCCGGTTGAGATACCGCCTTTGTGCTTACCAGGGCAGCATATCTACTAAGAACCTAAATGACTTCTCTTTAGGAGTAAACACATTTTTTTGGGTTTTGTACAAAAAGGTGAAAACGAGCCCCCATTACTAAGTCTACGCTGTTTGTCTAACTGTGAGCTGTTCGTATTCTATCAAAAACGACAGCTCACGAACGCCATACGTCAGTTTTTGGCCGAAACCGAAACTCCGGCTAAAACTTGATTTATTGGCCGAAATCGAAACCGAATCTTAGGTTTATCACTAATATCTTGTTTTATATTATTTCGAAAAGCTGCATGACACAAAATTTGACTAACTGTCCGAGTTCGGATTAATTCGTGTTCGAATTTGCTACGCAGTCCCTCTCGAAGTAAACAGAAATTTTGGTTTTTATTACTTTTCTTTTATTTACAGTATTTTCAATGATGATTGTTAATTTGACAAGTAGAAATGCACTTATTGTGTAACATAATTTGAAACAATATACAATGTATCGAAAATGCCTACTACATCTAAAACTATTTACTCAATTGTGTGTAGTTGCCATGTTGTTTCAAGTCGTAAACATAACCATTAGTATTATGTTTAGTATTTATTTTTACGTCTAGTACGTCATGTTATTTAACTAACCCGTAAGTTTATGAGTTATTCAAGTTGTATAACAGCTTCCGTAAAGGTCACACTTTAATAGTACCTACCTAAATAAATACAATTGACGTGGAAATATTGAGTAACCTGTTCCGCTTAGCTATTTCTAAAGAGCCATAAAAATATCCTGAAAGAAATCACCAAGTGTTTCATCTCTCATCGAGGCATCCTTAGGATGACGATTGACTTGTCGCGAACCCGAACACGGCGTGTTGCCAAACCGAGCGTGTTGAAAAACCTAAGCTGCTGCTGCTGCTGCCCGGGCTCTTTAGAAATAGCTAATCGAAACAGGTTAATAAATAAATATCCACGTCAATTGTATTTTATAATCTATTTCCGCAAGGTCACGCCTGAATCAATTAACTAGTACCTACCTTGTCACAATAATGAAAGTATTAAGTAAGCTCAAGAGGAGTACAATTTTCATAAAACCTATATTAACCGGTACTGCTTTTAAAACAAAACAATCTACTTTGAGTACTTATACCGATTTTGTTGAAAACTTTCTCATTATTTTTTTAAGGGTATTTTTCTAATAAAGGATTAAAGGCAAAAACAAAAGCAAAAACCATCCACAAAATATTATCTAAAAGCTAAAAAACGAGAACTTTCGCCACAATACCAAACAAAACACCATCAACCAAAAAATTCTCCCCGAACATTCTCCCAGCTCCCCGGGAAAGTTTACCCGATCTCATATGACAACTCTGAGAGCCAAACGCTTTGGTCGGGGTGCGCTCACCTCGCATGAAAAAACACGTGTATATACACAGGACCACTGTCTAGCGCACGTGGATCTACTAAGTGATTAGACTAGTTATATTATTAGATACGTCAAGATAGCGTGTGATATTAGGAAAAAATAGACGTAAGGCCACGTGGGCGTAACTAGAACTAAGATGTCTGTTTGATAAGGCCTTCATGGCAAAGTGGTTGCTATAGGATATATTTTATAAGGGTCTACTTTAAAATTAAATATTAAGTTTGTTATACAGGCTAAACAGATTAGTTAATTTAGTTGAAGAGTTAGTCGTTATTTGTAAAAACACGATGGGATTGACATCGTCGCATATGTGTACAAAAATCCCTTAAATAAATAAAGATTTAAAAAAAAATACAGGCTAGACGTTCTTGTAGTTTTTTTGTTTTTTTCTCAACGCTATATACAATGGAAGTAAACATTAATTCGAATGAAAAAAAAAACATTTTTTTATTATTTTTCTAATAAAAATATGCGATGCAATAAAAATCACCATAGAAAAAAAAGTTTTTAGTACCGAAAAATGCCGCCTGCAAAAACCTTCGCTTCGCAGCTCGTTGTTCACGCACGTTGTCTGTGACGTCACATGCGGCGCAGCGCGGGCGCAACGTGGGCAGGTCCGTGAGTCATCATCAGCACGCACGTTGACTAACATTGTATGTGTAGTGTGTGATATGTGAGGGACATCATACTATCAACTTCA
The DNA here is from genome assembly GCA_916610215.1 of Omphaloscelis lunosa. Lineage (NCBI taxonomy): Eukaryota > Metazoa > Arthropoda > Insecta > Lepidoptera > Noctuidae > Omphaloscelis > Omphaloscelis lunosa. The sequence goes on along the minus strand of OU744265.1, from coordinate 6,535,087 downwards.
AACACATCAAATAAAACACGCACACATAAGCAGGGGACACATTCGTGTTCCATTTTCAAGTTTGTGTCAAAGCATTTTTTGCATGTGTGAGTGAGGTAATTTTTTTAAGGTTCAGTGTTAATTTTCAGACACATGTCGACGCCTGCTTTCAACTGAATGCATCCACATTGAAATGAAGATTTACCACCGTCATACCAACTATTGTTAAGAATTTGCTCAACTTTGCAACGTGACTGTCGAGACAGTTCTTGAGTCACTAAGCACGTTGTATAAGCATTGTATCTCGGTATTACATGATGCTATGTACCGTACAGTACAATACATCCGTAGGTACACTTGGTAGGTACTACAAACTTTATCAGCAAATGTATCACGGAAAGAAAGAAAAGAAAGAAAGAAAATTAAGTTTATTTGACACAGAAACACGTGCATAAAAATAACGAGTAGAACAATAAAATAAAACACAATAGATTTAAATATAATCACGAGCACAAAACAGAAATAATTGGCAGCTGCATGACATGACTGTGACAAGAAGGCTTCCACTCAGCATGATGCTGTGCTGTGGGGGACCCACAGCATAACATAAAAAATCATCCGCAGGCATCACCGTGTGTGCATTAAAAAATGTACCGACTTAAAACAGACGCACACCCCAAAATAAAACCGAAAAAAGAAAAGTAGCTATTACCTATTCGTAATTGTGGCACATGCCATTACGTGTGCCAGTTATGTAAGCCGACGTACGCACGGACGTAATAAAATCGCGGCGGGATTTTATCGCTCACTGGATTTTCAAGTCGGTGTTAAGCTCATCGTTGAGAATCCAGCGCGTTGAAAAAACACACTGTTAAATTTCAACTCTCGGCGCTAAGCAGAGCGTTGAAAATCCAGTGCACGAAAAAAAATCGTCGCGATTTTATTACGTCCGTGTGCACGTCGGCTTACACAACTGGCACACGCATTGGCATGTGCCACAATTACGAATAGGTACTTTTCTTTTTTCGGTTTTATTTCGGGGTGACAAAATGTTGAGAGGTTTTGTTGTAATGTATAACTGTAACACCCTAAAATATAATACCGAAATACCGATTACATTCATGCGTATTTTTTCCTTATTTGGAGTCATCTTACAGATTTGGATGTAGCTGAATTTCAGTAACAAATAACTTATTATCAGGCAGGTAATAAATTTGTAGGTGGACCTTAAATCTATATTACCTAGTTGGTCATAGGTACATTAGATGACGCTCTAGTAGATACAGATATAGATTCTGATTAGAATCTTAACTTACTCACATCGACAAGACTGTCCTCAATACTGCTATTATCAACTGTTCAGATCCCCGGGTCGATAGCGCCTGGTTTAGGAAATGGAGTATTGAAGTCAATCCCGCCAAAAGCTAAGCGGTTCTCTTTCCGAAACCGTTTAAAAAGACCCAACCCCGTCTCCTCCGAGCCATCACTATGCTAGGCAAGCCTATCCCTTGGGGAAGCGAGCCAAGTACCTAGGTGTAGTCCTTGACCACCATCTCTCCTTTAAAGAGCAGATAACACAAGCCCGCGCGTGAGCTGCATGGGCTCTTGGAAGGCTTCACTCTATCCTAAATGCACGTAGCAAATTGTCACTTCGGTGCAAATTGCGTATTTACACAACGTGCATTCGCCCAATCATGACCTATGCGGGTGCTGTTTTTGCACAAGCAAGACCCAGTCACATCCATAAGATGTAGACATTACAGAACCGTTGCCTTCGGAAAGCCTCGGGAGCCCCCTGGTTTGTTAGGAATGAGATACTCCATCTCGACCTAAAAATCCCCACCATCCACCAATTTCTCAAACGCTCTTCCAAGCATTACTTCGATACTGCCGCCAAACACCACAACCCTCTGGTTGTCGAGGCCGCTAGTTACACTTCTTCTAGTATCAATTAAACTCGCCACCCTAAGCGAATCCTTACCTACCCTGACGACCTTATTACCCTCCTCCAGGAGAGCAGTAGGGAACCCAGCAGTGTACAAAAACAGATGCCTCCTGTCATTCCGACGTCGCCGTCGAGGTCCTTTGCGATCGCGATCGCGTCCCCGAGTAAATGATACTCCCCCCCGACCCTTACTCGATAAAGAGGTGCCAGCAGTTGTTGCAGCTGAGCACGTAGCTTTAAATTCCCCGACCAATAGTCATGATCAAAACTTTGATCCAGCCCGTCCCATTCTTGATGTCCTCCCTCCGGTTGACGCCCTAAGCCGAGGTTCGTACCCCACAGGGGGTGCCCTTAGCGAGCTGTCACCTAGTTTTAATTAGCTTAGTTGAATAACCCCTTTTTTTTTTTTTTGTGGGTGGGAAATCATCAAATAACTTCTCCCGCTCTGGGCGGAGCGGGAGAGCGTGTCAGACTCTTACTGACTAAAACCCACCCGTGTTCCTTCCGTTGCCCTGTTGCCGGGGGCCACGATCTCCCTCTCGGTTTTCTTCGCAACCCCGGCAGGCATTGGCCCTAGCGGACCCCGTCGATTCTGCTGACATCTCTTTGAGGCGCGCGTGGAACACAACGCGCCGTCGACCCGGGCCTGGTCCTTATCGGACGGTGAGCTACCCATTGCTCACCGCCCGCAAACCCGCGCCTACGGTGACCGGAAATCGCCTCGCGATTCCTGACGCCCTGGGCGTCTCCTCCTGCGGCGGTTAGGGGCGTGAGGGCGCGAAATTTGCCTCTCCCTCACGCGCTCCGCCTCCTCCTTCGCGAGCATTACCGCTTCGCAGAAGGAGGTGACGGCCTCCCATTTCCTCTCGCTCCGTACCATGGCCTGAACCAGGGCCGGACGCGAGAGATCACCGCCGCCGATCGCCTCCACTAGGACACGGCGATGCTCCGCCCAAGCTGGGCAGACCTCCACCGTATGCTCCACCGTGTCCTCCGGGCGATCCACACAATGATGACACCCGGGCGTGTCCTCCCGCCTTATCCTGTGCAGGAACCTCCCGAAACAGCCGTGTCCGGTGAGGACCTGCGTCAGGCGGAAGGTGAGGACGCCGTGGCGCCTCTCCAGCCACTCCTCAAAGAGGGGTCTTATCGCCGCAATTGTGGCGTGCCCAGCGCTGGGTTGCGACAATCGCACTCTCCATGACGCCATGAGATCCCGCCGGAGCTCTGTCCGCTGTGCCGCGATTTCTCGCGGCAGCGGAGTTAAGCCCCGGCGTTTCGCCTCCTCGCGCCACTCCCAGATGTGCGCGAGGACCTTTGCCTCCAGATCCCATGGCGGTAATCCGGCAAGAAGGCTCGCCGCCTCGCAGGAGACCGTGCGGTATCCTCGGGCCAGCCGGATGGCCATAACCCTCTGGGACGCGTTCAACCGGCGGGCTGGCCGCAGCCTTAGTGAACGCGCCCACACCGGTGCCCCGTAAAGGGCAGTTGAATAACCCCTGGCTCGAGATTTTAAGTGTAGTAGCTTAAGGCACCCACAGGAAAGCCCGGTTAAGTAGTCATGATCTCAGAGGTCAACTACGAGCTACCTAAAAAAAAAAAACTGTTCAGAGTTGCCTACGTAATTCAAAAACACCCACAATCAGAATTCAATTAATCCTACATACATCTACCATCCTACTTTAATATACGAAAATAGCTTTTACTTTTCATAATAATATGAGATAAAATAGAATAGCCAGTCAGGTATAGAAAAAAAAGTATTTAAATTAATCTGGCACTTGCACAAAATTTGTCACACCTTTTTATGAACTGCCCGATATTCCTAGAAAAAAAACTGTTGCAAACACAAGTGTAGATATAACATGTATGTTTTATTCATGTATGCGTGCAATAACGCACACATACACATGAGACACGTGCCGTGCCTACGCGCCTCTTCCCATTAGCTCTGAGAACGCTTTGGACCGAAATGGAATGGATTTTCCATCGAACGCTGGCCAGGGATCAGATATTTTATTAAAGCGGAAAATTGAAAAGTGGCAAAGTGAAATTCCTTGTATTTTGAGCTCGAAATATAAAGACATTCTTGTAAGTGAGTCAGGATAATCACAGTAAAAAAATCGTTGGTTTTTCTAAAAGTCTCGTTTTTCTTCGTATCGTGTCGATTGCAATCTAATTCTCTCTTAATCTCTCTTAGTTATGACACTTGCATCGTCAATGGCGTCCATAAGTTCCTGCAGCGTGCACGCTGATAAAAACTGTTGGACAGAAAATTCATCTGCTTTGTTCACCTTTGAACACGTGCCTCCTACTAGGACACTGTTTATCATATGTCACGACATTATAAGAAATAGTCCTGGAAAACACCTTGCTTGGTACTAAGTCGAAATGATTAGACATTTACTGGGTATAAGGGCAAAAAAGCAGCCCAACCTCCGGACCCCGCCCTTTTATACACCTACGGAAAATAAGAGAGTTATCACACCCACTATTATATTCTAGAAACGTCACACACAGGCCCACTCATAAATAAACAAGGTAAATTGTATCTATCGAGCTTTATTGCGTTTTATCCAAGTAAATTTTTATTAATACGATGAAGCAAAAATAAAACGTGTCTAATAATTTTTATTATCTGACTGAGAGACTAAATAGAATTTTTTTTTTTTTTTTTGACGCAGGCATCATCCCCATTGCATTTGGTAGACGATCAATTTCATCAATGTGTATCAAATCACGTAAAAATTAACAATTGCAATTGATCCTTGCAATTTTTCGTTGAAAAATTTTAAAGAAACGACGCAACTCCGCAGCGACACGTGTCTGCGTGTTATACCATTTTCATCACAAGTTCTTGAACTAATCAATCTCCATCTTGTTTGATCTAAAAGCCACGTGAAAACTAATCCAGATTTAGAATGGTAATGATAATGTGGTATCTATGACGTAAGATAGTTTGTCATGCTTCATGCATCGTGGCCACGTGCAAGGTGCTCGCTTTTGAAGCACTGAATATTATTAATAAACACATTTCAGGTATTAGTATTTATAAATAAGTCCACTGTATTGTGTAGACTTTCGTAAGTACTGTCTCCTATCCTTATAATATTAAACGAGCAATATTTGTATATATATATATAATCGTTAGAGCCGTTTTCGATGAAAGTGTTGAGTGACAAATCAATCTAGCTAGGTATCATATCTGGAATAATTCGTTTTCTCCGTATTTTTACCCGAGCAGAGCTTGGTCGCCCAAAGTTTAGAACAAGATGGCTACCTTAGAATTATGACATGGCAGCATGGAATTAGTAAGTACCTACGATCATGGCAGCATGGAATTAGTAAGTACCTACGATCATGGCAGCATGGAAATAGTAAGTTCCTACTATCATGGCAGCATGGAATAAGTAAGTACCTACTATAATGGCAGCATGGAATTAGTATGTACCTACTATCATGGCGGCATGGAATAAGTAAGTACCTACTATCATGGCAGCATGGAATTATTAAGTACCTACTATCATGGCAGCATGGAAGCAATATGTACTGTACAAATATAGAATTAGTTTCAACTTTTCTCTCCAGAGAGCTCAGTCGCCCAAGTACTAATTCTAGATTAGGACTATTTTAAGGTTCAACTGGTCTCTTTTACAATACTAGAATTAAACCAAGAAAGTCTTTTTTTAACCGACTTCAAAAAAAAAGAAGGAGGAGGTTTCTCAATTCGACTGTATTTTTTTTAAGTGTGTTCGCGGATAACTTCGTCGATTATGAACAGATTTTGATGATTCTTTTTTTTGGAAAGGAGATATCCCAAAAGTAGTACCATGATAAGGAAACCAGGATCTGATGATGGGATCCTGGAGAAATCGAGGGAACTGTTCAAATATTTAAACCTATAGCCATTTGGGTATTTCTTATAGAAACTCGTGCAGTTGCTCTTGGAAAGCACCATTTGGTGAAGTGGAACTGATGATGAAGACCACAAATGGCCCCCGGAATTACTCAATAATAAGTTTTTCACGGGTTGCGATTCGATTACTTTAATATGGTTGCAATGCAATTTATGCTCGTCACAATGCATATGGAGAAGTACCAGGAGAACTCCTCAACGATTAACGTCCCTGCATCGGGAAAAGCAATATTTTGTAAAAGGTGATGAGTCGTTGAGATTAGGCTATTGTAACTTAGACAAATTAGAAACTACCCACTAAAAAGCGAGAAATAAAAACTTTTTTACAAAAAAAGACAACCGACTTCCAGAAAAACATAACTAAGTGAAAAGTAACTTAAATTTCGGAAGTCGGTGGTAAATAACTAAGATACAAAACCAAAGACACCGACTTCCAAAATTTCACTTTGTAGTGATTTTTTTGGAAGTCGGTTGTTATTTTTTTTTTAAGTTTTATTGTAAAAATCATTTCATTATTAAAATGACGTCCACAGTCAATTTATTGCACCATGTTTTGCAAAAGTTGATCGAAGTATTATGAACTTTAGGTCGATTTATTATACGAGCATTATCACTCAAAATTTGTATTTATTATGTTAAAGACTTGCTTCTGCCTGCGACTTCGTACGCGAGCCTATAACCTTCCTCAAGAATCGGGCTATCCAATGTAAAAAGAATTTTTCAAATCCGACTGGTAGTTCCAGAGATTGCATACAAACTTACAAACAAACAAACATACAAACAAACAAACAGACAAACAAACAAATGTTACCTCTTTATAATATTATTAGTATAGATAAACTTTCATTTATAAATAATAATTTTTAGTAATAAATAAATATATCTACAGTTCACTATTGATAAAAAGTAAATCGTTGAATACAACGTGCTTAATAATTACCTACTGTTACGTAAATAATTGTTGTAGGTACTTTCATACCTACTCGTAATACCTACTAATAAAAAATCGGTATGATGTTTTGTTTTGTCACTGATTAGATTGTGTACCTACCCAATTAATTTATCATGATAAACAATGACGAATGTTTTCGTACGATAGTATCTGAATTACAAAGCTATAAAGTAGTATTTTATAGAACGCCCAAAACTAGTGCCGAAAACAAAAAAAAAACAAAAACAAAACTTTTTACAGGTTTTGTGTTTTTCGGATATGCGATGCGGACAAATTTTTTGACGCCCATTAAGCTCTTCCCTTTATTTTTATTTTTTCCTTTACTGGTACATAAAATATATTATAGTTAGTTGTATATACATAGTTTATTTTAAATACAATATCATGTATTAATTTAGAATGAGAAACACCTTTTCGGATATTATGTTTATTATTTTTCGAGTTAAAAACAATGTGGCAAAACACGTGAGCACACAGATACATAAGGATAGCTCCAAAAAACATCTCATTGTCATCGACATCATAATTTCATCATATCCAAATGCGGTACTAGACTCTACAGCCGTCGCAAAAATAAAAAAATCCATTCTCCGAACGACGACGGTTCACTGGACAAAGCAAAGTGTTCGTCACGTTACGGAAATTTTTTGAAGTATATTTTGAAGTAAAAAGTTGTCGCCGATGTTGGCGATACGTCTACAAGGCTGAAATAGGACTGGCCGGGTCACACCTATAGGATGCATCAAAACAGATGGGCCAAGATCGTCATACAGTGGGTGCCTGATGTTGATGGGACAGTGCTAAAAATCGTGTGACGATTTGGACTCATTCCTGACTGGAAAAGATTGGGGGGAGTCCTTTGCCCAGGACTGGAAAAATAAAAAATAAAATAGAAGATTGTAATACGAGGGGTTAAAATAACCCATTCTATCGAGGCAGTTGTAGTAGCTGTAGTAAATAGAAACTGAGTTATAATGGGTTTTTAGCGCCGTGTGTTACACTCTACTTTTCACTACGATTGCGAGAAAATAAAATAATCCAATACAATATTAAATAGTTTATTTTATTAAAAATATTATACAATTTCTTCAATCAGAATTTTTAAGGAAACTTTTCATCCCGTTTTCATAGGATAATTTCCGACTTCCACGCGAGCGAAGCCGCGGGAAAAAGCTAGTTTTACATAAGAATAAAGACTTTTTCGTTTTTGTAGGCTCGTTGGCTACAGACAAAATTCGAAAAGAAATTACTTTTCCTCTAGAGCAAGATATGCAATTTTTCCCCGCTCTGGTACGCAAGAATGAGCAAGACGAGTGAAAAAAAAAATGGTTGTATATACGGTAATTCCGTCACATTATGAGACACGTGGTTTACGTAAAATGGTGGGGAAATTAAAACTGTGTAGCTTGTGCATGAAGTAGGATGATGACACGCGTTGAGGCAGGTCTAAAGCGTAAATAGGCGGCACGTTGAAAAGCACGTGTGTGCGCTGCTACGCGGTATAGGGACGGTACTTCGCAATAAACCGTTGAAAACAATGTGCGAGGGATATTTATAGATTTAGTTGTAAAAAGTTTTATTTATGAAACGAGCACAGTTTTGATCTTTTATTAGAATGAATGTTAATTGATGAAAACATCCACGTGATCGTTGGCGTTCCTTCCAAACTAACGCCTCTGTTTTCTCCCTGGTTAATGATAGTAAAACAAATATTTTTTTACGACTTGTATATCTACCAGTGTCCCGATGTTTTATATTTTGGCGTAATTATTTTTTTTTTCTGAAATTTATATAATTTGACCACGGGACCGTGTTTCCTTGAGGATGTTTTAGGAATCGGGATTGGGAAACCGCTTTAAAGATATAATGAGTAGGAGCAGATGTCTTCAAATTACAAGTATAACGCAATATATTCAAGTAAGAACCGAAATTAAAACACATGATGCCAATTGTCATCACAGAAATCGATAATTCAGAGAACATGTTTACTAAAACGTTATTGAATCTTAATTCTTTGGTCAACCCTACTGTGAAAATGCAGATAACACTCATAGCTGCACTCGTCCACATCGCGATTCGTCACGGCTCCGACGCAACTCCGACGCGACGTCGTTTGATTCGTCGCACGCGCAGGTACCTACCACATAACAGTACTTGAAACAATAGACTGTTTGCAAATACAACGTGAAGCGATTAGAAATCAACACTTGATAGTAAAACTTGTTATTTTTTATTGTGACTAGGTAGGTATCTATCCGTTATGCTTTGTCTTTGAAGGAAGTTTTCTTGGGTTTCTTCCGGCCTATGTCTTCGATCAACAATACAAATATAGATGGGTATTTCCAGTCCAATTTTAAAAGGAAAAGTTCGTCAGAAACTTTATTTTCGTTTGGGTTTTTTTGGAACATAGTATTGGTATGTAACGAATATTCGGAAATAACACAAATTCACGCATTTAGACAGCCCGGATCTAGGGGGGAGGGGGGGGTGCTTGCCTAAATCAAATCAATGTAGAAGTACATCATCTTATCCTACTTATTTGCGTCTCTAGTTATGGCATATGTTCTTCTTTTACATGCCACCACCCCGTTCCTGTCAACCCATTTTTCTGCAAGATTTTCTAAATTCCATATCTCGACCACAACTCTATAACATTTTTGCCCTAACCCAACGTGAATCTTATTTTTTTTTGAGGTAGGGCATCTCGTAGTTGACCTCTGAGATCATGACTACTTAACCGGGCTTTCCTGTAGGTGCCTTAAGCTACTACACTTAAAACCTCCAGCCAGGGGTTATTCAACTATGCTAATTAAAACTAGGTGAACGCTCGCTAAGAGCACCCCCTGTGGGGCACGAACCTTGGCTTAGGGCGTCAATCGGAGGGAGGACATCAAGGATGGGACGGGCTGGCGTGAATCTTATTTTAGGTTCCAGGGAGTACAAGACATTAATGGAATTTAGTGTGCGTAGATACTTTGTTTGTGTACTACCATGCAGAAGCAACATTGCATTGGCCGAGAGCCACGTCGATACGACAACGTGTTCCGAATAGTAAACAACTTCATTGGAAACTCCACGAACGAAGTATATGGAAAATAGTTGCAAATGGATGTTAATTTTAATGTAAAACTCAAAAAGTTAAACTTTAACCTTCAATAGTTGCCTGCCCCTATATTTAGAAAGGTCATTTACGTAACAAATGACCTTTTGGGATTCTTCGTCTTAAATGAAACTATTAGCCAATCGGTAAGAGATTAAGGAATTATTTTAGGAAGACAACAAGGTAGTGTTGTCTTGCCTGCTAAAAATAACATTCTGTTGATCTGTTTTCATCAATTCGTGTTTAGAGGTATGATGAATACATCGGGGTCACCAATTTTGAGGCATGAGTAACAGGGTGTAAAGTTCACTCATCCTCGATAGAAAAGGGAGGATCCTCCGACCAGACGGATGTCGTGTCTGGCGGGCAACTGCCCAACGATTGATGTCGGAAAGTTATATTTATGTTGATCGCCCAGTAATTTTTTTTGCATGTTGTAGGATTTTGTGTGTCGTCAGGTATTTGATGCGTAGCGAAACATGATAGGAGCGTATATTCTCAAGGTAATTAAGATATTAACAATCAGTATTAATAGTAAACAGCTAAGATAAAACAAAATCCTAAAAACAATAAAATGTATTCAAGTAAATATCTTATCACGTTCCCGAGAGCATAAAAGTCCACGTTCCCAAACCGTAACAAAACAAACAATACATCTATGTCAGCTTAGAAAACTTATAAAATACACATTTCTTCAAAACAATTCTATTTAAACAAAAAAAAAAACGTGCAAATTAAGAATATTGCACGTTTATCACATCACGTTGGTTCCCTGATCGCAACAATAGCTTTTAATTTGTTTATTTTAGTAATAATACAATGGAATCTATTTTGTTTACGTTCGGTTATTATTAGAAAATACATGTACGTTTATAAGCATTTGTCGTGTGCATAAGTACATATGTGTGCATACTGTCTGCGAGTTGTGGATTAACAGATAAGCAAGCACGTGTCGGAAAACGTGATTGGCCGTTGGACATAAGGCCTCCTATTATTTTAGAAAGTCTTCTTCATTTGAATCTTGGGAAAAACAACGGTATTGCTATGAAGTAAGCTTCATGTCTGCAATTATTAAGTGGTTGTTTGTTTTAAACCTACTATTGTAAGACAAGTTATTAGTGTCTAGTGTCAAAATGCTATTTGTGTTGAACAGGAAACATTCTGCGATTGAACGTATCCAAATGCGTCCTAGTATTACGGCTTCATTCAATAATAAACGTTCCCCCATATATTAGGCAGAATTCTTTTTTGGGAAATAATTCTACTTACATTCATTTAATTTTGACTTTCGCACACATTTCAATTACATCTTTTTCTGTCGCCGCCATGTTTAAAGATACATGACGCCACCTGAGAGCGTACTTTGAATGGGATGATAATAACAAGACATTCTTGGCTGTATGCCACTGTGTCAGTGCTTTTATTGAATGCTAATTAAGAGATTAATATTACTTTGATAATTTTGAAGGATATCATTCTTTTTGGAGGTGCCTATATTGATCGATTGCTTAATTAATTAATTTATTAGTAATTACAGTGAATCCATGATTCTAATTGAGTAATAAGTGTTTGGTTTCAACTGTTCATGTTTTGGGCCATTTGTTGTTATCAGCAACCAGAATAGGAGTGTAATTTATATCACAGAAAATTATATGTAACCACGTGTAGCAAGGCAAGCCTAGGTAAACTTATGAAAATAATAAAAATGTTATGGTCTTGTGACAATGGTGTACTTACATAATAAAGAGTATTATATTCTATTATATTTTAATGTTATTAAAAAACCGGCCAACTGCGTGTCGGACCACGCACAATGAAAGGTTCCGTAGTTGGGATGAAGCTATCCCAAAACTAACTTAACATTGTAGTTGAAAAATATGTTCTCCCATACATAGATATACGCCACGGTTAATTCTCCAATTGTTAATGTATGCTAGTAAAGGAAAAAAAAAAGGCTAATCAAACTACAAATTAACGATTTCCGGACTTTTCAGTTTACATGTGCTGTGAGACCTTGCTTCCTGCTAAATTTCATAATTCTAGGTCAACGGGAAGTACCCAGTAGGTTTTGATTCATTTACGAGTATTAAAATATGTCGCATAAAAGGCCGTATTTTTTATTGCGTTGACTTAGAAGTTTTACTTTTTAGAGCTCCAAGGGACTATTAATAGATCTAGTTACGTATTTGGTATTAATTTCAACTTGATACCTCAAGACGTTCCTGAGAAAAAGAGACTTGACAGACTGACAGACGGACAACGAAGTGAGCCTAACCCTATAAGGGTTCTGTTTTCCTTTTGAGGTACGGAACCCTAAAAATGACATTAACAAAGTGACGTGACTAGTTTTTCTATCTGGAATTTCTCCCTAATAGCCCGGAGCCTGGTTCCATGCCCGGTTGATGGCAGTAGGCTCGCCCTATTACATGGAACTTAAAACATGACTGGCGGTGGGTGTATTAGGTACATCTCTACCCATCCCTTCGGGGTCATTAGTTGAAGAAGATGGTACATTGTAGATCTATTTTGGGTAATAAACGTATATTTGGCAGGAAACCGGGCACTCCTTTGCATTATTGTAATTCTATTGTAATAGATGACTACCATGTAGCTTTGGCGTGAGAAAACCCTCACATAGTCTACCAAGTTCTCTCTTCAGGGAAATGGTACTCCAAAAAGTGGTCCTAGATCCTAGACAATTTATCTTCAGCCAGTTTAATTTGCAACCTAACTCTCCACATCGTGACAACTTGAATGTCACCCAACTCGTTAATATGCACTTTACGTGTGGGTTTCAAAACTGTTCGTCGACACGTGTCGCAAACGGTCTGGTTGACAAACACCTCGTGAATAGTAAACGTAGTAGTAATCGTAAGTTGTACCTACTATTAGTAGATAAGGAAATACTCGTGTGTTGAATTGTTGTTATACGATATCGGAATCAATGTATTCTTATTTTTATTACAGTTTTTTTTTAATGTGATTACTATTCATTTTCATCAGTTTTTGAAGATTTGGAAGATTCAATATTCCTGAATACTTTTGGCCCTTAAACAAATATTTCAAATATTTTTCCAAAGAGATCATTTATCTTCTATCTATCAACCTAGTATTTCCTTGTTTTTTAAAGCAACCAAATCTAAATAATAATTAAATCAAAAACAAAAATGTCCTGGAATTTATCCTCGAAAACCGGTAGCCGGATCGCGTAGCACGTAGCCCGTAGCGGGTTCCCGTAGCACTTCACCCCAGTCACCTGTGATCCACTACGCCATCAGGCATAACGTGATGCGTCCTATGGGTTTCTCGTATTAAAAAGCACGTGTATATTACGTAATTGTATGTACTTAGCGTGTGACTTTAATTGCTGTGTTTGCATTAATATATAATGCATGCATGTATATCATATATGCATAAATTAATTTTTAATATAGGGGTCACTTTTGGGGGGCAAAAAAGAAAATTAAAAAGAAAAGTTTTGCTAACAGTACCGTATGACATATCAAATGAAAGGGCTTGTCGCGAGGATCTTAAACATATTTTTTACATAATTTTAAAATAAATACTTTTAAGATATTTTAAAAAAATCGATGAAAATTGACCATTCCCCCTCTTATCTCCGAAACTACTGAGCCTAAAATGTTGAAAAAAATACTTAGTATGGCTCTTTACTCATAGATTACAGGAAAACCTATAAAAAGTCAATGGTCTTAAAATAAAATGATAAATCTCTCAATATTGTGCGTACAAACTTACATTTGCAGTTGGAATGTATCGGAGAACATGTATTTCAACTACAATGTTAAGGTTTTATTTGGGATAAATTCATCCCAACTATCGAACTCTTCATTGTGCGTAGTCCGACACGCACTTGGCCGGTTTTTTTTTCGTTTTATCTTGATCAATAAAATAAATAATGTTTATAAAATTTCGTTTATTATATTACGTTATGTAACAGCTTCATCGACTTAAGATCGCAAACGTGCGCTACTAAACAACGTTTTCTTATGCACGGGGCGTGGCCATTAGAGGCATAATATAATCATATTATTGGATTTGTTTTACATTTACTTTCCTTTTTTTTACTTTTTAATATTCAGAAACATTATAATGAAAAACTAATAGGTAGTAAAAGTAGTTTTTTTTTAATATAACAAATAAGTTATGCATAAATAGTTCTTTTTTTTTATTCGACATAATTTATGACACAGCGTTGCACCAGCTTTAAATTTCAATCCATTATGTATGACTTCTTCCACATAAAACGTGCAAGACACATTCTAAAACCAAAAACAACTCCATACATACATACATACATGCATACTTACCGACCCAGCACAAGGAATGCGAAATCGTGTCGAATATTATCATAAGCCGGTATAATTCGACGTCGCGATTCGCAGCGATCACGTTGTCCTCCATGTTGTGTGCACAACGTGCTCAGACGACGCGAATATTCTGCAACTAAGTGTACGACACCAGATTATGTAGACCTTCTTCCCACGTTTATCTTTCATAAGCTTTATATACAATATCAGTCTGTAAAGTTGTTGGGTGTAGGCTTTACCACGTGGCAAGAGGAGCAATGTTTTTTGAGGAGAGTAACTGGTTTTCCACGTGGCTTAGATGAGCGGTTTTTTTAAAGTATGTTTTTCTTGAGTTTTATTTTCGAAATTCTTTTAAGGTTGTTTTATGTTGCTGAATTTCGTCATCATTGTCTTTAGTTCCGCAGCATATCAATAGTTTTCTCCCTTTTTGGGAGCTTATAAAATGGTGCTCTTTAGAAAGTTTAATCAATTTAAGGTAAGAGACATAAAGAAAGAGAGAGAGTTTTCTTTACTACTGTATGAATTCACTGTGGATCTGATAATAAAAAGGATTACTATTATTAAAAAGGGCTAGTTAATCTTGAACCAGCCACCAGCGCTCTAGAATCTTGGTCGTGTCAGACAATAGAAAAAGCACATGTTGCACAATACAGCTCTCAGAAGACACATGCCGATGATGTCGACTACATCACGTTTGAAAAATTGTCGCCTTTGTATCACAGAGTCAGTGAACGCGCTCACTGCACAGAGTACATTTAATATTACGATTTTATTATAATACTCGCGTTTTCCCGCGACTCGCCCGTTTGTAGCTCGGAAAATTACTACCGTGATAAAAGTATCCTCTGTCCTCAGTTAGGACAGAGGCTATGACTTGGGTTAGTACTCAAAACCCAGGTCATGGTATGGGAGAAATTCATCCCATCTACAGAACCCTTTATTGTGCGTAGTCCGACACGCACTTGGCTGGTTTATTTTTTTTTCAAACATTTCACAAAACAATTGCACAAATGCTTACCATCAGCACCCCTCTGTCGACGTCATTCGGGCGCCAAAAAATCCTTGTAGCAGTGTATGCGCATGCGGCTGTCTGTCTCTAGTGCATGCTACTATTGAATTGGAAACACTCGTTACTCACATAACATTTATTTAGTTTGAAGTCTTCTACACTATAATATAATAAATAATAATAATATAATACATAACTTTGCCGGAACGGGTTTAGGATGAGGAGCCAGACCAAGAGAGATACAAAAACCCGCAGGGCAGCATGTCGCGAGCTGTTGGGCAGTAGCAACCCCACGGACCCTATCTCCCGGGAGGAGTCTTATTCCTCACCTCGGGCTTGCCTTTATTGGCCGGCTGGAGTGAAAACTGACGAGGAACGGAGCTCCCACCTCATGCTTGCCTTAATTGGCCGGCTTGAGTGGAGATTCGCAAGAGCAAATGTGCTCGGAGGAAGGAAGTATTCCAGTAAGTGCTCGTAGGGATCTTGACCATCTTCCGGGCTCTGGGATTGTTCTGAAAGCCGTGGAATACCTGTCCACTCCTCAAGCACCTCAAGACATGTTGCCCCCTAGTCACTACGTCACTATGTGCTAGCGACAGTTTTTCGGGGGCCCATTATTGAGTGTGCAAGTCACCCCCTGCCATCTTATCCGTGTATATAATAAAGAAAAAAGGTTTGTATTTTTGTTTGTGATGAATAATCTCAAAAAGTATTGGACTAATTTAAAAATTCTTTCACCAGTTGAATGCTATCACTGAGTAATATAGGCTATAATTTATAAAGATATCACGCGGGCGAAGCCGCTGACGGAGCCTAGTTATTAATATTTGTTTGGGTGATACTAAATATCCTTCATAGAAAAGGGAGCTTTCCACCAGACGGGTTTCGTATCTGGTAGGCAACTGCCCAACGATTGATGTCGGGAAGTTAGCAGTTAGTAGTAGGAATTTATGCTTCTTCTTAGCGTGTCGATGGCAATTTGAATAGACTCGGCCCAAAATTCGGCTACGTGTTTATTTTATTTTTATTTGCGGGACACGCGGGACACGAAATGAAGTGTCCCATCGTTTATGGAACAGCACCACATTCACACTCCAAGGCGGAGTCGTCTATGAATCTCCACGTGAACAGATTTTCCTTGCTTCGGTGAACCTGGGTTCGGAGTCTCATTAAAGACTTCCTGGCTACCCAAGGCATCTCATGTCCAGGTGGGAGATCTTCAACAGATGGAATGAATGGTTTTTGTAAGGAAGCACTGTCTCGCCACAACTTCAGTCTCTCTTTTGGTCGTTTGCCAGTGAGTGGGACGACACACTTTAAAGGATGTTTATTTTATTTTATTTTATTTATTAGGGAAAAAAAACAGTTACATGTTAAGGTTTAAAATTATGAGTCGTAACACAAATAGGTAAACATATAACCCACACCATTGTCCACGAGTTAATAGATGAATAAATCAGGAACGGAAATGTATTTACAATATTATCTTATTATGTTTAACTGAATTTAAAAATTATTGATAGGTTAAGATTGTGGTGAAAGAGTATTTATAGCTAGTGTTTTAAATTTTTTACTTGAAAGAGAGAAGACATCTTTGTCCATGAAGTGCGTGTTATAGGTTTCAACAAGTTGACGAAGAGGCACTCGTGCCCCGGCGTTAGTCCTGCATGAATCTACGTGGAACAGCCGGGGCACGCGCGCTGCCCGTCTGATAACAGTTCTAGGCACTGTATAGCGCAACTTGTCGTGCGAAGGGTATCGTGTGTCGGAGATCGTTTTGGATCTTTCGCTAGAGCTTGCCACCGCTCTGCAAACTACTGGTGGTGCTTACGTTTATGAATTGTTTTTAATGAAGACGGCAGTTGCTGGCAACCCTAGCACACGACCTAGTAATATTTTTTCTCTTTTTTAATTCTTTTCAGTTTGGCGCGCGTGAAAACGTGCGTCCGATAAGATATGCAGTGTTTCAAGCTCGCGTGGCTTACTTTGAAAACATTCGGCTTGCATAATAAACTTCATATTGTGAATCATTTGAGATATGGTTCTTTTCTTGTTTTCTATTTGAGAGTTTTTCTACTTTCCTATCGCAGGTATGGTGGAAGAGCTTCCACAAGTCCGAGGCCATGGGTTTTCATGGTCCTCGGAATGCGCCACCGTTGGGTTGCCAGGTAATGGCCGGAGGGGTTCACATCGGCATCGAGTCGACGATGAAGTATCTGGGACTCGTCCTCGACAGCCGGTGGAATTTCGTCGAACATTTTCGACGTTTGGCTCCCAGACTGGCGCGGGCTGGGGTTGCGTTGAAGCGGCTCCTGCCTAATCTAGGGTGTCCAAACGCCTCCTGCCGCAGGCTCTACGCAGGGGTAGTGCGGTCCATGGCCCTTTACGGGACTCCGGTGTGGGCGCGTTCATAAAGTCTGCGGCCAGCCCGCCGGTTGAACGCGTCCCAGAGGGTCATGGCCATCCGGCTAGCCCGAGGATACCACACAGTCTCCTGTGAGGCGGCAAGCCTCCTTGCCAGATTACCGCCATGGGATCTGGAGGCAAAAGTCACAGCAACATCTGGGAGTGGCGCGAGGAAGCCAAAAGCCGGGGTAAACTCCGCTGCCGCGACAAATCACGGCACAGCGGACAGAGGTTCGGCGGGATCTCATGGCGTCATGGAGAGTGCGATTGTCGCAATCCAGCGCTGGGAACGCCACAATTACGGCAATTAGTCCCCCCCCCTCCTTTGTTCTCCTGACAAGGACCAGACCCGACGCAACGGTGTGTTGTGTTCCACGTGCGCCTCAAAGATATGTCAGCAGAATTGACGGGGTCCGCTAGGGCCGATGCCTGCCGGGGGTGCGAAGAAGTCCGCAAGGGAGATCCCCTGGCAATAAGGCAACTGAAGGAACACGGGTGGGTTTTAGTCAGTAAGAGTCTGACACGCCCTCCCGCTCCGCCCAGAGCGAGAGAACTTATTTGATAATTTCCCACTCAAAAAAAAAAGGTATGCTGTAAGAGATATATTTAGAAATAAGCACCACAATATTGTACGTATTTTTCTGTTCTTTTCTTCTTGTCTGTTTATAAATACATATGTGTGTACATAAATGGTTAAATAAATGAGAGATTAAGAGGCTTTTGATCTTCAGTAGAGTCTGACCGGATTCCGTAGTTCCGGATTTAGAGCGAAAAAATAATTCATTATTAGTCGAAATCTATTCCTCAGTGAGATGATTTAGGTTGAAAAGATAATTTGCAAATAAATTAAGAACCCCTTATTTTAAAACAATTAATTAAAAATAATTCGTTTTCTTGGTTTAAAAAAAATCACTATTCATTAAATACACCATTTTAATTAATTTCAGTAACCGGTTGGCGGGTAATTCGTGCCACTAAAGATGAGACTTGACACACCACGTGGTTTGACTTGCGCAGTAGACGATTTATGGGTCTCTTTAGCGGTATGAGGTCTGCGCGGGGCGACAACGGGGCGGCGGAAAGAGCGCGGGAGGCGCGGTCAAGTCTCATCTTTCGTGGCGTGTATTGTATATTCCTCACGTTTACTTGCCTGTTGGTTATGTGTATAGAAGAACCATAGATATATTTTTTAAATATTTCTATGTATAGAACTAAGTATATGAATTTTCTAGAATAGGGACAGTAGATTTATGTAATACGCCATACTTACTTATGATAAGTGTATTATAAAAAAATGCCACGAATATTTATAAATAATATTGTATGGTAAATATTTATTTTACACAAGGTAATATTTACATAACATACTTATACGCTAAGAGACTTAAAGTAATAATAATATATACATCTATATATATTTAAAAAAGGTATTGTATGTTTCTATATTTGTTTCTATTTTTTCTTTTTTACAACAGTTTTGGCGCTCTTGTTGGATTGGCGATATCGATCGATACAATTTGACAAAATATGTTGCTGCCAACATTTTCATTTTGAGAAAAATTTAATTTCGCGGGGGCTAACTTAGCGCATCCCCATAAAAGATTGGCGGGACAGACGGCAGGTTTTGCCCCGCCTCAAAAAAATTCTCGATCCAGGGCTGCATTTAGGTCTTCCAGAATAATGTTCGTACTTAATAGCACCGATCATAAAAGAATATCATGATCAACCAAAGTCAAAATTATGACTTCGTCCTTTTCTTCTACATCATCTTATCCTACTTATTTGCGTCTCTAGTTATGGCATATGTTCTTCTTTTACATGCCACCACCCCGTTCCTGTCAACCCATTTTTCTGCAAGATTTTCTAAATTCCATATCTCGACCACAACTCTATAACATTTTTGCTCTAACCCAACGTGAATCTTATTTTTTTTTTGAGGTAGGGCATCTCGTAGTTGACCTCTGAGATCATGACTACTTAGCCGGGCTTTCCTGTAGGTGCCTTAAGCTACTACACTTAAAACCTCCAGCCAGGGGTTATTCAACTATGCTAATTAAAACTAGGTGAACGCTCGCTAAGAGCACCCCCTGTGGGGCACGAACCTTGGCTTAGGGCGTCAATCGGAGGGAGGACATCAAGGATGGGACGGGCTGGCGTGAATCTTATTTTAGGTTCCAGGGAGTACAAGACATTAATGGAATTTAGTGTGCGTAGATACTTTGTTTGTGTACTACCATGCAGAAGCAACATTGCATTGGCCGAGAGCCACGTCGATACGACAACGTGTTCCGAATAGTAAACAACTTCATTGGAAACTCCACGAACGAAATATATGGAAAATTGTGGCAAATGGATGTTATTTTTAATGTAAACCTCAAAAAGTTAAACTTTAACCTTCAATAGTTACCTACCCCTAATTTAGAAAGGTCATTTACGTAACAAATGACCTTTTGGGATTCTTCGTCTTAAATGAAACTATTAAACAATCGGCAAGAGATTAAGGAATTATTTTAGGAAGATAACAAGGCAGTGTTGTCTTGCCTGCTAAAAATAACATTCTGTTGACCTGCTTTCATCAATTCATGTTTAGAGGTATGATGATTACGTCGGGGTCACCAATTTTGAGGCATGAGTAACAGAATGTAAAGTTTACTCGTCCTAGGGAGGATCCTCCGACTAGACGGATGCCTTGTCTGGTGGGGAACTGCCCAACGATTGATGTCGGAAAGTTATATAATTATGTTGATCGCCCAGTAAATTTTGTTTTCACGATGTAGGATTTTGTGTGTCGTCAGGTATTTGATGCGTAGCGAAACATGATAGGAGCGAATATTCTCAAGGTAATTAAGATATTAACAATCAGTATTAATAGTAAACAGCTAAGATAAAACAAAACCCTAAAAACAATAAAATGTATTCAAGTAAATATCTTATCACGTTCCCAAGAGCATAAAAGTCCACGTTCCCAAACCGTAACAAAACAAACAATACATCTATGTCAGCTTAGAAAACTTATAAAATACACATTTCTTCAAAACAATTCTATTTAAACAAAAAAAAAACGTGCAAATTAAGAATATTGCACGTTTATCACATCACGTTGGTTCCCTGATCGCAACAATAGCTTTTAATTTGTTTATTTTAGTAAAAATACAATGGAAACTATTTTGTTTACGTTCGGTTATTATTAGAAAATACATGTACGTTTATAAGCATGTGTCGTGTGCATAAGTACATATGTGTGCATACTGTCTGCGAGTTGTGGATTAACAGATAAGCAAGCACGTGTTGGAAAACGTGATTGGCCGTTGGACATAAGGCCTCCTATTATTTTAGAAAGTCTTCTTCATTTGAATCTTGGGAAAAACAACGGTATTGCTATGAAGTAAGCTTCATGTCTGCAATTATTAAGTGGTTGTTTGTTTTAAACCTACTATTGTAAGACAAGTTATTAGTGTCTAGTGTCAAAATGCTATTTGTGTTGAACAGGAAACATTCTGCGACTGAACGTATCCAAATGCGTCCTAGTATTACGGCTTCATTCAATAATAAACGTTCCCCCATATATTAGGCAGAATTCTTTTTTGGGAAATAATTCTACTTACATTCATTTAATTTTGACTTTCGCACACATTTCAATTACATCTTTTTCTGTCGCCGCTATGTTTAAAGATACCTGACGCCACCTGAGAGCGTACTTTGAATGGGATGATAATAACAAGACATTCTTGGCTGTATGCCACTGTGTCAGTGCTTTTATTGAATGCTAATTAAGAGATTAATATTACTTTGATAATTTTGAAGGATATCATTCTTTTTGGAGGTGCCTATATTGATCGATTGCTTAATTAATTAATTTATTAGTAATTACAGTGAATCCATGATTCTAATTGAGTAATAAGTGTTTGGTTTCAACTGTTCATGTTTTGGGCCATTTGTTGTTATCAGCAACCAGAATAGGAGTGTAATTTATATCACAGAAAATTATATGTAACCACGTGTAGCAAGGCAAGCCTAGGTAAACTTATGAAAATAATAAAAATGTTATGGTCTTGTGACAATGGTGTACTTACATAATAAAGAGTATTATATTCTATTATATTTTAATGTTATTAAAAAAACCGGCCAAGTGCGTGTTGGATCACGCACAATGACTTGTTCCATAGTTGGGATGAAGCTATCCCAAAAACAAACTTAACATTGTAGTTGAAAAATATGTTCTCCCATACATAGATATACGCCACGGTTAATTCTCCAATTGTTAATGTATGCTAGTAAAGGAAAAAAAAAGGCTAATCAAACTACAAATTAACGATTTCCGGACTTTTCAGTTTACATGTGCTGTGAGACCTTGCTTCCTGCTAAATTTCATAATTCTAGGTCAACGGGAAGTACCCTGCAGGTTTTGATTCATTTACGCGTATTAAAATATGTCGCATAAAAGGCCGTATTTTTTATTGCGTTGACTTAGAAGTTTTACTTTTTTAGAGCTCCAAGGGACTATTAATAGATCTAGTTACGTATTTGGTATTAATTTCAACTTGATACCTCAAGACGTTCCTGAGAAAAAGAGACTTGACAGACTGACAGACGGACAACGAAGTGAGCCTAACCCTATAAGGGTTCTGTTTTCCTTTTGAGGTACGGAACCCTAAAAATGACATTAACAAAGTGACGTGACTAGTTTTTCTATCTGGAATTTCTCCCTAATAGCCCGGAGCCTGGTTCCATGCCCGGTTGATGGCAGTAGGCTCGCCCTATTACATGGAACTTAAAACATGACTGGCGGTGGGTGTACTAGGTACATCTCTACCCATCCCTTCGGGGTCATTAGTTGAAGAAGATGGTACATTGTAGATCTATTTTGGGTAATAAACGTATATTTGGCAGGAAACCGGGCACTCCTTTGCATTATTGTAATTCTATTGTAATAGATGACCATGTAGCTTTGGCGTGAGAAAACCCTCACATAGTCTACCAAGTTCTCTCTTCAGGGAAATGGTACTCCAAAAAGTGGTCCTAGATCCTAGACAATTTATCTTCAGCCAGTTTAATTTGCAACCTAACTCTCCACATCGTGACAACTTGAATGTCACCCAACTCGTTAATATGCACTTTACGTGTGGGTTTCAAAACTGTTCGTCGACACGTGTCGCAAACGGTCTGGTTGACAAACACCTCGTGAATAGTAAACGTAGTAGTAATCGTAAGTTGTACCTACTATTAGTAGATAAGGAAATACTCGTGTGTTGAATTGTTGTTATACGATATCGGAATCAATGTATTCTTATTTTTATTACAGTTTTTTTTTAATGTGATTACTATTCATTTTCATCAGTTTTTGAAGATTTGGAAGATTAAATATTCCTGAATACTTTTGGCCCTTAAACAAATATTTCAAATATTTTTCCAAAGAGATCATTTATCTTCTATCTATCAACCTAGTGTTTCCTTGTTTTTTAAAGCAACCAAATCTAAATAATAATTAAATCAAAAACAAAAATGTCCTGGAATTTATCCTCGAAAACCGGTAGCCGGATCGCGTAGCACGTAGCCCGTAGCGGGTTCCCGTAGCACTTCACCCCAGTCACCTGTGATCCACTACGCCATCAGGCATAACGTGATGCGTCCTATGGGTTTCTCGTATTAAAAAGCACGTGTATATTACGTAATTGTATGTACTTAGCGTGTGACTTTAATTGCTGTGTTTGCATTAATATATAATGCATGCATGTATATCATGTATGCATAAATGAATTTTGAATATAGGGGTCATTTTTTGGGGGCAAAAAAGAAAATTAAAAAGAAAAGTTTTGCTAACAGTACCGTATGACATATCAAATGAAAGGGCTTTGTGAGCGTTCTGTTCTAGGTTCGGGTTCTCACACTATTATGCACTGGATTGGAGGGCACTATTACTTGGTTCACTGAATAAAAACTCTTGATTACTTGTCGAATATTATTTACTGTTCACTTATGAGATCTGGATACAAAACTGAATAAAAACTAATACAAACGCCTATACTTGCACTAAGTTACATAGGCGCAAGTAGCGGCGGTACTGATTAATACTTAAAATAAGCTTACAAATGAAATAATTAGAAATAAATTGGCGATCTCGCGCGATCCTAGGTCCACCAATCAGAGCGAGGCAGAGGCGTGTCAATGTCGGACAAGTTCGTACAAGTTCGGACAAGCTTGGTCAGGCTCAAACTCGCATCTCGACTTGACCTAGAATTGCGTACGATCATAACAGAGTTCTTATAACTAAATAATAATGTTTATAACATTGTTCTTGATCGATTTTCGTTACATATAATCATATTACTATATTATTAGTGGGCGTCCTGCACATTTCTCCCGCCGTGCGTCGTCCGTTCTGACGTCGCAGTTGTAGAAGCCGGTGCAGGTTCGCCGTGGTCGATCGATAGTACCACTATCTTTTTCACTGGACGTCTCAGGATACCTCCTTTCGTGGTCACGTCCACTGTGCGGACTACTCCATCTGGGCCAGGGAATGTAGCGCTGATGCGTCCTCTGATCCACATGTTTCTTGGGAGGTTACCATCTACGATGAACACAAGATCGCCTATATTGGGGATCACGCCTTTAGTGTGTGGTTCTCTACGATTCCGTAGTTCTGGGAGATATTCTTTAAGCCATCGGGCCCAGAATATATCGGCAAGCCTCTGGGCTGCACGCCAACTGGCTCGTAGACGTAAGTCGCTGTCGTCGAATTCTCCTGGTGCCGCGATGCGACCTGGACCGCCCAAAATGAAATGATTGGGTGTCAATGCTTCAGGATCCTCGTGGTTCACGGACACGTGCGTCAGTGGCCGGCTGTTGACAGTGTGTTCGGCCTCGATGAGTAGTGTGTTAAGCACTTCTTCGCTCGGGAATCGCTCGTTCAATGTGGTGGCTAGCGCTGTCTTCACAGACCTCACCATGCGCTCCCAGGCGCCTCCCATGAACGGTGCCGGTGCCGGTGGATGAAACGCCAGTCGATCATCTTCTTCGAAGCTTCTTCGGCCGTAGCCGCGAAGATGGCTGTTCGTAGCTCCTTTTCAGCACCGTGAAAGTTCGTTCCGTTATCGGACCATAACTGTGTTGGACATCCTCGGCGTGCTATCATGCGTCGTAGTGCCATGATCGCCGAATCTGTGTTGAGCGATGCCACAAGTTCAAGGTGGATAGCTCGCGTCGTCAGGCACGTGAATAGAGCGACGTACCTCTTTTGATGACTACGTCCCACTGTAATGGTCAGGGGTCCGAAGTAGTCCAACCCGGCGTAGGTAAATGGTCTCTGGTGGTGTGCTAGGCGACAGGAAGGGAGATTCCCCGTCATCGGCTGAGGTGGAGAGGCTGCTTTTATGCGACATCGCAGGCATTTGCTTATGATGTTCTTGATTGTTGGTCGTACACGGAGCACCCAATGTTGCTGGCGACATTCGTTGACTATGGTCTCGGTGCCCGCGTGATGTAATTTGCGGTGGACGTGTTCGATCCACAATCGTGTCGCAATATGATCTCCATCTAGTATCATTGGTTTCTTTAGGCGTTCGGTGATGTCTGTCATAACGGTTATTCTGCTCTTCAGGCGAATCTCTCCTTCTGTGTATTCTATGCACAGTGCGTGCAGACGACTGTTTCGCGATATGGGCTTCTTGTTGGTCAGAGCTTCTATCTCTTCCTGGAAGGATTGTTCTTGTGAAGCTCGCAGGATCAGACTTTCGGCGTGGTGTAGGTGCTCACCGGTGAGAGGCAGGTGATTGTTTGTGACCTCTCGCCTCTCTCTTGATTTGACTGACACTGACTGCTTACTTTTTCTCCAATCAGGGTCGTTGCTGCTGTTCTTCTTAGTTCTTTTGTAGTTAATATTCTGCCCTGATTGGCGGCAGAGATGCAGAAACTGTAGAACTCGTGCTGTGGCTCGTAGGTATCTTTCCCAACGTGAGAATCTGTTGGCGTTTGGTATAGCTTCGCTAATCTGTACGCTCTTGTCTCTGATACTACAGGTTCTCTCTTCCCCTGTGATTATGAGAGGGTTCTTCTCGTCAGCTGGCCATGTTTCCGGAGGTCCACGTAGGAATTCTGGACCGTTGAACCAGCGATGATTTTGATCATAGTGTTCTGGCACGTCTCTTGTAGCGTCGTCTGCTGGGTTTAATTCGGTCGGGACCCAGCGCCATTCGTTGGTGGAGCTGTGTTCTTCAATTGCTGCAATGCGGTGGGCGACGTATGGTTTATAAGATCTGGACCCCGTTCTGATCCATGACAGCGTAGTTCTGCTGTCGGTCCAGAATGTGGTCGACTCTGGTGTTCGTTCATGTTCTTCCTTAACCGCTGTCGCCATGCGTGCGCCAAGTACTGCTGCTTGCAGCTCTAATCGTGGGATTGACATTAGTTTCAATGGTGTCACCTTGGCTTTGGCTGTGATCAAGCAGACGTAGACTCTTCCGTCCCTCGTGACTGTTCGCCAGTATAATGTTGTTGCGTATGCAGATTCGCTTGCGTCGGTAAATATATGTATCTGTAGTGATTCCGTAGCGCTGAAGCCTGGATAGGTTCGTGGAATGGAGATATGTTCTAGTGCTCTGAGATGAGTCAGCCATTTCCTCCAGCTTGCGGCTAAGTCACTATCTAGGGCTTCGTCCCATGCTGTTCCCCTAGTGGGATTTATAGGTCCGTAGATATGTCCGTGGCATCACAGCGGGCCCTATCAGAATACCAGCGCTGCGGTATTTATTTATTTTTAAATATCGCAGCATCATGCTGAGATAGGGGCCTTTTTGGCCTCGCACAGGTCGTATTTTTTTAAATCTAATGCTCCTTTTTATTTTTGTTTATGTTTGTTCCTTTTTTCTTATGTCTATCCTTTTTATTATGTTTTGTATTTCCTGTGCGTGTCCCAAATAAAATATTTTTCTTTCTTTCTTTCTTCTTTCTTTCTTTCCACGACGCCAAACTTCCTGTAGTATCTGCTTGGCTCTGATGGTCACCGGCGATACAAGTCCCAATGGGTCAAATAGGGACATAACTATACGAAGAGCTTCTCTTTTCGTAGGCGTGTCGTTCTGTAGGATGTTCTGAGGTATGCGTATCAGATTCAGGTTGAAGGTAAGCGAGTCTTCTGTTGGCCTCCATATCAGACCGAGGACTCGCTCTGTCTGGATGTTGTCTTCCAGATTGATTGTGTCTTCGGTCTTGGTTACTTCCCCTAGTGCTTCAAGAAGGGCAATAGAGTTTGATGACCATTTCTTGAGTTCAAAGTGCGCTTCTCTGTGAATGTTACGCACTGCTTGTGAGACTCTTACTGCTTCTTCTAACGTGTCGAAGCTGTTCAAATAGTCATCCATGTAATGCTTTCTTTTGATAGCTTCGACTGCCTCTGGATATTCATGTTGAAATCTTTCGGCGTTCGTGTTCTTCACATATATGGCTATAGCTGGTGAGCAGGAAGCTCCGAAGATTAGAGACTTCATGCGGTATTGTTCAGGTGGCTGGTTGTCTCTTCGGTCTCCTCGCCATAAGTAACGGAGAGTGTCCCGGTCTTCGGGTCGAAGTTCTATTTGTAAGAACATTTCAGTGATGTCGGCGGTCACGGCGATTGAATGTTGCCGGAAGCGCATGATCACTCCTGGTAATGATTGTAGAAGGTCTGGACCAGTGAGTATTTGATCATTTAGAGAGACCCCTCGGGTCTTGGCTGCAGCGTCACAGACAATCCTTAATTTGTCCGGTTTCATCGGGTTGTAAACTGCGAAGTGAGGTAAGTACCAGGTTCTATGTTTCGAAGTGGTAGTTGGAGCTGGTTCGGCGTATCCCTTTGATACTAGTGCTTCCATTTGTTCAGAGTACCTCTTCTTTAGTTCTGGATCTTTATCAATTTTCTTTTCCACACTGATGAGCCTGTTCAAAGCGCTGTCGTAGTTGTCTGGCATCTTTATGTTTTCATCTCGCCATAATAGAGCGGTTTGATACCGTTGTAGGGGCGCTGACGCAGTCGTTTTATATTCCTCGCATGCGCAGCGCCCGGCGAAGCCAGTTCGCCCGAAACCGCTATCCGCTATACACGCGCCGCAAATACAACCCTGTAATATCAACTCTAGTAAAGACTGATATAGCGTACAACATCTATTATTTCTCTCCGCACACACTACCCTGGAACACACACAAAATTGGTGACCCCGACGTGATCCTAAAGTGTGTGCGTTGATCGAGAACTGGCAACTCATCCTAACATCCACGCGGTATAGTGTGAAAACCCACAGTGCTTATTGAAAAAAAAAGTCACAAAGTCAAGCTTGAAGATGGAAGAAAAAGCGACCGCTGAAGAATACGTTCTTTCACCCGTGTCCGTGACCGACAAGATAGAAAATTTTTGGACCAAGTCACCAGAATTATGGTTCGCCAAAGCGGAAACAATTATAAATGCGCAGAAGATGTCCGACGACTCCAAGTACCGAATATTAGTCTCGAAGCTCAACCAGGAAGTCACAGAACAAGTAGCATCAATTATATTCGAACCGCCCAAAGAAAAAAAATACGAGACCTTGAAGGCAAAGTTACTCTCAGTTTACAGAGAGTCGGATGAATGTCAAATCAAAAAGCTTGTTTGCGGAATGGAGCTGGGAGACCAGCAGCCATCACACCTTCTTCGAAAAATGAGGGAGCTAGCCAGGGGAAGGGTGACAGACGAAACACTCCGGGTGATGTGGAAGAACCAACTACCACCGTCTATACGCAGCATTTTGGCAGTATCCGACGAGGCAAACTTAGAAAAATTAGCGTCGATCGCAGACAATGTAGCAGAAAACGCAACTCCGGTCCACAGTGTCGCTAGTGTAAAAGAAGCGTCAAGCCCATCGAAAAAGGATGACGCAGTGATAGCCGAAATAAGACAACTTGGTGACAGATTACGCAGGCTCGAGAGTACACCCCGAGGTCGTTCGCGAAACTTTAGATCTAGAAGAAGCAGATCCAGGTCGGGATCGAACTCCAGGTCTACCAAGGCGATGACAAGTGATGACCCCAACTGGTTGTGCCGGTACCACTTCCGATTCCGTAACAAGGCGACGAGGTGTGAACATCCGTGCAATTGGAAGAAGTCGAAGCCAGCGGAAAACTAGTGTCGGTGCAGTCAGCGACGGGTGGCTGCGACCGCGTGCACGGAAATCACCGTCTAAGCGTCCGGGACAAGAACTCAGGTTTGAACTTTTTAGTAGATAGTGGTGCAAATGTGTCAGTTCTACCTCGCAGAGTGGTTTTCAAGAAAAATAACACACAAAGTGCCGGGTATAAATTATATGCTGCGAACGGAACCGAAATAACCACGTACGGTACACACATGTTAGAACTAGACCTAAATCTTAGACGAGCGTTCCGTTGGTTATTTACGATAGCGGACGTACAGCAACCAATATTAGGTGCTGACTTCTTAGCTAAATATAATTTACTAATTGACTTGAACGGACGAAGGCTAGTCGACCAGGCAACAAATTTAGGCGCGAGAGGAAACCTCTCTGACTCGACTGAGCCCACGGTTAAAACCATTGTTGATGACTGCCCCTATCATGAGTTATTATGTAAGTTCCCCGAGGTAACTAAACCAGTTTCATATAAAGAGACACCTAGACATAGCGTTCGTCATTTTATAGAAACAACAGGTACCCCGGTGCACGCACGAGCGAGACAGCTACCACCGGACAGGTACGTAAAAGCTAAAAACGAATTTAGGGTCATGCAAGAGCTGGGGATCTGCAGGCCGAGCCACAGCGCTTGGGCAAGTCCTCTGCACGTGGTACCCAAGAAAGACGGCAATATTAGGCCATGCGGAGACTACAGACGTTTAAATGCGATCACCAAACCGGATCGCTACCCTGTACCTCGTCTTCATGATTTTACATATATGTTGGCTAATAAGAAAATATTCTCAAAGTTAGATATTAACCGAGCATATAATTGTATACCTGTCGCGGAAAATGACATTGAAAAAACTGCTGTCATAACACCTTTTGGCTTATTTGAATTTATGCGCATGCCATTCGGATTACGTAATGCAGCACAAACGTTTCAACGTTTCATGCACCACACGGTATTGCAAGGTTTGAATTTCCTATTCAACTATGTAGATGACGTCATCATAGCATCAGATAACGAAGTAGAGCACAAACAACACTTAGAAAAAGTTCTCGAAAGATTCAATGAATACGGCATAACTATAAATTTTTCCAAATGTAGCTTCGGTAAACAGAAATTAGAATTTTTAGGATATGAAGTGTCAACAGAGGGAATTAGACCTCTAGAAGATAAGGTAAAAGCCATTGTAGACTTCCCAAAACCGGAAACAGTTGAGGAACTTAGAAGATTTCTAGGAATGTTGAATTTTTATAGGGCAAGTATACCTCAATCGGCTAATCATCAAACAGAGTTGAATAAATACCTAGGAAATACAAAACGCAAAGATAAAACAAAAATTAATTGGACACCAGCAGCTGAATACGACTTTGAGCAATGTAAGAAAGACCTAAAGAACGCAGTCATGTTATCATATCCAACGTCAAATACTCCGTTAGCGTTAATGACCGATGCGTCAGACACATGTGTGGGCGCAGTATTACAGCAAAAGCTAAACAACAAGTGGAAACCATTAGGGTATTTTTCTAAAAAATTAACACAGGCACAAATGAAATATAGTACATACGACAGGGAATTATTAGGAATATATTCAGCCATAATTCATTTCCGCAACATGGTTGAAGGTCAACAGTTAGTTATTTTTACAGACCATAAGCCTTTATCATTTGCATTTAGTAAAATAGGTACAGATAGAGAAACTTCTCGGAGAGCCAGACAGATCATGTTCATTAGCGAATTCAGCACGGACATAAGACACATTAGTGGGAACGATAATTTAGTTGCGGATACATTATCCAGAGTAGCAACAATATCGTGCCCCACAACGATCGATTTCGCAGAACTTGCAGCCGCACAGGAAACGGACGACGAGCTAGCAAAATTGCAAAGCGAATCGAATAACAATAACAACATAGTGTTGAAACGTATAACTATATACAATACAGAGAAATACATTGTCTGTGAAGTTTCAACCGACTCAGCACGCCCATACTTGACCAGAAAGTTTCGACGTTTAGTTTTCGACTCAATACATAATATGAGCCATCCAAGCATTAGAGCAAGTAGAAAATTAGTTAGTGATAGGTATTTTTGGCCAAATATGAATAAAGACGTTGGAAATTGGGCCAAGACTTGCATTAGATGTCAAAAAGCGAAAGTTCAAAAGCATACCAATGCAGATTTAAGTACCTTTGAAAATTGTAAGCGTTTTGAACATATTCACATAGACATAGTAGGACCGCTACCAACTACACCAGAGGGATTTAAATATTGTTTGACGATAATAGACAGGTTTACGCGTTGGCCAGAAGCATTACCATTAAAAGAAATAACTGCAGAAATAGTAGCCAAAACTTTATATGAAGGTTGGATTAGTCGATATGGGTGCCCGGTTAAACTCACAAGTGACCAGGGAAGACAGTTCGAAAGCAATTTATTTAGAGAATTAATGTCAATCATGGGAATACAGAAAACCCGTACCACTCCATATCATCCTCAATGCAATGGAGCGATAGAAAGATGGCATAGGTCATTAAAAGCAGCACTAAAGGCACGTTTAGACAATAAAAGCTGGATAGATGAACTAGCAACAGTAATGTTAGGATTGCGCACGACAATTAGGTCCGACACAGGCGTAACCGCAGCACAAATGCTATACGGCAGTAATATTAGGCTACCAGGTGACTTTTATGACCATAGCAATGTACAGTTGCATGATGACAACAATTTCGTTAAAAAAATTAAAGACGTAATAGATGGATTGAAACCGTCCACTAGAGTAAACAAGTCACCTCGCAAGATTTTCATACACAAAGATTTATTAACCAGTGATTATGTATTCATTAGAAATGACGCAGTACGGAAACCATTACAATCGCCATACGATGGACCATATCGCGTCATAAGTAGAAACGAAAAAGTGTATCGCGTACAGTTACCAGACAGACAAGCCAACATATCTATAGATCGCTTAAAACCAGCATATATATTGATAGATGATGAATTGCCATCAGAGGAAGTAAATAAAAACATATTAGAAAAAAAAGATAATAAAAAACACAAACAGGTACAAAATAAAATACAGAAAAAAGTAAGGTTTCAAACAAGCAAACCCAGTGACGAAACATATACAACGCGAACTGGACGAATAAGCAAAAGACCCTCTAAATATCGAAATTAGCATTTTTATAAGGTAGGTCAATTAATTGAACATAAGTACTAGGTATCGCAGTTGAAACATAGTAAGAATCAAAACAGTCGCGAAATTACACCACGTACACCGAATTAATTTAAAAAAATGGGCACCAATCAGACAAAAGAAAAAGTAATTGTTAACGAAAACCTATCAAATGTTGCACAAGTGGACAACAAATTGAATATCATTGGCTGTGTCATGATAGCTACCATAATATTACTCACCATATTGTTAATCTACGCAGGAAAACGAAGGATCATCAAAAGCATTCGAAAGTGGTTGAAAAAGGAAATAGTGGCAAGTTCGTTAGCCACACCGAGCATAAGGGTAGAAACGGTCCAAAAACCGCAAGAATCGCCTAACCCCAAAGTCATTTATTAAGATAACCTGCTCCTCAGTAACCATCGTCCATTCAAGTCAAATTACATAAAGTTTAGGTCCCAAATTCCAAGTGGCGTTTAACGGTGCAAGTGCTACTTTGCGAAATGTGTGAATTAATGTTATGTGTGTATTTTTAATTGGCGTCACCATGACGAATGCTGTGGACTCCGCAGGGGTGCTAATTTCTTTTTATGGCAGAGCATGTCGTCACGGTGACTACCCTTAACGTCGTAACTTTATATGTGTATTAATTAAGTACAATGTCAAGACGGCACCTTTAAAAGCAGGTAGCCGCACTAGCTTAAGATCAAGTATTGTTAAATATAAGATTTATTCCTCCAAATGACTTTGTATTTCATTAGCAAATAAAAATGCATTGTAAGAATTTGTAATAATAGCAACCTTTTGAATCAATTGTACGTACAAATAAATTGTACACTGCTTATACCATTGCAATAATAGCGTAAAAATATTTAAACTTAGATATGTAAGTCATAACAATGTATAAGGCGTCAATATCAGGTGACGCGATCACGCCAGACATCCGGTTACAACATTGTTATTCAAACCAAATGCTGATTGTAACTTATAAGTAATACTTTTAGCCATAGATGTAATTAATAATACGTTTTAGAGTAACATATTTTATTGTAAAAAAACCAACAGTTTTTTAAAAAAAAAGGGGAGGAATAGTGTAGGGGCGCTGACGCAGTCGTTTTATATTCCTCGCATGCGCAGCGCCCGGCGAAGCCAGTTCGCCCGAAACCGCTATCCGCTATACACGCGCCGCAAATACAACCCTGTAATATCAACTCTAGTAAAGACTGATATAGCGTACAACATCTATTATTTCTCTCCGCACACACTACCCTGGAACACACACAAAACCGTCCTTCTGCGGTTCTCTTCGTGTGCTGCTGCAGGATACGAAGTGCCTTCTCATCAGGATCATTGATGGGTTTCTTTGGATTGATTTGCATATTGTCCATTGTGATGTGTTCTTTCACCAGTTCATGAAGGTCGTCGTCTGTGTTAGCATGTCTGATGAAGTTCACTCTGTGGCCAAGTGCTCGTGTGTGGCTGCCATGTAGGACCCAACCGAGTGGCGTTAGTGATGCCACTGGTTGGTTCTTCTTTCCTGTTTTGGTTTCTATAGTAATGAGGAGATCCCAGTTGTCTTGGCCGATCAGGAGTCTGGGTCTTGCATCTTCAGTTACTATGTCTATGTCTCGAAGATGTTCACAGTACCTGATTGCTTCTCCAGGTATCCTCTGTGCAGCCAACTCTAGCTGCTTGACTGTTCTTGCTTGTAACTTGCGTTCAGATGTGTGAAGTCCTTTGATGAAGAAATTCACTCGTCGAGATGTCATATCGATCGTAGGTTCGCCGTCGAAAGCTGTTATACGTAGTGGTTCACAAGATCCTTCTGCTCCGATTTGATTGGCTAGGTTCTCATCGATAATGGTTACCGTAGAGCCGTCATCTAGGAGTGCGTAGGTATCTACAGCTCCCGCCGGTCCAGAAAGTTGCACAGGTATTATTTTGAGAAACGATACCTTAGGTGTCCATGCTGAATGTATCTTTTCTTGTTCTTCTTTGGGGCATTCAGGTTCTACTTTCTTCTTGTTCACTGCACTATTGGCGTGTAACATCTTATGATGGAAATGTACACAGTCGTTTATTTCGCACTTCTTTGGTTTACAGCTGTGTTGCTTTGTTCTGTATTTGAGGCAACGAAAACACAAGCGATGCTTCTTGGCTATGTCCCATCTAGCATCAGTAGTTGCTTTCTTGAATTGTTCACATTCCATGATGCTGTGCCCCTGACGTTCACATAAACTACACTTTGGTTTGTTCGTTTCTTGTGTAGTATGTACTCGTTGCTGGCGTCGCTGCGTGTTCTGAGAGGTTTGTGGTGTTGCAGCGATGTTTTCAGGCAGTGCATACGGGCTGCATATTTCAGCTTCAATCTTAATGAATCGGGTGAAATTGATGAGATCAGGTTCTGTTCTGGGCTGCATTGCTGAGAATTGGTACCACTGCCTCTTCAAGGTTGGCGTGAGCTTCTCAACAATAGCTTTCGTTACTTCTGGATTGAAGAGATAATGTCCACAGTTGAGTGCTTGCAGAGTCCCAACTATGCTTTCAACTTTGGTGGCGAATGTACAAACTTCACGCGGAGATTCAGTGAGGCGTGGCAGAGTTCGTAGACGCTCTATTTCGGCCATTGCGATTGAGTCCGAGCGTCCGAAGCGTAGTTCGAGTGATTTCATAACTTCACTAGGGTCGGCGTTCACTATTAATAGACCCTGTACAGCTTCCTTGGCTAGACCTCGAAGGCTTCTTCTAAGTCTAGACATGTTCTCCAATGCTGATAGTCGGTGTGCCGTCTCACAGTAGGCGGCGCGGAACGTGAGCCAATCTTGATGTGCTCCGTTGAAGCAGGGTAGTTCGGTATGTCTTATTGGCTGCTGGTACTGCGTGGCTTGCACAGCGTGTGTGATCGCGGCAGCAAGTTCTTTCATGTCCGCTCTTGGTTCTTGAACAGCCAGTGTTGAAGGCTGCACGGCGTGCGCTGATGGCATAGACTGCGGTACCCGGGTCTCGGTGGCATACCTCGGATTGTAGCTGTGATATGGTGCCGTAGTGTAGATCGGTTGCCATGATGTGTTCGTTGTCGCGTACGTCGAGTTCTGTGGCCAGGGTGCGACGGGTTCAGTCGGCACTGGCATTGGTTGCGGCTGAGCAGGCACGTATTTCGGTTGCCAGTGCGTGGATGTGATCACTGGCTGCTGGTTCGGGTATGACTGCGAGGGCACGGAGTTCTGTTGCCAGGCGGCGATTACTGGCGGCGGGTTCAGGTGCTGTTGTTCCGTCGCAGGGTTCGGCTGCCAGGAGGTGGTGGTGCTCACTGGCGGCATGTTCAGGTGCGGCTGTTCTGTCGCAGGGTTCGGCTGCCAGGAGGCGGTGGTGCTCACTGGCGGCATGTTCAGGTGCGGCTGTTCTGTCGCAAAGTTCGGCTGCCAGGAGGCGGTGGTGCTCACTGGCGGCATGTTCTTAGGTTCAGTGTTCAGGTTTTCAGGCGGTGGGTGCATGGTGCTGACTCCCGCCGGTAAGGTCGCCGGGATGGTCCAGGACACGGCTGCGGTCACTGGAACTGTGTGTTCGGTCGGCGACTTTACTTCAGATTGATGTGGTCGGTCGGCGATAGCGAGTACTTGAGTTGATTGTAGCCAAGTAGTCACTCGTTGATCATTTCCAGTTTCAGAGGCGACTGAGCATGAGTCATCATCCGTAGATTCAGTTTCGACTTCGGCGAGGCGCACGGTTGCTAATTCGACTAACCTTTGTGCTAGCTCCGCTTTGGCCTTGGCTATGCGACGCGCTTTTGACACTTTTTCACTTTTTTGCGACGTAGGTTTGCTGCGGCGACCACTTTCTTTGTGTTCAGGTTCGGTTTCTTGTTGAGTGGCGACCACTTTGACTGTAGATTCGGTCGCAGTGGGTGCTTCTGACGTATCAGCTGTCGCTCTCGTAGCTTCCGTACTGACCGTCTCAGTTGTAGTTTCTGTAGCGGTCTCGGTAGCGGTTTCAGTAGCAGTTT
The DNA here is from genome assembly GCA_916610215.1 of Omphaloscelis lunosa. Classification (NCBI taxonomy): domain Eukaryota; kingdom Metazoa; phylum Arthropoda; class Insecta; order Lepidoptera; family Noctuidae; genus Omphaloscelis; species Omphaloscelis lunosa. Next base: position 6,499,135 of record OU744265.1, on the reverse strand, counting down.
CAGTCGCAGTTTCAGTCGCAGTTTCAGTCGTGGTCGACGGTTGTCTGCCTCTTTTACCCGTAGATCTCGTAACTGGCATTGTTCTTGATTCTAAATAATGTTCTTCAAGAAGTTCAGTAGAGTTTACTCACTAGTGTTTTCCTCAGATCCGGCTAACGAAGGACCAGACAATGTGAGCGTTCTGTTCTAGGTTCGGGTTCTCACACTATTATGCACTGGATTGGAGGGCACTATTACTTGGTTCACTGAATAAAAACTCTTGATTACTTGTCGAATATTATTTACTGTTCACTTATGAGATCTGGATACAAAACTGAATAAAAACTATTTTTTTTTTTTTTTTTTTTTTTTTTTTTTTTTTTTTTTTTTTTTTTTTTTTTTTTTTTTTTCTGTAGGGCATCTCGTAGCTGACCTCTGAGGTCATGACTACTTAACCGGTCAATCCTGTGGTTGCCTTAAGCTGCTACACTCAAAGCCTCCAGCCAGGGGCATACAAAACTAAGCTAAAAAGCTAGGTGAACGCTCGCTAAGGGCACCCCCTGTGGGGTACGAGCCTCGGCTTAGGGCGTCACCGGAGGGAGGACATCAAAGATGGGAGAATAAAAACTATTTTTTTTTTTTTTTTTTTTCTGTAGGGCATCTCGTAGCTGACCTCTGAGGTCATGACTACTTAACCGGTCAATCCTGTGGTTGCCTTAAGCTGCTACACTCAAAGCCTCCAGCCAGGGGCATACAAAACTAAGCTAAAAAGCTAGGTGAACGCTTGCTAAGGGCACCCCCTGTGGGGTACGAGCCTCGGCTTAGGGCGTCACCGGAGGGAGGACATCAAAGATGGGACGGGCTGGATCAAAGTTTTGATCATTATTATTAATCGGGGAATTTAAAGCTACGTGCACAGCTGAAACCACTGCTGGCACCTCGTTATCGAGCAAGGGTCGGGGGGGAGTATCATTTACTCGGGGGCGCGGACGCGATCGCAAAGGACCTCGACGGCGAGGTCGGAATGACGGGAGGCGTCTGTATCTGTGTAGAGTACTAGTAGCCCTATTGCTCTCCTGAAGGAGGGTTATGGGGTCGTCAGGGTCGGTGAGAATGTGCCTAGGTCGGCGGGTACGGCTAATCCTACTTGGGACATAGCTGGCGGCCTCGACAACCAGAGGGTTGCGATGTTTGACCGCGGAATCGAAGTAACGCTTTGCAAGGCGTTTTAGAAATTGGTGGATCGTGGGAATTCTAAGGTCGAGATGGAGACTCTCGTTCCTAACATACCAGGGGGAGCCTGTGGCCCTACGGAGGAATCGGTTTTGGAGCGTTTGCAACCTATGGATATGATGGGGTTTTGCATGAGCAAAGACGGCACCCGCATAGGTCATGATGGGACGAATACACGCTGTGTAGATTCGCAATTTGCACTTAAGTGACATCTTGCTGCGTGCGTTTAGGACGGAATGGAGCCTACCGAGAGCGAAAGCGGCTCGCGAACGAACCTTCTTTATGTGCTCAGCGAAAGTGAGATGGTGGTCGAGGAAAACACCTAGGTATTTGGCTCGCTTCTCCCAAGGGATCTGCTTACCGAACATAGTGAGAGGTCGGGGGAGGGGGTCTCTAAGCCTTGTGCGCGGTTTCGAGAAGAGAACCGCTTGGCTTTTTTCGGGATTGACTTCTATGCGCCACTTTCGAAACCAGGCAGCGAGTCGATTGACTGCGCCTTGGAGAGTGTGGGCGATATTGTCGGGGTATCTAGACCTAAAGTAGATGGCCGTATCGTCTGCGAACAGAGCGAAATGCGTCCTTCTACCTGGGTTTGGAATATCGCTAGTGAATAGCGTGAACATGAGGGGAGCTAGCACGGAGCCCTGAGGGACTCCTGCACGAATGGGGCGGGGAGAGGAAAGTGCTCCTTCAATGCGATAGCGGAATACGCGATTCGATAGATAGTCCCGTAAGATGAGTACGAGACGATCCGGCACGCCGAGTTGGTACAGCTTGTATAATAAGCCGTTGTGCCAGACTTTATCGAATGCTTTCGCAATGTCGAAGAAAACTGCACCCGTCAAAGAGCCGCGTTGGAAACCATCGCTTATGAACTCAATGATGCGGTGGGCCTGATGCACGCTAGAGTGCTCAGTTCGAAAGCCGAACTGTTCGTTGGGGATGAGGCCCTTGGTCTCGGCGAAGTCTCTGAGACGCTTGTAAATAAGCCTCTCATAGATTTTTCCGAGAACCTTGAGCAAACTGATGGGACGGTAGCTAGAGGGGTCGGTACTGGGTTTACCGGGCTTTCTGATACCTATGACGGTGGCTTCTTTCCACGACTGGGGAAAGAAGTTGTTGCTTAAGGCACCATTGAAGATGGTAGTCAAAAGCATTATCAGGTGGGCAGGGAATAATTGGATCACCCTATTGGTGAGTCCATCTGAACCGGGAGCTTTACGAGCTTTAAGACCTTTGATAATGTCGTGCACTTCGTCTGGAGCGACGGGAGGCAGTGGACAATCAGGGTCGTCGACAGGAGGGAGAGAGGCTCTACGTTCGACTTCAGCGTCGACCTTTAGGAGGTGAGCTTGGTCTACTGGCAGGGAGCTGGGTGAGCATTGGGCCTCGAGGGTGTCGGCCAGGCATTCTGCCTTTTCAACGTCCTCGAAGGCTATGGTCTTATCGGGACGGGTCAGGGGGGGCATGGAGGAAGTTTGAGGGGATTTGAGTTTCCTCTGAAGTTCCCAAAATGCCAGATGGTTGGGCTCTAGTTCGCCGAGCATCTTGTCCCAGCCCGCGTCACGCAGCTCCTGTATGCGTGTCTTTACAGATCTCTGTAAATAGCGCATATGGGCTTTGTTTGCGGGGCAGGGGAAGCTGCTGTAGGCACGGACGGCCGCGTTCTTCTCAGTCAGTAATGCACGCACATCGTCCGGCAAGCTCCAGTGACGGTCGTCCGTCACTGTAACCTCCCTTGAACATTCGTTCAGGACGGTTTGTACGTGATTAGTGAGTGAGTCGATCGCGGACGTCGTGTCTGCGATAGAGTTGAACACGTCGGGAATAGAGTCTAACTGAGGGGACGTGTTGGATTTCAGCTGAGTGCTTACTTTCTTCCAGTCCGTGATCCTCTTAGTGATAGGGGGAGAGTTTGGGTCGCGGAGACCTATGCGGGGGTCTAATCTCATGACTACCGGACGGTGATCAGAGTCGAGCTCGTTAATAGCTTCTATGGAGTCTAGTCTTAGGTTGACGTTCTTAAGGAGCGCCACATCTAAGATATCAGGGGCATGATTTACGTTAACCGGAAAGTGGGTGGGAGTCATTGGAGCGATGACGTCAAAGGTCAGAGAGTGGGAGAGGTCGAACAAGTGTCGGCCTCTTGTAGTAGTTACCGAACTATTCCAGGAGGGATGTTTGGCATTGAAATCGCCCGCTAAAATGAGCGAGTTACTCATAGTGAGTAGAATCGAGAGGTCGTCAGAGAGGAGTTGGAAATTCTCCGAAGTATTAGCGGGGGGGAGATAGACCGACACGAGAGTGATCGGCTGGTGGCCTGACATGCCGAGGCGGCAGGCCGAAACTTCTAATCGTGAGAGGGGAGGAGGGTCAATTGGGATGCAGTGAAGCTGCTTTTTGTAGTAAATCAGGGTACCTCCTCTATGGCAACGTGACCTATCGTTGCGAACTATCCGGTAGTTAGCTATTGATGGGTTACGGTTGCAAGGTTTTAGGAAAGTCTCTTGGACTAAGAGAACGTCTATTTGATGATCGCGGAGGAAAGCCGCAATCTCTTCGCGTTGATTTTTAATGCCGTTTGCATTGAAATAACCTATTATTAGGGATCGCGGTTTGAACCTAGCTAAGACCGTGTTATCCATAATGGGGTTTAGTAGCGAGGGAGGTTAGGGCTTGCGTAATGTCCGGATACGCGTTGTAGATGGCCTGGATCTGGAGGAGATTGCCATGGGCCGCAAGGATTTCGTTAGCCATTGTCTTTGCGCGAGGGGAGACGAAGGCCAAGAAGGTTGACGTAATTACGTTGAACGAGTCAACGGAGACGTTGGGGGTAGCCACGGGAGTGGATTGAGAAGGACGCGTAGCTTTAAGAGCGGACGTGGGTTTCGCGGGGGGCGCGGCGGGCGCCGGAGGCGCAGAGGGCGCAGGGGGCGCAGAGGGCGCAGGGGGCGCGGGTGGCGCGGCGGCGCGAATACGGGGATCCATAAGGCGGGGGAGGGGAGCGGGGGGAGGGGGAGGGAAGTTACTGAATTGAGAGGGCACCATGGCAGGGAAAGACTGCTGGTGATGGAGATAACTCCACGGACTAGGCCTCTGAGGGCTTAGTCGTTGGGGCAAATGGGATGAGGGAATCCTATAAGAGGAGGGAGCTTCCCTTTGCTGGCGGGCGTCGAAACGCTTGGCCAGTTTGGGAGAAGAGGCCTTAGGGGCTTTGGGGCAACCGCGGTAGTTGGCCGGGTGGCCTTGTTTGCCGCATAGGACGCAGCTGGGAAGGTCGGTACAAAGGGAACGATCCTTTGGACGGGGGCAGTCGGAAGTGCCGTGCTCACCTAGGCACTTGACGCATCTAGGTGTAGCATGGCAGTTCCTCTGCGAGTGACCATATAACTGGCAGCGGTGGCATTGGCCGACAATGCCACTCTTGTGGGGTTTTTCAATTTCGAACCCTGTGAGCTTGCACAGGGAACGAATTTGAAAGATCGGGTGATGGCCCTCTACGGGCGGGCAGATGACGAGGACCATGTCGTATGACTCTCCGCCTCTAGAGCGGTGCATGCGATGGACCTCATCTACGGGGACTTTCTGTGACTGAAGGTCCTCTAGAATGTCGGATGGGGGGATTTCGCGAGGGATACGCTTGATCACTACGCGGATCTGTTTTTCCTCTGGGAGTGAGTAGGTGTGGTATGACACACCTCTCATTCTCAGAAGACGGGTTAGGTCCCTATAGTCGCGCGACGTGGGGACATTGACTTTAATACCCTGCTGGGTATTTCGGGCGCTGGAGAAATTTATTTTGTGGTCGACACACCATTTGGATATGTCGGTCCACTTTCCCTTGTCCTGGATGAACAAGGGAGGCGGGAGAGGGATCTTTTTAGCGTTAGCGTTAGGCGCGGGGGTATCCTTCGCGGAGGATGACGCAATCGGACGAACGGTGGAGGGGGAAGCTACTGTAGCGCAGCTAGCGGATGACGTAATCGGACGAGGGGTGGAGGGGGAAGCTACTATAGCGCAAGTCGCGGGGGTAGCGGAGATTTTTGAGGACGGTACCAGTGGTGCGGGCGACGAGGGAGCAAAGTCTAAGTCCTCAAGGGCAACGACCTTGCTGGCCTGGGACGAGCTTTGCTTCTTGTTCTTCCTCTTCTTGCCCTTTCCTTGGACGGTTGTAAAACCGTCGTCGGATTGGGAGGAGGATGAGGAAGAAGAAGAAGCGGCGGACTCTGCTTCGTCGTCGTCCGAACCATAAGGGTACGGGGTGGTGGGCCGCTTTGAGGAAGCGGCGCTGATGGGGGCGTCAGTGTCCATGGACTCTGACGGACTAAGGGGTCTAGATGGCTCTGTAGCCGGGGGGGATTCTAGAGCATCGCTAAAGCTAGCGATGCTATTGTCAGAGGGACATGACTGGGACTCTGACTCAGCTTGGAGCCTGGCGAACCGAGCTCCATACTTTGTCTTCAGGGCGGGCTCTTCTTCGAGTACACCCTGGAAGAACTTGATAAAGAGCGCTAGGCACTTTACCGGGTCCTTCATAATGACGGGGGAAGAGAGACTTTACGCGTGAATTTTTCCCTAACTAACTTCCTACTATCCTAACTCCCCGGTGGGTATGCCGGGGATGTGTAATCCCTCCCTGTCGGGTGTAGACAGGGAGGATGTGTGCCTATGGGTGAGCCCTAAGCTTGCTTTTGCCCGTTGCCTATCTTATTGTGCAACGGGGTCCTATCCAGTCTAGTGTGAAGGGTATCGATATACCCGACCACGCTAGGTGAGTCGCTGTGGAGGCAAAACTGTCACCAGTGCCGACTAGGAGACCCCCCAAGGCCGAACACTGGGACCCGGCCAATTAACTGCCTAACCCTGAAGGGGATCGGCGGGTGTGATTGGGTCAACACCCCCTCGGTTTCGTTGGCACCGTAAGGTATCCACCGAGGACCACGAAACTGTGGTTTTGCCCGGAAGGGGCCAAAATTGCCTCGACGAACGTTTTGAACGACAATCTTAAAGAAAGTCGATATTAATTGTGTCTTGAAAAAGACCCCAATTAATAGACGTGATGGTAGTCGGGTGACTACAGGGACGACTCGGGAACCACCAAGGAACGCTTGAGCCGGAAAATCGGGAACTCTTGTACACAGCAGCGCAGCGCAACACGACCGTCCGCCACCGGTGCCGGGCGCAGAGTGTTGTTGTGAATAAAAACTAATACAAACGCCTATACTTGTAGTAAGTTACATAGGCGCAAGTAGCGGCGGTACTGATTAATACTTAAAATAAGCTTACAAATGAAATAATTAGAAATAAATTGGCGATCTCGCGCGATCCTAGGTCCACCAATCAGAGCGAGGCAGAGGCGTGTCAATGTCGGACAAGTTCGTACAAGTTCGGACAAGCTTGGTCAGGCTCAAACTCGCATCTCGACTTGACCTAGAATTGCGTACGATCATAACAGAGTTCTTATAACTAAATAATAATGTTTATAACATTGTTCTTGATCGATTTTCGTTACATATAATCATATTACTATATTATTAGTGGGCGTCCTGCACAGGCTTGTCGCGAGGATCTTAAACATATTTTTTACATAATTTTAAAATAAGTACTTTTAAAGATATTTTTAAAAAATCGATGAAAATTGACCATGCCCCCTCTTATCTCCGAAACTACTGAGCCTAAAATGTTGAAAAAAATACTTAGTATGGCTCTTTACTCATAGATTACAGGAAAACCTATAAAAAGTCAATGGTCTTAAAATAATATGATAAATCTCTCAATATTGTGCGTACAAACTTACATTTGCAGTTGGAATGTATCGGAGAACATGTATTTCAACTACAATGTTAAGGTTTTATTTGGGATAAATTCATCCTAACTATCGAACTCTTCATTGTGCGTAGTCCGACACGCACTTGGCCGGTTTTTTTTTCGTTTTATCTTGATCAATAAAATAAATAATGTTTATTAAATTTCGTTTATTATATTACGTTATGTAACAGCTTCATCGACTTAAGATCGCAAACGTGCGCTACTAAACAACGTTTTCTTATGCACGGGTCGTGGCCATTAGAGGCATAATATAATCATAGGATTTGTTTTACATTTACTTTCCTTTTTTTCCTTTCAATATTCAGAAACATTATAATGAAAAACTAATAGGTAGTAAAAGTAGTTTTTTTTTTTTAATATAACAAATAAGTTATGCATAAATAGTTCAATTTTTTTTTATTTTACATAATTTATGACACAGCGTTGCACCAGCTTTAAATTTCAAACCATTATGTATGACTTCTTCTACATAAAACGTGCAAGACACATTCTAAAACCAAAAACAACTCCATACATACATACATACATGCATACTTACCGACCCAGCACAAGGAATGCGAAATCGTGTCGAATATTATCATAAGCCGGTATAATTCGACGTCGCGATTCGCAGCGATCACGTTGTCCTCCATGTTGTGTGCACAACGTGCTCAGACGACGCGAATATTCTGCAACTAAGTGTACGACACCAGATTATGTAGACCTTCTTCCCACGTTTATCTTTCATAAGCTTTATATACAATATCAGTCTGTAAAGTTGTTGGGTGTAGGCTTTACCACGTGGCAAGAGGAGCAATGTTTTTTGAGGAGAGTAACTGGTTTTCCACGTGGCTTTGATGAACGGTTTTTAAGTATGTTTTTCTCAGTGTTTTATTTTCAAAATTAAGTTTCCTTTAAAGTTGTTTTATGTTGCTGAATTTCGTCATTATTGTCTTTAGTTCCGCAGCATATCAATAGTTTTCTCCCTTTTTTGGGAGCTTATAAAATGGTGCTCTTTAGAAAGTTTAATCAATTTAAGGTAAGAGACATAAAGAAAGAGAGAGAGTTTTCTTTACTACTGTATGAATTCACTGTGGGTCTGATAATAAAAAGGATTACTATTATTAAAAAGGGCTAGTTAATCTTGAACCAGCCACCAGCGCTCTAGAATCTTGGTCGTGTCAGACAATAGAAAAAGCACATGTTGCACAATACAGCTCTCAGAAGACACATGCCGATGATGTCGACTACATCACGTTTGAAAAATTGTCGCCTTTGTATCACAGAGTCAGTGAACGCGCTCACTGCACAGAGTACATTTAATATTACGCTTTTTATTATAATTCTCGCATTTTCCCGCGATTCGACCGTTTGTAGCTTGGAAAATTACTACCGGGATAAAAAGTATCCTCTGTCGTAAGTTAGGACAGAGGCTATGACTTGGTACTCGTTTACTCTCGTTTACTCGTGGGTTTAGTACTCAAAACCCAGGTCATGGTCTACCCGTGTACCAAATCCGTTCTGTACCAGTCGGACAGAAACAGTTACTTTCGCATTTCATCATCTGCCTAGCCTTTTCCCAACTATGTCGGGGTCGGCTTCCAGTCCAACCGGATACAGCTGAAAACCAGTATGTTACATGGAGCTACTGCCTATCTGACTTCCACAACCCGGTTACTGGGTAATACGACATCCCTTGGTGAGACTGGTTGTCAGACTTTTAAGTTTCTGACGACCCGGTACGACTGTCAAACATCCAAGAATGACAGCCAGGATCAACGGGTTAACGTGATTTCTGAAGCACGGAGTTGGTCTGGGTGTACAGGACCCGTGCGACTGTTATTACTTGGCCGCCGGCCCCTCCTTTCTTTCGCATTTTTAGGGTTATGTAACTCAAAAGGAAAAAAGGAACCCCTTATAGGATCACTCGTGTGTCTGTCTGTCTGTCCGTCTGTCACAGCCAATTTGCACCGAATCTAATGTACCAATTAAGTTGAAATTTGGTATACATATGTATTTCTGTGACCCAAACACGAACGTGAACGTAAACAAATGAATTTTGAATATAGCGGTCACTTTTGAGGGGCAAACAAGAAAATTAAAATAAAAAGTTATGCTAACAGTACCGTGTGACATATCAAATGAAAGTGCTTGTTACGAGGATCTTAAAAATATTTTTTTATAGAATTTTAAAATAAATAAATTTAAAGATATTTAGAAAATTCGATGAACATTGACCATCCCCTTACCTCCGAAACTACAGAACCTAAAATTTCGAAAAAAATACGTAGTATGGCTTTTTACTCATAGATTACAGGAAAACCTATAAGAAGTCTATGATCTTAAAATAACATGGTAAATCTCTCAATATTGTGCGTACAAACTTACATTTGCAGTTGGAATGTATGGGAGAACATTTATTTCAACTACAATGTTAAGTTTGTATTTGGGATGAATTCATCCCAACTACGGAACCCTTTATTGTGCGTAGCCCGACACGCACTTGGCCGGTTTTTTTTTTTCAAAACAATTGCACAAATGTTTACCATCAGCGCCCCTCAGTCGACGTCATTCGGGCGCCAAAAAATCTTTGTAGCAGTGTACGCGCATGCAACTGTTAAATTGGAAACAGTCGTTTCTCACATAACATTTATTTAGTTTGAAGTCTTCTACACTATAATAATTATAATAAATAATAATAATATTATAAAGAGAAAAGGTTTGTATTTTTGTTTGTGATGAATAATCTCAAAAAGTATTGAACTAATTTAAAAAATTCTTTCACCTTTTGAATGCTATCACTGAGTAACATAGGCTATAATTTATAAAGATATCACGCGGGCGAAGCCGCTGACGGAGCCTAGTTATTCATATGTTTGGGTGATACTAAATATCCTTCATAGAAAAGGGAGCTTTACATCAGACGGGTTTTGTTTCTGGTAGGCAACTGCCCAACGATTGATGTCGGGAAGTTAGCAATTAGTAGTAAGAATTTATGCTTCTTCTTAGCGTGTCGATGGCAATCTGAATAGACTCGGTCCAAAATTTGGCTACGTGTTTATTTTATTTTTATGTGTAGGACACGCGGGACACGGCATTAAGTGTCCCATCGTTTATGGAACAGCACCACATTCACACTCCAAGGCGGAGTCGTCTATGAATCTCCACCTGAACAGATTTTCCTTGCTTCAGCAAACCTGGGTTCGGAGTCTGATTAAAGACTTCCTGGCTACCCAAGGCATCTCATTCCAGGTGGGAGATCTTCAACAGATGGAATGAATGGTTTGTGTAAGGAAGCACTGTCTCGCCACAACTTCAGTCTCTCTTTTGGTCGTTTGCCAGTGAGTGGGACGACACACTTTAAAGGATGTTGTCGTGCGAAGGGTATCGTGTGTCGGAGATCGTTTTGGATCTTTCGCTAGAGCTTGCCACCGCTCTGCAAACTACTGGTGGTGCTTACGTTTGTGAATTGTTTTTAATGAAGACGGCAGTTGCTGGCAACCCTAGCACACGACCTAGTAATATTTTTTCTCTTTTTTAATTCTTTTAGTTTGGCGCGCGTGAAAACGTGCGTCCGATAAGATATGCAGTGTTTCAAGCTCGCGTGGCTTACTTTGAAAACATTCGGCTTGCATAATAAACTTCATATTGTGAATGATTTGAGATATGGTTCTTTTCTTGTTTTCTATTTGAGAGTTTTTCTACTTTCCTATCACAGGTATGCTGGAAGAGCTTCCACAAGTTCGAGGCCATGGGTTTTCATGGTCCTCGGAATGCGCCACCGTTGGGTTGACAGGTATTGGCCGGAGGGGTTCACATCGGCGTCGAGTCGACGTTGAAGTATCTGGGACTCGTCCTCGACAGCCGGTGGAATTTCGTCGAACATTTTCGACGTTTGGCTCCCAGACTGGCGCGGGCTGGGGCTGTGTTGAAGCGGCTCCTGCCTAATCTAGGGTGTCCAAACGCCTCCTGCCGTAGGCTCTACGCGGGGGTAGTGCGGTCCATGGCCCTTTACGGGACTCCGGTGTGGGCGCGTTCATAAAGTCTGCGGCCAGCCCGCCGGTTGAACGCGTCCAAGAGGGTCATGGCCATCCGGCTGGCCCGAGGATACCACACGGTCTCCTGTGAGGCGGCAAGCCTCCTTGCCAGATTACCGCCATGGGATCTGGAAGCAAAAGTCCTCGCGCACATCTGGGAGTGGCGCGAGGAAGCCAAAAGCCGGGGTAAACTCCGCTGCCGCGAGAAATCACGGCACAGCGGACAGAGGTTCGGCGGGATGTCATGGCGTCATGGAGAGTGCGATTGTCGCAATCCAGCGCTGGGCACGCCACAATTACGGCAATTACGGCCCCCTTTGTTCTCCTGACAAGGACCAGACCAGGCGCGACGGTGTGTTGTGTTCCACGTGCGCCTCAAAGATATGTCAGCAGAATTGACGGGGTCCGCTAGGGCCGATGCCTGCCGGGGGTGCGAAGAAGTCCGCAAGGGAGATCCCCTGGCAATAAGGCAACTGAAGGAACACGGGTGGGTTTTAGTCAGTAAGAGTCTGACACGCCCTCCCGCTCCGCCCAGAGCGAGAGAACTTATTTGATAATTTCCCACTCAAAAAAAAAAGGTATGCTGTAAGAGATATATTTAGAAATAAGCACCACAATATTGTACGTATTTTTCTGTTCTTTTCTTCTTGTCTGTTTATAAATACATATGTGTGTACATAAATGGTTAAATAAATGAGAGATTAAGAGGCTTTTGATCTTCAGTAGAGTCTGACCGGATTCCGTAGTTCCGGATTTAGAGCGAAAAAATAATTCATTATTAGTCGAAATCTATTCCTCAGTGAGATGATTTAGGTTGAAAAGATAATTTGCAAATAAATTAAGAACCCTTTATTTTAAAACAATTAATTAAAAATAATTCGTTTTCTTGGTTTAAAAAAAATCACTATTCATTAAATACACCATTTTAATTAATTTCAGTAACCGGTTGGCGGGTAATTCGTGCCACTAAAGATGAGACTTGACACACCACGTGGTTTGACTTGCGCAGTAGACGATTTATGGGTCTCTTTAGCGGTATGAGGTCTGCGCGGGGCGACAACGGGGCGGCGGAAAGAGCGCGGGAGGCGCGGTCAAGTCTCATCTTTCGTGGCGTGTATTGTATATTCCTCACGTTTACTTGCCTGTTGGTTATGTGTATAGAAGAACCATAGATATATTTTTTAAATATTTCTATGTATAGAACTAAGTATATGAATTTTCTAGAATAGGGACAGTAGATTTATGTAATACGCCATACTTACTTATGATAAGTGTATTATAAAAAAATGCCACGAATATTTATAAATAATATTGTATGGTAAATATTTATTTTACACAAGGTAATATTTACATAACATACTTATACGCTAAGAGACTTAAAGTAATAATAATATATACATCTATATATATTTAAAAAAGGTATTGTATTCACGATAGGGTTGGCAGTGTTGGTTCATGTTTTTTTTTATTGTTTTGTGACTAAGAATTTGTTTATGGAGAGAGCAGTGTTGGCCTAGTTATAACGGCCGTGACTTATGAGTTGTAAGGTCGTAGGTTCGAATAAATTATTCCATCACTCTCAAATCGGTGAAGGAAAACATCGTGAGGAAACCGGCCTGTCCTAGAACCAAAAATTCGAAGACATGTGACATCTATCAACCCGCACTGGGCCCGCGTGGTGGATTACAGACCACTCCCTCTCACAGAGAGGAGGCCTGTGTCCCAGCAGTGGGAACATTATAGGCTGATTATGATGGAGTAATACGAGTAAATAGGATCCAAGCAATTCAAGAAACCATTAAAAAAAAACATTTCTGAATACTACGGAAAACTATGCTTAAAAAAAATTGCTCTATCAAAATAGTATGTTCATTCCTAATTAAATAAAGTTACATAGTAAAACCGCAGAATTAAAAATTCTAGGGCGAGTATCACAATCGACATTTCACAGAATTATAGAAATAGCACGAAGTGATTGAAACTGGGTCAGCCGTTACTATTTACGAGTTTTCCGGTAGGTAGGTTAGGTACTGATGCAATAGTATTACAGAGTAAAAATATTTGATAACAAAATGGAGCACGTAACGTTCGACAACGTGACGATTGTTTTCCACAATCTGTGAACATTAGCAAGACCGGTGATTAGCGAGGTAATTATAGAAACGTGTTTATTATGGGCATACTTGTATGGGGAAACCATGTTGGATTATGGATTTTTAGGGAACCTTCGCCGACCGTAGCAGCGTACTATCGAAGAAGCGCATAACTGTACACTGTAAGGACTATTCTTGCTTGCAGCGCTCGGCCGCTATTGTATCGCTTACCTACGAAAAAAAGGGTCGTGTGCACGGGATTTTGTTTTCAAATGCTTAGATTATGCGTTACCCCGGTGGTAACTACTTGCTTATTAAGTAAAGTTTAATCTGCCAAAGTCATCATGCTTGGATTTTCTATCGCCAATTGGTTTGACAATCATTGTCAAAATGTATTATTGCAATATGCTAATTTAAATTATTACATTTATGATTGCAATACCGTTTTGGAAAAATTGGTGACTTTTGAATAGGTACACACGGCTACACATCTTGCACACATTTCCAGTATAAGCTGACCTCGCATTGTACGGAAATCCTATACAATGTGAGATCAGCATAAACTAGAAATGTATAGCTTGATGTGTAGCCGTGTGTACACTCTGGCAGAAAATTGATCTTAGATGTACTTAGGTTTTGTGAAGATTTGACGTTGCTTCACATATTTTTTTCCATTCCTGTACCAGGAATCACTTAGTACATGTACCTCCACAGATACTTCTACTTAAAAAATAAGGCCTTTTAGTTTTTTTTTTTTTTTAAACCTTGCCTCACACTAGGAATTTCTCCTGTATTTTGAGTGCGTTTACATACATTTAAACTCACATACACAAACAGCCAGACCCGGAACAACTACTTGTAAGTCATACAAATATTTATTTAATTTTATTTATTTATTATTTATTTATTTAGTTTACAAGCCACGTGTAAGTTAATAACAAAGATGATTACAGCAATTAAGTCGAGTACTTAGCTAAAAGCTTACGAGTGCCTATTCGATGAAGCGACACACAGATGTATCTATAATTAAGTAGATATAAAGCTATTTATGTTGGGTTTAATTTAATGGACAATAATTGCTCGTAAATATGACTTTATACAAAATAGGCAAACGATTGAATAGACTGGTAGAAACGTTTAATAGATCAATTGATGAAGATACAGAATGCATAAATTATTGTCACAAGGCATACGAAAGCTGTCTATCAATCAGAAGCTTTTTTTTAGCATTGAAAAATAATTTATAAAATCTACAAATAATAATCAAAATAAAAAAAAGTGTTTGGAAAAGTGGGTAACCTTCGATATTTCAGCTGTGTAACATCTATTTTCTTTTCCTAAAAATGCTATAAATAAGTCTAAGTATATTTAGTCTACCCAATTTACAAATAAATTAAAGAAACCAGCCGACAAATTCAATACTTACCATTAAAAATAATGTATAAACACGTAACATTTTAGTTCAGTTCAACCGCGTCGCGGCGCGGGCGTGCGCCCCTAGGTCACGTTGTGACGGCGATTCGGAAGTGCACATGTTCGGCCACGTCTCACGTTGTTCTACCTACCAACATTCGTTAATGTGTCACATGTACGCAACGATAATATATACGTAGGTCTTTGAGCGTCAAAATAAACTGTTAGTTATTTAAACTACCTATCTTGTTCGTGTTGAATATTTTAATTTTTCGAAAATAGATAACGTGATGGTGGATTTTCTGAAAATAAATAATTTTATTAGCATATAATAATATTTATGTGTATTTTTTAAATCCATTCTTAAATTTTTTTGGGTTCCACGTTCCATAACCAAAGTGTCCTAAACGGAACTCTATTACTGTCTGTCCGTCCGTCCGTCTGTTCGTCAGCGGGCTGTATCTCATAGTCATGAACCGTAATAGGTAGACAGTTGAAATTTTCACAGATTGTGTATTTCTATTGCCGCTACAAGAACAAATAATAAAAATTTAAGGGGACCAAAAATTAGGAGGGTTAAAAATTTAAATACAATAATAAACTTTTGACTTAAAAAAATATATCTTACCCTGGCACGTGGGGTTCAGCTCATAGTACTTTTTTTAAATTGTTTTATATCTTCTAAACTGAAGAAATGGGGGGGGGGGGGGCGTAAAAGTTGTCAGTCTTAGACCGTTTTTTTACGAGCTCTATTGCAACAACTAAACAAGTTAGGAATTTGAAATTTCTGTATATCATGTACCATATAATCATGTCTCTAGAATTGACCTGTAGCATATATCCTGTACCTCATCATCATCATTTCAGACGAAACACGTCCACTGCTGGACATAGGCCTTCCCCAAGCACCGCCACTTCAACCGTTTCTGTGCTTCCCGAATCCAGCGGATTTCTGCGGCCTTCATAAGGGCATCGGTCCACCCTGTGGGAGGCCTTCCAACGCCATGTTCGTCGCTAGGTATGCGGTCGGTACTCCCGAACCAACCTCCTATACCTACCTAAACAAAAATCAACAAAAAAAAGAAGAAGTTGGATCTACCTGTAGACACGTGTGTAATCATCACACCACATACACCACACACACACTATCACACACACACACACATACACACCACCTGCCACCACCACCACATCATCGTGTGTACATTCCCACGCAATTTAAGCCAATTTCCCAAAAAATAAGTACCTACATAATTAATTTTGAAACCAACGCAGCTCAAATGTATTTTGATTTCGATGAAAATACTTTTCGCCGAATTTTTCGATCGTAATAGGTATACAAATTCTGATCACATTCTTTACTTACGTTACCCAGAACGTTTATTCATAGACCCACGTGGTAAGGCAGTCTAAATTATTACCTTACATCACGTGGACATGACGACTTAACGAGGAAACTCCGTGAAACGTGTGAAATATGTACCCCTTTGTTTGTGCAGCATACATAATTATTATATGCGGAATATCTAGGTCTCTTTTAAGTAAACAGACTATATTTAGTCGAGTGTCGGGCCACGTGGTTCGAGTCTGAGAGTGAATAATATTAAGGCTATGTAGTTTTTGGGTGAGAGTACAATTTTTGAATGGGAGATTTTTATAGGGAATATTAACCTTGATTTCCATTGTACATGCTATACTTACAGCCCGACCTTCGAGATAATGCGTTCCTGACACCTGTATGTATGACGCAATAAGGATCAAATTCGCTAAACATGTATTCGTTAGTATAAAAATGACAGGTGTCTAAAACGTATTCTCTCAACGGCCGATAGAAAGCCGTCTGATAGAAAAAAAGAAGAAAGGATAATAGATTTAAGGGTCCCACAGACAGGCGCGACGCGAATCTAGTAGAACAATTTCTGTGAAAACTTCATGGAAATTGTTCCACCAAAATCACGTCGCGCCTGTCTGCGGAGAGTCTTTATTTGTCACACAAAAAGGAGAAACACGTGCTCATAAAAAGATAAAACCGATAAATTGGTATATTATACAACACAAACACAAAACAACTCTCATTGGAAGAAAAGTTGAACCTCTGTAAATGCTCTATGATTAAGTTGAATCCTTCTATCCTACTATCATCCTAATTATTATTATATATCGTACTATAATATAAATATTTAATATTAATAATACTATAAATGTGAAAGTTAGTGAGGATGGATTGCTGGATGTTTGTAACTCTTTCACGCAAAAACTACTAAACAAATTTGAATGAAATTTGGCACACAGATAGTTTGTAACCTGGATTAACACATAAGATACTTTTTATCTCGATATTCCCACGGAATCAAGACTTATAGGGATGAAATCGCGAAGCGCTGCTAGAGCTGCTACAAATATGTTCTTAATGTCGCTCGGCAAACCTCGTTTTTCGTCAGTCGTCGGATTTCTATCAGTTACCCTTTGCACTTGGTGCAGACCTGACGCACTCAATCGACTTGGAATTATGTATATAGAGTTGTTAATATTCTTTAACTTAAAGCGACGACAAAAGCCTTTTAAGGATTTTATACTGAAGATGACGTCTAAACGAGTAGTTTTAATGATTTGGAAAAAATATATGTTAAATAATAATATTTTTTAAATATTTTAATATAGCCATATTTTGGATTATGTTTATATTACATAGTGAAATTAATTTGTAAAGTTAGGTCTAATGTGGATAAAAAACTGAGAATTGCGCAAAATCTATCAAGCGTATTTATCTGAAACCTTCACAATTTTAAAGATAATTTAATTATTGATCTTTTAGTATACCAGTTTTATTAAAATACCTTTTGTTTTATGTATAATTAATTAATAATGCGTTTAATTTGGGACAGCGCTCCTTCATGGGTGAGTCCTATTACTGGCTGGACGTGCGACGCGTTGCTTAAGCTCGGTACAGAACACGCAAGCTAACCATTAAAGATCACTGTAATATATCTACGTCTTAATATAATCTATTTAAAAAATGGGAGGAAAGCTGCTAAAGTCGCAGGCACGCCAGATAGGAAAATAGTTTTACAGCTCTATATAGTTCACACGGAAATCAAAACAAAACAACAATAAAGTACTTAGTTCTAATGTAGCAAATTTTATACACGATAAATCCAATAAGTGATGGACATGGAAATTAGCATTCGTTTGTATTCGGAAATCCGATGATACCCGAGGGACATTAAAAAAATAGACTGTAATATACCTAGGAAGTCAAAAATTCTTTATACTTTTAAATTTTCCAATTGGACTTTAGGTATAAACATTACAAAGCAAAATTAAACTTGTTTATTCACGTTGTGCTAACGATAGCGGTCATAACAGAAACTTGTTGTTTTTCTCAGGATTAAGACGCAATTAACAGAAAAAAATATATTACTAAGGTATTTATTAGAGAATTTGGTCATGCGTTAAGGCTCCTACAAACAGGGGCGACGCGCGACGCGACACAAAGACACCGCTCGTCGCGCGACGAGCGGTGTCTTTGTGTCGCGTCGCGTGTCGCGCCTGTTTGAAAGAGCCTTTATTCCGTTTACATTCACGTCAAAGAAATTGTGTTTCTTCAAGAGATATGTTGCCAAATATCCGGTCTCGTTTCTTCAATACTTTTCTCTTCACTAATTAGGTGCGTATCAAAATAGATATTTTAATTAATAAATGCATCATGGTAATTAAAAAAATGGAAATCTTAAAATGGAATTCGTCACCACCATCATCTAAAAATTGACGGAGTCGCACTACGGCCGCCACGCCTAACGTACTTTTATGGGCCCTATTGTATTCTTGAATGTGCATTTTTTTAGATCGATCGCATTACAGCCGTTGACATTCATATTTTTCGATTAGTCTCTCTACGTCCGTCGTCAGTCAAAACACAAAGTATTATTTTTGAAAATAATATTACGCAGTAACTTAGGTGACCTGAAACTTGGCACAAAAAGTACTAGGCTTGCATGAATTATTTCAATAATTAGACGTTGTGCACAATTTCTGAGCAGTAACCTAACAAAAAGTTCTAGGCTTGCAAATTGAATGAATTTACGATAATATTCAATTCAAAAATTCAAAACCAAAATATTTTTATTTCACATAAACCTACATGGGCACTTATGAAACGTCAGAAGTTAGGTGCACGGTTCCAATTGGTCGTTTCCTATGGAGAAGAGCCGGCAAGAAACTCCACGGTTACTCTTTTAAAAATTAAAATTTGAATCGGCTTTTACAATTCTTTCAAATAACAGTGTGACTAGGTATGGGAGGACAGTGTAGGACTTTCAATAAGTACCAGTACTTAAGAAAATAGAAAATGGTCAACAAATCTGCAGTCCACTAAGCCTACAGCGTTCTCACATTCACAAAATACAAAAGAACCTATACAAAAGATATATAAATTAATGAAAATAAAAACCTATTTTAATTAAACGCAATTACATTATTGCTATTATAACTGTAATAAATCTGAATAATTATCATGTGCACAAAAGCCACTAATAAAGAGTTGAAATTAACTCGTAGATATATAATGTCAAATAATAGGATGAATATGTCAAGGAAAAATGTAAAAATAATAAAATTAAAATAAACATGGTAATTTGGGAGAAATTAATAAACTCTTACATCAATGATTATGTTATGTTACTAATAGTATTTAGATGAGGCAGACAGATAGTTTATAACCCGGATTAACACGTAGAATACCTTTTATCGCTAGGGACATACGCGTGTTGTGCGTTACTTATCAATTCCTAGAAGAATGAAGAATAGTGTGCGCTGGCGCGTGTCAACAGAGAACGCAAGAAGCCGCGTCTTTCCACATTTAAATTCACCGCGGGCAGCGATTGGTGAACAGTCTGGCTAAAGCCGCAACTATTCTCACAATAATATTTCAATACATTCGATATTGTCAATATTACTGCGAGTGTGTTGGCGACAAAAAGTATCTCCTGATAAGTCTGCTCATCTAGTATCATGCTTCACAAAATGTTAATTTGATCTGTGTAATTATTTTCTCATCACAGGCACTTCTAACGTTGAGTGTACTTAGGTAGAACGGCTGTAATGTGACTGATCCGAGTAAAATGAATCTTCAAGAATACATACAATAGGGCCATAAAAGGACGTTATGCGTGGCGGCCGTAGTGCGACTCCGTCCAAAAATTTGCTAAAGCCCACGAACACCGACTTCACCGACATGTGAATGTCTAGGCAATCCAGCTGCTAGACAACACGGACATAGTGCGTCGGCTAAAGATAACTAAACCAAAAATAATAGTAGTGCTAGGCTAGTGCTAATGTTTTTTTTTATTTTTTTATCTGCTGTTAATTATATCGTGTGCTTTTTGGTCTCTGCTAAATAAATGTATTTTCTTTCTATTCTTTTCTACGAACTTGTGTAACAGTGCAAATGGCACTATTCTTAGTTATAACATAATCTATCTCGTAAAATATTAAGTTACAGTTAAATTTCCTATTAGGCTAGATTGTAATCCATTACTAAGAACTTTAAAGAAAATAAAAATAATTGATAAAGCATTTATTCGATCGAATAAAGGCTCGTACAGACCAGCACGATATCGCGGGCGCGACAGGCAGCGCGACCCGTGTCGCGCCCGCGATATCGCGCTGGTCTGTACGAGATTTAAGGCTCGCACGCCAATAACATCATAATATGAGAAAAATTACTTTATTTTCGTATGTTTTGAGTGGTGATTCATAAAAAACCTACGAAAATAAGAAGATACAGCAGCACGTACATCTGTGGTAAAAAAACTGGCCAAGTGCGTGTCGGACCACGCACAATTAGGGGTTCCGTAGTTGAGATGAATTTATTACAAACTTAACATTGTTGTTAAAAAAATGTTCTCGCATACATTCCTATTACAAATGTAAGCTTCTACGTATAATATTGAGAGATTTACCATGTTATATTAAGACTATAGACTTCTTATAGGTTTTCCTGTAATCTATGGGTAAAGAACCATTCTCTGTATTTTATTCGAAATTCAGAGAGAAGGGATGGAATGGACAATTTTCATCTATTTTCTTAAATATCTTTAAATGTATTTACTGTAAAATTACAAATAAAATATATTTGAGATCCTCGCAATAAGTCACACGGTATAGTCCGCAAAACTTTTTTTTAAATTTTCTTGTCAAAACCTGATACTGCCCATATTCAAAATTCATTTATTTATGTTACACGTCCATGTTTGAGTCACAAAAATACATATGTGTACCAAATTTCAACTTAATCGGTCCATTAGATTCGGAGCAAATTGGCTGTGACAGACGGACAGACACACGAGTGATACTATAGGAGTTTCATTTTTTCCTTTTGAGGTACGAAACCCTAAAAAGAGTATTTTAAGTTTATTCAATTTAACTCCGTACCTACTTCGCTAGGCCAGACCAAGTTCAAACTAAATTACCAATAGTAATACCTACCATTGGTAAAATACGACCCTGACAGTTTAGAGATAATGGTATGAGATGGTGTTAGATAATTTTCAATAATTCCGTATTTGGAAAAAAATCTAAAATTTGCAATAGGCTCGTAATCGACCAATTGGAGTAGACACTAAACTGAACTACTACTAAATAAGGTAATAATCGGCAATCAATACACTAGTTAGCGATATTTTATATTTCCATACAGTAATATTACCAAATTAATCAAAACAGCGAAATATTTGACAGCTATTTGCGACGTTGCCTACTTTTTGAATGAACGCTCTTAAGGATTGCTGATTCTAATGATAATTATTCTGTAAAGCCATATTTGTTACGTTACGGTCGTGAATTATATTTTAATGGGCGCCGCCCGGGGGGTGCCAGGGGGTGCACCTGCACAAAAAACTTTCAGAACTAAAGAAATATTTGAAAACGCAAGAATAGAGACTATTCGACGCGAGATCCTAAAATTTTCAAGCTCGCTTCGCTCGCTCTTGCATGCAGCAATCTCTGAATTATAAAGCTTTTGCGTATTAAGGCTCTTTCAAATAGGCGCGACACGCGACGCGACACAAAGACACCGCTCGTCGCGCGACGAGCGGTGTCTTTGTGTCGCGTCGCGTGTCGCGCCTGTTTGAAAGACCCTTTAGTCAACAAAGTACCGAACTCCTATTTTCGAAAATCGAATTCGATTCGATTTTCGAAAATGTGCTAACATTATCGAGCTTGCTTCGTTCGCTCTTACATCCTACTCTCTCTTAATGTATAAGTCGACACAGTTGGTCCTATTTCTGTGTGAATGAACGAAATGAAACCCATTCCATTCGAGGCAAGATAGCAGCACCTCTTATTTTTAAGCTTTTCTGCATACGTCGACAAAGTTGAAGTTAATCTTTGTATGAATGGACAAACGATATCCTAACATATCCGAGGTGAACTGCAAAAATGAAAGAGCTCGCTTCGTGGATCTGAAGATGCTCCTGAAAATAAACTTGTCGGCGCCCATGTCAACATGCAACCTGATACTGACTGACCTATAAATTGCAAAAAACGTAAGAAATTTGATTTTCATACATATTAGTCACTACGGTAGACAGAAGTAACAGAAGTCACCAATACTCCGTCTACTCTCCCTTTTGGCGATTACGAGCCTATTGCAAATTTTTGAGATTTTCCAAGTACGGGCTTGCTGAAAATTAAGTTTCTAACACCATGTCACACCATTATCTTTTAAACTATCAGGGTCGTTGAATTTTACCAACGGTAGATATTATTATTGGTAATTCGATTTGAAGTTTGGTGTGTTTTCGTGTTGAAAAAAATATGTTAATACGTAGGTGCATACGAGTAGATCAATTCAAAACGACTAAAGGCTCGTGAAAGCCGGCGCGATATCGCGGGCGCATACAGGCAGCGGCGATCCTTGTAGTGCCCGCGATATCGCGCTGGTGTGCACAAGCCGTAAAGCGTCGTGCAGACCGGCGCGGCGCGACGCGACTCTAACAAAACAATTTCTAAGGAAACTTCACGGTAAAACAATTACTGATGCCGCGTCGCAAGACAAGTCGCGCTTTTCTGCACGAACCTTAATTCAAATACATTACCAACTTACAAAAAAGTCAGTTCTAAGTTAATACAAATACAGCAAGGTGTCCTTCTTTGATAAAAAATGCAGTTTTTATTATGAATCCACGTGTTCGTTCTGATTCATAACTAAAACTAAAAAAACAACACACACGGTTTGCATCGCTGTCGGCGCTTTGCGTGCACGTTGCCATTAATATTAACGACAGACGGACACGTAATTTACTATACATTATTATGCTTTATTTCGTCACGGTAACATGAATATAAATAACAATTTGATGAGGTAGGCTTAATTTAGGTAATGTTAGGCATTATAGTATCACATGCTACTAAATATACCGATCCCATATAATATTATGAGAGTGATTGAAAGGTGAAGGAGTTTATCGTAGGTACAGCTATATCCGAAATACCTCAGTATTCAGATAGTTAATTGATTCAGGCGTGACCTTGCGGAACTCCATTATAAAATGATGATGTGCTTGGTGTGGCAACACGCCATGTTCGAGTTCGCGACAAGTCAATCGTCATCCTGAGGATGCCTCGTTGAGAGGTGAAACACGTGTCGATTTCTTCCAGGGTCTTTTTAAGACTCTTTAGAAATAGCTAAGCGGAACAGGTTACTAAATATATCCACATCATCATTTTACCTCAGTATTCAACAACATTTTTCGATCATCATCCGTGGCAGTAATAATAACTTTGGAAAAATTTTGTATGATTGTTTTTCATTGTAATAGTCCCTTGATTGCTCGCAGAACAAATGGTCGATGGGGTCGAAAGGTTCTGGAGTGCCGCGTACCGGAAGACGAAGTGTCGGAAGGCCACAAGGTGTACCGATGAACTTGTGAAGGCCACAAGAATCCGTTGGCAAGTGGCGGTGCTTGGGGAAAGCCTATATCTAGCAGTGGACGTCTCTTTGCTGAAATGACGAGTCCCTTGAATAGGCGATTACTTGGTGATAAGGCGATAGTACTGATAGGAAAAGAAGACAACCCAGTCTGTAGTTTTTTGTGACTTATAAAAACTCGTCACGTAAAAGAACTTTAAATTTTGGAGTACTTGGTAGGCAGTCGTCTTTACTACATCTGAACCACAAAATACGTTAAAATAAATCATATTGACTCTTAAACATTTATTCAATATTATAAATTATTCCATATTTGTCATAGATTTACAAAGAACAGTCGGTGATTCTATACCCAGTTGTCCCATTGTATGCCACGTGCTCACAGAGAAATTAAAATGAAGGCCCTGCGGGCGTTTCCCTATAAAATAAATGCCATGTGATGTGACATCAAAGGAAGTGTTGAAGCGTTGAAGCTAATGTCAATGAAAGGGCTTCATAGATATTATGACCTTTTGTGTTTTTTAATAGCCTTTTGAGGGTATCGTAGCAAATTACAAACTTGATTGTACAAACAATCAATTTTATCATTTAATTAATTAATTTAATTATTATTAACTTATTTTATTTTTTAATTGGTAGCAATTGTTAGTATGGTAGAGTCGTTTAAAAATATACATGTCGAATTGAGAACCTCCTTCTTTTTTTCGTCGGTTAAAAGTGCATGCCATCCACATTATGGTAGACCAATCCAATACTCTCTTCATTGTCTAGTGGAGCTCTGTGAAACGTCAGCAGTTTAAAGGATATGGGTGTCAATGTAAGTACATAATTACAAATATATGAGACATTTCATCTTTGACTCTGGGATGGAAAAACATCTGAGTACTGTGCGAGGCATTGGCCTCTGAAATTACAGATGTCCATGGTACGGGGATTCATCCTCCCATTTATAGATTTATAAACCCAACTACGACAAAATGTCAACTAAAAAGTTCACGGTCAAGGACAAGACATCACAAACAGTATGTTTATACTGTTTGTGATGTCTTGTCCTTGACCTCACAGACAGACAAATTAAAAGTCCGTAGTCACACGTGTTAAGGCATAAATTGAACAAATTACGTGTTAATCTGACTCTCATCGCCTATAACCAGCGGACCATCAAGATGCTTCCACCGATACCATATTTTTCAAATTATGATGAGTAATTTAGAAGTTATAAGAGAACATATGAACATACATACTGGTCAAAATCATAACCCTCCTTTTTGCTGCGCCGTAGTCGGGTAAGAAATACTTTTCTTACTAGCTGTGAGACTGTACTTAATACAATGTTTTGCACCAACACAGTGTTCGTGTCAGTACAGTCAATGCATATTTACAAGTTGTATGTCGAATAGCACTTGACCTAAATACCAGCGAGTGCCACTAATTAATTGTTATTCACATGCAACCAATGATAATAATTGACAAGTTGCCTGGGATTAACTAACTATAATCTTTTGATACTTTAATAAATGAGTACCTCACTATTTAGTCAGGTTAGAATTTTTGCAATAGTGCACTAACTTTACTGCATAAAATTCAAAATGTGCCAATTGACTAATATTTATTTCTGGAGTTTTCGATTCGCCCACAAAATAAATAACTTCGTGCGAATACCCTACAGAAAAAAAAACATACTATTTAAAAGTATCAATTCGCCTGTTTCGTGCGAATAAACCAATAAGCCGATATTTCAAGTGACTACAGTAACTGCGGTCACTGAACCGACAAAAAAACCATCAAATTAATTAATTTATTATTTTATCATATTTAAAGGAGATTGTTCTGCATCCATACATCGTTCGCCCCAGAACCAACAGCGAAGTAAACTTACTTTACGTGTTCTAAATTACAAGTATATGCCCATAAAGGCAAAGTTTAATGACGGACAACTTGTAGAAAGCATTTATTTAAAAACAAAGATTTTGAGGTTATATTTAGTAAAAAAACAATCCCTTCAATGTAAATGCCTTTCACTAATGTTATTTCTATTGCCTATATGTGGCTAGTTAAAAGATTCAGTAAAACATTTAAGTACTGATTATGTACCTATCTTGTTCAGTGTAAAATAAAGTAAAAGTAGCATTTTACTTATTTGGTAAATCTTCTAGTTTTTATATTAAAATAGGTAGTTAGGTAATCAAGTATCTACTTATTTAAATAACTTACTAAAAAAATTAGGACAAAGTCGTTTGCATTGAGCTGACTTCCTATTTTTTTTAGATATAATTTATGTCATGTCATTCATGTCATATATACTTAGGTAGGAATTCATATTACCTTTATAGATCGCATAGCATTTCGTAAACATGGTGCCAGAGTGTAAGATTGAATTCAAATAAAAACAACACACAGTTTCTCGTTACTTAGATTTTATTATTGATCATCATCTTCTACATTAGTAATTAAAATATTATCTAAAAATTGTGCAGGGGGGGGCGACGTTATTTTGATGTCTTGCGAAACTCAAGCACCAAATAATGGTCATAATATGGGCGCAGCAACCTATGGTCCTGCGCCCAACGATGCAATTGCAGCAATACTGCACTATTGCTTGTCTGCCTATTTGTGTCGAGTTTAATAAAATATAAACAAAATAAGTTTTATTACTTATATGACGGCTGTGAATTTTGACTCGTATTAGCCATATATTTTACAAATGGAACTACTTTATGTGAAGTACGGTCACACTGTGAAAATATGCATCTTCTATGTGTGTCTGATGCTCTTGAATAATTTGGCAAGGTTATTCTTTCAGCTTGTTGTGTAATCGGGACAACCTCTGGTTCAGGTAATATAGCATTGGCAGCTTCTGTACTCGCTCTCTGATAGCATCTATGGCAAAGTGAATCTGATGGTTCCACCTAAAAGAAAAATAATTTTACAGGTTATTGTTAAAATATAAAAAATGTATAAAATCTTGTCATTTCATATTTATCATTTTAATTTCATCCATGAACTCAAGGTGACAAGGTAGATTTTAAAATGTAGTTTAAGTTATGTATGTTTTTAATTTTGTTAATTCATGATGAAGTATGGCAGAGACCTTTGCCCAGCAGTGAGACAGGTTTAAAAAAAATACTTTTCATGTTTATGTACAAATAATTACAGTTACTAACTCTTTTACAATAATTAAATAGTCATTGTTGTAACCTATAAGTTTATAACTCACCTCTCGTGGTTGAATCCAATTCTGCACCACATCTAAAATATGATGAGTATTCTCATCTCCTAAAGAGTATCTTCGAGTTCGTGCTAATGATACACCACATGTTAAACAAACATGTTGATGACCAATGGTTGTGGTTTCCTGTGACCCTTGTGGGGTTATTATTTGACTGCTACCAATAATCAATGTATGGCAAGCATCACAGATATAGTCATTTGCAGTCACCTGTAAAGCAGAATGCATATTAGCTTAGGTCATATATGGCATTATTTTAGGTACCAGTTTAAAATAAAAGAAAAACTGACCACCTGTGTTGTAACTTGTTGTTGTATATGCATAAGAATGGCAGCATCACTAAGAATATGTCTTCTCTGTCTTATCAAATTAATGCCACAATTAACACATCGCAACTGATTACTTCCTGTTTGAGTGGTTCTTGATGAAGATGGTGCAGAATAATGCCTGGCAGCACGATCTGCTCTTTGCCAGCAAGGATGGCAAACATGGTGAGATGCACGAACCTAAAATAAAAATTACCATTTATTTGACTATATTAACAGAAATAGGTTTGGCAGCTGTTATATATTTAAAATAGTGTACCTCCAATGGTATAAGTCTTTCTATGATTATATTTCTGATATTCATATGATGTTGAGTATCACTTCTCAGTGCAATCACTTGATGTGAGCGTGTTCGAGGTCCTAATATTTTATTGCACAGTGCACAGTTTCTACCAATATTGCTAACAGATGTGGTTCTTATAATGTCTTCGGCTATGGCCCAGCATGTTGTGCATACAAGATCATGAGCTTGAACCTGAGAAAATATTGACACCAAATTGATTTTTGTATAACACTGACCAAAAATATTGTTCAACATAGGTACTATGTTATTCCATTGAAAAAATACAAGCTGAAAAAAATTATTTAAGAAGTATAGCCGTTATCGGCAATGAGGACCCAAATTAGTTTCGAATGTGTGCTTGCCTTACATTACATTTATAGTATGTAATCATTACGTATGTTTAATTGGTACGTGAACAGTGAAGAACGTGGGTTTGCCAAAGAGTGGAATAGGTAAGTTTTTTACTTACCAAAAGAGGTGCAGTCAATTGTTGTATACAGTGAAGAATCTGGTCATCTTCCAAACCATGGAACCACCAGCAGAGCCACAATTAATGCAATATCCACTTTCCATTTCGTATGCAAATTCCGTTACCAATGCTAGGTGTCGTTTAAGCAGATCACAAAGTCCGTTTATCACAGCCAGGTAACACGTTATTAAAAGCAATCAGAGTCCGTAAAAAATAGCAAGTTCGCCGAATGTATTCCGAAAATAAAAGCAAATTGAAATCACTACACAATGTAATGTAATCGCAAAGAAATGCGCGCGAGTGTGATTCTGTGTGATGTGAGTGAAATGCAATATCTTGACAGTTGAGTTGATTGACATGACATGACAAGGATTAGGGGTGCCCATACATTAAATCCGTATCGATATATTTTAAACTAAATCGATACCGTTCGTATTCTTGATTCGTGAAAATACGATTAAAAAAGGCTTCATAATAAATGTATGGTTGTTTGTGCACTGCTTCGTTTTCGTATTTTTATGTTGGTGAGATTCTCACATCGAATCAGTTGTTACGGATCGAAGTAGCCGTCATGATTAATATATGGCGTTTTGTGCACTTACTCGTATTCGATTAGTATTAGTGTTTTTCACGAATACGAATGGAATATGAGTGAGCGCGAAATGCTGTATATATTATAAACGCGATCTCTGCCAACGAAATGTTTTTGGTGAATACTCGAATCTCGGATCGGTGCACGTGGACTCTCGTATCCGTGTTTTCTAAAACGGATCATGAAAAATTCCCCGAACTGAATCACGAATAAGAATCGACTACGAGTGAGTGCACAGCGCCCATTCGCGAATTTCTGATCCGTTTTTATGCTGTTCGTAAAAAAAACTCGAATATAAATCGAATACGATGTAGTGCACAAACGCCCTTATGTGTAGTAAATGGATTAGGTTATGAAAATCGGTTTTGTTGTTGAATTCTTTTCGCATCTCAGGTGTATGCTACCAAAAAAAAAAAACGTCGCACAAGGCACTACAGAAGCGAAATGCCCTACAGCGAAAAAGGTAGAAAAGGAAAGTACATACGGATGCGTGTGACATACGTGAGCAGGTGGTCAACTTAAGTAATCTCACCATCGATGTATGTAAAATGAAAGATTGGACATCACTAATTGTCATGTCAAATCTCAAATCTAAGTGTCAAAGATGGCAGCGTTTTTGATGTCGTTAATCGTTAAAGCTCTTTTAATTGTTCAATATAGAACGCAGAATGTCCGTTACATACAGATATTCGCAATTAGTATAATAAAATATACTTATAATTATTATGTAGGTCAGATGTTTGTTGGTCCTGGGGCCATTTACGACGATGTCCTTTCGATACTCAACACGTCTGTTGAGTTTTGCTAGCTAATCTAAGTTGACCCTGTATAAATTATCACAACATATTCCCTACAACTCGAATCATGAGTGACAGAAACCACTTACAGCACTAATTAATAGTTAGCACTATTAAGTCTTCATTCTATTTCCATTGCAGTTCTATTTCTGTTTCTCAGGGGATTGCTAAGCCGCTGCTATCTCGGGCGGTGACCCGCCATTCAGCAAAGTAGGTCGGTGCGCACGTGGCGCGGTCGTCATCACACGTGCCACGGGCCGTGACACCGAAATAGTTCGCATGCTGCAGTGTCTTGTGGCCTGTCCGACGGATTAGCGTCATGGAAGCCTGGCTTATGATCCTATGAAGTAAGGTCGTGTATGATGAATGTGCTGTTCTGATTTTATTTATGGAGGATTAGAATGCAGAACCAGTTTAAAGAGCAGTACCTGGGCGACCGAACTCCGCTCAGGTGAAAATACGTAGAAAACGGACCAACAGATATGAGACCTAGCTAGGTCAATTTTTTGCTCCCGTAATAAACCCCTACTATATTGCAACTTTCATCGAAATCGTTAGAGCCGTTTTCGAGAACGTGATTACAAATATCGTACAAAGCTCGTTTAATAGTATAGAAATTATGTAGTTCTTTTAAGGAGAGAACTGTTTTAGCAAATGAAAAATATAATTGATTGATTCAGAACGTGTCGATTTCATACGATGCTATCATTGATAATTTGAACACATTGTATCTTTGCAATTTTCGTATTTAATATAAATGACGAAATCTACCAAGCGACCTTTATTCTACAGCCTTCATTTTGTTGTCACGTTTTGATAAACGCCATTCACGATATTTCACTATGCTACGAATGCTACTAAGAAATACGGTCATTTTCGCGATTAGATATTGACTTCACATTTTATAAACGAGTTAAGTGACCGTCTGTAAAAATAAAAAATTGAATAATTTACCGTTGAAGCGTTTATTGACCTAATTTTCCGTGTTTATCTATCTACACTCCGCTTTGTCTTTCGCAAACGGCTTTTCATACAACCGAAGTTTTGGTGAACAATTTCATGCATTCTAATAAAACTAATGAACAACCCGCATCATTCACCAACTCAAACTGAGCCAGCGTGGTGGATAACGGCCCATTACCACTCACAGAGTGGACGCCTGTGTTCCAGCAGTGGGAACATTACAAGCTGATTATGATGTCTGATTTATTAGTGCCTGGTTGACCGAGCTCTGCTCGGGTGAAAATAGTTAAACATATCGTCCAGGTATACCAACGCTGTATCACATTCCCGATATAGAAAACGAATTTTCCCAGATCAGTTTTTTGCCCTCGTCTATATTGCAACTTTCATCGAAATCGTAAAAACCGTTTTCGAAAACGTGATTACAAATACATTATACAAATATTGCTCATATAATAGTATAGGATAGGAAGGATAAACAACAACGTAAGCGAAATGCTGCATCTGGAAATATTTCGTTTGTATAAAACAGTGCTGTAAGTCCTCCCCGAACTTGCCACCAGTCTGATGAATACCGGAGTCCTGAAATGAGCCTCGAGACATAATACTGCTGGCACAACTCACGGAATGGAAGTTCCCACGTGACAAGTCCCCGTCATAATTAGTTTCTACAATAGGATGGTTACAATAGGAGACGTAAGTGACCTTATTGGTGATGTTCTTCAGAAAGGTCAGGTGCGTAGTACTGGCAACCGGCGTGAAGCAAAAGGAATACCTATGTAAGGATCGTAACAGGTGGCGTTCTGTAGTTTCAGCCTACCCCCATGGAAAGAAGACGAGAGTTTATATGTATGTAGAATGTTGTCGTGTGACTGACACTGGCATGGCCACCATCAGGGATTTTTTTCGAAGATTTTTCGTAAACTCTTGAACTATACTTAAAAATTGAACTCATTTCTTCTAAACTAAGACCCGGCTAAATCTGTGACCCGACAAAAAAATTGCGTTTGAGATTCAATTGGGCCAAGCTGGGGAGATGCTCCCCAGATCGGCCACCCATAAACCCTTATAACTTTTGAATCAGTGACCGACAAATTCTGATATTTGGCGACAAATTTCGAATAATTAGCGACAATTTTTTTCTGTTATCATTATTAAAATCCCTGATGGTGGCCATGCCAGTGTCAGTCACACTGTTTTGTCACATACGTACAGAATCTAAAATCTAAGGTATAAAACATGCAACCACGAGTCACTACGTCATGAGGTTTCTTCTATCACTGATCGCGAACTGTGTCAGGGCTCACGAGACGAGTCGAACTCAACACGTGCGTCGAGTCACACAACGTGCCTCGTTCTACGGTGAACTTTATCGACAGCCGTGCAGATAGAGGAAGTCGCACGTTTGTGCGTGCGTTTTGTTTTTTAATTGGATTTGTAGGGGGATACTTCGTGTATTTTTTTTAGGAGTATTTAGGTCACCATCACGCCTGTTTTTCCCCGAAGGATTAGGCAGAGGTCAAGTACCTATTAGTACACAGACACAGACACATTTTGCCATGTAATATACAGCACTTGATCAGTCTCCGGTCGTGTCGGAATGCCGTCCCATCGGACAATGAGAGTGAGGGAAGAGAGAGTACACTTAGGCTGTGTCTGCGCACACACTTGTGCACTATAATATCTCCCGCGCCAAAGGCTAGTCTCCGATGAGATTGGCCGCCATGGCCGAAATATGGTCTGGGGGACTCTAAATATATATCTCGTGGCCAGATCTTAGAATTGATCATTTCATGAAATGACCACTTAAAATTGACCATATCGTTTAAACGTCATTTCGTTGATATGTCAGTCGTCGTTTGGCCATATCATTAAGTAAGGTATCCATGCAAATATTACTGTCATTCATTAACTTTTAGTAATCTGGGTCAATGTATAAATAAAACATTTTAAATAGAAAAATAATAATTAATAATATTTGAATAGTTAAATGTAAAATACGTTCCAAACTCCATGGTTTTTTAACGTTGCGGTCGTTTTTCGAGTGACCTTCATAAAAGTCACGTAGCTTGGTCTAAAAACGATACTTCACTAGCATTTTACCTTCCAATTGCTTTTCCAATTGAATTATCGTCCGCCGCCATGATGCATAACAAAAACAAAGCGACATCAGCGCCTCTACCGGTGGATAATCTAACTATTTTACGATATGATCACTAATGTTTGGCCACATCATGAAGTATTCGTGCATTTAATTGTGCATATCATCAAACGTTGAGTATTCAATGATCTGGCCAGACCACACCATGGTGTGGCCAGCGGTCGATGTTCTATTTCATGAAATGCAACTATTTCATGAAATGATCAATTCTAAGATCTGGCCAAGACAAATATATATAATAGGGAGCGAGCCTATTGTCATCAACGAGGCACAAATTCAGATTTTTAAGGCTGCTGCTGACAAATTTCTAACGGAAAAACCCAATAATATTGCTAATAAATACTTTGCCCAACCTGGGAATCAATCAAACCCAGGACCTCACGCTCAGCAATCGCTTGTGACCACTAGACCAACAAGGTAGTATTGTCGTATTTAGGTCAACTTTATAGCAAAGTAGTATAATTTGCAATGCTGTTATTATTATGCCTGGTTTAGGTGGCTCCATGCAGTAGGTAATTCTCATGGAATGCGAGAGCAAGGAATTATTCTGATAAGTATTTTTTTTATAATAATTTATTTCAAACGTAGGTATAAATAACCTAGTACAAGTATAATTAGCCTGAATTGTTCCCACTGTTGAGACACATGCTTCCTCCCTATGTGTACCTAGTGGCCCTTAATGTAATCCACCGAGCGAGCCCAGTGCGGGTTGGTAAACCTGTTAAGGCGACACTAAGCGACTTTTAATGATTTTATACTGAAGATCATGTCTAAGGGCTCCCACACAAAACTGCGAATTCGCATCGCATTGCAAAAATCTGTGAGCTCGCAGTGCGCACGGCCTAGTCCGAGCTCGCAGATTTTTGCAATGCGATGCGAATTCGCAGTTTTGTGTGGGAGCCCTAAACGAGTAGTGTTAATAATTTGGAAAAAATATAGGTATGTTAAAATATAAGAGTATTGTCTTAATAACTTAATCTATGAATATTTAAGTTAATTTTCATTTTACATAGTGTAATTAATTTGTAAAGTTATGTCTAATGCGGATTAAAAACTGAGAATCACGAAAAATCTATCAAGCGTATTTTTCTGAAACTTTCACCATTTAAATATTAGTTAATTATTTATCTTTTATTATATGGGTTTTATTAAAATACCTTTTGATTTATGTATAATTAATTAATAATGCGTCTAATTTGGGATAGCGCTCCTTGATGGGCGAGTCCTATTGCTGGCTGGACGTACGACGCGTTGCGTGAATTCAATGCCACTGGTATATATCGGCATCTTAATTGTAATGAATAGGTAGGTAGGTAAATTTTGGACAAAGTAATAGTGGTCATCTTTAAGAGAATTTCAAATTAGATTAAAAAGCCTGTTGCCTGTCGACTTTAGGCGCGTTGGACATTTGTGAGATGGGACTAAACCATTGCTTTCGCGACACTGTGACGATACCAGCTTTTGACCATTAAAAAGACATCAACGCGTTGATTACCGCGGTGCGTGGAGTAAAAAACATCAACGCGTTAATTACCGCGGTGCCGATTTTTTTCAAGTTTTCACTTCTGTCCGCACTCCCGGAATGCCACTATTTTTTTTTACAATAATACTAATTTCCAAAATATACAGACAAGGTAATGGTAATATTTAAAAATTTTGAAACAGGGGCTTACAGCTATCTAAAAAGTAAGCTCCATATATTGCTCGGATACATTTTTTTTGTGCTTTGAAAACTTTTTTTTTACGAACTCGAACACGCCGTGTTCGAGTTCGCGACAAGTCAATCGTCATCCTGAGGATGCCTTGTTAAGAGGTGAAACACGTATCGATTTCTTTCAGGGTCTTTTTAAGACTCTTTAGAAATAGCTAAGCGGAACAGGTTACTAAATATTTCCACTTCAATTGCAGTTTATAATGGATTTCCGCAAGGTCACGCCTGAATTAATTAACTATCTTTGAAAACTCTGTCAACGTCCACTGAGTTACCCCAAATTATAATACCGTATCTAAGTACAGAAGATACGTAAGCATGGTAAGCAGTCATCGCAGAATCGAGGTTAACTGTTTGCTTGATTATTTTCAGGACATATACAAAACGTTCTAGTTTTAGCAGGATTTTATCTATGTGTGGTTTCCAACTGCAGTTTTTGTCGATGAATATACCTAAGAATAGACATCAATTTACAGTAGTTAAGTGGGAATCTTTATATTGAATGTCTAAATTATCCAAGTGTCCGTTAAAAATCTGAAATTGTATTATATTTGTTTACGTCATGTTTATTTTTAAGTTATTTTTATCCAGCCAATTGATTGCCTCGTCTAAAGCTTTAAAAATGTCTTTTTTCAAATTATTGTTATTGCCACTTTTAATGATTAATGTCGTGTCATCAACTAACAGTTTGCAATCTTTGCTTATCGCCTCCGGCAAGTCGTTGATATACTACTATCTAAACTAAATATACCTCGATCTAGTATCAAGGTATCTTTAGTTTAGTGGTGATTGCACATTTGAGTACCTACAATGTATTTGCATGGTTTATCAATGACCTCATTTCAAATCATCCTAGGACACAGTTACATCTGAGAACGAATAAATCATAAAAAAATATTTCTATTCTCATGGAGATAATAGAAAAACCACGGTCGGAAACAATGGCCTGTTATTATTACATACTATTCTAATAAAAATCATTATTTCCGTAGAGCTTAAACAATACCTTTCTGAATTCCAGTAAGTAGGAGAATCTGTGTCATGGAAAGAATATTATTGCCACACGTTCCTCTTCTTAGTTCATAGGTACACTGCGACTGCGCTACGGCTACAGGGCCATGTTTTTTTTTTTATCCACTATGTGGAAGCTCTTGGCCTGTATCTCACCTGATGCTGTTAACATTATTGCTATGGCGACAGACTTAGATAAGATGGCGGTAGCTACCCAGGTGGACTTAGAACAAGCTCTACCGCCAAACAAACCGAGCAGAAAATTTTGCCCAATTGAATCGAACCCGGGACTTCTGGGTCTGATATAGGAGGTCTAACTACTACACCACAGAGGCGGTTTTAACGCGTATCTATGTATCTTTCGTTATGTGAAATTCTTTATACCCTCGAAGCATCCTAACTTTTCAAGCAGTCTAATGCAGTTGGGGGCATCAAATCTGAAATTAAACTAAAATAACTGCCACCAACTGCATGAGACTGCTTCAAAAGTAAGTTTATTTTGAACTTTTTAATTGCAGTCGGGGTTTATATTTGTATAAATATTTAAAAAAATACCTAATAAAAAAATTAATAAAAAAAAATCTACAAAAATAAAAATAATTAATTGGAAAATAGTCTTATAATCCCTGCCGATCGGCCGACACAGAGTTATTAACCATACAATTTTGACTTTTCGAACAACTTAATAACTTGATTTTTACAACGTGTAAACTGGACAGTAACAAATGACGTTAAATTAATAACAAACCCATATGACGCAGCAGTAGACGAACATTTATATCTATAAATTGCTTGAAAAAAATATGTGAGCACGTGTATTTTACATAATTTATACTTTTATACGGACCATGACAGTTTTATTAATTTTATATATGAATTTATAATTTAGGTATGATGACTTGGACTACCAGGGAAGCATGACACAAAGAAAGCTTTAACTTTACTTAACACTTCAGCAGAGGAAGGGACAGCTGATAGTAATCATGTGTAGAACACGATTATTACTAGCAATCCCTTCAACACGTTCAGGTTCGCTGAAATATAGAAATTACTCGATATTAATTACCCAATAACAGCTCAAAAAGGTTTTCTATTACTACTATAATTACTGTTGGACATGAGCCAGTGGCGGCATCTACAACACCACATGCAAACTATGCATCACACTGACGTCACGCAAAATCCTGCATCTCGCAAACAGTGTTTACCACGCGACAGATATAGTATATACAATGTCCAGACATCAATCGTAGGGCCCCGGCAACAGGGCAACCGAAGGAACACGGGTGGGTTTTAGTCAGTAAGAGTCTGACACGCCCTCCCGCTCCGCCCAGAGCGGGAGAAGTTATTTGATAATTTCTCACCCAAGAAAAAAAAACGGCCGCCCCGCGCCCTGTAGCGCTACTGGCTAGATCTGGTTTACGCTATAAGGGGCAGGGAAGACTCCAACTATAGGGAGCGCTTACCAAAACTACGCCCTCATTGCTAGATCGGCCTTTGTTGGGCCTTCCCTAGACAAGGATATCAACCGGCAGGGGCCTGGTTGCACGGGCGTCGTGAAGCACTTCGGGTGCTCCTCCTACAGAGACACCCAGTAAACACACCTCAAAACGCTGACGGAAGGCAAACCGCTCGGCGAGTAGGTGTGCAATAAAGCACTCCCATCCCCTCCTAGAGGGGGAGGGCAATCCAGTAACCGGCACTCGATTACGAGGGTTAAGAGAAAAATTCCTCGGGCAAGGGGCCAGAAAGTCCCCAAGCCGATTCCTCGCGCTAAGACGACGCACGACGACTCGTAGGGTAGTTGCCCTCTCAGACAAAACACCCGTCTGGTCGGAAGATCCTTCCTTTTCTTTGAAGGATGAGTGAACTTTACACGTTTAGTTCCTCATACCTCTTTATGCGTTCAGAACCGCCAGTCAGAAGAGCAGTAAGAAATAACATTTCGGTATTGGTGGTTCCTTTTAATAATAAATAGATACAGGGCAGTAACAACAGGACGGTCTCGTTTACGAGACATTGAAGTTCGTTTTTTAATCCCAAAGGTTAATTTGACATTTCAAGTGATTGTTGTTTGTTATTTACACGACTGCCCAAAAAGGAGTGTAATGTGATAATTTTTTAAATTAAATGCAATAGATGTGGATATATTAAGTAATCTGTTCCGCTTAGCTATTTCTAAAGAGTCTTAAAAATACCTGAAATAAATCGACACGTTTTTCACCTCTCAACGAGGCATCCTCAGGATGACGATTGACTTGTCGCGAACTCGAACACGGCGTGTTGCCACAACAAGCATTGAGCGCAGACTGCGCTAAGCGGAACATGTTACTAAATCTATTCACATCTATTGCATTTTATAATGGATTACCGCAAGGTCACGCCTGAATCAATTAACTATCTTTTTTTAATTATTTATTTCAATTTGGAGTTAGAAATTTGCACCTGTCAAATTAGTCTGTGGGATTAATAAACGAACTGTAAGTAGTTAAGATCCTTTTGCTTGACTTTGTGACTTTATTAAATATATGTTCCACAGTTATTGATAAAAGAAAGTAGGTACAAGTACCTAATTAGTTCAAAAACCCACGCAATTTTGCTTTATCAATGTAAAAACTTGAATGGAAATAGATTATTAGAAGGACTAAGCCAATTATTTCTATCTATCAAAGAATCAATCTAATCAAGAAAATTATTGTAGAATTGTAAGATACCATTAAGTATTATATATATTTCTTGTCAAAAATAAATTATTATTATTATTATTATTAAGTATGTATTATACATAATACATACTTAATGGTATCTTAAAATTAAAAAAAAAATAATTAAATTATTAAATTTTAATTCTTTTTTTTATCATAGTAGACAGGCGACTACTATGATAAAAAAATACAGTCAATTTGATTGAAAGATAATTCGAGGTTATTTGTATAAATTATAATTGCCATATCTTTATGGGAAAACTTAGAGGAAGATCCTTTTTCAATAAAATTATTTTTATTATTTGTCTGAATTACATTTTCTGTGACACAAAAATTACTAGCGGGGAAATAACGCTGGATACAAATTGAATGTGATAATATAAACTTATACATAGGTTGGTTGGTCTAGTGGTCGCAAAGCGCTAGTGCTGAGTATGAGGTCCTAGGTTCGATTCCCGGGTCGGGCAAGGTGTTATTGGGTTTTTCCATCTGGAATTTCTCAGTAGCAGCCCGGAGTCTGGATTTGTGCCCGGTTGATGGCAATAGGCTCGCCCCCTATTACATGGGACTTAAACATAACTGGCGAAATGTGGGTGTACTATAGGTACACCTCTGCCTAACCCTTCGGGGAATACAGGCGTGATGTTATGTTATGTTTACATAAGTATATTTGATATTTCATTGATAGAATCTGTACAAAAAGTTTATTTACCCTCGGGCAATATTGCAGATGATAATTCGCAAAAAAATGGCGTCGTTGCTGAGCAGAGAGCGAAGTAGTTGCACAACTACATCCTGAGAGCTGTGGTGGAGAGCTATAACTCCAAATATGAGACATTTTATGCGGAGGCTCCTCAGGTAGGAAACATGTTTTCTTGTCAGAAATGATCACTGTTGTCCGAAATAAATCAATTTAAATTTTATTTAATTTTATTGCCGTCTGCTTTTGAAGGTATAGAGGTCAGTTTTTACCTATCGCTTTCTATGTGACCACGTTGGTCATCTAAACAACACATTTTTTTTTTTAGTCAGGGCATTTCGTAGTTGACCTCTGAGATCATCTACGGATTTTGGTTCGATTATCATCATAATTTTGAGAATTTATTCCGGAACGTATATATGAACTTATAAAACATTGTTATTAAACTTACATACAATAAAGAAATCTCGAAATTATGTCAAGTGGTAAAAACCAAACGAAGTCGGAGCGGGTTGCTAGTAAGACATAAAGTTGAACTTTATGCCTAAGGATGGATTGATTGCAAATCCATTAATTAGGGTTTGCTACGTGTTTTGTCGACGGAAGAATAGATAAAATGACAGATTGTGATTGTTTATCTGTCATTTTGTCTATTCTTCCGTCGACAAAACCCGTTTAGCCGTGCAGGTGTCTATAACCGCGTTAACTTCTTTCCATTAGGTTGGATCTCGCCTTATTTGCCAAGAAAAATATGTAACTATTTAAAAAAAAAAATCTATCAAGATTACACTGTATTTATTGTACATTGTGTTCAATATATTACATAATCGAGCCACGTGGCGCTATATATTCAAATTGAATAGCCGCCTGCGTGTGCGCAGCCGTTCCGGTCACATTGCGTCTACAATAACAGCCAGTTACACACGTGGGTGAATTTAATGTGTGCGCAAACGCGTGCCTCCTACCTTAAGGCTAGTCTATACTGGTGAATAAGTGAACAACCACGCACCACCTACAAATCAAGACAATCAATTTCAAGACTTATGACTTCAAGACACACAGTGGGATCAGGTCACGGAATCCTAAAAACCAAATAATTAAATTGTTAAATTAATAATAAGTGACCTATTTATTAATATTGCATACATATTTTGTATTAATTAGCATGTATTTAATCGATCGCTAAATAATTCACATTTTGATTTCCTAAAAATATTAATCGAGACGCTAATATAATAAGTGAGCGTCTTTTTGTGATCCCCATGCAATTCCCATTTTGATATCCTCAAAAAACTAATCGATGACGCTTATATACACTTACTCGATCATCTTTTTGTGATGCGGGTCGATCACGGAGATGCTTAAAGTATGTGAGACCTACGCTGCTGCAAATCGACTGGTCTACAATGCCAAAAAATGTGAATACATGGTCTTTGGGGTCGCTGGTAAGTCCCGGGAAGATGCCCTCGAACTTGCCATAAACGGTACGCTAATTCGTAAAGTCACAAAGTTTAAATATCTTGGGCATTTTCTTACCAGCGACCTCAGTGACCATAGTGACATTGAAAGGGAGCGTAGGGCTCTGGCGGTCAGCGGTAATATGTTGACTCGAAGATTTACTCGGTGTACTGACCAAGTTAAGATTACGCTTTTTAAAGCTTACTGTCAGAGATTTTACACCGGTAATCTTTGGGTCAATTACTTGACAAGATCGCTGGATGTTCTACGCATCCAGTACTATAATGTTTTTAGGATGCTATTGCGACTGCCTCGTTTTTGTAGTGCATCTCAAATGTTCGCTATAACCCATACCGATGGATTTCATGCCATCATCCGCAAGAAAACGGCCTCACTCCTGAGCAGTATAAGAGGCAGTCACAATAGTATCCTGAAAGCTGTGGCTGCAGATACTTCCTCCGCCATAATAAGACAATTTGTGCGAAGACTTATACCATAGTTAGACCATGTCTCGTATCTAGATGTTGGGTGGTCTTCTCACAAATATTTCTTTAGTGTTAAGTTACTAACAATAGTAATTTAAGTACAAACATGTTATTAACAATTTATGGATCTTTTTGTGTTATCCGAAATAAAATTATTATATTTAACTTATTTATTATTTTCGTGTTTGTCTGTATGCCCGCGTTGTTCTTCTAAACCACGCAACAGATTTTGATGAGATTTTCACCATCGTTTAGTGAATTTATTCCGGAAGGTTTATGTGTATAGTAAGTTACTATTAATGTTACATATAACTAAGAAATTTCGATGTTTTGTCAAGTAGTTAAAACCGTGCGAAGCGGGAGCGCGTCGCTAGAAAATAATTAAATCTGCAATAACACAGGCATCAAAGGTGCGTTACTATCCCAGAGACAAAAAGAAAATCGTGAACCAAAATTAAAATGTCTCATGACCCTGTTATCATGCTCCTCCAAGTATTAAAAATCCCACTATCCTACTTATTAATATAATATAGGTATGTATGATGTACTGAATTTTGTATATTATGAGTCATTGTAACTCGAATGAATATCATATAATATAAAATAATATTATAAATATGAAAGTTTGTATGTATGAATGTTTGTTACTCAATCACGCAATAACAGCTAAACAGATTTGGATGAAATCTGGCACACGAATAGTTTATGACTTGGATTTACGCATAGGATACTTTTTATGTGTCGGAAATTATCACACGGGAACGTATCCCGTGTGATAGTTTCCGACACATGCGAAGCCGCTGGCAAAAGCTAGTATTGCTATAATAAGTGGTATCATATCACTTACTAATTCACTGAATGACGAATTCCAAGAAATAATGGGTGAATTTTATGTGCCATTTTAACTTTCCAGACACGGTGTAATTCTGCTACCATTGAAGTAGGGATCTAACGATACATAGTTTTCCGATACGATCCCGATATCGATGGCTTAGTAGATAATAAATCAAATAAACAATGAAGTATGTACATACCTCGGGCGTTTGTATGTCTTTTGTATTTCGGGCTAACTTCTGAGGAGGGCGTGTCAGACTCTTACTGACTAAAACCCACCCGTGTTCCTTCGGTTGCCCTGTTGCCGGGGGCCGCGATCTCCCTTTCGGTTTTGTTCGCAACCCCGGCAGGCATCGGCCCTAGTGGACCCCTTCAAATCTGCTGATATCTCTTTGAGGCGCGCGTGGAACACAACGCGCCGTCGACCCGGGCCTGGTCCTTATCGGACGGTGAGCCACCCATTGCTCACCGTCCGCAAGCCCGCGCCTACGGTGGCCGGAAATCGCCTCGCGATTCCCGACGCTCTGGTCGTCTCCTCCTGCGGCGGTTAGGGGCATGAGGGCGCGAAATTTGCCTCTCCCTCACGCGTTCCGCCTCCTCCTTCGCGAGCATTACAGCTTCGCAGAAGGAGGTGACGGCCTCCCATTTCTCTCGCTCCGTACCATGGCCTGAACCGGGGCCGGACGGTGCGTTATAGTCCTGACTTCACTGTGTGAATAAACAGAATCACGAATAGCGGTGACATGAAACAAGCACGAAATAATATATCGCTCAGCCCATTTGCCGTGTTGCCATGTCGCTAAGCATGTGCTGGGCGACTCTTCCGCCAGTCCCGCCTACGACGGAGTGACACTGTTGTGCGCGCGTCGTCATTTCGCGTGCTTTTCGAACTGTTTGATATCGGTTGTATATAATCGGCGATGCCGATATATCGGCCTGCCGATTATATCGGTCGATATATCAGCATCGGAATCGGAATCGTTACATCTCTAATTGTAAGTATCTGGTGTCAAACTGTCAACTAATGTGGCCACCTCGACGTGTTACCAGTTGCCACGGTGCTTCATTACCTACACCTTTTTTATGCATTTATTATGTTATGAGAAAAAGTAGTTACAGAGATATTCAGGGTCAACTTAAATTAGCTAGTTAAACTCCGCGGACGTAATGGATATTGACATCAAACCTGAAAAAAAAATTGGAGTCAACGGCCGCTTGTGGTGTAGTTACTTCAAGTTTGGATTGAGAAATGGTTTTTTTTTTTGTTTCATCGTGTTTCGATATCAATATCCATCACGTCTGTGAAGAAATGAAATGAAATGAAATATAATGAAATTGTTTATTCTGTAAATAGGATATCGGAATCACTTTTACACGTCATATTAAAAAAAATAAAAATAAGCTAGTTGAGTGTGTAGTCAGATAGGCAGTCGCTCCATGTAAAATGCTGGTATTCAGCTGCATCCGGTAAGACAGGAAGCCTACCCCAACAAAGTTAGGAAAAAGGCTAGCAGAATCATTTGACCCATGTAGTCCTCAATCGGTTCACGTTCTTGTCAGTAAAAAAAGGATGAATGTTTATTTTTGCAAAAAAAGTGCTTAACATTTCCTTAAAGTCTTCATTAATAGCTAGGTTTACATTCTTTAGTGAAATAAGATGCAAAGGAAGTACATTGCTTATGAACTCCACACTAGGAAAAGCCTGTCTC
Source organism: Omphaloscelis lunosa (assembly GCA_916610215.1). Taxonomy (NCBI): domain Eukaryota; kingdom Metazoa; phylum Arthropoda; class Insecta; order Lepidoptera; family Noctuidae; genus Omphaloscelis; species Omphaloscelis lunosa. Next base: position 6,456,210 of record OU744265.1, on the reverse strand, counting down.
GTGGATCCAGTAAGTACTTATATTTTCTTTGCAGTGTATGATTACAATCATGGTTGGTCACCATAAAATAAAGCTCATTATATGTATTTAACTAGTTAAGCAACCGCAGCAGGTCCTGGGCGTCGGGAATCGCGAGCCGATTTCCGGCCACCGTAGGCGCGGGCTTGCGGACGGTGAGCAATGGGTAGCTCACCGTCCGATAAGGAACAGGCCCAGGTCGACGGCGCGTTGTGTTCCACGCGCGCCTCAAATATATGTCAGCAGAATAAACGGGGTCCGCTAGGGCCAATGCCTGCCGGGGGTGCGAAGAAAGCCGAAAGGGAGATCCCCCGGCAACAGGGCAACCGAAGGAACACGGGTGGGTTTTAGTCAGTAAGAGTCGGGAAAAGAGAAGTTATTTGATCATTTCCCAACCAAAAAAAAAGAGATATTAACAGGTATTTCTTTTTCTAAAATACAGGTACTTGTTTATGTAGGTACCTGTACTTTTTCCACTCTTTAAAGAGCAGTGATAGCCTAGTGGTGCAACCGTCAGACTGATAAGTCTCTAGTTCGAACCCAAGGCACGCACCTCTGAGTTTTCGGATTCATGTGCGTATTGTATAATTATCACTTGCTTCAAATACGGTGAAGGAAAACATCGTGAGGAAAATTGCCTGAGAGATATTTCTCGATGGCATGTGAAGCCAAGTCAGAAACCCATGGGCCGCTTTAAAACTCTGACACCAGGTTAATCACTAACCACACGGAAAGAAGCAGAAGGCTCTTTTATGGAAATTAATTCAACCTACGAGCATACACGTGTGCGAAACTTATCCAAAACAATAAGTAGGTATTTACAGTTCCTAATAACCTTCTCATTTAAATAATTTTAAATAAAATGATCGTCGATCAAACTTCAGAATTAAAGAACTCGCCCACACTAAGATCTCTACAAATTATTATAAATTGTTACAAGACGAGACAAGTGAAGTTGTTGTTTGTTATGAGGGCTTATTGATAATTTTGCCCGAATTTACCCGCCCGAAACGGGCGAATAGACACTTTGAAAAATAAAAACTTGAGGCGATTCCCACGAAATTAATTTTTTTGTAGGCCAATCGACAACTCCACAAATGATTCTCCTAGAAATAAATTTACTTCGAGCGAATCGCCTTAAGGCAAAATAATATTATATAAAAGTGTCGATTCGCCCGTCTCAGGCGTGTAATTTCGGGCGAATCACCAAAAAAAAAGAGTGTTTGTTTATCTTAAAGAATTTAAGATACGATTAATTAAGTCATCAACATAGTGATTATGGAAAATTAGCAACAAACCAGATCGTTATTTTTTTAATGCTGCATTTCCTGCTATCACACAATTACACAAATACATATACAAAAAGTTAGTGTTCGACCGAAAATTCGGTTTCGGTTTCGGTCGAGTTTCGGCAAAAAAACGAGTTTCGGTTTAGTTTCGATTTCAGCAGTAATCCTGCCGAAACTACGACCGAAACCGAAACAGCATTCGGGAGTTCTCGCGCTGTGATCTGTCATGTTCGACCCGTTAAATTCCATCCAAGCGAGTAAGCGACGAAGACCTTTTGCCGCGTCCACGTGCCTAATCATTTCGTGACTGATTTGTGTTTGCAGTTCGTTTTGTTTGTTGTGATTTTTCGTATGATTTTAGTGATTTATTTAAAAACAATAAAGACTGACTGATTATAATAACGTTTTCTTTACTTTTCTCAAAACATGATACTTGTAAGGAAGTTTTGGTTTGGGTTTCGGCCGAAACTGAGACTGTTACCGAAATTCGGTTTCGGTTTCGGTCGTAAAAACCAGTTTCGGTCGGACACTACAAAAACGAATATTTATAGAAACTAAAGCCAACTACAACAAAAAGTCAACTAAAAAGGTGTAAAGGACAAGACATCACAGACAGACAAATTAAAATTCCGAAGTCACACGTCGTGATAATAAATCCAACAGACTACGTGATATTCAAATTATGTTAAGTAGTTTAGAAGTTATGAGGGAACAGATGAACATAAATACCCACATACATATAAACATAGGTACATACATACCGGTCAAAATCATAACCCTCCTCCTTTTTGCTTTGCCATAGTCGGGTAAAAAGACACTGCCCAACACACTGTTGACATAAAAATCACAGCGAAAGGTTTCACATATTTCTGTCTACTTAAGAAAACTTGCTTGTTAGTGTATGCGAGCCTTTTCACGCCAAATATCACGAGTCACGTTGAAAGACACGCTACTGCTCAAATTGAATAATAACGAGATATGTGCTTGGGCTAAATTAGCATTCAGAATGATTTTATGCCACGGGGCAAGAATTATGATGCTAAAGTGTGTGCACTTAGCAGGAAACTGTAGAGGAAACTGTGTCTTTAAAGTTATTTGCATTCTTCTTTTTGTATGGTTACTGACTAACCTGTACCCTAATTGCGTAATACACGATCAATCACAATTTTTTTCGATGTGAAACAGATTGCTAATCCATTGCTTCATAAGTTGGAAAAAAATCTGCTCAACAACGTAAATAACGCAATGAATGTTGTTGAACTGTCAAAGTGAAACAAATTAGGCATAATTGTTTACGAAAATAAGTTACGCAATTAGGGTACTGGTGTCAGAGTATTAAAGCCGCCCATGGGCCTCTGACTTAGCTTCACATGCCGTCGAGAAATATCGCTCAGACAGGTTTCCTTACGATGTTTCCCTTCACAGTTTTTTAAGCAAATGATAATTATACAGTACCAACGAATAATGAAAGCACATGAATCCGAAAAGTCAGAGGTGCGTGCCTTGGGTTCGAACTTGAGACTGAATTCTGTTAGGTCTTGAAATTAAACTATGAGTACTTTAAAATAATTATAATGTACCGACCAGTTCGTGCCGATCTATAGACCAGTTCGTGCCGATCGCTAGTGCTGCCTGCCCTGATACACATAGGGTTGGGACTGTGGGACAACCATTGGATTATCTTAACAGTTCGACCTATTTGCATTAATAATAACGAAGCCTTGTCTGTTAGATTTTACTTTTTGAAATTATTTGACATTCAAAGTAAATTAAGTTTTTGAAAGCGTTTAATGTTGTCGAAATCTCATAAGATTCGACCATATTTATAATTTTGATGATATTCAACAGCATATTTACTCATGATTTGAACAAGCTTCTGGGAACCCGAAAAGTGGTATTTTTAAACTTCACAGTCTGACGGTGACGATAGCATTTCATATACATCAATCAATCTGCCTAGCCTTTTCCCAACTATGTTGGGGTCGGCTTCCAGCCCAGCCGGATGCAGCTGAATACCAGTATTTTACATGGAGCGACTGCCTATTTGACCTCCACATCCCAGTTACTGAGTAACACGATACCCCTTGGTAAAACTGGTTGTCATACTTTCGGGCTTCTGACGACCCCAACGGCAAGCAACCAGATCAACAGCGAGGGGTATTGGTATGTAAAGATAGTCACCCATCCACGAACCAACCGCGGCAAACGAAGCTTAACCTGATCGATCGACCCGTGCGGCTGTTATTACTTAGCCACAAGCCCATCTAGAGCATACCTACCTACCGAGCAAGCCAATTGTTTTTGGGCAAAGAATTCTCATACATCAAGACAATGGAAGTAGCAGTTACTGTTACAGATAACCACAGAGCCACGTATAACCGTCAAGTGAAAGTTAAACACTGGCTGGAAACAATGCCCACGTGAATGATAACGAACGTGCGCGCGCGCGGCAGTCAAACTTATTGTCATTACGAATACGTCAAGCGCACACGTAGGTAATTTAAGTATTGTATCGTTATTTCCTTGATTTTCTATTAAAGTTTTTCTCAAATATTTTATTGATGAAAATAACATGAGTATTCTAGTACCTATTAAGGCTCTTTCAAACAGGCGCGACACGCGACGCGACACAAAGACACCGCTCGTCGCGCGACGAGCGGTGTCTTTGTGTCGCGTCGCGTGTCGCGTCGCGTGTCGCGCCTGTTTGAAAGAGCCTTTAGTCTTTTTAAATTTTAAATATGGAATATACGGCGTCACGGCCGCGGGTGGTCCCGCTGATAGGATTTTTTTTTTTAATTTAATCTTCTAGGTACTTGTTAACCTACTTGCAATTTTAGACTTAAGTATCTAGTAATTTTTTGTAAAAACATGACATATCTAAAATAGCCTGTTGATTTGCAATTGAGGATACTCCTACCTTAGACACCTTTCTCTATTGAGAGCCTTTATTATGATTTTCATTTGAAAAAAGGTAAAGATAGATAAATTATTTTCTAAGTAGGCTATTTTACAAAAAAGGTCTAACTACTGTTAATGCCCCCAATACACGTTGGACGAACCTGTTGGCCGAGCGCGTTCGGTCAACCTTTGTTGGGGCCTTTACAGTCGACTTTACCTACAAAGACGAAGGTCTTTAAATTATACTTACGAAGTATACTGGGTGTGAAACTCACAGACAGTATAACTCTATACTTCGTTCCAAAACAAATAGCGGACGCAGGCCGTACAGCTGCTGGACTAAAGTGCTACTGGGCTAGCTACATCTGTCGCATGTCGGAGCAGCAATACGCAAAAACCACCACCCAGTGGATCCCAAATATCAGGCAACGACTACGCGGCAGACTCAAAAAGAGATGGCGGGATGAGCTGGATGGTTCCTTCTTAAAAGACTGACCCGCAATCGCAGTAAACCAGGAAAAGAGGAAAGAGGGAAGGGAGACCCTTATCCCGCAGTGCCACAACACAACCTTATAATAAACTCAAATGACTTCCATTTACGCACCCACAATACAGGGGAAATTCCTAGTGTGGGGCAATATTTAAAAAAAAGAAAAAAATATTTTATCAGGCATAGGCATCAAGCATAGGACCCTAGGTTTCTAAAGATAAAATCATGCTATTTATTTTCTTAATTTCTCTTGACGTATCGTAATATAGGTAAGCCAAAATTAGACTAGAAACAGATGATAGTAAAATTTTAATTGGTGTAGGTACGGAAACAATACTGCGACAAAGTGACGGTAAACTTTAATACCGTGCATTAATTTTCCGTGTACCTACCTACGTAAGTACACACATCAAAAGTGTCTAGGGATCAACATATATTTTTGCAATAACTTTTCTCCTGATTGATATTAATTAAAATTTTCTTTAAGGATTCATCAAATAAAGTGTTTTCGTTTGTCACAGTAACGATAAACCAAGTCACCTTTGCATTAATAAAGAAATTTGCCATTTTCCTAATAAAGGGATTTTTGACATTTGAACCACTAACATTAAAGTTCGAAAAAAAGACTGAAATAACAGTTTTCTTTAAAATTTTATTGGGTAACTTAAACAATTAATAATCCGTGTTTCTACCGCGAACACTAACAACACAAGAACATCGGTTTGGCATACTCAAAATGAGTTCATCCAAATCACGCTGTGGAATGGCCGCCCATGTTCGTTGCAACAACAAAAAAAGGTCTTCTTGCGACTGGATACTCTCCATATTCGGCAGAGCTCTTCTCTGTAGCATATCCCATGCATGCTCAATCGGGTTCAAGTCTGGCGACTGAGCAGGCCAGAGCAGGACATTGATGTTAGCTGCGGCGAGAGTCTGTCTTACAACTCTTGCGGTGTGCGGTCGTGCATTATCATGCATTAACTGAAATAAGGGACCGATTTGCACTTGTAGAGGAACGATGACGTCAGATACAATCGTCTCAGCATAAATTTGAGCGTTGAGGTTGCCTCTGATCCAAATCAACTCAGTTCTTCCGCCGATCCAAATACCCGCCCATACCATGATGGTTCCACCACTATAAGGATGGACTTCCTGGCAGGATTTTAATCGCTGTTGGCGTCCAGGGGTTCTCCAGTGTCGTATACGTCTTGTATCCGGTCTCATACCAAAACGAGACTCATCAGAAAAGCACACGAAACGCCATTGTTCTTCTGCCCAATTTCTGTGTTCAAGAGCCCATTGATATCGAATCCTACGATTGTGCATTGCTATAGGTGGTACCCGTAGCGGTCTTCGGGAATGAAGGTTCACTTCATGCAAGCGGTTTCTGACTGTTTGGTCGCTAATTAAGTTCCCTGAAGAGTGATGAAGCCTCACGGCTAACATCATGGCGGTTATTGTTGGAGCTCTTCGAGTTAAGATTTGAATGTATCGGTCTTGTCTCCGTGTGGTGCAGCGATACCGTCCTCCATGGCGCTCAGCCACGGTACCAGTGCTTCGGTAACGTGTCCAAAGTCGACTGATAACACTCTGACTTGTATTCAGAGCTAAAGCCACAGTACGTTGCCGGGAACCAGCTTCTATCATTCCCACGGCTCTGAGCATTTCTTCCCTGCTTAAATGACGTCGCCGCTCCATAATAACGTTGGTTTTAATCAGTAGTAGGGAAACAGTAGCACTAATAATGTCTTCAATGCGTTGTATGTTTTTATAGGGAAAATATTGACAGCTGATTTTCATCTTTTACTCGAATTTGATTAACAGTTCCTGTTTCAAATTATGAAATGCACCAAAAAGGATCCATATAAATTTATATAATCATAAATTTATTACAAAGCCACATCTCAATCTCAAGAAATCCGCATAAAAATGCTTGATCCCTAGACACTTTTGATGTGTGTATTTTTATGTAAGTCAACGCGAGTGACTTTAGAAGAGGAAACTAAACATCACGTGACTTACGTCAGTCGATGTTTTACAGATAACAATATTATCGATTTACGATTTTTCTTCTGTTTAGTGTTCAAAATTATCAAATCCGCACCCCTAAGGCTGCCTGTCCATTGATGCGGAGCGAGGAAGTACGGAGCTGAGTTGCGGACTGTGCGGAGCTAGGCACAGTACACGCGACGAGTACTTTGAGCGGGCTACAATATCCCGCGGCTGATATTTTCCACTTCCCCGCTCCTCTTCCCCACTCCGCTTCCTCGCTCTGCTTGCCGGTTTTGTATGAATTTTTAAACTATTTCGCAAATCCCTGTCCACTGAAGCGGAGCGGAGATTTTATGCAATTCCATTGGTTAATATTGGGACAGCTCCGCTCCTCTCCTCTAATGGACTGTCCAATGGACTGGCATTGGACAGACAACCGAATTGCGTAACACACTTCAAATCACAATCTGAATAATTTTGTAGGATATTACTTGGATTAGCAATATCCTACAAAATCATTGCAAAATCATGCTTCATACGTTGAAAATGTATGTTCGAAAAATTTGTTTGCTCAACAACGCAAATAACGCAATGTATGTTGTTGAACTGTCAAAATGAGAGCCATTGCTACGTGTGTTACGCAATTACCCCGCAGATTAATTGTTTAAAACCAGTTTTATTCATACAACACTGACACAATTCAAAATCAAGGATTCAATTAGGATTCAATAAATCTGACCAAAATTCGAAATTCAAAAGTCACGTTTTATTTTGAACGAACTGCCATAAATAATAATATGTTTTTAAAAGTATCTCAGTTGGTGGAAGGCCGGTGTGGTTTTGACCTCATTTCACGTGACGTGGGTATTATTCTTACATAGACAACATGTAAAAAAACGCTGTCCAATCCATGAGGGTGTTGTTAGGTATCATACTGAAAGTCTATTTATGTGGAATTTTCTGGAAAAAAGAAATAAAAATCGTCACCTTTTCTTTTTCTCCGTTTTTTAGCGGATGTCTAGAGGTCATAATTTATGACCCCTGTTGAAAATTTGCTAATTTTTAATGGATTTGGGGTAATTATATTGTATTTATTCGTTTGTTTTTATTTATGAGTGAGTTTGTATTTGTGATTGAATAATTTAATTTAAAGATGTTTTCTTATATGGGTTATGTCATATGTGGTACCTGAAATAAATGTTTTTTTTTTTTATAGTCATAAAAACGTATTATTTAAATAGCAACAACTTTTTTATTTTCAACTATAATAAGATTTTTTATTACTTTTTTGTAATGTAATTCAGTAGGTTATGTGCCCCTTTCGCATTGGACAGGTTTTTTTTTACATATTTGTCATAGGGTTATTTTTTAATATGTAAAAAAAACCCTGTCCGATCCCAAATGCATTAAAAACTATAACACACTCACGGATTGGATAGAGTTTTTTTTTACATGTTATAGAGTCCGCGCCTCCACTAAAGTCCGGCGGAAAATTGTGGAACTACATTTTTTTAAAGCAATTTGATGCAATGACATAGACACTAGCGACGCGTCTATCGGTTTTCAGTGGTGGCGTGGTCTCTAGACATAACATAACATCATGCCTGTAATCTCCGAAGTGTTAGGTAGAGTACCTATAGTACACCCACTTTTCGCGAGTTAAAATTCATTGACCCATGCATGGTTAAGGCCCGGACTCCACTAAAGCGGATATGTGCGGAGATGTCCGAGGCGGAGACGAGAAGAGATATTTTTAGCTGTGTGGAGATAAGTACTGACTAAACTGGAACGGAGATTTATGCTGTCTAGAGCGTAACTGAGCTACGTGCGACGAGCGTTGCTTGTTGTGATCAATGCATATCTCTTCTCGTTTCCGCTGCGCGCCGTCCGCGTCGTCAGCTTGCGAGGCCTAGCTCAGATCTCCGCTTTGATCGCACCATACAAATATGATACATCTCCGCTCAGTGGTATCCACTGAAGCTGAGTAAAGACGAGATGTGTGAAGAACGAAATTCTATTGGTTGTTTAAAACACATCTCCACCCTCGTCTCGTCTCCGCTTTGGTGGAGTCCGGGCCTTACTTATTTTAATGAGTGATCTATGCCTGCTAAGGTCACATTGCAACATATTGCAACTTTAAATTAATGCTTAATTCACTGCTAGGCTTATTTGTGCTAATATTCACTGGTAGGTACGTACCTATTACGGTGTGACCACCTAATCGAATTTGGTCATCAAAACCTCTCTAATCAATCACACGTCAACTAACAACTTTTATAAACAAAAGTACAATAACGTAGGTATAAAAAATAAAGATGAATCCCAAATAAATCTCATAATCAGATAGATAATCAGAAATAAGCAGTACTTTTGTACTCAATACTTATATGTTGTACACACGGCTACACATCAAGCTATACATTTCCAGTATAAACTGACCTCGCATTATACGGAAATCCTACACAATGCGCGATCAGCATAAACTGGACTTGTATAGCTTGATGTGTAGCCGTGTGTACCTGTATCTATTTAACTGCATGTAAATAAATAAATAAAGCACTTTATTTACCAACCATAGAGAAAGTATATAAAATGGTCGTAGTAACTACCTACCTATAGATAACACTGTAGTCTAGACAATACACGATCATAAAAGTCTTGCAACAACTACGTAAGTTCAATGACCCGCTCCAATTAGTCGTCCACAATGTATTTCTGACGTAAACATTTCAGTTATTTACGCACTAACCTACACTTTTCCGCGTCTATTACTCACTATGTCTGTATCTCATGATCTCATCTGACTCTCCTGTCGCAGGTCTACTGGAAGAAATGTCTAAGAAAACAAGCAGTGTTCCTTTATTACCTTTTTGCTCTTCTAATAAATAAATAATTATTTATAAATCCCATAACGGGCCTGCCGGGAGTGCGAAGAAAACCGAAAGGGAGATTGTGGCCCCCGGCAACAGAGCAACCGAAGGAACACGGGTGGGTTTTAGTCAGTAAGAGTCTGACACGCCCTCCCGCTTCGCCCAGAACGGAAGAAGTTATTTGATAATTTCCCACCAAAAAAAAAGGCCGTATAATGGGCGATATGATTAAATTATATATTATAGCTACGTCTGTGACGGACTTGACTGTACATTATATTGTCAACTCTTTTCCTTTATAATTCCGTCTCTTGGAAACAAATTTTCCTTGAAACGCTCGGTATGTGAAGCACATGCTTGTTCCTAGAACTGATTATTATCTCTGGTTGGTATGTATACACACACACAGTCATAGACTACTTGTCTAGTTTATAACAAAGTTTACGCTTGTATGAGTTTTGAGGAATTTCGGTTGTTGTGTTTGCAATCTATATTTCTCCATATCTTTGTGTAAAGCCCGGGTTTTTATAATACACTCATTTCATTCAATTGATTACTATTCGTTGCAATATGAAGCCAGCGGGGTAATTGAATAACACACTCACAGTAGCAACGGCTTTCATTTTGACAGTTCAACGAAATTCATTGCGTTATTTACGTTGTTGAGTAAACATTTTTTTCGAACAAATGAAGCACTGGATTAACAATATCCTTCAAAATCGTTCAGATTGTGATTGAAAGTGTTACGAAATTAAGGTGCGGTTAAATCCCACTAATATTGTGATTGTGAATTATCAATTGTCTTTGAGATTTTATTCCAAAAAAAAAGTCTGTATGCGCTGTCTGAAGTCTGAACGCGATAAACTCAGAACTACCAAATGGATTAAGGTTTTGTGCAAATTGGCTGAATTATGACCCTGATTGTTGAAGATGTCGGAAAAAATCATGCCGAATAGGAGCTTTACTGGCGTGCGCCGCGTAAACCAATAGACTTATATGAAACTAATTTTTAACGGAATTCATACATTGTTTTTTTTTTTTTTTGTCGGTGGGAAATCATCAAATAACTTCTCCCGCTCTGGGCGGAGCGGGAGGGCGTGTCAGACTCTTACTGACTAAAACCCACCCGTGTTCCTTCGGTTGCCCTGTTGCCGGGGGCCACCTGGATTAACACACATTAATCCTGGTAGTCCATTTTCAAGCATCCACGCGGGCAAAGCTGTGGGCAAAAGCTAGTATTATAATAAACCAGGGATGAACACACTTAAAGAGAATAGGGGCCAGTCGGACACATTATGAGCCAAAGGCGGGCCTGGCGGCAAATAATAACTAGGTAAACGTTTTAAAAGAATTTAAATAGGTACATACTTTGTTTAAATTACTATATTTAGTTTGATGCATGGCATAACATTGCATTGACGTTATTGAAATGAAAACTTTAGGCGCGTTGGGCATTTTTGAGATGGAAAAAAACAATTGAACTCGCAACACTGTTACCGTTACCGGTACCGAAACCTCATTAAAAGTATTTCCTGCACAATAAAATTGTTCAAGTTTTCACTTCTGTCGGCACTCCCGGAGTGCCACTGTTATTTTTTATATTTGGCTCCACTTGTCACCACATGTAATATTGCCTCCAAATTTTCATTTGTTAGGCGGTTTCGATTTTTCGTTTTCTTACTATTCATAACGGAAAACGTTTGTCGATCCAAATAAGCTTGCATTTGTTCGCAATTTTTTATACGTATTTTTGTCAACGCAACGGTAGAGGCTATGAACATATTATTTTATTTTTCGCATTTTTTTTTATTTGTTGGCGGGCCGCCGGCATACCGGCAGCGGACCGCGGTCTGTGCATCGCTGATATAAACTAAAAAGATAGTTTGATTTTCATAGTGTGCCTAGTTTTGCTTACAACTGATGGAAACGGGTTCAATGAAGCTAAGTTTTTTTACGAGCAAACAGCATCTTCATAGCACCTTAGACCAAATAAAAAGCCAAGACATAGCGCTGTCAACAGCCAGCCCGTCCCATCTTTGATGTCCTCCCTCCGGTGATGCCCAAAACCGAGGCTCGTACCCACAGGGGGTGCCCTTAGCGAGCGTTCACCTAGCTTTTTAGCTTAGTTTGTATGCCCCTGGCTGGAGGCTTTGAGTGTAGCAGCTTAAGGCAACAACAGGATTGACCGGTTAAATAGTCATGACCTCAGAGGTCAGCTATGAGACGCCCTACAGAAAAAAAAAAAACTGTCAACAGTGACGTGAGACCGGTTTACATCAAAAGTACATACATCTTTTATGGGGTACTGTGTTAAATGCTACAACAAAATACCTTGTGACATATTGCAATTAAATGAAAGAAAATTTAAAACTCATATTAAAAGTACACTTTGTAAACAAGCATATTACAAATTAGAGGATTATATCGAAGATAAGAGTGCTTGGAAATATGCTGGTCCTGCTCCATAGGACAATTTAGAATCAAGACAAAATCAAACAGGTTGCTAATTTAATTGTAAAATTTATAATTTTGTGTTATATGACATTGATTTTACATTCTGTGATTACTTCCTCACACACTGACTTATTAATTTAAAAACATTATGAAAATCGTCTACTTTTACAATGTTTGTAAATATGTGAGCACCTTGTATCTATCACATAGTTAAATTATCTTTCGTTGCTTCATTTTTAATTCTTTTTACCTATTGTGGTATAGTAATTTTATTCTAGGTGCATCGTCTTCACATATAATTATTTAACTAATGTACGTACTTATACAAACTATTGTAAAACATGTTAAAAGATTAACGGTGGAGTTTCTTGCCTATTCTTCTCCATACGAAAACTACCTTTTGGAAGGGGCGACTAGAATCGATTAAATTATTTTGTAGTTTTTGACGTTCAAAAGTGCCATACATGGGCCTATTTGAAATAAATGATTTGACTTTGTATGTGTGCGTGTGAGCGCGTATGTACAGAGCGAGGTGTAGTTTTTGGATGCTTCACTGTATTTTCGCAGCACTATGTCTTGGTTTTTCATTTGGTCTGAGCATAGCACATCCTCTCTGCTACACGGTGGACATATAGTTTCGTAGCTTAGCTTCAACGCTCAGGTACCTCGCCCTTTGCACATTTCTAGTGCAAAGGCAGCCCTAATATTAACACCTATGAAAAATGATGTTCGTTCAACTTGCATTCACGTGTTACATGCAACGTGACATATCCCTCTCCAAAATTATACGTATTTATAAAACGAATGAATTCGTTCGCTAATTGACACTCACACGACCAATGAGCATCGATGACGTTATCACACCGGTGTCAATGAATTTTATTATGTCAGCTAGTTGGACACGTGCGCGGCGCATACGCCGCCGCCGTCGCCGGTCACATGTTTGGCTAACTTTATGATAACAATGTCAGCCGTTCGTCACACCGTTTTAGAGTTACGTCACGTTTGTTAGCGTCTATAATTAATGATGTTACTATTAATTCTTATGCAGGTACTTACAGAGATTAAATAGATTGAGTATTTTTTAAATAAATGGTTGAGTATTGTATGAGTATTTACACAGGTTAATACAGATGGGACACTCCGCAAAATCATTTAAATAAAAAGCGACTCTTCTAGCCACGCTATAAAGTGCAATTCAGGTCGCACAGCGCTAATCACCTACAGTTATATTAACCTAGAAGTTGCCTCTCTTTCTATCGGGTGACTCTTAGATCTTCTGACTATGTTACACTCACTGAATTGGCCCAGCAAGACGGGTCTGCCGCGTACTTGTTGCACGGTAGTTTCATACCTAAACTGCGGATTGTAACATCTGTATTTATCTGTAGTAATTATCAGTCAGTCAGTGAGATGATAAGCTCTTTGATACAGTTTCATGCTGCGTTTGTGAGCGTCTGTACTTATTATGTGGTTGGTGTGTATGGTATCTATGTTATTGTAATAGAACATTGGAAATTGCTGGGAAAATTAAACGTTACAGAAGAAGAAAGAAGTTTTAATTAAACTAAGTCAAACACAGTAAGATAAGTATAAATGTAGAATAATTAATCAATCTAGAGAGAATTTATACAAGCTTACAGCTAAGAGACACCAATAAGAGCTTCTTACATTCTAAAAGTTGGCAACGTCGCAAATAGATGTCAAATATTTCGCTGTTTTGATTAATTTGGCAATATTACTGTATGGAAATATGAAATATGGCTAACTAGTGAACGTAAATATTTATTATGAAACGCAATAATTAATATCGTATCACCGAATATTTAGTTTTAGATGTAAAAAAGTTTTTGGCAACTTTCCAATTGCCTTTTTTTACATCAAAAACGGTAACAAGATCAAATTCAGTGTTATGATTGCAATTCATTATTAATATTCTAATTCACTAGTTAGCGATATTTTCATACAGTAATATTGCCAAATTAATCAAAACAGGTAAATATTTGACAGTTATTTGCGACGTTGCCAACTTTTAGAATAAACGCTCTTAAACAATATTAAAGGAAATAAAATTAAAATAGGTATTTCTGCCTACCAACCTAATAAAAAAAAACTAAAGTGGCGTCAGCGTCCGTCATATTAATTATTATCATCATTAGGTAAGTAACCCTATGCTTATCAAGTAAGAACAAATAAATAACAATGTCATTAATAGTAAAAGAGTTTATCAATTACAGGTCAAGTCAGTGTAACAGGTTACTATATACTTTTAGTGCCTACTGTTAATATTTTTTGAAAAAATAGCTATGAAGCAATTGGCCTACAAAAATTAAAGTAATTCGTGCCGTGATAAGAACTTCGCAGATCGTCCTATCCATGATTATCCCGCCCAATTCTCATCTGTCACATAAAACATCTTTATCTTCCTGCCCTTATCCCATGCCACGTGGGGTTGGCGCAACACATTTTCTCTTTCCATTCTCCCCTGTCGAACGTCATGCTATTCATTCGCTCCCCTCTCTTTCATATCATTCCTCACACAATCCATCCATCTTTTTTTGGCCTTCCTCTCCCCTCAGACCAAAAAAAAACAAGACATAGCGCTGTCAACAGTGACGTGAAGCTAGTTTCGTAAACGTGTGTGCACTTAGTGAGATGCAGTTTGATTGTAATGTCATTGTAAATACACACATCAAAAGTGTCTAGGGATCAACATATATTTTTGCAATAACTTTTCTCCTGATTGATATTAATTAAAATTTTCTTTAAGGATTCATCAAATAAAGTGTTTTCGTTTGTCACAGTAACGATAAACCAAGTCACCTTTGCATTAATAAAGAAATTTGCCATTTTCCTAATAAAGGGATTTTTGACATTTGAACCACTAACATTAAAGTTCGAAAAAAAGACTGAAATAACAGTTTTCTTTAAAATTTTATTGGGTAACTTAAACAATTAATAATCCGTGTTTCTACCGCGAACACTAACAACACAAGAACATCGGTTTGGCATACTCAAAATGAGTTCATCCAAATCACGCTGTGGAATGGCCGCCCATGTTCGTTGCAACAACAAAAAAAGGTCTTCTTGCGACTGGATACCCTCCATATTCGGCAGAGCTCTCCTCTGTAGCATATCCCATGCATGCTCAATCGGGTTCAAGTCTGGCGACTGAGCAGGCCAGAGCAGGACATTGATGTTAGCTGCGGCGAGAGTCTGTCTTACAACTCTTGCGGTGTGCGGTCGTGCATTATCATGCATTAACTGAAATAAGGGACCGATTTGCACTTGTAGAGGAACGATGACGTCAGATACAATCGTCTCAGCATAAATTTGAGCGTTGAGGTTGCCTCTGATCCAAATCAACTCAGTTCTTCCGCCGATCCAAATACCCGCCCATACCATGATGGTTCCACCACTATAAGGATGGACTTCCTGGCAGGATTTTAATCGCTGTTGGCGTCCAGGGGTTCTCCAGTGTCGTATACGTCTTGTATCCGGTCTCATACCAAAACGAGACTCATCAGAAAAGCACACGAAACGCCATTGTTCTTCTGCCCAATTTCTGTGTTCAAGAGCCCATTGATATCGAATCCTACGATTGTGCATTGCTATAGGTGGTACCCGTAGCGGTCTTCGGGAATGAAGGTTCACTTCATGCAAGCGGTTTCTGACTGTTTGGTCGCTAATTAAGTTCCCTGAAGAGTGATGAAGCCTCACGGCTAACATCATGGCGGTTATTGTTGGAGCTCTTCGAGTTAAGATTTGAATGTATCGGTCTTGTCTCCGTGTGGTGCAGCGATACCGTCCTCCATGTCGCTCAGCCACGGTACCAGTGCTTCGGTAACGTGTCCAAAGTCGACTGATAACACTCTGACTTGTATTCAGAGCTAAAGCCACAGTACGTTGCCGGGAACCAGCTTCTATCATTCCCACGGCTCTGAGCATTTCTTCCCTGCTTAAATGACGTCGCCGCTCCATAATAACGTTGGTTTTAATCAGTAGTAGGGAAACAGTAGCACTAATAATGTCTTCAATGCGTTGTATGTTTTTATAGGGAAAATATTGACAGCTGATTTTCATCTTTTACTCGAATTTGATTAACAGTTCCTGTTTCAAATTATGAAATGCACCAAAAAGGATCCATATAAATTTATATAATCATAAATTTATTACAAAGCCACATCTCAATCTCAAGAAATCCGCATAAAAATGCTTGATCCCTAGACACTTTTGATGTGTGTAGTTGTAAAATGTGTACATGTGAACGCAGCCAAATTCAGAACTAATTGCCATCAACCGGGCATAAATCCAAACTCTAGTACCATAATTGCGTAACTTATTTTCGTAAACAATTATGCCTAATTTGTTTCATTTTGATAGTTCAACAACATTCATTGCGTTATTTACGTTGTTGAGCAGATTTTTTTACACCTTATAAAGCAATGGATTAGCAACTTGTTTCAAATCGAAACAGATTGTGATTGTGTTGTATTACGCAATTACGGTAACGGTGACGATGAATATTAAATGAATATGAGGACTTGACCTCCTTTTTGAATAAAGAATCACATGAATGAAAATAACATTGTTGGCTGTAGTCACAAGACGAGAAGTTATTATAATGCATGTTTACTTCGTATATATGTAATTAATAATAAATAAATCGCAGAATAAAGTCGTTCTTGGATTGTTATATCTATATATTTTCTAATTAAGTATTTAGGCTGTATTTACTTTAGTTTTCGTAAACATATGTTTTTACAAAACTTCTTGTTAGGATTTTTCCATCAGGAATTTCTCAGTAGCAGCCCGGAGTCTGGGTAATTGGGTTTTTCCATCAGAAAGGACAATGTTATAAATGGCCTAGAATCAACACGTATGAAACCTTTTCAATAATTACTAGTTTTTTTTTAATATAATTTACGTTACACTTATTACAATAGAACGGACAATTCTTATTTACGAAAACATTTAAAAAATTCATTCACTTCGGTCTTATTCCCCAGCGCTATTATTTTTGTTTCAATTTGACGTTTTAAATAGGCTCTCTCAATGCTAGATCTATGAATAAAGTATTTAGTTACAAACAGAATAAAGCGATTGAAAGCGCTGCCTCGCTGTGTGAAACGAACAACATCGACACTCAGTCGATGAATTGACAGATGACACTTTGACATTTGATAGTAATGACAGTGTCATTTTTGTGACACAGAGTTCATTTTTATATTATCTACTAACTACAAGAAAATTAGTATAAAGAAAGAATGGTTCTGCCTACACTAATAAATAGTACATAAATATGTAATAAAACGTATGAAGGTAAAATTCAATGTATTTTCATTAATAAACGCTAAGTTATAATAACATGTTTCTGTTAGCCTAATTATAAATGTAACCCCAAAATCCGAAAGTGTTTTAGATTTTTTACAATTTTCAGCAGTGTCCGTGATTTTAATTTAGATTCAATCGAATATAAGCATTATTTAGAACACAGAAAGTAAATTCACGTTTCTTTTGGTTCTTAGGCGAACGATGTTTGCACGCCGAGCAATGTCCTTTCTTAGTAGCAGCCCGTACCCTCATTGCGTAATATGCGATCAATCACAATTTATTTCGATGTGAAACAGATTGCTAACCCATTGCTTCATAACTGGGAAAAAAATCTGCTCATCAACGTAAATAACGAAATGAATGTTGTTGAACTGTCAAAATTAAACAAATTAGTCATAATCGTTTACGAAAATAAGTTACGCAATTAGGGTACTGGAGTCAGGATTTATGCCGGGTTGATGACAACAGGCTAATATCTTATTAAAAGGGACTTAAACACAACTGGCGAAATGTGGGCGTAGCATTAGTTCTGAATTTGGCTACGCGCCGAAATAACCTTGTACCTAGTGTTATTTCTACGTATGCCAGAGCATTTAAGCAAATCTAACAATCTTAACATAAACAATTGCTTGGCCAATAGACAAATATACTTTTAAATAATATTTGTTAATAGCATCTCAACTGAAGTGCAGTGCATTTTTTAGTTCAATGCACAGATATTTAACATGTATTTGTGCACTGCAGTGTAGTAGCGGCTAGCGAGTTGGTCGGCCTCATTGACAATAATTTATCGCCGGCTAGGAAACGTCGACCTCGCTGCCACGTGCGCGAGCGTCAGGTGGGTGCGTACCTATAGGGCTGCCTATAGTTGATATAGTAGAAATATATGATGTTTTTGTTGGTTATGTTATATTACAGCGATGGTAATGTTACCAACTTCTTCTTCGTGTCGATAGCTCGACGGTTTATTCAACTTTTTTGGACCGAAACTTCGCCACTTCCACGGCGTTGTCGATGGCTCCTCGGAGGTGCGAAGAAAACCGAAAGGGAGATCGTGGACCCCGGCAACAGGGCAACCTAAGGAACGCGGGTGGGTTTTAGTCAGTAAGAGTCTGACGCGCCCTCCCGCTCCGCCCAGATCGGGAGAATTATTGATATATGGGGAATATATCAATAATTCTCCCGATCTGGGCGGACCCAAGAAAAAAGGTCACTTTCGCTGTTTTTTTTGGGGAACAGATGGTAGATGGAACATATTTTACGACACAACTTCACATTCACAACCTGCTGTAACCAACGAAAGCAGTTGTTTGTTAAAGTTATATATTAGATTGCAAACAAGGGAAGCAAGCAGTCGATTCATCTAGACATGCATATGTCAAAGGCATTGCAGGAGCATCGGCTCAGTAATTAGTATGCGTATTTGCACTTTTCAGCTTTGTTTCTGGTATGCCAATCCATGTTAGACACAAAGCTGAAAAGTGTAATTTGTCTGTAATAAAGTTCAGTTTGTAGGGTTGTTATAAGAGCCGGAACACAGCAAAGCTGATTGATAACAGAATGCTTACTAGAATTTCTTAATAAATTATCTCGAAATTCATAAATCTATAATCTACGTATCTACGTATCTTCAGTACCAAAAGTTAATTACTCAGCTTGAACTTTAATTATCAGTATTTTTGTTAACAAAAGCATAAAACGGACGCATGTCTAACGATTAACGAGTATGCTTGCTGAGAATTGGGTTACGTTTGTCACTGGCTCACGTGCGCACGCGCTGCGTACATTCCGGCAGGGTTGCCATTTAGTCACGTTGCATTAAACTCTAGCGTGCGTTAAAAATAAACCTACCCACGTCAAATACTTAACAATGTTTATTTTAACCTACGCTTAATGCAAGCGTAACTTTCTGTTTTGGCCATGTTTCCGTCACTACGATGGATGATATTAATCGATTGACACTCTTCCATAAGCAATGCAATGTGGGTGACGGCATTATGGCGACATTAGTGACGGCGTTTTGTGATGTTTTTATAAATATTACTAACATAGTTTGTAAGTAAATTGTTACTAATGATATGAGTCCATGTTCCTTGAAAATAAATGTTTTATTATTATTATATATTATATTATCCGGTTGAATGGGAATACTGATCGTTTGTCCAGGAGCAGGTTTAAGTCTTCTGCTCACGTAAACGAGTTGAATTCTATGCTCTCATCATCGACAGTTTAAAAAAAAATCCTCTTTTTTTTTGCTGTTGGGGATATCCTCCTGAATTCTTTTTTGGGGAGAATGGAGAGTTATGTTGGCGGCTTCTACCGACTAAAACCCTTCGGTGTTCGTCCTACTACCAAGTGTTGGGAGTTCGGGATATACTCACACATATGTTTCGCACCCCCCAAAGAATCTGGCCACCCTCATTTGGAAGTTTGGATGTAAGCATCTACGTTAAGTAACTACATATATTTATATCTTTGATAACTACTATTAAAACGAATTTATAAGTAGTATTGATCTCCAATATCGAAAGTAGAGAGCTAGCTTATGTGTGCACTAAGAGAACTAGGCTGCCTGTTGATCACGTTGTTATCGCTCACTACGGCTACGCATTCGTCACCTTTATCACCTTAAATCATTATACCTCGTAGGCGTTTAATGATTTTTATTAAGTAATAAAATTGGTACTTATGGGTTTTTTTTATTATGAAATTCCATCGCTGCTCATTGACCTTTGGCTTGGTTATCTAAAAGTGGCGCAAGCAATCCAGTAAAAATATTCAAAACGTTAAAAGTTAAGTTTAATTGCTTGTCAACGAGGAAGACTAGATATTTCGCAGTTATAGCATAGGTAGGTGCTCTGAGAGATAGGAGAGTACGAAAAAATTGAAGTGCTTAATTAAATAACGCCATCATTAGGCAATAATACAAATAGGTACACACGGCTACACTACACATCAAGCTATACATTTCCAATATAAACTGACCTCGCATTGTACGGAAATCCTATACAATGCGAGATCAGCATAAACTGGAAATGTATGACTTGATGTGTAGCCGTGTGTACCTACCTATCTCATCATCATCCACAGCCTGAATTCACCCACTGCTGGGCATAGGCCTCTCTTTTCTTGTGCCAATGCCCACGCTCCTGTGCCAGCTTCATCCAGGTTCAACCCGCAATGGCAACAATGTCGTCGTCCCATCTCGCCGCCGGACGATCGACACTTCGTTTTGCAGTCCTTGGACGAGGATCTCGAGAAATAATAACAACCGTACGGGTCGATCCATCAGGTTAAGCCACGCTTGCCGGGATTGATCCGTGGGTGGGTGACTATCTTTACATATCCGAGACTCCTCTGTGCCTCGGAAAGTACGTTAAGGCATTGGTCCCCACTGTCATTTCTGAATCTTTGACAGTCGTTACGGGTCGTCAGAAGCCCGAAAGTCTGACAACCAGTCATACCAAGGGGTATCATGTTACTCAGTTACTGGGTTGTGGAGGTAAGATGTGTAGTAAGTCGCTCCATGTAAAATGTAAAATGCTGGTATTCAGCTGCATCCAGTTAGACTGAAAGCCGACCAAAACATTTTCAAATTCAAATTCAAATTCAAATTCAAATTTCTTTATTGCGAACTAAGTGTAGGTATACAAAGATGTTATAATTGTTAGGTTCTTAGAACTTAGTTGCCTGTTCAGGCATTGCAATTTACACAGCTTTCCAAAAAAAAAGAAAAAAATCCGTTAATAAACAGTTTACATTATATTATATTAATACCATTATTCACATATTTATCATTTTTATTATTATTATATTATATTCATTATATAAGTCATGCATTAATCATTACATTATATTAATTATACATTTATCACACTTACATTAAATATTACATACAGTATTAAAAATATTTAGGATACATTGAAAATTTTAAAAATAATGTCGTAACACAGTAAATTATTTTTCCTCAAGAAATTCATTTACCGAGTAGTATGCCTTTTTAATGAGGTAGTCTTTCAGCTTCCTCTTAAAGCCAACTAACGAATGCATGTCCCTAATGTCTTACATAGTTGGGAAAAGGCAAGCAGGACGCCACTCGGTCACTGCATTTACTACACCTGTCATCACTACCATCATAATTATCGTTTTCATATTAAACACTTTAGCGCAATCAAGAATTTCTGAAAAATTCTGAATAGAACATACACTAATGACGTAGGTGTATGTAGGTACAAGTGCGTTATAAAAATAAACATTGCTTATAAAAACATGTAGTTTGTTTTGCCTTCACGATTCGTCAAGTAAATAAACCGGGGTTATACCTACCAAATATCGAATAATAAGAATGGCAAATAAATCGTCACTGTTTATTAATTTGTTTATACATGTGACTAGTAGAGGCACAAAAGAGGCTTGAATTGGGAATAAAAGCTCGTGCAGACCAGCGATATCGCGCTGGTCTGCACGAGCCTTTAGAATCTGTTAGTCAAGTCAGAATAAAAACATTTAAGTCAGTAGGTAGACGTCATCCGTTACCAATTTAAATCGGTATGGGAAACTTTAATAATTAAAAAACCTTGACCGCTAGTAAACCATCGGGTTTCCCAATTTTCCTACTGGGCTTTACCAGCAAGTTTTTTAATTACAGACTCATAGTCCACGTTACCAACCACAACCACATGTCAACACCGTCGATATAAAAGATAAAAGATAGTAGACCAACGTCATTAGAATTTTATTATTAATTTGAAAGACGTCCATTGCTTTTTGCTGCTTAAAGAACGCCTATAAAGGATTGCTACTATCACGCTTAGCATGACCACAATAGAAACGGGTTTTGTCGAAGGAAGAATAGACAAAATGACAGATAAACAATCACAATCTGTCATTTTGTCTATTCTTCCGTCGACAAAACCCGTAGAAAACCCGTTTCTATGGTTGTCATAATACTACGCATGATGGTCAGAAGCAGATGGTCATTCTATAATTAATTAATTAAATATTTTTATTGTTAATAGAATGATTAGAATACAATTTGAAAAAAAACTAAAAATATTTCCCTGATCTGAGTAGGTACTTGGTACATCTCCAAACTTTTTTCTTTTCCTTGCATCAAACTGAACAGTATGACGCCACATGTGACCATGCCTCCGCGTCGTGTACACGTGCTACACCAACGTTTGCATAAGCATTGTACTGTTTATTCACCGGCACTACGCTTCACAGACACACGTGATGATCTTTGACCATTTTTCAATCGCACAATATAAAATGAATGCAAAGTAGTTAAGTGCCAATAGTTCTAAGAAATCGCTGCTATTTTTTGCTGTTATTTTTTTCTTTAAATTTAGCATGAACGAATAAAATTAGCAGATTTAATTAATTAAATATTATTACGCTATGGGCGATAACAAAGAAAATTATATATACTGGGACGATAGAAGGTAGATTAGGTCCACTCGATCTGTGTGGTTCTTTCCTCAAAAGACCATCTCAGACACCAATCTACATGATCTTCACATGATTTGACCAAGATCATGTCTGAACTTTGAAAGAGATTGTAACCTCTGAGTTTGTTTCGGCCTTTCTTCTCAGAGTAAGTCTGATAAGAATAGGGTTTATTCCCTGGATGTCTTGTCCCAGGATTTCCCGAGAAATCCGTAGTTTTCGTTTCCGAGAAATTCTGATCGAGAAGAGTAGAAAACTCGAGAAATCATTTGTCTAAGGATGCCACCTCCGATAGAGTCGTCTGTAGGTACTACCGAAAAACGTTTCAGTTATGTAATAAAAGCAAGCTATCATAATCATAATCATTAAAATCAGCATATAATGTTCCCACTGCTGGGACACAGGCCTCCTCTCTGTGAGAGGGAGTGGGCCGCAATCCGCCACGCGGGCCCAGTGCGGATTGATAGATGTCATATGTCTTCGAATTTTTGGTTCTAGGACATGCCGGTTTCCTCACGGTGTTTTCCTTCATCGTTTTGAGACCAGTAATGGTGATAAAATTAATTACCTACACAAAGTAAAGCGTCTGCCTGGGTTCGAACCCACAATGTACAACTTGTAAGTCGGGCCGTTACCACTGGGCCACCACTGGGCCACCACTGCTCTAATGAATGCGTTTTGATCCTACTTTGTACTAAATCGTTTTAAAACTGATTGATTGCTGTTTGTTATAGATTAAAATGGAAACTTCAAAAATTTGGACATACATATTACAGGAAAATGAAGGATGCTGCAAACGCGTAATGTTTAAAATGTCCCAAAACGATAGCATGTAAAGGTTAATAAAACACAAGCGGACTGGTTAGGCATCACGTGCACAAAATTGATGTAAATCTGAGGATTCCACACGAATTGACACATTAGAAGCGTCTACCGATTCATCCAGTTTTGAAGTGTCAGCGTCAAAAAAAAGCTACAAGTGGTACTGACTGTGCGTGCAGCAGACACTGAAAACGGATTATTTTTGTTTTTAGTCAGAGTTTATCAGAGAGAATAAAATAGTTTTAGTTTAAATTAATTTCTTGTTATTGACAAGAGATTCTTTGTTAGATTAGGTTAGCCTACAGTTAGGTAGGTCCAACTCCGAGAAACGGTCAAAGAGAAGAGGTCAAACATTGAATCCGACTCGGCTGGGCGGCGTTCGAGAAGCTACGTCTCTTAAACCACAGTATCTCAAGACGAAAGTTTTTGACCAGTGCGTATTGCCAGTGATGACCTGTGGCAATGTAACGTGGGCCTCATTAAAAGGCTGGAAGACACCCAAAGAACAATGGAGAGGGCTATGCTTGAAGTAATCGTATCTACGTAATCGAATCAGAAATGACGAGATCCGCTGGAGAACCAAGGTAACCGAGATAGCCCGAAGAATTGCCAAACTTAAGTGGCAATAGGCAGTGTACATTGCTCGCAGAACAGATGGCCGATGGAGCCGCAAGGTTCTGGAGTGGCGACCGCGTACCGAAAGTCCTAGCGTTGGAAGCACAGAACAGATAAAATGTATCTGTTCTGTGATTGACCTATACAAGTTGGAACCATGACCGGGTGAAGGCCGCAGGAGTCCGTTAAAGCACAGAACCGGTCGAAGTGGCGGTGCTTGGGGGACGCCTATGTCGAGCAGTGGACGTCTTTCGGCTAAAATCATGATGATGATGCTGCTAAAACTATTTTTTTCGAATGACTTATATTTCTTTTAAACTTGAAACAAATGTTCCAGTTTTATGCCTGGACAAAACTACCCCAAGAAGTTGAATATTGAAATATCATAAGTATACATAAAATTACACCGAACTGCATCGCGTGCTAGCTAATAAGCTTCTAAATATAATCTGTTTAACTCTAATAGTTCAGTAGATTAATGATACTGCTATCAATACGAGTATTGCGTGTGATCTAAGACTAAATCAAATTAGAAGAGCTGACCCACTTTTGAAGAAAAGCTTATTAACTGGAGAAGTCTCTATAGGGTGTATCAGAAATGCATGGTCATATTTAAGGGTGTGGTACAGACAATTAAAATGAATAACGTAAAAAAAAAAAACATTAAGAGGGTTTATCCTAAAAGTTGGCAACGTCGTAAATAGCTGTCAAATATTAACTGTTTTGATTAATTTAGCAACATTACTGTATGGAAATAAGAAATGTGGCCAATTAGGGAACTAAAATATTGATCATGCAAAAGTTAATATCGTAATACCTAATATTTAGTGTAAGCAAAGTATTTGGAAACTTTCCAAATGCCTTTTTGACCCCTAAAATTGTTACAACGTCAGATTCATTGTTATAATTGCAATTCATTATTAATATTCTAGGGAACTAGTTAGCCACATTTCTTATTTCCATACAGTAATATTGCCAAATTAATCAAAACAGCGAAATATTTGACATCTATTTGCGACATTGATTGACACTCGACCTAAATGTCGAAAGCACGACGATGTCGAATGTTGACAGCTGATTATTTTTTCGCGATTAAAATGTTGGTCTCCTGGAGCAAGTGATTCAGTTTGATGGTCTGTACTTCCCACATACAGCGGATTCCTGCGGCCTTCACAAGGTCATCGGTCCACCTTGTGGGAAGCCTTCCAACGATACGTCTTCTTATACGCGGTCGCCACTCAACCTTTCGGGTCTATCGGCCATCTGTTCTGCGAGAAATGTGCCCTGCCCACTGTCACTTAAGTTTGGCATATCTTCCCCTAATATTATAAATATTATGGAAGCTACAGTTTACTGCACTATTATGGCTTTTATAGTGCTTTACTGTTTCATAAAATAGGGGAAAGAATACTTGAATTAGTGATAATGGGATGGTTTGTTGACAAAACGCGAATTGATGTTCGTGAACCGGTGATTTGTTTACCATTCTACCAATCGCAATAGAGCTTTGATTGTAGTATTTTGGAAATCATATTTAATTATCACTAGCTGCGACCCGTATAAATCCCGATTCCATAAGAATATCGGGATAAAAAGTATCTTATGTCCTAACCCATGTCCAAATTTCGTCTAAATCCGTTCAGCCGTTTTAGCGTGATAGCGTAACAAACAAACAAACTCACTTTCGCATTTATAATATTAAGTTAGGATGCTGCGAAATTGGTAATATTATTCATCTCCACGTGTACGTTGTCTGGTGAATGAAACTTCCACCACTTTTCAGTTATTATATTTTCATTCATTTTCCTGTACTTATCGCACAATTTGCTGCAGTAGCTACCAGCAAAAACAATAACAATTATTTCATGAAAAGAAAATTATGAGTTTCCTCTGAATATTTCTTGAAATCTATTCCTAGCAGTAATT
Source organism: Omphaloscelis lunosa (assembly GCA_916610215.1). Classification (NCBI taxonomy): domain Eukaryota; kingdom Metazoa; phylum Arthropoda; class Insecta; order Lepidoptera; family Noctuidae; genus Omphaloscelis; species Omphaloscelis lunosa. The sequence continues at coordinate 6,430,054 of OU744265.1, read as the reverse complement.
GTTGTTAGGTTTCGTTATTAGTCATAATATAATAATTATCTATTGTATAATTTAGTATAATATTACCTATAGTAACAATAGACGGAAACTTTTAGTTGAGTAATTGCATAACAATGGATTGTTACTAAATAATAACAACACATTATTATATTATATTACACGCACGGTTTTATGAATTCCCGTAACATGAAAACAGAAGCTCGGTAATTGCTTGAAAATCTGCACATCTACAGAAAGTAGAATCAATCAATCTGCCTAGCCTTTTCCCAACTATGTTGGGATCAGCTCCCAGTCTCACCGGATACAGCTGAATATCAGTATTGTTTTTGATTTAAAAGCCTTACAAAACTTGTTCAGGTAAGTTCATTTACACGTTTTCCACGTTTGAGCCACATACATGCAAATGTAAATTCAATGAAGTGCAAAATAGATGCATTTTCAATGTCGCTGTAAATAATAAATGATGACGATTGAAGAGTCTGAGTGCGGAAAGGCCTTGTTTTGAGGTCACAGTAGTGTTGCATTGCGTTCTAGAACTTCCGGACGTTGTGTTGCACGTTGCACGCCAACGTGATGTCTAATCTTAGGCCATTCTTTTGACATCAGACATTAAAGGTGATTGCAGAGTAGTAATAAAATAATGTAATAGGTATCATGGAAGTTATAGATAATATTATGCAAGTAATAAATTGAAGATGAGATTATAGAGTACCTGCATAAGTACCTACTATTGCATAGAATCAAGTTTATCTAACTGAACAGACAGCTGTGCTGCTGGGGAGTTTCTTGCACCAGTTCTTCTTCCCAGCTAAAGCACTAGGAAGTGGTGAAGGGTGGGCTTTTTTGGGGGACCACCTTATGTAATTTTGACGTTCGAAAAGTGCTGATTCTCAGCCTAGTTTGAATAAATGACTTTTGAATTTTTTATTTCAGAAAAGGATTCACTCCATTTTAGGATCAGAAACTGGCAAATCTCAACATTTGTTAACAACCAAGTAAAGGCTCCCGTAGACAGGCGTGACGCGATCGTGAGACACAATTCTGGTAGACCAATTTCCATGAAGTTTTCAGCAAATAAAAAAGATCCCGTGTTTTTTGGGGGGTCTACGACCGCTGGTAATCTTGTTACTTGAAGTATGAGTTGAGAAAATCTGTGTTCTTTTGTTTCATCAAGTTTAGATACCGATACCAATCACGTCTGTAAAGTTTACACAAAAAGACTAGATTTTTTAAACTGATATTTCCAATGTCTACGCTAAATGCGGTCTATGACCTCAGAAAAAAGTCGTCAAATTCATTTATATTTTGTTTTATAATGTTCAGATATCGGACCCATCACGTCTATGGAGTTTTGCTAGCTAATTTTATTTGACCCTGTATAAAGACGACCTACTGAAATACCTGTCCTAACGCTACTATCTGTGCCTAACGTTATAAAGCCCAGCCTTTTCCCAACTATGTTGGGGTCGGCTTCCAGTCTAACCGGATGCAGCTGAATACCAGTCTTTTACATAGAGCGACTGCCTATCTGACCTCTACAACACAGTAACTGAGTAATACAATACCCCTAGGTAAGACTGGTTGTCAGACTTTCGGGCTTCTGACAACCCGTAATGACTGTCAAAGATCCACAAATGACAGCCGGAACCGACGGCTGAACGTGCTTTCCGAGGCACGGAGGAGTCTCGATATGTAAAGATGGTCACCCATCCACGGACCAACCCCGGCAAGCGTAGCTTAACCTAATGGATCGACCCGTGCGGCTGTTATTACTTAGCCAAGAGCTCCTCTCTATAGTTTATATTAGGCACAGATGAAGTTCCGCTGGTAGTTTAAAAGCGGATTTAAAGGACAGTCATTGGACTGCTCTTTAAAACCGCCGAGATACTCCACTGTTGTAGTCATTGACACAAAAACGTTGTAAGTACCTACTCAAAACGTTGGATACCGTAATTATTCAATTAACGCCTGTTAATGTGACCGTCACGTTGTGTTGATAACGTTGACGATACAAACAGATTTAACTCAAACACGTGCCTTTAGGCACATGCCCGGGTGACTGGCAAGTTTTCTGAGCAAGTTTGTAAGTAATTGGTTATATTTTTTAAAGAATTATACATGTCGATTAATTAGTCTCGATTAATTAATTATTATGTTCGATTTGAACTTGTGCTTCCAAAATAATGACGTATTTATTTATTTATTTTCTCCCTTATCTATCATTACAGGGTAATCTACTGCGATAACTCTAATCCTAACTTATTACATACTAGCTTTTTACCGCGACTTCGTCCTAGAGTCTATAACCTTCCTCAAGAATTGGACTATCCAATGCAAAATAATTTTTTCAAATCCGACTGGTAGTTCCGGAGATTACCGCCTACATACAAGCTTACAAACAAATAAACAAACAAATTTTACCTCTTTATAATATTAAAAGTATAGACATAAACTCACGCCTTCCTTAACCTCAATGGGAGTAAGCAGAGGCCCTAGTGTAAGTTTCTTTAAACCATCTCGACTTACTTTACGTATCGACCGCGTTCGGCGCTTCGATTGGCCCTTCACCAGTGAATAGTCCTTACATACGTTTCCGCAGCTCCTAAGCGAGCTGCATAGTGAGCTTTACCTATTTGTTTTGACAATAATTAAATTTTGTAACTTATTACGAGTCATCGGAGTACATAGATTAATTTGGGGTCAATCAACTGGCACGTATATATTTGTTTTAGTATGGATATGCCTCCGGGATTCCGGGATTGGGAAGTTATTAAGATTTTTTTAAGGAATTTCAAATGTTGCAATGTGTAGAATAAAGAATACATCAATATGAATAAGAAATAATTTGCTTTTATTGCGTTTATTTATTTATTTTAACCCTTTTGCTGTTATTGCGTTTATTTATTTATTTAAACTTTTGACACTCAAAACGGTACAAAGGCGGACTTAATACCTTAGGCATTCTCTACCAGTCAACCAAGGGTGGTGCAGAGATTGGATGGCAGGTGCTCTGTTTAAGAGGAACAAAGAAAAAAATTACTAAAAATATATCATTAGAAAAAATAGGTAGGAACAACAGTACATAAATAGGTTATAACTTATAATACACATACATATTTAATGTAATATACATATATTTATTATATATTTATACATATATACAAATTTAAGGGAGAGAGATGTTGAGATGACTCTACTTTATTTATTTTGAAAAAAAAACTCTGCAATTTCCGCTTAAATGCATAATGACTGGTGGCCGTCCTGATATCAAGAGGAAGCGTATTCCATAGAAGAATGAACTGAATGTGAAAGGAAGAATGAACAAAGTCAGAAGAATGAGAAGGACAAAGTAGAAGAAGATTGTTAGAAGATCGAAAAAGAATGCATTGCATTAAATGCGAAAAAATATTAAGAAGTATAAAACGATACTTTTATTTATTTATTCAAGAATAGTAACAATTACAAGCAGCAGATAATATACTTACAAGAAATAACTACTAAATTAATCATATCATGTAAGTTTCGAATGGACGCACAACAGTAAGACTTACTTTATTACTTGATAAATAAGAAAAAAAAAAATATTACATATTTATCCATTCTATAAATTTCTAATGTATAATAGTAGATTAAAAATCCTTACTTTTACAATATTTGATTCAATCCCGTTAGTACCAAAATGAAATCCCGGAAAAATGCGAGTACATAAAATCAATCTACCTACTCCGGTCACTAGTTATTACAAACAATTCATTATTTGTAAATTCGCACAGAGAACAACAGAATACTACTAATAAGATAATTTTATCTATTATAGGTAGGTATTTAGGTAATAACAATTAAAATATACTTGTTTTGTTATCAACCTAATTTTTCACGCGATTTGTGTCATGATAGCAAACTCAAAGTCAAACTCGAAAGCATTTATTTCGAATAAATTACAGGCACTTTTGAATTGTCAAGGGGTCAGACAGAAAGATGAAGCTAGTTGCCAATACCCCAACACCAAAGCGGAGTAGATTAGATAACTATGGAGAAGAACGGGCAAGGAAATCCACAGACATCATTTCATCCATTTTAAATCAAATTATGGTTAAAAAGAAATTCACTGAAGCCAAATAAAAAAATCATTTACGTTACGTATCACAAGAATAACATCGAAATCTTTGTGTATTTCCAGCTTTTACGTTATTTTATCTAATTGGTTCTTGCATAAGTTAACTTTATGTCTATCAATGTTAGATTATTCTTTTTATTTTCTTACCTATGCTGCAGAGACATTTTGACCAGCTTGCAGCAATAAAAATTATTCTATTCAATTCTATTGTAATAGTTCACAGTTTTATTCCTATCTTCCAAAGAATGTTCAGTGATAAGTAAAAATGATAACAGTTTGCACAGATACTCCTGCTTGCCACTTGAGTCGGCAGACGATCGTATTATTAATACCTTGAAGATGCCTTGTTGTTTTACAGCCATGATAAATAGGTAATAAGTAATATATTTTCACTATGTAATACATGAGACAACGGTACCTACCCTCCTATATAAGTAAGATATTAATAGTATCACGCGATTAAATCAGCGCTGTGCTATGGGGGACCCACAGCATCATGCTGAGTGGAAGACTTCTTGTCACTTGTGCAGCTGCCGATTTCTATTTCAAGCTCGTCACTAAGGGGCTCAAGCCCCCCAAAAGCGTCTGAGTTCTTCTGTGACAAATCTTAAAGTAAACTTGGTGTTATTCTAATTAATATTTTTAGGAAGTATTACACTACCTAATGTAGGTACAATTATCATCAATTATCTTTAACTTAATGAGTAAGTATTATGTTTTAGTTTTTTTTTTTTTTTTCAATAAGATGTTTTGATTACGTGATGAATTTTGAATCCGCGCGCCACTCACGCTGCCTGGTTTGGTTGCCATGAAGGTATATTCACTGAGATATCTCTGGTAGTCTACAACCTAACGATGTCATTAAGGAATTTGAGAAAAGTAATCTGAGGAGGCTTGTAAAATGTGTGCTTTTTTAGTGTTTAGTTTACTAACCCCCAGCCGGGGTCAAGCCCCTCCCAAACGATAATCCTGGATCCGCCACTGCGCAGGAGCATGGGTACTCAACCCTACATTCCTAAACATCCAATAGGAGTCCATTCAGGTTATGGATCCTTATTGGTCCGGCTCTATAAGGCAGGGTTTCCTTTTGATCGAAGCTTCCTACTGCAAAACATATGGAGTCTTTTGTGTCAGCATACAAACAAACACAAACCAATCAAATTATTTCCCAAATTATAAGAAAAAACAATTTAGAAACGGTTTTATGGCAGATCTGCGGACCTTTCGTGGGCTTTTTGTAATGGAAGCTCTTCACGACCATCGATATTATTAATTCACACCATATATGTAAGTATATTTTAATTGAAACATTTTTTTCTAAATTAAGCTGCTTTTGGCAGATTTGGAGTTAGGAGGGACTCACTCTCTATTTACTTATTTGTGATCTCTTTTTGAGATCTTCTGTAACCCAAAGAGTTTCTGGACAGAGCTATTTTTAGGTAGGTACCTACTGTACGTTCCATACCTAATACGTTCAATAACTTGCTCAACCTGAGCTTACAGCTTGATGAGATTGAGATGCTGACTAAGAGCTGGCTAACTGGCTTTATGAATGATCCAAGTTCTTGGGCTTAAGTTTACGCTAGTCGGTCATTCTTCCATACAAACGTAGTATGGCGATTACTCGTCTGTTTGACGGTGTAGGTACTTCAAATTTTCTGGTCATTATCTAGCCCTGTATGGAAGCTAAATTGGAAAAAAGAAATTGGTTTGGAAGTTATGAGCGTTGAAACTTCCATATTTCAACAATAATTTTAACTCATCTTTGGGCATAAATAAATAACTTATGTAGTACGAAAATGACAAAATAGAAACCGTAGAGGGATAGATAATTTATATAAAAGTTCAAATAATTGTATTTTGTGTCGATACATCCAGCAGTTTTTCCATAATATTTATACGCCGTAAGGTCTGTTCATGAAATTTTACGCGCTCGTTTTCGTTATAAATCATCGTCTATTTCACGAAATATATATATAAAAAATAAGTAAATCAAACCTAGATAAATAAATACTAAATAAATAACTGTATTAAACAGCATGCATATTAGCCACGCCATCAACGAGTTCAAGCTGTCGACTATCAGAACCTTAAAGTTCTAGTCAATTTACGTAGTGGGTATAGTATAGGTACACACGGCTACACATCAAGCTATACATTTCCATTATAAACTGACCTCGCATTGTACGGAAATCCTACACAATGCGAGATCAGCATAAACTGGAAATGTATAGCTTGATGTGTAGCCGTGTGTACCTACCTAGATATTTTTGCAGCTTTCCCTAATTATCAAAATAAAACTGTTATATTTATAAAATACCTAACATTTGACCAAATTCCAAGAAATAAAATTGATGACTAAGTACTAGCTCGTGTTGAATTTCGCATGACTTTTATTTCCATAGTTATTTTTATTATTTGTTGTTAATTTAGCTACGTAAGGTAAAATCGCCGGTTAAACGTGTTAACACAAATATATCAGCGAACTTGCGATTGAATTTATTTTACAAGTAGATACTTAAATAAGGCCTGCTTGGCGGCTTCGCTCTTACCTATCCCAGTTCAAACTCGCCCGCTTTTTTGTATGCCTATCAACTGCAAGGGTACAACGGACCGGGCGAGTTGGAACTAGGGATGAGTGTGAACGAAGCTGCTTGGGGCAGTAATAAATAGTATGGTGGGATGGTTAGTAGTATGGTATGGTAGTTAGTATATGGATGGTAGGGAAGTAGGTACACTTCCCTGAAAAACTCATTTAATATGAGCTCACCAACCCAGCCCAGCATGGTCTTCTAAAGCATCTTCATAAGTAGGTTATATTGCCGCAGACCGTGTACGCGATGGAATTTCCTATTGGCAAAAATGACGATCTTCCGTACTTTCATCAATTACGTAAAACTTCATGATTTTACACCCAGAGGTTAATGGTATGATTCTGAACAAAGCTATTATACCCATGCATTTTCTATAGGTTAGCAATGCTGCACGACATTACTGCGACCGACGGCACTGCTGCGCGGCAGTGACGCCCTGCTGCCGCGGCAGTGTCGCCCTGCCGCCGCGACAACCACTAGTGCGGGTTTCATCACAGCTTGACACGTGAATTTGCTCAGTAGCGATTGTCCAAAAAAATAATATTGTGTTTATTTAAAATGTATCACTAATAAATACTTTATATATGAAACCAGTTGTTTACCTTAACTTCTTTATTTATTTAATTTACAGTGATTTAAAATTAAGTGGGCTAGGCTAAATAAGCTACAAGACCTAGTCTAAATAAATTGCTATACTGCATTTTAACCGGCAGAAACAATCCACATCCGAAAATTCTAAACTAAAGCAGGATGTATGTATGTAGGTAGCTAAATTGTTTCCATGAGCGGTGAGTGTGACGCCCACTCGCGTTATTCGGGCTCGTTCGGGCGCGCACGTGGCATCTGAACGTGACGTGCGCACACGCACTTGACCTTAACCACAGAATAAAGAGGAAACAGAAGGTTTATGCTTAGGGTTTAACATAGAAGCTTACACATACAATATGAGCCACAAAATCACAACTCATTAATCCTTCGTACTTGAATTTGGTATTCGTATTCAATCGATAACTGAAAATATCGCAGAAATTCCGTTTTCTGATTAGGAATTTGAAGTTGAGAACTTCATCTACTCTTCTTTAGCATTGAATGAATAAAGCCCGTGGAACTAATAATTTCTTAAAAAAAAAACTCAAGTCTCATCCTCAAATTCTTAATTTAGAATCCACATGTTAGTCTAAGCTTAAAGCCTCCGCAGGCAGCCGCGATGCGACGGTGTGTCGCGATTCTGGTAGAACAATATCCATGAAGTTTTCATAGAAATGTTCTACTAGGGTCGCGTCGCGCCTGTCTGCGGAAGCCTTAAAGCTTTGTGTAACTAAAACTAGCTCGAAGGCTTAAGTTTGGATGTAAATCTCGCTCTCTAATGAATGAGATGAGATAATCGATAATCGGGTTCCGAACCTCTAAACTTAAAGTTCGGAACCCTTAGTGCGTGAGTCGGACTCACTTGGTCAGTTCTTAGGGTTTCGTACCAAAATGGTAAAAAGGGACCCTTATGGTGCGACTCAGTCTGTCTGTCCGTCTGTCTGTCACAGCTGGATATCTCAAGAACTACTAATGCTATCAACTTGAAATTTGGAATAGTTTTAGATGACGTTTGCCCAACTATTTTGCAATTAAGAAAGTAATAAATTTATTGTTTCTTTTTTTTTTGCTAATGCACTGAACGAGGGTCTTAAAAATTCGAAGTTGGCTACAAGGGCATGTGAGGTTTCATGTGAAAGAGCGCTATTTGCACATTCAACATGTTTTTTTTTTAACTTTTTTTTAAATTAGACTTACTGAATCTTCACTTACCTGCGTAAGCGCATCGCCCTGGGGAATGACCTTGTCGCCGCGTGCGTGTAACACCTTGTAACTTGTAGGTGTCTGGTACTGTACCCTTCAGTCTTCTACTATTGTTTGAAAATAATAAAACATGTGTTTTTAATGTGTGCTATAGGTATGAAGATTTATGGTTGCAGTGCAGTTAAATTAAATATTCATACTCCATGTGTTTGGTTGGTTGGGAACAGATAGTTAAATTTCGGAACCGTTGCCGGAGGTTATTTTAAAGCAAATGAGGAGTCTTATTTAGACGATGGTTTATTGAAGACTAAAGTTTAAAATACAATATTCTTAATCCTAATAGTGCACTTATCGCGGTGAAATATCGTGAATCGTGGTGAAATTTGACTTATAGTCTACACAATCTGTAGACTAAACAAACTTAATAGGTAATGTAAATCAATGTCAAATCAAATTACTTAATATTTATCGTTGTGGCGGCGGTGGCACTTGAGTATGAGAGCGATCCTCCGCAGCGCACCTGATATAAACAATAATCTACATAACTAAGGCTAATACCTAAGAAATGTACTTTACATAACTAGATACTTACTTATATATATATAATATCTGGATGACCGAAGTTTTCTAAAAATGAAACCTAACTAGATCGATTCATCGCCCCCGAAACCGCCTGCATACTAAATTTCATGAAAATCGTTGGAGCCGTTTCCGAGATTCAGATTATGTATATATACATAAGTACAAGAATTGCTCGTTTAAAGGTATTAGATAGGTATTTATTTCAGACCAAATTACACGATCCATAAGTTTTAATTTGCTTTTAAAATACCTTTAAACAAGCAATTCATCCAGATATTTTGCTTTTAATGGTAAACAAGTATCTGCCAACCCTCTTTTGGGCCAATCATCGTTTTCAGTCTTTTCTTTTCGTGTTCAGTGGTACCTTTGTGCACCTATCATAGAAGTTTGATTTCCGACTGCACAAGTTAGGTATAGGTAGGCACCTAGGCACCTTTTATGTTTCAGTAGTTAGGTACATAACTAATGGACGCAATAACCTTTAACGCCGTAAGCAAAAGACTACGTTTCATAAGTGCCCATGTAGGTTTATGTGAAATAAAAATATTTTGAATTTGAATTTGAACTATGTCAATAATAATTACTTTACGTAGCTCAATATTCTCTTATTTTCTTATTTTCTGCTTCAGAACGAAAAAAAACAAAATGTATTTAAAAAATATTTCTAGGTGCGATAAGGAAAACCTAGAAATCGTATTCGGGCATTAAGTCAAGAAGGCAATGGGCAATTACTACAGTTAAACCTATGTGATAAAATTATTGTACAGTGAAAGATAATTTTCAAGCATTGGGAGTTCGGGCTCAAATAATACCAACAAGCGCCATCTCTTGGATTAAAAATAAATAAATATGAAAAGCGTCATCTCTTATCGAATAGCTGAACAAATGCGACAATAGAAAGTTACCTACAATGAGTTTTTAAATGCATTTAATATCACATGTATTTATCAAAATATTGTAGTTTCTTTGTTTTATTTACGTGTTTTACTTGTTTATTACTTTCATAATCACGGAAATCTAAGAGGGTGCACCACAGTAACACAAAAATGCTTGTGAATATGCTGAATGGAGGAAAACTGCTGCGGTTTGTGTTGACGGGAGAAAAATGGATTATTGACAGTTGACAGTGACACTGACTTACCTTTCTGTCAAAGAAGTATGTTTCTGTTGCAAAAATTGTAAATAAATGTATTGAAACTTATAACTTATTTTATCGTAAATTTTATATAATAAGAGTACAAAAGTATACATAACATACAAAATGAAAGCACTAATACAACGAGTTATGAATGCTAAAGTGACCGGTGAGTTTGTAAAAATAATTTTTAGGTTAATTTTATAACAACAATCTGCATCAAACTCTTTCTTATTAGAAACCTTTAATTAAAATGAGTTTAAAAAAATCCCTTTTAACTGTTACTTTTAACCAGCTTTAGCAGACCGGTGTAAATAGCCTTTTCCACTCTGGTATTCTTGTTTAAACTATTTTTATAATTTATATTCACAAATTTATTGATATATAATTTTTTATGATTCCAGTAAACGATGAAGTTATAAGCAGTATTGGTCAAGGTATTTGTGTATTTATTGGAATATCAAATAGTGACAGCAAGAAGGATATGGAATACATGTAAGTCCCAATTTTTAAGAGAATGTTTTCACAAAATGGTTTACATAAATTACTTTCATACGTTTTTCATACTTACTCATGATTCATGGATTTTGCATGTCTACCTGTCCATATACTGTGCCTCCCACCACTATTAAATACAGCCTAGTACTAAAGTTCAATTTGATATAAAATTACTATTTTTATTTGTTTACAAGGGTTGCGGATGAAAGAACTATTCTCTGTTTTCTGACAAGTTACCAAGCCAATTATTGTAGTTTTAATTAATTAAATATTATTGATCTTATTTACCAAAATGTTTCAGAATACGCAAAATATTGAGTATCAAGTTATTTGATGATGAATCAGAGAAGAAATGGAAGAAAAGTGTTTCTGATACAGAATTAGAAATATTATGTGTCAGCCAGTTCACATTATACAATACGTGGAAAGTAAGTTCATTGCATTGCATTCACATATTCTAGTTACCATCTGCAATATTTTATAACAAACCATGATTACCAATCTTAGCATTATCATCCTATAACGTTCCTACTGCAGGGACACAAGGCTCCTATCTTCGAAAGTGAGTGGGCTGCTATTTACCACACGGGCCCAGTGTGGGTTGGTAGATGTCACATGATTTCGAATTTTTGGTTCTAGGACATGTTGGTTTCCTCACAATGTTTTCCCTCACCGTTTTGAGAGCAGTGTTGAAGCGCCTGTTTAGGTTCGAACCCTCGACATACAACTCATAAGTCGGGGCCGTTACCTCGGAGCCACCACTGTTATTCACCAATCTTAGGTAGACTAATAATTCTGCTATTTATAGCAATAAAATGATTACTTGACAGCCTTTGAATCTCCTTAAATGATCTGCAACTGTGGTAGGTAGTGAATGACTGCAATTAGCTGCTAGCGTGTCTAATCAAATAATAATAATAGGGTTCTTGACCGTACTTCCGGGATTGTCCTGATAGCTGTGGAATACCTCTCCACTCCTCAAGCACCTCAGGACATGTTGCCCTCTTGTCGCTACGACACTATGTGCTAGCAACCGTTTTCGGGGGCCCATTATTGAGTGCGCAAGTCAACCCCTGCCATTTTATCCATGTATAACATAACATTGATTAGGCAGTGGACATAGTACTTCCATAGTTCCAGGTAACTAATCCATAGCCCAATATGTTTTGTTTCCATGTTCTGCAATAGTCCTACACCAACCGGGGGTTGTCCTTGGGTGCACTTATATAGTGCATACAGGGATAACCGTCAGTTGGTGCCTCAACGCTTAAAAACATCTAACAGGCCTCTGCGCGTTGGCTTCGGCCCCTCGTACGTCTTCCAAAGGTCCGGGACCCCAGGGTCCCGAGAAATGTCAAAGACCAATTAAATAATAATAAACTGTGGATATATACTCAATTTGCATCGCAAATTGTAGAATGCAATTTACCGTCAGTCAAAGATGTATTCATTAACTATTATTTTGTTACAGGGTAACAAACCTGACTTCCATCATGCAATGCCTGGAGACAAATCCAAGGAGTTTTATGAAAACTTCCTACAAATGTTGAAGGATGCGTACAAACCAGATAAAGTTAAGGGTATGTTTTTTTTTCTCAAAATTTTATCAGACACTTAATGGTTCTGTTATTAACGAATGATAACTTTATTTAAAGTTGTCTCAATATAAACTTTATACTACATAAAAAGGGTACATTTATTATGCAGGTACGTAAGTTTATGTGGATACTCTTGTAGCTACTGTTTTGGCTCTGCTGCTTGTTACGTCATTGTAATGAAAACCCCACTCCAGTTTCCTAGGGCTCCAGGCCTAAGATTTCAATTTCCCTTGGTCCAATTGGTAGCAATTCAGGTGTCGAGATCACTTGCATGACTATTAAAATCCAAGCTACATTAACATCCGAGCTTTCATGCTCATCAGTTTTCCATCCAATGCCAATTCAAATTTTATACAGAGTCAAATTATATTAGCTAGCAAAATTCCGCAGACGTGATGGGTATCGATATCTAAACTCGAGAAAAAAAAAAGATTTGATGTAATTTATTTTCGTTCTTTTTTTTCAATGGTGTCTCGCAGATCAACCTACGAGGTTGTCAGCTACTTAACCGGACTTTCCTGTGGCTGCCTCAATAAATTAAGGTCTCCAGACAGGGCATAAAACTTAGAAACTATGCGACTACATTCTAAGGATTCATTCTACATTCAAACGTATCCCTTAGCATGTCGGCCCTAAGCCGAGGTCCGTAGAACTCGACTTGGGCGCCGCTGTGAGAGGACAGCAAAGGAGGGGCTGGATCGTATTTTTTTATGGCTAAATTTCAATACCCATCACGTCTGCCGAGTTTCGCTAGCTAATTAAATATGAACCTGTTTCGGTGAGGGTGAGACATCTCTAGTCCTTTTCAACCGCCTTCAAAAAACGTATTCTTTCTTTCTTTCTTTCATTTGACAAATGAAAGAAATAAATAATAAATTTTTGCGGTAAACATGACGCAAAGAAAGAACAAAAAAAACAAGTGGGGTAAAATATGCGTCACATACATCCACGCAAAACGGTTATCGCTCAGCATAATGCTGCGACCTTTTGCGAGACAGCGCCCCAGCTCTAGTTTTCAGCGACAGCTGGCGTTGACGTTATGACGTCAATAATTTTACACCTGACTAATCTGTTCCAGATGGCAAGTTTGCAGCCTACATGCAAGTGAGCATACAGAACGATGGCCCAGTCACATTTGAGATAGAATCGCCCGCTAATCTACCACCCAGCAAAGAAAGAAGAAGTAACAATGTAACTAAACAAGAGAAGAGTGAGAGTCTAGTTGAAGACACTGTTAAAAGTGTATAAATATTATTTTAAATTTATAATAAGTAAATTATAATAGAAATTTCGTTAATTCTAGTTTTTAGTTTCATCCCATAGAGTACTGCCAGGTTAAGTAATGTACCTACCTAATAATGTAAAGAAAGAAAGAAAGAAGAGTATTTTATTTGGGACACCCACAGGAGATACAAACCGTTAACAAAAGGAGCATTTAAAAATAACAAAATGAACATATTTTTTAAAATTTAAAATAATTATTATACTAAATGGCCAATGTAGTTCCTATGACGTCGTGGGGGTCATAGGATGCTCTCGTTTCTAGATAAAATTGTAGACTCGGGCACAGATAATATAATACTAGTAGTTAAGTTGCCTCCATTCGAGGCGACGACGCGACGCGACAATGCAATTTTAGTGTATTTATTGAAACTACTTCCACCGCTTTGATGTGATAAGAATTAACTATTTGCTGTGGGCTGTTGTAAAACTTGTAGGGCGACCTTTATCCATGCTGAACGCATGTTGAACATAGCTAACAAAATTGAAGCCCACTCCCATCCTTGCAAAATTCATGCCTTGTACGAGACGAACGAAAATGATCGCAAAATTAATGTGACAAATTGTCAATCGTGCGTAAACTGCTATGATTGGTTGCTTATTAGACATGCGTCAGTTCCTACAACAAAACGAATCTAAAATCCGATTTTAGTTGGAAATCGAATCTTATCGATAATCCGAACTAGACAAATCGATTTCACAAAACCACGGCAAGAGTAGACTGCGTAAGCAAGTATTTGTTTATGTTTGGATAGTTTTGACCGATGCACTTACAACCGAATAATGTTACTAGAGAAAACGATTTCAAAATCTGAAATCGTTTCGTTTCGTGTTTTGAATCGTTAGCGTAAAAATCGAAAAACGCCCATGTCTATTGCATAATTTATCAACCAATCTTTTTTTATTTTGGGTGGGAAATTATCAAATAACTTCTCCCGCTCTGGGCGGAGCGGGAGGGCGTATCAGACTTACTGACTAAAACCCACCCGTGTTCCTTCGGTTGCCCCGTTGCCGGAGGCCGCGCTCTCCCTTTCGGTTTCGCGTCGATAATTTTCGTTCCTTTGTGTTACATTAGTTTAAGTAATGGGAATTTTATAGGAAGATCGAAAACAAAACACCAAGATAATTAATAAAAAGAAACTTTATTTTGAAATAATGGTTATTATCTATTAACATTTGTTACAATTAGGCCAGTGATTATGCGATTTCATGTTAGATTATATTATAAAGTTTTTACAAAGATGATATGCCTACGCTAAGTCTACCGGATTGTTACCACTACGCATAGAAACTCTTCGTCATACATACTTGATCATCCGATTACCTATATGTTAACAGATAATCGACCAAAAATTCAAATCCGTCAATAGTTACATTAATTTCTAAACGAGTAGAAAATAAACTAAAAAATAAAATAAACTCGTATAAAAGTTTAAATAAATGCATTTTATAAATCCCTCTATTTAAATATTAAGATAATGAAATTCATGAAATTCAACAAATGAGATTAAAGACCCTTATGGAGTTTCGAATATTACAGTTAAGGTTAATTTACTTGTATCAATTAGCTGGAGTGCCGCATGATTACTATTTCTATACCGCGAAATATAGATATATAATCATTAAATCTTCATTCTTAGTACGTTACGCCTACCAACTGTACATTAATTCTTAAAGAATTTCCCTCATCTTCGATCAAGGCACTATTCGTTTTGGTATATTGCTGATACGTTTCCTCACTCCTAAATTCACAATATCAATGGGTTAACATATTCGTACAAGTGTGAAAGAGTACAATTTCAAGTTCTTAAGATAATTCAATGTACGACTTTGAAATCATAAAGGAAACTGCTTGAGATATTTCTGATCGCGCGATAGCAGTTTACTGATTATGATTTCCAAGTTCCACATTGCGAATCTATTAACTTTACAATAACTATCGAATATTACTATTACAAAAATATCTATAATCTATTCTAAATTATTCAAAAGATGAAACTGTTATTGGTATAGGCTAAGGATGTAATTAACAACATATACCTCTCCAAAATTTAATGGACGTTGCAATTTACGAGTGCATAAAATTTAATGGCGTTACTAGAATTTGCCAATACTACCCAAATTTAGTTGATTAACAAAATAATAGGAAGTGAACTAAATGCATTTTTTCATTATGTACCGTTAAATGGGTATACTGTAAAGCCGTTGCTTAATTCGAGGCGTTCGTTGGCCTTAGATCGAGGCATAAGTTTTCACGGTCTGCCTCGATCTGAGGTTTAAAAATAAATAAAGCCACGAGCGTTGTTTTACTTTCGAGGCATCCTCGAATGAAGCATCGGCTTTAGAGTATAATCAGTCTGCTCATGCCGATAATTGGCGGCTACTTGATGCTGGTCTTTAGCCGCGTTGTGATGGTGTAGGTGGGTGGTCGGCAGTGGTGGTGTTTACCACAGTCCGGAGGAGAAGCCTCCGGGCGGTACGCGGCTGGAGTTGTGGATCATGTGGCTGTTGCCGTTGATTGACGTCACCGTGTTGATCTGGCCGTTCATCGATTTGTAGCCGTCACCAGTGATTGGGTTGCCTTCTGTAATCATTATATTGGTTCCATTAGTATTTTTCATCGTCGATTTAGTAAGCACACATCTAAAGCAACAGTGTCACTTCAGTGGAATTTTAATGTTGTGAAAAAATATCTAATGAAATGAAAGTATTTAAAATCAGTCTTGTTAAGAACTACTTGAGATAAATTTAATTATCAACATGCATAAAATACGTGAATACCCTAGCTACAGTTAATATAAAGACTTACAAAACAATGTTAAGTCATAAGTATGTCATTGACGATCATAGTTTATAGTACTTACAACAGTAATACAATGAACAAAAGCTAGAGATAATATCAAAAATTAAACCTACAACTCTGCCTACATTATAATTAATTACAAAGTAAAGCAGTACTCAGAGTACCTAATAATATACATCTAAACCTACTTACAAATAAGTAATAGATAGAAGAAAGAGGATTCGTGAGAAATAGAAGAAAAAATATAGTTTGGCACTCAATATATACACAAATACACAATTTATACACAGCACAACAACGAATAGGTACTCGACAACAGTACAAGCAGGACACGATAATAAGCGCTATTCGACATCAAACAAGCCTAAACTGCTCACTAAGAAGAAACGGTCAAACTAAACCCTAATATGAGCAAATTATAAAACGGTAATGGGTGCTCAATTTAAAAACACGAAGGTATCGAACTCCAGTCCCTTTGTATTTACAGCAAATGAAAAGTGACAAGCATTCTCTTCGTCGATCTTGAGTGTGGTTGGAAAATTCCATCAGAGTAATTGGTGCGAAAACAACAACATTCCTCCAGTGTAAACTGAGCACCCACCCATCTCTCTTCGGCGAACATAGTCTACAAAGTTCGTCTTAGGTCGGAGGTCCTCTGCATGCCGATTGCGATCAAAAATGTATCCGGGGACGTGTTTGTGGAATATAGGCGGGAAACCGGTCAGGGTGTGCGGACCGGGGACTAAGGGAGTCGCTAGAGGCATCACGTCAGGAATGGGCCCGTCCCGCTCATATTTAAAAAGTGTTGGCGGAGGATTAGTATTAGCTATCAGATATGGATCTATCGGTCCTCCCAATGCAGGAATCGGATCATACTTATAATCAGGAGTGGGTCTCTCACCGAGAGCCGAATGCATTCCCACAAATGCGTACGGTGGTAGAGGATGGTACGGAATTTTATGTTCCTTGGGCTCTAAATAATGCTGAGCTGGGAAAGGGGGCCAATGCCGATTAAGAACAAGTTGGGGAGACAAAGAATCAGGGTCTATGACTGGATGACACATGTCCGGGTCATCGGTTTCCAAGCCGAGGAGCGTGTAAGGAGTAATTCTTGTGGTAAGGCTGGGTTTCATGGTGGATTCTACGTAGTAGTTAGCTGGTTTTGGGGGCCATTCGTTGGTGTAATATCTGTGAGTGGGTTGTGGGTGCAGGAGTTGGGTGTAGGAGTCGTCGGGGCTGGGTTCGGCACCTCGCAGGCTGGCGGCGGGGTGACGGCGGCGCTGCGGCGCCACGTACACTCCATCGCCTGTCACGGGATTCCTCTTCGGTGGAGCGTACGATGCTACCATTCACAGAACAATCGGTTTTCATTCGATCTACCACAATAGGGACCTAACTTTAGAGCTATCATGCCCTGATGGTTACATGTATCCTTTTCGTTATAACGCTTAAATATAAGTGTAATAAGTAGTGTTGCGTGCTATCACACATATTATAGTTAATTGTTATTGTAATGAAAATTGTTATTGCAGTAAAATCATAATATTATAGGTACGATTAATTCTTTAGTATCTATTTCAGTTTTAAATATTATTGTGTAATCATGCTCCATTCTGCGCTAAGCACGGCTCGTTGAGTTTGTTATTTTCTGTTATAATTATTATTACAATGAGTCATTAATTGAAACTTCAGTAGACATTATTTGTGAGTAGATAAGTGGAAGAAGAATGTCAGAGCGTATCTGTTTATTATTAATTATGTATAGTAAGAAGCGTTTTCTTCCTAGCGTGCACGAGTGCCAAATATTTGGAATTGAGCACGGTTTCAGAGCGATCGCACGCAGACTCGCAAAATGCTCGTATAATTCAATATGAGCATTACAGGAATACTGCGAATTCTGTGAACGATCTCGCACATTTTGAACGTGGAATGGATAGTTTTACTCGCTAATCCGAAGTTTAAAACATTTCAAAACTTACGCGATACATTCTTTCCAGTGACTTTCCGGTCCGTTTCAATCTGATTGCTATGCAATTAATTTTTAATAGATGTGCATGAGCATAGACAAACATCGGACAAGACAATTAACGACCGTAAAATTATACAGAAAGTTCATAGAAACGTCATTAATTTACCAGAATCTTCAATTAAAAATATCAATTTGGAAGAAAATTATCTCTAAACTTAATTACAATTTCCATTCCACGACCGTGCGTGTAGTCTCGTGTCCGTGGTCATTCCGTGAGCGTTACTAGCCGTGCTCTTTCGTGCCTACATCGAGACTGACTCACAGTGTCCACCGAGGTCCGTCTCACCTCGGCTTGGGGTCGATGTAGCGCTCCCGTTGCCATACGCCTTGGATGGGGAGTGCATGGGGCTTGAACCATTCATCTCCGAGTCGCCGAATTGAATGTGACTGCGGATTGTATCAGTCACCATCGGGTTGCTCACAGCCTGGAATGTTACGTAAAAATATGTCATTAGATAAATTAAGGCATTGATTAGGAATAGCAATAGGTCACAATTAATAGTGACCAATATGGGTGATATTGGTGTTGAATGGGTTGTGGTGGTAGGTTGGTTGATTGGTTTGGGGGTTAATCGATTGGTATACTCTCTTGTTATTGGAATTTCCTAATGATTATTATAGAATCCAGATTTTTGTATCCAAATCTTTGTCATGGAAAAGAAAATAATCTAATGGTACATGATGAAGCAAATATAAGGACCTTGTTGGCATTTCAAAAAACGAAACCGTCGATCCTTACAACTTACCCATAGTAAAAAATAAACAAACCATAGAGCCGTTACATGCCATTCATTAATATGATATTTTAATATCGCATTCGATACATTCTGTCGCTGTCGTGGGGACTTTCATAGGGCTACTGTCATAAGACCGTAATACGTCCGCGACATCACTCGGGAATCGATTTACTTTTACCGTTCAAGTAATTGGCGAGTGATTAGACCACCGACCACCACGTCCTTCGTCGTGGGTGTTAAGGCTAAGGTTTTATAGGGCATTTGCATCCACCTGTTACAAATAATCATATTTTAATTAACGAGACTTTATATTGTGTTTGATGACCAATGATTGAAATGTCGTGTCGTGGATGCCATAATTAACATGGTACCCAAGTAGAGGACTTGAGTTTCGACGATGTTGTTGTTATCAAGTTGTGTTAAAAACCTTCTTCCCGGAAAACTTGTGGGTTTCGTACATCCAGTCTGCCATATTTGCCATCAAATTCAGCAGGATGCCTAAGGTCTGAAATCCTCATTAAGATTAACTGCGTTTTAATTTTGATGGGAACTGTCCTTACGTATACAAACCTGCTATTTAATTCCGTAACACATTTGCGGTAAATGATTAAGACTAATCTGTTTCATTTGACAGTTCAACAACATTCATTGCGTTATTTACGTTGCTGTGCAGACGGTTTTTTCGAACTTATGAAGCAATGGATTAGATCTTTCAAAACGATTCAGATTGTGATTGATCGTGTACTACGCAATTAGGGTACTGGTCCTGTCGAGGTGTGTATCCCGAGGGTGAACGAGGGTAGGTACTTCTGCACACGATGCTTGATCCTTTCTCCAGAGCTTCTTAAATAAAATAAAAACCTGAATGCTTACTTGTGTTTGACGCACCTGTCCGAACAGCCTGGAGTGAGTGTCGCGCGGGCGAGTGGGGGTGTCACGAGGTGCGCGAGGCCTGGTGGCACCATTCTTCACTGGGCTGCCATCGGTCTGATCTGAGTTGAAGATCTCCCCAATGCAGCTCTTCGGGGCGTTCGGCACCCTGTATAAAAAACAAATTGGGGTGTTAAATTACGGACTAAAAGTAAAATATTGTTAAAACAGGTTTATTTGATATCTTCGTGTCGTTTATCTGTCAAACAACTGACACTAATATTTTTCAAGAAATTTGTTTGCTTACCCAACGGTAAGCAACACATCTGAGGGTTAAATTTATGTTTATCTACCAACCTACTAGCAATTATTTTTTTCAATGTTAAATTAAAAAAATCCACTAATATTACTTAAAAACAAATAGGTACCGATTTCCAACCCTACATTTCACCCCCTCGTATTATCCAACCCGATTTACAAAGCCAATCCCTAACTAAATCGAAATTTGATACATGAACTCATTAGAATTTAATGCATGTATTGACATGCAACTGGACACGGCAACCGGTGGACATCCCTACCTCCCTACCTGACCAGTGGCCGAGGGGAACCACTTCCGGGACAGGGGAACACTTTCATTTCCTGATTAAATCGTAATTTGAACTCATGGGGTTGCCAGGCTGCTTAAATATTAGGTTTACTGTGTGTCGTCGATTTTTTGTGTGGCACACAGAATTAATGATGATTAAATTAAAAAAGACCGTTCGATTAATAGTTTAACAGATGGCTGGCTAGTACTTAAAGCTTTAATTTTTCATGCTTAGATATATTAATTAAAAATGTTAAGGACACCTCAAAAAGTAATAAAGAAATAAAATTGCGTCTATTGGCATTACAACCCAAAAATACACCTTAAAACTATATAAAAAAAAAACAGAAAACAATGATTATAATGCCAAAAGCCTCAGCTCAGCATATTGTCAGATGAAAACACAAAGTGTACCCACCTGACGCTGATATAAAAAAAAAACCTACTATTATATTGGTATTATTTTATATATATATTTTTATATATATTATTATTATATTGGTTGCTAAAAATATACCTACCCCACAAATCAAAGTTAACCCGTCAAACTTGGTAACGAAAAGAAAAAAGAATGTTATTAACTTAATCCGCGATATTACGAATTCGGCGGTAAAATGTAATAAGTACAGCCATCTTTGAATTTTACTTTCCTGTTATTAAAATCTTAACTGTAGTTTCTTCATTAAACTTCATTTTACACAGCTGGTTTCATTAATTTACTAAATCGTCCTAAATTACGAGAAATATTAGATGCAAAAAACAGAAGTGTAATAACCAAGAAAGCTACCACTTATTTACATTTCAATAGAGGTCAAAGAAAGCGTATCTAACCTTCAACAAAGATGCGAAACAATCGGCCATAAAGTAAATTGATAAACAGCATCTAACCCTAGACTCCTTATTAAACTGCATCAAGGCAGAGCTGCTATTAAGCTGGCTCTCCACAATGTGCACGCACAAACTGTGCTTTGATCGCCTCCTTTGTGTTTGCATAAAAACGGCTACCGCAACAAAGCAGAGGCTCTAAGCACGAACTCATGACGTGAATGTAACGTAACTTTGAACTATTTCTGAATCGAAAATACCACTATACTAAAGCATTTTGGTTACAATTTTTGCGACAAGCAAAACAAGCGTTTTCTTATCACCAATTTGAATAAAATCTTAAACTTAAGTACCTAAATATTATTTGCGAAACGAGTATTCTCAATTTCCAAATCGTTCAAAGTTACGCTACGTTCGTTCGAACTCACGTTAGGCCGCAATTACACATTTACGTTGCGTCCGTAAATTTTATGTAAGTAACTTATGACTGCATAAGACGTAAGAAGAAATTACGACAAACTACTTACAAGAGAGTTTAAATTTGCAAATTTATCTTACAAGTGTAATGGTGGCCTTAAGTTTACTCCGCGCGTTCGTTTTAGGCCACAGATGCACAGAGCACAGATGGTGCGCAAACATAATGGATACCCAGCTTTACATTACAGACGTCTAGAAAATATTCAATTACACGGCATTCCCGTAAACCCAAGCTGGTACTGTCATAACAGTTTAACTTGACTGGCAAATCGGCGTAGTTAATGCAACAAGATGGCAAGATAACGCCCGGGTTGGTAGAGCAAATACTTGGTTTTATGACGTGAATGTTATCGGGGCTCGCGATCGCCGAGCACCGAGTGGAAGCCACCAAAGACGTTTCAAGCTTTGTTTGGTTTGTTAAGTTTTATTCTGATGCAGATACAAGTTTCCATGTTGTCTTTTTCCAGGGTTTGTATGGTTATCTTAATGTTGATTGATTTGCGAATATGCTGAAATCAACTTTTTAAAACTTAGCGAATAGTGCTTACTGGCAATGAAGGAAATTTGAAACAGATTGCTAATATTTCGTAAGTTGGAAAAAAAAATCTGCTCAACAACGTAAAGAACGCAATGAATGTTGTTGAACTGTCAAAATGAAACAAATTAGGCATAATTGTTTACGAAAATAAGTTACGCAATTAGGGTACTGGACCTATTAGACAAGGTGATTAACACGTTCAGTACCAGGAGGGTTCACTTAGTCGCATATTGGATGCCGGGAGCCCACGCGCAGGGCTCATTTTTTTTTGCCTGGATTTTTTTAGCGAATACAGCATTATAAACTGTGAAAATAAAATCTAATTTATATTTTAATTATATTTATTAGTACATAATATATGCTGGTTGGTTGATTGGTTTTAAAATCCAAGCATTTTTTTGAAGTGAAAACTCCCTTAGGCGCGTTGGGCATTTTTGAGATGGGACTAAACCAATGATTTCGCGACACCGTGATGACACAAGCTTTTGACCATTAAAAAGACATCAACGCGTTGATTACCGCGGCGCAGATTTTTTTTTCAAGTTTTCACTTCTGTCGGCACTTCCGGAGTGCCACTGCTTTTTTTTTAACTTTTACAAATATTCACAAAAATTTAAAAGGTTGGAAACTACGTATAGCGACAAGACCCCCTGAAAACACAATTTTACTTCGTTTTACAGTGTTTTACAACACGGTTTTAAACCTAATGCCGTTGACCGTCCGCGATGGTTAACTTTAGCGCAAACGTAATGCCGGGAACCCTCTCGGAGGGTTCACTTCCAATATGTATGGCGGCATGGCGTATGAGTTTTATGAAAAGTGGATGGAGTCGAAAGTGTTATGTTCAATCCATTCGTATAAGGGAAGAGTGGGACCAATTCAGACCGCTGTTCAGGTCCTATGTATATTTGTCATCAAAGAGTTAGGTTTCCTCTTAACCCAAGTGGAAATCAACACGGAAGCCCACGCAATCAACAACCACAGACAATAACTTCCCCTGATCATTACGTGCCTCTCTAAACAGACTACTATCGACATTATACAAATGGCACTATCTCGGCACATAACTGAATCGATAGCGCGCCGGCACTGTCTCCGGTCACACTTCCTCGACTTAACAATGACGAGGTATCTACCTAGCTACTAACTGATAGTCATAATATGTGCGGAGATGAAGACTGAATAGTGCCTCCACTCTACTGTTAGTAACTGACCTACTATTTAAGTTGAAGCTTTTCTCCCATGGGGTACGAAATAAACAAGTATTTTTTTGGTTGTAGGTTGGTTTGGGTTGATTTGCAGATACAAATATTTGTATGGGCAGACGGTCCTGAAAAGCTCTTGAAGGAACGTGGATGAAGACTAAAAACTATCGAGAATCGAGTTAATGGATGGAATGAGGCAAAATCAGGGTACAGAGAATTGTCTTTACCCATACAGGCTTGACTTTATTGAAAAGAAATTCGTTTTATGTCTTGCCCCATAACTTTTTAGAGAAATGTCCTCATTTAGTTTTAACAAACGAAAGACTTTGTGAACTACACATAAAACGGGGCGTTACTAATCGTAATGGCACTTATGGCACTCAAGGCAAACCTCTTGAAACAAAACACAGCTTTCTTTTATCACTACTGTTAAAGAACACGAGTGTGGTCACGCCCTACATAGATTTCCCATTATAATAACTATAGGGCAAGTAGCCGATGAGGCATTAAGTTGGACTATAATGGGCCATGAGCACCATGCCTGGTCGTAAACCGTGGATACAGTGGCCGGACACTCTGGCCTAAACATAGGGTGAACAATGTTGCCACATGTTAGACACAGGATCGTAAAGGTGAGCATTCACTGTTGGGTACAGAGAGACGTGCTATTTTAAGGCTCATGAGATGAATTAGCAAGTCTTTTAACCACTAAACTTAAAGTAAACTAAGCTGATTTCAATCAGAAAGTCCTACAATGACCATGAGAAAATTCGTAGAGATGTAATCGATAGTCTATTTGACAAGTGGTGGAGGCGGACAATCTTGACATATTCATAGACAGTAGACACACAATAGAGAAAATTCATTGAATTTAGAAGCAGTATTTCTATCAACATTATTATGACCTCTCTCTTATTATAAACGAGCGGCTGAAGGAACACATATCTTAGCACTATTGTTCGTATTCACGCGAGTCTCTTTCATCTGCTAACGCCCACGACCGCATTGAGTTTTAACTGTTACTATAAACTGCATAAAATATACGCTGTGACTGCGATGCGATCTTTATGTAGCAACATCTTTATGTTATCTCGTGTGTTAGGCCCGCGGGGCGACGTATGGTGCGCGCGTGCGGCCCTTGAGCGCCGAGTTAAATCGTGTAGATTACTCGTCATCACTACCCGGGCAATCTACAACGCCCCTGCATCTAATGATAACAGATTCTTATTGAATACAATCTGCATGGCCCGTCGTATTCACGCACGCACTACGCACGTAAATAACAGTCAAAAGCATAGTGAAACAAAATAAACACATGTTTATAATAATAAATATTTTAAACGAACCTAGCATCGCCACGTCTATAATTAACCACGGGAAGAAAGTGCGTGAGAGTAAATTGTTTAATTGTGATATACACGGTGGGGCTGGGCTGCGCTTGCGCCACACGCAACGAAAAGAAACATGGCGCCTGACAGGGTACTGTTACTAAAATAAACAGTTGTCAAAGGGGGAATGATGGTGAAAACAGTCACCGGAAGAAAATAATAAATCCCAAGGAAATATTATGACAACGAAGGTTCCCTTTTGTCCAAGTTAATGGCTTTTACGTTTTCTTTGAACAAGCGTAACTACGTTACACTAAGTTTATCTTGAATAGCATCGACTAACGTGCTAAGATGCGTTAAACACGACGCACATTCTAACATAATAAGATCGTGTAATTTCAAGAGTATAGAATATTGGCAATTATTTCTGTACTCGTGTAATAACTGACATAGATGTGAGATGGCGTGATAACGTGGCTAGTTACACGTAGCGTTGTGCCCGTGCGCAGTGCAAGGGAAGGCAGGGTATACGATATCAAAAGTAGTTGGCCGGTTAATGGGTTTACGCCTCTGTATCGCGCGGTTTTGCTCTACAAACGGCACGAGTAATGAGACCAAGTTAATGATATCTGCGGTAATGAGAGACCGCGTAACTTTATCATACGCGGAACGACAGGAGAAACCGCTCTTCGTTTTCAAATGAAAGGCAATAAATACATTACGTTGTTGCAGAGAGCAACGATTGTGCACTTTCTCGACAATTTAAATTTAATGGGCATCAATGACAAACTGTTATTTACACCGTTTTCATTTGTAATCATCGCCATCGATACAATACGACTTTATATTTGGCATTATTTCTGTTCGTTATGAATACTCGCTTCTTTCAAAGAAAATCAATTGTGTTTGCCTCGGGCACTTTAGGCCGCTGACCGACAGCGCGTGAATAAAAAATAAAGTCATTTGCATATGTGATTTGTGGTACGAAACGCGGTCAGATAAACGTCCAACTCAGTCTAAATTAGCTCATATTGATTTTCCGTGTTGGGGCATGTTTTACGGGAATGTTGGCTTGTGACAACGGTAGATAAGAACAGCTGTTTCAAGTGCTAACTCAGATTTACGGCTACTCTTTATCAGTTCCTTCCAGTTGAACATGTTGGTTTGCTATGTGCGAACATGTGCGTGTCTCGATACTGAGATAGTTGGCGGCACGTGTCATGTTCGTTCTCTCGTAACGGCTACAAGTTTCTGTCCGCTAGTGTATGCTACGTCAAGTTGTATTAACTGCTAATCCTATTGAGTTGTCAAACGAGATTTTTGGATATGATTTCTTTTTATTGTTCAGTAATATTTCTCAATCAATGTAACATAAAATATTAGCCTCTATTTCAGTACAAAACAAAAGTCAATTTTAATTAAAATCAGGGCTTACTAAAGGACAAAGTGCAGTTGAAAACTACACGATATTATAGACAATGCATTTGCAATTATCCAATTAGTTTTACTTTTATAGAAAGATCAATCGATATCGTACTCGTTATCGAAGATAATCGAGACCAAGTAGGTAGTAGAGGCACTGACAATGCTGGTGCCTATTATACCTCCCACGACTTTGTCAGCATGGGGGACGTTATATTATTACACTTAAGTTTATAGCAGTCTAGTACTTAAATGCGAGCTAGGTTACAGTAAAACTGTCATATCATTTCGGCCCACGACATCAAAGTTCTAGACACTGGGAAGATGGACACATTATGTAGGTAGGTCCTTTATCATTCAATTTCCTATTGTTTTTACTCAGTTACAGATAAGTATATACTTATATATAAACAGATAGATAGATAGAACGAGAGACTATAGTAGAAATCTTCGTCAACGTCTACGATTAATTAGAACACAATCTTTTTACTAACAACAAATCAATTAAGTTCTATTATTGCCATCACACTCTTTTTGTGTAAAACGCAAGAATCAGAACGTCCCTTTTTATGTCCTTGGTGCTGGTCAAAATCCTTAGTATATTGTGCTATTTCTGACCCTATATCTTCAACCACATCAAGATCGTCACGCCTACGCGGCATTCGATCTCACCGACTTTGTCCACACAGAACATAGTTGTATGTTCTCTGGTCATCAAGTAGTCATCCTAACTGGAAAATCTTGTAAGGAAACCTAATTATTTTAAGGTTTAAATTACAAACTTCTCAGTAAAGTGACTTTCCCTGTTCTCTGAAAGTGTCAGGCGTGCATGTGGTCTCACGACACGCACACTTCAATCGGATTTAATCTCTTCACGCGCGTTGGATGGTTGCACTCATTGAGCGAGCGTCGTGCATTCCCATTTTCTTTAATTAGTTCAAGTTTTTGAATGCTTAATTTAGAATTCTCTTGAGTGTTTGCTGTCTATCCTTGTATTATTGTAACACAGTAGCAGATAGTAGTACCTAGCATTAATCTTCCAATCGAAAATGCAATGAACAAACAAAACCGTAACGCGTCTGAAAATACATTGCACTTCTAAAATTTTTTACGAAATATAAAAAGAATTCAGAATTTCAACATGAGTTTAAATGTTTTCAAAGTGACTAATTATTAATTTATGAATTCTCTCCTTCCAATTGAAAGCCTAGGTAAGCAAACTAAAAAGTTTTTTAAAAATCGTTTTTTTTTTTTACAAAGCCCAGCACAGAAGCTCTTAGCCTGCAACTCACCTGATGGAAAGTGCTGATTAGGTCGAAGGTGGAAGCAAGCTTCAAAGCCTCAACCACAGAGGAACTGAGCTGAACAGAGGAACTTTCTAGTGGCTTTCAGGAAACGTAGAGCTTTGAGCCAACTTTACGAAACAGTGGTAACTTTACAACGACATTTCATTGGTTCTTAGAACTTAATAATATGGAAGAACATCTCAATAAATATTTATCAATTCTTAGGATTATATTACAGACGGAACTTTAGCTTCCTTATTACTTCATTTCAGTCTCAATTTCTACATTACGACGACCATTGGTTTTATGATTCAATTTAATATTCGTGAATGATGAGGTTGAACTTATCGGGTCCGATTTCAACAATATTTGTGAGAGGATAATATTTCTCGATGAGAAACGTGTTTCTATAATAAAGTTGAAGATTACAAGTAAGATTTTTTATTTACATTTCCTCCGAGTTTTATGTTTCGTATTATTTCGGAACACTTTGTACCCATTTCATTTTCGGTAGATTGAGTTTTCAAACGATGTCGAGAGACAGAACGCTTGGATACCTAATTTTGAATTTCGAGTTACAAACAAGCGTTGGCTATTCCGCCCCGCTTTCCGCTTCCTCTCTTCACCGTATACCTAGTCTAATAGCAATATCGAGCATTAGTACGTAGTACGCTTGAATATTTGAAATTGAATGTAGAGTGGTCAATAAGCGGACTGTTGCTTACCGCCCCGCTTTCCGCTTCCGCTCTACACCGTATGAGTACTTAGCCTTTTAGTTAAAAAGAAAATAATTCGCAGAAACCTAGAAATCTGTAACCATAAGTGTGGTAATTTTATAATTGCGGCCAGTTTCTATTTCACCTTCCGATTGTTAGAGCAGTGCTAAGTACCTTAGCGCCTCGAATGGAGATTATAAAAAAACTAAATTGGATGAAATTACATATTCTCTCGAGGTGAGGCTCAAATTACTCCTACTTACATCTTTCACCTACGATTTCATTTCACATTTCTGTTCTGGACTATAACAAAAAATTTACAGCTATAGAGGTCGAGTTCACTTTGACAAGATAGGTATAGTATATTTTCCGGGCTATATTCATAAGTTTGTAGTAATTGGTCATTAACTAGTAGTTTCGTGACAGTAATATGTCTCAGTCAGTTAATAATTTTGAGATGGGTCATTATCAAGCTTTTTTTCTTAGAATTATTGTTCTATTATCTGTTACTTTCTACAAGATTGTCAAAACTAGCCGCAGTGGTCAGGTGTACAACATGGTCATCTACAAATACTTAGTTTACATGTTTATCTATGTGTGATACAAAGATAATAAATTTCAGGTCAGCGAAAATTTAACTGGATTTCAGGACAGGAGTTGTGATAAAAATATGGTCGATTATTTTAAGGAATTTACCACTCGATGGGAAAACTATGTTTTCCGATAATTAATTACTACTCGTTTAATCACACATATGATTAAATTAGCTTTTGAATGCGAATTCGCCCGCGTGGATGTCGGAAATTATTTCGCCAGAACGTACTACAAGGAAAAAAAGTATCAAACTCAAAGCATTTATTTCAATTAAACCATTTACAGGCACCTTTGAATTGTCAAAGAATCTGTCAGTTAGTCAGAAAGTTGAAGCTAATTGCCCATTCCAACACGTAGATCTCTATGGAGAAGAATGGGCAAGAAACTCCAAGGACACTCTTTTAAATATGGATATTACAAAATCCTGGGTACATTATTCTTGTTGCTTCTATATGTGAGAACAATGTACAAAAAAATCCCGTGTTAATCTAGGTTGTAAACTATCTGTGGGCCAAATTTCAGCCAAATCCATTCAGCCGTTTTTGCGTAAATTCGGAACATAAATCCAGACAAACGGACAAAAATCATATGTATAGATGACAAAACAAAAGCGCGTAAAACTTTTTTACAAGGTTAAGGATAATATCATATTTTATTGCCCATCCCTTTCCAAATTAGCATGTCCCAAGGTCAAGGAGTAGGAAAGCAAGAGAACCTTACGTTAATATGTAACCCACACATACTCAGGGATACCGAGGCATCTAACCAGGTGTTAACTGCTGCCAACGTCGGAGTCTTTGTTCCGACATGCTCCTGTACATTTTTCTTATTTTGCACCTGCCTTGCTTCAACAAAACTACCTTTACCACTTCATAAAATAAAAGCGAATCTTCTGCGCTGCAAAATAAGGTAGAAATTCCGAGGAATTTTAACTTTTCAACTCCTGAAACTATGTTGTTTCATTACACGTATGCTCACATTCTTTTCGTGTTCAAAACGCGATTGTTTCGTATATCATGCATCTGTTAATTAGAACCTGTATATTCGAGAATCAAAATAAAATCCAAAGAAAAACCAACATAGATACTAAGGATCTGATTACGAATACAACATAATTTACATATAATAGAAATTACAATATGAGATGTGTGTTATTGATAATTTAGTTAGATAATGTGTAAATGCCTTAACGTATACGAACAAGCGAACGCCCGCGACTTTCCATAGAGATATTTATCTTTTTATCAACCCCTTGTTGATATATTATGAAGATTGTAGGACATTGTGCGTGGGTGAGTCTATTAAATCTCTGAACACTTTTAGGCGACTCGACGCTGCTTCCCACGCATCTAAGTAGGTACTCTTGAGGAAAATGATTTGTTCTCTGTCATCCGTTTCATTTTGACAGTTCGACAACATTCATTGCGTTATTTACGTTCTTCAGTAGACATTTTTTTCCAACTTACGAAGCAATGGATTAGTAATCTGTTTCAAATCGAAACAAATTGCGATTGATCGTGTATTACGCAATTAGGGTATTGGACTACCTACATGGCAAATGCAAAATGCATTGTTTTCTACTCAAACCAGGACTCTTCAAAAATAAATATCGGAAACCAAATGACCAAAACTAAACAGAATCAAATAATAAAATTTAGGTAACGGTGCTACCGAACACGCATATTTAGTCATAAAAACTACAAGTTAATACGTTCAGGAAATAAAGAAACCACACAATAAACTGCTTAACAATGCAACTAGGTTAACGGGTTAAACAAATAACCAGGATATCTGCAACAGGATGCAATTAGAAGATACTCGGAGATTAGATTACACCCAAGATCTTCCGCCACTGGCATTCAGAGGATGCTGGGCAATTCAAGTGATGTCAACACAAATGTACGAGATAAGGATACTAATACAACTGCCAATTGCTATTTGCGGTTACATTTCAACCTATTTGTCAAGTTGTTAAAGGCACGGTGTACGACTGATTAAAACACTTAAGTACCTAACCATCGTTAGCTCTTGGAATTGAATTAGATGCAGGAAGAGACCAGAACCATCAAAAAAGCTTGTACCCTTTACACCACCATGCTGCTTAGCGGTAGTGCAGTGCTTCCTCTTTTATAGCTCTTCACAAAGAGCTTTACAAATGCAAAATATCATCACCTATTCATAAAGCGGGGCCTTATTATTCCTTTGTCCCCGAAAGTTTAACTCCCCAGAATAATATAATATTGATAACAAGATTAAAATTGATACCATTTTCCTGTAAGGCTCCAAAATTAAACAACGAAAATATCTTCTTATTTATATAAACCAGACTCGAATGAACATAGACGTTGAAACCCAGATAATTTTCGAAGTAGCAGCCTACGAGATACCTACTTCATCTTATTTTGTAAGCCAAGAAAATATGAAACAAACAGAGATTTGCAAGAGAAAATTCGCTACATTTTTTAACGAAAAATTCTGCGCTTTCGAAAACCTCTTTCCTAATAAGACCACTCACGGTTTCGCTGTAGCCTTCAGCGCTTTGAAAGTTTTCTCATGACGTCATATTTCTGCAGCTAATGTTTTTAATGATATATTAACATGAGATATATCTTGATCTACATTTTAAATTAAGCTTTTAATTTGTAAATTATATAGTTACATTCGGCTGTGGATTTGCAAATGTCAAATATCACTGCACTGTCTACAAGCAGAAAACCAGTGATTTAGGACCTCGATAAATTCGGAGATAAAATCCTACAAAGAAATTAAACAACAACTCTTTTTAAATAACAAACAAAAGCCAAACACTCATTATAACAATATAGGTTTATATTTTGCCACTACATTTAGAAAGTTCAACCACCCTTCACTAATCACCCCTAGGGTATGGCTGGGCGTAGGCATATCATCTCATTATGGGGCAGGACGACGATTTTTTAATGTCGTTACCTACTATTGATTTCACTTTCTAATACTATATTTAACTGGGTATTAATATGTTCTATATAAAACTATTTATCACCTAATTTTAACGAATTTAAATGCCCATTCCGAAATAACTCGACAAAATCGACTACTTAATAATCGATTTATTACAAAGCTGTTAGTCGATTTTATTACGTTTTAATCGACTAATTTAACAATTAAGAAGAAGATCACAAGAAAGGAGATTAATAAACGAATTGATTGCTTTTTAATTTTCTAATAAAATTTATGTTACTTTAAAAATCGTAGGAGAGCTTTTTCTGGCGTTCGTATAAAACGATGCTAAAACTTATTCGATTAATCGAATCAAGAATAATCGACTAAATTGACCGATACTATTAAACCTATTTAACTGGGTATTAATATGTTCTATATAAAACTATTTATCACCTAATTTTAACGAATTTAAATGCCTATTCCGAAATAACTCTATAAAATCGACTACTCAATAATCGATTTATTACAAAGTGTTTAGTCGATTTTATTACGTTTTAATCGACTAATTTAATAATTAAGAAGAAGATCACAAGAAAGGAGATTAATAAACGAATTGATTGCTTTTTAACTGTCTAATAAAATTTATGTTACTTTAAGGCTCGTTGGAGAGCTTTTTCAGGCGTTCGTATAAAACGAAGCTAAAACCTATTCGATTAATCGAATCAAGAATAATCGACTAAATTGACCGATACTTATTCCCTAAAACCAGCTTTACGAGAGTCGAAGTGAATTCAACAGAATGATAACCACCAAAGCATCACGATTTATATTAGTCTTTTGTAGCTCCACAATCTTTTTGTCAGCTCTGCGTTAAATTCAATAGAAACTTCGAAATCTAGATATAGTTCAAGCACGAAAAGAGGTTAATGAACCGAACGCCGCCGTCTGCTGGGCGTCTACAACCCCACCTTTACCTTAAAACATACAATCTTTGACAGCTATACAATGCATTGTGACCATTGATTGTTTAGTACCGTTTAATCGGTGTAAGCTTATAACAGAGGAAGTAATGTATGTTGTTGTGTACCGATATGTCCTGTTATGTGTTTAGGTAGCCGTGGGCGGTGTTAATGGGTAACATTGAATGTTTGCTGTGCACAGTATGTTCAATAATTTATCGGCGCGGTGCACGATAACATCTCGTACATTAGGAGTGGCGATATAAATGTTATAAAGACTTTAGGCTATTATAAATATGGACTAATTAATATCTTTGAATACAACTGCTAGTTAATTCGAAAGTTGTGATTTTTTTTTTTCGATTTATTACCTTAAGTAGGTACCGATACCAATACGATAAGTTGAAGTACGTACTTAATTTTAATTAAATTCGTAAATCAGATTTACAAGTTTTTTTTTTTTTTTTGTTTTTCATGAAGCTCCTTCCCCAATAGGTTTATAATCACTCATTGACTTAAACAACGATTAAGTAAGGTGACAATTAAATAAGAAGTTTTTTCTTTTTTTTTATAATTTTAAAATAAATAATTTTAGAGATATTTAAGAAAATTTACCATTCCCCTTATCTCCGAAACTACTGAGCCTAACATTTTGAAAAAAGTACAGAGAATTGTTCTTCACACATAGATTACAGGAAAACCTATAAAAAGTCTATGGTCTTAAAATAACATGGTAAAATCTCTTAATATTGTACGTACTAACTTACATTTACAGTTGGAATGTATGGGTGAACATGTTAAGTTTGTGCTTGGGATAAATTCATCCCAACTACGGAACCCTTCCTTGTGCGTAGTCCGATACGCAGTTTTTTTTATTTTATTTATAAAATCATTGGCATCACAGCTATACTTATCTCATCTTCATCACAAAAAGTAAAACATCTGGTTCC
Organism: Omphaloscelis lunosa; assembly: GCA_916610215.1. Lineage (NCBI taxonomy): Eukaryota > Metazoa > Arthropoda > Insecta > Lepidoptera > Noctuidae > Omphaloscelis > Omphaloscelis lunosa. Next base: position 6,396,208 of record OU744265.1, on the reverse strand, counting down.
CAGAAACAAAGAATGCAATACTTAATTTTAATTCTCAATCTGTATCCAATAATAGTAACGCTAACGAAAAACAAATCAATCAATGTCTTAATAAAAACTGGGTCGCGCCATTGTATCGAAACTTACAATTTTTTTTTTCCCAAAGATTGAAGTCAATCTGTTATTGAAATAGAATCGCTACTGATTTGCAAGTGTTCGAGTAGGTTAATTTACAGTTAAAACCAGTATAGTGCCCTAACAAACAATTAATCAAAGTTAATATTCTGTCAGTCAATCAAACGAAATAATCCAACTTTTTACGTCAGGTTAATCCCAACTTGCATGACAACTCACAAAAAAAAATTACAGTAAATAATATATCAACTTATATAGCTAAGTATAAAATTCTTGCATTTTTGACAATCGTATGACATTGACAGACTGAATGACGTTTTAAATTCTAGACTAATCAATGGTTTTGATGTGTTTTTTGCGTTTTGTTTATGTATTCTGACACTCGTCGTTCAATAATCATCAAAGCGGATTATAATGAACAAAAACATAAAGCGTTAGGCAAGAAACTAAGAGTAATAATATTGAAATCCCAGGAAAATCAAAATGAAACAAAAAGCCGCCAATATCCTTTCAAAGATTAAACTTCCTCTACACTATTGCGTTGTCATCCGTTCTTTAGCTTAGGGAACAGCTTAGGGGACAAACGCAAAGGATTTTACATATTTTATTATTGCCAGTAATATCGAATACATTTTCTAAATGATTGAATATCTAGTAAGAACATAATGGGAAGAATATATTTGTTTCTTTTGATAGGCTACATTGAGGGTCATCTCCGAGGGTATATTTTTTTAAGAGGAACTGTCCGTGATTGATGTGAATAGTACATTATTGCAAAGGCCAGGAAATAGGCAATTGCCATTTCTGCCGAGACATATATAGTGCTTTTCTCAAAAGAATGCAGGGAAATAAAACATGCTTTTATATTATACATTTATTATGTATGTAAATAACAAATCAAGACGAATTTTCAGCTTTGCCGCCAATTTTCTATTTATCATCTGTGTCGAAAGGCAAACGCATTTAGCCATGTGAACGCAATTTGTACTAAGCAAAGAGACTTACTTTGGTATGCCAAGAACGATAAAAGAGATCCAAGCAAAGAGTATTTAATAACCCCAGCACGCCGTTTCATACAATATTGCTGGAGCGTTGTAATGTTCCAAATTCAAAAAACGCTCCTGCAATGGATCTGATTTTCTTTGACCGTAAATTCGATACTTCGCGTGTTCTTTTTTCGAAAATAATGACAATATTTCCATGCATGTTTGAGAAAAATAAATTATTACAAGGTGACCTGATTTTGCCGCCAGTTTAGTTTCATATGGAGAGTACTTTATAAGCCACTCTTTAAAAATCGAACTTAATTATAATAATTCACCTTTTACACAATCTCAACTGTCACCGCAAGCCTCTTAATTCGGACATCAAACAAGTTACTTACTAAGAAAGTAATGAACTTTATTAACTAATGCACTTAATTTTAACGTCCAATAGAGTGCAGAGTCGCGGTAATGCATCGGTTAAGAGTGGAAGGTTAATGGCGTGACCCCATCAGCTGAAGGCTATTCATTAGTGCAGTGATATAAAATTACCTATTAATAAGTATTAAAATTATATTATTTTATTAAATGGTAATTAATAGTGTGGCACCGATGACCCTTCGCATTTAGTATTGATGATATCTTTTATAAGTCGTAACTTTTTAACTAATCGTGATTTAAAAAAGCATGCGTCTTAAGTGCTCTGTCGATTAATAATTTTGTTTTTTATTAATTAAAATAATATAGTCATTAAAGCATATAGAATGGCAAATTGACATGTCACTTTCGCTACAGCCAGCGTTCCAATGACCGATCGATTCTCTTAACTTTTTTCTTGACATAAAAAAATAAAAACTCGCGATGTAAAACTTTTTCATTCCTACGAGGAATTCCATTCATATCCACTTCGAAATTCTAAAGTTACTTTTTTATGACGACACACCTAAACAGAAAGTTATTTCATAATTTACAGCTGGACATAAAAGTTTAATTGCTAATCATAATTTAGACACCCACGAGGCCAAAGTGAAACAATTTTATTTTACGAATCACTTAAAAGAGTTTTGATTAGCTACCTACTTTTATACTGATACGACGTGACTTTATTATTCGTATTTTTAAATTGAGAATTCAAATGTACTTACAAAAGTCTAATATACCTTACTGCCCGCTGTAATTTCAGTTGATTTTATATTTGAAAATCGAAACATTGAGACCACTTAAGACCTGTTAAATGCTGCTTTACTTTTACGAAATAATTCAAGTTTACGTTAACTTATTCAGCAAATAATATCTCATGCATATACATAGGTATTTCTAATATAATATATATAGGTATTTCGAACCAGTTTTTGAATACACTAAAGGTCTCTGCACACAGCGGGCGCGGCGGGACGGGACGGTGACGCGACACTGAGCAATTGTAATGTACTAGATATTTCTGACGACGCCACACAGAGCCGTCCCGCTCGACGCGACGGTAACCGTCGCGCCATGCCGCCGCCGCGCCGAGCGGGAATACAAGTCAGACGCCGACGCTTTGTGTTGTTTGGTTTACGTATGTAGTAGTCACACTGCCGGCGGGGCGTGAGCACGTCGCGTCGGACGGTACGGAGCGTGAATGTGATTTTGTATCGTTTTACAAAAATGGATGTCGAAAAATTAGTCGAATGTGTTCGTGCTCACGTATGTTTGTACGATTTGGGCCATAGGCAGTATAAAAACAAGAGCGCAAATAAGAGCAAGAGCGTTTCCACGTCTGAGTCGCTCAACATCTTTTTGATGAATGAATAGCGTCGCGATACGGTCGGGAATGGGCGCGGCGGGACGGGACGTGATCGCGCCCGCAGTGTGCCCGATGCCGCCGTGCCAGTGCAGCGTCGCCGCCCCGCCACGCCGCGCCCCGCCACGCCACGCCGGCTGTGTGCAGAGACCTTTACTTATCCGAAAACTGCAAAGTTTGTCTAAAAAGTTTGCAGTTTTCGGATAAGTAGGCAGTATTCAAAAACTGAAGCCCATTTAAGGGCGGGCCTCTTAAAAAACTATAGCAGAATTCTGCTTTCCAGAATAGATTGGAATTACCCTTTCAAAGCAGGCAACGATGACGTAGTCTTATCAAAAGAAGTAGTTCAGTGAACAGATGACTGTCGCGGTTCCGTGCTCCGTCAGCTTGTCATCAATCAATATTCCTCGCTGGAGTTATTGGCTCCCAGCCAACTTTATCAGGCTTTCAACAGAGTAACATGTTTCTTTTAGATACATAGAGGTAGGTACTAATAGTATGTTTTGTAGAGTAGGATAAAAATGGGGATTTAAGTAAGGTAGTAGAGGCAATCCAATGTTGATCCAGTTGATTTTTATTACGTACCTACTCAAATTTTCGCAGCAAGCTTTTTGTTAACCAAGACTGAGTTCTAGAGTTCATAATGAAGATTTTTTTTTTTATAAAGACCTAACCATTAACGAAGCCTCGTGAATCATTAAATATGAAGGCATACATTTAAAGGCAGCAGCCCACAAAGATAAATAACCGATTACGTAAAAAGCGCTCATTAATTCAATCTATCTGTCGTATCCGCCGCACCGTATACTGTGCGCAGACGTCGGATACCGTGCAATCGCATAGAATGCCCCAAAAAGGCAAGACGACTCAATTGAACCGCCAACAACAAAGTAAACTGCCCTAGATGAGACAGACCTCAATGTAAATACACACAATTACATTTATTGTCTTACGAATCGAATTTAACGATTGCGTGGGACGTCAAATAATCACGACACCCGCCCATCTGTCAATTGATTTTAATCGATTACGCACTCGATTGTGACACTAATTGATATCGTTGTTTCATTAAACGAGCTTAATTAATTCAAAGTGGCCTCTCGTGGTCGGACGTCCGATGATCGTAAAAAGTGACAAGCGATGGCGCGGTGTCAAAACGATATTTTAATAGAACGGCTGCGTTGTTCGAACATGTCTTGTTTAATTAGACGATATTTTATCAAACCGCTTCCGCTGACAATCCGCGACTAGTTTCTAGGTGTTGGAGAAATATAGGTACCGATCGAGATAGTTGGAGATTTATGATGTGGAGAGCAGCCATGTTGGTTCTTAGTTCGAAAGTAACAAAGAATGATTGAACGGCTTTACAACTAATTAACCCGAATATGTGTATGAACTGAGACCGATCACGCTACATACTATTATGCAATTCGGTTAGTGATGAAATGTGAAAGCTTATCACATCGTCATCTTGAACATAATTAACAATGACCATTCTTTAAAAGCTTCTGGATAATCAATAAAGTAGGAATTTTTAATGTGACATGTCCGTTAAAAATAATAAAATTCAAAAATAAATGGGCGGAAATGCAATATTACTTCGCCAAATGTTAGCATAACAGTTATTATGATTTAGAATATCGGTCTTAAATAATGACATTAACATTAATAGTCAGCAATAAAAATTAATGATACGGCGTGAAACTCGAAAGCTTTCGGAAGTAATTAACTCGAATATCTGAAAACAAACATTCGATTATAAATCGTGGTTTTAACTAAGCGATGTCGTTTTAAACTCGATTAAATCGTGATCGAGGAGTTTACAGCAGGATCTTATCTTCCGATGAGGTATCTAAATGAATGGTGACATTTATTTGTATCGCGAAATGATAATTATAACGTTGTATAATTGAGAACAGGATTTGTAAATACTGTAACCGTTCCAGTTCTGAAATTATTTATATCACTTTGGATTTCACTTCGAATGTAGAATGAGTTGGAAACCTTCTTTCCAATAAATTAAAAATTACCATCAAGTAATAAATTAACCATGTTTTTTTGCCCTAACATGAAGAATGTCGCAAAGTGCTCTCATTATACTTATAATTATCTATGCTAATTAATAAATCTTATATTTAAGAGCGACAAACTAAACAGGAAGCGGATTCGCCTTTCAATTTAATTAGTAATCCGTCTTACGTGTACGTCAAATTATTTATATTTATTTTTTATTGTAAACTTTCTGTTTCACTTTCCGTTATTTATATATGATTCCGATATTTACTGAAGCGAATCCGATGTTAAAAAAGAAATGAAAACTCCACCGCTAGGCAGTCAGTCCATCGTCAGTTTGTCAGTAATTTTAATAGGTACTTACCTACTGTATTGTTCAATTTTAACTTCATCTATCAAAACAATAAAAATCAGAAGTCTTATAGAGGGCAAAATTTTTACAGAAGAACGGAACATGTTTAACCCGAATTTATTTTCAATTCAATTGGACAATCTACATTTTTGCAAGTGAACAAAGTAATCTCGCAAAACGAAATACATCATACTGCATTTTATTTCAATAAATTGGAAACGAATCTGGGTCGTCGGATGTTACCGTAACTTATCATAATGAGATCACTTGCTACGTGGAGAGAGCTATGCCTTTTGTTGGCTAAAATAAATTCTTATCGTTAACAAAAATATAATTGAAGAGCTAACCCAAAGCGCTGCGAATTTCCAAAGCTTTACGTCATCGTAGGTATTTCTTACGAGCGAGATACAAACCGAAAAACATAAACTAAAGAAACTCATTCACTCATTTAAAAACAATCATAATAATAAGTACAAAAAATTTAAAATTCGTAAAAAATGACATAGACAAAAAATGGCATAGACACTGTCTACGAAAAATGCTACGAGCCTTTTGCCGACTGTCCGTACGTAGCCTAAGCGAAAACCACAGAGTAATAAATTACGATATCCAAGGTGTGTTGTTGTAAGGCAGTCCGCACGTCTGTCAGCCACCTTTAGCCCTAGCCGTGATTAACATGTTGCGGTTGTATCGGGCTACACCAAATTACCGTATGAAACTTTATGTCTACGAAATATTCGTAATTGTTGTTCTACTAACGATGCTGATGCGGCTTGAAATTGTTTAGCTGTGGCTTGAGGCAATGTTTCTGTGAATCCCATTAGGTATGTAGTGTATCTAGGGCCAGTGTTCAGAATTGAACGTCTTGAAATGAATATTTAATATTTTAAAAGGACGATGGGCATTTTGGTCTATTGACGGCCAGTAATAAAAAAAATGTCGCATAAAAATATTTAACTTTTGCTATGAAAGTTACAGTAAGGTTATCGTTTGTACACCTTTGGCGTCTTTAAAGATAACTGGTGCAATTGGTGGTATTTTACATTAAAAATCTATGTAAAAGAAGCTCTTTTTGCTATATGGCTAATAACATTTTGAAATAAAATATGATCGGTAAGTACTTAGGCACTGCAGAATTCTCATTCTACATCAAACTGAACCGAATCGTACATCGTACGCAACATTATAGTCGAAACGCAATCTTATGGGTAGAGTACAGGTGGTTAATACTCAAGCAACGTGGGAACGCGGCTAGTGCGGGATTACTTGCAAATTGTACGCTAACTGCGGACGTACCAGCAATGAAACGTATGCGCCCGCGCTGCAACGAGCTGACCTATGACTGGATGACCGACACGCAGCCGGTAGAAAGTTTGAGTAACGTGATTATAAAATGTTGTGAAATAGTGCAGTGTGGTGATTATCTAGCCGTCGAGACTTCGGGTGTCAAATTTCATGATTAAAAGAATCATGATTTCTCAAAAAACTAGAGTTAAAAACACACCTACTAGCGGTAGAAAAACCCCTCCAGGAGGAGGGGTTTTTAAAAATTCTACGTAATATAAATAACAACGGCAAAAAAAATGCTTTATCGTCTCAACCTAATTTCCTTTGATCACACGTATCACAGTCTATACCCACAAAAAAGTACAACAAACATACGAAATATCACAATATCACATGAATTTGCATGTTGTTGGCCCACTCTCACCTGACACACTATCGTATTTCACGAACAAAACGCTATGATTGACGGTGGCAGTGCCAAATGACATGAACATGCTATGATTAGCTTGGCTCCCATGACATTATGTAGTTTGCAATTTTAAATGTCATGTGAAAAAATGAATTGGTTTTCATTGCCAAGAATTTTCATAATTGTTTGTTTTTATTTTCTTTCTATATTAACTTATTATTGCGACTTTCTTTTTACTTTTGTAGTTATTTATTTTAAACATTTGTCAAGTTTTGTATGCCACTAAACGTCATCTATAAAAACGACGCACGTATCCAAATCAATTACAGATGAGAATGTCCACCTAAGATAAATGCTACTTAAAATTCATGTCTCACCCAACGAACATCAATTTCCAAGTATAGAAACACCAATTAAGCACACAGCTAAATAAAAATCCTACTATAAACGACACGAAAGCGATAAGCACCAATTAGTCACATTAATTGATTAATGATCATAATTTATAGGCATCGACAACCGATAAGTTAACCCGTTCGTGACTGGATGAGTCGGACCTTAGACCTGCCACTATTTACGACCTACAACGGACCTACTACTGTGTTATCGCAAATTGAACGCCACAAACTAATTTACGATAGAGTAATCGCCGCGGGCTACTCGGGAACGGCAATAGGATACACATGTCCACTCCCACGGCGAGTCGAGGGTTGATATAATGATACCACTCTAGATGTGTCGCTTTCTACGTACCGAATTGATTTCTTACGTCTTTAAGGCCATTGATAAACTGTACGTACCTGTAACAGAAAAAAATAATTAAATAAAGCGTAAACTTCGAGACAGCAAATTATAGTGGTTAAAAATAAGCACTTGTAAATGTCAAAATCGTGACTATTTTTGGCGAAAACATGACATTTGCGTGCATTGAATGTTAAAAAAGCAACTAAAGAATTAAAAAGCTCCTCAGACATTTCTAAATATTGATAATTATCGCACGTAATTTATGGTCAATCGGATAGTTAATAAATGAAGAAAGTGATTTATCACTTAATTATCCTGCTTTATAATAGTGATTTGTTTATATAAATAAGCATTATAGAAGAATACAATGAGGACATAAAACCATTTTATCCCCACATAAAAAATACTAGGTTCACAAATATTTTTCCTCGTTACAAAGCAACTTTCTCCTATCTGCATACCGAAATGCATTAACAGTACCGATGTACCCTTATATCGGTATCTTCGCAAATATCCCGTTCAGATAGTCATCGTAGAGCTGCAGCGCGTGGGTAATTACAATAAACTCATTATACCTCGTTCCGGCCGGTCGGAGTCGGTTAATCGGCGAGTAGCCACTGAGCAACATAAGAAACGGTACGGTACCATGTCGCGCTCTGATTGTCAACCAACGGAAAAAAAACGCATCAAGCCGATGACCGTAGACGTAATAAGATTTGTATCGAACTGAACAAAGAACTAAGATTGTTCCGAACGAAATTGGATCATTGTTGCAGAATTTAGACACTTGACAAGCACACGATGGTAATTTCTGTTAAGTAGCGTAATATGAAAATATCAATGTCGAAATTCGCTTGGATCAGTCGGTGAATTAGGCCAATACCCTTTGTTGAGAAGTGAGAACATAAACAATCTCACAAGAACACATCTTGCAAGCGCTTCACACTTTTACATTAACCATAAAAGGAATTCTTTTTCACAGAATTTGCAGAGCTAAGTAAGTAGCATGCAGATATTGTCGAAATAAAATTTGCAAACAAACAATACGAAACCTGCACAAGAATTCCTCTTTACGATATCGGGCGTTGTTTTTGATCCGCACTTATAGAGTCAAGATGCTGACTGTGATAAGAAAACCACAGATCTCTCTATTTTGTATTGTAAAATACGAACGAAATCTTCGAGTGCAATACAAAGCCCCATTGTTCGAAAACGAGATGCAGCTGTATTGAATCGCTTTGCATTTCAGAATTGGCAAAAAGCGGATCGAGTGCATTCGACTGGCAAAGAATGAAGAGCTGAACATCGAATGCACATCAGATCGGTCGGAACGGAAGCCATCGAGACAACCCACCGATTATGACGCTCTTATTTTTTATCGGGAAAGTGTAAAATAATTAGTGGTTCCGATGAGCGTGACCAGCTCGTTCTTTTAGCACGGCTGTAGATTTAACACGGCTCCACTTACAAGTAGTTAGCGTCAGAGGAAAGTATGAAATCGCAGGAAAATCAATTCAGTAAAATTAATAATTTTTTTATTTGCATTTTATACCATTCACATCGGAATGAAATCATTAGAGACGTAGCTGCAGAGCTGCGAAGTTGTACAAGAGGAAAAAATATTATGCAGACGCATTCGCGCGACACGCGACTTGCGACGACGCGTCGCACTCTGGCGGCGGCGACGCCAAAGGGTTCCGTGTCGCGACTTCGCATAAATGTGTCGAGCGGTCGCGCGTGCTCGGATGTGTCCAATTACGCCTTATTCTTCCCAGGATGATCTCAGGGGCCGTGTTATACTTGTGCTTGTCCGTTTGCAAAGTAAGTAACAATACTAACAATATAATCGACACGCGAAGAAAGACGGTCGCGGTCGTTTTAGCTGACATTCTGTCCATTATTAGCAAGTATGAAATGCGCAGGTGCGAGGCTCAATTTACGTATAATTTAATAGTGAATACGTAGTGGAGTACAGTAGCAAAAGGGCAAAACTAAATCCATTTAGTTAGACGCCGCGACGGCGTATAATCGCTGCATGTCCCACTTTTTAGATACGTTTTGCGTCTGCTTAATCTCTCGCAGAACGAACGTAACGGGCTCATGTGTGACGTTCATTTGCAAGGCGACAATCTGCACTATGTCTGTGCTGTGACACCGTTTGCTAAACTCCAGTATTTACTGGAGAGACCGGCTTGACGAATCTCTTGGCAGATATTGGAATATAAACTAAGAACATATTTAAGACCACACGTCGCTGTCAATGGTGTTTTGCACACATCGAGGGACAGTTTAAGATAACTAGTTCTTTGAAATTCTGACAATAATTTACCTTGCATATTTAGTGAAATTACTGGAGACTTTGCGATAGCCGATAATAATGAAGTCAATTATTTCCATTTTGAATCTCTAATAACTCAGTAGGCGTACAAGTTGAGTCAACATTGTAATTCCAACCTAGTCAAATTACAATCCAAACATTTTATAACAAATCGCCTATGTTTAGCAAAACATTACATTTCAGTAACGGTACGCATACATTGGAGGTCCCTACGTCAATCAATGTAAAGGACAAGACGAGTTTAGGAACAAGTATTTTTAATTCCATTAAATTATACCAACAAACATGACGTGGGAAAAGATGGAAATAATAGCGTTTTCAAATCATATAATTGCCATACACAGTACTCAGTTATTAAATATTTGTATTGTATGTGTGTGTACCTATGTTATGCAAGATACGTGCACGCATCGCCTACTTTCCATACTAAATTATTGTTTACGAAGCAAATAAAACGACTATACTGGCTTGACAATGAACGAGACATTCAGCTGTAAACACTTTTCTAATATATTTCGTTATTTTTGTTTCAGTGACACATTGTGATGAATATGTCAAATTTAGGCAGTGTTTAAACAGGTGGTGGGTTTTCGAAACCTCTCAACCTTGGTATAATGAACCAAAATACCCAGAAAAATAACAAACTTGTTTTGATATCACTAGCAGTTAGGGTTGCCAACGCTACCTGGTCCAGGCCATGGTACGGAGCGAGAGGGTATGGGAGGCCCTCGCCTTCTGCGAAGCAGTAATGCTCGCGAAGGAGGAGGCCGAACGCGTGAGGGCGAGGCAAATTTCGCGTCCTCACGCCTCTAACCGTTGCAGGAGATGCCCTAGGTGTCGGAAATCGCAGGCCGATTCCCGGCCACCATAGGCGCGGGCTTGCGGACGGTGAGCAATGGGTAGCTCGCCATCCGATAAGGACCAGGCCCGGGTCGACAGCGCGATATGTTCCACGCGCGCCTCAAAGAGATGTAAGCACAACTGAAGGGGTTCGCTAGGGCCGATGCCTGCCGAGGTTGCGGGTTTGTCCGAAAGGGTTACCGTGGCCCCTGGCAACATACAGGCAACCGAAGGAACGCGGGTGGGTTTTAGTAAGAGTCTGATACGCCCTTCCGCTCCGCCCAGAGCGGGAGAAGTTATTTGATAATTTCCCACGCAAAAAAAAACGTTTGCCAACCCTACTATAAAATATAGTACCTATCCTGTTATATCAGAAGCCTAAACAAATTATTTAAAAAATAATAATATAGTAGACGAAAATGCTTTATTTTTATTTCAACACAAAATGGCGAGATGTGTAATGATTATTAGATATGAAAAATTTATATTAAAAAAAAAAACTGTTAATAAAGGCTCAGAGTAGCAAAAAATATGATTTAAAAAGTAAATCACGCTCTAAAAAGTATGAACTAGAAAATATTTCAGATAGAAATAGTCAAGGAAAAGCCGTAGTCGCATGCCATTATAATTTTGTAGGTGTTCATGCATACCACCACGGCTTTACCTTGACCATTTTTGGACACAAGGAGGGTAATGATTTTGACATACCGGTCAAAATCATAACCCTGGTTTTTGCTTCACCGAAGTCGGGTAAAAAATAAAGTATTTTTGAAACATATTTTTTTCGGCATGTACCATATTTTTACTAGAAATGGCTTCGAATAATGCTATGTTTGATATAAAAAACGTTGGCAATCCTACCTGTAGTAGGTAGCAGAAAAACACGTTTTGTTCAAGTACCTGATTCACATGGAATAAATTAGAATAGAAAAAACAAATAGAGCTTCTTGTTAATTCCATTTAATGTTATTTGTTAAGATAAACGTTTTGTTTAAATTATTATACCAATTAGTTTTAATAATAAATGGTCTTAAGTAAACAAACGTTTTTTAAAAAACGAGGCAGTCCATTTGATTAGCTGTTTTGTGCAAATAGAAGTAAATTAAGGAAAATAAGTAATAATGAAATAATGAATAAGTTAATTAAGGAAAATAAATAAGTAATAATAGCCGCACGGGACGATCCATCAGGTTAAGCCACGATTGCCAGGGATGGTCCGTGGATGGGTGACCATCTTTACATACCGAGACTCCACCGTGCCTCGGAAAGCACCTCGGCTGTCATTCGTGGATCTTTGACAGTCGTTACGGGTTGTAAGAAGCCCGAAAGTCTGACTACCAGTCATACCAAGGGATATCATGTTACCCAGTCAGTGGGTTGTGGAAGTCAGATAGCATGTAAAATACAGGTATTCAGCTGCATCCGGTTAGACTGCAAGCAAAACCGAACATAGTTGGGAAAAGACTAGGCAGATTGGTTGAGAAGGAAATTCTTAGATCGCCTCGTGCCATCCGCTATAGCATCTTATCTTGTATAGAACATCCACGAAAATGGCGGAAAAGCTTCATAATAAAAGTCAGGTTTAGCCTATAAAACTTCAAGGTTCTCACGTTCACAATGGTTTTACAAATAAATTCAGTTATACAAGACATTTCACTAGTGATCTCGTGACTTTCCGCTCATGCAAAGGGTTTCGTGATTTTTTACATTTCACGGGCCGTAATCCTCGGGCCAGGCACGGTGGCTTGGCGACACGCGTTTTGTCGATAAGGACGGCTATCAGCTACCCTTCATGCTAACGACGCATTCGAAATGTCAGAGCATATCGATTAGGATTCTTGTGACTCGATTATGTCGAATAGACGCACTACACTAAGCAAGACTAAGCTGACGATTTGAAAATGGAATTGTAAATTATGCTGTTGAGTTTTTTTATTTTATTTTAGGTCATTAGGTTGGTAGCTACATGCGTGTCTTTATGCCTTTTCGTGCAGTGTCCTTTTTTGCAAAGTCAATTAAATAAATGGGCATAACACTGCGTGTTCAAATTACATGCAAAAATTAAATGCCTATTATAATTTTTAATGGATGCCTACTTATTTTTAGGAACTGTTGACCTTTACTACTGAGTTTACAAAAATAATAAGAAGTATCCAGTATCACAATTTAAGTAAGTAAAACAAGCAATATACGTTATTTATGTGATAATCGCTAACTAAAAAAACCTATTCTTAAATAATCCAAGTCCCTTCCTATCCTAAGCCACCCACAGCTGGATAAAGGCGTCACTCCATCGCATTAACGCTCCCCGATTTAGTCAAACAATCAGGAAAGCTAAACATTGACCGTCTGCAAACGCCATTTAATCAACCACAGATTATGTAAAACTCGTCACGTCGGCCCATAAACAAGGTAGAAGCAAGAAGTAAATACTTTTCCTGACAGCCACTCTCGCTTTGCAAATAGATAAAAGTTTATTTTACAGTTTTTGCACGTTATGCAAGCCGTTATTATTGTCTATGGTAGAAAGCACAATGTCCAATGATTCGAGCATAAAGTAATAAGACGAAAATGGCTGTTATGTCACGACAGTCAACGTCTACTTACGTTGATCACGAAATCAATTGTCGGACATCGATTGACTCGGTAAAAAACTAATCGTGAATAATAAATAGGTAAATAAACAATTTGTATAGAGAAACTGATTAAACATTGTAATGATTCTGTAAAAAGCTGTTATTACAAGGTATGATTGAAACTGAAGTGACGATTGGACAGGTGTCGATATCATTAAGGGCCAAATCACACCGACGATTTACTAGCGTACCAGCGAGACGATTGCTTAGCACGCCACGCGTGCGCAACGTGTTCGCCGCGCTTTCGGAACGAAAGCAATTGACGTGAGTGTGCAAGAGAGAGCGAGACAAGCGAGTGTACAATATTCTGAAAACGCGGAGAACACGTCGCGCTATCGCGGCTAGCTTGCTTCGCACCCGCGGAGAACACGTTCACAAGTCGCCTCGCTAAAAACACGCTGGCAAATCGCCAGTGTGATAACGCTCTAATGGAGCCTGACTGAAAAACTAATAGGTAGGTATTAAGTTGAATAAACAAAGATGTTTTTATTCGTGTCCGTGTGAAAATTAAAACCCGTTATAAAAGCGAGAGTGGCTAATTAAACATACCTACAGCTAGACTGCTTGCTTTAATAATATCTTGATAGCAGCGTGAACGAGAGAGACAATTAAAATTGCAAACAAACAATCCAGGCTTAAACTTCCGTCCTCATCATAAAATGATATCAGAGTTCGTTAGTAGACCTATGTTTACGTTAATTGACAAGCTTTGAGTATAATATTCGCTGTCCGTAACAAGCAGGGTTAAATGGTGTTTGGAGCACATCTGCCGAACACATGTTCTCGTGAACTATCGCAAGTTTCTGACAAGGACCAATCTAAATTAAACTATGACTTTAATACTATAGTTAGTTAATTGATTCAGGCGTGACCTTGCGGAAATCCATTATAAAATACAATAGAAATGGGTATATTTAGTAACCTGTTCCGCTTAGCTATTTCTAAAGAGTCTTAAAAAAAAACCCTGAAAGAAGTCGACACGTGTTTCACCTCTCAACGAGGCATCCTCGGGATGACGATTGACTTGTCGCGAACTCGAACACGGCGTGTTGCACACAGTCTCTAGTCTGTACTCAGCGCTTGGTGTCGATTTCTTTCAGGGTTTTCTTTTTAAGACTCTTTAGAAATAGCTAAGCGGAACAGGTTACTAAATATATCCACTTCTATTATATTTAATACTATAGTTAGTCAGCAATTCCCTGACTTTTATGATTCGCACCCGTTCGCAATATTTTAAATATAAATCTTCTTTGCTTCAATAAAGACTGGAATGGAAGAATGATCTAGAGTTTGTAATTACACTGCACACAAAATACATAATATTTCAGACGATATATTCAGTAAAGTATGGAAAATTATTGCTTAGTAAATTGACTATAATTCTTTAACAGTCGTATTAAATAGCTTTAACATGGCAAATTGACGTCGTTAGACGTGTCAGAGTGCTAAATTATTAGTTTCCCTGACTGCTCTAGTGCGAGAAAGAACCAAGTATTATAGTACCTAAGGACCACTGATTAAATTGTGTCTAGAAAATTTACTGTAGACCTAAGTATTGGGATTTGTTTTGATAATTAACATGGATAGTGTATATTTTAGTGCCTAATAGATACAGAAAGTAATTAAATCCGCTGAGTTACTGTTTTGTTAATTTAAAGACATTTATGGTTGCAAATAATGTTACGACCAAGTCATGATTATATTGCAGTCGACACGCACATAATTAAAGTCAAGTGTAAATTTCACACCTTTCAAGACCAAATACGGCACTGACTCCATGAATGTTGGAAATAAAATGGAGCCCAAACCACATAAAATTACATTAGGTACAATAAAATAATACTTAGCTAGAATCAACTTTGATTTTGCAAATGGCACCGCTTTCTCGGTCCGCAAGCTTTCATTGCTTTGCACTTTATAAAAATGCACAAATTATTCATACATTCAAGATTAACCTTTAAATTGCCGGATCCCATGTTGCGACATGTAATCAAATCGTATTAGCACGAAACATATATTCAAAGAACGTGCCTCCAAAATAAAAGCAATTTCACTTTATTTCACGAATGTGGTTTCAATTTTATTTTTACACAGGCACAGAGGTTTTTAGAATGTCACTAGTCACGAATAGTAACGTAAACGTTGTTAACCCCTGACAACGATAAAAAGTGTCCGTGTAAATATTAGGAAATGGTACGTGGTGTTGGCCCAAGACTTTTACAGGTCATGAAATGCCCGGGCTAGACAGGCTAGTTTTTTTCAAGCTAGGATATTAAGATTATGCTACTAAGCTAGCAAGCTAGTTACTCTGGCCTGGTGTATACAGAACTATCCTAATTTTTAGGCTAGTAAACGAGTGAGAAAGATAGTAAGCTAGTGTGATAGTTTAATAGCAGGGTTCTATTTTTAAGCTAGTACCCCTCACCTCTGATTTTACTATCCTGGCTTTTGTACTAACCTCGGGTGACCGACAAAGCTAGTATCCCATTATATCATTTTACTGTCCGGACTAACTCACTGCAATGCTACTGGCTTAAAGCTTAAAATTTCATGGTACCGTGTAAACAGCTCTAGCATGTGCCAAGCCAGAATACCTATTACCTGCTTTCTCCTAGCTTCAAAAACTAACCTCGTGTAACCCGGGCATAATTAAGATATAAAAGGACTTTTACTGCGGTGTAAAAAGTATGCCTGATCGATACTGAGCAAGCACATTAAACACTGTTTACTGAAGAATAGACGCTTTTACTTTTAGAAGCGTGAAAAGATTAAAAGTAAGTATAATATTTGTTTTATCCCGCTTATATCCGAGATATGGTAACATCCCCTCTGGTTGATTCCGTGTCGGCACTATAATTAGTGGCTCCCATCAGTGCGTCTAGTTCCCCGTCTATTTCTGATCGTGTTGTCGACCCCTGCGCTTGCACACACATGGACATTCGCTTTTCCGCTAACACCATCGGTATTACCATTTACGGACGGTAATGTGTGTAGGTGTCGAATTTACAAAGACGAGAGGAGCGTTCGAAGATATCGACTACAAAGTTGCTAATCTGTTTTATGTTTAGTGAAATAGAAAATAACTGAAAGAATAAGTGTGTGCGTGTGTGTGTGTGTGTGTGTGTGTGTGTGGTGTGTGTGTGTGTGTGTGTGTATGTGTGTGATTTTTATTTTTTTTATAAAATAGAAAAATCCAGCAAGAAGTCGTTAAAGCTACTAAAGTTTAGAATTTGTTTTGACGCTCAGTACGGAACACTTGCTATTCTCATCGGTGTTTAGATGCAGCAAAACATTCTCATGATTGACGCTTTCTACACAAATTCCTATAAAGCTGTCGATACATCAAACTTACAACAACTACGAGTGTATAACATGATAAAACCCAAAAAAAAATCTGACAGTTAACCTGGTCGACCCCTTGCTTAACTTTCACATCTCTATAAGATACAATAGCCCACAGAATTAGGCCTTTCTGCCATGATTTTCATCTGACTAATGCAAAAAGCCTTATGAATATTAATTTGATGCCATTAAAGCGAATTCACTTCTCAATCATTCCATTTTATGCAATTCATTCGCTTTAAAACGTGCCGTCACCCTATCACACCGACACGTCTTTGAAATTACAGAGGAACGTTGGCTTGAAAACGTAATTTTTCAACCGAGACAAAAACATGTGAAAGTTTTAAAAAGACTTTGAGGAAGGCAATTAGAGATGTTTTTTTTTCGTGAAATTAATTGCACATTACAGTATTGTACTAGTTTTTACTCGTGACTTTGACTGCATTAACGACTTTCTAGGCACGATCATTGTGCACCGGAACACAAATGCGCAAATCGTGATATTTTATATTCTATATTTTAACATAAACAGTGAAAGTTCATGTCCGCCTTATATTTCTTTCTTTAGCACATGAATAGGAGGAACAAGAGTTTATCTTTCTCAGGACATGTAAAGCTTACAACAATAAGTAATCAACAGACTTCTCAAGTAATTTTAATTTATCACGAAGAAAAAGCTGTGTTCCATCTATGACTCTTAACTTCAAAAATTCTCATCAAATGAATCCAAATATGTTAATTCGGTTTAAAACAAAAACGAAAACAACCTTTCTTTGCATCTGTTTATTTTGTAGCGAAACAAAAACATAGAATACTTCAGCTGCTTATCATTGGGCTGTCGTAAGCCGGAGGAGAGGGGTTAAAGTAGCACTCCAAGATACGCGATATGCTGGCAAATAGTCGCCATAGACAGCCCGGATAGGAAAGTTTTGTTTTTCTTGTGAAAAAACCCTCACTGATGTTTCAAATTATAATAACTTTCGATTTCCATTCAATTTTGGATAGTAAGGTCGTAATTCCATCCATCACTTCACTTTTTTTAATAAAAACCCATTGTGTTGTCTATGGTAAACGCATTAATATTTCAAAAACAGAACACCACTTTTTTTAAACAGCCTAGTTGGCATTACCATCAAGCATCCAAGAGTGTCCACACTTTAAGTGGCCCGAAGCGAAACGCATCCGTGGACAGATTTACTTACACAAATGTCAGAAATGTCAGCAGCTTGTTAAAACACATCATGTTTGTTCATATCGTGAAATAAAAAGACTTTATTTCACTTTCAGTTTATTTTTGGCTACTGACGTGCCTTCCACTTGTACTTTTTAAATGTTTTTACTTTTACTGTTTTGTTTGTACTTAAGATTTATTTTTTTCGCATTTTTTAAGTTTTCTATTTAGACTAGTATTACTTTATTTGGATTGCAAAAATTCAAACCTCTACCTAATACTTTTTTCAAAGAAAAAAGAGCTATACAAAGAGTTGTCTGCCATTTTAACTTTAAGACATACAACAGGTGGAACTGGTAAGATTTGCATCACCAATTTCCCTAAACAATAGGCAAACATTACGAAACCCTAGACAATAAGACCAACAGAACGTAATTAGTAAGCCATTAATTCCCCGTTGCACAAGGACCTGGTTCTTTCACCTCGGTTGCATCAGCGCATGCAGGGATCAGTGATGCATGATGCCTCCCTGACAATTAATGGACACTCGCTCAAACTGCGCACGATTGCCGCACGATGCAATTTGTTACTTTGACAATAACTCAGCTTTCTATGGAGACGGTAGCAGTTGAAATCAATTTTATTCTGCAATTAGTTATGGCTATATGTGCAACCATATAAGGATAGAATTAATTTGGAATAGTATTATTTATTAATTCAATCTAATGATGAATTGGAATTGATTCTTTGGGTCCGGGAATTGGCTAATTAAAACAAGGCTATATTTGGCGCACGTTGCATTTAAATCATTGTGATAGACCTTCGTATTCCCAAATAGGTCAACGATGCCAAACATTTTAGGTCATAATTTTGTCTTGATGGCAGTTTTATCTTTTAGTTGGACGGACCTCGTTTACCATATTTGTAGATTATCAATTAAGAATTCTATTCATTCATTCTTAATTACGGACTTATTTTTCACACAGCGCATTACTTCCCCTGTGGGCTGCGGTCGCCCGGTAGCCGGTTGGTTGCCGCTCGGTTGTAATGCGCGTCGTCCCCGTGAGAATTGCACCCATTTGCGGCGCGAGCGCATCACGCCCGTAGACCGTGTCCACGTCATATTGTGTGCGCTAACGGACGAACCGACAGTTATTGTGCTAATGCATTTCCGTGTCTCTCGCAATGGTAATCATATTGGGAAAAGGCAGAATTGAATTCGAAAACAGCTACTTTTCGATTGCGCCTCTGATTGCTGTCTATTCTGTTATCCGTCTTGATATCAAGGAATGTTCACCGTTAAGGCAGATTGTCTTTATCGTACCATAGCCACTTTGAGTACAAAATCTATGGACGATATCAGAGATTTGTGAGGAATAATTTATGCTTCTCTGATAAACTTGCTACAATCACTGAGTTAGCATTATGCAAATCCCAGAACACTGATTTAGTTTCAATTTGTATCACGACGTTGACGTGAAAGTAACAAAGTACCAAAATATTTGTACAGGCTGTCACCGGCACTAAATCAATCGGGCACTAACAGATGTTTGCTTGCCGTTTCTCCTATAAATCGTTCAATTTTCTAAGCGAGCAGCCTGGTAGATGGCGGGCGCGTTGCCACCGGGACGGTGATAAGCGTTTTAATTAACTTTTCGTAATTTATATCTTTATTAGAAGTTCGACTAATGGTGGAGCGTGATTGCCAATAAGCGTAGCGGTCCGTCGGCTGATCACGATAGCTGGTGGGTCGTACGTAGCTGCTTTCATCGCTGTATCTGACTGAGAGCGTCACGTTCGTTGTCAGTGGATTACGGCATGTTAAGGACGAGGCTCATAATGACTCGTGGTTTATTTATCGTGGTGGTGGAGCGAGCAATCGCAGCGAAAGGCAAGAGTAATGGGATGAGTCCCGGAGAGGCGCGAGCGGCTGGCGCGGGTAGACGGCTGCGTCTGATTGCGCGTCTGTGGCGTCTTCTGCCGATCTAATTGGATGTCGGCGTGCTACGATTGACATCTGCGATTACCCCATCGCCGCTTTAAGGTTTATTTTGAGAACAGTTTTAGGACAGAGAAACATCTGTTTGAAGCGTATCGTTGCAAAACATGTCTTTGATAACATATGTGATGCATGCAAGCATATTGTTATATCAGTATAAGGTTTGTTTACGTGTAGATACGATGAGAAATTTCAAATGTCTGTCGTAAGGGACATTGTATTCCCTATCCCTTACCTTACGACATTTAAAATTTCCAGCGTCGATATTACCTTGTTTTTATCGACATTTTATTGTTTTCTCTTTAAATAAACTAGCACTTATATAATGAAATCTGCAGTAAAATATAATATACCCATATTATTTTATGACAACCGTTCAAACTTAAGACGCTCATTACCTCTAGTAGATAGTTAGAGAGGAAACCGAGCGTCGTTTAAATAAAGAGTAGGCATCAACTGTCATAATGACTGACTTTTATTGCAGGCTTTCGATTGATAGTGTAATTGTGCGGTGGGCTATTAGAAAACTGTTCGACGATTGCGTACTATGTCTCAATAAAATCAATTCCCATAATAATAAGCGGCGATGTATGGGTAATCGTCGGAAGTCGATGAATTAAGTACACGACGATCTCGTGGTGTAATTACAGTGATCGAATCGAATCGTGAGATTCAATTTATGTATCGATGTCAGGCGGCGCCGAGCGGCCACTCGATGCGATGCCCGCATCGAATACAGAATGGACGTTACCCGTTTACGCGATAATGTTAAAATTACATGTTACCTGGCGCGTACGCAATCTATGTAACCTTGCATTAGGGAGACAGTTTGGAAGGAAATTGACAGCATTACACGAAGCGGAGTTTGATGGGTCGATGTTATCGTAACCATTTTAATTGGACGATAATTTGCTGGGATATTGACTGCTAATGATAGACAGATACCGCTATTAAGGAAATGTTGGATAGTTTGTTCTGAACAGACATAAATTGGTAAATAAAAAAATAGGTATTAAAAACCAAATAAATGATAAATGTAAATCCGAATATTAATTACATGGGTATTTAATATAGCAGTAATTAAGGTAAAATAACACAAAAAACATTGTCAGGTTAATAATATTTACAATTCCTACCTAACAGATATAATATTAAAACACTAATGAATCCTGTGGTTTTCCCACTAACAAAACTTCGCATTACCTATAAGTAGATACATATTGAACGATAGCAAGGCCTTAGCTTGTTGGTCACGTCAAAAATATACTACATTTATGTGTAAAATAAAATATTCATTTCGGTACTGAAACATCCTGGTCTGAAAATAATGACGATCGCAATACCCCCACTGCATACAAAGAGGGTGTAACGGGTGATAAAAATACAGCTGTTACAGGGGTTGCCAGAGATTAGGACGTAAAAGGCAATTGAGTTGATACAGTATCGGAAAACTCTCTACCCCTGTCACTGAATCGGGGTAATGGAATTATGTCGTAGAATGTAAAATACTGGATAATACTTCGGTTATTATTGTTATTATTCTAGTAAAAATCTAATTCATACATCCATGTTGTGCTTGGTTAAACTTACGATCGAGTTTATGTTATCTGTTTACCCACATGTTTTTCTTTTTTCTGCATTTTTAATTTTATTTTGCTAATTTGTTTTGTTATTTTATATACGTACATCTATGCGCTCTAATTATTAATTTTAGTTTTAGATATTGTTTCTCAGTAAGTGAATTATGTATGCAATTCTTTATGAGAAATAAAGTTGTTCATAAACCAAAAATTAAATTATTTACTAGCTGCGTCCCACGTTTTCATCCGCATATGTCTCGGTTCCGTGGTAATATCGGGATAAAAAGTATCCTGTCCTAACCCAGGCCATGGTCTACCCATATGCCAAATGTCATCCAAATCCGTTCAACCGTTTTAGCGTGAAAGCGTACCAAACAATCATACAAAAAATCAAACCTTTTCTCTTTATAATATTAGTTTATACCAGGGGTGGCCAACTTGGTTACACCCAAGATCTACTGTTTACTGGCGTGACCCTGTGCGATCTACCAATTACATACTTCTTGATTTTTTTAATGAAACAGTGTACAATTACCTACGTACTATTATTTATTTTATTAAGAGATCATAAAATTGAAAATTATTCTTAGTAACTACTTATTTATAGTAGTGTGTGTATTGCGTCTGAGCTACTGCCTGGAAGAGAAAATAAATAACGAGATGGAACGGCGACTGATAAATGATACAAGATGGCATCATCTTGTATCATTTTGTTTTAGTGCAGCAGTTGGTGATAACGTTGCGTGGTCTATTCTATATAATATTTTTAGGTATATTAACTTATAATTTTTTTGTTTTGCCACGATCGACTGGACTAATAGCCGCGATCGATCGTTCGATCGCGATCGACCGGTTGGCCACCCCTGGTTTAGACTAATTGACCCGGGAGACGTTGTCCTGTCCAAATTTTAATAATTCATTAAAAAATCCCATAGAAAATGCTCTTTCAGATTTTACAATTTTCCCGGCAACTTTTCATTTTTTTCATTCCGTAAGAACCCGATTCGAACTATATTGCGAACATTATAAAACAAAAAAAAAATGCCGAAGCGATCCAGCCGTCCTGAAGTTATGCGCTTACTAACGAACAGCATTTCATTTATCCCCATGGACATTTCATAGAGCTCATAATGAAGTTTTGTGGAAGAAAAGTCCACAAATCCACATTGATGGGGATAGTTATTGGGGGATTAGTGAAGCAACCCTAGAACAAGCCACATCACGACGACTAAGCAAGGCACATCGATGACATATTCACGAAGATAGTACCATATAATCACGAATATTCACGAATGCTTCCGAAAGCTCTATAGCTAGATATACCTATATAACATAACATCACGCCAGTCTCCCCGACCGTTAGGCAGAGGTAAACTACGTCTGTTACACCCACATTTCGCCATTTGTATTTAAGTCCCATGTCATAGGGGGCGAGCCTATTACCATCAACCTCTCTAGTACGTTTTGTGCAAATTCATATTTATGATTTTGAAACAGCTGGTTTTGGTATTGCTACAAGCTTTTAACGTATCTTATAAATGTCGATCGAAGAATGGCTTTCTTCCATACATCCCTCCCTATCAACCAGTATCTCAGTGTTCATCCCATTACTGGCCGTATCGTCCGAACATGGATAGATATAGTGCATTTTGTTGAAGTATATTTTTGTAGCGTTAGGTTAGGTTACACTGTCCTCCCATACCTATTAACAATGTTATTTGAAAATATTGTAAAAGCCAATTATTTTTAAAGAGTAACCGTGGAGTTTCTTGCCGGCTCTTCTCCATAGGACACGACCAATTGGAACCGTGCACCTAGCTTCTGACGTTTTATGTGAAATAAAATATTTTGAATTGAATCTAGTTTTTTTTTTTTAATATTTTGAATCAAGGTGGACCCATGACCTGGTGAAGGCCGTAGAAATCTGCTGGATGTGAGAAGCACAGAATCGGTCGAAGTGGCGGTGCTTGGGGGAGGCCTATGTCCAGCAGTGGACGTTTTTCGGCTGAAATGATAAGGTTAGGTTATACAAAAATTTTATGGTGAGATGACAGATGGCAGAAGACATAGGAAGCCTACACCCAGCAGTGGGAGATTCCTGGCTGATATGACGACGATGATGGATGGATGCAATTTTACGTAATTAAAAAAAAACAAAACCACACCTACATTTTGGTGTTATGAATGTGTTAACAAAAGACTCCATTTCATTCCGCTTTCACCTACAAAGTCCCAAAGTCAATGGCACGGCTAAATCACTGCTTGCTTTCGTCACTTCATACTTATTTCGAAATTTCAACAATTCAATGAACTGTAGCGAGCAGGGGTCGCGAACAAAAGCCAAACATTGATGACAAACAAACAAACAGACGGGTGAACGGACTGTTACCCAATGCTTTGTCAGCGCTCGTAACTCACTCATCAAGCTTCAATTTAATGTCACTGTCAATACTATGCTTTGTTCCATGCTAATAAATGTGTTGGTTTTTTGTATGGTAAGCATAAAGCGCTTTGTCTACCAACAATTAAGCAATGGTTAAGCGGGAAAGCTCGGGAGAGTCACCTACCATAGACTTCTAATGTTCTTGCTAAAGGGATGTAAGAGCTGATCTGGATGCCATCGGTTAAATTGTACCCTAATTCCTACACATTATCTACACTGTCCTATCTAGACAACCTATCCTAGTATGCAGTAATAGTGCCCCAACACCAGTAGCCAGATTTCAATTACCGGTTATTGTAGGAGTAACTAATGCTTTGACGAACTCTGTGACACATGTCTAATCACTCAAGTCAGCCAGCTGCGAGTAAAACTGGTATTGACTATGAAACATTCTGTACATGTAAAAGCGAACGAAGTCACGACTTCAAGCAAGTTGAACTAAGTGTACCAGACACATTACACTCGCCCTGTACCGGAAAAACATTGCATTAAATAGTACAATCTTGTTTTACACCTTCTATTTATAGTTCCTATAATCTGAATTCACTTTTTATGGTGTCTTAAGGAATCTAGTTTGCTGCTCTCATAGTAAACAGCCGTTTAGTTCTGTATCCTGTTCTTTACAAGAAGTTTAATTTGTTTGCTATAGTTTTTGTTAGCGTAAGCGGAATAGGACTGTTTGCGGATCTAAGTCCTTCATCACTGAATATTGTACAGGGTGTAAAATGACTAGCTCGCCGTCCGATAAGGACCAGGCTCGGGTCGACGACGCGTTGTGTTGCACGCGCGCCTCAAAGAGATGTCAGCACAACTGACGGTGTCCGCTAAGGCCGATGCCTGCCGGGGTCGTGGAAAAGTCCGAAAGGATTACCGTGGCCCCACAGGTAACTGAAGGAACACGAGAAGTTATTTTCCCTAAAAAAGACCCTTTAAATCAAATAAAGCGCATTTTGTAGGCTGTACTTAGCTTTATGTAGGTACATCAAACTAATTAACATTATATGTATCTATAAAAATAATTGCTGAGAAACGATTTTTATTTTTGGTGTGAACAATCGCTGTTTACTTAACGTCTTTTGACACCCGTTATAACCCTAAACACACCGACATTGTAACTGCTAATGTCTTCTCATAAGGCTGGTAATGCTTAGTGGCTCTCATACGGATTTTTATCAATATTATACACGTAGGGACGTAGGTATGTACTGCACGTTTTCCCTATTGATAAATGTATCTAGAAGACAGAGTATTATGTCAATGACAAAGCCCACCCCGCACTCCTGATGGAGTCTTAATTTAACGAAACTTATTTATAGTTGAATGCTGGAGATCCCATTCTGATTTTAATCTCTTGCCTCTTACAAGAAAGAAAGGGTGAGACACTCGAGAACCCGTAGTTAGTTGTAAAAAGGACCACACAGTAAAATCCTGCTTATTTATCAAGACTTTTCGATACCACAGTAAAATTCTACTTTGTTCTCATGACGTTTTCCTACAAATTTACATCAAAGTTTTGTGCTAACCATCAATCGAATCTGAGAAAGGATGATTAACATAATAATAGGGATGATGCCTAGGTAAAAAAAAAGAAGTTCTATTTAGTCCGTCAGTCAGATAATAAAAAAAATATTAGACACGTATTTTTTATCATATTAATCAAAATTATTTTAGATAAAACGCATTAATTTTATTTGCTAAAAAAAATATTATACATGTATTTTTTATCATATTAACCAAATTATTTTAGATAAAACGCATTAATTTTATTTGCTACATCACAATTAAATATAAAATCTCATTGGGTTCGCTACGTCACAATTATGTATAAAATCTACATAGGCGTAACGTCATGTTACATTTTAACTCAATGTATTGCCGTAATCTTTTGATTACGTAAAAAAAGAAAACATACTTTTCCAATATTTTCTAATAATCTACCTGACGGACAAAAAAAATTTTTTTTTGTCCTCAACCTTTATTTCCAACAAATTTTAACTAAAAGTGATAAGGTGATCATACCGACCCCAAAAATCCGAGACCTACTGAACCAAAAAACATGACCTGCATAAGTGAAAGGGTGACTAAAATATATCCTGTCAAACTCGGACAACCATAAAATAACCTATAAAACATCCCGTTAGTTAATGTAAAGGATGCAATCGACACGTGACCGAAATGTATATGTCCGTTTTAACTATTCATATCGAAAACAACGGTCTATTGTATGCACCGATTTGTAATTCCCTATCGGTAGGTTATTTAACAGTTTGAAAGTGCAATCGTTTAGTACGGATGCAAATATTTCGAAATCTATTGCACAATGCATAGAAAGTTGGTGATTGTGGTGCATATAGAAGAACTGGACAAGATAATCTGGGCTGGACTATCTCGCGAAAGTTAGGGCCGTATTTTGGAGTTTCAAGTTAAGTCCGATTTTTGTTTAAATATTGTTTTTAGGATTCCGAACCTCAAAAGGTAAAAAAAGGAACCCTTATAAGATCACTCTCTTGTCCGTCTATCCGTGTGTCTCCACCGATTTTCTCGGGGACGGATGGACCTAGCAAGTTGAAATTTATACTAAATACTGAAGTCTATAGTCCCTATTAGGTGTATAGAAATCAAGGTCCTGAGTCAACACGATAAAAATATATGGGCAAATTTAGGTATTCGCAAAAACTTGTATGTACCAAAATTTACCTTAATTTTCAACTTTTTATTTATAAAGGGAAAATTCCGAACAATAAAAATAGTTGAAAATTAAGGTAAATTTTGGAACTTACAAGTTTTCGCAAAAATCTAAACTTGCCCATATCTTTTTACCAATAAAAATGATACCAATTTTATTATGGCGGTATAATGGGTAGGTCTCACTCTAACTCTAACTCATCAGGCAAACAGTTATCTTACTTTCCTCAAGAAAGTGCTCTCACATTAAGAGGCATAAAATAAACATATAATACCTGCACTTAAACGATACTTTACGAACTAATTGATATTTTACTGCAACTTTTTAATTTGAAACTAGAGCTTTCCCATAAACAAGTTTTTCTCTTAAATGTCAACAATGCATGGGGCGGCGCGTAACGGTTGTCTGCGTAAACACGAAAATAATCATGGTGTTACAGTCATACCCCATGGATATGTTATCATACTTTGTGATGGGTACTTATTGTAAAGGGTTCTAACTCTGATATATCACAACATCCATCATAATCTTCATTTTAGCCGAAAGATGTCCACGTATACAATAAATCAGAAAATGCTAGCAAACATTAGTTAAAATCACTATCTTCTGCAATTACTTACTCGTTCAAAATGAATCGTATTTTAAATCTCACTAATAAAAAGTGCATCCGTAGGATTCCTTCATAAATATAATTAAAGCAACAATTAATTATTTGGACAACGGACACGACTTTTATGTAAAAATAATTTAATTACATCCTTAAATAAAAGCAGTGTGATTAGTTTACAAACAAATTATCGAGTCGTAAAAATCGATATACTTTATCGAGTAATTACATACAGAATCGACAGGATGCTCCTAATGAGCATGCATATTTATATACAAGCTCGTCCCGAGGCGACGCCCACGATTTATTTCAAAACCAGTCCCCTTTACAAACTCGTCTAAAAGATGCAAATACTTGGTATTTACAGTAACGCCTATGAAGTGTCAACTATTTATCTCACGTAAATATTATCGTAAAAAATAAGAAAAAGTAGAATTCAAATAGACTACTTGAACGTTAGCCAGGTGTTCGGTTAGCGTGAGTGTCAGCTCAAGCGATGCGTTTGACTGCAGTGCAGTACAAATAGATATTGGAAACGTAAACAATGGCAGCTAGACAATAGACCTTTTCGGATACAATAGGAAGCCATAAGTTGGTGATGCAAGGTACAGAATTTTAAACTCAGGCTCCTGTCCATATCCGAATTTGCATGGGATTGCCTATCAACTGTTATTTCAGTATTGATTTATATCCTAGCTATATCATCTTTCATACAATCCATCCATTTTTACTTTGGACTGCCTCTTTTTGAAAGCCAATTACTATAAACAAATTTGAGCTTCTCAGAGAACACTCTTTCCTATACCGTTTAACAACCTCAAGGAACAAGTTGACAACATTAACATCGATAATTCGATATGATCAACTCATAACAGTACCATCAACTATCCCAACATTCTCAGACGATATCCGAACTGCAGTTGAACTCGAGACCGTAACAAACAGACATACATAACACAATAATGCGGTATAGTAAATCGATACATCACGTATAGCAGCGTATCGCTCGTCAATCGAGAGGATTACTGTCGCAACATTACAAATTATTTATGCATATTATTTCGATACGAGCTCTCCATATCTCGGCGTTTGATCGATATCCGTGCTCGGATGTTACGGTGACCCCGTTTTCCTACTGCTCCGATTTTTGAGAACTTTATACATAACTAACTGCAGCCCGCGGTTTCACCTGCATAAATCTCGATCTTGTGGGAATATCGGGATATAAAAAGTATCCTATGTTCTAACCCAGGTCATGGTCTACTCATATGCTAAATTTCATTCAAATACGTTTAGTCGTTTTAGCGTGGTAACAAACAAACATACAAAAAATCTAAAATTGTCTCTTATCATAAATATCATATCATATTAGTTTAGAATATGTATGTAACAATGGAGTACAAAAATCTAAATAGCAACATGATACGTACAAGTAAGATGGGGAAATTTAAGAAAAAAACCGGCCGAGTGCGTATCCAACTAAGCACAATGAAGGGTTCCGTAGTTGAGATGAATTTATTTATCCCAAGAACAAACTTAACATTGTAGTTGAAAAACATGTTCTCCCATACAATCCAACTGCAAATGTAAGTTTATACGCACAATATTGAGAGATTTACCATGTTATTATAAGACCATAGACTTTGTATAGGTTTTCCTGTAAGCTATGGGTAAAGAGCCATACTATGTATTTTTTTTTCAAAATTTTATTTATTTCATTTTCTTCATTCAAAATGGTCAATTTTCATCGAATTTCTTAAATATCTTTAAAAGTATTAAAATTTTATAAAAAAATATTTTTAAGATCCTCGCAACAAGTCGCTTTTATTTGATATGTTACTCGGTACTGTTAGTAAAACTTTTCTTTTTAATTTTCTTGTTTGCCCCCAAAAGTGACCCCTATATTCAAATTTCATTGTTTAAGTTACACGTTCATGTTTGGGTCACAGAAATACATAGGTGTACCAAATTTCAATTTAATCGGTCCATTAGATTCGGAGCAAATTGGCTGTGACAGACGCACAGACAGACACACATGAGTGATCCTATAAGGGTTCCGTTTTTTCCTTTTGAGGTACGGAACCCTAAAAAGCCTTGCTATAGTAACTAAAAGAAGGAAAAGTTTTATCTAAGAACACGCCATTTTCAGCAATGCATAACAATAGGCTAAAATATAGAGTGGAATCTAAACAGATCGTTTTAGGAAACCATCTATAAACTTCGATGCAAAACGAATAGAAATCAAATTACATTCGATATTTAATCTCACTCAATAATGTCAGTGCGCAAAACGGCAAACCAATAACTATTGCCGTTAATATAACTTAAAGAATGTGTTCACATCAATTCTCAGCAACACGAGTTAAGTTCTACAGAACCAGCAGCTCTATTAATGCCATAATTAGAAATAGCATCGATAAAGCACGCACTGTACGTCCGTACAAACCGAACACAGTTCCATTCATAGCAGCTAGAATTATTTTATAACGGTAACTAAGAAACTAATAGTCACTTGTAAATGTAGAATTAATTCTTCTATATGCAGAATGTCTTGAGTTTTATCAAAGGATTAGTAAGGTATGGATTAGATCGACACCCACGCAGGCGCAGTGAAAGGAGATTCGAACGATAATACTAATGCATCCACGTGAGGGACTCTCTTCTGAGTGGATGCATGGGACAATGTAAATAAACTTCTAATGAATTATGCAGATGTTGTTCCAATCGAGTTCCATTCGACGATTGATCAGTGACCTAGTGGTATTTGATCGGCAAACGAAGCGCATTGTGGAGTATGTACCCCTTATAAACGATCAATATTTGTATATTTCTAATCACGTTCTGGAAAACCGCTTTAACCAATTCGATGAAACTTGCAATATAGGGTTTTTCGGGGACGAAAAATCGATCTAGCTAGGTCTCATATCTGGGAAAACTCGTTTTCTCCGTATTTTCCCCCGAGCAGAGCTCGATCGCCCAAGTTTAGAACAAAATGGCTTCTTAGAATAATGACATATCAGCATGGAATTAGTTAGTACCTACTATCATGGCAGCATGGAATTAGTATGTACTATACACGGAATTACTATGAACTTTCCTATAATATTAAATGAGCATTATCTATTTTCACCAGAGCAGAGCTCGGTTGCCCAGATACTATGGATAATAAGAGCTAATTTACCAAAACTGGCTACAATATTTCTGTTCTCTGATGAAACTTATCAGAATGAAAGCACTGAAATAAGTGCTTATATAAAAAGTAAGACTAACCTAGATTTTTTAAACTAGCTCAGTTTCTAAACACAAGCACTATTATGAGAGACCACGTACAATATTGAATCTGTCGTTACAGTAGCTGACTACATATTGAATACTAATTAAATCTATTTTCTCTTACTATACGTTGAAACACACGCTGGTACAAAACGCCTCGGTTGATAGCTTACCTGCAAAGAGAGAAAACAACATTGAATACATGTTCTTGTATCATCAATACAAATTTATATCACGGGGAGGTCATAACAGGTGTACTTTAAAACACTATTGAATATTAAATACGCAATATAAGTCGATAATAAATAAGGTTCATTATGCAAATGGATGCTTAAGAGGCGCATCTTATTGGAAAAGTTGTCAAACCACTAACAACACTAGTTTTAGGTATGGTCAATTCTCTCTCTGGCAAATATAGTGACTGTTAAAACAAATAGTTGATGAAAATGACGGAAATTAGTTGCTTTGTTTGATGATTTACAGATTAATGAGTAAACCATCAAACAAAGCAACTAATATAACAATTTTTTATGTAGTAAAAGAACAAAGATATAAAAGGAATGAATCACCAAAAAAATATGATCCATAATGAAAAGTTAACAAAGAAACAAATTAAAATTAACATACAACGTATAATGCCAACATAAACCAACAAACCAGAAGAAAAGGATTACCTAACGAGGGATTTTCACCGAACTTACTTACGCATATCAAATCGATTCAGAAACATTCATTGAGGAAACAATGGCAATCGCAATAGCCAAGAACAATGAACGGAAGATCGGCATACATTCATTGATCATGTACCATCTGAATTTGATTTAAAGATATTTACAGTTGGTTATGGTCCAGCTACATCATGAATTATTGTGTCTATGACCCATGGATTTGTGATGGAGCAACTCTTATATTATTGCTATACTAATCATTCATCATAGAATCTTGAGAAATTGTATATTTTGATATAGAAGTTAGAAATAAATCAATTGGGAATCTTTACATGCTAAATTTTACGTCGCCGTCACAAACTCGGCCAACCGTTGGCCAGACAACAAAGCCTAATTAGCTAATTCTTTAGCATATTGAAGAATCAGAAAAATATAATTAGGTCCGTAACTTCCTGGAACATTGCACAACATTTGACAGCGCCTCAAACAAGCGTCTTAAAAATGCGAAAACAAAGGGATAATAAGTTTCTTCCGCTGATGTATATCTGGGATCGTTTGACTGACGTCTGAGCAACGAAGCTGAGATGGATGTAATTTAGGCCTTTCACGCCTATGGAGGCAGCGGACCGTATGTTTTGGATATACAACGCCTTGTAAACACAAATTGGTTATTACGGAAAGATATCGTGTTGAAACGCAGGAAATTATGGATCTTTGACCCGAATCAAAAATAACTGTGGAGATAATATACGGAACTGATTAGTTTTGATTTGAAGTTTTCCATTTTAACGCCAGTTTATTTTACAATAAACAGATGTTTCGTAATGTCAGTCTGACAAGTTGTAGCCAATAACAATGGTAATGATGATGATTATGACGATATTGGCACGTTTACAACGGTAGTGTTTGATGATACTCGATCATCGCACAACTTAAGTGTAATATTATATCAGAATGCACGATTTGCCAGGCTATTTAACGGAGTAGTAACAGTATCGTCAATCATTCTCGTGCAAAAGCAAGACCTTTTATGATAAAAATTATGAAAGCAAACTATATCGATCGGCGGGTACCATTGTTCGATGATTAATTTACCCGAGAATGCTTTTGAATACATTTTAATTAGAATGCCTTTGAATACCTTTAAACGAGCAATTCTTGTATATATGTATATTAATCGGAAACGGCTCCAACGATTTTCATGAAATTTAGTATGCCCTGCATACAAAATTTCGGGGGCGATAAATCGATCTAGCTAGGTTTCATTTTTAGAAAACTACCAGAAAAAATCCAGATATTTTTAATTATAGACTGTTTATGTTCGTTTTTCTTTTTAGATGGAAGCAAGATGACGTTGCAAAAATAAAAATAAACAAAATAAAGATAAGGGGTTTTCTTGACATCATTTCAATGCTTGCAAAATTCTGCATGCATCATATGCGCGATGTTTATTCATACTCCTTTGTATGCAAGCACTACCTTTTCTCTACTAATAAATAAAATGAAGGCTTTCTTTACTGAACTAACAAACAGGCATCCCATACATCTCAGCAATAATACTGAATTGAGTTTGTACGAAGGTTATCATTTTGCACATTAAGATGCACTAAGCACATTACGGCCTGAGAAAATTGCATGGTGGGCGGAAAATTATATTAAATTCATCGTTCAACCCTATTGTGTGTAGGGCTAGTGCACACGGCGCTGGCCGGGGAGTCGCGCGGCAGGGTGGGCGTCCCCATTCACGGCCAAGTCTGAATAGGGCCATAAACGCAAATTGCAGGGCTGGTACACAGGGTATTGTTGCATACGTATTCAGAACAGCGGTGTTGCGTGTAAAGGGGACGTGTTGACGTGACGTCATGTCGTGTCTACGTCTGCTTGTTTTGTTGTTTCCGACATCAAAGTGTTGATGAGAAATGAATGAATGCGTGGATTTGTGTCACGCTTTTTCTGTGGGAAGTATTTTTGCGAGAGATGAGAAAACTGGGTTGTTAGTACCTAACATGACTAGCACAAAAGAGATTATGTGCCTAGTAAGTATAGTTTATTCTTTAATTATTTACGCCTAAGCGAATTCATATTATATGTAATTCCAGAAAACGTATGTTTGCTTCTATTTCCACTGTTACAAACAAAACTCATCTTGTACCTATTGCTTTCAATAAACGCCGCTCTACGATCCGCTCTGGACCGCAAGTCCGCAAAATGACGGCCAATAAACGCACGCTGTCTTCGGTTTATCCCGTACAGCCGCAGCCCACATCTGCAGCGCAAGCGCATTCTTCCGCACTGAACGTTGGCGTATCGAAATTATCACAATTACCAACTGGCTTTTATGTGCAATTGTGCATGCTTCCACGACTTTGGTGTATATTTATAATGATTAATGTTGAGACTTTGATATTTAAATGACAGTTTGCACATAATTTCTGGAACTTCCAAAATACCTAAAATTACACCTACTATTCTATCCGGAATAGGGTGGAAGGAGCAGTAAGTGACCCAGTGGGGACAACCGCGAATTACGAAGATCGTCATAGGTTCCCTGACAGGCGCTTTAATTTGTGTAAATAATTTGATCACCACTGTTCTCAAAATGGTAAACAAAAACATCGTGAGGAAACCGGCATGTCCTAGAAACCAAAAATTCGAAGACATGTTACATCTACCAACCTGCACTGAGCCCGTGTGGTGGCGGATTACAGCCTACTCCCTCTCACAAAGAGGAGTATTGAGGCTTGTGTCTCAGCAGTGGGAATATTATAAGCTGATTATACTTCCACCCGATATACTCTTGACCCAACGTTATATTTGCAAAAAAAGAACTGCTATAAAGATTATGTCTAAATCCGAGCTAACCATAAACAATAATAGTTTGAATACGAACATAATCTGTCATTCAAGTTATACGTTTAAACATTTTACTGCAATAATTTAGCGTCATCACATCAAGCCTAGCAGTACAGCATAGTATAGGTGTCATCAAAGCTCACAGCGATTACGACATGATTACTTAGCTGTAAATTTATGATATAAAGGAAATTGTAAGCTATAAACGGTTCCAAGGTAATCTTCCACAAATATTTTATAGGAAAATAAATGGATTTATTACCTCTACATTATCTCGAAGAAAGATAATTCAGATTTACATAGGAAATGGTGAACATAATTTGATCAAATTATTGACTCGTTTCCTTTTGATAATAATTAGATTCACCCTTTTAGGAGATGAGACTCGGAATATTTTAATGGCAATTATAGAGTGAAATAACGAGAAACATAGCTTCATTTAATAAAAATGATGTCTTTGACAACATTCGTAGTCGAATAATCGAAAAAATGAAGACGTCTCAATTTCGTAATTAAAAGTATACATACAAACAAATTCGTTTTCCTATTCGAATTTTATGACGATTGAAATGCGTGGGTGTTAATCGAATAACAATTATAAATTATCTACAATCGATAAAGTTTGATGGTCTAATAGTGTTTGGGAGAGTTTACTCGAGTATCACATGCATGCACGTGAGATACCCTCCAATTACGACCGCTCATACCGACACGGTTCGTTTACTCGAATATTTATAAGTTAACTCGCATTCTTACTCAATACCTATTACTAAATCTTATGAGTGATGTGCCGCTATGCAACATCGAATTACTCGAATAGTCGATTATTCAATTGAGGTATGATATGAAACTCGATAAAGAATTTAATTGATTTCATAAATCTGTTTCAGCGTTTAAAATATTTAATACGATAATACAATTAGACGTAGAATGCTTATTAATTATTCGGAAGCGCCTCATTAGATGCTTAAATTATAAAAGAAGCAATAATGTATTCAAATTACACGGCTGTACAGACAATTAGTAGCCTCTTTAAACTGGTTTCCTGTCAATAAAGTCTGACTAACAAAGTACATTTTTGTTCCCTTATTCACAAACCAAACAAAGGAATACTTCGTATAATTGAAGGATTCAATCGGTAATACTTCCCTGAGTACGTAATTAGCATAATCAGCCTATAGTGTTCCCACTGCTGGGACACATGCCTCTTCTCTTCGAAAGGGGGGCCGTAATCTACCACGCGGGCCCAGTGCGGGTTGCTAGATGTCACATGCATTCGAATAGTTGGTTCTAGAAGTCATACTGGTTTCCGCACGATATTTTCCTTCACCGTTTTGAGAGCAGTGGTGGTGAAATAATTTGCACAACTGAATCGTAAGTTCCGTTACCACAGGGCCACCACTGCTCTCCTTACATATACAAACTAAACTATCATATGGATTTGCAATAATTAAATATGTACACCTGCAGTATTAATTGCTGTCAAAGAAAGTTAACTATCGCTTGAGAGAGATAATGACGGCTGGTAATGACGAAACCAATTTGAAAAACAAATTGACTATCCACAATTAAATGCTATCTATAGTTTATTTGTTTAAATTATGCACAAATTGCGTTATTTTGGTTCTGTAATGCGGAGCAATTTATAATCGGAACGGTTTTAATCGGCAAACGATTAAAAAAATCGACTAAATAAATAAAAAACTGTTAGGCATTTTTTTGATTGGTGCAATAAATATTTTTTTATGATTGCCTTTTCACTCTCGATATTATATGAACCTTACGTAAAAGATATTTTCCATGAAGAAATTCAGTGTTTTTTTTTTTTGCCTTAATTACTGAAGGCTACTTAGTTATGTATAAAGTAGGAATTGTAGCTGTATCCTCTCTGGATAACGTTCTTGGCATGGATCCAACGTGACAGAACGAAACAGCAAATTCCGGAACACATCACAGATTTCAATCACAAGTCGTTCGTTTAACATCGACGCATCAGCTACTAATATATTTTTAAATATCAATACTTAATATAAATTTAATATCCCTATGCGAAAGATACACTTAGTATTTTGTGCGTGGTTCTACATAATATCACGCCTGTATTCCCCGAAGAGTTAGGCAGAGGTGTACCTATAGTATACCCACATTTCGCCGGTTATGTTTAAGTCCCATATAATAGGGGGCGAGCCTATTGCCATTAACCGGGCACAAATCCAGACTCCGGGCTGCTACTGAGAAATTATAGATGGAAAAACCCAATAACACCTTGCCCGACCCGGGAATCGAACCCAGGACCTTTTACTCAGCAGTAGCGCTTTGCGACCACTAGACCAACGAGGCAGGTTGTGTGTGGTTCTTTCCCTAAAATACCATTTTAAACATTCTACATGGTCCTCACATGATCTGACCAAGATCTGGACTTACGTCTGGACTT
The DNA here is from genome assembly GCA_916610215.1 of Omphaloscelis lunosa. Lineage (NCBI taxonomy): Eukaryota > Metazoa > Arthropoda > Insecta > Lepidoptera > Noctuidae > Omphaloscelis > Omphaloscelis lunosa. Next base: position 6,359,653 of record OU744265.1, on the reverse strand, counting down.
GCTGTGATGACTTCCGAGTTTGTTTTTTCTCCTCAGAGTAGTCAGATCGAAAAACACCGAACTCATCTATTTTGAAACATAATTTATTTTTGACGTGTTTAAGTGTTCGTACAAACCTACTTACATAAATTTATTCATTTATTTATTTATTCATCGTTAAATCAAGCACATTAGTCATAAATTGTTAGTAATACTTGACATTATGTTAGTGTAATTAATTAAGACACAACCATAAACAAATAAAATCATTTATCATTTACAATAAGTCGTGTGTTGGTAAATTTTCATCTCTCGAGTGAACAATAAACTAAAATGTAACTTTATCTACACTGTTGTATTAGGTAAGCCTTTTTTTTGGGTGGTAAATTATCAAATAACTTCTCCCGCTCTGGGCGGAGCGGCGGGCGGAGCGGCGGAGGGCGTGAGTTCTACTTACTAAAACCCACCCGTGTTCCTTCAGTTGCCCTGTTGCCGGGGGTCACGATCTCCCTTTCGGTTTTCTACGCACCCCCGACAGGCATCGGCCCTAACGGACCCAGTCAATTCTGCTGACATCTCTTTGAGGCGCGCGGGGAATAGGTAAGCCTGTGCTGACACTTGTATGTGTTTTTAAATAAATAAACACCATATTTTAACATCATCTTAAGTTATTCGAGAAAGTACATCAAAAATGAAACTTCAGCATTCCAATGATGACGAAGCATGTATACTTGATAGAGTGTCTATTTATGAGATTGTACAATAAGTTACATGTAATAACTTTATTTCTAAACACTTCCATTCCGAGAGAAAGTTTATATCTCTGAATAGTGTGACATTGCATATTTTATTATGGATTTTTTGCTATCTATTTTTGCACAAGAAACGCACTTACTGATAAAACTTTTTCCATCTTTTCTTCTTCGTACGAGTGTCAGCTTTTGAGTTTCTTTTTTTACGCAATGTTTGGTGCCATGTAATCCCAACTTCGAGATAAAGGAATTGGTTGGCAAATCATGGATTTTGAAAGCAAAAATACAGAAAAAACCTGGAAATTACTGGAGGAGGCCTATAGCCGTCGAGGGGTCCTTAATTATTATTAATATTACTGACTTTAGTAAGGACTTAATTTTTTTGTAATTAAGGAATAATAAAGACATTTTTGGCGATAAAACCGCCATGCGCCAGGCTGAAATGGGACTGGGCGGGCCACTCATACAGGATGCATCAGGGCAGACTGATGGGCCAGGGTCGGCACGCAGTGGGTGCCTGAAGACAGGCGTCGTCACCGAGGCAGGCCTAAAAAACGCTAGCGCGACGATCTAGATTCTTTGTTGAATGATTGGCCGAAAAGGCAGCAAACAAAGATGAATGCCGAAGTATGGGGAAGACCTTTGCCCAGCAGTGACACAGTATAGTAAAAAAAAAAAAACACTTCTCCGAACACATATTTTTTCTTGTCAGTTCCAAGAGCAAGAATGAAAGGGAATCGTTGATCAAAGAATTTAAATCGAACATTTTGGACGTGGGGCTAATTCAAAACATTTTAGCAAACCCTAGATCAGTGATTGCAAAAAGGTTATGTGGTCTGGTGGAAGTAGTGCCTAGTCATTGAATGATTACTCTGTTACAGTTTATAGTTGTAGTGTTTATTTTAATTAATGTTAAATAGTTGATAAGGTACGATGGGGTTAGCATGTCCGTATGGACAAAAACGTGTTATGAATAAAGAATAAAATAAAATAAAAGTTCTAAGAGTCACACACACGTATGTATATTTAGCTTCTAAAGTAAGCGATGCTGTTAATTATTAACAAAACCATCCATAACCGCAATCATTAAAGCCATCATTAGGTACAATTTCCTCCACTCCTAATACCCACACGTATAAATTCCCTACTCTACATTTAGCTCAAAAAGATAACATTTTATTACCACTAAGATCTCAACAGTACCTTGCCCGGTAATATCACGAATATATTAACCTTAAAACATAAGTTTTTAATGAGTGCATTGCGCATATTTTAGTGTTTTCCGAGCAGATATCGTTCCGGTTTCGTTGGCATATTTTCATAGATTCCCACACTACGCATGCAATGGAAAACGTGTATATGTGGAGGAGTAGAAACTGGCGATGTACCTAAACTATTCGCATATTGACAGAGCAAGTAGAGCGTCAAGAAAGTCTCACATCGAATGGGCACATAATTTTATATCTAGACTTGATATATCCAGTTCTTATTGACCTCTAGTAAGTATAGGAACGTATGGTCGTGAGAGCTCATCCGTGTGGTCGGAATCCGGTTCACAGGCTGCAAAAAAACTTTAGCTATAAGCAGTGAAATTCACATGATGAATGAAAACATCGTCTCTGCTTGTAAGTGCAAGTTTAAAACGGTAATTGTCATCCTGGTGCATATTTTTGCAAACTTCGTTCATAAAATCGACAGCTATTGCTAATTGCTATCATCAAACTTGAATGTGAGGCTCACAGTCGCACAATGAACGGTTAATTATTGTGACCCCACTTTGAAGACAAATTGGTAATTAAAGTTTATGTTTATTAGCTGACCCATTCACTAAGTGATATTTTGAATAGCATCCTGTCCCCACGAAAAACATGATTGCAGTATTATATAATGCTCTTCAGCCGTAGAAACGTTATAGAAGCTTTCCAGCCTACTTTTACTGCTTTATCATAATGAGTGACTGATATCATTACTAGTCAACATGAAACAAATTCGCATCTAACCACATAACAAATGAGATAAATGTACAAACTAATATCTATGCACACGATCAATCAATGAATGTCCGTGTAATTTGAACGACCATTCATCATAACATATCGATCAAACAGGAGTAACCAGCTACTGGTCTAGCGAAATTAGCTCGACGAGTGTCAATTACATATGATATCAAGTTTCGTGCGGGATTGCTATCGTGTATCAATGAAAGGGAAACTCTATTGTTTGGCTTGAACGGTAGTTTTACCGCAAAATATGCCCATTGTAACGGTATGACATATTGAGGGCTGTCACACACCACATCTAGATGTGGTGTGTGTAAACCGAAAGTTGGAGTTCTCAACTAGTTGAGAACTCCAACTTTCGGTTTAGAGCGCTAACACACTGGGACGCCATGGCGACGTCACTTGCTACGTAGCCATGGCTACCTCTGGCTACCTACCGTAGCCAAATGAGGTAGCTAAATAAATAGCCAATAACACGCGGGCGTCCGTCCTGGCTGTTAGTTAGCCACTGACTGAAGGAGGCGTAACTTACTTGTATACAAAATACTTGACTAGACTTGGCTACACGTCGCCAGGTCGCCAGAGTATCCAGTCTCCAGATAGGGTCGGGTCAGTCGTGGCTACGCTTCCAAATTGGCGACGTCGCAAGACCGTAGTCTAATGAGCTACTTAACTGTCATACGTTTCAATAAGAATTGTTTGGATACGTAGCCGGCGACATCGCCATGTCGTACCAGTGTGCTATCGCTCTTAGCGTCAACTTGGCGGTGGACTCGGTGACCACCCGTCATCAACTAGCGTCAAAAGCGTCGTCAACTATTAGACTTATCCCACCACATCTTTGTAGTCGGTCTGAAGTCGACGCTTCGGGAAGTCATGAAACAATTTTGGAAATGTTTTTAAATAAAACTCATTCTCACTCAGCTTTACAAGAGTCGAGTTTATGTTGAATTGCTTCAATGTGCCGCCAGCCATTATAATTAAAGGCGACATTTGCGCTTTTCCAAATAGTCTGCGATATCGTTATGTCAATATGAGACTTCATACTTGCTATGTCTATTGGTATAAGGTATTCGATATGAGTTGCACGTCTAGCTTTGAACGGATATCTACTGCAAATAGGTATTAGGCACGTGAATGTTATTTTGAGTGGTGTATTTGAACATACATTTCTAAATGCTGCATGCTGTCTTAAGTATTTGTCATTCATTTTCAAGTGCTTATTTAGCAAATAATTGACAATTTATTTACTATAAGTAAATTGATAAAAGCTTTCTGTATTTTTAGGTAATTAGTGTATATTCAATTCTCTTTTAAAGAAAGACGGCGTCGAAATTAACTATAAATAAATTGATTCTGACTATAATTTCCCTATTACATAAAAAATGAAGCACTTTCTAATAATAGCTAACCAATACTTATTTACTGAAGCTTTTATCGTCCATTTAGTACGCAAAGCACGCGATGTGAAGTGCCCTCTACAAATTACTTCACACGTTATACAATTTGTGTTCGGCGCCGTTTTGTTAGCAAATTATCTAAATTATCAGTTAACTTACTTTATAAGCGGCGCCGCATTTAAACACACTACTTGAAACTTATTTGTTTTTTGTGTCCAGTTTAACTTTGATGTGCTCCTTTAATAGGCAGCTAATTAGTGAAGACTGTTTTAAACAACACAACAGTCTATGAAAATATATTTTCTATCTACAATTACCTACTTTCTTCGTCAAGTCTGATGGTTTTCAGAAGCGAGGTGAAATGTTGAAAAATAGGCAAAGAAAAGATATGTCAAACAATATATATCTAAAGATGCAGAGATTCCTACACCATAAAATAATGCAGCTATTTGTGGAAGAGCTTATAAAAACAAAAAATAATTTATGGATTCAACGTTGGAAGGGTCGTTGCATGCGGCATGGTAATCTAAAAGTAGACAAAGTTTTATGTGAAGTTGAGAAAATAGATGAATAACTGCTATATGTACAGGAAAACCTGAAAAGGTATGCGTTTCGGTAAACTTCGTGTTTCCGAATCAGCACGAACGTCGCAGCACAGAGTAACCCCCCACAGAGTCAATGCTTTTAAGTTTTTTACAACCGCGCTTTGTAGTAGTGCTGTATGAAGTTCTGTCACTCTAAAGTATTGAAAAGGTTTTTGAAATTACATAGAGTTGTATCTATAATTTCGTAAGTCTGGTAGTATAAAACAGGCAAGTACTTTCATGGTAACAGCTCTAAATATATTAGATCTCATCATCGCGAGTTCGTATTACCGAAGATAGGCGATGATTCCCGAAGCGCATACTTTTCTTAGGATAACTGTACCTTACTATACGCTTGATGCAGTCATTATAAATATAGTATCTTGTCATAAAATACACATACCCACTCCTTATGAATCACTTACAAAACAAAAGGTTCGTTACATCGATTGGAATACAAAAGTATTTTATTTTCAACGGCCATTGACTATCCGATGATCCGTAAAATTAACGGTCATAACTTTTAAAATGGTTTCCGAGATATTTGCGAACAATGCCTGTAAAAGACGGGACGTCCTAAAACAATTGAAGGTCGAGGACAATGTATCAACGAATGGAGCCAAACAAACCAATCTCACAACAAGTTATTTCAGGCACACAAAAAGTCACATGCTACTTTCGTATCTATTTCAAAGCATAATAAAGGCGATAGCGGAATGAAGAAATTGATTTGTCGGCACGCTCTTGTCATATCCGTTACAGGAGCTATGGACGAAACTATTGAATGTAAGATAAGTGTGGGTTACGGAACATGTGTGTTCGTGTAGCTAATATAAGTAATTTAATGTATTAATAACTAATCGCTTAATATTGGTGAGACAGACAATTTAGAGTCGAGAAATTATAGGTGGATGAGATAAATATGTGCTAGACGAAGAGAAAGCAGTACCCACATCATATTTTTATAGAAGTTAATTAGATTTTGCAATTATTCGTAAAGTCTGCAGCTGCTATCCTCAAATAGAGTCATAGTAAAAGGTTAAATTGTTTCGCAATCACCATCAGGAATCAACCCAGAGTCTGCATTTGGTCTCGTTGATGGCAATAGGCTCGTGGAGGAGCTCGTGGCTAAGTAATTACAGCCGCACGGGTAATCAGGTTAAGCTACGCTTACCTAGGATGGTTTGTGGATAGGTGACATCTTTACATACCGAAACTCCTCCGTGCCTCGAAAGCTCATTAAGCCGTTGGTTCCGGTTGTCATTCGTGGATCTTTGAGTCGTTAAGGAGCCCGAAAGTCTGACAACCAGTAGGGGGTATCGTATTATTCAGTTACTGGGTTGGGGAGGTCAGATAGGCAGTCGCTCCATGTAAAATACTGGTATTCAGCTGCATCCGGTTAGACTGGAAGCCGACCCCAATATAGTTGGGAAAACGCTAGGCAGATTGAGGGCAATAGGCTCGACCCCTGGGCAATAGGCAGAGCTGTACTATAAGTAGAGCTCTGCCTAACTCTTTGGGGATTACAAGCGTGATGTTATGTTATACAGGGTGGCAGGGACATCGACGCGAAAACTGTTACCATGGATTCAGTACATGATTCTGAAACCCCTGCGTTCAAATTTTTCGTCGGTTATAAACATAACATCACGCCTTGTTTCCCCGAAGGGTTGGGCAGAGGTGTCCCTTTAGCAGGTTCACCCACGGTCGGTCGGTTATATTTTTTTAAATCGGCTGTTCCATACATTTTGACCATGTAGGTATTGCACTTTTCTATAAAACAGTGTTGGATGGGTCAGTAATCCCCCACTTCGACAAATTCTGTCTGCAGCGGTATACTTGCGTACGCAATCGATTGAGGGCTTTCCATATAGGCCACTGCAGATCACGCCCGGGAGGCAAATAGTCCTGAGGTTTAACGAAGTCATGGTTTGTTCTGGATGGCCTGCGTAGTCATCTGAATGAACTGTCATCAAAAACAAGGAAGTACACCATAATCTAACAACAGTTCTATAATTGTGAAATAATCCCATAAATCCTGACTCGTTGCTACGATCAAATAACTACTCCAATGAAAACATTGAGTTCAAAAATAAATTGTTTAATGACCTGCAATTTAACAATTGTCCAGACCTCCTTAAAACCATGTATTGTTTGCCTTCGACGAACCGTGAGTAATTCTAGTGACTAACTATTAAAATGGAGGCTTTGTTTACGACGAAAAAAAAGTACATTTGTGTCACAAGTAACTGTAACATAAAGATATTGACCCCTATGTGTCTGCTCTTTCAAAATATTATGAAAGTAAGTAGGAAGCCGGTTGAGCTTTCATCTCTAAGATCTAAATCGTTTAGATCTCATTTTTCACCGTTGAAAAGAGCTTTTAGTTCTTAATATTTATCTTTTGAACGATCGTCTTTTATTTTTAATGTTAGAAGTAGTGGCATTGTTTGTAACTTAGATTTATCATTGCTTTTTGTTGACATTTTGATTTTAGTGAAATGGTTTAGAGAGCTAATTATTAGCTGCTAATGGTTTCCGAAAACTATAATTAAGGACATATGAATGCCTTTTAAACTTCAGCGGAAATTAAAGTTCTAGCAAGAAACGTTTGTAAATTATCAAACGGTTTACTAAAACCTCCAAGTTATGTCAACAAGAAAACAACCATCGTTTAATTCTTAACTATATGTGACATCGCACGTCAGTAGCTAACTCCTGTACCTATCTAATAAATCTAAGTTTAACGTCAACTGGTGTTTATCTAACTTTCATTTCAAACTGCATTACCTCGTCTCGTACAAATAAAATAGTCTCATTTAACCGTTTTTACGAAAACGCGCATAACCTAACTTCAGTAAATGCATCGAACGCTTGTGCAGCACGATAAAAATTACAGATTGAACTTGATTTTTGAGCAGATTGACTACGTAATTTGCCGTCATACGACTGTCACTGAATGACAGTTGCGAGAAATACAAAATGGCGGTTGCCAGCTAAGGGACTAATCGTAGGACTAAAACTATAGGAATTGCTTGCTCTCTCTTACGAGTTATTAAATGTTTATATTATTATGTCGCAAAAGTTGAAAAGCCTATGTTTGACGAATTTTTCCGATGGAATGTCTGCATTGACTCGTACTATAAGTAAAACCGTTAGTTGTGTACGTGACAGATGCGCACATAACTCTCCGCGGTAATAAACCCTATCTGGATGTAGATCATCGCGCACCTGTAAATTTAGACGTAGCATGCCCATGCGCACGCTTCACTCATGACTCCACCGCCATCCCGTTCAAGCCCGTCACACACGGCAGCTATAATGTTAAAAATATATGCTATATTCAGAGGCAAAATGTATTTCAATACGGCTTATGCCATAAGACCCTGAGATAATGTAACTACAGGTAGCATTTAGAAATACAAATATTCGTAATTGTAAACGAAGCAAAAGTACTTAAGGTTCGGGCGTTCTATTTCTGTTTACCCAAGAAGAAGACGGAAGAAGACTTGATTTTATGCAGGTATGTGTCACAAGCAGTCAAATTGAAGGAAAAATATCGGCTACCACCTAACCAACCAAAACTTTTAAAAAAGTATGCGACGCATGACTGGAGTTCACTCCTTAATACGATTGTCTTTGAATATGCAAGAGGCAAAGCTGAATACGCATCACTTAAAAAAAAGGCCGATATTATCTTGATCGAATTGTGAAATATTTAATGTTTTTTTCAAAATTTTATTCCCCGTTATTTACGAATAAAACAATTGTTAACGCTTGTTTATGTTATACCGGGGCCCTTATATGAGAATCGATTCATAAGAGGGAAACTCCAAAAATACATTCTAGCTGCCGTGTGTTAGTGACCTTTAGTCAATCCCATTTACATGGTAGGTACCACTTTTCCTAATCTCCGACATTTTTGGGGGAAATATTCTAAAATGTTAAATATGTTGATTGTTGACACTTTCGTACCGGTCGGCGCGTGAGCAAGTTTGTCGACAACTTCAACTGGTAGAATGTTTGTTTTCTTCACTATTCGTCTATTCAATGGCAAATGAGTTGTTGACTGAACGCGGGAATTTGTTACGCAAACAAGTTTTTGCTTTTTCCCTTAAATTAGGTCTTATTATGTTTATTCTTTCTCGTATATAAATTTAATTCGGAGAATTTCTACGCTTGCTTTGGCTAATCAAACGAAAGGTAAGTTTTCCTTTTTAGAAAGCTTTGGTACCGTAAACTATATTTGCTTGACTTTATTTAGAGACTGTTTACATTTATTGAAGATACAATTGCATTCTTACAGAAATCCAGACCACGAACATAAGATTCTTTTCACACTGTATTGCTCCAGTATCTTACAAATTCAATCGCCTGTGAAACGAGATCTGACGCCCCGTATACCATAATCCCTAAGCACGCGATAATCCACACCAGTGTGAATTGTACTTTATATCGATGGCGGGCATTAAATCATCGACCCACTGGAACAACTGAGCCCTTTGATATTTCATATCTTAACATCTTTATTGTCCCACATAAATCTCAGACGAGCACTGATTGGCTTCTCGATAAAAATGTATCGACTGTCATTTCGTGTTGCTGTAGTGAAACATTTTATGATTAATGTAAATACCACACTTTCTATGAAGCGGCATTATTTATATAATTGTTATTTATGTGGCTTATAAATTATGTAATGTAATCAATTACTTATACAATCGAGATTGATCTGAACTCGTCATTCATATTGAAAATTGAAGACAAATTGTCAGATGATATCTAATTTGGATACACAAATTTTATTTAAAAAAATTAAATCAGTACCTGGACGACCGAGCTCTGCTCTGGTGAAAATAGAGAATGCTCATTTAATAGGAAAGTTCATATTAATCCATGCTGCCTTGGTAGTACACACTAATTCGATGCTGCCATGATCATGATAGTAGGTACTTACTAATTCCATACTGCCATGTCATTATTCTAAGGTAGCCATCTTGTTCTAAACTTTGGGCGACCGAGCTCTGCTCGGGTTAATACACGGAGAAAACGAATTTTTCCAGATACTCAACCTAACTAGATCGATTTTTCGCCCCCGTAAACCCCTATTTTGCAACTTTCATCGAAATCTTTAGAGCCGTTTTCCAGAACATAATTACAAGTATATATATATATATATATATACACACAAATATTACTCGTTTAATAGTATAGGATATCATTAATCACAAAAAAAACATGGAAAGTCGTCAGTAGACATTTAAATGAAACGACCCACAATTTCTTTTAAACAACCTGACGTGGAAAGACAAAAGTAAAAAAAAAGTATTTCTTTAAATGACTACCTACATCGAGTATGACGTCATTAGCAACATAGGCAGCAGTGACAACAATGAGCATGTGATAACATCTAAATCACACAAGATAACTGCACGAAACTATTATAAATTGAAAGTAAATAAGCAACAAATTGAAATGCTTTGTGTAAAATAAAATGGCGACCATTTCACGCTTTTACAATTCACAGTCATCAGCCTGGTATGGGCATTTATTTGAAGTGTCATTATAAAACAATGTTTACTCTATTGTCCCATACTTAACAAGGAATTTATTCACTGTGTAATAATTACTGTACACATTTTTTAAACATAACAATGTTGAACATTAAAAACGCAATTCATTATTTACTCTGAACTGAAACATGTGAACAACACCCTGTATATGTTAATACAGGGGTTTCAGAAAGCTCCATTTAAATAAAACTTTCTAAAACATTATTATTCTACTGATTAAGAACTCCACAACAAACTTAACATAATTACAAGTCGCCTTTAGATTATCTAGAGCCAAAGGCTAAGATACAAAATCTTGCAAGGACAAGCCTACAATGTAATAAAACTTGTAACACATCTTTATAAACTAGATGATTTCAAGACGTGTTTGCAAATTAGTTCAAATGACTGACTACCAGATTTAGGTACAGACAGTTAGCCGCCTGACGAAACAAAAAATTGTAGGAGGAATATATACGACACCATGGCCCATACATTATTAAGCATGTACAAGATGGTAAAGGGTTATAAAATGTCTGTACATAAGTAAGGGTTAAAATGATTTACAACTCATCCCCATATAACTTGGGGGAATCGTACTACGGCCAATACAATAACTAAGTCTATTTACTATTATAGCTTAACTCCGATCTAAGAATTTTCGCATAGAAAGACCAAATAACACTATCCCAACTGTGAATCCGACCTATTACCCCACTCGGCACCGATTCCACACAGACAGTAACTTAAACCAAGTGAAACAAACCAACAATACTAGTACTAGAATCACTATCGCGCTAAACACTCAAACGATCGACATTCCGTCTCTTGTCCAGCGATTTGTAACATTTAACTCACAATGGCTCATTAAACTGAAAACGTTACACCAACTGGTTCTTTAGCTTTGGCCTTATTTACTTCGCCTTTCAATGTTTTCAAGAATGTTGGGACTTGGCGGCTATCGCGCGATCGAATCTGCTTTTGTTGTGTATCTGCAGTTGTGTTAATTGACGTTAATATTGAGGCAGATAGTTGAAATGTTTTGAACAAAGAGGCAGGGGAATTTGAACCTGATAATAGTTGAAACGTAGAAGCTGTCGAAGTGGTTTCTATTGTAGAATTTTATTACAAAGCTAATATAGTTAGTGAAGTTAAGTAACACATGATTAAAATCCCCATCTAAAACAACACTGACAAATCCTGACATTGCTAGAAACTCACATACTTCACACCTCGCAACGAAGTTATTGATTTACGATGACACAGATAAATGACTACCATCCATTCCTCGGAGAGGTTCCTAATGGCCGCATCTAGCACTAAATAGCACCCTTTCGCAGTTCTACGTAATATCAATCAAAACTTCCTCATTACATGCCGGTTCAAACCTGCCCAGTTCCGTGATCATCTTTTTGCTATTTGAAAACTGGAACCCATAGGCATTTCACTAAATTGCAATTTATTTAATGTGGGAATGAGATAAAAACATTTGAAATGCATGAAAGTACGCTGTGTAAATAACATTATCTCATCAAAGTCGGTGTGTTGTGTATCATGGAACACACTTGCAATTTAGATAACAAACTAGTGAAATAAGTACCTGCAGTCGATGTTCACGGGTATTTGTAAGTAATATTCAAGATTGTTATAACTTCGAGATACGGTTGAATAGAATTTCAATACTAAAAGTTTTAATGTGCTTAGTTGAAAGGTTCCAGTTGCTGTGATGCACCTGTGAAAACTTCATTCAGACTCTATTGTAAGTTTTATAGAAAGCTAATGCTAGGACATAAGCAGTTTTTGTATTGGCTATGAATAGATTTAGAGAAAACGCAGCAGCTTCAAGAAATTTCTACGAAATTAATACCTTCTGGGTTTCGGACTCTAGAGAACCCATTTTCCGTTCAGGCAATTATTTTATGCTTAGAAATGCGAACATTAAGGAATCTACCGTTATTTCTAACCAATGTAAGAGGGGGTTCCGAGAATTCCGAAAATGCAAGTTATGCTAAACTCATCAATGTAGTGCAACGCTACATCGATCAACTCAAGAATTCAAACAAAAAGTCTTCCCTCGTAATACACATACCATTAATGAAAAGCCATTAAATAATTAATAACATTTGCATAAGACACGGTAAACACAGTGTCGACAGATAGCGTCGCCCGTTTAATTTCATGTTCATAATCACAATGGAAGGCAGTAATTAATCTTGGATGGATTCCAGCGATTCCAGCAAGTGAATGCACAAATTGTGCGCGTGCGGCGGTGTAACGGGCCGGCGATAATCGCGAGGCGATAAAAAAAGCGAAGCGAGCGCATAACGGATCGCGCGATGCGCTTGGCCCGTCATCGCGATAGCAGCGCCTGCGCCGCGTGGTGCTCACCGCGCGTCTTTTATTTTGTCATTACTTGTAATCAAACTATAACATCACGACTTTTTGGGTGCAAACGTGCTAAATGAGAAGTTTTTATATTGTCGTTTCTGACATTTTTTTATTTTATTTTATTGAGTCGGAAATCTAATCGAGTCGGTTTCTTTGCAAGAAAAGCTTACTTAAATAACTATGGACTATGGCAGAGCGAGTTACGCCACCACCATCACTATTAACAATGATTTTATAAATAGGTAACTTTCCGGTGAAGTAGTTACGGATATTTAAAATTAGAGTTCGGTTATTCTTATAATTAAACCACCTTCGTAGAATAAGGAAGCTCATCAATCACTCATATCGTACTAACTTACCAAGAAAGTCCGTACATAATTTAAAATTGTAATGTACATTAATTTTTGACGCTCACCACAACCATTTATTACAATACGAATAAGTAATTATACGGTTATTAAATATTAATGATTATAAAATATGCTTTTAAATCATTCTAATTGCTTCATAAGCAAACAGGTCTGAAAGGCTAAAGAGACTTCTCTAATGCTGCGACCGCATCTGCGTCTATCGTGACGAAGCTTCGTATGTTTTGCTCGCTAAAAAGTTATCGCACTAATGTGCGATAACTTTTGTTTTAGCGCACTAACGCTAATGCGTTAGTGCGCTAAAACCCTTTTATGTACCCGGGCGATAAGTGCTACGCAGCCCAAATTATCGCGACGATGGCCGATAATAGTCACATCTGCGTGTATCGTATCACTGTGCGAAGCTTCGTCACGATAAAAAAGAAAATATCTCTAAGAAACAATCGCGTTTTCTCCTTGCTTACGAGAAGATACTCCTACAGCAGGATTTCTCTCGTGATATCAGTGTATTTTATCTAATCAATATCTATAAAATTTTTACTAAGGTTATCTGCTGAGACAAATTAAGGAAGAGCAATAATGTTTAAAACATGGCTACTAAATGATTAGCTTTAGAGTTGCTAATGGCAGTCGTTAATATTATTTGTGACTTGAATGAGACCGCTAAATAGTGCATCGGCTATGGTGGGAACCGTTTCTGCTAAGTTTAAGCAGAACTCTGCAATGAGGTATAAAAATTACAGGGACCAGAAATAGAAATAGGTTGATTTTAGAAAAACTTGTATCTTCGATGCCAAATGTATCGGAAAGTAATCCGAAGAAGGAGATCACTGTAATAACCCTAGGACTTTTTGCAATTACAACTTATTACAATGTAAATGAAGATATCTAATACCTTTAAACGAGCAATTCTTGTATATATTTATTTATATATAATCTGAATCTCGGAAACGGCTCCAACGATTTTCATGAAATTTAGTATGCAGGGGGTTTCAGAGGCGATAAATCGATCTAGCTAGGTTTCATTTTTAGAAAACTACCACAAAAGAAATCATCAGTCATCCAGATATTTTATAATGATGCTGTAAATAGCTAGGATTTGATCTCTCCTAAAGCAATCGTCCATCCACACATCCAGGTATTTGCAGTCATCCTAGAGTTAATCTCTTTATCTGATGATTCTGCAAGACGCTGCAGCATAATATAAAATAAAATCTCTATGTTTATTTACATAAGCGTGCTTAAAAAGTCCCTGTAAACGTTCTCATCTTGCAAGTCTGGAAATGCAAAATTATAAAATAAAGAAGTTTAACAGCTATGACCTTTAGCGTTAGTGTGATATGTTTACATACTCACTTGTTCAAAACCAATAAAAGTATTATCTTATTGGCAGTAAAATGATTTTACGGTAATATTATTCATTTACCTGTCACCTACCTACATATTTAAGTACAGATACCTACTAAATTCCGAAAATGCATTGAAGACACTAAACGACGACGTAAATAATTTCCTTAAACGTAATGGTCGAACAACTTAAAGCAAGCTTATATTTTATGAAGAAAAGTTAAAAGGCTTTGTGGCGCATGCCAGTGATTGATGGCCAGTTTCTATTTGTAACGTCCAAATGGACGCCTTAATGTCATTTACAACCTTCTAGCGGTCACACGGTTCTACAGTGTCGAAATCTGTACCGTAACTCAGACGTCTTTGTTGATAATATCGTAAAACAACATTGTTGTACATGAATATAAACAGCAGCAACTTCTATATGCATATAGCAGTGATAGCCTAGTGGTGTGATCGTCGGACTGCCAAGTCATAGGTCTCGAGTTCGAACCCAAGCCACGCACCTCTGACTTTTCGAATTCATGTGCGTATTGTATAATTATTACTTGCTTCAAAAACGGTGAAGGAAAACATCGTGAGGAAACCGGCATGCCTGAGAGTTATTTCTCGACGGCATGTGAAGCCAAGTCAGAGGCCTATGTGCGGCTTTAAAACTCAGACACTAGGTTAGTCACTAACCACACGAAAAGAAGAATATAAACCTATCTACACAAAAATCAATTTGCCTAGCCTTTTCCCAACTATGTTGGGGTCGTCTAAATAGAGCGACTGTCCATCTGACCTCCACAACCCAGTTACTGGGTAACACGATACCCCATGGTAAAGACTGGTTGTCAGAATTTTGGGCTTCTGACTACCCGTAACAACTATCAAAGATCTACGAATGACAGCCGGGACCAACGGCTTAACGTGTTTTCCGAGGCACGGAGGGGTGTGAATATGTAATCGGTGGTCAGCCTTCTACGAACAGACAGCGTCTAGCGTAGCTTAACCTACATAAACAAATCTACAAATAACAACAAAATTTATAGAAATCTGATAATTTATATCAACTTTAAATCAATAAATACTTAAGATTAATATGTCAAAAAGCTGCCGCATTTAATATCTTTTCTACTTAAGTCGCAAGAGAAAATTGTTTAACAAACTAGGTAATAAAATAATACTAGTGTTTATTCACCGGCTTAAAGGCTCAAAACGAGAGTAGGTAGGTGGTTAAATTGTATATCCTGCTAAATGGAACAGGGACATTGACTAGTGAAAATAGAGGTAATGAATATAAAGTGGGTTTTATTAACATGTATTATAGAGACAAATTCGAAGTACTAGATATCGAAAGCTAGGTGGTAGACATTTTTAATTCGATTAGCAAAAATTAACAATAAGCTGATGACGAAAAGACTCGAATGATAAGAACTAAGCGCAATGCAGCTTGCACATTTTTAGGAAGGCAGCCAAACACGCTGAAAAGTCTTTGGTTTCGGTCAAATATCCATAAAACATTAATCAGCTTTTGCAAACTTTTGTAGAAGTTATCTTCGCAGATACTGTACAAAAGTAATCTCCTTCTGTATTACAGCCCGTCACCCGTCACCGTGAAGGTTCTTTCCGGCTCTTTTCCATAGGAAACGGCCAATTGGAACCGTGCACCTAGCTTCTGACGTTTTATAAGATTTGAATTTGAAAAAATATTTTGAATTTGAAATAATTTTGAATTTGAAAAAATATTTTGAGTTTGAAAAAATATTTTGAATTTGAAAAAATATTGTGAATTTGAAAAAATATTTTGAATGAAAAAATATTTTGAATTTGAATTTGAAAAAATATTTTGAATTCGAATTTGAATTCACTTGTCCCTAAAGGTTCATTAGAAAACCAACGTCAAACAGTATCTGTCTGGCATGAATGCTGTAATGAACCTTTTTGGCGCAGACTTGAGGCACACAGTATTTATTGTTGTTAAAACATTATTTTCGCTTTTTTATTTCGTTATTTGTATTTCACGATCAATGTCCAAATAAATGTTATACTTTCTTTTTTTCTAATCTTGCGTTCTTTTTAGAAAAATTATCACCACTTTTCAAATTTTTCCTATTTCCTCTGATTCACAAGACTTTCATCAAACTTCGTCATATCGTAGGCAAGGTCGTCCATCATTATGACATTCCCATTATTCTGTAAGCCGTGTATTATATAATATCATCGTGTCGTGATATTACGAATGCTCAGCGAATTGTACATGAGCCATCAAATAAATATCGCGAATGCACGCAACGGTACCATGCGCAAAATTTTGTACTTAATAGTAGCTAATAGTGGGAAAATATATTTATAGACTAGCCGCGCCCCGCGGTTACACCCGCATAGGACTCGATCCCGTGGGAATATCGGGATTAAAAGTATTTTATGTGTTAATCTAGGTTATAAAATATCTGTGTGCCAAATTTCATCAAAATCCGTTCAGTAGATTTTGCGTGAAACATCCATCCATCCATCCTCACAAACTTTCGCGTTTATAATATTAATAAATATATATATATATATATACATATATAAATATAGTAGGATAAGTAAGATAGGTTTCTATTTTCCCCTCAGAGTCTACCTATAGGATAAACCACGACCTAATGTTACAATATAAGTGGCTGTTAAAATACTATTATTGATCGAAGGTTAAAATGTACAAACAATCACAGTAAAGTCAATGACAAATACATTGTTAATTTAAAGCAATTAATCTGTCTACAGATAGCTATTGCAAATCCCTGGACAAAAAAAAATATTTATTTGAAAAATCCGAAAGTGCACGCCTCATAACGCTCATTCAAAAACAGAAAAATAATTTAAACGACTTTTCTGTACTGTTTAGGTTTGCTTTGTTGGTAGGCAACGGAAGAGGGTCGAAGTAGGAAATATATATAGATAATTATATTAGTTAGTTTGTTATTAATTATAATAAAACTACTTTGAATAAAAGAGCCATTTTCAATAGAGTTCCTCATATCGCTGAAAGGAATCTATAAAAAAAATGACTGAATTAATTGATTTTACGCAAGCTACAACGTTTTCAGGTTTCACACTTGATTGACGGGATTTTTTTTAAAACTATTTTGATGTATTTTTCCTTTCTGCTGCATTAAATCAATTTTCGAAAAGTACAGAATGAATCTCAATTAAATTATCTATACAATGGTATATAAATTAAGTAGGTTCTGTGTACTAGCAGGAGTGTAACAATAAAAACATTTGCAGAAATGAGGCAAAACAAATTTTTCGATCGCAAAGCTCTCTCTAATGCTTCGCATTATGTTTGCATATGACAATAATCGCATAGAGAACTCGATTACGAACCGTTTCTATACCAACATTGTAATGTAATAGCAAGCAAGCTAGTAAAACTTGCCCTTGTTAAAATATCATTAGTTTACAAAAACGGATCGTAGCAAGCGCCTTAACATGTGTCGAGCGCTCTCCAAGTCTTCATCCACTGGCGGAGAATCGACGTTGCAACTTTTTATCGATACATCGATTATCATTTTAATGCGGTCGCACATCTCAATCGAGTTTTTGCCATGATTATATCGCTGTTTAAACGTAGCCTAATCGAGTTGAATAGAAAAAAAAATCTAGCGCTGTTATCGGCAGAACGCATCTATGTTTGTAGGATAATTTTTAATTAAATGACTACGTAGGAGTTGAAATAAGGTTTTGCTAGAAAATGCACTGTAATTACTGGAACTCCATAATATAATAAATAGACCTTGGTAATTGTTATGCATCTATGCTACTTAGTACTCGTAGATGGAGAAGATCTAAATGTGTATCTATAAAACAAATGCTTCGTAGACCCTCCAGAGGTCCACCTCTATAACGGACAAGCCTGAAGATATATTGCCGCAATCACTTAGAAGTCACCCTTACTTATCTACAAGAACGAATGGCAAGGTTACAAAGTAAAGCAGAAAAGCTTCTACAATTTATTCATCTTTCTAATACTTTAAGATACATACTGAAGCAATTTCTCGAAATGAAAATTCCCACTACCATGCTGAATGTATGCACCAAAATGGAAAGATTTCTCGCAGTAAATACTTCCTCACATTTATCCCAACTCTTAAAATACTTCGTCTATTGAGCACAGAAACGGTAACTATCCACATGTGCATTCCACCCTTCGTGGTTTGATTAACGATACATACCAATACTCGCCTCAATAAATAAGTGTCGCTTAGCCATTAGCATGGTCTGCCGACATTGTACCTAACTCTTGTAATTTATGAATGCCTAGTACCTCGACACTTTTTACGGGCTAACCATAGTTTGTAAACTCGTCGAGGATAAATGGGAACCGTAGACAAACATTATGACCGCCATGGTGAACAGTTATGTTGTAATTTTATCCTTCCTTATTATTTTCATAACGCGTAATAATAAATCTGGAATGTTATTGGTAATTGAATAGGCATTATTCGGTAACAGGCTAGTCTTAAAATAGATATCCTTATATGATAGATATATGTATTTTCAGCTAATAAATAGGTACTAGGTATAAGTATTCATTATTAAACGTTCATTATACCTTTAATAATAGATGGTATCATCACTCACATAGGAGACGGTTCTACAAATAGATTCTACGACCCAATAAAACCCTACGTAAGCCTCTACCTGCCTATAATTCCTCGTACTTCATCAGACGTAAATTCAAATGAGGTTAAAATCCTATAATAATATTTATGGGGCAAGCCAAGGTCGGAACAACCCCCGGCCAGCCCTCGGCCTTATATATAGCAAATTCTGGCAAAGGAACGAATAACAGAAGGCCAAACTATACCATCGCGATGTCAAGCGAACGGTCATGAAAAAAACATCACTGAAAGCCAGATCGACACTGCTTCATTTTACATATTTTGTTGCCTTCCGTATGACATAATCATGTTGTAAATAAGGGTCAAAGGAGAGATCATCCCATATTCAGTAGTGGACCCTGAATATGGGATGATCTCTCCTTTGACCCTTCTTTAGTACCGAATAGGAAAGAGGGCTACTCCTTGTTGAAAAGTCAGATCTTTTATCCGTTGAATAAAATTCAAGTTTTTGTATGGGAAAAATGGCAAAACTTGAAATTTTTTTGAGATCGTATAACGATAATTATATAGCGTTGGAAAAATCAACCAAGAAAATACATAACTAACTAAAACTGTTTACTGTGAGTGAGCGCAATTTACAAGTTAATATTTCAGTATTTTTCAAGTATTAGTTCGAGATCATTCCAAATTACCCATTGAAACAAAAAAACTTAAGCCTTCTGCCCCTTGTCATTCCGTGTCCACTCGGCCTGTGCGTTTGTCTGTCCGTCGCAAGTAATCACACACTTCCTATGGGTATGTTAATGGCGGCCGCTGGCACGCGACGCCGGCCACCATAGCCTTCGCCTACATCACACCATATTACTGTATTTGGAAACCCCTGTCAGGTTTAATTTTGGCTTTACAGCTGGCTTTTATTTAATAGGATTTTATTAATGTAATTTTGGACTGCTGCGGAACTTTGTACTTACTGAAAAGGCGAAATATATCAAAATTCTTTCCACTGTCAATTGAACTTATTAAAAAAAAAATTGCGTAGTTTTGGTTACGGCGGCCGTTACTTGAATACTAGTCATAAAGAAGAAATTAAGCGACATAAAGTACATACGACTTATAAAATGAATTCGTACTGGACCATAATCAAGAAAGAAAGTTACGATTTTATGCTTGCATTAAATCTCTAGACCATAAATCATGCTCAAGGGCTAAGGATCGATCGGGAGCGCATGAGAGGCGCATTTAAATTAAGAACGAGTCGATAAAATTTAATCAATAAGCACTAACTGGTTCACTGATACTGACATGGAACAGCTTAATGCAGGAGCTGAGAGCCTGCTCTCTGAAGGCGCGTTTACATTTGGTAGACTAGGCTAATTTTTGTACTAGAATATGATTACTAGCACAATTTGACAAGCTTTGGAAGCTAGTCAAACATTGACGTTTTCATTTGACAAAAGCGATTAATGAGTTTCAAGATGTATGGACGCGCTGTCATGCAGTAACTGTTGTAGTTGGCAAAGATGCATGTCGCAACAATACGACGATAAAATAAACAATGAAGCAAGTTACAGAACTCATAAATTAATTAACAGGCCCATTAGGTGTAATATAATTACTGTAAACGCATGCAAATGATGTTAATTAACACTTCTTTCGAAGGCAAAGTTTTGAGGAAACTTCACGAGAAAGATTCTTGTTATTTCATTTTGGTATGTAGAACCCAAAACTAAGCTTATTATTCAGATAATTAAAAAAAAAAAATTGGTTGTTCTGGCAAGCTTGAGTATAATATAACACTTTAATTTACAGTTAATGCCTAAAAGTAATTTACGTAATAGAACCTTTGATTAAAAAAGCTTACAACCCACAGAGGTCAAATTATCAAAGACCTGAACTTAGACAGAATTAATAGAGGATCAAGAATAATCATAGCATTAAACTAAAACGAAAAACGGTTCAGAATATATTCACGTCCATTTTAACGCTATGCATGCAAGCGTAATTCCCGCATGACCCATTTTACCAGCGTTGGATTTCTGCCGAACCAGACGGTTGCCATTTACAAAAATCTAGGTGAAAAGATTAGGCACGCAGTGTAAAAGTTGCGTGTTATGCCTCCTACTGCCACTTCGCATGTTCAAATCTACACAATTTAATATCACCGTAACTGTTGTGATTCCGTCATAAAACATTGGGGAAATGTGGGAATTATTCTCTATTTAAAATATCCGCAAGTTAGAACGGTAATCTGACTACTGTTATTGATGATTAGAAATGCACTGTAGAGGCGCATCTTATGTAGCATAAAATAATAGAATTATAATATTTACAACAAAAAACATGCATTCTGTGTGCATGGATTTATTATAATAGACCTAACTAATTTAAATCTGAAGAAATATATATCGGTAAGGGTAGGCAAATAAACATTAATCTGTATTTCACGTCGTAATTACGTACCATTTTCTTACGAATTTTCTATGCAATCTTCTCTCTACCAAATTAAGCATAACTTATCGATTTTTACAGAATATGCATATCGTAATTTTCTTTTTCTATCTTTTTAGTGTTCCTACATGTTACTAATACAGTTTTTAAGTAAGATGTAATACCAACACCCTATGGGCCTTGATGCCTGACAATTTTTTATTTTTTTATTTTCATGCACGAGCCCCTATTATATGGGACTTTAACATAACTGGCGAAATGTGGGTGTACTAGATATAGGTGCACCTCTGCCTAACCCTTCGGGGATAACAGGCGTGATGAACGCCTCTAATTATGTGAAAATTACTCTATTACGGGTAACAGTCAAGAAATCTGAGGTTTCACAAAAAAATCTGGAAATTATTTACGGGAAAATTGCGAACTTTCTAAGATATGGATCAAAGACCTCGGCTCATAACAGAAATAAAGTAAAGCCTAATGTGATCGGATGGGTGACCTCCGCATTACACCAGCGTGCAGGGTTCAACGCACTGCGTGAAAATCAGATTTTCCGATGTCGGGGAAAGATAAGATTAATTTAATTTTAACACAAACGACTGAATAAATTAATTTTGAGGATAGTGGCTCCATCCATTTGTTAATGTTCACGAAAATGATGGTAAAATGTTAATAAATTAGAGACAAACCGCAGGGTGAGGGTTGATTTTATGGTAATATTTTTTACTGTGCACGATTTTTGGATTAATATATTACACCGTTGTATTTTTAGTACTAATGATTTTATGTTGTAATCCAGTCAATATTTCAATCCAAGTTAATGCGCTTCAGGAAGGAGGTGAACATTAAAATTATTTACCTATCATGTGACGTATAACAATTTAATTATAAATGACAAAACTAGTACTAACGAAGTTAAAATAATAATTTTAACGCACCACTGAAACATTACGACCTTAGAATTTAACCCCTGACCTTTAGAACAAAGATGAAACTGAAAATTCAGCTGCAGCATCCTTGCGGGAAGGTTCTGAAAGAAAACTCTTACCTGTTCTTTCCGTGCCCGATTTTGTAGAGCTCGACATGTTTGAACTGAGCGTAGGTTGCCATTGTTGTTAAAAACACGAGGGATTTTTATCACACGAGAGTGCGGACACTGAAACCGGCGCGGTATGAGCGTGGAGAGACGTGCGTTCGCGACGAGGTTCGTCAGCTGACTGGCGCGCGCGGACCGGCACCCTTGCTTAAGTCGATGCTGCCACCCTCCGCCCGCGCTGTGAAAATGAACCGTGCAGCGCGCATGCGCGAGCCGCTACTTCCGCACCTTGTTTTTGTTTTTTTTTTTTCTCTCCAGATCCCCGTGACATATGGCCGTGCAGCCAGATGATCGGTGACAACAGACGATTGATGTTAGGAACAGGTTTGGTGATAGGTAATATATACGCAGATGATGAATGATATGAAACAGTTCAGTTAGAAAGTTGTGCAAAAGACGTCGTCATTGTTGACAGGAGATATGATGACGGACAGTAATCTGATAACTGACTACAAACAGCCTTTAATATAACAAACGTCGGTACACAAAAAAAAAACATCTTCGTCGGCGAAATCCGATACATAGATTTAGGACACAACAAACATGCAAAGAAATAATTACATACTTCAATTTATTGGCAACCCGATCCCACAGTGTACCTAGTAAGATTTAGGTACGTTTATATTTACTGAAAAAAAAAATTACTGAAGGCTATCCTCGCTTATTAATTCGTTAGTCACCTACGACACTGAAAGCGTGGTTTTTCGTAGCTAAGGCTACGCCAAGCCTACGAACAGCTGACTCTATCTAGTTTTCAAAAGTCTGACCATAAAGAATTATAGCTATATTTTTTATGTAAAACCTTAGCGAACCAAAAAGTTACAGCAGATTAGCATTTGACGTCACAGCCTGTTTGTGACGCACGATATCTAAATAATTTTTCGGTTTTGTGACTACTAATAACATAGTTATTTTACGTGATCTGTGGGACACCAAGTTACTTTGTGTAGCACTAAGTCTAATTAGATAAGCAAAATGGTGTAGTAATGTAAACTTCAGGCAGTGGATAGTTTTCAATCTATACTTAATATACTAATAATAATATTATGAGGAGAAAAGATTTTTTATTTGGTTGTTTGTTTGTACCGAATAGGCTACGAAACTACTGAACTGATTGAAACCCATTTTTTCACCAATAGAAAGCCAAATTATCAGAAAAATTATTTTCAAAAAAATTAGAGATCTTTAAGAAAATTACATAACCCAAAGTAGAAAATTTTTGCCTATAAAATATTATTCATTGAGAAATAAACTTGAAACTTAGCACAAAAATTAAGTTTAATAAAAAAGTTTAGGCGCTACGGTGGAACACACGACACGATAAAAGCAAACATACATACATAGACTGCTAAAATCATAACCCTTCCTTTTGGCTTTGCCGTAGTCAGGTAAAAAGTACTAGGCTTGCATGAATTCAAGATAGTATTTCAATCATTAGACGTTTATTTGATAATTTCCCACCCAAAAGAAAAAAAAAAGACGTTGACGTAACAAAAAGTACTAGGCTTGCATGAATTCACGATAGTACTCAATCATTATGTTATGCTACTAATAGTATTTAGAGGAGGCAGAAAGATAGTTTATAACCCGGACTAACTCATATGATACTTTTTATCCCGATAGTATGTTTCCATGGGATAATTTCCGACTTACACGCGAGCTAAGCCGCGGGAAAAAGTTAGTTATAAATATTTATTATAAGGAAATTAACTCAGCAATAGCTTACATGAAGCTCGCTAAGATATGCTTTAAACTAAATCGTATTATGTATGATCTGTTATAAAGTTTATTATACATAAAATTACCGATTATTTTTTCAGTAATTTGGTCGAGTCTAAAATAATAATTTTCAATGGCACAAACACGAAACATAAGAATAAATCTACTACTAATCTTTATCAATAGTACCAGGGCGACCGAGCACTGCTCGGGTGAAAATTTGAAAACGAATTTTCTTAAATATGAGACCTAGCTACATAGATCGATTTTTCGCCCCGTAAACCCCTATATTGCAACTTTCATCGAAATTGTTAAAGCCGTTTTCGAGAACATGATTACAAATATCTATATTACATATATTGCTCATTTAAAATTATAGTATAGGAATTTGATAAAACATAATTAAGTCCAGTTTCCCTATTCAATACTTTGAGCTAGACGACGATGAGTCATAGACAAGACATCGTTTGTTAGTTATTATAAATACACAAACAAGAGAAAGTTTAGTGACTAACTAAAATAATAATTATAATGGCTGTATTATATGAAATACGGACTTAACCCGGTTTAAGGAAAGTGGTGCTACGCCACACACTTTACCCATGATATTACATTTCAGTAAGTTATTGCTGTGCAAAGGTTATGATAAGTTACTAATGTAAAGGTCACATTTAATTCCATTAAATATACGTCATAAGTAAATTTTCCAGGTCAATAATTCCTGAAAACCAGAGGATTTGCGAAAGATTGGTGATTGAATTAAATTGTTGAACTGAAATTGAAGACTGCCCAAAGTATCATCTGTAATAATACAATCAGAAATGCATATTTTTAATAGGTTACAATTTTTAAATAAAACCACACAATTATCAGGACCGTGCACGGTACGGGACAGGGCCGTGCGACGTACACACAAAGCAGGCACTGCAGCTCCGGCGCTGGCCCGGACACGGACGTGTGCGAACGAGTTCATACAACACAACGAATTATTTTTTGAGTCTCTGACGGAGCACGGTCCGGTACGTGGGTACCGGGCATGGTCCTGACGTGTGAATAGACCTTAATAATTACCGGCTTATCAAAATCAATGGATATTTTATGTCCTAGCCGTTGACAAAATGAGAAAAAAAAATCCTCCCACTTCTAATAAAATAGATTTACGGCGTCCGTTTTTCCAAAGTGCCCAGGAGTTCTTGAGGCAAAAGTAAAAAACAATGTTTTAAGTTTAGACAAGCGTGCTCTATCTTAGGGAACGTCGCTGCTTGCTATCAGGCGAGACGGTAGACAAACAGGCCTTCCCTTCCCATTCCAATAAAGTAAGTATTAACTATAGTTTGTTGTTTTTTAGGCTTATCTAAAACCTTCGAAAAGGAAGCTTCAGACGCGTATGAAAGCTGAAAATGTTCGTAGCGCGAGTCATCCTGATGTTTTTCTTTCATCAAAAAAGTGTGAGCAGTGGTGGCCTGTTGGTAACGGCCGCAACTTACGAGTTGTAGGTCGTAGGTTCGAACCCAAACAGGCACTTTGTGTAAATTATTTCATCACCACTACTCTCAAAGGGTTGAAGGAAAACATCGTGAGGAATCCGGCATGCTCTAGAACCAAAAAATTCGAAGACTTGTGACATCTACCAACCCGCACTGGGCCCGAGTGGTGAATTACGGCCCGCTTCCTCTCACCGAGAGGAAGCCTGTGTCGCAGCAGTGGGAACATTGTTGGCTGATTATGCAATATGAAAGTAAAGACTGTTAAACACGGTGCGATTTAATTGCATGTAGCATACCATTTGAAGCAACAATAAAAGTTGCACCGTCTAAACAGTGTTTAGAAGATACAAGGCAGTTGTTAATTTAATTTTATTGTGTACCTCAGGCAAGAAACTTACATCGTGGACATGGGCTTAAGGGGTCAAAATTGGACATTGTCAACCAGACTTTCGGCCATATAACGAACTATCCATGCAAAAATTGCGAAATAGAATAAAATGACATTTCACTACGTATTACAAAATCTTCCTTATTACAAAAAAAATTGGGACAACGCGGAAACCCAAACATCTGGCCATCCTCAAAGCAAGACTTCTTAGAGAAAATGTTTCGTTTCAAAGTTCGGAAGTCGGTCCCAGTGACGGCTCTTCAGTTGCAGCATCGTTTACAAACACATCCCTTTCATCATGCGCATGCGCAGCTTTCACAGAACTTAATGTTTACCTAAAACTTCCTGGGTTTGTGTAGATAAAGTGAACGCCAGTAAAGCCACTATTAGACGGTTCACTTTCTTTTCATTTTTGCCGTTCATTCGGCATCTTTTACTCGAAGAACACAAAATGAATCAAAAATTGAAAAATTAATTCAAGGATGTTGGCACACGGCATCTTTCACTCATGAAATGGCTCGCGAAAGCGGGCCGGCACCAGTCGGGGAGCATGGAAGGCGCACTAGATCTCATGATCCTCGATCCAAGTGTGGGAAGGGAATACCGGGCTGGTTTTTAGTCAGTAAGAGTCTGACAGACCCCTTCGCTCGCCCCAGGGCGGAGGACATCCATGAGGATTTTCCACACCGGAACAGTCACTCGCATACCAAATGATCGAAAAATTAAACGAAAAGTGCGGATGAACCTTCAGTCCTCTGAAAATTTGTTGTAGTGTCGTGTGAACGCGGAATGAAACAAAACTGAACCGAACTCGAGTTTATTCATTCGATTGAAGCGTCTGATATCGGCCTAACATCCAACATGTCTATTGTCTATATTTAGTAAAAAAAACCTTACGCCTCTGATAAACAAAGCTACGTCGCTCGTAGCACGCGCCGGCGCAAGGTAAATAAAGTTCGTGCGCCCGGTAAGGTAATCGTTACATTACTTTTATTTATAGTTTAACATGTTAATACTAACATCAGCTATAACTTGCGTTTTGTTAGTTCTGGAGCCTATGGTTCATACCTACCATGCTTCTAATTATCTCGTTTATAGCTACAATTTACTTCGTTCGTTATTACCGTGAGATTATCGACTTTACAAGGTGGCAGGGACATGGACGCAAAAACTGGTACCATGGATTCAATACATGATTCTGAACCCCGTTGCGTTGAAATTTTTCGTCGGTTATTTTAAAAGAATCAGCTGTTCCATACATTTTAACCGCGTAGGTATTGCACTTTTCTTTTAAACAGCTTTTTTAAAATAACCGACGAAAAATTTCGACGCTGCGCGTTTCAGGATCAAGTACTGAATCCATGGTAACAGTTTTCGTGTCGACGTCCCTGCCATCCTGTAAAATAAATAATAAGCCACAATACGGTTTTTGAAATGAAAACTTCTTTAGGTGGGTTGAGTGATTTTTGGTAGGGGATTAATTTATGGATTCGCGTCACCGGCGCTAATACCATTTGTTAAGTTTTCACTTCTTACTGCGGCTACCTCGGTCAGTCTACTACGTGTATGGAAAATCTAGATTTCTTTCGGTAGGTACAGTCTTTTGAAGTTTATATTAATAACCTAGGTGTTTAAGTTACAATAGTACTTGTATCATAGCTGTCTCACTCTTTGGTAGCTTTAAAAGTATGAGGCAAATGCTATCGTGTATAAGCATCGCTTTTTATATGATCATAATGTTTGACATTTAATAAGTATTTTTGTATTTTTGCATGCAATATTAAATCCCCATGCCACCTACATTTCCTAGTTACATTTTCCCGTAGTACCACTTGGTCATAATGATTTAATCTTTACGCGTACTCAAAGTGCCATTAGAAGGCATAATGCGTTTCCCACGCGGTTGTACGCACCGGGCGCGCCGCGTGCGCTGGCTTATCGGCGACGCGTGCGCACGACCCGCCGACGAAAGCCGACAACTGCCGATGACAGGTGTCCATTAGGCTAGTACTGGAGGTATCGATATTTTACTTTTTCATTGGGGTTAAGAGTTTCTAGAAGACTTAGAAAAATCTGGAAAATCAATACGAATTAGAAATGTTTAGGAGAAAATGCCGATAGCCATAGATACTTGTGGAATTCCAAAAGATTCCAATATAGAAACAAAGAAAAAAACATATAAAATAAATAATGCAGGTAACGAAATTCTGGGCCTTTCTGGACAAAAAGAAAAAGTGGAATACTTTTGAAGTTAAAAGTACTTAAATGAGTCTTCAAAACGAAAACATCTATTGTATATTTCGAACTTATTAAAACAAATCAGTAAGAGGAAACCACGCGGTTCGATCGGCACTGTGTTTTATGGCTAGCCATGGTCCAAATATGAGGAGCCTATTACACTTGGTGGGCGGAAACGGACTAATAAAGTAGAAGATTGTACGTTAATAGAGAGGACAGCATGATATATGTACTTGCGGTCGTTAGTCTAAATGCCAACTGGATAATTCAAACGAAGTCTAAATAGGTATTGCGTATAATAATGTACGATTGTGGCTTTAAAATGATCTTTTTGCATACTCAATGGATGGATAATTCGGCTAAAAGTTTTATGTAAGCGGGTACGTACGCCCTTTATGCCTGGAGGCTTTATTTAAATATTTAGTTCTGTTTACCTTTTAATTTTTATTTTTTTATTTCTGCTTGAGTAAAGTTCTCGATGTTTTTGGTTGGTATATTGGCGTGGGCTATGGCAAATTTTTTATTTAAATTATTTTTTGTGCTACATAATGTAATTTTTTTTGCATACTATCGTATAGAGTAATTTTTTTCTAACTTGAACCGACAGCTGTGCTGCTGGAGAGTTTGTTGCGCCACTTCTTCTTCCCAGCTAAAGACACTAGGAAGTAGTGAAGGGTGGGCGTTTTGGGGGACTGTCTTATGTAATATTGACGTTCGAAAAGTGCTGATTTTCAGCCTAGTTTGAATAAATGACTTTTGAATTTTGAATTTAAAACGGATTTCTTTTAAATTCACACAAATCGGTTAGTGTAATTAAACCCATGTCAAAGGCCAACATAAGTTAAATATAATAAAAAT
This sequence comes from Omphaloscelis lunosa, assembly GCA_916610215.1. Classification (NCBI taxonomy): domain Eukaryota; kingdom Metazoa; phylum Arthropoda; class Insecta; order Lepidoptera; family Noctuidae; genus Omphaloscelis; species Omphaloscelis lunosa. Next base: position 6,330,460 of record OU744265.1, on the reverse strand, counting down.
AAATAGAAATACACGACTCAGATTAATTATTTCTTTTCAAAACGTTAGCTAACAAAAACAAATTACTGTTCAACCAAGAGAGTACTCAGATACAATGAAAAAAAAATGTTTCTTCATTAACTTTAACGTTAAACTCTAATTTGTGTTAATGTTTGGCCATTCGAGACGTACAATTCATTATATTCATCATAAAGACAAATGCGTTTTCAACAGTAAAAAAAACACTCCGATATTTTAAACAAGTTTATCTTATTACTTATTTACTTTTACCACTGACGTTGATTTAGCTTACACTACAAACATTTTCATAAATGAGAAAGTAACTTTTTTAAATTTTTATTATGACGAAATTCATTCTGTCAGGTTGACAGCTGACGTTTCGTTCCCATGACAACGTCAAGTCAAGTTGAAAGGACGTACCATTTTTAAACACGAGAAACAATGGCCATATTTGAATAGGACTCTCACTCTGATTCAATCAACAATACTGAGCCTCCTCTTTGTAAAATAAACTGTCGGGTTACGTTGACCAAGCTTTCTTTGGTATTGGGATAATCCTGTATATTTCTTTTTGTTACGAGGGTAAACACCCGAAAATTGCATCTCAAAGCTATTTGAATGAATTTCATCAAGTATTGAATGAATTAATGAATGAATAAAATGCCAGACTCGATAAATCGTATAAACCCCCATGCTGAATTGATTTAATCAACTATTGGCACAAAATCCGCATTACCATCTGCGAAATGGATGGGTCTGGTCCTTATCGAACAGTAAGCTACCCATTACTTGATTGGAAATTACGCCGGATAGCAATCCCCTTTGGGCAGACCTCCACCGTATGCTCCACAGTGTCCTCCGGGCGATCCACACAATGGTGATACCCGGGTGTTTCCTCCCTCCTTATCCGGAACAGGACCCTCCCGAAACTACCGTGTCTGGTGAGGACCTACGTCAGGCGGAAGGTGAGGATAGCGTGGCGCTTCTCTAGCCACTCCTCAAAGAGAGGACTTATCGCCGCAATTGTGGCGTGCCCAACTGAATGTGTACCTAATGACTTCATTCATTAATAATGTGTCTGAATATAATTTTAATATTATTATACCTACTGCAACTATAAAATTTGTACGCTGCTAGCAAAACATAGAAGAGTCAACTGAATTGTTACTGGAGACCAAATGTACCTGTGTATGACAAATAAATATTCATTAAATTATTCATTCATTTAAATTATTTACTGCAAGTCTATCAAGCTCACAAATTGTGCTTACGAATAACTAGAAATAATTATAGAAATCGTTTAATTACTAATTTCTACTTTAAAGCTGACTTGCTAAAAACCTTTTACACTTCAATTAAATTAGGTATATCTGTCCCGAATCAACTAAAAGGTAAGTGACCCTACTTAAAACATTGTAGCAATGAGAAGGTGAGAACCAGCAGACCTGTCGCCTCCAGTAGATGACGAAGACAGTTTAATAGTTAAAGCTATTAAAAAGTACGCCGTGCCCCATTGAAGTGTCCTGTCTCATTGACGGCGCTCTTCTGTTCAAACGAGGCATACTTTATGCTTTGATTATTACACCGGACTTTCTCATAATGAAGTTAGTTAGACTTTACAAAGAAATGGTTGAGGTTTTTGTAAAGGATCGTGTTCCTTTACAGTTTCTAAGTATTCATTGAACCTGCTGTATCTATCTATCTGTTCATTGGGGTCCGAACAAAATAGATTTTAATTACTACAAAGATAAACATCTAATCTCTGCTCTTCCTATCTTTTTAGGGTAGGTATAATATACACCTACCCCAAAATGATCGAGGCTAACTACAATCCCGGACTCCTAAATCGAGCTACCCTGCACTTTTTCTATAGAAGTCTATAACTATTAAATTGGCCGTGAATTCAAATTTGGAACAATGACGCAACAAAATGATGGCCAGTAATAATAAATGTCGGCATCAAAACTGCATAAAAACTTTTTTTTTACTCATAATTATTTTGATGTTTTAGGCGTTCATATTTCACGTGGAATTGCTCGGTGTCTCGATTAAGGAATCCGAGAGTGTGTACCCGCGATATACCAGTTGGTGAATACTTGAAGCTTTAAACCTTAAGCAAGGAAACATCGACAAAAAAAAACTAACAAGTGAAAATAAAATGTGAAAGTGAAAAGACACTAAGATGGCTGTCAATACTGCTTAAGTGAACTTCGTAACAAACAAGTCTGACAGCGGTAACTCTGCGACCGTTTGAACTTGGAATTCATTTTGACAGTTCATTGGCTTGTCTGCGAACGCATTACCATTTACCATGCGATAGGTAACGCTTTTCCGCAACCATATTTTAAACTTAAGTGACAAAGATAAAACAGAAAATAGAGTTGACTGAGTCGTTGACACGGCCGAAAATAGAAAAAGCTGATATTAGAAATACTACAAGCAAGCAAGCATTTAGGACATTGATGGACGATCGTGAAAATGGGCCGAGGCGAAGCCGAGACACACATACATGAGTCCATCAATACCTGGTTGCGGCCAAGGCTTGTATAGTACTTTTCTCAAACAATGCGCGGAAATTTTCACAGAGTTAACTTTTTGAACATGGCTAGCTAGCCTGCGATCTTTCCATCATCAAACTGGGAAATCCCGCATCGAGACTCAATTTTCTACGTTAATAACTGTACCAATTTCTCGTCGTTTCATTTACGAGGTGAACGGATCAAACGTCATATAATCAAACTAGACTAAGAATCTGCATTTTTCGGACGTCAAAATTATATAAGACAGTGCCCCAAATCGCCCACCGTTTACCACTTCCTAGACCTGTAGCTGGGAAGAAGAAGTGGCGCAAACGCCGCAGCAGATCGAAGTCAAATAATTATTCTGACCGAAACACTTAAACACCATTTGTTTTACAAAGAAATAAGCGACACACTTTCCTAAGCGATTGTTTCAAGTGAAACAACGGAAGTATTGAAATTCAATCAAAACCAATCGATTGGTGGCGACTAATCAAAAATACAATCGTTGTCTATAGTAATCGCCTAATAGCCAAATGGCTATTCCGGCTACGAGAGAGCGAAACGTAACATTTTAATAAAATAACATCGCGATTAAAGTAGGGGTTTATAATACACTAGGGTTGCCAACCATCCTGTTTTCCCAGAACATGTCCTGCTTTTTGGGATGTCCAGAGGTGTCTTGGATAGTTTTAAGTAACGTCACTCACTACTATTTTTGCGCTGTAGAGCTCTCTCTCTCTCTATCTAACGGTTAGATAAAGAGAACTCTAGTGCGCGAAAATGTAGTTTGATTGAACCTCTTTTCATTGCGCTACTGCTCTTAAACTACGTCCTGTTTTTAATCGTAAATGTCCTGGCATTTCACCTTCTAATCCTGGTTTTCAAAATTTGGGGATGGCAACCCTATAATACACCCACATTTAGCCTAGCATCCTCTCCGTGAGAGGAAGTGGGCCCTGACCCACCACCCAGGTCCAGTGTGGGTTGGAAGATACACATCTTCGAATTTTTGGTAGTAGGTCCTGCCGGTTTCCTCACTATGTTTCCCTTCATCATTTTGCACATCCAAAAAGCATACTCTCTCAGAAATTCAGAAGCAAGAAGCGTATCTTTTTCAGCGCTACAGTATATTGTGCATTATGTTTTGCATAAGCATGTCTCTAAGCCGCCCGTTGCCAACACGACAACCAGGTTAACCTATTAAACTTTACCGCGGCATTTATACGGTCAATAAATGTTTAATTGATTTGCTCGTAAAGGGGTTTTTATTATCATTTAAGAGAGCAATCAACTATGTGACGCTATAATTTACACTGTCATAAGAAAGCCGACGGTATTTGGGACAAGGAAGTATCGAAGAACAATGTTTTAATATGCAGATTTATTTATTTAATCTGTTTTTATTTATGTCGAACAGCTGGCATGAAATGTTTCACAAATTGGATTAGATTTCAGGTTTTGAAATATCTAAGAGAATGAAAAGGTTGGTAAACTTAAAACATTCATTTTAGTATCGTTTCATTATTATGTCATAGCATTGTACTGAGGTGAATTCTATGATGTTATTCTAGGTGCATCGTCTTCACATATAATTATTTAACTTTGCTAATGTAAACCTATACAAAATAATGTAACCATTCTTCTCCATATGAAAACTACCTATTGGAAGGGGCGACTACAATCTATTTTTTTTTTTGTAAATTTTGACGTTCAAAAGTGCCTTACAAGGGCCTATTTTAAATAAATGATTTGACGTTGACTTTGTACTAATACCTGGTTTCTGAATTAAGAATTTGATGTGAAGTGAGAGAACTGGGCAAGAATTTGATGTGAGAACTGGGAAAACTACTATAGCATTACTTAAAGTGATTCTTTCAATCTAGCCCGAGGAATTGAAAAATTTCTTACGTTTTTTGCAAATAAATTTCACCTTAAACTTTTGCACCTTTTTGCAGTTTACTTTAAGCAATGGTAAAGTGGAATTTGGCATGTTCTCAACTACAAATTATCAAATCAGAAACCGGGTGTAAGCAGTATAAAACCTTCTCAATTATTTCCAAAAGGTGATGGAACAAAAAGTCCCCATGCTTTCACGAACTCATGACTTGTCTAACTATGGTTTTTCAAGCAGCAAAAGCAAAGTGGTCAAATTAAATAGAAATGGAGTTAAATACCATGAAGAGTTATTATTATTTTAATCATAACAAAATCGCATTGAAAACGACACCGCATGGCAACAAAAAGCTGTATTAAATGTAAATAATAAATGTTATAGAAAGTGAAACACGTAAAGGATTATCATTATTTTCTAAATCACTCACTGGAACCAGTTAAATACACACGTAACTATTCGGTGCATAATTTTGATATAGCATGTACTCAAGTACTCCATGAAATTACCCCAGGTTAGTATTTACTTTATTGACTCAGGCACGACGTGACCCTGGCAGCAAGATGGGAGACAAATATTATTATAGAGACTTTTTTAGGGTTCCGTACCTCAAAAGGAAAAAAGAACCCTTATAGGATCACCCGGCTGTCCGTCTGTCACAGCCGATTTGCTCCAAATCTACTGGACCAATTTAATTGCAATTTGGTACACATATGAATTTCTGCGACCCAAACACGGACGTGTAAAGTAAATAAATTAATTTTGAATATGGGGTTCGGGGGCAATAAAAAAAAAAGTTTTGCAAATTTGTACCGTGTGACATATCAAATGAAAGAGCTTGTTGTGAGAATCTTCAATATTTTTTTATTATAATTTTAAAATAAATATTTATTTAAATTGTTGAAAATTGACTACCCCCTTATCTCCAAAACTACTCATAGATTACAGGAAAACCTATAACAAGCCTGTGCTCTTAGAATAACGTGGGTAAATCTCTCAATATTGTGCGTACAAGCATAATTTGCAGTTGGAATGTATGGGAGATCATGTTTTTCAACTACAACTAAGTTTGTTCTTGGGATAAATTCATCCCACGGAACCCTTCATTGTGCGTGGTCCGACACGCACCTGGCCGGTTTTTTTACTGTCATGACATCTTATTCAATAAGTAGGTTACGTTACTTGTTAAGACAAAAGTTTCTTAGAATTGTTACATCGACATGTTTTAGTGCTGGAAACATGTTGCTGCCAAGACGCAGTGTTGCAGTGCTGCTGGCAGTTAAATTAACTAACAACTGTTTAGTGTACCTACCATGAAACGAGGCTTAACACGTTTAGGGCCGTGAGCCCTCTTGGAGGATTCACCTCGTCGCATATAGGAAGCCGGGAGCCCTCGCTGAGAGCTCATTTTAGATTTAGGTTTATCTTAGCAAATACCTACAGCAATAAGAACCGTGAAAATTAAATCTGATATAAATTTTAACAAGATTTATTAGTATATAGGCGTTTGTTTTAAAATCCAAGTATATTTTTTTTATAAATAATTTTCACAAAAAAATTTAAAAGGTTGGAAACTAATTATAGCGACAAGACCCCCTGAAAACACAATTTTACTTTATTTTACAGTGTTTTATAACACCGTATTAAACCTAGTTGACCGTCCGCGATGGTTAACTTTAGCGCAAACGTAATGCCGGTAACCCACCCGGAGGGTGCCCTTCCAATATGTATGGCGACATGACGTGAGTTGTATGAAAAGTTAGTGGAGTCGAAGGTGTTAAGTTAGATACTCAAATACTCCTATACAAAATATGACACAAGAAGCCTAGAAATCAACGCAAACAACAAAACCGAACAAAAACATACAATTGCATTCAACATCAATCATGTACACAAACGCCATCAAAACGGACCGTAGATCTCATCAACATTGATAGCAAATCTCAGACAATAACTTTCCATCGGAACCTCACATTACCCGCACATTTCGCCGAGAACGAAAGTTCATATTCAATTTGCCCCTCTATTCTAGTGAAACTCACATCTTTTCCTTACGAATCGTTATTTTCCTCGGCGAACCGCGTAACCGCTAACGATTGGTTCAAGTAAATAAAAACCGGTGGTAATGACCCGTAATACTCACGGTAGCTGCTCCTTGTAAATATCTCGTTGTTACACGGATTTCTGTAAAAACTGCAGTGAAACGGCGGGTTGTGTTTTTATTGTTGCAATTTATTGCGGATTCAGTTTCATTTATTGTGAGCTATTATAGAAAATTGTTTCGTTGTAACTTAGTTGTTTTTGACTTAGACGAAGCTTTTTCTAGCTTTTGTTAGAAATCATTCAACAAATTGCTCGTCTCGATATTTTTCTCGATTCGCTCCAAAACTTGAAGAAAAAAGTGAAAACTAAAGTTATTTAAAACATCATGAATTCCTGATCATGATACTTACATTTTCAGGACTTTTTTACCCATTACTTATTACTACCATCTAAACCTTTAACTTTCCGCCAAAGCCTGCCATAACTAGCATAATAAACAAGAATAACAGTGGTAATCAAATAGCCTAAAATATTACAATTTATTTCATAGAATAAACTACACACTACACACACTACACTACACACACACTACACACACACTACACTACACACACACTACACACACACTAAACCACACACTACACTACACTCTACACTATATACTATATTAAGCTTTCTGTTTTTTTTTTTTTGTTTTTGATTTGTGTGCCTTAATCTGGGTCAAATAAAATTATTTTTTTCCTTCCTTTCTTTCTATCTGAAAGCTCTGTTTGCCGAACACAATCGATGAATGCAAATGTTAACACCTGCGGGATAAGCATATGACACAGACCAATATTTTCAACTTACGACAAGCGTTAACAGAACATACATAAGATATTATGTTTCGCTTTAAGCTGCACAACAGCGCAGCTTAGATAAATAATTACACAGTTCGACTTGTAATTCTGAATCCCGCATGTCTCGATCACGTGGGAATATCGGGATAAAAAGTATCCTTTATCGCAATCCGGAATCGTATGTCCTTTTCCAGATCATGGTCTACCTATGTGCCAAATTTGATCATACCTAAATTAAATGCCGTTTAAAACCACTTTAAAACCATCCTGAAGTAATGACAATTTTTGTCAACTAATTTGACAGCTCCAATGACTTTATCTTGTTTTACGACAGCAAATTACAAAAAAAAAATCTTAGCTAAGCCGGTGCCCAAAAAATCTGACCAACAGCAACAATCCATTTAATCTTTCTAACAAGGTTACGGAAATTAAACCTTATCTTTTATTTGTTGTCCATGCCTCTTCACGACACTATCGTTTTCTCACGTACGAGGATGCAGTTTCCTATTAACCACCCACTTAATTAAATCTCTAATCATAAACTCATTGAGCATCAGATCGTGTGCACTCTACAGCATTAACAGTTAATTACCAATTTCTCTATAAAAGCTAAGTTTTATGAGCGATTACTGAGCACTACTTGTAGTAGTATAAAAGCTCATTTAGACGTCTCCAGTTTCAATTTGAATTCCAGGAGCTCGATATTTTAAGGAAATAACACGAAGCACCAAAATCCCGCCTAAAAATACATTCAACAAGTCCTCTGGTTATGTCAATAAAAATATATAACAAATTACCCGAATCAAACAGAAAAGAAAAAAAAAAACTCCATCTATTCACGAATAAATTAAAAAAAAAATATATTATCAAGTTAATGTTATTACAGTGTAGACGAATATTTAAATGATAAATCCCAAAAACTCATATAAAATACACAAATAATGTTTTTTTAGAATAAGTTAGATTATAAGATAAACGATAAGTCCTCATCTCTACTATCCTTTTTTTGGCCCGACAGGGCCCACGATTGTTTCTTAAGCCAATGTTTACCTCCCAAGCACATACATTGTGGAATGCAATAAAGTTTTGAGTGTTGAGTATTTACTAATGTACGTACTTATACAAACTATTGTAAAACATTTTAAAAGAGTAACGGTGGAGTTTCTTGCCCATTCTTCTCCATACGAAAACTACCTTTTGGAAGGGGCGACTAGAATCAATTATATTATTTTGTAAATTTTGACGTTCAAAACTGCCATACCATGGGCCTATTTGAAATAAATGATTTGACTTTGACTTTGAACTTTGACGTTTCATAGGTTTCATTCCCTTGTAGGTTTATGTGAAATAAAATATTTTGAAATTTAAAATTCCAAGGGTTAGGCAGAGGTATACAATGAGAGATGATGAGTTATGTTTAAGTCCCATGTAATAGGGGGCGAGCCTATTGCCATCAACCGGGCACAAATTCAGGCTCCGGGCTGCTACTGAGCAATATCAGATAGAAAAACCCAATAACACTTTGCACGACCCGGGAATCGAACCCAGGACCTCATGCTCAGTAGTAGCACTAACGATCCACTCGACAAACGAGGCAGTCGCTGCTACAAAATAATGCGGCAAAAGCATCATGGACGTGTTTGACATATTGACAGGTATTAAAAGATTTTGCGAGAGGATGAGCCAAACTAGCCTATATTGATATACATATTACTTATTATGGGACTCATTTTTCCATTTTAAAAACGCTTTCTGGAGTATTCAGTACTGCTTATTACTTAACCGGCTGTTTACGGACTGTCTCCTCAGATGATCTAAAGAATGCTACTAATGCCGCAATCAACATGGCCATCTATGGGCTCATCAATCGGCCTAGCCTCTTCTCAACTATGTTGGGGTCGGCTTCGAGTCCAACCGGATGCAATTGAATACCAGTATTTTACATGGAGCGACTGCCTATCTGACCTCCACAACTCAGTAACTGGGTAATACGATAACCCTTGGTAAGACTGGTTGACAGACTTTCGGGCTTCTGACGACCCGTAACGACTGTCCAAGATCCACGAATGACAGCCGGGACCAACGGCTTAATGTGATTTCCGAGGCACAGAGGAGTCTCGGTACGTAAAGATGGTCACCATCCACGGACCAACCCCGGCAAGCGTAGCTTAATCTGATGGATCGACCCGTGCGGCTGTTATTACTTAGCCACGAGCGCCTCTACTGGGTTTATACAACATAAAAACAAGGAAGAAGAGTACCATCGACAGAAGTGAAAACTTGAACAAGATCGCCTTGGTGGAAGAAAAATACTTGTACCTATAGAACATTGGTCCGTAATCTTATCTAAATAAAGAGCACAATCGCGTTTTCAAAACCTTTAAAGTAAAAATACTTGCATAGAACATTGATCCGTAAAGTAATATAAATAAAGAGCACAATCGCGTTTACAAAAATGAGGTGTCGTCGCGGTGTCGTGAAATCAACGGCTTACACTCATCTCAAATATGCCCAACGCGACTAAAGAAGTTTTCACTTTAAAAAAAACCTTCTAAATGTGTTTAACATTTTGAAATACCACGTAGGCGTAGGTATAAATAAACCTTAACAGCCTTTTAGAAACCAACGTACGCATCGCAAGTCTATAATTTCAGCCCTGCATCTGTTCTGGCCCTCGTGTAATTACACAAGCCGGTCGTATTGAGCGCGAACCATACAATAATGCCACCAATTTGAATCGATACCATCTAATTCTATAAATATGTGTAAGTAACTGGTTTTCTAACGAGAAATATAATGATAATAACGTGTAATATCTGCTTAAATTATCGTATCGATCTTGCGTAAAGATACGTGATCTACATTTGTTGTTAACGAAAATTCAAAACCAAAGACAACGACTTCCGAAATTAAAGTTGTTTTTCACTTTGGAGTGTTTTTTTTTTTTTGGAAGTCGGTTTTTTTTTTGTGATACCACACAAATTCGAATAATACCACCACCTGCTACGTAAATAATAGTTAAGCAAAGTTAATAAAAAAAATATATGGGACCACTGAGCAAGCTTTTTCTACCAAAAGAAAAAATAATTTTCAAAAAAGGTCCTCAATTGATCAAATACATTTTTTTTTAAATACAGACAAACATACAACTTCATCGTTTTTGGGATTCGGTTAAAAAAAAAATTATTCACACTATTTGTCTAGCGAGCTTTATCCGAATTTGTGTTCGACAGATATCACGACATAAACGTCAACCTTTTCGCAGTATCCAATAAAAATAAAACCACTCATAAAATACAAATAGCCCGAAGCCAAAGCCGCGGATAACAAAAAGTGATCCATAAATCTAAGTTCGGCTCCGACTTGCGCCGAAGAAAGCCGAAGAGGTAGGAGCGCACGCGCCGCGTTTCAGCGATACGCCCTTGTAATTGTGTAGATAATTATCATCTTAACAATTTATTGCCGTTATTATTTTCTTAACCATTAGCCGCTTTTTAATGGAGCGTAAAACATCTATACCTTAGCTTTATCTTAAAATATTGACGGTAACACGGAAAAGGTAGTACAAGTAACTTTAATATCTACGAAGGTAATTAATTAACTGATCTACATTGCCCTGTACTTGCTGCTGTTATAGTAACCGACAATATTTCACATTTTTTTTTTTTAAATAAAAACCAACTTCCAAAAAAAAACACAAAAACGTGAAAAATACCTTTAATTTTGGAGGTCTTTGGTTCTGTACTTTAGTTTTTGGAAGTCTATTGTTTTTTTTAGGAAACAAGTTTGCATTTTTCACTTTTCACTTTTCAGTACCTACCCCTCATAAATTCGAATACCACTACACTACCTGCTATGTAAATAACAGTTAGAGAAACTTGTTATAACATCATCCAAATAGACTTAGTGGGAAAATCACGTATTAACTTTAACTTACTTAATAAAATGAATATGGAACTACCTCTGAAGTACGACCTACCAAACAAAAAAATAATCATCAAAATCAATTCATAATTGGCGGAGTAATCACGTAACAAACATACAAAAAAAAAACAGTCGAATTGAGAACCTCCTCCTTTTTGAAATCGATTAAAAATATTATTAAAACTATATCATTGTATTACTCAAACGCTCAATAGAACTGTTAAGACTACGATGAATAAATACCTACCCCTACTAATTTTCAACCATTTCCTTTCTGATAATATTGAACAAAGCTCATAGCTACTAGCTACCCTCTACGTGGCTTCAATCAAGCAAATTAGCAATCACACGTCTGGAGTCCTCTCGAATCTCACTGTTACTCCCGACTTCGTGAGCTGCATTCGACATTCGATGGTATTGGCTATCTCACTATCTGTCACTTCATAATAATAGATGTAGGATGCACGTATAAGAGTGGCTAACGTCTACGAAAGCCAAAGTTCACGCATTTCTCCAAACCGCATTGGAAAACGCTAATCTTAACTACAACATCGTACATTCCCAATTCAAGCATAGAAATTTTAACATAGCCCACACAATTACAAAACAATTACGCGTGCAAGGAAAGGCTGAACATGGCAAATCCATGTCGAAAGTTATCTTTAAAGGCTTTGGTTACACAGTGTGAGCTGGCCTTCTGTTAATGCAATGGTACTAGCACCGTATGATCGTATCATACGAGTTACTGTCATGTGCTAATCGGCCAGTAGTTCGCATCCGAGTTGACATCGGCCACTAATGTCTGTTTCAAAAGTATCAGATAAAAATGCAGACAATAAACGGTACCCGTAGATGCCAATTTGTGTGCCACTTACAAATTGAGTGCTTTAATTCGATTATTTTATTGGAATACTTAAACACCAATTCTAATCAACCACCTTAAACATGGTTTTCATTTTGGCAATTATGGTTAATTTTACTCCTCAATTTTTAACCCCGAACGCAAAAAAAGAGTGTTATAAGTTTGACAGTTCTCGGTGTGTGTCAGGTCTGTGTGTCTGTCTGTGGCACCGTAGCTCTTAAACGGGTGAACCGATTTGAATGCGGTTTTTGTCGATGATTTTGCAATTACAATTTATACAACATAATTGCTGGAAAAAATATTGAAATTTAAATGAAATGAAACCTTCTAAATACAGATGTATGTGTTACTTATTCACTTTAGTGAGTGATTGCGTAAGAATTGAACTTGAACAGAGTTCGTTTACATTTTCGTCAAATACTTTTAGAACACACCATACGTGACAAGGCAGTCTCTCGGACAGAAGCTACTTGCCAATGTCAAGGAATAGCCGCCTTCTCTCATCACGTGATCGGTCGGGACGGGCCAAGCTACTGCCATGCGAGTACACAGAGGAAGTTGTCTACTGTCAGGAACACAGCAGCTCGTACTGTGTAACCAGGGCTTAAGAGAGAGACACGGTCAGGTGGGGCGCGCGGCGTCCTAAATACAAAACTGTGATAAACAGAGGCGATACAAATTAACAACAATAATCGAGCCAACAAGGGAACGCAATAACAGCGGAAAGTGTTCACTAGGGGTAGACGAGCACACAGTGTTTAGGAGGTCATTTAAAGAAATATGTGATAGACTTGGGTGTCCAGAGTTCATTCGTGGCTCCATCCGCTTTCGTCAATATGTCCATCGTCGGATATTACCTACCTACCTACTTATAAGTGGAAAACATATTGTCCTGGGACAGATAAATACTGAAGGTGTTTGCAAATCACAAGTATTTTTATGGCAGCACTAACTCTGAAAAAGGAATAAACTGAATTTGCTTCGTGCCTCATAAAATGTAGAAATCAAAAATTCATTGAAAATCCTTTTCTTTATGCAAACAAGAATTTCACTCTCTTTATGTTTGGGGAACAAAGAATAAATAAACAGATGGTGCGCGCACGTTTATTTGCATGTCGAGATAAGGAAAGCTCTTGATACGAGAATATTGCTAACTCTCAAAGCCACGTGTGTCACATACGAAACAGAGATTATTGTTTCCACACCAATAATTTGCACATTGCGAAGTTATGATTCACACTTGCAACAACTGTATTGTCTTGATTGTCGTCAAAAAACATTAAAAAAAGACTTTTTGAACTGAACAACATTCTTATTTGTCGCCCACTGATTTGCTCAACGAGTACTTATAATAAATCAATTTAAAAAAATTAACAGCTGTGTTTTGCAAGTTGACCACTTGAGTGCTCGATTGTACCGCAGTGTAGCGACCGAGGAGATAGCGCGTCGGGAATACGGGCACAACGAATGGACCGGGCACACGCGAATTATATCTAGATATATGTAGCATATTGATGCCGTTAGCGTTGTGTACGCGAATGTACGTGGTAGTGTATCTGATTGGTGAATTTACTTATGAACTACGTCCTAGTAAGGTCTAAGTAGGTCACAGTGACCGTGAGAAAAATCTCATGAATAAAAAATCTCATAAACCTTGAGTAGGTGAAGGGTTAAGTTGGACTCTTACTGAGTAAAACCACCATGGGGGCCTTACCAAGTATAGGTATGTGGAGGGGCTTCTTTCTTTCTTTTTCGTGTGGGTAGTGACTCACCTGGTATCAGAGTTTTTTTGCCCCCCCATGGGCCTCTGACTTGGCTTCACATGCCGTCGAGAAAGGAGGGGCTACGACTTCTAGAGTGGAATGCATCGTTCTACGCCGACACATCTTGTCACTGGAGTCAACTAGATCGCATCTTCTTAACGTATCGTATACCAAAAAGTTGATATATACAAGGTGGGTAAAAATCATGGATCAAACGAAACGGCGATAGTTGGGGTTATTCTCAGTAAAAATATCTCTGTGGCAGAGCCCCTTAAAAGTTATGACTGAGCTGTCCATGAAACCCCATCTGCGGAGATAAATTTTGCTCCGGCCGACTTGGGTTCGGTTTACCGATTCTACAATTAAAAGTTGCTATAAAGCTTGAATACACACGATAGATCTACGATCACAAGTAGATAGTATCACGAACAAATCTATCTTTATTTTGGCATCAGACTGCACTAAGCCAAACCACGCCACATTTCGCGCATTCAGCAACTTTATCAGCAATATCATCGAACTTACACAAGCCACAACTATACAAAGAAGCAAATATTGTTGTAAACGAGACGCTTGTTCAATATTCCAATAGTCAGTATGATAGAATGCCGATCGAAAGTTCTAGAATGAAATCTGACCTTATGAACTGATGGTACAGTCAACAAAAGAGATAGGTGTGCGAATAATAGGTACAAAAAGATCCTAAAAAAATAAGATGATCAAACAAACGATATCAAAGATTGACAGAACCGCATCATCACAAAAACATGAACAGTAGTTGAAATGATTAAGTTTCTTGAAATAGGACACGATTTAGCTGTCTGTAGTTATACGAAGGTATTGTTTTGCTGACAGTATATAAATATTATGAGCAAATAGTAATTGATGCAGGAATTAAACTACTTATTTAGGTACTAAGTATTACCTACCTAATAATTTTGTTTGAGAATAATGATTGAATTTTGTTTTCCTGGTTCGACGACCAGCAATATGGAATTCCTCATTCTGATAGGGATTTTATTGGTACCTAATTATTAGCTCAATATTATAAACAATAATACTTGGAAGTAAGTATACCTATCTACGTTTAATGCCACACACGGCGAAGATGTAGCCCAATTTCTAATCGAGTAAAATGTTCAATGTGTCAATCAATATGTCAAATCAAAGCTCTCAGCGTCCATCTCAATTAATTTCAATATGTTATCAAACGGAAAAATAAAGCAAATGACCAAATCAACTAACCAATTGAACATTAAATGACTATGAAGTAATAGATAAACAAACCATTCATGCACAAAGAATCACATTTATAATTACCATTAATTTGAAATACAAAGTTAACGAGTCCATAATACCTCAGCTCAAACCCACTCTTTATCTCGCTCACACAATACTGCTCGCGGACTGAGTGAGAGTGAAACTGAGCGGCGGCTACGATGAGAAGGCTCCAAGGCGCCAATAGTTTAGATGATTTCTTTATACGGCGAAAATAATGGTTAATTAAAAAAAATAAAATTGGTGCCAGTTTTCTTGTACACCGAACTAAACTAACTAAACTATCACTAAAATTCCTTACTTTTGGTTACGAGAATCTTAAAGCCATTCTGCAACGAAAATTCTCTAAATTTGAATATAATTTTGACACAACTAAAATTGTATTTGAATCCCCGTGGAACTTGTTTGCCCTAACCCGTGAATTTTTTTTTAGAGCCAGTGGCGCGCAGGGAGGGCAGCCTCGACGTGTTTTATATGGAAAATTTCACTTTTAGTATGGAAAATAAGAAAAATGATTACCTACATGTTGAGTCTTAGGATTTTTATAAAGGTGGTCGAAATTTTCATTATTTTTGCGATTGGACACACCATTTTCGAGATATAAGTAAAAGAAAAAAAAAGATACAGTACTGTTTTTGCACCTGAAGTCAAGGTGTTCGTATGAATTTTAGTTCATATTTTATTCCACACCTTTTAAATCGCGATTAGAAACAGTCTGATTTAGTAGGACAATTAAAATTTTAGGTGAAAAACGTCAAATTCAGAATAGCAAAATTACCATTTTCACTAAATTAATGTCTCAGTGCTGTCAAACTAAAATATAGTTAAGTTTTGTCACTTTAGTTTATTTCAGAATGGGAAATCGTCGTTTGACAGGAATAAACTAATTTTTAGTATAGTTTAGAGGCATTTTAAGTGAATCAGCACCAATATCTGCTTTACAGAAGTTTTTTTTTTATATGTACCAGCGGTTTATTTACTTATTTTATTATTTATGTACACACAGTAAAGTCGTAGAGAAATGACATAATTATAATTTAGAGTACAAAGGTTTGTGGTTCGCTCTGTAGGTAAATTTGGATTTTTTACTTCACGATATATTTATTTCGGAATTAATGCTACAGTATGTTCGATATTACGGAGGGTCATGCTGAGCAATTTGAGGAGTTATAGACTCTTAAGCCTAAGCTCTTTAGACCTTACATCAGTGTGTTTCTTACATTAAGCCTTATTACATTTCACATAGTGGATTACAAAGATTGTACTAGTCATCATTGTCATCTTTTACCATAATCGGAACATCAAATCAATGTGCTTATTCGCTTTTGCATTCTATCTGTCGCCTTTCATTTCAATGCTATCTCGTACGGCCGCGAACACAATTAGTTCAATTAAAACAAACACGAACAAACAGTTGTCGCCCTTGATACAAAGGTGATACGGCCAATAATAGCTTGTCAATTAGCTGCTAAGTGTAAGTAGCTGTTGGAATGACATGATGACTCAACGTTTAGTTCTGCTTATTAGTTTAGGAAAGTGACGCGAAAATCTTCACTCATGCATTCAATTCGAAGTATTCAAACGTTTCCGTTTTGTTATAAATATTGTGGACCCTTGTCGGTGATATTTGTATCAATGTGTGTGTTTGAATGTGTATGCGTGTTTGTAATGTATTTGCGTGTACTAGCGGACCCAACAGACGTAGTCCTGTCTAAATGTCAATAATTCATACAAAAATCTATTAGAAAAAAGGTCGTTCCGTTTTTCCCGAATTTGAAAATTTCCCGAGAAACTTTTATAATTTTTCTTTCCATAAAAACACAATTCTTATACTATTACAAACATTTTAAAACAAAATATATCCAATTCGGTCCCGCCGTTCTCAAATGCAATACGCTTACCAACGAACAGCATTTAATTTTTATTTATAAAGTATAAATAAAGAGAACCTCTATAAATCCATGCACGACAAGAATTAAGCAATGTTATTTACATACTTTTAATTGGTTCTGCCTGGAATACTTTTTCCTGTATGGCTCCACTTCTAAACATGGTGCTCGAACCGAGCAAAAACCCAATACACAAATAGGTATAGGCCATATTTCACACAACATACTTTCCTGAAAGTTGCAACTACCTACATAATTATAATTGCTTGTTTTCGAAAGTGAGTTTGTTTGTTTGTTACGCTTTCATGCTAAAACGGTTGAACCAATTAAGATTAAATTTAGCACATGGGTAGACCATGACTTGGATTAGGACATAGAATACTTTATATCCCAATATTCCCACGGGATCGAGACTTATGCGGGTGAAACCGCGGGACGCATCTAGTGATATACATAATTACAATTGTTTGTTATTAAAATTATTACCGAGATTAAAACTTCAATCATTTCAATTGATTTAGTTACCTACGTGATAGAATTTGCGGTAAATTATAATAAGAATAGATAATTCTCTGACGGCACTCTATTACACCAGGAAAAAACCCGTCATTAAATCCCAAAAGACTAAAACCTAACCTCCATTCTTGTACGGTATTTAAAAATAAGTTTAAAAGAAAAACAATTTCCATTGTCTCTGAAAAAAAAAAGAAACAAATTGGCTCCTGTATTTACAGTCTATTTAACCTCTTGACCGTCGCAACAGAAAGAAAGTTACATGGCGCATTAAACACGGGAAATTCGTTCAAACTACTGTTTAGGAGCGTTTTACTCTAATTGCTCGGATTCATCAAAAATATCGCATTGAGGGCGAGCGTCCGCCATTACACCGCGATGACAATGACTGAAAAAATGGCGGGAAAAGTGAAGTTTACAACGTCTAGTTAAAGCGCGTTTTACCGACTAGGATGCGTTCTTTGAAGGTAATATGAATGAAAAATAACACGGATAAGTTCGCCTACAAAAATACTAGGTAGGTAACTTAAAGATGATTACCTACATAGCATTGTGCCCGACCAACAAGACAACTAGCAGAAAGCTCGACCTACCATAATTTGGCTAGACTACACTTACTCTGAAACGAATAGCTCATAATTTGCCAAACTCAATAAGTAACTTTAACTGAACAGAAAACCGACAACCGCTACACCAGCTCAGACCATTCCATTATTAGGCTCAGGTTATTCCACAGTAACCCTGATCTGCAAACAATAGTGCAACCGTTTTTGCCGAACATACCGCAGACTCCATATCTAACGGTTCGTGAAATGACCCAAAATGACAGTTAATGATAACGGGTGGATTTAAAACATAATGACGAAATTGGGCATCGTTGGACGTCGCGTCGGGTCTGTCACTAATGATCGCGGTGACGCGAGCGCAGACGTGCTCTATTGTGATTTGTGGTGCATTTACACGACCACGTGGTTAAGAGCTTTTTGGGGTACCGCGAATAATGTCTGTGGCTCTTAATTATTTAAGGAATGTAATTATATATCTTAGTAATATTTCCTACTTATCTATACTATATACTATAATATTATAAAGAGGTAAAATATGTTTGCTTGTTTGTAAGTTTGTATGTATGGGGGTAATCTCTGGAACTACCAGTCGGATTTGAAAAAATCATTTTGCAGTGGATATCCCAATTCTTGAGGAAGGTTATAGGCTAGCGGATGAAGTCGCGGGCAAAAACTAGTAATATTATAAATGTGAAAGTTTGTATGTATGTGTGTTTGGATGTTTGCTATTCAATCACGCAAAAACGGCTGAACGGATTTGAATGAAATTTGGCACACAGATAGTTTATAACCTGAATTAACACATAGAATATCATAGTACGTTCCCGTGGGATAATTTCCAACTTCCACTCGGATGAAGCCGCGGCAAAACCTAGTAAGATATAAGATTAAAAGTTGTACTTAAATATTCCTATCTAATTACAACTTTCAATTTTATGTTCACACGTATATAAATTCACGCCTTCTTCCAATGGTACGCAGGAACAAGGGTACGCGGGTATGCAGGAACGCGGGTACGTGGGTACGCAAGAACTACAGAACGCCACCTGCTACGATCCTTACATACTTAAGTACTTTTGCTTTTGTTCTTCCTATCCTTTCTCGTGTGATTAGTGACTAACCTGGTGTCAGAGTTCTATAGTCCACCCATGAGCCTCTGACTTGGTTTCAAATGCCGAAAAATGTCATCATTACATTTCGAAAAATATCTCTCAAGCATGGTTTCCTCACGATGTTTTCCTTCACCGTTTTTGAAGCAAGTAATAATTATACAATAAGCACATGAATCCAAAAAGGCATAGGTGCGTGCTTTGGGTTCGAACTCGAGACCCTCGAGACTCAGCAGTCCGACGGTCACGCAACAAGGCGATCACTGCTTTTGTTAATTTTGTGTCTTAGGGCCTATTTCAGGATGTCCGAATAGCCACTACTTACCGAATAAATTCAAAAATGGAACAGTGAGCAATGGGTAGCTCACCGTCCGATAAGGACCAGGCCCGGGTCGACGGCGCGTTGTGTTTCACGCGCGCCTGACGGGGTCCAAAAGGGCCTATTTCACGATGTCCAAATAGCCATTAATTACCGAATAAATTCAAAAATGGAACAGAATTTGTAGGATATTATTTGCCAAATAAGTTAACAAGAACCTGATCGGAGGTGGTGAAACAGGTCCTAAGTCTATGTATAATCCTTTTCCAAAATTAGATGTAGGAAGACTTAAGGTGACACTAGTCGCGGGCTCGAACTCACTAGTGGGCATGGCCGAAAAGCACGCTGTGTCACCTGGCATCGTGTCCGACAGAGATAGTATCAGTGATGAGCAGTTAGACACTGGTCTACATGCACAACGTCTAGTTTGCACGCACACAAACACCGTTCCGAACTATTTTAGTAAAACGAGTGCGTAAAAAATTACGAAAAGTCCTTTTGAAAATAGGGTTTTATGAAAAAACCAATACATAAATCAATTACAAATAAAGTTTATTGAACTCTTCGACAATTGAGCTTTGTCGGTACCGACTTTGTTTTGGAGATTTTACACTTCTTTTATTGCTTATTTACCCCCAAAGTTGCGTTAAAATTAGCAAGAAAAAGGAATCTTTGTGGGCTCCTAACTTTTTAATGGCTCATTATTTTACTATTCTGTTTCCGCACAGACAAAATTAATAATGAAACAAAACGATATCATGTTTAACTTTGGATGTACCATGTCAAACAGTGGAGTAAAACCCCCCTGAAATTTGTATGGAAAAAATATCAACTAGTGCCACCTTAAAGCAGGTTTATAACCGAGCGAAATATTGTTCGCATTGTAATTAAAACAATAATATTATTTATCATTCCTCATCCTACTACAACAAAGGCAATGGTTAAAAACAGCAAATGACGCAACTTTGTAAATACAGATAAAGAGCAGGATAATTATTATTATTAGATAAGGATAATTTCCCTTTTAGCGCACAATAACAATGATTGGACGTAAACGACGAGAAATAGAACGCTATTTGTAGATACAGAACCCGCTATAGTGATGGGAATCACACTCACAATGATTAAAAATATACTTTTCAAACGGCGGTAACGCGCGGTACAGTGACCCACATACTACAAATCGTTGCCACTTTCCAATGTAAGTATAAATTACATTTTTTTTTAACAATCGTGTCATCCACGACAAAACAGCCTGTAATCCTAATACTAGACTGAGCGAAACTCCTTTGTCTGTTTAAAAAGTTTGTCTAGACGACCTCATTCGAAAGTATCGAGTCATGTTGCCAGATTGATGAGAAATTGACTGTAATTTTTGCCACTTGATCACTTCAACACAAACGTTATTGTTAAATCTATAAGTCAACTTACACAACACTTTTTTAATGGCCCCGCAAATAACATTTTAGTTAATTCCGAATTTACATTACATAAAACTATATTAAACACCTAATCTACAGTAGATATTTCGACAGCTATTCAATCTTATACCATCGACAACAAAAAAAAGAAAAGCATAGATAAATTTGAGTACAGTGCGGTTATGTAAGCCAGTATTATCGAGCAAAGAGGTGAAACTGAATGCCAGTAAATCTAATCCCAAATCATGGCATGAAACAAAGGAGACGGCGAGGCGAACTTTCTCCGCACTCTTCATTAATCAAACTGAATTAATCTAAATAAAGCCACTGGATACTCTTGAGGTAGTTACATTATTATAAACTCGTAAGTAATCGGATTATTTCTTCGATGGAATCGGAAACGAGTGACGTCATTGGAAACCGGAACTGAGACATTGATCTCGTTGATTGACTTTAGGTAATGTTGTCTTATCTATTTAATGCTTTTTTTAAACTAATTAGGTTGGTAGGATAATGATATTCTATTACAACAACAAAATGTTATGTTGAGTTGCATCGACCATTTGATTTGATAATGTAGTTACCACAACGCAACTGCAAGAAGCTGCAGCAACACTATTCACACGTATGTAGCCACTGCTCGCCCACATTTTGCTGCTGCGATGCGATTCAGTGAATCTATGTAGGTTTATGGGTATATTATATGTAGATCGGGAATAGAGCCCATGCTCGATGTCCGATCTACATATAAAACCGGTATCCATATACCGGTTTTCGATAATATCGAAAAACCGGACTGTCGGACCAAAACTCCGATATTGAAAAACCGATATTGGATATCACTGATATCAGTTTTTCGATAGTTGATATAAAAAAAACAAGCAAAAGAATCATTTAGGCTGGTTTCACAGCTGTCCGGGAGACCCGAACGGGTTGCCCGTATGTGCTAAATTTCATCCAAATCCGTTCAGCCGTTTTTACTTGATTAAGTAACAAACAAATAAACTCACTTTTAAAATATTAATATTAATTATTATACACATTTATATTATATTATACATAAATAGGATAGTCAATACATCTATACATAGAGTATGTTTACACTGTGTAGCATGTATAAAATTAGCCTCGCATGCTCATCATAAAAATAAATAACATGAAACATTTATAATTCAATGAATGTAAGAGTTTAATTCAATACATTTCACCTGTCGCCTCAATCGAATTGGGCTGTCAAAGTGTTTGTTCAGATCGTTTATTTGCAATATAATCCTGGCTCTTTATTAACTATCGATGTATCGACGTTCCACTCGATGTAATTAATGCGATTTGATCTCGATTCATAATCGGTTGCGATTCGATGCGAACGAATACGAGCGCAGTCTTCGGTTGCGGTTGTTGTTGTTATAGAGAAATAGGTTTTAACAAAGAAAGTTCTAACTTAAATTAAAACTTCGGGATTCCTAGCATATTTACACTGAACCTCGTAACCCACATAACACAGATATTCAAACCCATTTTGAACTTTTGTCCTCCTAGATGGTTTGTGTTTTCTATATTAAATATTTTTTTCGTGAGGGGCCAACTAACCTCAGTATAACCCACAGTTAATTCTCATTTAGGTATACCGCAGTAAGTATGTAGTCAGTGTCAAAATTCAAACAAATGCATCTGCTTGATCACGAAACCGAATTCAATTTCACACCTGCACAAAACGAGCTCTCATCTCCTTATTTGCGCGGCCCGCAAGCGTGACTGAACACAAACCTCTCACACATGAGCACACCCTTTCATTTCAACCTGAACACAAATAAAACGAACATTCATTTTCATCTTGTTTGTTTTCATACGCTCTTCATTTTCATCTCCCGGGAGATGAAAATGCTTCACTGATTAGGCTTTGGCGAACATTCGTAAAGACACGAAAATTGTGGCTAAATAATTCGTCAAAAATATCAAGCATTTCTTGTACTTCGGCGGTTTTCATTAAATCCTATACTATTAAATGAGCAATACTTGTATGTATATGTATATATATATGTGTGTTTGTATATTTGTAATCACGTTCTCAAAAAGCTCTAACGATTTCGATGAAGGTTGCATTATAGGTGTTTCCGGGGGCGGAAAATCGATCTCGCTGGGTCTCATATGCGTTTTCTCTATGTTCACAGCCTCGGGAATGTGATACAACGTTGGTATACTTGGATGATATATTTACATATTTTCAACCGAGCAGAGCTCGGTCGACCAGATATTTAAACTAAAGTGAGCTGAGTGAACACTGAGCTCATAATTGCCATATACAGTTAGTGCTCTTAGTTCTGAAACAAAAAGACCTCACCTCTCTCCCCTTTTTTTGTGTGGAAAATTATCAAATAACTTCTCCCGCTCTGGGTGGAGCGAGAGGGTGTGTCAGACTTTTACTGACTAAAACCCACCCGTGTTCCTTCAGGTGCCCTGTTGCCGGGGGCCACGATCTCACTTTCGGTTTTCTTCGCACCCCCAATCTGAATCTGGTACTGTGAATTTAACTTAAGGCGTAAGATGACGTCTAAACGAGTAGTGTTAATGATTTGGAAAAAATATATATTAAATTAGAGCATTTTTAAATATTTTAGTATAGCCATAAGTTGGATTGTATTTATATTACATAGTGAAATTAATTTGTAAAGTTATGTCTAACGCGGATAAAAAACTGAGAATCACGCATAATCTATCAAGCTAATTTTTTATGAAACTTCCACCATTTTAAAGTTAATTTAATTATAGATCTTGTAGTGTACGTGTTTTATTAAAATACCTTTTTTTTTATGTATAACAAATTAATAATGCGTCTAATTTGGGATAGCGCTCCTTGATGGTCGAGACCTATTTGGCTGGACGTACGACGCGTTGCGTGAGGTCAGCACAGAACACGCAAGCTAACCACTCAAGGTCACTGTCGTATATCTGCGTCTTAAACACAAGGTCGAGATAAATGCTGCAGCAGCAATATAACACTCCACCAACACCTCAACCCGTAACATTTATAAAATTACACCTTGTCTACATAAACAACAGTTAAGCTAAGTAGATCTCGTTAAGACCATTTACAAGACATTATCTCTGCTCCCGTTTATATAGGTCATATTAAACCGCGCTTTCGAACACGGCACATGTGAAAACGCCGCGAAATCTAATGCATAGTAGTAACTAGCAATATCCAGGGGTAAATTATCGTAGCCTCGTAACGGGCCAGCGATGACTTATCGAACATTAATTGTCTGTAACATGCCCATTGAGCTGCTGATTAATGTGCGTGTGCGCGGCTGCCCTCAGCTAGAACCCCTATTCTTGAACGCGTTGATACATTCAATTTTACGCATCTGTTGTTAAGTAGAATTATTTTAGAGTTGGGGAAAAGACAAGTGGTTGAAAGCGATGCCAGCATCTAGCCTAGTAACCTATTCAAAAAGCGCTGAGCGCAGACTGAGCTCTGAGTTCAGTCTGCGCTCAGCGCTTGGTGTGGCAACACACCGTGTTCGAGTTCGCGACAAGTCAATCGTCATCCTGAGGATGCCTCGTTGAGAGGTGAAACACGAGTCGATTTCTTTCAGGGTTTTTTTTTAAAGATTATTTAGAAATAGCTAAGCAGAACAGGTTACTAAATTATATCCACTTCTATTGTATTTTATTCAAAAATCGTCTACAACTACGTCACTTGCATACGAACAGTGACAATACGAATACTTAAAGTAACACCGACGCACCCTGGGTAGCTCTGGTATAAACCTTGGCACCTCTGGTAACTAAAATGATCAGCCAATTTTTCACCAGATCATAAACTCTTCTTGTACAAGGTGTAATTGAAATAACACTGTAAACCTAAAAACTTGGTCATAATTTATAGAACAACCCCTTTCCAAGTTAGTCAGTAATTACAATTACCCCCTGCAACTAAAAGAGTGGTGAATATAAACGTTGATGGATGGAGAGAGACAGGAATGATATGAAAGAGACGAGAGTGAATGACAGCGTGACGGTTGACAAGGGAGAATGGAAGAAAAAAACGTGGTGCGCCAACCCCACGTAGCATGGGATAAGGGTAAGAAGATGATGATAATAATTACACCTTGCGTAGCTAGCTCGTGACTCGTACTGATAGGAGAGGAAGAGTAGAAATATGTTGCATCTAAAAATATACCTAACGACCAGAAAAGTGGATCTTCTAAGATAAAAACCAAGATGCAGTAATAGTAACCCAACCAACAAGTGGAAGGATTTATTCCAATCACGCAGGAGGTTCTAATGAGAATTTAACACGAACACGTAAGTCGCGGAAGCTTTTGATGCTAATAACGTCATTTCATCTATTATTAAGCAGGCAGTGTCATACTAGAAGACTTAAATAGAAACGGCACCTGAGCTAACTAAGTAATTAAAATGAGGAATGAAAACAGATTATTGATTGGCTTTGCTTACTAATAACAAGGATTATGCTGTTTTCACTTTCAGGTTTTCATTCCAGGTTGATTAAAAATAACTATTCAGTAGGTAATCTTGATAATGTAGAACACACACAGATAAGGTCCAAGAACCGACCCCTGCGGAAAGGGTTTGGCCTTAGTTCACAACAGTCCACTTACAAAGCGGAATTTATAAATAACTGTCATCGATTTGTATGTTAACAGATTTTATGGTCCTGAAAAAGCTGGTCTTCAGAGCGTTTTTAATTTGTATCAGAATGTGGTGCATTTTGTAAAAGAAGATAGATAAAGGTTTTTGTTTCAGAAGTCGGTAATCAATACGAATGTTTGACATTGCACAATACCGATTACTACACTCCCGGACTCCTAAATCCAGCCACCGTGCATTTCCATGTAAGGTTTAAAGGCCTAAAGCTTGAAAACAATAATGAGCCAAAGAAAAAGTTTTGATGCAGTTTTTCTGACGTACTGGCCATCATTTTGGTGTGATCACTGTTCCGAATTTAAATTCACGACCATCTAAAAAGTCATAGACCATTACACTAAAAAAATGCAGACTCGATTTAAAAGTCCGGGAGTGTAGATTCGTGCAGAATGGTTTTCTTTGAAAGGTCGTTTTCAATTACTCGACAAACAAACCTTTAACAGTACACGTGTAATCGTGCTGCAATATGCATAAAAGTGAGTCGTCAATCATAACAAAAAGCATATATTCCTTCTTAGCAGCAGTAATTGTTCACGAAGTGCCCATAACGGCGCGAGGGGCCGCGTACTACGAGAAGCAATTTATATAATTTTCTATTCGTTCGATCCGCAATAAGATACCATTCAAAGTGAACGGCTACATGGAAGCATGGCTAATGCCTATGCATTACTTTTTGCTTACCATCTCTGACGTAGAAAAAATCGTAGTGCCCGACAGTTACGTAACTCTTTGGAGCCATAATAGAGGCTGCGCTCGCACCGCCGTGCGAACTCCGAAATATCGAACAATCCTATAAATTATCTGATTTATAACATAAATAATAGACGTTTATGAGGTCTCTGAGAATTTACTCTCACGGCATCGATTGCGCGAATATTAAAATGCTAATTATGTAAGATTGTGTCTTTAAGACCTACAGACTGGCTTACGACGACAATATAAAATTGAACATAATTCGTTTAACAGGTGAATTTTCCCATATCGTGTGTTCTGAAGAGAGAGTGCTAACATCTCCTATATTATATGTTGTTGGGTGCGTCTGTACTTTTACGATGTAAGTTAAGTTAAAGCTAATAAATTATCAAAATAAGTATCCACAAGATTTACAGTAAACAGTTTAAGAGCAAACAAAAACATATAACTCGTACCTATTAAAGTTCGAAACAAGAGATTTCAAGATTCAATAGCTAAATAAGAATAGGTATACGAGTCGAAAGTATATATAGTAAAAAAAATAAAAGTATTTAATTACATATACAGGAAAACTACGAATATCATAAAATACGTTGATAACAAGGAAATCGGAGCAGCACGAAGCGAGATCTACATCGAACACCGGAATACGGAAAACTAATTAGACCGATTCGACCACAGATTCGTAATTAAAACGATCAAATAATTACCCAACTCGAATTCACGTAACATAACTTTATAAATGGCTATCTTAAACCGGAGTACTTCACTTTCTTGGAGTAGATAAAGTTAACAGAATATCGCAAGCCAAGTAACCTTTACATACAACTAACTTTCTGATGTCTAATTTTAGATAGATTAGTTTAATTTTCATTTCTTATCAAATCCCAGCGGTTGTCATCTGGCCCTTTTGCCCTTTATAATGTAACCTACAATAGTAGACGAGGCATTGTTAGTTGTTACATTAGAAATTCAAAAGTTCTTCATTATGTAATGAATAACGTCGGATGTAATTTTCGGAACATCATTCGAACTTTGTTTATCAGATAGGATGCAGGTCAAGCCGTGTAACGGAAGAATTTGATTTGTATTGGTAATGTTAGTGATGGTTATATCTACACGAATCGTTTCCGTATCTACCATGATACTACGGAAATTTAATTTCATAAGGCACATTAACAATCATATCAAAAGCTTAATTATAACCATCACAAAGCTGATAGAAACGATATGTCATGAAAATAATGAAGAATTTGACGCCATTCCACAAAATTACTGCGAATCCAATGCTTTATTAGAAGAGAAGGAAAGCGCAAATAATCCAATCAAAAAACAATGCAATAAAATGAAGCCTTTATACATTTATATAGCAAACCTTTCAATTGCAGAAATCGTCATTAATTTACAAAACAAATGGCCAGTGTTACGACTATTGAGGCTTGTTCACAGATTAGCACGGATATAAACCTCAAACTAGTTAATAGACTGCTTCTAAACGAGGCGTAGCCAATTCAAAGGCATAACGTTTAATGAACGACAATAAAATCCTAATAAACTGGTGGCGTAGCTATAACATCGTTTCTTACTTAAACCAGCAAATTGTTGCGTTTAATATTAATCTGGTTTTCGAAAACCATTAAGAAGATTGTTGTATTGATTTTTATCTCAATGGACTAAGTGAAAACATGGCTCAAGAGAATGCGCTCAGTTATATTAAAGATTCATATCTAGGTGATCATTCTTCTTGATTTTTACTATGTTGTTGTTCGTAGGGTGAGTTTGCTTCCTATGGTTTTAGGCTTTCTAAATAAGTAAATGGTGAAGCATGGTGATAGGCAATATTCTTTCACGCCATTCATTGTACACCCGCTGTATTAGAAGTTCCACACAATTTTGAATTTTAAGCGTTCCTACTGAATACTCCTAGTACTCAAGAGTCGTTACCTGGGACTTGTTAATTGATCATTCACATTACAAAATATAAAAGTTTATAAACATTTCATTTTTGTTGGTGTTGATATTGTCTTGGGTTTCCCACCTGTAAATGCTAAAAGCATCGATCACTTTATTAGTGATCGATGGCTAAAAGTAATTAAATAAATAAATATTATTTAATTGAACGCTCTAAATTTAAATTTTCAGTACCAATGAAAAATTGCCACCAATGCAAATTCGATAGGAAAATCTGATAACACAAAAGCAATCATCGAAGCCTTGATGATTAATAATCCACACCATTAGTTTACTGAACAAACAAAAATTAAGCGCACAGCAAACTAATGTATTCCCAAGTGTCTATTAAAATATTTACAGTATTTTATCACCTTAAGAGTGAAAGTTTGATTTTTACTTGGAAAGTACTAGAAGGAATAAAATAGTTTTAAAAGCATTCATCTTATACAATTAGCTACGAGCACATTCAATTGGACATGGTTTCTAAGTTTTACAAATATAATCCGGTTAAGGGAACATAACTCATGGTGCTAATTTAGTTATAATTGTTGTTTTCTGTGATTTAATTGCATAAAATCCAGACGGCCGACTGTCCGGTTCTAGAATTCTAGCACTCGCTATGTAAATCACTCGATATATGCATCAAGAGGTAATATCCGATTGTGGGTGCAGGTGCTCGTGGCTAAGTAATAACAGCCGCACGGGTCGATCCATCAGGTTAAGCTACGCTTGCTGGGGTTGGTACGTAGAAGGGTGACCATTTCTACATACCGAAATTCCTCCGTGCCTCGGAAAACACGTTAAGCCGTTGGTCCCGGCTATTATTCGTGGATCTTTGACAGTCGTTACGGGTCGTCAGAAGTCCGAAAGTCTGACAATCAATGGGTATCGTATTACCTAGTTACTGGTTTGATAGGAAGGCGCTCCATGTAAAATACTGGTATTCAGCTGCATCCGGTTAAACTGGAAGCCGACCCTAACATGTTGGAAAAAGGCTAGGCAGATTGAGAAGCACGACATGTGTCACGGGTTTTGTCACATATTGTGTGAAAAATTGTCACATAGTAGAGCGTATTCACAAAACTTATGTCAACCGCGCGTCAAATGGACTTTACCGAAGCCAATTTTTCATAGACTCACGGTACTAGCAGAACATTAAGAAAACGTTGGTCTATTTAGAATTCCTTGGACACTGTATCAATGACAGCCTACTTTTCCTAAGATGCTGCCTTAGTAAACAGTTCAAAATTATTATCACTTTCATTTACTCCTTGAAAATTCACGCCTCCTTTACAAATGACTCGGCAACTAAAGATGCCAGTCAAGGTTCATGAATTCTCATAACGTAACCCCGCACCTTTGCCATATTCTGCCATTCTGTTGGGGAATGATAGTGCTTCAAATTATACCCGCTATTGTCACGTGCACAATAGAAGGCCCAGTCAAATTATTTTATTATTATGGACAGTAATGATTTGCGTGGGTGAAGGTGCCCGAAGAGTAGGTCGGCCTTGAAGGAAAAACCGACGGTTTTGATAGAGAGATATGTTGAAGACATTTGTGAAATGCATTCTTTACATGAACTTAATGTGGAAAACGGTAACATAGGAACAAGACTGCACGCATTGTTGTGACAAAATCACTTCGAATTTTCAAGGCTCTTGCAGATCAGCGCAATATCGCGGGCGCTACAAAGGTCGCGATATCGCGCCAGTTTGCACGAGCCTTCATTCCAGAAATTCGGTAATTAATAAACACGTATGCGTGTTTCTAAAATATAGTCATAAAGGTCATAGCACACATATCAACTCGGAAAGGGATCGTCACCTTATCGCCATGGTTCGTAAGTTTTTCCTGAGGCGAGGCGATTACGTTACGATTCCGATTAGTTTGCGTTGCAGTAGGGAGTCTCATACAAAGAATACTGAATGGCTCGAGTTGATACGGTGACATCTCTTTCCGAGTTGATATGTGTGCTATTTCCTTAACTCATAACAAAAGCTTATTTCAATCGAGGGACCATTGAATTGAATCGTTGGTCGTTACAATTGATACACTAAGCCACGAATTACATTAAACCTGCGTACGTATTTGTCTAAAATCTGTGATTTCAACTTAGTAGCACATCAGTCAACTTCCGAAGTACATATATTGTAATCCCAGCCAATAGCAGTAAATATAGCTCGTAGATGTTAATAAGGAAACAATGTTAGCAAGATACTCAACGTCCCACGAGATTTATTGGCCGAGGACTAACGAGACCAACAAGTTTCGCGCGGCCATCCACTAACATCCACTAGGCACTACAGTTTAATTTTACGCAAACCAGAGACCTTTCGCGTAAGTGGGATAACAAACGATTCAATACATTTTAAACTGCTGGGAAATGCTGTGACATTTTCGATAGAATGTAATTATGAATATTTATTATATGAATATTTTAATAGCCTTATAAATGACCTCTAGAAAACATGGCCCGAGATAATATACCGTCATTAAAACATGCTGGAACAGTGGTGGTCCAATGGTATCAGCCCCGACTTGTAGGTCGCGAGTACTAACCAGGCACTTTAATTTGTTTACTTATTTAATTTCATCACCACTGCTCTCAAAACGGTGAAGGAAAACATCGTGAGGAAACCGGCATGTCCTAGAACCAAAAATTTGAAGACATGTGACATCCACCAAACGGCACTGAGCCGGCGTGGTGTATTATAGCCCACTCCCTCTCACAGAAAGGGGTCCTGTGCCCCAGCAGAGGGAACATTACTGGCTGATTATGCATAAAAACAATCACCACATGGGGAACAAAACAAAACAGATGGATAGGGCGTGAAATATGAGCTACTGAAAACATCTACACCAAAGGCGGATTAGGAACATAAATCAGTTAAGGTTCTAGTAGGTCATGAAGCTATAAATCGACCCGTCCTAAAATTTAAATGAAAAATATCAATGGAGATTATAGGTATCTCTAAATATGAATTTAACAGTATACTCAAAAATTTATTGACTTCGTAGAAGACATAACCGATGATGACGATACGATTGATGTTTCAATTAAATATTTTTATTTTATTTTTAACCTTAAAGGGGCAAAATATCGAGTACATTTCACTCTAGAATCACTTAATACACGCTATATGTTACATACACTTGAACAGCTGTACCATTCAAGTTTCTGCACAATTGTTCACACGTCAACAATTCAGTAAGTTCCGACTTCAGAACTAGGTACAGCGCTACTGAAAGGCATTCGTTTATAGTTCCTGCACAACTTCCGTTAGTATAGAACTTTGTTTATACTTTTGAATAGCTATATGCTCCTCCTATTCCTCTTCAATTACCTTCGTTTTTCTCAAAAATGAATAAGTAATTCAGTATAATTTAGAACGGATTATGAAAAATATTTACAACTTTGACCTTTTTACAATTGGGGGAGCTGTAAAATTACAATTTCTCTTCGTTTTCATTCGAAAATCATCTTAACATAACATTACGCCCGTGTTCCCCGGTTTAGGCAGAGGTGTACTTACAGTACACCCACATTTCGCCAGTTATGTTTTAAGTCCCAGGTAGTAGGGGGCGATCCTATTGCCATCAACCGGGCACAAATCCAGACCCCGGGCTGCTACTGAGGAATTCCAATTAAAAATCGAGAGAGAGAGAGAGAGAGAGAGAAAGGACATCAATTTTTGTCCCCATAAGCCCATACTATCAACTAAAACCACACAATAGATAGCTGACTCTCACTCTCGTAACCTTCATACAAATTCATTTGGAGCCGGTGCAGTGTGTCTGTCTCTTCCATACATTCCTATAAGCTGTCATTTCCGAAGTCAATCTCTTTGCAACATTTGCATGTAATGTATCGAGTTTTTGTAACGCGTTACAGTAGTTAGTGCAGCGAGCCGAGCCGCTCGATGCAAGCGCCGGATCCGCCACTCGACTATCAGCTATTCCGTGAATTCCATTGAAACGGAAATATGAGATACGAAAATTTAATGTGCTCGAAGCTAGAGTTCGCCGCGTCTTGTGTATCACCGTATTGTAACCAATATCGCCTCGAATGATACATTACAAACAAACGTTGTAAGTCTCCGCCTTTATATCCACTTCATCTTCCACACAATCCATCTATCGATTCTTTGGTCCTCCCCTACAACTAAAGAACTCCTTTCTCTCAGTAGATAATAATCAATCATTTCTTCTAAACACATTCTTAAGCTTACTTTGTAGTTTTCATTTTATTCGTAATGTTCTCGTAGACATGGAAAGACGGATATTGGTTTTTTAATGCTCTGTAATGCGAAGTGGAAGTGCATAAGTAAAGGCAAGTATAACTTCATGTCCAGATGTATGAACATTACAGTTTGAGAGCAATTTCCTCGCTTCCTGTAATTAGCGCATAATTAATATGGAACTTGGACCACCACATCCCTTTGGTTCATTTTCTCGTCAGTTTTACGGTCATTTAGATTTAGAATGGAATTCCTCGATTTCATGAAGGCAATAAAATATTCAATGACTGCAAATAATACACAATAATACACATAATTATACGTAATAATTCGTGTTTTATGTCTTAGGGCGTAGTGGCCTCAAAAAGTTTACGGTATGGTTTCATATTTTACTTCAAACATACAAATATTTATGCCACTTTTTAAACAGAGCTGGATCACTAGATCCAGTCGTTCGTCGAGTTAAGCTCCTTAAGTTCTGAGTTGAGCTCCACGATTACTGACAAATGCTTGCACTAACTGGACAGGTCCACTCAAATCTGTGTGGTTCTTTCCTCAAAAGACCGTTTCAGACACTAATCTACATGGTCCTCATATGGCCTGACCAAGATTACGTCTGGACTTTAAAAGAGACTGTGGAAGAAAGGCCGAAATAAACTCAGAGGTGTTTGTTTCGGCCTTTCTTCTCAGAGTAGTCAGAGAGGAAACGCCGAACTCAACTAGGTTATTTTAAATATTTTTTTAATATGACGTGTAAAAGTGATTCCGATATCCTATTTATAGAATATACAATTTTATATAATTTTATTATTTTATTCCAAAATCCTATAGAAAAAGCTTTCCATTAAAAAGATTAAAATCTTAAGACCACCCGGTGCGCTTGAGAGAAAATAACTCTATCAGTAACTGCAAATGTTTAAAACAATATTCTCCATTCATCATCAGATTGCTTTAAAAGTGGAACATGAACACCTCCTCGTGCTAAAAATATCACTAGATAGATCAAGTGAAACAGAAATTAATTCATGTTTCTTCAGACACCGCACTATCTATTGCACCACAACGACTATAACACCAACCGCCATAGGCGATACATATTGTATAAAAATACAACTACTTATTACAAACATATTTTTACGAAGAGGAGTCGTTAATAAAATCTAGATGACCGAAAAAGATAAGGAAAACATAACTTTCTCGTCATAATTGATAGTTAAAAATTCGACGTTTCTAAAATATAGCAAGAAAACTAATAAGGGGAATGACAAATGTGCGCAGAAGCAAATGAGTTCAGAACTGGCAGATCATTTGCTGGCATCACGATTGACAGATTACGAACTGCGAACATTGTAGATTGCACGACGGATCGTCTAGACTGCTAGAGAACAGCGGAACAGTAAGGCCGTTTGTCCACTGTCACGTCAACGGAACGTGAATGGGACGTCAACGAGAACGAGATGACGGCGCCGAAGTAGCGATACATACATTTAATACGTACCGCACACTACCACCGGGGAATAATTGGGCGGTGGACAAACAGTATTAGTACTTATTACCTACTCATTATGTTAGATAAATAAACTTAAACTTACATCACAATAGATTTCGATAAGGATATTTACGTTCATATTTCGAGAGTTCGTGTTTTCGTCTTTTTTTACATTCACGTTTTGGTAATAATGAAGACAAGTTAATTATGTTCTGCTGAATTGCAACAAATAAATAGCCTCTAATATAAATTACCCTCTTCATATCCCACCGTTCAATTTTTATCTTCAATATGAAATCGAATGCCAATCAAGGTGCACTTTCTAAATGGCGCACTTGTTTTTGCGCAATTGTTTTTTTTTTTAATTCCTAGCTTCTCTTATCCACACCACTATATCTCGTAATAGACCACAGATTTTCATCAAAATCACTCATAATCGACTTTTATTTAGTTTAAGGCATAGTTTCGCCAACATGCCTTCGGATTGACCACCAATCAATTTGCAATCTGCCTAGCAATTTCCCAACTACTCGTATATTGGGGTCGGCTTCCAGTCTAACCGGATGCAGCTGAATACCAGTATTTTACATGGAGCGACTGCCTATCTGACCTCCACAATCCAGTAACTGGGCAATACGATACCCCTTGGTAAGACTGGTAGTCAAACTTTCGGGCTTCTGACGACCCCTAACGACTGTTAAAGTGTATGATTTAAAACAGAAACAAAATTTTCGCAGCCGCCATCTTGGATTTACATTTTGACCTCTTTATCGACTTAAGCACACTCAAAAACTATGAAAACCCATGATGAAAAATTTGGAAATTTTCGCAGCCGCCATCTTGGATTTATATTTTGACCTCACGATCGGATTTAGTACCCTCGAAAACTATGAAAACGACACCCATGACGAAAAATGTGAAAATTTTGCAACCGCCATCTTGGAATTGCTTATTTACCAAATTCACACCATCTATCTCTTTGAATTAGAAAAAGACAGTCGCAAGCGCCCTTTCGCATGACGATTTCTACAAGTGGACTCGTACTGCAAGCCGCGTTAAAGAACTTCGTTCCAAAAAATATAAAAAACAGCATTTAAATAAAACCTTAACAAATGATTTGCAATTTTACGGTTTTATGTGCATCCGAACATTATATTGTTGTTTTTTTTGGGTCTACTAGCTATGGAATTTTAAAATCGAACTTCGATTCGACTTGTTTCTCTCCCTCGCTCTTTTCGTATCGAAGTGAAGAACAAAGTGAAGTTCATATCTTTCGAATTTTGTGAGTAGACCCAGCACAATTCTCGCCATTAAAAAAATAATAATTAAAAAGTTACTTTGTCTCACGCTCGCAGCAAAATCGCATTTTGTTCACTGTCTGGACGGCAAAAGCTGCTTGTTTGAGGTGCTGAGGTGAAAAAGCCTTTACAATGCATGTGCTCGAAAAAAGCGTTTTCCAAGCAGCTAAACTGTGCGGAAAGTGCCACTTTTTCGCATTAGTGCTTTTTAATTTTCAGCTTTTTTAAAAAATTTATCTCCATCGTCAGCCCGACAGTTTTATTATTTGAAAAATTTTTCAAACCTAAACATGATGACGATGGCGATGACGATGGCATTGACGATAACTATGACGATGGCGATGAGGATGGTGAAAGTCAAAGTCTGTCATGGCGATGGCGATGATCAAAGTTTAAGTCAAAAAGTCAGAGTCAAAGTAAAAGTTAGTCAAAGTCAAACAGTCAAAGTCAAATGTAAAAGTCAAAGTCATGGCGATGACGATGATGATAATCAATAGTGTTTATCATTTATATACGTCAGCCAAGATGTCGGATGTTACACATATGCGACTACTGTAAGGTTCACTCTTTTTTTTTTATTTCCTCGCACAATGCTTAGTAAAACGTTGTATGATACACGTGCGTAAGATGATTTCCGACTCGTATCGACTTATATACTCGTCGGAAATCACCTACTTTGCGCACTTGTAGCATAAATAACTATTCTACAAGGCTCTACAGCTCGACTAAGCCTCAAAAATTCAAAATGTTCTAAAAATGGCTCAGTTTCTCATCCTCCGCTCCCGCTCCCCGCTCACAGTCCCACCAAATCGCACACATATTGGGAGCGTGTGAGCTTTTCTAACAATGCACGCAGTAGGACCGCCTGTCAATAAGACGGTCCGCGGTGCACCGATACATTAATCAAAGCAACGTGAGGTAACATGAGTAGTAATGAGTACATACGAGATGCTGGGTGAAAGGTGGAAGATGAAAGTAAAAATAGTTGGTGGTATCGGGTATTATATTGACGTGTTTAACGTAATTTATTAGGGTTTTTTGGGAAAATTTGAAAGCGTTAGCCAGTGGGAGTTTCTGAAATATACCAAATATATTCGCTCAATAAGTACACATTAAATATTCTATATATAAAAATCAATTGCCGTGCGATAGTCTCGCAAAAACTCGAAAATGGCTCGACCGATTGTGATTAAACTTTGGTAAGTTGTTGTGTCCGCGCCGGAGAAGGTTACTAACAAAAAACATGATTTTGCAGGCGACTAATCAAGATGGATACTTAGATATACGCACTAAGCAATGTAAATTGTCTTTGGTCTCTAGCCCTGACATCAAGTAATGGACAAAATTTGTCAAACTTTAAAATATTGAATACGAGGCTTTTGACTAATTTGCAAATGAGTATTTTATGTAATTTTTTGGTAGAGAATGTGCGTTTAGTTTGTGCAGAATAAACAAATTTTCTTTCTTTTCTTTCTTTTCTTTCTTTTCTTTCTTTTCTTTCTTTTCTTTCTTTTCTTTCTTTTCTTTCTTTTCTTTCTTTTCTTCCTTTTCTTTCTTTTCTTTCTTTTCTTTATTTACTTTCTTTTCTTTCTTTTTCATTCTAGATTGCGTGAACGGTAAAATAAAATATGACTAGGAATACAGTGGACGCTAAAATAACAGCTGATAGAGATATATCTATACCTATGGATGAAAAAGAGGCGGGCACTGCGCCGATCCAAAATAAATCGGGATAAGAGCAAAAAGGTTTAGAAGAACTGAAATTTAAATAGTTACGGGTAAAACGTAACAATATTATGTTGAAAATGCTGAAATAAACAACTGTGCGTAAATCCGCTAACTTGTGACTTTGTAAAAGAAAAAGACTAAACGAGTACCTACACTATTTTAAATTCGTTAAATCTATTATTTATAGATGCGCCGCGGGCGTTCATAACAGACTTATTTAATCTTTCCTCGATCCAAAAACAACTAACCGACACAAATTAGGCGAGAGAATTGAAACTTACAAAATATTAGAAGACAATAAACTTTATTTGTATTTTTTTTTTAAATCTCATCTGTAAGCGATGCAATCGAACAAATATTTCTTAAACGCAATCAGTGTACCAAATACTTTTTTTTTCTCGCATTCTCGGCAAGGGCCCTACTTTCGAATGGCGGCGCAGGCACAGCGCAGGCGTGAAACGCGACACAATGGGAGTTCGTGAGCAAGCGCCGAGCACCAACACGCGGGACGTCCAAATGTTTATGCGATTAGATAACATCGATAAGAAGCGATTGCCCACCATCGATTGATTGTAATCGATTGAACAATCGATGAAAAATTGTTCGGAATTTATTTGCTTACAATAAACGTGTACGAACAATGTTCGAACAGCTTCGAGCTCTGCATTTATGAACAAACTTTACAGTAACAAAGTTTTAAAATCTCACCAAAGTTACACAACGGAGTTAACTTTCTAAGTAGAGTATGTGATTTATTTAACGAAAATATTAGTAAAAATACCAATAAATTTGCAAGGACACATCTTGCAGTTAAAAGCCCCAAACTGGCTTAACACAAATGATTAATCCGATACAGCCTGTCACTTGCTGTCCGCCCCCAGCTATGGCCGAGCTGAACCGAGGTTCATACCTCACAAGGGGTGCCCTTAGTGTGTAGTCCCTTTATGCCCTGGCTGGAAGCTTCAATTTATTGAGGCACCCACAAGAAAGTCTGGTTAAGCAGTCGACAACCTTCTAGGTTGATCTGCGAGATGCCATTTATATACTTTTTTTTTTAATATGCAAATTATAACTTAAACTACATTCTAAGTAAAAACTTCAACTAAATCCCATCCCAAGTAGTCCTAGCCTATCATAGCGCAATCATTCCGATAGCTCGAGCTTCACCATCAAGCCATCAGCATCGTAAAACAGTCAAAGCACAGCTAGCCATTAAGACTGGCCCTTCCTGAAGCGTAGATCGCTTAGAGGTGACCATACGTCTCGGTATCACTAGGTAATGGCCGCCATCAGCGTCTATCACGCGCTTGAAGCACGACTCTAGTCGCGTGGCCACATAAAAAACCTTCTTTGTGGCCACTTACTTAGTTGCTACAACTCTTGCGCAGATTCTGGAGCGAGAAAACGTGTCTCTCTGAAATATAGCTATATTGCTTTTTTAGAAAAGATTTTATTGGCGCTGAAGTGAACTCTTAGTACTCTAGAACTATGTTGTTTTAAATACTACTGAGGACAGCATTAGGGTTATTATTTGTTAAAGATAATAAATTCCTTAAGCATCGGGTAAGTAAAATGTTATTGCTGTAAAATACAGGCAATATTTAAAAGCAAATAAATAATGTTAATCGACCACTTGTTCAAAACGGTGAGCAATTAAATAAACACTACTTCAAACATCCCTTTACTCTGTTTAGATAATAATTTCAAAGGAATCTGATCTCAAAATAAATCCGTCGATTACAATCGAATAGATAACGTTACAGTATTTACAACAAAGTAAGGAGAACCCTTATTCTCAATGATTTTTACGAGATGCCCGGTGAGACCAACTGCAGACTTGGCTTAGACATTTTCTGTATTGCATTTCATCCTTCTCTCTCTCTCTAAGTCGTATGCCTTCTTGAGGATCGTGACCCGCAATAACTAATGAGCTTTTGGCATTTGGTTGAGAAATGCATCTCGATTCTATGATAAATAAAGTCAGTGATAGATAAATAAAGTCATTTGATATTCTGAAAAATAAATGATTATGATCCTTTCGGTGTAAGTATACCTATCGCTTTTCTTTTTGACAGTTCTTTCCGCAGCATTTGTTTTTTATGGTTTATAATATAATCTACAATGGATAAAAGGACACAGCAGATCACTTAGTAACGACGCAGCTGTCGAACTAGCTAGGAGAGCATCCAGCACGTCAGTATGTGGACCCAAACCTATATCGTACCCATCCCCTTCAACCAGCTAACGCAGGTGGCTACAGGAGTTCACCCACACACAAGCGGAGAACTGGTGGACCAGGCTGCAGGCAGTCAGGACACCAGGCTGCAGGCAATCCAGGGAAGCTATGCCATCCTGAGATGGTAGGATGACAGGAACCGCCTGCGCCTGGTGACGGGGACCATCACGGGAAACTGCTCGCTAAACAAACACTTCCACACAGTAGGCATAATGGACAGTCCTCTATATAGGGCGTGCATGGAGGCTAAGGAAACCGTTGCGCATGTGCTAGATCAGAACCGAAACCCTCCGATCACCCAGATCTTTCACAGATGTTCTGAACAGACCAGGAGACTTAATGAGCTTCTGGATAGAGGTGGGCTGGTTGGAATAACAACCGACGGCCGCCATGGCCCACGCAGAATGATCCACCTGAAGGACTAAGTGTGGAAACTAAATCCCTCAACATAGAACATGGCTTATAACTTTAGAAGCAGGATCCGTTAAAATAGCTGCTCAAGAAATGAAGACTATATCTCGCCACTATTTCAAATAAGTAACACTTTTTTGAAGTGGTAACTTCTTTAGGCGTTGGGCATTTTTGAGATTAATTTCGCGACACCGTGATGACACCACCTTTTGACCATTAAAAAGACATCAACGCGTTGATTGCCACGGTGCGTGGAGTAAAAGACATCAACGCGTTGATTACCGGCCGATTTTTTTTCAAGTTTTCACTTCTGTCGGCACTCCCGGAGTGCCACTGTTTTTTTTTTCTAATTTCATTTCTACATTTCATTATCACCAGATTCCTATCCAGCATCTTATTTCCCTGCATCACGAGTTGTACTACAACTACCTTCTACAAGCTAACGGAAGCTGCAACAGTTACGTCACAGGAATGCCATTGTAGCGCATCAATCAAACGCCTTCAGTTATTCAGCGGCAAAAAGTCTGCCGATAAGGCTTTGACCATGTTGAGAGCGTGTTTCTTAAAGTTGCCAACGTCGCCAATAGCTGTCAAATATTACCGGTTTTTAAGAATTTGTTAACTACCTATATGATGAAAATACGAAATATCATTCTATAGTGCACTTAAAATTTTAACTATGGATTGCATTAATAACACTGAATTAGGTTGAAGTTTTAGTTGTAAAAAGAGCATTTGGAATGTTTTCAAATTCTTTTCTTACATCTGTAACTAAATTACGATACGAGTGCACTAATTAGGTATAGCGATATTTATATTATTTAGATGTAAGAGGTAATTTTAATCATTAAGAACCGGAACTGCCACAAACTGTAAAATATGAAAATCAAAAAGTAACTGGCTATAAGTGAAGAAAACTTAAAGAAATGGAAAATTTTAATGGTCGCAGTTTTCTACACCTACCAAAAATGAATGTAACTTATTTTGACATAAAATCGCTTTTAAAGGGTTTAATCTAAGGTGAGGTTTAATTGCAGAAATGACAATATATCGTTACGTTATTGTGATATAAGTAATTATGATTCGATTGTTTACGATCAATTAAAGCTATAGGAACTCAAAAAGTTGCAAAATTAAAAAAGCCCGCAACAATCGTCGTTTGTTATAAAATGAGGTAATCAGTACAATAGATACCTAGCTAATATACATAAAAATAATCACATTGTGTGTTTTCACAATAGCGCACATCAATAACCATTAGTTTTCCCGCTAACACGTCATCAATGTGACCGCACTCTAACACAGAATGGATTTAATCCTGCGCAAGCGCAGATTACTATTTTCGCTTTAACCGTAAATCTAAGTGATCCCGCTATTAGCGCCGGTCATACGCATAAGAGGTTTTCCTAGTAGAATGGTTTCGGTAAGAAACGTTACGACTATTGCTAAGTTAGGGCGTTAAGTTGAGCCAGCGTTACTAAAACGGCGTGCTTAAGCACCTAAGTTCTATACTTTACTAAAAGTGCTAGAGTCTACCTACCTACTTAAAGTCCTACTTATGACTTATAACTTAAAGCACTAGACCTCCTAACTAGTTAATAGCATTTAATTATTGGATTGCTTATGGGCTAACAGACGAAGTTACGAAAGAATAAATACATTATATCTAGATGAGAACTTACGACATGAATGTTTATATTCTTTACCTAAAGCATAATCTGCCTCTAATGTTCCCACTGTTGGGACATAGGCCTACTCTCTTCGACAGGGAGTAGGCTTTAATGTACCACGCGGGCCCAGTGCGGGTTGGTAGATGTCATAATAAATGTCTTCGAATTTTTGGTTCTGGGACATGCCGGTTTCCTCACGATATTTTCCTTCACCGTGATGATATTATTTACATAAAGTAAAGCACCTGACTGGGTTCGAACCCACGAACCAAGCGCAACTCGTAAATCGCCGTTACCACTGCGCCACCACTGCTCCCTTACCTTAAATTGGATCAATTTCATTACATAATTTTATTTATTTGGCCTTTTCTGCCGATTATTTGTGCCCGACAAATACATTGGACGCCGTCAGAGCCGCCGACACAATCTGT
The DNA here is from genome assembly GCA_916610215.1 of Omphaloscelis lunosa. Lineage (NCBI taxonomy): Eukaryota > Metazoa > Arthropoda > Insecta > Lepidoptera > Noctuidae > Omphaloscelis > Omphaloscelis lunosa. The sequence goes on along the minus strand of OU744265.1, from coordinate 6,288,700 downwards.
TTGCGCAACTTTCATGCAAGACTGTAGCCAGAGCCGAATCCCCAGTTTGTCGTACCCTAAAGATGTTAAATGCCCTTCTGACTGCCAACCCTGAATGTGATGTGTTTGTGGATGAATGGAGTATAATTATGCGTATATAGTGTTCTGTGAGAGAAAGTATGCTAGGGAGTCCACTGTTCCATGTTAGTTTTAAATTAAATTAATATCAAAATTGTAATTGTTTCTATGTTAATTAATGTAATTGGTGCTGTACCGTTTTAATTAATAATAATGACGTAATCATATTTTTCAGCAGCATTTTCTATAACTTTGCTTCTTCGTTGTGTCGATAGCGCGACAGTGTGTTAATTTTTAATGGCCCGAAACTTTGCCACTTTGCAGTACCTACGTACCTACCAAGTAACTACTTTCATTGTGTACAGCATAGGAAAGTTTACCACTTTCGTGCAATCTACATAGTACAGAATATCTAATACAACATGTAAAAAAACCGTGTCCAATCCGTAAAGGTGTTGTTAAGTATTGTATTCAGATTTTATTTATGTGGAAATTTTCTCGAGTAAAGAAAAATTATTCGCCTCATTTTTTTTTTATGGAGGATTTCATCTGGTTGTTAAACGGGGCGCGGACGGCCGTCGTTTAGCGGGTGTCTACAAGTCATACCTTACGACTCCTGTTCAAAACTTGCTCATTTTTAATGGATTTGGTTTAATTTGGCGCTAAAAAAGTGAATTTTAAATAGCAATAAGGTTTTTATTTTCATTAATAATTAGTTTTTTTATTACTTTTAGGTAATTGTATAATGTAGGCACAAAATTCTAAACTTTACCATGAATCAGAGCGATTTAACATGACCGGTACTAGTCGCATCATATTACAAGAGAATTGCTTCCCAAAGCGGTCAGTACCAGCACCGCCTTTCATTTCATACCGATTGCATGATAATGGAAAGGTAATCAAATCCGCGATGACGTCTACATGGAAATGCGTAAATGGATAGCAAGAGAGAGATATTAAGTGGTTTTGAGAGATTAATTTAAACAATAAAGTTCTAATTTCAACACTTGGAGCCTGAGAGTGAGGTATTGAATGTATTAATTAAGACTTTCTAAATGTCAATACTGACTAAAGAAAATAACTTGTAGAGCTTGAACAATATTTCCTTACATAAATACATCTGGCAAGTGCAAACACGCATAGAATCTTCCGCAGACATCAAAGGAGACCAACCACGTGGAAATATTTCATACTTGTCATACTTTACGTGGAGTATCTAACAACCCATTGCAAGATATTGTTTTTTAAAATTGTGGCGCTTTTGATGCTTTATAAAAGTACTGTTGTATCATTCAACAATTTTTTAAAGCCGATATCAATCGCTTCACTCAATTGAAGGTTCATTTTTGTTTCATTCCACGTTCACACGACACCAACAAAGGAGCAGATGAACGTTCATTCCTATGTATCTACCTAAGGTACATAGGAATGAACGTTTATCTGCTCCTTTCATTAAATTCAACAACATCAATGAATCGGTGCACTAATGAATTCATTTTTTTAATTTTGATTCATTTTGGGTTCAGACGTTTCATTCGAGTAAGATATGCCGAATGAAAGGCAAAAATGAACAATAAGTGAACAAAGGTAAAAAAGTCAAATAATTTATTTCAATTAGGCACATAAAAGGTACTTTTGAACGTCAAAATTAACAAAAAATAGAATTGATACTAGTCGCCCCTTCCAAAAGGTAGTTTTCGTATGGAGAAGAATGGGCAAGAAACTCCACCGTTACTCTTTTAAAATGTTTTGCAATATTTTGTGTACATTAATCATATTATTATATGTGAAGACGATGCACTTGGAATAAGATTACAATACCACAATAGGTAAAAATAATTAAAAATGAAGCAATGACAGAAAAAATAATTATGTGATGGATAAATGCTGTTCACATATTTACAAGCATTGTAAAAGTACCTATACGATAAACTCTGACATAGGCTTAAATGCTGAAAATCGAATGAAAAACTTCGAACAAATGTTGTAGATAAATGAGCCTTGAAGAGCACGAAACTTATTTTTCGAAAGTGATCTTAGACCCCTTCCCAAGCAAAAAAAGACACTGTAGGTAAGTATAGTATAAGTATACTACAAAAGGTAACTATTGTTTCTCACAACCATTTAAATCCCAGTGTCACTCCCAGCTGCGCGGGGGCAAGTCGTGGCAACAATTAATCAACCGGTAGACTTTATCGATAAAAATCACGACACTTCATTTAGAAGTAAGCGGTTAGCTGACGATAAGCGCTTTCTAACGCCTCGGCGGCGGCGGCGCAATAAGCGCGAGTACAGGCAAGTCTGCGTCGATGTGGGAATGGGCTAGAGGTCAATTATTCGCAGCCGTATACGAATATGGTTTTACCTTATTGATGTACGCACATTAGCAGGTTGTAGGGAGGTGTAATGCAAGTTTTATTTTTTATTTTATTGTTGGAATAAAATGTATTTCTTGTGGCGTGAGGATTTTTTTTAAAGCATTTTTATTTACCACCGCCTGCAGTCTTTGCTGCGGAATTGAAAATGTTTGATTATTAATTTAATAAGCAACATGATGTTGAATGTTCATTAGAATGAGATACAATTCAACTTGCCCAAATTAAGGATGTAAGTGTTGTCATATTTTCAGATAGCACTTGCAATGGCTGATCAAAAAGTAATGATAATCGGTTCATATTTTCTATACTATTAATAAAGCTGAAGATTTTTTTTGTATATTTGAACGCGCTAATCTCTGGAACTACCAGTTGGATTTGAAAAAATATTTTTGCATTTGATAGCCTCTGCATTTGATAGTCAACTCTTGAGAAAGGCTACAGGCTATTTAACATCACGCTAAGACCCATAGGCGCCGAGCAAAAAGAAAAATAACTGAGTATCATTACTTTTTGATCAGCCCTAGTACTTTACCGACGTTTATTATAATACTTTGTACTGTACTCTATAATAAAATAAGATTAAAATATTGTGGCCAACAATAAAAAACGAAGCACTTGACAGCCCTACCGATAATAAAGACAAATGCACCGCGTCCAAAGAAATGAAGTCGCTAACGTGGGGACAATAAATTTCAATTAATCGATAACATTATTCACAATACTTAACTTATAAACATTATAAAAAGATTAATCGTATCGATTTAATATCGAATAGACATGTGTTGACGAGAGAGCGATTACATATCTACGATACAGAATAGCATTTCTTATTGGGTTCGCTCCGGGCAGCCGTTAATAACTGTTGCAACAGAGCGTGCGCTTGCGCATCCGAGAGTCGGTCGTAAAGTTACGAAACGCGACGTAAACAGAAATAAACGGAGCAACAAAGGGCCGGACTGAAATAGGCCGCTGCACTTCCTCGTGGCTCCGGGAACGAGACGCCCTAAAATTAAACGTCCAGCGCATGGATTTGCGATCGTCGCGCGCGCATCTATGTGAACGCGAAATGATGCAACCCTTTAGCGCTATCTCGTTAGCCGCCACTGGCTGGGTTATAATTAAATCTGGATTGGTTTAATTTCTCAAACCATTCGGTTGATTTAACTACAATAAAAATCAATCGAAAATTACAAAATCAGTTATCTCTATGTACTTAATTTAAAATCTCATAAGTATCATTATTTTGTAATGCTAATATAATTAATTTACTGCAATAACCGTTACTATACTTTCGCAATCGAAATGGCATAATTTATTCACGTCTGCCATCACGCTGCAGCATCGCATCGCATCTGTTACAGTCTATAAGTAGATCTTGTTTGAAAAACACACAAACACACACACTCTTAAAAATGTACGATGATTGATTTAAACTCTTATAAGCAGGACCAGGGTAGCCATAAATTCCACGTTAAAAAAGAGACGTTCCGAGAAACGCCCAGAAACAAAATGTAGAGTAGATATAAATAACACAACAGTTTGTCAGAACTACGTTAACACTTTCGACTCCACCCATTTTTCATAAACCTCATTATGCCATGCCGCCATACACATTGCAAGTTGACTCCTCGAGGAGGGTCACCGGCATTATGTTTGCGCTAGAATTAACCCTAGAGTAGTGCCACCGGCATTAGGTTTTAAATCTTGTTAAAATATACAACTGATTTTATTTTCACAGTTTATAATGTTGAATTCGCTAAGAAAAACCTACATTTAAAGTAAGCTCTCCGCGAGGGCTACCGGCATACCATATATGACTTGAGTGAACCCTCCAGGAGGGCCTGGCACTGAACGTGTACTTATCCGTCTGTCTTAGTTTTTATAGGTTAATTGGCTAATCGACTAATAGTTTGAACTTCGTTAATGGAGCAAAACGCTAAATGACAGGACGTTGCGTTCTGTTTAGCAGGTTTTACTTCATGATTTTATATCTCTCGACATCGGACATAACTACCTCCAACAATTACTCAGAAATGACTCTGTATCAGTAAGACCACTCCCATATTAGACTAACGATTATGCTCCAATTTATATTCTAAGCCTCTAATCACGGCCTACCACAGTCATAAAACTGTATCAAACGAACCAATAAAGTGTGGTCACCCTAACATGCGTACACGCAACATTTCAATGCACATTTGTTCCGATACGTGCATACGATTGCTATTAATCATTGCGCCGTGAAACCGCTTAGATAGGGGCTCACTTGACCGAGATGAACGTTCAAAAGAAAATCATTTAAATGAAGATGCGCACACGTTTCATCTTGCCCGACTAACTGCGATAAAAACATAAGTTAAAATTAACATTGCTAATTGGACCATGCTTCTTGCATTCCATGAATTAGTTCATTCGATTGGACTATGCAAATACTGAAATTTATTTTGATTTCATACGGTATTTTGCATTTTTAATGAAGAGAAAGAAAAAGATAGAGCGTGTTAAATTAATCGTTAAACGGTACCGTGCAAATTAAAAAAGATAATTTACTGAATTAAGTTTCTTTAATCAATTAAATAAAAATCACGAATTGGGTCAAGATTTTTTTCTTATTTAGGATTCGATCATTAAGATAAACATCAGCACCAATTTCGTATCTAAAAAAGTGTGAAATCTGTAACAGAAACTATTTACAAACACCATTTTCATCTCATGTAAAGAACATAAAAAACTTTCGTTTAAAAAGCTACCAGATTATTTTCTGTGTATTTCTTCAGAGACCTGATGACCCAGTAAGATATGGCGTCGTACTTTACAACAATTAAAGTTGTCATGAGGATAAATATACCATATTACAGTCAATGAATACCTCTTGTTGAACTTGATTCATACAATGGGGATATCGATATGATCTGATTGACTGACTTGCGATCGGACTACATTTTGATTGGGTTCGTACTACTAATGCCAGCAATCTTGATTTTCAATTCTGGTTGCCATGTAACTGATAGGTGTATTGTGTACTTTTGTCATCTTTATAACTACGATGGAAATGAGTATAATTTGACGTTTGATCATCCTCTATGTCTATGATATACTGAACTCTTTTTCAGCTCATTTGGCTCATCTGGTGGAAGTATGGAAAGAATCCGGCAGTGCAGGAAAAGCAACTTAAATGATTCAACGACACATTAAAGCTGTTGATGTAAGGTATGTAAATAAAGACTAAAATGGAAACGCAAATTCCCAGCAACAACATGCTGCTGAAAGTATTATAATTTAAATGGCAGAAAGTTCAACAAAGACTAGGCTTGTTGAAAAAATATCGTGGTATTGATATTTTCTGGCGTTATCTATTATTTCGATACATCTATACAGTGTGTCTTTATAATGTGCACATATCGAAATGAGGGAATCTATGCCTAATTTAATCGTCGGAAGAAATATTTTAAAAAATCTAGGTTTTTTTTTTCAAGATACATAATGGGAGCCTCTTAGGCTGCCTGTCCACTGGAGCAGAGCAAGGCAGCGGAGCGGAGAAATGTGCCAATATTAACAAATAGAATCTAAACTCCGCTTCATAGCTCCACTCCTATTGTTAATAATGACACATTTCTCCGCTGCCTCGCCCCGCTTCAGTGGCAGGCCTTATTGAGATATTTTACGATTATTGTAAAAAATTATGAAGAAAAAAACAGATTTTTGCTTAAATAACATGTTTATTTTCAATTGAAGGTAGTTTTGTAGGGTTCCGTACCCCAAAAGCAAAAAAACGGAACCCTTATAGGATCACTCGTGTGTCTATCTGTCTGTTCGTCTGTCACAGCCAATTTGCTCCGAATCTAATGGACCGATTAAGTTGAAAGGGAATTGTCCAATTTCTATTGGACTTTGGCCACTCTTAAACAAACAGTTCAGCTAATAATATGTGATTGATTTATTAGCTCAAATCAGTAAGAATGAGGATCTACAGCTAGTTTTGTATCAAGATTTTTATTTAGATATTTTTTTAACATTTAATTGAAACAGGTTATGTATGAAATAAAACTTGTCCATAATCATAGTCCAAACGGGTCCATAAAAGTGCCGGGGTCGTCATGAAGGGAAGAATCGGAATCCATTACAAAAAACTAGTGTTCGTTATAAAACTCACAAAAACAACACTCACGATGCAAATAAACAAAGCGAATGACAACTATCATTTTTTAAGCATCGTGCTGCCATATAAAACAAAAATTATATATCGATTCATTTGAAATCGATTATACTGCTATGATTTGTCCAGAAATAATGCATAAAACCTCAGTTTTATCATTTTTGAAGTCCTATTAATTATATCGTTTATTAGATTTTTTAATTATGTTATTTAATTAAAACTATATTCAATATAGTGGAGAGATTGCATTGTATTTTAAATCGATTTGAATTTGTTGGTTTATAGAGTTTTGATTTGGCAACACTGAAACCAAATCCGAAGCCGGTTCATGTGTAGCATCAAATCAAATACTAAAGAAAAAGGTTTTTTTTACAATGCCAATTGATACAAAGTTATTTGCACCAGATGTTTACTAAAATAGAATTTAAAATATTGGTAAATTATTTTTTTGCATAGCATCGCGTACAAAAATGGCCAAGTTCGGACAATTCCCTTTGGTACACGTATGTATTTCTGTGACTCAAACGCGGACGTGTAACGTAAATAAATGAATTTTGAATATGGGGTCGCTTTTGGGGCAAACAAGAAAATACAATAAAAAAGTTTTGCAAACTATACCGTGTGATATATCAAATGAAAGGACTTGTTGCGAGTATCTCAATTATATTTTTTTTATAATTTTAAATAAATACATTTAAGGATATTGAAGAAAAGTGACGAAAATTGCCCCCCTTATCTCCGAAACTACTGAGCCTAAAATTTTGAAATATTTTTTTTCCGCCGATAAAATTAAGCATAAATTCCCTCATTTCGATATGTGCATATGATAAAGACTCACACTGTATAGATGTATCGAAATAATAGATAACGCCAAAAAATATCGATATATCGAACAAAAAATATCGATACATCGATATTTTTTCAACATGCCGAATTTTTATTAAACTTTCTGCCATTTAAATTATAATACTTTCAGCAGCTTATTGTTGCTGGGAATTTGCGTTTCCATTTCACCGTATATCGATATAAAATAATAAGTATCGAAAATGTACCAAATACGATAGGTATATATTTCCAACAGCAACACCGTTGTCGTCAGTCAGTTATATTATGTATCGTTTATTAATTTAAGATTTTACGACAGAAATTATATTCCTAGTTTGGTATTAATATGAATAGAAAACAAACAACAGTATTTCATTAAATACAAATATATTTTTTTTTCATTTTCACCCATTTAACGATTTCTTTTTTCGATATATCGAAATCAATATCATTTTTTTTTTTAAATATCGTTACGATGTTTATCGATACTCTTTGGCTCTTAACGCATCCCTGACAAAGATCACAGTCACCCAATTCAATAAGAAATCCTAGTTTCTCCACTTCACCAGTATATTCATCGCAACGCTTAACCAAAACCCAATTCGTTCTCATAAGACCCTTACAATAATTTACAACTTGAAAATAATTCTGAATACTATGAGTTGAATCACGATATGATTTGCGGTACATGCTTCAATACATCATGGTGTCTCTTTCACTCGTTGAGGGTATGATAGAGAGAGCACGACTCCGTGGTGTAATAAATCTGTTGGGTTCGTTACGCAAGGACATTAGCCTCTGGCTACCCCCCGAGCAGCTTGAAGATACATAGATTATTATGATTTGTGACCGGTAGCTATTCGCATTTAATACGCTTACCGGCCATCTTCTATTTTATAGTATTGCATCGGACAAGACGTTCATAAATAATCGTATTTTAATGCTGAAAGTTTGGCGCCAACCTAATGAACTGTGACGGTTTTCATGATTGCTTGTGGGGACGGAACGGTTTCTGTCTAGGTATATTATTTTCTTTAGATATTACTAAGCAGTAAACTGGCAAATGGAAGCTTGCTGTGAATTGATAATGATATAAAGGTATTTGTGAATTGATAATATATAACTCACTATTAGACGAAAACCGTTTTAGGGTTCCGTGCCAACCTATTACTAAGACTCCGGTGTCAGTCCGTCTGTCATAGGGCCATGTATTTTGAACCGTATTAGGTAGACAAATTTTCACAGTGTGTACTACTACTATAAGGCCGCCATAACAACAAATAATAATAATTAAATAAAGTTTAAAATTAAAGGGCGTCAGGTCACCAAACATTTTTAATAAAATATTTTAAAAATGTGTTTATGTTCGTTTGTAAGTCCAATTCACACGTTCCGTTTTTTAATAATATTTTCTATGTAAAACTTCGTTTTCATCGCATAGAGTGTTTTCTATTCTCATTAGCCGCAAAAATCGCCTGGAATTATTCGACTACACTATCTATATCTTGTGTAACAACCCTAGCTTTTGCAAAACGAAAGTATAATTTTACAGTTCAGTTTCATTGTCTCCGATTCATAAACAATTAATTAAAAATATAATTTTCCGCATATAATCCTCGCTGAAAACTTATTACAAATGAGAAAGTGACCGTTTCTTTATTTTAATGATGCTTATTATTGAAATCTGAAATTTTAGATTACTGTCAGCTGGATAGATTTATGCTTTCTTCTTTAAGACGATCTAAATGATTTCAAGAGTATCAATTAAGCGTATCTTTCTGAATTATCTGCATTTACGAGTGTAAAAATGTTAATGTGTCTACAGATTTGCTAGATTTTTGTCATTGGTGGAAAAACTTTAGTTTTACGGGAGCAGTACACAAAATGTCACTCCTAAAGGAACATATACGAGTCATTTATACATAGAAATCATCACTATTGAACATGAACACCTCAATATATGCTAGGTTCTAAGGGTCCAAGAGAGCAATAATTTTGCGACAATTTATAATACATAGTTACTTGCCATAACCCCAATATCTAGTGGACGGATTAGATATTGAATTTTGTTGTGACTAATAACACCCGTCTCTCCACTATTCCATTGCCTATTCTAGGATGCATATCCGATACGGCTCGCAAATCCTTCCATATCCTAAGAACACATCTTCCCTATCATTACCTCGCCTCCCGGTCTACTTCTTGATATACCTCTGTAGCCCCATGAAGCATGAGGCTCCAGGGGCTAGTGCAAATCTTGGGGTTCATTCGATTTATCGAAACTGGTTAAACCACGCTTGGGTCGGTGCATTTCATTCATATTAGCCGTCAGGAGGACGCTGCTACCTATCCTCAGACCAACATTTAGGGATAGGACACCCCTTTTTCCCTATCTGAAAAGAACGAACCGTTTAATCAATCCTCGATATGATCTGATTGTACATATCGATCGATAAAATCAAATGAGATATGTACTCACCTTTACACCACAGATCAACTGCAGTTAAGTGGAGCGTAGCACGGACTATTCTTCTCGATATTAAGGCGATAACTCACGGTTTCGATAGACTTAACATTCCTTCGTGTGTCGAAACCGATGTGATTGATCGACAAACTGCTACTTGCTTGCAATCAAAAGGACTTAAAGACTAGCAAACACGCGAAGTGGCTGTTGTAAACAACTATAAAATACTTAATTTTTTATGTAACTCTTTGTATGGCATGTCTTTGTGTTTTATAGAAAGTGGCTTTTATTTAATTAAAAACATAACAGTGGCTGTTACTACGCCCTATAATAAGAATCGCACAATTAAAGTACACGCATTCATATTATATTATTATGATGCCATTTAGCATGAATTGTATTTTTTATGCAATTTCTTGGATTTTTTTATATATTTTTTTTGCCTACTTCAATTAAAAAATAGATGAAAAGCAGCATCTGTCATGTGCTAGTTAGTTAATATAAGAAACTATGCAATATTAGAAGAGCTGAAAACTTCTCATGAAGCGGTATTTTGTGAGAGAACGAGCTCACTTAAACATTTTGTGAATATATTTAAGATAGGTATTCGCTGCTTTAGTTTAACAAACTACAAGATATCCTCCTGATTTCTGATATTCTGATCAGACTTTCTTTCTAATCAAATCTCCTATATAAATTACGGCAATTGATTGACTGACAACAACAACCATTGAAATCCCTTGACATAAGACTAAATAACAGAATAAATTAATAATCAGAAACAGCAGGAGAATTAAAACACAGGAATAAATTTAAATAAGGAACAGGAAGACAACATATAAAAACGCTCACATGCAATTTTCCGTCCATTAATAATTTGAAAAACGAACGGACAAGTACCTATATAAAACTGTTTACAAGCTCTATGGTGCAGCGAAGAGGAAATTAAATCGCATAAAACAACATGAAACTACATTAGATGCTTTATCGCGGGATAGCATCTTTAACTTGCAGTACTACGAGTCATCGGTACCTACTACTCGTAAGTGGTTAAGTTAAACGCAAAGACCACACAAGACGAAGGCAGAAAAACATTTCCCTCCGTCAAAGAAATCATTGACAAGTCATACAAGATCTTTAACTGAGGTTTTCTGTGACTTTTACTTGTTAGAAAACTTGAAGACACGTTAATTTAGAAAATGTTCTTTAAGTTTTCGCTTTCTTTAGTTTAAATGGCTTGTTTCAGTTGATAACAATGTTCGATTGTGTTACAGCTAGAGGGTCAATTGTTCGGAGTAATGGATAAATTAATGGAGTTCAAATGTGCGGGAAAATGTTTTCACTTCATTTAATTTGACAGAAGACATCAAAACATTGTGTCACTTGGGAAATTTGGTGACAAATATTTATGAACCAAGGTTCAAAATTACTGTGATTAAATCGAGAACTATCGTGAAATATACTGAATTACACAGTATTTCGACAGCTTCCCTTTACAAGCAGCGCCTGCCATAACATTTACAAAGATGCATCAGCTATAAGCTGTGGGTATTCTAGTACAAGTCCCTATCTAGCATTTCATTCATTATGTTCTCCGTGGTAATCGGTGCTGACCGCGGGGTCACTGACCGTGTTGCGCGGGCGCATTGTTCCGCGAATGCATCTGCTGTCTGACCACCGCGCACACGGAAGCTAGCGTAGACGTTACAATTACCACTGACTGGATTAGATCGCTGTTTCTATGATTTTTGAGTGAACAGCCGTAATTTTCTTTTTCTTATTTTTACTTGTATAAGAGTTTTATCTTGGAATTTATTTTCATGTATTTAAATTAGAATCTTCATCGCATTCTCTTCTATAGATACATAGAGATTTTATTCCGGAAGCTTTATTTGTATAACATTGTACCTGGTTGACCGTAGGATCGCAGGAGGAGACGCCCTGGGCGTCGGGAATCGCAGGCCGACTTTCGGCTACCGTAGGCGCAGGCTTGCGGACGGTGAACAATGGATAGCTCACCGTCCGATAAGGACCAGGCCCGGGTCGACGAGAGATATCAGCAGAATTGACGGGGTCCGCAAGGGCCGATGCCTGCCGGGGGTGCGAAGAAAACCGAAAGGGAGATCGTGGCCCCCGGCAACAGGGCAACCGAAGGAACACGAGTGGGTTTTAGTCAGTAAGAGTCTGACACGCCCTCCCGCTCCGCCCAGCGCGGGAGAAGTTATTTGGTGATATCCCACCCAAAAAAAAAACCCCTATATTTCAACTTTCATCGAAGTCGTTAGCGCCGTTTTCGAGAACGTAATTGCACGTGCGTATATAAAACAATATTGCTAGTTTAATAGTATAGCATATTAACCCTTCGTATGGCCGGAACGTGGATCCACGCGAGACACAATGGCTTTTTAATTGTTTCTGTAATTACGGCATTCAACCGGTTAAACTTACATAAAGAAAAAGAAAACTGAAATATACACATAAATCTGCTGGAATATCAAATTGCCATTTGTACTTTTATTAGCTACGTGATACATTTGAAGATTTGAAGAGATTATTAATCGAATACCATACGTAGCTCCGACCGACAACATAAATAAACATATGAGACTTGTTTGGTCTTCATTTACCTTCACCTGTGTAGCAGGACCGAAAATAGAGTATTTTATTCACTATGCACTTATGATGAAAGAAAACATTGTCAAAAAACCGACGTATTCTAGAACCAAAAATTCGAAGACATGTGACATCTACCAACCCGCACTGGGCCCGTGTGGTAGATTACGGCACACTCCCTCTCTAAGAAAGGAGGCCTGTGTCTAGGGTTGCCAGCTCTCGTTAATCTAAATCCGGGAGAAAAAAAACAGCGATTTTTTTTTACTTTTTGTTTTTTTTTTTAACTTATATTTTCCTTTTGAACGTATAGACTTCAAAATATCTGGTCTTAAGTAACAAATTTAGTCCATTTCATAATGAAAAAACACTTGGATTTCAGCCTTTTTTTTTGGATCGGAAATTATCAAATAACTTCTCAAACTCAAACTCAAACTCAAAGCATTTATTTCAATTAAACCATTTACAGGCACTTTTGAATTGTCAAAGAGTCGGTCAGTTAGTCAGAAAGTTGAAGCTAATTGCCCATTCCAAAACGTAGATCTCTATGGAGAAGAACGGGCGAGAAACTCCAAGGACACTCTTTTAAATATAGATATTACAAAATCCTGGGTATATCATTTTTGTTGCTTCTATATGTAAAGAAAAAAAAAAGAAAAGAAAAGAAAAACATTTATTTGAACACAGTTCGTGAAACACAAAACACAAATAACAAAGATAAAATAAATAATAATATTTAAAAACAACAGTGTGTGCCTCACGGCTGCGACATTTGAGAACAATGTACAAAAAATAATCAAAAGCAATTGAAAATATAAGATTAAAAATAAGCCCTGGCAGATAAGAGATGACCAGTTTCAACTGACGGCGCCCGTTCACGAACATGACGCGTGGATCAGCACCATCCAGCTCAACCATTTTGTAGGGAACCGAATGATTCAACACACTCGCCACCATCAGCGAGACATTTAAGTGAGCATGACATAATCTCAACTGCCATGCTATTTCAAGTCAACATACATCTCTTAATAAGTTAATAAACTGGTCCATGGTCTCACATTTACAAAAATAAAAATGCTTCTAAATTATACAAGACTATAGTTTGCAATGTATCTAAAAAAATAAAAGAATTTAACCACCAAAAAGAAAGAAAATCATTACTTAATTGGAGCATTCAACAATTAAGTTGGTAAAACAAAAATAAACATTAAGTTCCTAATGTCAAAATATTTTTTTTTTTTAAAGGGGAAGCAACTCTTCCAAATATTAAAATTTTAACTAGTGAGCCCAAGCGGCTAGCGGCTGTGGAGCAGGACCAGCATTAAGCCAAGCATTTTTATCTACGATATAATCATCTAACTTATAATATGCTTGTCTACATAGTGTGCGTTTAATGTATGTTTTAAATTTCTTCTCATTTAGTTGAAGAATATCGAGTGGTATTTTATTATAACATTTGACACAGTACCCCATAAAAGAAGTGTGTACTTTAGACAATCTAAAATGTGGTTGATCTAATTTGTTCCTATTTCTAGTGTTAAAATTATGCCTGTCACTTATCTTACTAAAAAGATGGAGAATTTTTCGAACATACATAATGTTCTCATATATATACTGACAAGGTACCGTCATGATGTTAATTTTCTTAAACAGTTCCCTTAGAGACTCGCGTCTGCGGAGGTTGTAGATGGCTCTGACGGCCCTCTATTGCAGAAAAAAGATAGAATCAATATCTGCAGCCCGTCCCCACAGCAAAATACCGTACGTCTGTTAGTTGGCGGATTTTCCAAACAGCGTAAGCGGCTGAACTTAGCCGCCCTGCAAGTGATGTTAAGTGAGGACCCCACTGTAGTTTAGAGTCAAGCGTTATCCCCAGGAAAACGGTCTTATCGACGAATTCTAGTGTCTCCTTATTCAATACAACGTGACATTCACTACTTCTAACATTCGGTAACGCGAATCTTATGCATTTAGTTTTTCTTCTCATTTATTACCAAATTATTTACAGTAAACCAATTATGGACCTTAAGCATAGCGCTCCCGCTTTAGGCGGAGCGGGAGGGCGTGTCAGACTCTTACTGACTAAAACCACTTGACATGTTCTTCATATAAGCGGTTTCTTTCTTTTGTCCATATATAAAATACTATACTTAAAACACGCTTGCAGACGGCGTTTAATACAGGTACGGAAAAAAAACATAGTTTCGAGTGTCGCGAGTTCCCAACTGCATTGGCCACAGGGGCTCGCTACCGTTCGCGGTCATATGATTTTCGCTACTATCAGTTATTCCGCCAGCATGCGTGAATTTTAAATTCCGGGAGAATTTCGTTTATTTGAAATTCATTCCGGGAGCTGGGAGATTTAAACTGTCATTGCTAAATTTCGGAAGACTCCCGGAATTCCGGGAGAGAACCTTACCTGTGTCCCAGCAGTGGGAACATTATAAGCTGATTATGCTATGCAGTTTTGCAGCTGCCTAACATAAAAGATTACACAATATACTGCGCCTGATACAACACATGAGCCGTGTTAATGTTTTGTGAGCCTTCACTTGAACCTTCATGTAATAGGCTCTATTAGATAATTCTCTTAAAGAAAATATTCTGTGTAAAAGAAGTGAAGATTGTAAGTGGCTGGGAAACGGGTTAAGTGTGGAACTATCATAAGATAGATCCACACTGATCGAATGACGTTTTGAGTTTTTGACATATATTGTATGGCAAATCTGTCGAAAACTTATAATGGAGAGGCCATTGCTACGTTTATAGATTAGTAGACTTGGCCCCTTGAACTAAAACCGTAGAAGAATTACACAGGGTTTTGTGTTTTCTCCGAATTTCGGAAACGGCAACATCGGAGACCCTTACAAATCAATTCCTTGCATGTGCCCTTATGCCGAAGTTAGTTTTGAACGTACCTGGTCGCAACTGTATCCGTATAAGAAGTACCTAAAGGTATTCTGTAACAACATGATCATAGAGATCATATAGGGATGCTGCGAGCTATATATACTCCAGTCTGACAGGAAACTACAGAACGGCTACAGTAAATAAGCTCATTACATCCTCCCTTGGGGGATCAGGAGAACTGGAAGGCACGCTAATACAAGTAAATACCGCTCTAATAACGTATGATTACCTGTCCAGTTAGCCACAAGATGCTGTTTAAACAACCTTACGTCCTACAAGAGTTAACTGGCAACCTGTAAATAAATCTAAAAATATACTGAGAAAATACCGAAAAATCACTTGGCTAATGTTAAAGACATCACTAATAAGCAGGCATGTTACAATAAAACGAATAACTAAACTAAACCACGTTAACCATTTAAACCGTAAAATCTGAACCATAAAAAGAGCAATATTTCAAATCACTAATAAGAAAATTTCAAGTCTACCATATCAAAAGTCAATCGACCAAAAAAGCCATGACTACACGTGAATTCACCTGCATGCCAACGGTATTTCGTAACTTAGACCAATTACACACGCACGGCATACATTTTTATTTCCCTTCTAACATTTCCTGTTTTACATTCGTGAATAGCCCTGCAATTTGTAACACACGTCATTACAGAATGACAACCACTCATTATTCGATGCATGCCGAAGGGCCACGGGCATACAGTTTGATTTCGTCTGTGACATGAATACTGGCCACTATAGTCTATGGTTTGTGTCAAAAGAGGTATTACACATAATTAGTTTGACTTGTGGCGTTATAATTAGTTATCGGATGGTTGATTTGTATTTATGTTAGCCACCTGTGAATCCTATATGGGACAGTTTTGATTGTGAAAGGAAGTCATTAAATTATTAGTAGGTGATACACGATGGACATAAATTTTACATTTGGACTGTATGAAATGTTATGGTTAAAATTCATTCCGACTCAAAGATAAGGAATAAAAGTATGGTCACAATATCGTCATGCAAACCTGTTTAGATATTCTAGGTACCTACCTATTCCTTCTAAATCTCAATACTAACTCATCAACTATAACATCCAGCAGCTCTAACCGCTCAACAATGACCAACACGCCAATCAACCCGAACCTAATTTCTAGCACAGCGGAAAAAAAAAAACAACGAAATTAAAGTTAAATTTTTCACTCTCCGACAATCTGCAGGAACTTTCAAGCGCGTCAAGTTTGATTAAATTATGACGAATCAAAATTAAGGCGGATTAAGACCTAAAAGATTAATTATATTACACAATATCACGAATTTCGCGGTGTTTTTTTTTTTTTACCATTGCATAATCAGCCTATAATGTTCCCACTGCTGGGACACAGGCCTCCTCTCGATGAGAGGGAGTGGACTGTAATCCACCACGCGGGCCCAGTGCGGGTTGGTAAATGTCACATGTCTACGAATATTTGGTTCTACAACATGCCAGTTTCCTCACGATGTTTTCCTTCACCGTTTTGAGAGCAGTGATAATGAAATAATTTACACAAAGTAATGTTTTTGACCGTTTAGGTTTAATATTGCGCAATGATTGAGCAAAAGTTTGAGCGAGCTTCATTTATAATGCACCATATTTTCAATGTGCCGTGTAGGACAAGTATTGTGCAGGCTTTGCTCACGCGAAATCATTGAAGCTCAATGGGCCGTCAATGTTGTTTCAGGAAAATGATGGATCGTTTGTGTGCAAGGACTGATTCAATCATATTGCGCAATATAAATATAGCGGAATGGGCCGCCTAAGATAAGAGAACAAAGAAAGTAATTTATTGCGATTGATTGCCAGCCGGTGGAGAACTGTCCACTGTCGCAAATTGAATTGACCGCGACTCAGGTCAAGAGACCATTGCATTTAGGGTTACCATACCTCAGGATTTGCCCTGAGATCTCAGGATTATTAGGCTCCTCATAGTTTTGCGGCATTTAGAAAATGTCAGGATTTTTTATAGGATTTTTTCAGATTTTTTATTAAAAAGTTACAATTAACCAATTTATCTCTGTTTTTTAGACTAGAGACTATTTTTGTATTAAGTGAATTGCACTAATAAATGAAATCAATACTTTCATTACAACGTTTGCGTCAAAACCTCAGGACTTTTCTATGGGAATCACGTTTTTTGTCAGGATTTTTCAATTTTGCATCTGGTAACCCTAATTGCAGCATTGTCGGTCCAATTGCCGATCATAACATACAAATGACATAATTTGGTGGAGCTCATCTGATTGGTCATCATGTTGTTGAAATGAAAATAGAAACTAATATGCAACTTGTTGCAGAATGAACGCAAGTAATTGACCAAAAAAAGTAACTTCAAAAACAAAAAACCGACTACTCAAAAATCACGCTCTAAAAAGTATGAAACAAGAAAATATTCCAGACAGAAATCAAGACATATAGGTGCAAAAATGGTCAAAGTAAAGCCGCGGTCGCATGCGCTCCACCTTGACCATTTATTTTGGGGTCATCATTTCGTGATAAAATATTTGCAGAGCAGTTTAAAATGTTTTTGTTTGGTTTTTTTTTTTTGTATTAGGTATTAATTTTACAGCAGTGCCGTACGTAGATCGTGACCCCCGGCAACATGGCAACTGAGGAACACGGGTGGATTTTAGTCAGTAAGGGTCTCACACGCCCTCCCGCTCTGCCCAGAGCGGGAGAAGTTACTTGATAATATCCCATAAAAAAAAGCGCCTTACGTAGCACAGTCTCACTTTTGCTTGTTTTTAACAATTGAAACATATATTTATTTACTTAGACAATATGATATATATATACATATTTGTAATGTGCTCGTCAAGCCCTTTCATTTGATATCTAACATGGCAGATTTTTTTTTTCATGACTTTGTCCTCCAAAGGGCGCCATAATGCATTTAATGTGACATCACATAGCCTATAACCAACGGACGATCAAGACGCTTCTAATAGTACCTCATTTGTCAAATTATGATCGGTAGTTTAGAAGTTATGAGATAACAGATTTACATACATACGTATATACATACATACCGGTCAAAATCATAACCCTCCCTTTTGCTTCGCCGTAGTCGGGTAATTAGAGGCACTGGTCCCATTCGTAGCAAAATCATCAGTAAGTTCCAATAACCAGTTATCCGATATTCAATATTTATTAAAATTTGTACGCCCCTGGCAAAACATACAGAGTCAACTGAATTTTTACTGAAGACCAAATGTCTGTACCTGTGTTTGACAAATAAATATTCATTCATTCATTCATTCATTCATTGAGGTGACAATAAAGGCGGGCTTGGAAACCTGGTGTTGGGTGCCCTTGGCGATGTCGTTATTGTTATTTGGCCCTGATAAGAACCGTTGGACATGGCTCTGAAGAAAACCGAGATACCGTTTAATGACCGATTCCTATAATTTACGGTCCGTTATTGATTAAAATTAAGGCTTTTGTATCTTTACCAATAATAAAGCAAAGACCTCATAGCTTTGCAAATTAGACCCTCTCATATGGAAGTAGCTATCACAGGTAAAATTAGCTTACGAATCTATTTATATGCCCAGTTTGGCAATAAAAATGCTACCATTGGTAAGAAAAACGATTCGTTTTTGTTTGTAGGAACCGAGCTGCCTGTCCACTGGAGCGGCGCGAGGCAGCGGAGCGGAGAACTGTGCCAATATTAAGACGCAGATATATGACAGTGACCTTGAGTGGTTAGCTTGCATGTTCTGTACTGAGCTCACGCAACGCGTCGTACGTCCAGCCAGTAATAGGACTCGCCTATCAAGGAGCGCTGTCCCAAATTAAACGCATTATTAATTTATTATAAATAAAACAAAAGGTATTTTAATAAAACTCATATACTAAAGATCAATAATTAAATTATTTTTAAAATGGTGAAGGTTTCAGAAAAATACGCTTGATAGATTTTGCCCGATTCTCAGTTTTTTATCAGAGTTTGACCTAACTTTACAAATAAATTTAACTATGTAATATAAAAATAATTCAATATATGCCTATATTAAAATATTTAAAAAATGCTTTAATTTAAAATATATTCTTTCCAAATCATTAACACCACTTTTGACGTCATTTTCAGTATAAAATCAATAAAAATCTGTTATCGTCCCCTCAACCAATAGAATCTAAACTCCACTTCAGAGCTCAGCTACTACTGGCTAATATTGCCACATATCTCCGATTTCTATGAAATACCGTGTCGCTAGCTATGGAAGGTTTTCATAAAAATCTACAGAAACCAGTAGTGTGGGCTACAAAATTGTACCTTTAAAATATCTTGTTCAATTGCAATATTCAGTTGAATAGAGATCTAAAACCCATAACGTTAACATTAAAGCCCCAGATTTGGCAGTATTTTAGCCATATTTTAACATAACATAACATCACGCCTTGTTTCCCCGAAGGATTGGGCAGAGGTGTCCCTTAGCAGGCACACCCACACTTCGCCAGTTATTTAAGTCCCATGTAATAGGGGGCGAGCCTATTGCCATCAACCGGGCACAAATCCAGACTCCGAGCTGCTACTGAGAAATTTCGGATAGAAAAACCCAATAACACTGCCCGACCCGGGAATCGAACCCAGGACCTCATGCTCAGCAGTAGCGCTTGCAACCACTAGACCAACGAGGCAGTCAACGAGCCATATTTTACTGTACCTAAATTATGTATTTATCACATCTACAACAATGACCAGAGACAGGTCCATAACAAACCGGTGACCACAAAGCGATATTACTCGTAATCCATTGCATACGAATTGATATGTAAACGAAAGGTATAAATTCTGGCGACTTATAACTTAGTATTCCTTTGGTTATTATATTTGGTTGTTCCCGATACTATTCGCAGTAAGTAACTGCACATCCCTATTAATTCTATGGCGTCCATTGACAGCATTGACATTCATGGTGGGGCATTAAGTCGAATTGTTTATGGATAAGGTGTTTGATAATACCTCTACTGACCTACTTGTGGGAGAACTTATTTAGCATATTAAATTGAAAAGATAGTAACTTAACGCTGATCACTGCCTGTTTCTTTTTTGTTCAACCAGAGTCATTTGCCTTTAATTGGGAAAATTACATTTTCTCAGACGCGCTTTCAAATTCGAACATTATTTTGACACTTCTTCGAGGTAAATCGAAATTGCTGTACTGGTCAAAAACAAACGAATAAGCGGTAATGATTACTATGAAAATCCATAATATCTGTCATGTTTAGCGGCCAAATAAATTACTATGAAAACTCATATCTGTCGTGCTATTTAAAAATGGAACGAACTTTTTACTTCGACCCATGGCAACCAAGGAGGTTAGTTATCAAAGATTTTATTTAAAGAACAATGCCAGGTTTCGGCCTACACAACTTTTAAAACTAAATTCACACGGACACAAAGTTTTTACCTACAACAATTTAAATATAAAATACTAACTTCTTAAAAAACATTTAGTTATTTTCTAGAACTTTTCGAAAAGAAAATCATTCTAATAAGTAATCATTTGTTTATCATGTTCCAGGTTATTCTTTTTATAAATAAAAAGGTTCAGGTAGTTCCCTGTTCTGCCACTGTAATCGATTATTTTAAATAATGAAAGCGATTTACTCTTTACTTTTCATTTACCACTTCTCAATTGTCTTTTATTATTATTTTTTCCTAAATAATACGTTCATCGTGTTTATTATAAATACATTTAGTATTTTTTAAAGAATATAAAACGAAATTCAAGAAATCGATTTTTTGATCGATAACTTAATCGTAATGTAATGGCAACCCTGTTAGGTTCTGTCAAGATCGCGCGCTCTAACTGACAGATAGTCGATGTCAAACATCTTGTGTTGTTGCTGGTGTTTTTCTATGTGTACGGTTGTTTATTTTTCGAATTCCTCTGCGTTTGCGTTAAAAGACTTATTGTGTTATTATATCCGTCCATACCACAGATTTTGTGACAATATCCCATCAATTACGTTGTATTGATTGTGGTTTAAATGTGTTCCGGATGAAACGGCATTTAGTTGAATCTGACGATGTCCGTTCATTGTTACGGCAATGGACTTCACTTTCTGAGGTAAAGTACGATTCTTATTAATAGAATGTAAACTGTTTTAATTGAGCTAAATGTTTATTTGTAACACAACTGTATCTTGTTTGTTTTAGATTCCTAATGACAGTGTTGTTTGTCATAACTGTTGGATAATAATTGAACAAACAAGTAATCCATCAAGTAGCAATGCGCCAACTGAGTCAATAATTGTGCATCGAAATGTTTGTATTGGTTGCGGTCATTCATTGCATCGTGTAAGGTCTCACACCTTAAATAACAGTTCAGAAAGAGAAGATGCTATTAGACATGTGATAGAGCAACAGATTGCACCACTACAGGTAAGCAAGATCCTTCAATGATTTTATGTATTGCTGGTTGTTGAATGAATTATTGCTTTTTCCTGATTGCAATAAGATTTTTTTTGTTTTAGTTGCAGCTGAGATCAACAGACAAGATCTGTCACCCATGTTGGCAAAGAAGTTACCGTTCTGTTCAACGGAATTTAACCACACCATCATCATCAAGTATTGATGAACCGTCAACTTCAACAGCCTCTGATGTATCAACACCATTGCATGTAGAGAGTGAATCAAGTGAGTCAATTGTAGAAGACTTTCAGCCATCTCTGCAGATAGCAACACCAGGACCACCATCGCCATTGCCAGTTCCACAGGTGCCTATGAATGTCATTCCGTTGCCAGTCCCACAGGTGCCTATGAATGTCATTGAATTATTGGAATTCGGCCGGGCATCAGACACTCAGGCTCGTTGCTTTTTCCCTAGTTGCCGTCAACTTGAGAGAATGATTGTTCCAATATCAATTAGAAGAAGGTTATTTTCGGAGTATAATTATTATGTGCCAGAAAACTGTCGAATTTGTTCTCACCATTTGAGGAGCAATGACTGGCCTGAATTGATGGAACCTGAAAATATTATCCACACATTTACGGCCCAACATATTTATGATTTCACAGAATTATTAAAACATCAGACCTCTATTGACTTTGAAGATGTCCAAAATATGGATGACTACCTGGTGCATTATTGGTTTGGTATGAGTAAGGAAGACTTCAGAAATATATTACTAGAAACTCCACGGCTAGCTAATATGCACAGAAGTTCAACTGCCCTTGCTGCATTTTTAATGAAATTAAGAAATGGTGACTCTGGAGATCGAATAAGTTCCTTATTTCAAGTTCCTAGAACTACATTAGAGGCCTTAATGGCAAGAGCAAGAGAACTTTTACACCAAGATTTCGTTCCAAGGCATCTAGGTATACGTCACATAACAAGAGAAGAGATAGCAACAAGAAATCTTTTAATACCAAATGGCCTTTTTGGTAGCACTGAAAATGAGGTTGAGAGGAGACCAATAATAATAGTTGATGGAACCTACATATATTGTAATAAAAGTGCCAACTATACCTATCAAAAGAAAACTTACTCTTTGCATAAATATAGGAATTTGGTAAAGCCCTTCCTGTTTGTATGTTGTGATGGGTATATAATCGGTATTTTGGGCCCCTACCCAGCCATAACAACTGACGCTGATATTATAAATAAAGAGTTTGGAATCCCAGAGAGTTCATTGCGTGAATATTTTCAAGAGAGCGACGTGTTTATCCTAGATAGAGGTTTCAGAGATGAAGTCCCATTGTTGCAAAACTCTAACTACTCTGTGCATATGCCATCATCGTTAGAGGATGATGAAAATCAGTTGTCAACATTAGAGGCAAACAAAACTCGGGTTGTTACTATTTGCAGATGGGTGGTTGAAGTTATGAATGGGATTTTTAAGCAGCGGTTTTAAATATTCCGACATGAGTTCAATAATAGAGCTTCGCCACATCTCATGATTGACTTTTCCATAGCTGCTGCCCTAATCAATCGATTTCGACCACCCCTCACAGACAGGTTTGATGCTGCCCAGATATTAGAAATTATACAACAGAAAATGTTCCAAACTAATACATTGAGTTTATTATACAAAATAATTATAATAGAAGAAGGGCACAGTTCTCAAACATAAATGTTGATAACAGAAATGTCACTGAGTTTCCTCAGCTTGAGTATCATGATTTGATTTTAATAGCTTGTGGTACTTACCAACTTCGTCAGGCCCGATCATATTACGGTGAGCATATCCGCTTTAATGGCCGATATATGATTGAAGTATGCAGGGAGGCATCAATTAACAATTTAAGAGAACAATTGTCTCTCTCCCAAAGCTCTTGGTTATTAAGAGCCAAAATTCAAAGTCGGCATATCAGTAGGAAAACTTATTTTGTGTATGTTCTTATTGATAACAGCTTAAATGGGAGAGAGGCAATTAGTCAATATTATTGTAATTGTAAGGTAGGTAAACGAACTGTGGGATGCTGTTCCCACACTATGACCATTTTATGGTATTTGGGCTGGGCTCGGCACCAAAACAATATTGAGCCCCCTGCAGCATTTCTTGATGATTTGTTAATTGAATTAAACGAAATTGATGATGATATTAATGAATGATAATGGTGAAAACGAATAAAACTATTCAATTACTGTATATTTTTTGTTTAATTTACTCTGTAAAAATAAATAACCTCCAATCTATCAATGGCTGAATAATTTCTTTTTGAGAAGTTCAATGTAAAAGTGGAAAACACAGAAAAGCTTCTGACACTAAACTACACAAAAAAACGTTAGGATTTTCTCTGTCCATGAATTTTATTTATTGAGCCTAAGTTACTATGGACATCTGACATTGTTCTTTCGAACTGAATAATGCCAGTATTACACTACACTGAATCAGGATCCCTAAACCCTTAATAAGAGACGTATAATAAGAGTAAGGCAGTAGTTGGTAGTGGTTAGTAGTTAGTGCTCTCTTAATTCAGGGCCCTGATTTAGTGTAGTGTAAAGTAAAGAAGAAACAAATGAACATAGTGGCGCGTAAAAAAAATTCTTTGTTCGTCATTGATTCTGGAATTTGTAATTCATTTATTTAGTTTGAATTTTCGTGCATTGTTTGAGAAAAATACTACACAAGCTTTGGCCGCAACCAGGCATTGATGGACTCAAGTAACATTTTCACGATCATCAATCAATGCCCTAATTGCTGGCCGTGACAGTAATGTATTAAATCTTACAGAGATATTGTTTTGTTTTACACACAATTAACATTGGTCACGCAATATTAATAGATCTTTAACGAATAAGTATGCATCCTTCCTTTCTACGCCAATAAAATTAGGAGTTAAACCGATGGGGGGTGCGTCTGCGCTTATGATCTCACGGCAAAAGCACACGCTCATCGTAAATACATCAGCGTCACACGCTCCCTCATAACTTAGTGCTCCTGCGCAGTCAGCAGGGCTGACCACATCTGTGCTCATTTATATACAAACTAGCTTTTGCCCGCGGCTTCACTCACGTGGAGACGGGTATTTATTCCAAGGGAACGTACCTACTATACCTGGATAAAAATTACCTCACCTAACCCAGGTCATGGTCTACCTGTGTGCCAAATTTCATCCAAATCCGTTCAGCCGCTAAGCCGTGAAAAGGTAACAGATAGACAAACAGAGACCAGCGCCCTAATTGCGATCAATCACAATCAATCAATCACGTCTTTCATTTTGACAGTTCAACAACATTCATTGCGTTATTTACATTGTTACGCAGACAAATTTTTCGAACATCTAAAGCAATGGATTAGCAATATCCTTCAAAATTATTGAGATTATGATTGATCGTATGTTACGCAATTAAGGTGCTGAGTTACTTTCCCATTTGTAATAGAAGGATGTATGGATTCTTCGAATATCTAATTAATTCTTAACTTTCTTTTTCGTTTGCCTGAAGAATTGATAGTTTCGCAACACCTATATCAAAGCAGCAATCATATTTAAAGAAATTACACTCTTTCACCTCTAATCGATGAGACACTTTAAAAAAGAACATCATCAACACGAATTAGAAGTAAGTACCCACTGTCCACAAACTCATAAAAAGGTCTTATTATTCTCCCGTATCTAAAAAAAGGAAATCTTATGAACTATGATAAAATAATTTGTCTAACCCTGCTGACAAATTTATTATCTAAAGTGCAATTAGTTTCATTCATCATAAACTTACAAGCCATCCGCGGCAGATAGTGCGCAAACGCAGGTAATAAATTATGAATTGATATCTACATGTAACGGCAATGTCATTAGGCAATTTTAATGTCCGCTTCTTAGTAATTTAAACTTACTTTGAAAGTAATTTGGAATATCGGACGGATGGTCATAGACAATCATTTTTTCGCCTGCTTCATTCAACGGTTTTTCTTGCATATGTATAAAACCATTATTTTCTAGAAGATTTGATTTTAGAATAGAATCAAAGTAAATGTAGAATAGATTAGATGAAATACAAAACTCTTTCAAAGCTGTTAATAAAATGATTAAACTTTTAATAATTTAATGTCATTTTAAGTTTGCCTTCATACTGATTATCGCGATGATGGACGTTAGCCCGTAGGAATAAAGTCCATCATCGCGATAATCAACGGAGTTTCCCGTTGGTGTGGCCCCAACATCAGAGAGCTGTGGTGGCGGGTAGCCCAGTGGTAACGGCCCCGACTTACCGAGTTGTTGGTCGTAGGTTCGACCCCAGGCAAGCGCTTTACTTTGTTCAAATAATTTAATCACCACTTCTCTCAAAACGGTGAAGAAAAACATCGTAAGGAAACCGGCCTAGACCTAAAAAATCGAAAGCATGTGACATATACCAACCCGGACTGGACCCACGTGGTACATTACAGCCCACTCCCTCTCGAAGAGAGGAAACCCGTGTCCCTGCAGTGGGAACATTATAAGCTGATTATGTTACATACTTTATTAGAAATAATTTACTTTCTAAATCTAGAAATATGACCGCATAAACACACAAGTGACAAGCACTCAACAACCAATTAAAAATCATGATTAAATAACATACTTTGTATAAAAGTGGCAATTAACGGTGAAATCACGCGATTACAAACTTGTGTAGGTATCTGCTCAACAATCTTATCCCGAGTAATAACATTTGCAATTAGAAACGGCTGTATATCTGTCCTTTGTACACAACTGCTTACTTTGGTCTTAATTACGCTCTCCCGTTGCGGGTGCGCACACTTACGATTAATCGACAAATTATAAAGTCGTTAATCAAGAACTGCGTTACACGAATACCTCAATAAGTGCTTCATAAAAAGAGAACTAAAATGTTTGAAATTAGTCTAACATTTACATTTTTTTATTTGTAACATCTTTTTTCTCGCTTTCCTCCAATCTGTGGAGTGGGAAATCTGTGGGAGTGATTTCGTGAAAAAGGACAGAAGTATTATATTCCAAACAGGAAGCCGGAGAAGCGAGCGCTAATTGATTTGACCAATGAGCGCGCGCGGTTCTAGAGTTGGCCCTCAGAAACGACCTTGACGAAGACCTTGGCCCCTTTATTGTTGCTTATTATAAGGAGATGTCAAATGATACACATCATATGCGACTACTGTAAGGATCACCCGAGTTTTTTTTTTTTTTTTTTTGTTGTCCAGCTCTGTCCTACTACTGGGCAAACGCCTCCTCCTAAGTCTTCGAGGTATCCTTTAACACATTCATGGACGCTATATTTAGTGAGGTTGAGATTATTACCTCAGGCATAATAATAACAATATTTTGTCTTCTATTGTGTCTCGTGCCGTGTCCTGCAACCGATGATAAACAAACATACTTATAGATAAAATATCGGATATTAGTTTAACGTAAGGTTTTCATGATAACAAATCTGAAACTATAAAACAGTTCAGTGACTGACTAACAGACAATGCACAGTCTAAAATACTGGAGAAACATAAAACTTGTTTGCGACAGAAGTCACGGTAAATAACTAAGGAAACGATAATAAGAAGGATTACCGACTGTTTTCTCTACTGATTTACTATGTGGGGCAGTTGATTCTGGAGACAACTGCTCCCCTCAACGCGTTATCAAGTACATCTTAATCAACATCATCCACAGATTCAGCAGCATAAGTGGGTTGATTCGGCTATAACCCGACTTAACCCTGCTGTGCATAGGCCTCTCTTTTCTTGTGCCAATCACGCTCCTGTGCTAACCTCATCCAGGATTTACCCGTGAAGGTAACAATGTCGTCCGCTATAGTCTAAACTAATATCTATATATATATAAATGAATCCCTATTGCCCTTGGTCACGGCATCGGCGTGAACGGCTGAACCGATATCGCTAATTCTTAATTTTTTGTGTTTGTTATTGTCAGGAGAAGGTTCTTATTAAAGAAAAAAATAAGAAAGTTGCGCGGAAAATTAGAAGATTTAAGAAAACTTAACAACCATAAATAACTTTTCAAATGTAACCTTAACGCATTTGACATAACTGTCAGTCGTTTGACAGTTCGCGCGATTGACAGAATGGGCGATGCAAACATAGTTAAGACAGGACAACGTCTGTCGGGTCAGCTAGTTATAAATAAAGAGAAAAGATTTCATTTTTTGTATGTTTGTTTGTTACGCTTTCACGCCAAAACGGCTGAACAGATTTGGATGAAATTTGCCACATGGATAGACTATGACCTGGGTTAGGACGTAGGATACTTGCGAGTTTCCGCGAGTCAATAAATTGCCGATGAGTCTACTACAGTAGATATTTTCAAAAAGATTCTTTGTAATATCTAAATCGGAACTACTCCAAGTGACATAATTCCTTCCCAAAGGTTAAATAGGTGACCCTGACATTTCTAAAACACCGGATATTATATTCCATACAGCAATAAATATACGAGTAACAGTAATATTACTCTAATGTGACAACGAACTGATTTGACCGGCCCGTGGCTATCAAACGTCAAAACTTCACAATAAAACATCAAATGGAAGTCATGACAAATGTGTTGGCAATAATGTCAATCTTAAGGCCAACTAAATCGGTTAAGGAGGTGACATTTTCAAAGACAGGCTATTATAGGTAAGCTACGGTTTCCGAGAAGAGCGGTGGCCACCACATAGCGTCCGAACTTACCGGCGAATGACGTCACTGAAACGTTTTTTATGAAAGTAAGTTGGTGTGTTTTCCTAGATAGCGTTTTTTTGATACCGAAAAGTCAAACCCGGCTGTCTAATTATCATGACAGCCGTCAAACGGCGCGGTAAAGCGGCGGCTGCCACCGCTCTTCTAGGAAACCATAGCTTAAAACTCCACCCATTTTTCCCATTCTTTTTTTTTTGTTTCGTAGACCTCATACGCCATGCCGCCATACATATTGCAAGTTGACTCCAGGAGGTTCACCGGCATTACGTTTGCGCTAAAGTGAACCTTCGAGAAGTGTCACCGGCATTAAGTTTGGAATCTTGTTAAAATATACAACTGATTTTATTTCCAGTTTATCATGCCGAATTCGCTAAGAAAAACCTACATTTGAAATGAGCCCTCCGCGAGGGCTCCCAGCATCCCATATACGACTTGAATGAACCCGAGGGCTCCCGGCACTGAACGTGTCAGATCAACAACCAAATTACGCCCGCACAAAATGAATACCAAAGTGACCATACAATGGAGCAGAAAGGTTAATCAGGCGCAGAGGATGACTTATCTCATAATCATTAGCCGACGTGGCACGGACGTAATAAAATCACGGCGATTATTTTTCGTGCACTGGATTTTCAACGCTCTGCTTAGCGCTGAGAGTTGAAAATCCAACAGTGTGTTTTAACAACGCGCTGGGACGAGAGTGCGTCCCAGCGCGTTGGATTCTCAACGCTCGGCTTCTTACCGAGAGTTGAAAATCCAATGCGCGATAAAATCCCGCTGCAATTTTATTACGTCCTTGCGAACGTCGACTTAGAATAGGAGTTCCAATGAAGAGTAGAAACTGTTTCAATAGATTTAAAGACTGATACGATTAACTGCTATATCTGTCTTTAATTTAACAGAATTTTCTTCTTTCTTTGGGACCAAAAAATCGCAAGTGTATGCCGCCTCTTAACCCATTACATACTACAATGTCATCAGCGATATAGCATGTCAAAGGGAACCAGTTTGCGCACTTTGCACGTCTGTATGAACTCCCGTTGAAATAAGGATGTAACTAAGATTATATTCTCACTTGCGACATAAAGTTATCCCTCATTAGTCGTTTGTCCTTCGCTACTCTGTTTACGGGATTACACGGAGGATTAAACCGTACATGTTTTATTTTATTTCTACAACCATACTGAATTAGACTTCCTTTCACAGAGAGCCGAGAGGCTCCACCAGAAGTGGGAAAAGTACAAACTAATTTTATTTGCATAATTATGTTTACTAACATAGGTATGTTAACTTTTTGTTTACTAACCCATATTATCGATGTTGCATATCCGAAATAAAGATTATTTTATTAATTAACATTATTATGATTCCATCTCCATTACGTTCGAATTTCTAACGACGTTAAAAACCAGAGTGAACAAAATGGCTGAAAGAATGTCAGCTGTTGTTAGATGGTTGCATAAAAAGCCATGTGGTGGAACATTAAGTAATATTACTCCTATCTCTTGGCTAATCAGCTCCAGCCCCAAACGCTGTATTTAGGCACAACACCTTTACATAAGGTATGTGCCTTAACCGAATGAGCTATTCGTCTCGAAGCAATCGTGACGTCACGCGCACAGCGTGAAACAAGTGCGCTGGACAACACTAAACAGTTTGTAAATCATCCCTTCGAGGCAGGCAATACACACTGAGGAATCACTCACACACTACTAGGACAATACATTACCGTGGAAGTTCAGAGTGTGGAAGGGTTGGGTGGTGTGCAGCGCGCAATGCATTAGTTAGAAGGCGATATAGTCATCAATTCCAAAGGTCGTTTTCTTAGACTAGAGGCTACGGTTTGTTTTGAACAGCACGTGCAAGGACCAGTCACGATTGCCGACCAAAATAAGAATAAATGTGCACCACAAATGTTTTACTGGGCGCCATATCTTAGTGGCAATCTCGCCACCTGTGGACCGGGCCAGGTAGCGCTAAATATGCGCTACCACACAAATTACTTTGAGCTATTAAGATAGCGCCGACCGTGAGGCGGATATTTATGGAAAAGACTTCGGTATATCTAATATTAAAGGGAAGTGTCTTGTGTCATTTTATTTAAGTGAGAAGTAGCAATAGCACTAATAGTTTGTTTGCCATCAACTAACCTGTGTTACGCCAGTTGAATGCCAATGAGAACTACGTCAAGGGAGCAATTGGTTCGGCTTTTGGACACAATTATCAGAATTGCAATGGTAACGGGAAATATTCTTACAGACCAGTCTGATAAGAAACATTTTCACCCAAATGCACGTTCGTAAAGTTAACACAGTAAGGTAGAAAATCAATTTTCTGAAAGTGTTATTCAACAGTTCATTAAGAGAAAGAGTCTTATAGAAAAACTAACAAACACCAAGGAACGTTAAACGCATCCGTTTTGAGACAAACATCCGCGAATTCCGAGTGCCTCAATAATCAATATCGACTCATATCTAATTGACTTTTACTCTCCACAATTAAAGACTTTTTAATCGCAACAGGAAGGAGCAAGGAATTATTCAATTATGTGTAAGCAGCACTTATGGCTGTGGTGTGCAAATGCTTGTTCACGGACATGGCCAAGCGCGGAAGCGGTCACAGCGGCAAGAGCGTTCAGTTTTGGCGATTTCTGCCCGAATTTTAATGTTGACGATGTTTAAGTTTATCTCGATTTTTAAACCATATTTGAGTAAATAGTAGTATGAAAACTAGCATTATAAGCCTATATTCCCACTGCTGGGACACAGGCCTCTTATCTGCGAGAGGGAGTGGGCCGTAATCCACCACGCGGGCCCAGTGCGGGTTGGTAGATGTCACATGCCTTCGAATTTTTGGTTCTAGGGCATGCCCATTTCCTCACGATGTTTTCCTTTACCATTTTGAGCAGTGGTCATGAAGTAATTTACACAAAGTAAAGCGCCTATCTGGGTTCGAACGATCTACAACTGCTCTATGAAAACTAAGAATTTTTAATCGATATTTATGCTGGATTCAAGATTTGGTAAAATTTACCAGACATTTGAATCATTTTTCTAGGACTGTCGGTCAGTCCCAGCAAAATGATTGAACTGCTTAACTGTCTCGGAACTTTTCTAGTTGACCGCCTGTCTCGACACTTTTCTAGTTGATCACCATTTTTGATTCAAATCTACTGTATTTCTATTTTCTTAATGTCCCTCGGGTATCATCGGATTTCCGAATACAAACGAATGCTAATTTCCATATCCATCAACTATTAGATTTATAGTGTATAATAATTTGAATTCAGAACTTTATTATTGTTTTGTTTTAATTTCCGTGTGAACAACTATAGAGGATTTTTTTTTAACCAGTGCGCAAACTCGAAGACGTGACTTTACTCATCATTATGAACAACTTTTACTACGGGACCAAATCTAAAATCGCGAAAAAAATCAGCTGTTCCCTACATTTTGACGAGTTATGCGAACATAAAGTTAAAAGAGTATTAACAACTCTATATACTTCCAAGTCGATTGAGAGCGTCCGGTCTGCACCAAGTGCAAAGGGCAACTGATAGAAATCCGACGACTGAAACACGAGGTTTGCCGAGGGACATTAACACCATAGTTTGTCTGTACAAGAGTTGCAGTAGCTGTGCGGTTTGTACGTGAACTCGGGTATTTATGCTACTATAGGTTCAACATTTCAGTTCGCAGCAGCCATCGCGTCCGCTTGTCAACGTGAACAAGCACAGAGCGACTATTCGCATAATTTACACCACCTTTTATTGCTTCCGTTGTTAATTGTCGGAGAATGTTAATTACATTAGGGTCTAATTAAATATAATGTTACGCATAGATTATACGAGATAGAATATCACCCACGTTGAGCTGATATCTAAACTAAAGAGAAAAGATTAGATTTGTGATGTGTAACATCTTTCCTGTCGCTTTCCTGCAATCTCTGGGAGTAATTTCGTGAAAAGGGACGGAAGTGTGTAACAGGAAGCCGAGGAAGCGCGTGCTATTTGATTTGACGAATGAGCTCGCGCGGTGCTAGAGTTGGCCGTCAGATGGTACCAACCCATTTTCCGGGAGGTTGGTACTGTCGGCCAAGATACACATATATGCGACTAGGTACTGTAGGTTTGCTCGTTGTTTTTTTTTTTGTATGTTTGTTACGCTTTCACACTAAAACGGCTGAACGGATTTACATGAAATTTGGCATATGGGTAGACCATGACCTGGATTAGGACAAATATTTCTTCCCGATATTCCTACGGGATCAAAACTTATGCGGGTGAAACCGCGGGACGCAACTAGTTGTAGATATGTGACGCATAAAATGTATCAGAAATCGTCCCGCCCCAGTCGTAAAAGATTATGAGAAGTCGTGCAATATACAAAGAGTTTGAAATAAACTAGAACAGTCAATCTACTAATAAATCTTACGACCGAATTCGTTAAAGATTTTCGCCAGAATCTTCGGAAGTAAGACAAGAGATGAACCACCATTTTCTAATCTGCAGCTGCAGATGGTAAGTATTTCGATAACGACAAAGCAACTAAGCAAAATACCTGCAAAACCTAATTATATTCAAAAAGATTAACGTCCCACTTAAGTAATGTAAAAAGCCTACACGAATCCATTTCACATGTCTCTCTCGTCCTACTTTATTAAGCCCAGAAGCTTCCATCCAGGTCATCATGACACCTGCCCTAAATTTAAAGGGCCGTCGCATACTCTACATTCTTCCATTCTTCCAAAATTGTATGAACAACAATAGAATTCGGCGAGGATCATCCATCACGCAAACATTATTTGTTGTATCGATCGGATCGGATGAGCTCGGGCCCGGTAGACTCGTACCAGCCCCCGACGGGACTTGCGTGTCATCCCAGCTCCGGAGCTGAACAATGTCACCACGTAAACGCAGCTTAACCTTATAAACCAGATACATAATTTTTATGTTCAGTTTACTGAGAAAATAGGCCCACATGCGATGATAAAGGTTTTTGGTAATAGAAGTATGAGAGAATAAAATTGAAAGTGATATTATCATAAGTTTTTCAATACATACTTATTATATTTCTTTTTTCTTATTGTCCTGGCCAAACTTCGTGTTTCGTCAGTCATCAGTTTTCTATCAGTTGCCCTTTGCACTTGGAGTAGACCGGACGCTCTCAATCGACTTGGAAGTATATAGAGTTGTTAATACTCTTTTAACGTAATGTATATTATTTTAAAAATTTGAGGAAAGCCGCTAAAGTCACAGGCACGATTGATAGTTTTACAGCTCTATATAATTCACACGGAAAACAAAACAACAATAAAGTACTTAGTTCTGAATTCAAATTATTATACACGCTAAATATAATAATTGATGGACATGGGAATTAATATTCGCTTGTATTCGGAAATCCGATGATACCAAAATAGAAATACCGTACGTACGTTATGTCAAGTCACCCCTTTCTCATGGGTGGAAACGAAATAACACAGGCGAATTCTACTCCTACGACCTCATTTCCCACGAAAGATCGTAGTAAAAAGGGGCATTACGCATTTACTAAACATGAAGGTGGTTAGTCAAATACCCACAATAGGAAAGCACAGATATTTTTGCACAGTTTTATCTAAAAAAAGCTAAATCAGTTAAATCCTTTTTTTTTTTGGTCACAGCTTGAAAAACGTCTTAGTGAAACATAAAAATAAAATCCCGCTAAAGTGGCCTAGAGTTGCATAAAGATGCAATTTGCGCGCATTCATATCCAATTCGTGGAAAACCTATCAAATTGTATTTTGCTTTTACAGAAACGAATATTAACTGCAAGGGTACCTAAAGGAAATCGATATTCAATGTCTTATTCTTATGAATAACCAACTGTAAATAATATAAAATTGAGATTATTGTCTAAAGAGAACTTTCGCCTAGCATTACCATATACCCCAGGTATTTTTACTAATGAATCTGACACCTTATATTGTTATGATCATGCTAAATTATGCACACGGCTTCTTACAGTGAAACAAATCCATAAAAGCTACATTTTACAACTAAAACAATAATAATAAAAATACAGTTAAACTACTGGAATTCGGCTTCACTGTAACTATCTTATGTAAGGTTTTATTGATCTTATAAAATAGCGAATTGATCATCGAAGTAACAACTTCTTATGAACATTTAAGTACACACGACTACACATCAAGTATAAGCTGACCTCGCATTTCACGGAAATCCTATACAATGCAAGATCAGCATAAACTGGAGATGTATAGCTTGATGTGTAGCCGTGTGTACGTAATAAGTTCCAGTAATACATAAGCGGTACAACCTTGAGTAACTTCATGGAAATTGTTTCACTTAAAAACAATTAGTTACTTGCGTTTTATGAGAATCACTGGTAATACAATTATTGATTGCTT
The DNA here is from genome assembly GCA_916610215.1 of Omphaloscelis lunosa. Lineage (NCBI taxonomy): Eukaryota > Metazoa > Arthropoda > Insecta > Lepidoptera > Noctuidae > Omphaloscelis > Omphaloscelis lunosa. The sequence goes on along the minus strand of OU744265.1, from coordinate 6,253,745 downwards.
TGCTGAAACAATCTCCTACTTGTGAACAATTAATAATGCAATCAATTTAACATTTTCCCAATTTTCCCGACGTGGTTGCACGCCTAGTTTATCAATATTTGGGGTTATTGAAACGGGTGAATCGACACTTTTAATTTTTTTTTTTGGGCTTTTTATTAATGAAAATTATCAATTTTTACTTAATTTCGCATCCATTGTAAGATAAAATCTTTATTCAGTTAAATAACGTTATACTACTTTTGTTTTTCAGTTACTGCTTGCGCAAATATTGGCCACTGTGTCAAATTCCCTATGTAAAATTCCTACATTTATATCTCAAATTTTTGTCGGGTATTAAAGAATAAAGGGTATTCTATCTTATTATCAATTATTTTTAAGTACATATAGTAGGAATCAGGTATGTAATGTAGTTTGGTCCTTAGAAGCGACTTTGACTTCTCTAGCAATGGGAATGCTCTACCAAGTGTCATGTCCGCTAACAGAATTTTAACACGAACTAATTATTTGCGACCTATTTGCAGATAAACCGGCGAAACTAGGTTACTGTGACGTACATGCGCAGCGGTCTAGTCAATAGTTATACACGCTATTAAAACCTACATGTTATGTCTACGCATGACTTCGGCTGAGTTCGGCAATTTTCGGGTCGGTATTCATAGTGCATCCCGTATAAGAAATGGGACGTGACATTATGTACTAAATTATCACAAATGTATAGTATTTTAAAATTGTTACTTACGGTTATAATTGGGCACTTTATTGGCCTTTCTTCGTTTATTTGTATGTTAATATTTTTTTTGTATAACAGTTATGCCCCGGCCGCATCTGCGTTTATCGTGACAGAGCAAGCAATGCGTGCCGAAGCTTCGTATGTTTTGCTCGCTAAAAAGTTATCGCGTTAATACGGTGGTCACATTAGTGGCTTCATAATATTAACGAATTATCGTGCAATAAAAATGACCAACGCTAGTCTGACCACGCGCCACGCTTATTATGTACCGCCACCTAGGCGATAAGTGCTACGCAGCCCGAACTATCGCGACGATAACCGATAATAATGGTTGATCACATCTGCGTGTATCGTATCACTGTGCGAAGCTTCGTCCCGATGGACGCAGATGCGGCCGCAGCATAATAGATACTGCATAACATAACATCACGCCTGTATTCCCCGAAGGGTTGGGCAGTGGTACACCTGTAGGACATCCACATTTCACCAGTTATATTTAAGTCCCATGTAATAGG